>OV121124.1:817500-2310716 GCA_921293315.2 Nemurella pictetii
TGCTGGCAGAGTGTCCTGCATCCTACAGCCTGGTGAGATGTTTGCTGGCAGAGTGTCCTGCATCCTACAGCCTGGTGAGATGTTTGCTGGCAGAGTGTCCTGCATCCTACAGCCTGGTGAGATGTTTGCTGGCAGAGTGTCCTGCATCCTACAGCCTGGTGAAATGTTTTCTGGCAGAGTGTCCTGCATCCTACAGCCTGGTGAGATGTTTGCTGGCAGAGTGTCCTGCATCCTACAGCCTGGTGAGATGTTTGCTGGCAGAGTGTCCTGCATCCTACAGCCTGGTGACATGTTTGCTGGCAGAGTGTCCTGCATCCTACAGCCCGGTGAGATGTTTGCTGGCAGAGTGTCCTGCATCCTTCAGCCTGGTGAGATGTTTGCTGGCAGAGTGTCCTGCATCCTACAGCCTGGTGAGATGTTTGCTGGCAGAGTGTCCTGCATCCTACAGCCTGGTGAGATGTTTGCTGGCAGAGTGTCCTGCATCCTACAGCCTGGTGAGATGTTTGCTGGTAGAGTGTCCTGCATCCTACAGCCCGGTGATATGTTTGCTGGCAGAGTGTCCTGCATCCTACAGCCTGGTGAGATGTTTGCTGGCAGAGTGTCCTGCATCCTACAGCCTGGTGAGATGTTTGCTGGCAGAGTGTCCTGCATCCTACAGCCTGGTGAGATGTTTGCTGGCAGAGTGTCCTGCATCCTACAGCCTGGTGAGATGTTTGCTGGCAGAGTGTCCTGCATCCTACAGCCTGGTGAGATGTTTGCTGGCAGAGTGTCCTGCATCCTACAGCCTGGTGAGATGTTTGCTGGCAGAGTGTCCTGCATCCTACAGCCTGGTGAGATGTTTGCTGGCAGAGTGTCCTGCATCCTACAGCCTGGTGAGATGTTTGCTGGCAGAGTTTCCTGCATCCTACAGCCTGGTGAGATGTTTGCTGGCAAAGTGTCCTGCATCCTACAGCCTGGTGAGATGTTTGCTGGCAGAGTGTCCTGCATCCTACAGCCTGGTGAGATGTTTGCTGGCAGAGTGTCCTGCATCCTACAGCCTGGTGAGATGTTTGCTGGCAGAGTGTCCTGCATCCTACAGCCTGGTGAGATGTTTGCTGGCAGAGAGTCCTGCATCCTACAGCCTGGTGAAATGTTTGCTGGCAGAGTGTCCTGCATCCTACAGCCTGGCGAGATGTTTGCTGGCAGAGTGTCCAGCATCCTACAGCCTGGTGAGATGTTTGCTGGCAGAGTGTCCTGCATCCTACAGCCTGGTGAGATGTTTGCTGGCAGAGTGTCCTGCATCCTACAGCCTGGTGAGATGTTTGCTGGCAGAGTGTCCTGCATCCTACAGCCTGGTGAGATGTTTGCTGGCAGAGTGTCGTGCATCCTACAGCCTGGTGAGATGTTTGCTGGCAGAGTGTCCTGCATCCTACAGCCTGGTGAGATGTTTGCTGGCAGAGTGTCCTGCATCCTACAGCCTGGTGAGATGTTTGCTGGCAGAGTGTCCTGCATCCTACAGCCTGGTGACATGTTTGCTGGCAGAGTGTCCTGCATCCTACAGCCTGGTGAGATGTTTGCTGGCAGAGTGTCCTGCATCCTACAGCCTGGTGAGATGTTTGCTGGCAGAGTGTCCTGCATCCTACAGCCTGGTGAGATGTTTGCTGGCAGAGTGTCCTGCATCCTACAGCCTGGTAAGATGTTTGCTGGCAGAGTGTCCTGCATCCTACAGCCTGGTGAGATGTTTGCTGGCAGAGTGTCCTGCATCCTACAGCCTGGTGAGATGTTTGCTGGCAGAGTGTCCTGCATCCTACAGCCTGGTGAGATGTTTGCTGGCAGAGTGTCCTGCTTCCTACAGCCTGGTGAGATGTTTGCTGGCAGAGTGTCCTGCATCCTACAGCCTGGTGAGATGTTTGCTGGCAGAGTGTCCTGCATCCTACAGCCTGGTGAGATGTTTGCTGGCAGAGTGTCCTGCATCCTACAGCCTGGTGAGATGTTTGCTGGCAGAGTGTCCTGCATCCTACAGCCTGGTGAGATGTTTGCTGGCAGAGTGTCCTGCATCCTACAGCCTGGTGAGATGTTTGCTGGCAGAGTGTCTTGCATCCTACAGCCTGGTGAGATGTTTGCTGGCAGAGTGTCCTGCATCCTACAGCCTGGTGAGATGTTTGCTGGCAGAGTGTCCTGCATCCTACAGCCTGGTGAGATGTTTGCTGGCAGAGTGTCCTGCATCCTACAGCCTGGTGAGATGTTTGCTGGCAGAGTGTTCTGCATCCTACAGCCTGGTGAGATGTTTGCTGGCAGAGTGTCCTGCATCCTACAGCCTGGTGAGATGTTTGTTGGCAGAGTGTCCTACATCCTACAGCCTGGTGAGATGTTTGCTGGCAGAGTGTCCTGCATCCTACAGCCTGGTGAGATGTTTGCTGGCAGAGTGTCCTGCATCCTACAGCCTGGTGAGATGTTTGCTGGCAGAGTGTCCTGCATCCTACAGCCTGGTGAGATGTTTGCTGGCAGAGTGTCCTGCATCCTACAGCCTGGTGAGACGTTTGCTGGCAGAGTGTCCTGCATCCTACAGTCTGGTGAGACGTTTGCTGGCAGAGTGTCCTGCATCCTACAGCTTGGTGAGACGTTTGCTGGCAGAGTGTCCTGCATCCTACATCCTGGTGAGACGTTTGCTGGCAGAGTGTCCTGCATCCTACAGCCTGGTGAGAAGTTTGCTGGCAGAGTGTCCTGCATCCTACAGCCTGGTGAGATGTTTGCTGGCAGAGTGTCCTGCATCCTACAGCCTGGTGAGATGTTTGCTGGCAGAGTGTCCTGCATCCTGCAGCCAACTTCACGGTCTGGTTTCGTACGTCACCGCGCAACGGTCTCTACTCGGCAGCGATTGCAATGTCGCACCCGCGGCAAGCAGCGGGGGCGGCGGGGGCGGCGGCGGGGGCGGCGGCGGGGGCGGGGTTTCTCCACGCAAGGCAATGCCGGGATTTTCGGGAATCCTTTAGCTTCACACCTTGGCCGAGTGGCGGCGGCACCTCACGCCCGGATATCTCTAAGCGGGTTGAGGCGAACCCCAGCTCGCTATCTGTACATCTCGATGTGTGCAGCCAGGGTTTGGGGGGGGGGGGCTCACGTCAAATGGGACGCGGCCACATCAAAGAGGAGATTAAAGGGGATGCGCGCCACGTTGTGTGGGTGGCGGTGAGGGTGCTGCGATGGGTTTCGGGGCTTTGTGCGCCCCGGGAGGGGGGGGGGGGTGTTGATGTTGCCAGGTGGCAATCGCGGGGTGGGTTGGTGTTGATTCTGCGGTCGGGGGGCGGGGGCTGGATGTTTTTGTGGGCCACGCTGGCTTGTTGGCGGGTTTTAAGCGGATATTTTACACCGGCTGGTTTCGGGTTTGGCGGCGGTGCGGACCGATGCTGAAAGTTTCACTCGCTGCATATCTTGTTTAAAATTTAATTTGATGATAATGAAAAATAATAAAAAAATATTCGTGAATGAAATGTTCGTGTCTGGTATATCCTCTTTAAGGTGTTGGGAATGTATCCGTTTCTAATTGCTTGGTGTGTTTTAATTTTTTTAATTAAATTACAGAGTTTGGGTGCGACCGCTCCCACACAAGCTCGATTATAATCACACTAATTGGACGAATCAAATCAATCGACTAATCTTAGCGAGCAGAGTGACGTCACGCGAGAATAGCCATCAGAGCAACGTGCTAAATTTACCGCGTCATTAGAGACGATGCTAAAATTTCATAAACATTGCCACCAAAATATTTATTATCTCTGGAATTAGTTTTTGATGCGTTCTGTGCATTTCCCAATCTTCGCAACGAAACCAAGGACAAAATTTCACATTCCAGAGTCAATAAAAATTAAACCAAACATAATTCCAGTATGGAAAAACATTTCCACCCGAATTTTTACTGTGTCTGAAATGGATTTTAGAATGTGACCCATAAGAGCTGCTATTTTCTATGACGCTACCAGGAGATTCTACGAGGCTAGCAACATCCCAATGTCTCACAGATTCGCTGGACCCTTCATGACCACGATGTACATCCTACGAGTCAGTTTTACCATTTTATTCACTCCGAGTTGAAGTGTTCTTCAAACCAAATGGTTGATTTATTATTGTTGCTTAACGACGCACTGTTTTGACAACCTGGCCCTTTGGCACTGGTCTAATCATTCTTCAACTAATCCGTGCTGTCGAGAGGTTGACAAGCAAGGCGAGTGAAGCTGTCGTACTAACTTCAAACCCTCCGACCTCTCACCCGAACAGAACTGATCGTTTGCATGATGGTCACCCATCCAATAGCGCAATGTTGCTTAACTTCGGTGATCTCACGAGAACCGGTGTTTCCAACGTTGCCAAACCATTCGGTGAGCTAAATGGCATGGCGTCGCCCGACCACGTGATATTCAATTGTTTCTGTGAGTTCCTAATTCTCAGAGATTCTCAGATTCCTCAGAGGTTCTCCGTCGTGAGTTGATGAGGCAAAACTGGCTTTAAGGAGGCAAGGAGACCAGGAGGCAAGCAAGGACAATTTGAAGGACGGGCTTACCTTCTTGCCTGACTGCCGACAGCAGCGACAGCGGCGCCAACAGGAGCACGGCGGTCAGAAGAGGCACCATCGCGACTCCTGGGAGGTCGCCTTTCATCCCTCCGGACCGCTCATCTCATCTGCAACAGACAAAGCATGCGGCGTTGGTGAGACGGTGACGAAATGCAGCATCGTACACGAGGGACGATACGGACGTGAAATCCATTGATTGATTGATTGATTGCCGGTGTTTAACGACGCACTGTTTTGACAGCTGGCACCGAGGCGCTGGTCTATAATGAAAGGGTGATGATGAACCTAACCTATGGCTTGAAGGGAGGAGGGGAAACCCGGTGCCGGCACGTAGCCTACTCCTGTCGAAAAGCACCGAGGGGACCACCGGCTTTACGTCCCTTCCGAAGGACGGTGCAACTCGAACGACAGGATTCCTCCGCTAATCCGTGCTGTCGAGAGGTTGACAAGCAAGGCGAGTGAAGTTGTCGTACTAACTTGAAACCCTCCGACCTCTCTCCCGAACAGAACTGATCGTGTGCATGATGGTCACCCATCCAACAGAGCGATGTTGCTTAACTTCGGTGATCTCACGAGAACCGGTGTTTCCAACGTTGCCAAACCGTTCGGTGAACGCGTCATAGAAAGGCTTGATAGGAAATCGAATTGTTGGACGCCAATTCGCGTAGTCGGTGCCTTGCAACAAATTTTACGCATAAAGCATGACCTACAATATTAGAGAAGGGCTTAAGACAGTTAGCTCAGAGATCGAATGTCAGAGAGCCGGTGTCCATCTGTAGCAAAAATCCGATGGAAACTCGCGTTGCATAAAGAGAGGCGTTCAGACAGCTTGCTCGTTTCACGTGTGGCTCTGGGACAAGCGGAGATGGAATCGTTGGACGCCTTCGCGTAGCCGGCGTCTCGATGCGACAGCAATTCGATGGCACGCCATGATGAACACATCCAGAGATGCGCTTCGTCAGACTTCCCTTAAACTGGAAAAGTTACTTTTTTATATTGTGTTTTTTATGATTTTTTTAAATTTATACCGAACACGTTATGTTAAATTATTTCACCCGACTGAACCATATTAAAATGTAGTTAGTTATAAAGGCATGGCCTTAACAATGGGCCACGACGGAATTTGAAACGCTTAAAGCCGCCTTAGGCGTATATATTATATTCATCGTCTATTCAGGCTGCAGTTCTTATCTCATCTGAGAACCTCATCCCGGGCATGCCCTTTAATTTAATAAAAACAAATTTCAATCCTCTTACACAAGGTGGCATTAAAGGTGACTGCCTGGATATACCTGCATTCCTTCAGGTCGTTCAAGCGACTTGTCGTTTATCCTGAAAGATATCTCGTTCGTTGGGAAATTGTGTCGCATAGTTAACGATTCTACAGAATGACCTGCTTAGGCAAGACGGAAAGCTATTACAACAGCTCACTGCTCGCATTATCCGAGTTCGTTAAAACTTTAACGACACGTTAATCGGATCGACAGTTGCACGTTAACTTTATCAACAAACAAGAAAAAAAAGTTTTTAAATGCAAGTCAGATTACCTTAATGAATGCAACTAGGTTTTCGCTATTCATTGTTTGGGTACAGCACTGCGCGTTGGTAAATGCAATGAAAAGCAATTAGCATTCAAAATTCCAACTAACGTGCCACATTAGTTATAGCTGCACTACTTTATAGGACGAATCTAATTCGCCTCAGAGCAAACTGTAAGTTTATCTATACGCCTAGTCTAAGTCACCTAGGCCTAAGACTTGGGTAGATAAAGATAGGTCTTAGGTTACTTAGAAGCTGTCTTATAAAATACTAGGTAAACGATTAGTAGAACACTCGTTGCAGGATGAGCGAGCCGTAATCTCCGAGGAGAAATTCAAACGGAAAACATTTGAAAATCATATTGTTGAAAACAGTGCTTTAATGATCAAGTATTTTTATTGTTATTATTTATTATTAAGTAATTTTATTTTTCTGATTAGCAGAATACTTCATGCACGAATCTGAAACTTTAGCAATTTGTTTAACTTGTTATCATATATATTCAATCCAAATTTGGTGCGGATCGGTTAATTAGTTACGAAGCTAGTACCAAAAGCTGAAAAATTTACGGGTTTTTGCTCATAAAAATGAAACGGCTGACCAGATTTTGCTCAAAAACCAAACAGCACCTCGCTGAGTCACCACGAACGTTTTTGCCAAATTTCGTAACGATCTGTGACCTTTAAGTAGGCCTGCTCGTTTTTGTTACAAACAAAAAAAAAACATTAATCCAAATGCTTTTTTTTCCCCTATGTTGTGAAATTGAAGGATTTCGCTCGCTTCGCTCGCTCATCCAATCAACTGCATGATACAGTCCATAGAGGATAAGATCACACTCACAAAATGGCCGCCATTTAAATTCCACCAACTCGCGAAACTAAATCCACGCGGCGGTGTTTGAAAATTCCAACTTCAAACACTAGGACAGTGGCTAAACGCTTTACTTAACACTCGCATAGCTTCTAGATTTTTCTAGTAATTTCATTATGACATTTACAAACAAATACAGTCAGTAATAAAGGTAAATCGTTGCCAGCAAATGAATTTGCCATCGCGTTGGTATTGATTAGACTAACTGGCTCTCAGCGCACTGTGTGATTCTTAACTCAAACAGACTTTACATGCATGCATGCATACGCGAGGTAGGGGTGGTGGACGAGTAGCGATGGAGGGGGATGTATTGTCCTTGCAGGTTCCTGGAGGACCCTTTGTCGGCCACCACCATCTGAAGCATCACCTGACACATCTCACATCTCTCTTGCACACACAGCAACACAGATGGTATCTCGCCGAGTCAGATAGCATCTTCGTAATAACCATGCTCATCAATTCATGAGAGCGCCGGGAGAGAGAAGGACCAATAATCCAACACCTGCAGCATCATTTCCAGGCCGACACACGGACACAAAAAGGGTGAGCATTTGAACAGCGCTCGGGCAGGCACTGACAGTGATTGGTTAATTTATACAGCACCACCCTTTCCCGTAGACCGGTAATAGAATAAGAAAAATAATTTGTTATATAATAAAACTGAAAACATTTGCTTCGCTCGGAACACGCTGTTTTTCAAGCTTTTAGTGCTTTGTTTCAAGCCCGTACCATGCTGTGTTTCAAGCCCGTAGCACGCTGTGTTTCAAGCCCGTAGCTCGCTGTGTTTCAAGCCCGTAGCACGTTGTGTATCAAGCCCGTAGCACGCTGTGTTTCAAGCCCGTAGCACGCTGTGTTCCAAGCCCGTAGCACGCTGTGTTTCAAGCTCGTAGCACGCTGTGTTTCAAGCTCGTAGCATGCTGTGTTTCAAGCCCGTAGCACGCTTGGTTTCAAGTCCGTAGCACGCTGTGTTTCAAGCCCGTAGCACGCTGTGTTTCAAGCCCGTAGCACGCTGTGTTTCAAGCCCGTAGCACGCTTGGTTTCAAGTCCGTAGCACGCTGTGTTTCAAGCCCGTAGCACGCTGTGTTTCAAGCCCGTAACACACTGTGTTTCAAGCTCGTAGCACGCTGTGTTTCAAGCCCGTAGCACGCTGTGTTTCAAGCTCGTAGAACGTTGTGTTTCAAGCCCGTAGCACGCTGTGTTTCAAGCCCGTAGCACGCTGTGTTTCAAGCCCGTAGCACGCTGTGTTTCAAGCCCGTAGCACGCTGTGTTTCAAGCCCGTAGCACGCTGTGTTTCAAGCCCGTAGCACGCTGTGTTTCAAGCCCGTAGCACGCTGTGTTTCAAGCTCGTAGCACGCTGTGTTTCAAGCCCGTAGCAAGCTGTGTTTCAAGCCCGTAGCACGCTGCGTTTCAAGCCCGTAGCACGCTGTGTTTCAAGCCCGTAGCACGCTGTGTTTCAAGCCCGTAGCACGCTGTGTTTCAAGCCCGTAGCACGCTGTGTTTCAAGCCCGTAGCACGCTGTGTTTCAAGCCCGTAGCACGCTGTGTTTCGTAGCAAGCTTTACGACTGCCTCCATTATTCCATGAACTTAAGACCAATTCCAGTTCAATTTAAACTTGATAGAAAAGAAAGATTGTCAAAAACAGTAAAGAAATGTTGCGACAGAATCATCCTTCGTCGTCTCTTTTTATAAATAGGCTTGTCCGAGCTGTCATTTGCTGGCTCTTGTTCCACTCGAAACTTTCCTCTCTGTACTGTGCTGAAAATAAAATCATCCCCTCGACAAGTTTTGCAAATAAATCACAAACAACCCTTGTGGAGCTGTTTCAAGCCAGAGGGATCCATTTGACAGAAAGTCCATTTCACGGTGTCTGATAATGGAATAGCTGATAGCGTATAGCGTAGAGCGTAGAGCGTATAGAGCGTATAGAGCGTAGAGCGTAGAGCGTAGAGCGTAGAGCGTAGAGCGTAGAGCGTAGAGCGTAGAGCGTAGAGCGTCACACGGTGAGAGACAGAGCGAATCTCGGAAGACTTGCTTGCTTTATCTTTGCTACTATTTAAATTTGTGAAGCATCAACATTCATGCGAAGTTTTGTAATCTCTGTTCTTCCAGCCGATCTGTTGCCGGGGTCGCAAAAAATACCGTCGCGTATTTTGGGTATGTGTCCGGTCTTTTGCAGCGCTTTTGCTTTAGCACGCTCGGTATTTTGCACGAAGGCTCGACTTTATCACTGGGGGTTCCAGGGTAGTGTGGACCTTGTAAGTTCCAATACTTGGTCTTGCACGAAGGCTCGACTTTATCACTGGGGGTTCCAGGGTAGCGGACCTTGTAAGTTCCAATACTTGGTCTTGCACGAAGGCTCGACTTTATCACTGGGTGTTCCAGGGTAGTGGACCTTGTAAGTTCCAATACTTGGTCTTGCACGAAGGCTCGACTTTATCACTGGGTGTTCCAGGGTAGCGGACCTTGTAAGTTCCAATACTTGGTCTTGCACGAAGGCTCGACTTTATCACTGGGTGTTCCAGGGTAGTGGACCTTGTAAGTTCCAATACTTGGTCTTGCACATATTTAACATTCAAATCTTCATATTCTTATACGAGCCGTATTCGAACCTCAAAACGCGATTAAAAAACGTGAAATATTAAAGACTTTCATATCAATACTATTGCTAATACTAGGTAACAGTCCATGCCAACCGAAAACCTCAACAACACTCATCTATAACGCGATTATGACAAGTGTTCGCGAAGCCCTAAAACGAGCATAAATCATGTTCACAATTTCACCCAACTTTTCCCGCCGACTCCAAGAAGCAATCCATTCTTCCCTGAGCTTGCAGCTAATATATCGTGACGTCATCATCCAGTCGACTTCACCTGCCTAATGCTACATGCACTCGTCGCTGGGTGGGGGTGGGGGAGCGGGGGAGCGGGGGGGAGTTTGATTTTGCAATTTAGAACCGCAAAGCACGCTACCAACGGCGTCGGGTCAGAAATTAGAGAGCTCGGTACGCGCCGAGAGTGGGAATCGCAGAGTAGACGGCCATTTTTAAAAAATACAGCCGATGCTAGCTGCTATGTTAGCTTCACTCTCAGCTCGCTGCTAGCTGCTAGGTTAGCTTCACCCTCAGCTCGCTGCTAGCTGCTAGGTAAGCTTCACCCTCAGCTCGCTGCTAGCTGCTAGGTTAGCTTCACCCTCAGCTCGCTGCTAGCTGCTAGGTTAGCTTCACCCTCAGCTCGCTGCTAGCTGCTAGGTAAGCTTCACCCTCAGCTCGCTGCTAGCTTCTAGGTAAGCTTCACCCTCAGCTCGCTGCTAGCTGCTAGGTAAGCTTCACCCTCAGCTCGCTGCTAGCTGCTAGGTTAGCTTCACCCTCAGCTCGCTGCTAGCTGCTAGGTAAGCTTCACCCTCAGCTCGTTGCTAGCTGCTAGGTTAGCTTCACCCTCAGCTCGCTGCTAGCTGCTAGGTAAGCTTCACCCTCAGCTCGCTGCTAGCTGCTAGGTAAGCTTCACCCTCAGCTCGTTGCTAGCTGCTAGGTTAGCTTCACCCTCAGCTCGCTGCTAGCTGCTAGGTAAGCTTCACCCTCAGCTCGCTGCTAGCTGCTAGGTAAGCTTCACCCTCAGCTCGCTGCTAGCTGCTAGGTAAGCTTCACCCTCAGCTCGCTGCTATAGCTGCTAGGTAAGCTTCACCCTCAGCTCGCTGCTAGCTGCTAGGTAAGCTTCACCCTCAGCTCGCTGCTAGCTGCTAGGTAAGCTTCACCCTCAGCTCGCTGCTAGCTGCTAGGTAAGCTTCACCCTCAGCTCGCTGCTAGCTGCTAGGTAAGCTTCACCCTCAGCTCGCTGCTAGCTGCTAGGTAAGCTTCAACATCACCACACTTAAAACCACATATTTATCAAAGAAAGTGACCAAACTAAGTATAAAATCTCGGCTTTGCGGAGAGTTAGCCACTCTCTATCGGTTGTGGGCTCTCTCTTGTTCACCTTATTACTTATTTGCATAGATGCGGAGGCAGATTTTGCGGCTGGTTGCGGCCTGGCAAAGCGTTGCGGACGAGCTTCTTTAAGGGTGGCTTGGTCGGGCTTCGACACACATAACTACATGGATGTGTTGCGGGGGTTGATATCGCAATGTTTCAAGGCTGCTATTATCAACTGCAAATAGCTGCCTCTGAAGCCATCAATAAGCCGATTTGTTGGAATTCAAATGTAGACCTATTTCACTCAGAGACAAGTGACGTCAGACACCCACTGGACGTGCTACCGGTTTGGAAAAAATATTAATTATCTCTGCTAAATAACACATGAAGAAAGGGAAATCACAACCCGAATTGCTCTGCCTGGCTTTAGCGAGTGGCTATCATGACGTCATTTTTGATTGAATTTTGAGTGAATGGAATCGGTGTATTGCCATTTTGATAGTTTTTCCTGCTTAGCCACCCCTAAAAAAATTGCTTACTGCGAATGCTGCATCTGTCGTCATTGCCTTCCTCAATGATCCACCAGAATAACACATTCCTCAGCTATCCATTTTTTTGTATCGACAATTTGAACATTCCCTTTAGTCATTGTTATTATGTTATCTAAATTTATACCAACAGCCGATTTCACAGACCGGTATATCAGCTGGACTTCCTGCTTTCTTTCATCGAGAGATGTAATAACGAATTTAATTTATTTAAATTTAATATGGTATATAAGGTGATAAGAAGACAGAGATATAAGTACGTGTGTACCTAAGAATTGATAGGGAATTCATCAAAATTGAGGCATATCGATCTAAACAGAGGAATTCACATTGAAAATTCAGAGAAAAAAAACGATTAAACTTTTAGTGCATAGCAAATCGAATGCTCTGGGCACTAAAGCCAAATTGTTTGTTAACAGATGAATGGCGGACGAGTATGTCACAATTTTAAAAATATAGTTATTTATTTTTGACCAGGATAGGTATGCACAAAAGTTGCAAAAATAGTCCATCGTATTATTTATTAGGGTGGTATATATATATAGCATGTTTTCCTGAATCTATTCTGCATCTTAAGAAACAGAAAATGAGATGAAATTTTTGTCGTATAAACACGTAGCAGCATTGTCCCAAAAATAGGTGGGTATAAATTTGATTTGGACAGGAAACGACATATTTAAAATTGATTCGTATTCTCAGTGCCTACTAACAAAGCAATTGTGACGTTTGAAGCAGCTGGGACAATGCGTTTCATAAAGACTTCAAACTTCTTTCGCGAGTGGGCGTACCGAGCTATAAACTTTAGTGACATCAATTTCACGCGAATTACTTTGATAGTCTTAAATTATTTTAACTATGTCTAATGACTTCGTTATTAAATAGGCCCACTCTCAATGATAAATGTTTGTAGTAACGCATTCGAAAGGATTCGGTGTTGTATAGCTTCATTTTTGTGTTTCGTTGCCTGCGCTATGAACATTGACCGATTGCACATTAACAATTTTAAAACAGATACTAATCCCTTAACAATAATAATGGTTGTTTATCTGGACTCATCAGCCGTAAGGTATACAAATTAAATTTGAATAGCGATAATTCTACCTAATTGCTGGCGAAACAAGGTGCAAGGTATTTAACTTTAGTGAAATATGGTTGGACCCATGCAGCTTTTACAGCAGCTACCCTAAAGCAGTGTTCCATCTAAATTTATTAAGTATTAAAATACAGCAATATTAGTCCTGGGAGATAAAAATAAATCGAAGCTTGTCAACCAACTCAACCCTACCTTGGATAACGTCCAGTTGGTAATGTGAACGAATATGATTCTACAACAAATAAAGTAGAGGCATAACATTAACAATGAATTCATAAGGTCATTGGGTTATTTATAACGGCTCAATACAGATGCAGCCTTTGATATAGGCTTACTACCTATGGGTCAATCGTCAATAACCACCGCTGGTTAATAGACCGATTAACCAGCAAACATTCCGCTCGCTTGTCCACATTGGATCAGATGCTCGAGCAGGCTTAACCAGCCGTTAACACACAGTGTATTATATCGACGCTGACAGCAAATCAACTGACAGCACGCCGCAAATTCCAATACCTATCACCACCCCAAAACCAAACCATCAACTTCGTACAATAATCCGCAGATAACCCTGCCTCGCGACAGATTAGAAGACCGAATACCACGACATCCCATCGCGAATATCGCGACAACCAATTTACCATTAAGAGTCTACATAGGTTGTAACCCGATACGATAACGAAAAACATAATAATCTGTGGCAGTAATCATAAGAAGCCACGGATTATAAACGCTGGCACTTATCTGCGACTCTTGCATAACCAAGATTAATCATCAAAATGAAAAAAATCTGCTTTTTCTCGATTTTCGTGATTTAAATGACACGGCTGGATTCATATTTGTCAGCAGATTGTATGATACTTTGAATCAAAGTTCTAGTGCACTTATTGGCTTTACTGCAGCACATTTTCAATCACGGCAAAGAATTGGTAGTACGTCACGTTATAAGCCGCTCTAATCCTGTGTCGAGTTTGTTGTAAACATTGCTGAACAGCATTCCGCAAGCAAACTTTCATTGAGTAGTAGATGCCGAGAATACAAATCAATCAGTATTTGTTTGCGATTAATTTTATTGATACCATCGTGTTTTTGATGGACAGTACATGGAACACATTTTTTTATTCGATCTTCTGGCGTGATTTTAACCCATAACATTATGAAAATTAATTTTTTCCACCATGGTTGAAATCACATTCTTGTGACGAACACTAAGAAATAACATGGTTGTTTCTTCAAAAAAGTCTGCCCAAAGAGCATAACTAGACTTAGTATGCAGTCATCGATGCGTCGTTTCACAATGCTTGAACGCAGACGAACATTTTAACGCCACAAAAGTGTCATTTTGAAACTTATCTGATTCCGAACAAAGTAACGAAATAATAATTATATTTTTGAATACGTACTACATATTAGTTTCAATTAATATACATCGATTGCATGGAGCCATGGATCGGAAACACTCCGTTGCCGATTTATTTGTTGGCTGTTTGCGCCTTCGCACTTTTCCTCTGCAATTTCGCGGCGGCTTTCATGTCTTTGGCGTTTTGAGCCGCAGCACGGGCTTCAACAACGCATCGCGGATCTCGGATGTCTGTCTTCAACATTCGTTTACTGTACTGCGGGTTGCAAATTTCAATGACTAGGCACTTGTTATAAAACCTAGAACAAACAAAAATTATAGATTCATCAGCGTCTACCAATAGTCACTCCCAGCAGAGATCGAGCATATATTTTTTCTCACTCACCAACAAAGGCGCGCTTCCATCTTCTCACGCCAGAAGTCCTCGTTCCTTTCAACACGTTCGAATGTGAACCACTTCGTAGTGTATATAACAAAATAGCACAAAGACTAACGGGTTCGCATGTCTGTGCTGTATGAACTGTTCAATTAGTTATGAGTGTTACGCGGGCTTCTGCTATTTTCATTTTTTTTCTACCCTGTATGCATGCTTGTGATGCAGAATAAAATGAAGATGAAATTGAAATTGAAATTGAATTGAATACAAACGATGGTGGTTAGTTTAATGATTGATTGATTATTGGTGCTTAACGACGCACTGTTTTGACAACTGGCCCTTTGGCACGGGTCTAATGGCGTCGGTGAATGAAATGGTGATGATGAGGGTGATGATGAACCTAACCTAGCCTAGAAGGGAGGAGGGGAAACCCGGTGCCGGCACGTAGCCTACTCCTGTCGAAAAGCACCAAGGGGACCACCGGCTTTACGTCCCTTCCGAAGGACGGTACAACTCGAACAACAGAATTCCTCCACTAATCCGTGCTGTCGAGAGGTTGATAAGCAAGGCGAGTAAAGTTGTTGTACTAACTTCAAACCCTCCAACCTCTCTCCCGAACAGATCTGATCATGTGCATGATGGTCACCCATCAAACACCTGGCTCAGCGCGATGTTGCTTAACTTCGGTGATCTCACGAGAACCGGTGTTTCCAACATGCCAAACCATGTGGTTAGTTTAAGCAACATTGCTTTGTTTAGTGAATAAAATATACTTTTTGATCTATAAAAACACTCTGTCTCCACGGAACGAGCCGTCATCGGCCATATCTTACGCCGACTAAATTTTATCGCTAACTAGCGTCAGCATGCCGAGTGCCGACTTCCTAGAATCTCTTCTCTTCCGACTTGACAATCATGCAATTCCGAAAATTACACAATAATACAAAATAACTATATTTGTTAGACCCAAGCAAGCAATGAAAAATATCGGACACCCAATATATCGATTTTCATTATTATCGGATTTCCTTCTAAGATCAATACAAACGTGCGTAACACAAGTTTCAGTTTTAGAGCACTGATAGATTGAGTAAAGTTGAGTAGAAAAGTTGAGTGAGACCCACCCAACTAGGTTTACAGAGCAGTGGGTGAAGGAATGATGCATATTAATCGGTAATTTTCGTCGGATTTTTTCATTTCAACATTGCTTTTGATCTGCAAGCAGAGACGAATCCAGTCGTATCAATAAAACAGTATGAAACACGGATTTGTATCGATATCCTTTTTTATTAACTTTCTATTGAACTTGGTGTCGGGTTGTGCAAGTATAATCTCCACGAGTGTTTTTATTTCTCATGCTGATAACGAGGCAGTAAAACTGGAAGATTATTTCCATCGGGTCTAATCCGTGAAAGATTAGCTTTCTCACACGGAAATTTTTGGTAGTGCAGAGGTCCACGTGGTTACTTTTCCTGCCCCCTAAAATGTTCCCTATATTTATGAAAAAAAATCAGTGAATAGTTGAAAAAATTTCTAACACGCGATGTAAAGGCTCGTGTCGATCGGACGTTTACTTTGTTCACAAATAGATCTTGAATTTGGGACTTTTTGTGGGTGTTTTTTAAACGAAAACACCACTTTTCTTTCTTCTCTGGTTGTTTTATTTTCCATCCGATCTCAATTAAAATTTACTAGGCGGGTCGGAGTACTCTTCCTCTACACACTGATTTTTTTTCAAAAATATTGGGATCAATTTAGGGGGCAGGAAAAGTAATTACGTGGACCTCTGCATTTTAGGCTTTTAAGCTGACTTTAGCTGGCTCTTAAAGGTCGGCAAACAGCACCGGCACCAATATATCAGCCAAATTCACACTCACCCTGTGGGTTTTATTTCCGCACATATTCCAGACAAGTAACGATTTTCTGCACTTGACACTCACGAAACAAAATGCTGGTGCAGCAGTGTGAACTGAGCGAGGCTGGCAACGAACTGGCAGTGAGCGTCGCCCGGCGCTATACACGATGCGGTGATGTACTGAATGGGATGCAACGCGCCCGAGTGATGATGCATCGAACTGCCGACTGACTGGCTACGAGGGTTTTCGACTACCCTAGAAGCGAGGACCCAGCAGTCTGCAGAGATCCCCTACCGCCGTGTTTCCCCACCCTCTGTGTCATCCCCACTACCGAATCGGCCGGCTCGATAAATTCGTGCTATTGCCAGGGTGAGATATGTTGGCTCTGTGACCGCCGCGAATGTGGGATGATGTTTTTTGAAAATTTTATATGGTTTTGGTTTTGGTTTTAGTGGCGCGGGGGGGGGGGGGGGGGGGGTTAATGTGTGCTCTATTGTCAAATGTCTGAACCGATTTTTACAGTCCATAATATAATATGTAGTATGTATTTTTTTTGTATTTAATGACTTTTATCTGTCTGATAGAGGCGAAACTGCCAAGTAGAATTGGACAAAACTTTCCAGACATGTTGACCCGTACTACGAGGCGCCTCTGTGTAAGAATTTAGTTGCTCCATCTACGTACTTTTCTATAATACGACACTTTTAAGTGCTCTATTCGCGTTTTTTCAGTTATTTCTTAGGTGATTTCTTAGGTAAAAAATAAAAAAAGTCAGGTGATGGACTTCAACAATGTGGCAGCAACATTTGGAACCAAGCACATGAATTTATTGAGAGCTTATGATTTTTTATATCTCTTGCCAGATGATTAAAATAAAACAGGTTCAATCATTTCATTGTTTGAAACTAGAGGTAGGTAAGTTATTCAATTACGATTAAGATTGATATTTGATTGATATAAATTCCCATCAAATATTCATGCATCAAGGACCAACACAAATTCTACCTGGCCCAGTAAAAATTCCTCAAAACTTTATCATCTCGTTACCACAAAGACCCCCACAGGAAAGAAATATGATACAATAAGTACTCATTATCCAAAGTTGTAAATAAACTCCTATTCTATTCTATTCCATTCTATTCTATGTTATCATAATCTATTAAAAAAAGGACTAAATTTATCATGAAACATTTTAGTGCCAGTATGGAGTGCTGATTTTTTGCTAGTTTCTTTTGATTTGAAACAAAGATGTTTTCTATGGTGATTCCTTGTTGGATGAGAATGAATGTCACTGCATTTTACATGACGTGTTTCCTTTAAATATCCTGGAAGATAGTTGTACCTAATTAATTTGTGTACGACCTATAACCAAATTGTACAGAAGTCTTTGGCGGATACTCAAGAATGCTAATCCAATTCTAAAGTACCTGTTCACTTTAAGATAATTCCCTCATTCCTTGGTTTTCGAGAATTTGTAACTTATTTTTATCTTTCTCCCTTACAAATGCTAGTAGGTATAGTGGGACACAAAAGATAACTTAAATGCCAAAGAAATATTAAAAATATAGACGGCAACCATTTACACATAGCAACACATTTCAAGTGAAATACACTATCCATTCACCTCCATCAGGAAATCCTGCGAGTTGCCAGCAATTTCCTGCCTTTAATTGAACGTAGAGCTTGTACAAGCGTGATAACTTGGACCACAGCTCTTATCAGTTGAGTCTGGTGATACCTTCTGCTTTGAACACAAGCCGGTAGGATTGTTCAGTGATAATTGATTGCAATTATCCAGCGGATAAGAGACCATGATTGTAAGATTGCTATAATGCTATGCTTCATAATTGAATGCAATCTATTTTTAATTGGTGTGTATTCTAATTGAATAAAATTCCGATAAAGAAACCGATCAGCTAATTAGCCAACTACTTCCAACTATTTAAGAGGAGCCATCACTACCGTAGTGTTGAGTTGCAAGAAAAAGATTGCAATGGGATCATTTGTCAGAGCTCTGCTCGTAGCGTGTACTTTGCTTGCTGCGTTTTACGGTAAAAGCTTCTTTACGACTTAAATAATGGGATTTTATAAGCACTAATAGTGAAATGCTCTCATTTCTTTGTAATTTCAAATGATAAGATTCTTAACTTGCCTACTTCAAGTCCCCATTACTTTTTAGTTATGTTGATTCTAGCAAAATACTTTGTTACTTGAATATTTAATTCTTACCTTATTTGTTCCAATCCAGATGGTGTTGAGTCGCAGAAACCAGGAGTAAGTATTTCTTGTAACACATTTTGCAAAATGATTCTGCTTCAATCTTCATCCAAGGAGCAGACGTTTTGTTTCCACAGCCCTTTAGATTCAATTCTGCCATCTCATATTCAAAATCTTGCTGTGTAGAGTGGACATATTTTGTCATTTTGTAAACTGACACATGCTGCAAGCTTTAGATATTATTTGTTATTACCTGACTGTTTGCTGAGACAATATTGAGACAATATTAATTGTGTATAGCCGACAAATATTGGGATTTCAAATACCTGGTGCTAGCATAAAGAAGGAAACTGTTAAGCATGTGAAGCATTTGTGGTTGAGTGTTGAGTGAACATTGCTTGTCCAGGGGATTGTACCTGCCGGCTACACCAAGTTCCCCGGCGTGGGAACCTACAAGTTTCATCCGTACGGCTCCAATTGGCATGACGCGTTGAGAGCCTGCGAGAAGGTAAGCTGTAAAAAGACCGAGATTCGCGATTGCATTTTGAGGTTAAACCGATGGCGGATAGTCTGTTAATCACCGGCACCGACGCAATACCAGACACTTGGACATAAGGTGGAACGAATTACATCTCAAATGCGTACATTTGCTCCAAAAGTGGCATTAAAATCTAAATTTTCTTTGGTCCACGATATTCATATCCATAACGATTGACACCTTGGAAATCAGAGTAACTAATGAATGAAATTTATGTATTATATCTACTCTTAAATATGACAAAGCCCATGTACCCTGTATAAATTACAATAGGTACAATAGAATAGAAGGGGAAAAGAGGTGCGTAATGAAACTCGAAGCAAGGGCTTGCGTTTTCCCGGTCAGGAGGGAGCCGAGATGCTGATTGTCAACTCGGCAACGGAGGCCGAGGTCATCAAGAAGCTGTTCAAGTCCAACAAGAAAGTGTCCAACGCGCTCAACGCAAACCACGTCTGGATCGGCGCTCGCGAGAAAGGAGTCCACGGCACTTTCTACACCAACAACAACGGTCGGTCAACTCACTTTCTTGTCGGGTCAGAAAAGAGATATCCAAACTATCGATAGCAAACTTTCATCTTGCCCGGGTGCAGTTTGTGCTAGCTAAACGTGCTAGGCTAGCTTTTATTTACGGGCTCCATGGAAATGAGTTAGAATGCGGCTGCACGGTCTCTATTGACCCTGTGCTGCTGTCTCACACCAACAATCTTGGCTTTCTATCCCAACGGCAACAACTCCACCGTCACCCATCGTTCGACTATCGGTTCGACTGCTATTTCTTAGAGAAAACATACGGATACATTTCCAACTAGTTGTACGTTTTACTTAAGCATGACAATTCCCGATTGATTGCCGGCATTTAACGACGCACTGTTTTGAAAACCGGCCCTGTGGCGCTGGTCTATAATGAAAGGGTGATGATGAACCTAACCTATGGCTAGAAGGGAGGAGGGGAAACCCAGTGCCGGCACGTAGCCTACTCCTGTCAAAAAGCACCGAGGGGACCACCGGCTTTACGTCCCTTCCGAAGGACGGTGCAACTCGAACGACAGGATTCCTCCGCTAATCCGTGCTGTCGAGAGGTTGACAAGCAAGGCGAGTGAAGTTGTCGCACCAACTTCAAACCCTCCGACCTCTCTCCCGAACAGAACTGATCATGAGCACGATGGTCACCCATCCGACACCGCGACGTTGCTTAACCCGTGTGTTTCCTCCGTTGCAGGAGAGGATCTGAGGGGAGCGGGTTACTTGAACTGGGCGAAGGCACCGCAGCAGCCCAACGACCGCGGGACGGAAGACTGCGTGAGTTTCTACTCGTCGGGGACCATGTACGACGACGCGTGCCACCTGCTCTACCCCTTCGTCTGCGAGCTGAAGCTCTGAGTCCACACCTCGGCATCGGTGCAACGCTCATCTAGTAGACCTTTAACACTCGGAGACAAGTGACGTCAGATACCCACTGGACGTGCTACCAGTTTGTGAAGAAATATTAATAATCTCTGCCAAATAACAAAGGAAGACAGGGAAATCACAACCCAAATTGCTCTGGCTGGCTTTAGCGAGTGGCTATCATGACGTTGCTTTGATAGTATTTTGATTGAATGGAATAGGTGTGTAACAAGTTGGCAGATGTTGGTAAACTTGACGTCTTCATCGTTCCTCATCCGCAACACACCGACCTTTGAGAATAGCTTTTTTTCCACACTTTTTTTCACGCTCGAAAACTCACACAAATTTACCTGCACTTTGAAAATATAATCTCAACAAATTGTTTGTGTTGAAAATATATCTAAAACCCCAGCTGGATTTCCGTGGTTCCCATTAGATTTAGAATACAGTATCCCGATTGGCCGGACATCGAAATCACTTGCAGCGCGCTTTTCGGTGAAATTAGCGACGTAACGTGTGCTAATGAAGAGTACCGACAACGCATTCGTGAAGGATCGCTGTCAAAGCCGGCCCTACGTCACAAGTCACAACACACCGGTTAACAATCGACTCCTCTTTTATTATTTCAAAACACTTACAATATACTTTGCGTGACAAGCTAAACGCACGCGACGGCTGAATGTTGGACGACGTGGCGGGGGATCCACGGCAGCCCAAGAAACAAGCCTCGCCCGCGTTATTTGGTTATGTTTAAGCAGCCTGCACCGCTGCGTCCCGCTTCCTGCCGCCAAACCCTCCGAGACGGGCCACGTTGGCGGCGGTCCAGGCTGCTTAGTTCTGTGACATCGTTCACGCCCATCCACAACCAACTCATGCCGTAAACTTAGGCGTAAACGTGAAATATTTAGTACACATGCACTTAAGAGCGTTGGCAAAAACTTGATAACGTGAGCTTTACGCGCTGAAGTCGAAATGTTTGACCGAGCCATAGATTTCGTCGTACGTCTAAGTTTGACAAAAGGGAGAATCGATAAGATTAATTCTCTCCACAGCCTCCTGGATTTTGATGGTTAGTTGATTCAAGTGGCAGTGGATTTTTGTTTCAAGTCAGCTGTCAGATTAGCCCAAACTAATATTTTCTCTTGAGGCTTCCAACGATCAACGATCGGGCTCATCGTCTACTTTTGAGTTAATAAGCGATGGAAACTAACTGAAAAAACGGCGCTGGCTCAGAGGAAATCTGATTGGCTTATTCATCACGGGTTCGTCAATTGTTTTGGACACGCATTTCCACTACTTATACGTTTACGTGAACGGCTACGGCTTAGTTGGTTGTGAACGGTCCGCGTTTCCGTCCGAGTCCATCGCACGGAATCCGAGCAGCGCCGAGTTGACCTCACTCACTTGTCCCGCCGCCGCCGCCGTTTCCAAGGCCGACGCCCGACCTCGGCAAACGTTGCCTCCCGAGCCCTGATCTCCGCGCGTCGCGGTCCCGGTCTTCTCAAGCCGCCCACGGAACACTGGCTCGGAGACATCGGATCGGCAAGCCGCTGCTGAGAATCCCGTCGACGCAACGCTAGTCCAAGGCCAATTCCCCGTCTGTTCCGACGCCGGCATCTCTTCGAACAGGCGGCATGAATCACGCGATGACCCAAACACTCGTCGTCGGAAATAAGACACGTTGGCCTGGCCAACTCGACGTCACTATTTTACTCTGCATGCTAACATGTTTTTACGGTTATGTTTCCTCGTTCAATGTTTGTCCAGCAAGTCTCGGTGAAAGAACCATTTAATCCAGAGCAGACACCGTTAAGCAACTACATCCGTCAACATGAGCTACCACCGTTTAATCAAGTCAGGTTACCTTATGTGACGGATGTTTGTCAATCCAAGCCAGGATTGGCCCCGTCAAGGTCAAGTCAATGTCAGTGTCAGTGTCAGTGTCAAGCGTAGTTCAAGGTCGCATCGAAGTCAATGTCGGGTCCAGGTCAACGGGGAGTCTCACGCGACGGGCATGTCCAGGGCCACCTGTTCGGGAGGCGAGACGGACGTCGGCTTCAAGATGCCCTTGGGCTCGAGCGCGGGCTGGGTTTTCCGTGCGGCAGGGTCCCAGGGTCCCGGCAGCACCTGCCCCTCGGCCGACTTGCTCAGCCGTTCGCTGAGCGCCTTCAGCGCTATCTGTCTGCGGGCCGGACGGGAAAACAACGCCGTTAATTTCACAACGTCGACCTCCGTTAATGGTTCTATGCAAACATCAGTTAGCATACAGGACAAGTTTGATTCATTCATTTTTTCCAGTGCTAATAGACCTATTTCACTCAATGACGTCAGATACCCACTGGATGTACTACCGGTTTGAAAAGAATATTAATAATCTCTGCTAAATAACAAAGGAAGACAGGGAAATCACAACCCGAATTGCTCTGCCTGGCTTAAGCGAGTGGGTATCATGATGTCATTGAATGGAATTGTTATATTCTATGGCTTAGGGTTTATTTCTCTTTTTTATTTCGTGAAAAATAATATTTGTGCGTTTGAAAAAACTGAAAATTTTTATAAGACATTATTTTCCGATTTAATTTTAAAAAACCTTAGATAAACGTTTATTATTATAATGATGGTCACCTGCGTCTCTCGGTGTCGTGGGGGTCGGCGCCGGGCAAGCTGACGGTGACGCCCGCGGGGGCGGAGAGGTCGAACCGACGGACCGTCCGCCTGCACAGCCCGGCGCGCACCAGGAAGCCGTGCGTCGCGTTGCCCACCGCCGCCACCGCCGGCTGCACCACCGTCGGGAAGAAACTGTCCGACAAAACACACAAGCACGTCTCAGTCGAGGAACCGTCTCACTCGCTGGCGTAGACAAGCAGGAACACGGGACCTTTGGCTTGCTGCCCGCAGCGCCGGCTCTCGACAAGGAACTTCGTGCCAACGTACACAGAATGCTGGTTGACTCTGCTGGAGATGATTGAATTGAATGCGTGTATGCATGACATGGATGTCACGAATCTGAATCTACTGTGATGTATTGCACATTAGTATGTAGTAGGATTCCTTGCCACCGTGTACAAACAACTGTAAGATGCCTCAATAAATATCAAATATCAACTCACAGATCCATATTACTAACCAAATATCAAATACAAAATTAGTAACAGAATTAAAATTAGTAATGGTTCAATTTTTCGCAAGTCAACGTCACTTTGCTTTCTATATAAGTTTTAAGCTACTAATAAAAATAACTTTGGTTTCAACGTGTAAAAATGAACGAAGTGTTTGATGAAATTGGAGACGTGGAGGCAGACTCCAAATACGTGTTAATCGCGCCGGTGGAACTCGATTTTAAGTGACTGTAAAATTGTCTACAAACTCTTATTTGTCACGTAAATATGGTAAAAAGAATAAAGTAAAAATTACTATTTCCACAGGATCCACCTTTGCGGTTTATAATTGACAATCTAACAATAAAAGCGCAAACAGAAATCATCACTATGTTTGACATTAGATTGTTTGAAACACGGATTCCATCGCGTTGCACGTTTAGAATGGTACAAGTTGCAATGCAAGCAGAAATTCCAATGATAACATGAAAGAAACGCAAATCAAGGAATGCTAACAATAACTTGGGTAGCTCTACCTGCCTGCTTCATTAAACTCTATCCTGCAATATATTTATCAGGTTTTTTAGTGGAATTTAGTAATTACCTACTCATTACATTTGACTATTCATAGTTTCTACACATTATTTGCATTGGATAATTAATAGTATTACCTATTTTGTTTTCTGTAATATATAACACTATGACTTGGAAAGGTCTTACGTAATGCAATCACTTTTTGCACTATTTAAAAACTTTGGAAGAAGTTCTTAAAATAGTAGAAGTTAAAAATTAATGCACAATATTTTACAGTAGGTACAAGGCAGAAAGATATTCTCAGAGAAACAAATAGCAAATACTACAGTCAATGGTAGGTTTTGTTTTAAAACACAAAAGAAGATTAGAGTCTGGGCAAGCAACTACCTTCTAAGTACTGATAATGAAAGAGATAAAGAAGGTAAAGCAAACAACCTCCAGTTCAGACTGCTTACCTGGCAAATGTGAAGTTATCCGCCATATCACCTCTCGTCCCATTGCTATGGCGCTGGTAAAAGCGCAGATAAGTCCAGCTGACTAGGATCCCCGACATGAACATCGTGGGATACGTCCCGTCAAGCAGCCCGATCAACCACACCAACACCGCCGCAAAGAAAACGCTCAGCGGAATATTCCGATTCGTAAGCTTTCCCAGCGGCGTTTTGATCAGCATGTGATCGGGCATTATCTGTTTGACAGCGACCGTGACTCCTGCGATGTATCCGGCAAGTCCGTGGATGTGAATCGTGAAGAGCAGATCCGTGTTGGATGTGCAGACGTAGAGGAGCAGATAGAACAACGCACTGATCACTGCTACACCCAGGTTGACGATTGCAAAGAATGTCATCATCTCCAAAGCACCCCACAGCGGTTCGATTAGTTTGCCACATAATCCTACGGTGATAATATCCACGCACACCTCCCAGAAATGTATTTCGAGGAAACAAAATGTAAATGAAGTCCAAATCCAGAATGATGGTGGCAGCAAGTAGCCAGGCGTAACACTTAAAACTAGAACAGCTTGCTCGGAGAATGAGAGCAGGTAAGTGAGCAGCACTACGCAGCAGATGAATTTCACAGATGTGCTGGTATTTCCGAGCAATGCCAGAAGTTGCTGCCGGATAAATGGGATGTTCTTATTAGCACTCCTGACAGCAGCCATTTTTCTGACATGACTGATTGTGGTTAGGGGTGAATGGCAGATATAGATGGCAGTGTGGACGCTTTGGCGGCGTTTGCTCTGAATTCAAACATTTCTCGTGTCAACACGAAATTACTTCCAAAACCAGCGGGCGGGGTAAAAACATTTTGCCTTTAAAAAGACTTATCACGGTCATAGGCGGATGTATACAAGACTGCTGCACGAGGGTTTGACGAAACATGTGACAGTGTAAAAGGGGCTAATGCATTTAGTTGTCCATCCCACTTGTTCCTCCGTAGTCAATCTTGACCCAACCTTTATCTCACCCTATTTTTACAATCTATAATTTCACATTTCCTTTGTCTTCCACCTCATGATCTTTCATGATGCAATGGTAACAAGTCCATTATCATGTACACTACACTTTCTGCTCATGCTTCCTCTTTTTGACATTTCGTTGGGAAAAAGTCTTCCATCGCATATATCCACGGTCTGACTTCTTTTATTTCTTTCCGTGATTAATCTGAATGTGTTTTTCAAGTAATAGTTTTTTCAGTATACTTATTTCAAATCTTTGATAAATTCAGTCTACTAACTTATTTTGTTGGAACTCCATGCTGCAAGGGACAAAAATACTTCCGGTTTGATTCTCATGTAAATTTTGTTCTTATTAATACTCTTCTTCTTCTTCTGGAAATCTTCACTTTGTCGTAGCACAAATTCCCCTGGACCTTCCACATCAAAAAACAACTGAATCTAAGTGTCTCAACAAAAGATAAAATTCCACATAAAAACTTATTTTCGATGTTTTGAAAACCAATTTTCGAAAACAATAAAGAAATTACACAAAAATTGTAAAGAAATTAAGTAGCTAGCTCAGACCAAGCTAGGCACAGAAATAAAACAGATGTCTACTTGCCCATAAGACATAGTCATATCGACAGAGATGTAAAAAAGAAAGACTTTTGGTCCAGTCCCACAGATATCATGCTGTAAACTTTGCCCCCATTCAAATTGAACGCGCATCAAATCCTCACATGAGAAGTTTCGATCCCCGACGACCGCAACCAAAAAACAGAGAAATAAAAACTCCGTGAAAGCAAGACGATGGCAGGAATCCGAAAGAAAACTTGTGTCGTTCAGAGAACAAACGAGAAGCAGCAACGGTTCCACCGCCTCCTGTAGTAAACCTGACATCTGTCAGAATCCAATCACTGACAGAAGACCATTTTGTCCGTGCTCCAAGGTCAATGAGGCCAATTAAACGCATCTTGCACGCATCCAACCCGACGGAGATGGGGGAGCTATCGATAGAACGACGGCTGGTTGGGCCACTGGCCCGGCGGCGGTTGGCTGTACTGCTGCTGTCCAGGGTCGTACTGCGGCTGCTGCTGCGGCGGCGGCGGCGGTTGGCCGTACTGCAGAGGCGGCGGCGGCTGGCTCGCGTAGCCTTGCGCCGGGTAGTAGCTCTGTTGAGGTGGCGGCACTGCGTAGCCCACGTAGCCTGTACGCCGACACAAGGAAGTGCGGTTACGCTTTAATACTTTCGGAACTTAAATTCGTAAAAATATATAAGAGAAAATATGCTTTTTTGACTTTTTTTGGATGTTGTGGTAACGGACAAGCATGAAAGTGTATATCAGTGGATAGCCCTCATCAATACGCTACTTTTAAATAGAGTAGTCTTTTCCTTAGAAATTGAATTTCTAAGCAAGCAAGCAAGCAGGCAAGCAAGCAAGCAAGCAAGCAAGCAGGCAAGCAAGCAAGCAAGCAAGCAAGCAAGCAAGCAAGCAAGCAAGCAAGCAAGCAGGCAAGCAAGCAAGCAAGCAAGCAAGCAAGCAAGCAAGCAAGCAAGCAAGCAGGCAAGCAAGCAAGCAAGCAAGCAAGCAAGCAAGCAAGCAAGCAAGCAAGCAAGCAAGCAAGCAGGCAGGCAAGCAAGCAAGCAAGCAGCAAGCAAGCAAGCAAGCAAGCAAGCAAGCAGCAAGCAAGCAAGCAAGCAAGCAAGCAAGCAAGCAAGCAAGCAAGCAAGCAAGCAAGCAAGCAAGCAAGCAAGCAAGCAAGCAGCAAGCAGCAAGCAGCAAGCAAGCAAGCAAGCAAGCAAGCAAGCAAGCAAGCAAGCAAGCAAGCAAGCAAGCAAGCAAGCAAGCAGCAAGCAAGCAAGCAAGCAAGCAAGCAGCAAGCAAGCAAGCAAGCAAGCAAGCAAGCAAGCAGCAAGCAGCAAGCAAGCAAGCAAGCAAGCAAGCAGCAAGCAAGCAAGCAAGCAAGCAAGCAAGCAAGCAGCAAGCAGCAAGCAAGCAAGCAAGCAAGCAAGCAGCAAGCAAGCAAGCAAGCAAGCAAGCAGCAAGCAAGCAAGCAAGCAAGCAAGCAAGCAAGCAGCAAGCAGCAAGCAAGCAAGCAAGCAAGCAAGCAGCAAGCAAGCAAGCAAGCAAGCAAGCAAGCAAGCAAGCAAGCAAGCAAGCAAGCAAGCAAGCAAGCAAGCAAGCAAGCAAGCAAGCAGCAAGCAAGCAGCAAGCAGCAAGCAAGCAAGCAAGCAAGCAAGCAAGCAAGCAAGCAAGCAAGCAAGCAAGCAAGCAAGCAAGCAAGCAAGCAAGCAAGCAAGCAAGCAAGCAAGCAAGCAAGCAAGCAAGCAAGCAGCAAGCAAGCAGCAAGCAGCAAGCAAGCAAGCAAGCAAGCAAGCAAGCAAGCAAGCAAGCAAGCAAGCAAGCAAGCAAGCAAGCAGCAAGCAAGCAGCAAGCAGCAAGCAAGCAAGCAAGCAAGCAAGCAAGCAAGCAAGCAAGCAAGCAAGCAAGCAAGCAAGCAAGCAAGCAAGCAAGCAAGCAGCAAGCAGCAAGCAAGCAAGCAGCAAGCAAGCAAGCAAGCAAGCAAGCAAGCAAGCAGCAAGCAAGCAAGCAAGCAAGCAAGCAAGCAAGCAAGCAAGCAAGCAAGCAAGCAAGCAAGCAAGCAAGCAAGCAAGCAAGCAAGCAAGCAGGCAAGCAAGCAAGCAAGCAAGCAAGCAAGCAAGCAAGCAAGCAAGCAAGCAAGCAAGCAAGCAAGCAAGCAAGCAAGCAAGCAAGCAAGCAAGCAAGCAAGCAAGCAAGCAAGCAAGCAAGCAATCGTAGATCGGCTCACCTTGCTGCTGGTAATGGTGGTAGGCCTGGTCCATCATGACGCCGTTCCCCGCGTTGCTGGAGTCTTGAATCGGCACCGTGATCAGGTTGGTCCGCTGCGCCTGTTGCTGAGGCAGCTGCTGCTGCTGTTGCTGTTGCTGTTGCTGCCGACCCAACTGTTGCTGCTGCTGCTGCTGCGACGGCTGCTGGACGTTTGGGTACGACTGCATGGATTGCACGGGCCGGATCGCGTTGCTAAGGGAACGGAGACAGAGTCAGTTGCGTCGGGAATCTTTGCCTGCTGCTGCTTTGCCAACGCATCACACAACCATAAATAACGGCTTGAATTCAAACACAAAACACCGATTACATTGAATCAAAATTCAATCAAAGCAACGTCATGATAGCCACTCGCTAAAGCCAGCCAGAGCAATTCGGGTTGTGATTTCCCTGTCTTCCTTTGTTATTTAGCAGAGATTATTAATATTTCTTTACAAACTGGTAGCACGTCCAGTGGGTATCTGACATCACTTTTCTCCGAGTTGAATACGTCTGTTAAAGAGGGAGCCTAGAAAGCAGAGAAATCCCGGCCTAAAAGCAGCAATAAGAAACACGCATCGCTTTCAGATACTCACGGCTGCAAAAACATGGTGCAACAAACGTATTCCATTCTAAATCCTATCGCAGCAACGTCATGATACCCACTCGCTAAAGCCAGGCAGAGCAATTCGGGTTGTGATTTCCCTGTCTTCCTTTGTTATTTAGCAGAGATTATTAATATTTCTTTACAAACTGGTAGCACGTCCAGTGGGTATCTGACATCACTTTTCTCCGAGTTGAATACGTCTGTTAAAGAGGGAGCCTAGAAAGCAGAGAAATCCCGGCCTAAAAGCAGCAATAAGAAACACGCATCGCTTTCAGATACTCACGGCTGCAAAAACATGGTGCAACAAACGTATTCCATTCTAAATCCTATCGCAGCAACGTCATGATACCCACTCGCTAAAGCCAGGCAGAGCAATTCGGGTTGTGATTTCCCTGTCTTCCTTTGTTATTTAGCAGAGATATAATAGTATAACGGAGTGGTTCAGAGCCATGGAAAGACGGTAGAGTACTTGGCGGTTTTGCTCTGATGGGATGGGATTGACTTGTGGTCCTGAAAAGGACCTGGGTCAACGTTTCGTCCGCGTTGGCGCGGACATCTCCAGTCCTGAACTCGTATCTTCAGTACTCGTAACTCGACCAAAGAGCTAATAAACACGGCTAGCAGGTACTCACGGCTGCGAGCGCTGGAAGCCGGGCCGGTGCTGGAACGCCAGCGCGGGCGGCGAGCGCCGGTGGGCGCTGGCGCCGGCAACGTGTTGCACGCGCGGGTCGTTGCCGTGGGAGACGGCTGCCTTGCCGGGCCGGGAGGTGGGGGGCGGCGCCGGCGGAGGGGGCGGCGGCTTCGACTCCGGCTCCGTCTTCACCGCGGCAGCCGCGGCGGGGAACTCGGCGGAACCGGCGATGTGCCGGTGGTTGATGTGCGCCTGGAAGCATTGCGTTCCGTTGAGATATTTGGCCGTAAGCAAGACCTTTGATTATGATGCGTGTTAACATTACATTTGATTATGACATGTGGCTGAAAACATGACTGTTGGAGCCACTAAGACCCGATTTTACAATTTTGCCAACTCCAGGTGAAAGTGGGAGTTAAGTTATTTGTTATGGCAACGGCCAATGGGATGCAGTGGAATTCATTTGTTTCTAGGGGTTAGATGCTCAACCCAGAGTTGACAAGAGTTGTAATACCGGCCCTAAGGCTACTTAAACGAAAAAGAGTAAAAGTGGACTGTATTTTGCAGAAATTCCCAACCTGCCTGCCTTGCGACGCGCTGGTGGCGCCGGTTACATGTCTACAGGACAAGGGTGAATTAGGTAACTGGCTGAAAGGGAAGGAACAATGGGAGACACAAACTTAGCTGGCAAGATGCGCAGACTTGGAGCTCCTTCAAATACACGTTCGAGCAAAAACACACTGATAAATGTAAAGAAATTCGCGAAATTCGAGGGTGGCGACCTGCCTCGACAGACTACCTGTCTGGTGATTGATTGAGAGTTGATTGAGAGTTGATTGAGAGTTGTTGAGAGTTGATTGAGAGTTGATGTTGCCAAACCGTTCGGTAACTGTCTGATGCGCGGTTGAGAGATGAACTGGGAGAACTGACAGCTCGCCACCTCGTGAGGAGCGGGTCAAACTTGACAACGTGAAAAAACCTAACTATGAACCACCTGAATCAAACAGGCAACCAACTAAGATAAAGAAAATAGAAAACGACAGAAATGGCGCGAACACTGACATTTGATCATGATACCAGTCGAATGAAACTTCAAATAAAACTTAAGACATCAACACTAACAAAACTAAGCTGCCAACTTGGCCAAGTCAAGTCACGGCGCGTGGACGCTCGAGATCCGTCCCACCGCGGCGTGTCACCTGCAAGTCTCGCTGGGACAGGTAGGTCCTGCGGCAGCCGGCGTCGCCGTAGCGCGTCCCGCCGTGGGAACACATGAAGACGGTGCCGAGCCCGGTCTGTTCGACGCGCGCAGCCTTCTCCCCGCACCGGGCGCACGCCTTGAAGTCGCGACGGGCGCAAGACAGGCAGAACACGTGCTTGCACGGGATCTGAAACAACACCGTGCGTGACAGCGTTCCGAGTTCGACGGGCGCAAGACAGGCAGAACACGTGCTTGCACGGGATCTGAAACACGGTGCGTGACAGCGTTTGGCGTTCGACGGGCGCAAGACAGGCAGAACACGTGCTTGCACGGGATCTGAAACAACACCGTGCGTGACAGCGTTTGGCGTTCGACGGGCGCAAGACAGGCAGAACACGTGCTTGCACGGGATCTGAAACAACACCGTGCGTGACAGCGTTTGGCGTTCGACGGGCGCAAGACAGGCAGAACACGTGCTTGCACGGGATCTGAAACAACACCGTGCGTGACAGCGTTTGGCGTTCGACGGGCGCAAGACAGGCAGAACACGTGCTTGCACGGGATCTGAAACAACACCGTGCGTGACAGCGTTTGGCGTTCGACGGGCGCAAGACAGGCAGAACACGTGCTTGCACGGGATCTGAAACAACACCGTGCGTGACAGCGTTCCGAGTTCGACGGGCGCAAGACAGGCAGAACACGTGCTTGCACGGGATCTGAAACAACACCGTGCGTGACAGCGTTCCGAGTTCGACGGGCTTCGATCGGTTGGCGAAAACACTTGGAAGGGAGTTATAAACTTTAACAGCAGCATTGTATGGTGATTTTTCTGAAAGTTTCAATCTAAATTTCTTTAAAATGTGAATATTTTCTTTAACTCTGGTCAAGTACAGTTGTTAGGTCCCCACCTAACTGGCCACCCCTTGTCAAGGCGTGGCCACCCTGCCGGCGGGACCGACAGAGCCCAAGGCATCGGCCGCGGGACAATGCCAGTCTAACACATATCCCCGTAGGAACAAGAGCTTATGCTGATAGCTGTCTGTATCTATTCTAAAGTGAAAGTGTTAATAAATAAGCGAGTTCTGTGTAAATTGTGTTCTTTATAATTGTTATCCTTGTCCCCTGTCCCCTAGACATGACAAGTGGGGGCTCGTCCGAAATATTACAGTTGAATTTTTTTCTGATAAATGATGTTCTACCATTTCTTATAGCTTACATAACAACAGATTGGATGCATATACTTGGCGCGTAGGAACGTTTAAATTTACAAAATGTATCCTAGACAAGTCACCAGTTTTCAACCCTACAATAATTCTAATGGCTCTTTTCTATAATTTTAAATGCGGTCTAAATCTCTAATTTGCCGGGATATGTGTTCGGATTCGAAAGACAATTTAGTGTGCGAGAGTGATCTTTGCTCCAAGGTCAATGAATCTAATATGTGTAAACTCATCTTTTAAATGGATTGGACAACAGATGATTCAAATACATAAATTGGGTCGGGAAGTTGGGTCGGGTCAGGAAAGGTAGGATTAGAAGGCGGGGTGGAGGGTAATATAGTGCAAGTTTTGCTAGAAATTAACAGGTTAGGTCAACTGCATTTCAAAACAGACACAGTTTACTCAGACGGAAGCTTACCATCCGGCCGTAGATGAGTATTGGCTTGAGACAGGTGTCGCAGCAGTGTATCATCGGGTTGAGCACCTTCTCGCCCATCAGGTTGGCGCGGTGGTCCCAGCCGAGTCGGAGCAACGGCTCGGGTTGCGATCGACGCAGCGTCGTGAACGTCACCGCCTGCAGCTGCGATATGTCCGCCTCGGGGTCGACTGGAACAAGCAATGTGACGCGGTCAGACACAAGCTATAAGCGTGACTTCCCTGTCTTCCTTGGTTGAATAAGCCGAGTCAATACACCGATTCCATTCAAGCAACGTGACGCGGTCAGATGCCCGCTAAGAAAAGCCAGTTGGCTTGTGATTTCCCTGTCTTCATTGGTTGAATAAGCCGAGTCAATACACCGATTCCATTCAAGCAACGTGACACGGTCAGACACCCGCTAAGAAAAGCCAGTTGGCTTGTGATTTCCCTGTCTTCCTTGGTTGAATAAACAGAGTCAATACACCGATTCCATTCAAGCAACGTGACGCGGTCAGACACCCGCTAAGAAAAGCCAGTTGGCTTGTGATTTCCCTGTCTTCCTTGGTTGAATAAGCAGAGTCAATACACCGATTCCATTCAAGCAACGTGACGCGGTCAGACACCCGGTAAGAAAAGCCAGTTGGCTTGTGATTTCCCTGTCTTCCTTGGTTGAATAAGCAGAGTCAATACACCGATTCCATTCAAGCAACGTGACGCGGTCAGACACCCGCTAAGAAAAGCCAGTTGGCTTGTGATTTCCCTGTCTTCCTTGGTTGAATAAGCAGAGTCAATACACCGATTCCATTCAAGCAACGTGACGCGGTCAGACACCCGGTAAGAAAAGCCAGTTGGCTTGTGATTTCCCTGTCTTCCTTGGTTGAATAAGCAGAGTCAATACACCGATTCCATTCAAGCAACGTGACGCGGTCAGACACCCGCTAAGAAAAGCCAGTTGGCTTGTGATTTCCCTGTCTTCCTTGGTTGAATAAGCAGAGTCAATACACCGATTCCATTCAAGCATCGTGACGCGGTCAGACACCCGGTAAGAAAAGCCAGTTGGCTTGTGACTTCCCTGTCTTCCTTGGTTGAATAAGCAGAGTCAATACACCGATTCCATTCAAGCAACGTGACGCGGTCAGACACCCGCTAAGAAAAGCTGGTTGTGATATCAATGATTTTGCTGGAAGTCCGATCCAAACCTTAGTACTTTTAAGACTCAAGTCTTTTCCTAGTCTTAGCACAATGCTTTTCATAAGAACTGTTTAACTTGGTAATTAATGCTAAGTTCCAAATTCAAACGTTTTCCCGGCATTTCGCAAAGCTGTGCTGCCCGCTTCATTAACGGTCGAAACTCGAGTGCCAAATACCAACAAATCTAAACAAAAGAACCAACAATAACCTCAGCCTCCTAAAGACCCACTAAAACCAAAAAAATTAAACCGATACCTTTATTGACCCTGCTTTTCAAAAAAATAAAATCCAAAAAAATATATTTTATTCTGCCCCTAAGTCTTCCTGACCAACTATTTCCAGCCTGCTTATCTAATTTCTCCCTTCCTTTTATCTCAACATCTACTACTATCTTTTCTATTCTTTCTTTCTGTTTTAAAACTGTAAGCCAAGTCCTATCCGGTGGATTTTTTTTTGAGTTTTAGAGTTAGTTTTAGGAGGCTTATGTTATTGTAGGTTCTTTTGTTTCCATTTGTTGGGATTTGGCACTCGAGTTTAGACCGTAGATAAAGCAGGCAGCACAGCTTTGCAAAACGTCAATAAAGTTTTGACGTTGGGACTCAGCATCCATTACCCAGTTCAACAGTTTTTCTGAAAAGTATCCTAACCTTCCTCTTCACATCAATTTGTGACCGTAAATAATTTCCTAGTTGAGGAGAAATGCAGACGAGCCCTTGGTGCGACAGACATTGTACTCACTCTGTGTGGAGGGCTGCTCGTTCTCGTCCTGCTGCGTGGGCGGCGGGGGCGGCGGCGGGGACGGCTCCTCTCCGCCTGCCTCCACGGCCATCTCCTCGTCCTCGCTGTCGACGGCGGCCGGGGGCGGCGGCTTCTTGGCCCGCCCCCGGCCGCGGCCCCGCGCTCGCGACGCCGCCCGGCCACGCCCCCGGGCTCGACCACGCCCCCGACCCCGGGCCTTCGTTGCTGTCTCCATGGACACCTGACGGGTAAGCAAACGTTAGCGATCGGTGTCGCTGCCGACAAACACAGAAGTCCCGTCGGTCTGATTTTAAACGTTTTGAAGATAACACGACCCCATAATTGCACATGCACTGATTCCACTACAAATTCTTAACATAGAAAACAGAAGCGTCATTCATTTACTGACAACAGTTTTCAAAGCTCTGCACGGACAATCCCCCGAATACTTACTCGAAAAATTAATTGCTCGTCTAAATTACATAACACAAGACACCGTACATTGTTGAACTTTCAACCACAGCACCTCCTAATCCATAAAAGTCCCTAAAATATGGAATAGTTTGCCCTAAATATTGCTAAGCAATGCCTTCAGCTTACTCAAGGGTAACTAGATAGTTTGTCGAAAAATTGAAACAAGAGTGGAACAAATCAAAAGTAAAAAGCTTGGCATCTAGTTTTCTAACCGTCTGGTTGATTCCTCTTGGAACGCGGGACCGCAAGAGTTCGGGGGACTGAAGTTTTTTTAGAGTTGATTTTTGAATCGAATTGTAAAGAAAGATTCTTGCATTGAATTTGGGATTCTTGAAACAGTAGGTAGGTAGCTACAGAAAGTTTGATGCATTTTGCACATAAGAATTGTATGTATACACTGGACTAATGGAGTTGGAGAGATCGTTTTGTGTTATATTTGAATCGTACCCAAATTTATTTGAAGTTTCACAGATAAAATTAATTCACAGTATAGAAGAGCAAATTGTACTAAAAATATTATTTAATTGGGGTTGTCAATACTAACCTAGATGTTGTAGAACTTGTGACAAAACCTATACGTTCAGTGAAAACTACGAAGGCTTCGTCATAAAAACTTCAATACATAAACGATTTTCACATGGTCTCAGGGAATTTCACGATTTTCTTCCAAAACATTACACACCGGCGTCAAGTAACTCGGCCATATTGCGCTTCGAAATGACGTCAGTGGTTGAACTTCCACCCCTCAAAATATTTCCCCCACCATGCGGTCGCAGGGAGCGCGACAGCTGGCGAGGAATATTACTGTTATACGGTCTCCCTTACTGGGTAACCGAGCCTCGGCAACCCGCACGACAAACATGACTCATTGGGTGACTATGTGTCAAGGGGTGGCGCTTGTTCGCACCCTAAAACCGTGCGAAAATAATTGTGACACTTCGTATCTCTCTTCGAAACGCTTGCAACCGCATGACAGTCGCATTAGACCTCACAATCTTGAGCGATTTGTTAGCTGTATGTTAGCTGTGCCTCCACCATTTTCCGAATCTTGGTGACTGTACCCAATAATTTATATTACTATTAATAAATTCTTAATCATCGACTGACATAGCCCATATAATGACTCGAGGCCAGTTCTGTCATTTCTTGAACTGTCAACATTTGAACTGTACAATGTTGCCAACAATAAAAACTAATCGATGCCAACTTCAGTAAAATGTACTGCTTTGTGATTGGTCGCTTCAATCCCAGCAGCAGTGTTGCCACAGTCAGTACTATTGTACTAGATCTAGTACTATTTTGCAAGTCTCAGTACGTCAGTACGCCTTTTCATAAAATCTGAAAATCTAGTACTTTTTGGAAGATTTTCTTCACATACTTCCATTTCTATGAAAATATCGACTCGCGAATAGATTTTTTTTTAAACTCGCGCCTTTTAAGTTCGACTTCGACGAGATGTCGAAACAAGAATAGGATCTTTGGTCGGGACCGGTCGGGACAGACCGATGCAGCGAAATGTTGCGCACGCGCGTTTCATAATTTTGTCCACTTGTGCTTTTTCGTGTCCAGTTGATTGACATGTGACATTTCGTCGACTCGGTACCGGTACTCGGTAACCTGGAATGGACCGTCATTTCGTATGTGGTAAAGATAGCATAATGGTTCCTTAAAATTGAATAAAGATATTGGGAATTTTGGGTGCAGTAAAGGCTGCGTCGTTTAACTTGCGGGTTTGGTGCGCTGGTTTGGTATTTGACTATCGCTATTGCTTACTGCTATAAAGTTACTGTGCTTTTCTGCTGTTTGTTCCGCACCGTTTTCTAGGCATCAAATGGATGCAAGGTCCTTGGTATAATCACGGAGCTACAGGTTGGGATGGGTATGAAAAAAAAACCTTCCTGAATTTTTTAGCAGTAAAGTGTAATTGAAGATTTCGCTTCACTCGCTACGCTCGTTAAGCTCATCAAAAAGTATCCAGTGCCAATTTGAGCTTCGGCGCGAAATATATTTCAGTACTTTCTAGTACTTTTTTCTCCCGCTTGGCAGTACTACTTCAAATTTGATTGTGGCAACACTGCCCAGCAGCTTCCAACAGGGCAGCAGACGTGGCTGACATCACAGCTCTCGACAGCTGATAGAGGTCTACGTACTCGATTTCATTCATTAGCTGGGTCGAGATATTCCACCGAATAGCTCTTAGACTTACTTTTTAATTAAACTGTGATCATAAACCAGTTATTTGAAGATGTCTGCGACTTCTTACCTTAGTTTCGCCATCGCGGCGCTCGTATTTACCGTCGCCAACTGTGAATCCTGCTCGAAAGCCGAGGTCCTCTCATCTGTAAGCTACACAACAGTCGATGCTACAGTTCTGACCAACATTGCTTTCATCACCGAGTTCACGATCCGCTGCGGCAACGGCCTGAAGAACATGCCGCTCTACGCCGAAGTCAACGGACTCGCGATTCCTGCTGCTCGGACCGGCGACGAGGGCCGCTATCAAGTGAGCTGGACAGAGGAAGTGAAAAAGGCACGCAGCGGCAACTACGAAGTCAACTTGTACGACGAGGAAGGCTACGCGGCGCTGAGGAAGGCGACGCGTTCCGGCGAAGATCCTGCCAACGTCGCTCCGCTAGCGACTGTCGTGTTGAACCATCCGGGGGCGTATCAGGGGCCGTGGGTGAATTCCGAGTTCATGGCGGCGGTGCTCTCCGTGCTCGTCTGGTACCTAGCTTTCTCTGCCAAGTCTAAGCTGTTGTCGTAAGGTTCTTGTGGTTGTGACAAGTATGTAAAAGTTTTAATAAAAAAAAGTTAAAAACTGATACCATTGAATTTTGAGTTCTACAGAAGCCTGACGTAGTGCTACCAGAATCAATATTAATAACTTGAGCAATTAACGGTTGTGGTTGGAATTTTCTTCAATAGAATTACCAAACGAACAGAATTTTGCAAGATTTTGTTGGTTAAGGACAATCATCCTGATCATTCTGTTCACCTGTCAAAGGGTCTAAAGGGAGGAATGAAACACCTAGAAACTGAGTGTGTGAGAGGGAAATGATGGTTAGCTGCTGGGTAATCGGGGAAGCAGCGGCCATCTCGTCGGCTAGCCGAAGCGCGAAACTCGCCATGAAGAAGTGACAACTACATTTTGATCACCCATTTAAAATGTCGCCAAGGTAAAGATTCATTTTAGTCTTCGTAATGCTCAATGTATCTACGTCCTACATATTATGAACCAATGACTTCGGTTGGAAATATCTGGATCAGGAATGATTTAAAAATTGTGCGGTTACTTACACAAAGCGGAGATGTCAATATCAGTCATCTTCTTTTCTTGAATGCGATTCAGCGCCAGTAGTAGGATATCTCCCGGTGTGTTTGCTGCTAACGAAGGTGGTAAAAAGCAAGGACAATTGTTGAGGGAAGTTGCAATTAAATCCTGTACTTTGAATGGCATGCGCTAGCATCGCGAGAGAAAGCTGATGAGACAAGCGACGAAATAGCGTACCTGGTGGCTTCGGTGTTCCGTTGCGTCGATTGCAAACACGCTGCACGTCGCGCGGGAGAAAGTCAAGGAGCAGGGAGACTCTGGGAGGAAGCGAACTAGGATCCACGGATACCAGCGCTGGTACACTTTCAACGCTCCCGCAGCACGAGATTCATCGGGATTCCCAGGAGTATGACAGGCTTCACCAGGAATTTCTCTAGAATTAGACTAAGGGTTTTTAGAGCATTATTAGCAGCAAATAATAATAATTCTACATATTATACAAACATATTCAAATGAAAAAGGTATCCAGCTAAATAATATGCGGTTTGGAATTCAATTACCTTTACAATCCAATGTTACTGGCTGACAGCTTATCAAAAAACAAGCAGACCTACAAAATCTTGATGCCGAGAGAATCTAGATGTACATGAGCAAGAAAGATTACATGATTACATGTATGAATATAGCCACCCATTATTCCTATTATTCTTAAAAAACAGCCTCAATATCACGCCAATCTCCCGGGAAATAAGCCCGATATTGAATCTGACGATGAAATGATTACAAAAGAAATACGGGCCCTTACTTCAATGGTAATCATTTCAATAGATTATTAAGAATATAATTAATTGTACCATCTAACATTTTCTCAGCAAGTCCATCCCTGTGGTTCAATATTCACGAGCAAAAAACAAAATAAAATACTCGTTCCATGCATGAATGACAGATGTGGTGAGCCTGCAGCAAGCTATGGACAGCAGTGTGGTTTCTGTGTTCGATGGAGATCTGCAGAGGTCAGGGCTTCGTGACCTTGTAGCAGAGCGGCTCTGCCCGCTGCTTCTTCGTGGATGGCGAAGCTCGGAGAACTCGAAGAACAACGGCTGCAAACCTGGCAACACTCATCTGTGTCCAAGGAAATCCTTCCTAGGACAAAAGACATCTGCGTTAAATCGAAACCATTCTCATTTAGTAAATAATTGAAATAATTGACGTAACTTGTTGTTACTGATGTTAGTAGGGTGAAACGGTACTTTTTACTGCGAGGGCATGTGAATATCTTTGATGATCTCGTAGTCTCGTGGTCTCGTAGTCTCGAAGTGTCGTAGTGTCGTAGTGTCGTAGTCTCGTAGTCTCGAAGTCTCATGGTCTCGTAGTCTCGTAGTCTCGTAGTCTTGAAGTGTCGTAGTCTCGTAGTCTCGTAGTCTCGAAGTCTCATGGTCTCGTAGTCTCGTAGTCTCTTAGTCTCGTAGTCTCTTAGTCTCGTAGTCTCATGGTCTCGTAGTCTCATGGTCTCGTAGTGTCGATGTCGTGCAGCTCGGAATGACGCAGCCGACGGAACAACCGCGTCTGCTTGATTCCACGCTCCTCGGCAGCGACATGTTCGGATCGCAATGCCGCTGTGTCGGCCTGCGTTGCGGCGCGACGGGAAGAGCAGCAGGTCGCCGAGACCTGCGTGCTGGGACCAGCCGTCGGTCTCGACTCCTTCCTGCCGCGATCGTCAAGATTCTTCGTCGCTTGCTCGAGCCGGCAGAAGAAGGCGTCTGGAACAGTTGAAGACGTCACCACCAGGTTCTGGCTGCTAAGCCGCAGGCAAGCGGACTTAGCGGTAACAACTGGAATTGCTTCACATTTCAATTCGAGGATTTGAACCAACGATTGCTGTCATCGATTCCAATGGAAATGAAATCTTGTAACGAGTACAACTACTCATCAGTGTGAATCTAATCCTGAATGCAAATACTCGTTGCATGTGCGGTAGACAATGATTATTTGTGACGAAATATCAATTACTAAATTTACGTCCGTGCCAGGATTCGAATCCGGGGCACTGCACTTCTCCGTTATGCTACACGGACAACCAACCGTGGAATCGATATAAAGTTTATTTGAGTTGTTGGGCTCCATGGAGTTAGAAGACGCTGAATATAAATTTGATGTAAATTTAGGAATAAATATTTTGTTACTAATAATTACTCACGAGGATTGAAGCTTGTGAAATTGGCGACCACCAAACTGTAACTTCGCTCTACTTTGAGCGAGTTTGAACAGCTTCCGAGTGGAGGTGTCGATGTCCTCCTGATCGTCTTCGTCGTCGGGCTGCTCCCGATGATTGCCGACGGCCGATTCGTCCTCCCAGCGTCGGCCTGCGACGGACACGCCGCGCCTTCAGATTATTGCTATCGGCAAGTCAAGATTAATACATATTCAAGGCGAAATTTTGACAGATTGAAATACAAAAAACTTTAGATTGTATGTAATTGTCAGCTTTGTGTCGACGGTACCTGGATGTTGCGTTGCGGCGAGCAGACGTCCTTGACCGCAGCGGCTGGGATCCTGGCCGTAGCGACGTGACGCTACCCAGGGCTGCTCGGTAAAGCAGTCGCCAGCACCGACCTCTGCCAGCGTAGGATCCTGGCCGTAGCAGCGACGTGGCAGCGGCCGGGATCCTGGCCGTAGCAGCGACGTGGCAGCGGCCGGGATCCTGGCCGTAGCAGCGACGTGGCAGCGGCTGGGATCCTGGGCGTAGCAGCGACGTGGCAGCGGCCGCGATCCTGGGCGTAGCAGCGACGTGACGCTACCCAGGGCTGCTCGGTGAAGCGCCTGCCGTCTCCATGCCTACCTAAGGAGACGCGGAGGGAGGGTCTGACCGTGATTCCGAGACTCGTTGTCCGTGCTGTGCCGTTGGTGTGCCGACGACGCCGGCAGCTCAATGCCCTTGGCTCGACGCTCGAAGCTCTCGGCTCGAAGCCCTCGGCTTGCAGCCCTCAGCGGGTCGGACGGAAGACAGACTGCCCGGTGAAACCTTGCTGTCGAGGAGAAGGGGTCTGACCGTGATTCCTCGAGATGTTTGCCGCTGGAAGACGTCGATGAAGCAGACGGAACAGCGCTGGCAGACGTCAGGAGCTCGAAGACTACGGAGCTCGGAGGCACGATGCCGGCGTCGTTAGAAGAGAAACAATTCAATTAGTAAATAGGCAAAACAAATGTGAAACTTGAATTATTCTAAAAATAACTTAGTACAAAGGCTAGAAAATTCCTGCAGCCAGTTGAAAACATCCGTTTGATTGCATGGATTGGTGGAGAAATCCAGCGTTGATCGGTTGCATTGAGTAGCTTGAAGCTCTTCGTAAAGAGTAAACGCTGGCCGCGGCCGCTAATCTACGTGCGTTTCAAACATTCAACGGCTCCGAGTCGTTTTCGGGCAGCGTTCCCCCACAGATGCGAGTTTGGAAGGATTATCTTTCTCCCGCCGAATCAGTCCTACGCTACGTGGGCTGTAAGACCCAACGCCACAGCGTTAATCAGCCTGGCATCAACCCCTCAATGTGGCGTGGATTAGTTGACGAATCCAGCAGCCTGAGTTTGGTAACTCTTAAGAATACCAGACAATCTCCATTCTTTAGAATGTTCTGAGGTTGTGGGAGCAAAGCCAGTGAAGCCCTCGGCTCAAAGCATCCAACCTCGGTAGCAAGGATTTGCCCAGAAATCCTGCTGACGGAACGTATTACCTTCCGTCTGAAGCTACTTATAAACAACTTATAATAATTGAATATGGTGAGTGGTTCCTGTGATTCCTTGCGTCGTATCGCGGCGAGGCCGCGGAGAGAGATGACCTCTTGGAGCCGTGGCGGTGGATCGGACGGCGACATCGATCTACGAACATCACGCAGCGATTAGAAGGCAGTCGACCAACGAGCCGCAACGGCACGGACTCAATACTAACATCCAAGTGTGGTTGGAGTCGCCACGAGGCCAGCGAATCCACGCAGACGAAGGAGGAACGCAGGGCGCCGCAATCTGCCGAGAAGAAGAGCGGTAGACGAGACGGACTTGCGGCCGCGCAAACGTTTCGGCGGCGGCCGTCTCCCGCGCCGAGAGAGCGAACGAGAACGACAACGAACCGCGACGAACCCGTCCGACCCGAAACCCACAAAATCTCCCGTGCCTACGTCCCATCCGTCCCGAAAGTCTCACCCAGCCTCTACACCTCACCCCGTTGCATCCTACTCCTTGCCCACCCTCCCAACCTGTCATCCCTTAATCCCACGCCCTTAACCCCCCCCCCCCCCCCCCCCCCGTGACGGGAACATCGCGGCTCTTCGTTCTGATTGGCTCTCTCGACTCGGAAGAAGGCCGCCGCCGAAACGTTCGCTCGACCACAAGCCGGTCTCGCCAGCCGGCCAACCTCTCGGCAAGCCGCGGAACTCGGCAAGCCGCTTTCTCCTACGTGGATTGTAATATTGTCTAGATATCGACTTAAAACTTGATCGAAATCTCAAGTGTTTGAGAATCAGTTCTCTTGGTTCTGTTGCGCTTTGAGGGGATGGCGACACGAGCCAAAGAGCTAACATTTAGCAACGCAGCAGACGTTTTAGCAGAGGACTTCTGCTGTTCGAGTTGCTCCGCCCGTCGGAGATGAACTAATGCTGCGATGTCACCGACACGACTTGGTGTTTCCCCATGGCAACCACAGAGAGTTGCTCTGCGTCCACGGCTATCAAGTTAAGCAGCATTACGCTGGCTCCGAGACCGGATGGGCGGCCATCCCTACAAACCAAGTTCTGGGCAAGCTGGGAAGCAGCATCACTTCTTTGGGCGGCAGCGCGGATTGGTGGACGAATCCGGCTTGCCGTGCCGTACGGGCCGACCGAAGTGACTGTTAAAACTAAAGAAATGCGTGAATAAGTGCGGTTCCTGGACGTTTGCGATCGCAGCCCGCGGAAGCAGCCGAGACGAAGTCGGCAGCGGTCCTCTGCATCGTCACCGCGACGACGGCATCGGAGTCGTGCAGAAAACACCCTGCGCCCGACAAGGCTGTGGATTATCAGACGAAATTAGAACACGGAAACTACAAAAGTTTCTTGTCTTATCTTACGAAAAGCGCTGAAATCTTCTTGGCTTAATCGTTTGCAACTTAGAATCCGGCCAGACTGAACCAGACGTCGGGGTTGAAGGCATCTCACGATGCTTTCGAGCAAGGCAAGGCAAACGGCCACTGTTCTAGTTGCGCTAAAGAGTTCAACGGGCCTGGATTTGCTGGTTAAGCAGCATTGAGCCGGTCTTGTGACTGGATGACCGACCATCTGTTGCAAAGACGGCATTCGTTTAGCTACCGACCTCTCGGTAAAGCAAATATTTACGGTGATAGCACCCTTGATGTGAATTTACTTAAGAAAGTTCATTTAATGTTAGTTTTATGTTGGTGTCCCCTGTGCCCTGGTTGCTGCAGGATGTCCCAATGGCGGTGAGACGCGGCGTGGAGGTGGTTGCGTCGGGGGAACGGGAACCGGCTCGCGTCCAATGGCGGTGAGACGCGGCGTGGAGGTGGTTGCGTCGGGGGAACGGGAACCGGCTCGCGTCCAATGGCGGTGAGACGCGGCGTGGAGGTGGTTGCGTCGGGGGAACGGGAACCGCAGCTACGGCAGGACACGGGCTGGAACACGGGCCAAGGAAATCAGTCACCAATCAAACGGCGCAGAATGCACGCAGAAATTACTTGTCTTCCTGCTGTTGATTCTCCATATTGAACAAGCGTTTCGGAGGAAAGCCTTCAGCTTTTAAGAGGAAAGTTTAAATCAGTTGAAAAAGTTAGCCCAAAGAGCTTTAGAGACCAAAAAGCAAAACATTGCTAAAATCTACACTTTATTTGCAAATGTAAACCTATTTCATCTGTTTGATTTATCGGGTCGTGAAACAGTTGGTAAATAACTCGACAGAATCTCCTAGCAGCTACATGGTGACGTTCCTCGCGCCGCGGTACTTGCCTTGCTGCCGTCAGCGTCGAGACCCGCCGAAGTTTCTTCTCCTCGTCGCTGATTCTACGTCGGCGAATCCCGACGCCGCGTCGCCATCCCGAGCAACGCGGCGTCGCGACCGCGCCATTGGTCCAGAGCAGGAACACTCGTTCAAACTGCGACCGTCGAACAACCCCCCGCCCCTAACCGAAACAAGCGCAGTACTCAAAGCGAGCCGCCGAGCATTCCATACTTTCCGGACGGCCGTGGTTTGACGCTACTCTCCCTGTTTCCCCGCGACCAAAATCCCCGTGATTTATCTAAATTCGCCAACAAATCGGCGAATTGTGCGCAAGAGCTCAAACGCTCTGGTTTTAATCTGAGCAAACATCCTACGTGCCAGCCAGCGGGCAACGGTACATCGACAACGGCAAGAGTTTCGCACTCTAAAATGTCGTCAGCTAAAAGGTTCTAAGATTAACATCCTACGTGCCAGCCAGCGGGCAACTTTGTGGACGGACGGTAAGAGAATCGCACTCTTTAATGTCGTCAGCTAAGATGGACGCTGCAAGGGAACGGGTTAGACATGACAAGGTCCCTACGGAGTAGCGCCAAACCCGCGACCTGCCCCCCACTTATCTCTCCGCCAACGATCTCGAAGACGCCGTCGCCGCCGTAGACGTTGAAGCTCGGCGAGCGCGAGGGTTTCGACGACGGGCGGGGGTAATGTATAGCGAGCCGGCCTCCGCTGGGCCGGGCTCGCCGCAAAGACACTCGGGGAAAACACTCGATCTTGACGTCTCGAAGCGCGATTATGTAAGCAACATTACATAATTTAACGGGGGACAAGATGCCCAGCCGACTTGACGGCCGCAGGCACGTAACACTCCGCGAGCAAACCCTGATCTGACGCGCGCCGAAATGCATCGGCGGGAAACCGACGTTTCACCGGACGGGCGTTGGTTTTACGGTTCTACTCTAAGAGCGCTGCAACGTGGCTTGGAAATAATGTTGAAAACACTCAACAGGCATGACTCGACAGTAGCCGTGCTAACGAAAGGACGCTACAAATGGAACGAGCCACGGAAGCAACGTGAAGCTAACGGCTTCCATCGGCCGCTTGGCGGGCTCGAGGAGATGGCAAACACTGGCACTGACTTTAATTGTCGGACATCTTCGGGGGAACGTCGAGCAGAGTCTTGATGGTTGCGGCTCGGTGCCGAACGCGGCCGGCCCGCCTGCCGAGACGGGCCGAAGGACGCGGGGAAGACGCAGACTCAAAGAAGCCCCGGAGCCTCGGCTGACTGGAGCTGCGGACAGAAAAACTTCAATTAGTACATGGGCTAAGAATATAGGATGTTAAGAATATTGGATTTGCAGTGCGAATTATCAAAGCAACACAATTCACAGAGCTTTAAATAATTTCGAAGTATGGGCATATGGGTATGCCTTGGGCAACCCATGCCCAAGTTGTTTATAACTTGTTAGTGTTTATACAACTTGACGCCCGCAGTCTATTTCCCTTGTCCAGCACGGCAGAAAACACAGCAGGTCAGAGGCAGGAAATCAAAACCCAAATTGCTCCACTTGGCTTTAGTGAGTGGGGGTATCATGACGTAAGTTTAATTGAAATACGATTCAATTTTGAATTCTGAATTCTGTTTCCATTCAATGAAAATGTGACAATAGCTTCTAAGAAAAGCCACTTGGGTTTCTTTGCTTGAAAAGGTCCACAAAAATATTATTGGCTCTGCATTTTAAACAAATGAAGCTTCCAGGGAATCTAACTGGCTTTTCTCTTGGGTATTGTACCTTCAATTTTTTTCCTGCAGGGAATAGCTGTCTATTGCATCGTAGAACCCGGCACCTCCACCACCTGTACACGAGTACCGAGAACCCAAGTACTGACTACTCTAGCACCCACCCCACTGAAACCTCCTATTTATTTCTCCTCTTGAAAATAATTCTGGTTCTACCCCTGGGCCCTCCCTACATGAATGACGTGCTCATCTTGAGATGCCAGCGCGAGACCCATGAGAGTGTGCAATGTATTGGTCCATGGTCTTCCATTTAGCGAACCTTTTTCGCTTGGACCACACACATTTCCCAGCCTCCCTCCAAAACACCCCTCCAGTTACCAGCACCAGCCAGATGGCTTTGCTGCGAATCACGAGTCACGACGCACACAAATAAGCCACAACGCTTCTCTAGTTGATTATTCCACAAAACAAACTCTGCCTGCTATGTGCTTTGAGTTTCATGCCACGGGCCATGGTGAATAGTGATAAAGAAATGCTGACAACTTGAATCTGCCCCTTCTTGATCATTCTTCTTCAAGCAAAGAGCAATAATGCTAGAATCTTGCATGAATAGATTGTGAAATTTTGTCTAATTTCTGATGTCTTGACTGGCGCCAGTCTGAAGTGAATATTTTCTCTAATCTGTAAGTTGCTATAACTAATGATAGCTCTATCTCGGACCATCCTAAACCACACGCTGCGTATGGCAAAGCACAGCGCAACCTTGGGTATCGCCACGCGCTGCGTTTCACCGTGGGAGCCCCGAGCCGATGCCAGCTAACATTGACACCCGCCACAAAGCAAGCCGTGCAACACGGGGATAGTTGATAGAAATTGTACACAAAAATATCCATGCTGCTTTATCCCGGCTTCTCGAACTGAGACTCATGGACCACGGGCCACAAGCAATATCACATTGCGAATCTTGACTACAAAACGAGACGGACAACCTATGGCACTGTGAATCCCTGCCAAGCGAGCATCGCGCGATGCATTCCATTGTTATCGGTCTACGCTTCCCCTATGCATCGAGTCACGGCTTGCTGGATGCTGGACCAAAACCACGTCTTCACTTGTCAAGGATGTTATTTGGAAAATCAGAGCACACTTCACACGTCAAAACTGACGTGTAAAAAAACAGCATGTGATTTATGCAATGGTAGGTATATTGTGATGAAACGAAATAAGAAAACCAAACTAAACTGTAGGGCTGAGAAGGTCGTTTGTCCGGAAAAGTTGACCAAAAATTGGCGTTTAAGAGTCAAGAGTCGATAGACAAAGTGCGAAAACGACCATAACAGGGTCAAGAAGAAATTAATAATTATAGAAACAAGAAAAGAATAGCAACCCAAATTTGCTTTGAATCTGTGATGAAGTTGAGCATGTTTAGTCAAAGTCGGCACTCAAAACTCAATTCAGAGATGATAAAAAATTGAGTGGCAAGCATTTACGATGGAAATACATTTTCACCGTCTATTATTGACCCTGGAAGATGCACTGTGGATTTCAGAATCGAACAATCGAAAATTTTCTATGTCCCGGCTTAGCATTGGCTACGCATTTTCTCGCTATCAGATTTCGGTAATCACACTTTACTATTTCGCGGATGGTTTGAATTGCACTAGACACAATCACACGCACACTTGAATAAAACATGATAATTGAGAGTGAGGGTTGAAAATAAGAACGAAATACATGCAAAATGATGAACAGAAGCCTCGTGGCATGCTTTCTGCATTGGGTGGCCGGGTGTCGCCAGATAAAATCCGATTTTCGGCACTTTTAATCAGTCAGATTGAGTGATCGAGCATTTAAGTCAACGAATTAACCATTACCGATCATGATTGGAATGGTTTAATATCCTGAAGACCGTGGAGAAGGCAGATGGGCTTCGATCAAAAAACGCAGATTTTTTTTTTCAGGGTGCTCTAATTACAACATGGCGGTGAAGCCGCTATTGTTTTTTGTCACAAAAGCGAGGAAATTGAAAGTGAGAAATACGGAAAAGTAATTACCTTATCGGATCAAATCATGCGCGAATGGCTCGATCCGCACACCGGGCATGTCTGGCGCCGATCGCGGCAACTTTATCACACTTTTAAAAGCTTAATTTGTAATTAATTTACTGGATCATAGTCGTCTGCATCTTACCCCTACAAGAGATAGCGCCGAACTAAGGAAGATTGGAAGACACTACAAGCCGCAGGGGGCAACCGGATAAGCAATCGACCAATCAGGGCAGACCGCTCGCGGCAGGTTGTCGCCTGTCAACTTGACAAGTGAATCGCTAGATTTTCAAATGGGCCGTTATTTTGCAGAAAAAACAGACAGTAATATTTTGAGAATAATTCTAAATGTTGCTTATTTTTCTTATCCATCACCGATTTTGACAGATATGGCTCAGTATGACGCCCGAATGATTACTGAATTTTTTTCAGTCAACTAAATGAGGTGCAAAAGTCCATTTTAAACAATTTATTTAATTTTAATCTCCAAAGATTCTTGGATACAGTTGAATGGATTAATTAATTGAATAAACATAATATAATTACTTTCACCCTTGCCTTTACAGTTTACTCCTAAATCACCTTAAAAATGTAATTCCCTTGTGCTAAAAAAAATTGGACAACAATACTCAAGGGTGTCTTTCAAATGTTAATAAAAAAAAATTAAGAAATGTTTTCATTCATTGAAGCGTAGATAGAAAAATTTTCTTCATGGCAAATACCTGCAACAAATTAGAAGGAAGAGGACAGTGCGATCCTGAAAATTGGGATCACATTACTAACTGCCAAATAATAATCTTACTTGTTATTTTTTTCTTCGGAAGCAAATACACAGTTTCATATGAAATAATTTAATAAAACTAGCACTTTAGAACTTAGCTATGACGTGAATCTTGAACCAAACTAGAATTTGAAACATTAAAAACATAGGTACCTAGTCTAGACTATAGTGTACACAACAGTAAAAATTAATTCAAATTACAAGTTATTCAATTTTGAATTCAAGAAACACTTACCCTGGGGAGTGTTTTTACCAATTTAGAGTTCCGACGTCCCCCGCTTGGTACTGACACGTGGTTATACTCTGCGTTAAAAAGATCTACAATGTCTCTCAGCGACATTAGATGGTATTCAAATAGTAAAAAGAGAATCACAGGCAAATTTTTTGCAGTTATTTGAACAGTTGCTGGTGGCAAGTTGGATCTGTCAATGCAAAGATTTATCAAAAATAAGCTTCAACTTAAACTTAATTAATCTGCAAAGCATAATATTATAATTGGATCATTGAGAACATGAAGAAGAATAGAAACAGATGACAAAGAATTCAAAATGATTTGTGAACAGATAAGAAAGACCAGAAGGCTACTAAAACCAGTATCTTTGATAAAGACTATCATGGAATGAAAGCTATACATAAGGCAGGTGGAGCTGCGGACATAGATATTGACTATAATTATTAATCTGTTGTCCAAGGAGATTATTCCATATCTAGAAGTGATATTTAAATCAACACAAAACATAACATTGATAAAAAAATCAAAACAAACTGAAACTCCAAACAAGTTTAATAAATCGATAGACTCTGTAAAGTGCATCTTCTCTGTGCCATAAGCAAATTGAGATCTCATCATCCTTTAGCCCTCTAGAATTTTGCGTTGTTGAATCGTGAATCATCATCATCGTTGAATCATAAAGGCCCACTAAACTCTGATGACACTCCCAATCACCCACATCAAGATACTGTATACCTAGTTCCTTTCTGTACAGAATACAGACAAAAAAAGGTACGTAGTTAAAACTGTTATAAAAACAACGCTATGCCGCGACTCACAATATGTTTAATAAATAAACTGTAGATAAACTCGTAAAAATACCCGCCGCCGCCGCCGCCGCCGCTGCTGCCGTCACCGCCAACTGAACCCGCGCGTCCGTCTCGGTGCCGCCGCCGCCGATTTCTTCTCGACCTTGGTGTCTGAGACGGCGCGTTCCCGACCGCCGGCCGCCGACCTCGCCGCCCGGTTCCCGGCCTCCGACTTGACCGCCCGGTTCCCGGTTCCCGGCTCCCGAACAGCCCGGTTCCCGGTTCCTGGCTCCCGAACAGCCCGGTTCCCGGTTCCCGGCTCCCGAACGGCCCGGTTCTCTACGGGCGGCCTGGCCTTCGTCGACCACCCGTCGTTCTCCGACGCAGCGACCGCCGGGCGGCTGTCGGTGGCCGACGGGCGGCGGGAGACGGCGCGAGACTTGCAGTCGTCGAGCATCGCGCGGATGCACGGCTTCGAGGTGTCCGGCTCCGAGCGCGTCCGGACTGGGCTCGCGTCGCGCTGCTCGCTCCACGCGTCGTCCCACGGCACCGGGTTCCACGACAGGCTCGGGCCGCTGCGGACCGTCGCTGCCGGGGAGATTCCAAGGTTTACGTGACGGAACAGAGTGGCCGCTGATTCATGATTGATGGAGATCGCAATTTAGGAGGTTAAGGCAGACGGCTGGGAACGTGCGACGCGTTCGCTGGGACGTTGAAGCCCGTGCCTTGCTCATGCGATATTGGAAACTCTCGGCAAAATTGGGCAACGCACTGGTGGAAAACCAAGCGGCAAAATTACAAGCTAGATGAAACAAGTGCACTTAAATCACGAGAAAAGATACTCTTTCATATGTCAGCTGTCAGTTGATGCTTGAGATTGAGCATCAGTGGCAAACAAAGCCTCCTCGATAATACGTGAGATGATAATGTTATTTTCAGTTTTACCTAGATGGCTAATTCTTTCCTCGTCGCCTAGGCAGCAGAAGATTCTGTTGCCAGCTCAACGATGCTATTTTGACAGAGTCTCTCATATTGTGATGGTAAGGTAGTTGATTGCAGCAGTCAGCACGAGTCAAAATCCCGGCAAGATCCGGGTAATAATCCCGGTACAGACACTAGGAATGGATATTTCGTCGAGTTTTTAAAAATATCTCGGTATCCTGCAGCTGGTACTTACGGAGGTTGGTTGCCGAGATGACAGGCAGGGGCTTGGGCTTGTCGCGGGACTCCCGGTGCCACTTGGCAAACGCTTCCTCGTTGAGCGCCGTCCGTTTCGCCTTGACTGCCGCCTCCTCCGCCCGTTTCCGCTCCTCTTTCTGCTTCGCCGCTGGAACCACAACGCCAACAAATCGTCACACAAGATTCTTAGCTCAAATCTGCAACGACTCTAATTGTTATTGTTTGAAACGAATTTAGCATTTGAAAATTTTATCTGTGAATGCTTTAATGTTGGCAGTATTGTTTAGTTTCCAATTTCTTCGAACCTTATTTTTGATGTGATTTTATTCAATCAACTTGAACAATCTATTTAATTCTTTAAAATTTTGTTGCTTTGTAAATTCTGTGCGACAATTTTGTTAATGGTAAGATGAAACAAAATTCAAGTATTTTGACTAGGTTATGTTATTTCTTGTCTATTGTTCTGCAGAGAAAGTAATGACAGTTATTCTATTCGGTACTTTTGACATTTTCAGAATCTACAAACTTGTTGGTAGTTTTACTCGGTACCTATAACTAGCGATTTGCCGCTAAGAAAAAGGAATATTTGTGTGCCATCGATACCTACCCCTTATTTCATCGGTCTTCTGCTTTCTCCACTCATCGTAAGATGGCACAGCCGGGGCGACGTATTTGTTTTCAGCAACCTCTTGCAAGATCAGACTCACAGCTTTATTCAACCTCACTTTCTCTTCCTTCCCCTTCATGTTCAGCTTCCGAACATTGCTTTTCTTGCTCAGCCAGTTCAGGTAAGCGCGTTCGTTCTCGCTAGCTGCCAGGTGACACTCGTCTTCAAACTGGAGGAATTCTTCCGCTTGAATCAGCTCCTGTTGTATTTCTTGCAGTTTGTCTATGGGATTTGCGAGCCGCTTAACAACGTTCAAGTTCCCGCCAGGCGACGGCAACGTTTCCGCATCTCCTTCGGACCAACTCAACCAGTTGTCGTCTTGGTAGCTAGTTCGTAGCTTGCAATCGCCGTTCGGAGCTCGGCAGCCGATAGAAACGGAGCTGTTGGACAGCGAGCTTACCCTACCAGACGACATAACCAACGAACTCGGCGATTCAGAGTCCACTTTGCGATTTTCAACCCATGGCCGGGGCGTGATACCTTTCGGACTCGAGTCGTAACTGTTTCGCAAGTCCCGGGGAGTAGCGTTGTATGACCGTGTCTTTCTCGATTTGTTGCCTTCATTTGATTTCGAGTCCGAGTTGAACTCTTCGATGAATCGCGCGCTCAAGATTGCGTCGACCAGCTGCCGAGGGGAAATGGGCTCGCCGAGTTCCAGTTTCTTGGCGTTGTGTATCGTGATGAGTTTCGAAATGTGGTTGAGCTTCTTGAGTCTCGGACACATCGGTCGATTGACACTGGCCATTGGTGGTTGGCGCATCATTAAGTGGATTAGAAAGCTAAAAAAAAACTAGCCGGTCGGGAACTGAGAGTGCATACTCAAATTTTACGTGATAGTCTGTGCCGAAAAGCGTTTGTTTGTGATGAGGGGCGAAATTTTCTGTTTGAAATTATTCGATCTAGCCTAGTAAAAACTGCTAGAGAACAAAATGAGTAGGTACGTGTTGGAATTTAGTCACTGCCATGTGGATAAATTTTCGGTGGTCAACAATTACCAAAGTGACATAACTAAACGTGGCTTAAAGATAGCCAGACATTTATAGATGAGCATTTTTTTGTCTTGCTCATGTTACACATTTCTTTCGATAGAAGACATTAACAGATGCCTATTAATATATAAATAACATATTATCATTACCAAGAAAGACATTCAGATTATTTACATTAAGAATTCATACCCAGCTGACATATTATTGAGTACGTATAATCAGAAATATTGTTACGATCTGCTGCCATAATAGGAATAATGGCTAGCCTAACAGGAACTTAATCACAAAAGTAATCTCTGAACCAATTACAGATGAAGGCAACTTATGCATAATCACTTAAACAACTACAGAGAGAAATTCTACATTTAATTCACCAGCCATTAGGAAAATAAGCAATCATTTTCTCACCTGCAATGAAGGCTATTGCCAAAACATTTTCTACATTCGCCTTGCCTTTCGAAAGAATTAATTTGATGTAGAAATATAACACACTATTAAAAACGTTCCCTAAAATGTCCAATAAATCCTGTCTCAAGTATTCACTTTCGGTTGACCCTCCCGCAATTTTAAAGGGACAAGGGCACTTCCCACTCCATAGCCAAATCAGCTGTGGATCAAAATCAAACGTGATGGGGTGACGTTGACACATTGACAGATCAAAATCAACACCGTAGGACCAGCAGATTTCTGTGTTTTGTATTGAAAAGTAATGTCAATTAAACTAAATCGTGGTAAATAAACGTTCAGTTATGTCTGAGCCTGACATATGGAGAATCATCGAAGGAGACGGTTAGTTTACAAACAGTTGAAACACTTTATGATGTTGTGGAAGCAATTTTGAGGTTCATGTTGACAAATTAATGTTTCTTTTCATTCTTATGCAGCATTTTATCGCCAATTCATCGATAAAGATGATAACTTCGATGTTAAATCAGAAGCTGCGTCTCAGGGGCTCGCAGTTGCCGAACAGCTGAAGAAACTTACAGAAGGTAAAACGTCCACGAATTACGTCATGCAAATCTTTGGACGATGTTGTATAGTAAAAAACCATCAAACCAGTAGGCAGCAAGCCACCAAGTATGTCTTAACGCGGTTGGCTGACCCGATGGTGTGTCCTTCGCGTAGGAATCGCGCTGCTTGATCGGGAGCTGCGATGCCAGGTGCTGGCAAACCACGACAACCTGCTGACGCAGGCGACGTGGATCGAACGGCTGGAGACGGTGCTGGCGACGATGCAGTCGCACGTCCAGTGCCTGCTGACGGCCGTCGAGCGGCTGCGCGGCAAGATCGTTGAGCCGTTCGAGCGGATCGAGACGCAGACGTTGATGCTGGCCAGGCTGCAGGTGCGTGGCCGTCTCGATGGACTCAAATGGACCGAACTAAAAATAAAAATACATAAAAATACAATAAAAATACTTCTAAAAATACTTAAACATTAAACATGTTCCAATGTAAGAAGAAACTAAACAACAACAAAGAAAAAAACCAAAAAAAAAGCACAAAACATAACATAACATAATAGGATAATGCTCTGTTCCAACAAGGATTTGGGGTTGTTTGTTTGAACAGGACATTAGTTGAATCCGTTGTTTGTTGTTGTCCGCGCAGGCCACGTCGGACCTGCTGAGACGCGTCGCGCGGACGCAGCTGATCGTGAAGAAGCTCAACGGACAGATGGCGCTGGGCGCTGGCGCAGACGTCACCAAGGCTTCCCAGTGCATTGCCGAGCTCGGTAAATCATCTCATCATCTCATCGTCTCATCACTGGCTTGACCATCCACTTTATAAAATCAAGTGCACATCAAGTTGCAAGTGCAAGTGCTTGAGCATCAAACCGAACGGTTTGGCAACGTTGGAAACACCGGTTCTCGTGAGATCACCCAAGTTAAGCAACATCGCGCTGTTTGATGGGTGACCATCATGCACACAATCAGTTCTGTTCGGGAGAGAGGTCGGAGGGTTTGAAGTTAGTACGAAAACTTCACTGGCTTGTCAACCTCTCGACAGCACGGATTAGCGGAGGATTCCTGTCGAACGCGGAACGTAGCCAAGCTAACACGAGTGTAACGTTGACAGACGAGCTGGGCGAAGACGTGGACTTGTCCGGCCTGGAAGTGCTGGACGCTGACCTTCGTTCGGTTCGGTCGCATCGCGGGGAGATCGAGAGCCGAGCCCGGCTGCTGGTTGCACAGGGACTCGCTTCCTACAGTCTGCCGCAGGTACCACCGGCTGTCCTGTTTCTAATAATAACACGCATCCGATTACCTTACACTTGATTCTGTGACCGATGTGTTGACTCGTGTGCGCTGTTGCCAGGTTGTGACTGCGATGCGCGTGTTCCGAGACCTCGGCACGCTGGCGTCGGCGTCGGCGGCGCTGGCCGACACGGCGCACGCCGGCCTGGCGCTGGCGACGGCGCAGGCGCTGGACGTCCGGACACTCACGCTGCCGCCCAGCGCCGAGTTGCTCAACCGTCCCAGCAGAGGTACGACTCAGTTCGTCAAGCGGAACTCATTGATTGATTGCCGGTGTTTAACGACGCACTGTTTTGACAGCTGGCGCCGTGGCGCTGGTCTATAATGAAAGGGTGATGATGAACCTAACCTATGGCTAGAAGGGGGGAGGGGAAACCCGGTGATTCATTGATTGATTGCCGGTGTTTAACGACGCACTGTTTTGACAGCTGGCACCGTGGCGCTGGTCTATAATGAAAGGGTGATGATGAACCTAACCTATGGCTAGAAGGGAGGAGGGGAAAACCCGGTGATTCATTGATTGATTGCCGGTGTTTAACAACGCACTGTTTTGACAGCTGGCACCGTGGCGCTGGTCTATGATGAAAGGGTGATGATGAACCTAACCTATGGCTAGAAGGGAGGAGGGGAAACCCGGTGATTCATTGATTGATTGCCGGTGTTTAACGACGCACTGTTTTGACGACTGGCACCGTGGCGCTGGTCTATAATGCTGCTGTTGCTGCTGCTGCTGCTGCTGCTGCTGCTGCTGCTTGCTGCTGCTGCTGCTGCTGCTGCTGCTGCTGCTGCTTGCTGCTGCTGCTGCTTGCTGCTGCTGCTGCTGCTGCTGCTGCTGCTGCTGCTGCTGCTGCTGCTGCTGCTGCTGCTGCTGCTGCTGCTGCTGCTGCTGCTGCTGCTGCTGCTGCTGCTGCTGCTGCTGCTGCTGCTGCTGCTGCTGCTGCTGCTGCTGCTGCTGCTGCTGCTGCTGCTGCTGCTGCTGCTGCTGCTGCTGCTGCTGCTGCTGCTGCTGCTGCTGCTGCTGCTGCTGCTGCTGCTGCTGCTGCTGCTGCTGCTGCTGCTGCTGCTGCTGCTGCTGCTGCTGCTGCTGCTGCTGCTGCTGCTGCTGCTGCTGCTGCTGCTGCTGCTGCTGCTGCTGCTGCTGCTGCTGCTGCTGCTGCTGCTGCTGCTGCTGCTGCTGCTGCTGCTGCTGCTGCTGCTGCTGCTGCTGCTGCTGCTGCTGCTGCTTTACATCCGTACCGGGATTCGAGTCCAGGTACGAATCCCGGCACGAATGTAAATTTTGCAATAGATATTTCGTTGCTAGTAATGGTAATGTGTAAGTGTGTTCGCCGTTGGTACGCAGCTGGTCCCGGTCGGGCGTCGGTGCCTGCGGCGGGCAACGCGTCTCTGTTCCGGTCTCGGCTGTGGGCCGGGTTGGAGCAGACGCTGCACGGCGACGCGTTCGCCAGCTGCCGCCAGCTGCTCACGTTGCAGCGCGCGTTGGCCGAGGTGGCCCGCGATGCCGACGCAACCGGTGGTGAGTCTATCGCAGTGACGTCATGATAGCCACTCGCTAAAGCCAGGCAGAGCAATTCGGGTTGTGATTTCCCTGTCTTCCTTTGTTATTTAGCAGAGATTATTTATATCTTTTACAAACTGGTAGCACGTCCAGTGGGTGTTGACATCACTTTTCTCCGAGTTGAATACGTCTGTTAAAGAGGGAGCCTAGAAAGCAGAGAAATCCCGGCCTAAAAGTAGCAATTAGAAACGCACATCGCTAGCATGCATGGTGCAACAAACCTATTCCATTCTAAATGCTATCAAAATGACGTCATGATACCCACTCGCTAAAGCCAGCCAGAGCAATTCGGGTTGTGATTTCACGATGCAAAATAAATTTACATTCACCGATTTACCTTTATTTCTGACTGTGTTGGATAATAACTGTAATAATATAGTCACAAGTAAAAAGCTGGAAGATTTACAAGTTTTAAACGAAACGTTTGGCCACTGTAGTGTTTTTTTGAACATTGACAAAAATGTAGATCTCATGGTGAAGCCTAGTGACGACTCTAGCGGAATGTTTACAAATGTACCGTCTTGGCAGCATCAACAGCGACGGGCAACTCGGAGGGCTCGGAGGGCGACGGGAGCGGCAAGCCGACGGCGACGGAGCCAGGGACGGAGATGATACGACGATACTGGGACGGAGTCAACGCGATGCTGGCCAAGAACTTGCTGCTAGCCTCGCAAGGTGACTCCTCCCTTCCACTGGCCCCAATTATTTCAGATTATTATTTGCTATTTATTTTATTTGTATCGGGAAGTTTAGGGTTTGTTTACTGGGAGAGGATACTTTGCTGCGGCGAGCGCTGGTGTTCGAAACGGGGCGTTGTGTTACCAACTTGACACAACGGAAACGTGAAATGTTGGCTGTATTATCGTTGGCATCGACTGCCTGTATTGATTCCTTGCCAGCGCTGAAATGTTACCTACTATTTTTGATTTGATTTTGTTCATTTATTTTCATGTTTCATGGCCAAGTATTCAGTTGTGACTGAGCTGTTGTTTCGGTCAACTTAAGCCTACGTATTAACTTCTATATTAACGTCAGGAAATTTACCCATGGAAATTTGATTTTAGGAGATTTAGGATTTTTTGTATGGCCTCTGCCGGTACAGCCTGCAGGTATAAATAACTCATCTCACTCGTTGCACTTTGCTACACCATTTTTATTGTTCAATGTCAATTGAAAATTCTTCACAAATTTAGACTCGAAATGCGGCGAATCGGTCCAACTTTAAAGAGCATGCATAATTCCAGTTTGTTTCAAAGCAACGTCTCTAAGCTCTAGAAACCAAATCATTCCACATCATTCAACTTAACTTTCGAGAAGTGTTAAACCTTTTAAAAGGCCGACCGTTTCATCAAATCAGCTTACAGAGCAAGTTTTTCATCGCGTTTGTCTGAAAGTGTTGCCTGCGCTGTTTCCAGCCTCGTCGTTCGTGAAGCAGGCGCTGGAGGGGGAGTACCCGAAGTTCCTGCATCTATACCTGGACCTGGTGAAGCGTCTCAACGCAGTCGCCGCGCCGCACTCGTTCGCCGTGGACCGCAAGGTGACCAACCCTTCAACACCCGCACCCCCGTTGTCCCCACGCTGGCAGCGTGTCCTGCATCCTACAGCCTGGTGAGATGTTTGCTGGCAGAGTTTCCTGCATCCTACAGCCTGGTGAGATGTTTGCTGGCAGAGTGTCCTGCATCCTACAGCCTGGTGACATGTTTGCTGGCAGAGTTTCCTGCATCCTACTGCCTGGTGAGATGTTTTCTGGCAGAGTGTCCTGCATCCTACAGCCTGGTGAGATGTTTGCTGGCAGAGTGTCCTGCATCCTACAGCCTGGTGAGATGTTTGCTGGCAGAGTTTCCTGCATCCTACAGCCTGGTGAGATGTTTGCTGGCAGAGTGTCCTGCATCCTACAGCCTGGTGACATGTTTGCTGGCAGAGTTTCCTGCATCCTACAGCCTGGTGAGATGTTTTCTGGCAGAGTGTCCTGCATCCTACAGCCTGGTGAGATGTTTGCTGGCAGAGTGTCCTGCATCCTACAGCCTGGTGAGATGTTTGCTGGCAGAGTTTCCTGCATCCTACAGCCTGGTGAGATGTTTGCTGGCAGAGTGTCCTGCATCCTACAGCCTGGTGACATGTTTGCTGGCAGAGTTTCCTGCATCCTACAGCCTGGTGAGATGTTTGCTGGCAGAGTGTCCTGCATCCTACAGCCTGGTGAGATGTTTGCTGGCAGAGTGTCCTGCATCCTACAGCCTGGTGAGATGTTTGCTGGCAGAGTGTCCTGCATCCTACAGCCTGGTGAGATGTTTGCTGGCAGAGTGTCCTACATCCTACCGCCTGGTGAGATGTTTGCTGGCAGAGTGTCCTCTGGTGAGATGTTTGCTGGCAGAGTGTCCTGCATCCTACAGCCTGGTGAGATGTTTGCTGGCAGAGTGTCCTGCATCCTACAGCCTGGTGAGATGTTTGCTGGCAGAGTGTCCTGCATCCTACAGCCTGGTGAGATGTTTGCTGGCAGAGTGTCCTGCATCCTACAGCCTGGTGACATGTTTGCTGGCAGAGTTTCCTGCATCCTACAGCCTGGTGAGATGTTTGCTGGCAGAGTGTCCTGCATCCTACAGCCTGGTGACATGTTTGCTGGCAGAGTTTCCTGCATCCTACTGCCTGGTGAGATGTTTTCTGGCAGAGTGTCCTGCATCCTACAGCCTGGTGAGATGTTTGCTGGCAGAGTGTCCTGCATCCTACAGCCTGGTGAGATGTTTGCTGGCAGAGTTTCCTGCATCCTACAGCCTGGTGAGATGTTTGCTGGCAGAGTGTCCTGCATCCTACAGCCTGGTGACATGTTTGCTGGCAGAGTTTCCTGCATCCTACAGCCTGGTGAGATGTTTTCTGGCAGAGTGTCCTGCATCCTACAGCCTGGTGAGATGTTTGCTGGCAGAGTGTCCTGCATCCTACAGCCTGGTGAGATGTTTGCTGGCAGAGTTTCCTGCATCCTACAGCCTGGTGAGATGTTTGCTGGCAGAGTGTCCTGCATCCTACAGCCTGGTGACATGTTTGCTGGCAGAGTTTCCTGCATCCTACAGCCTGGTGAGATGTTTGCTGGCAGAGTGTCCTGCATCCTACAGCCTGGTGAGATGTTTGCTGGCAGAGTGTCCTGCATCCTACAGCCTGGTGAGATGTTTGCTGGCAGAGTGTCCTGCATCCTACAGCCTGGTGAGATGTTTGCTGGCAGAGTGTCCTACATCCTACCGCCTGGTGAGATGTTTGCTGGCAGAGTGTCCTGCATCCTACCGCCTGGTGAGATGTTTGCTGGCAGAGTGTCCTGCATCCTACAGCCTGGTGAGATGTTTGCTGGCAGAGTGTCCAGCATCCTACAGCCTGGTGAAATGTTTGCTGGCAGAGTGTCCTGCATCCTACAGCCTGGTGAGATGTTTGCTGGCAGAGTGTCCTGCATCCTACAGCCTGGTGAGATGTTTGCTGGCAGAGTGTCGTGCATCCTACAGCCTGGTGAGATGTTTGCTGGCAGAGTGTCCTGCATCCTACAGCCTGGTGACATGTTTGCTGGCAGAGTTTCCTGCATCCTACAGCCTGGTGAGATGTTTTCTGGCAGAGTGTCCTGCATCCTACAGCCTGGTGAGATGTTTGCTGGCAGAGTGTCCTGCATCCTACAGCCTGGTGAGATGTTTGCTGGCAGAGTTTCCTGCATCCTACAGCCTGGTGAGATGTTTGCTGGCAGAGTGTCCTGCATCCTACAGCCTGGTGACATGTTTGCTGGCAGAGTTTCCTGCATCCTACAGCCTGGTGAGATGTTTGCTGGCAGAGTGTCCTGCATCCTACAGCCTGGTGAGATGTTTGCTGGCAGAGTGTCCTGCATCCTACAGCCTGGTGAGATGTTTGCTGGCAGAGTGTCCTGCATCCTACAGCCTGGTGAGATGTTTGCTGGCAGAGTGTCCTACATCCTACCGCCTGGTGAGATGTTTGCTGGCAGAGTGTCCTGCATCCTACCGCCTGGTGAGATGTTTGCTGGCAGAGTGTCCTGCATCCTACAGCCTGGTGAGATGTTTGCTGGCAGAGTGTCCAGCATCCTACAGCCTGGTGAAATGTTTGCTGGCAGAGTGTCCTGCATCCTACAGCCTGGTGAGATGTTTGCTGGCAGAGTGTCCTGCATCCTACAGCCTGGTGAGATGTTTGCTGGCAGAGTGTCGTGCATCCTACAGCCTGGTGAGATGTTTGCTGGCAGAGTGTCCTGCATCCTACAGCCTGGTGAGATGTTTGCTGGCAGAGTGTCCTGCATCCTACAGCCTGGTGAGATGTTTGCTGGCAGAGTGTCCTGCATCCTACAGCCGGGTGAGATGTTTGCTGGCAGAGTGTCCTGCATCCTACAGCCTGGTGAGATGTTTGCTGGCAGACTGTCCTGCATCCTACAGCCTGGTGAGATGTTTGCTAGCAGAGTGTCCTGCATCCTACAGCCTGGTGAGATGTTTGCTGGCAGAGTGTCCTGCATCCTACAGCCTGGTGAGATGTTTGCTGGCAGAGTGTCCTGCATCCTACAGCCTGGTGAGATGTTTGCTGGCAGAGTGTCCTGCATCCTACAGCCTGGTGAACGGTTGCAGGTAGTGGAGCCGTTCGAGAACGCCTACTTATCGCGCAGCGTGTCGCGTCTGCTTGACCCGGTCCACCAGATGTTCTCCAACGACGAGGTTCCGTCCGGGGAAGAGGTCGACGCCCTCGTGCGGACCATCTCCAGGTGAGCGGAGGTCGCTCATGTTGCTAGCTTGCAGTTGCGTATCTTTACCTGATTGCTGATTGCTGATCGTCAAATGCCGTCTGGCATGCGATTGCAGCGTAGCGTCACTAGATTCACCGGCTACTACGTTGATTCATCGCCGTGTCTGGTTGCAGCGAGCTGAGCGTGTCGCTCGTTGACGAGCGCCTGAGCGAGACGGTGGCGAAGAACGTGAGCAAGACGCTGCGGCTGTTCTGTCTCAAGTGCGAGCAGCAGACGGTGACGACGCCCGACGCCACGCAAGTCATCGGTGAGTGTGTCAAACTTGACGTTCGTCAAAGTTCGTTTAACCCGGGCGTCACGGTTGCTGTTCGATTGTTTTCTTATTTCACTTGCATTCGTCACTTGCATAATAGCATTGATATTGCCGTTCGAATCGTAGATCGTAGAATGAAAGTTTTTCGATATTGTGTGTTGCTGCTATTTCAGGTACATCCTGCGCCATCGAGTCACCGACGTTGAATTCACCGTGCCTTATGCTTACAGTCTGTGTTTTCAAAAATAAACACCATTTACATTTGACCGCCGCGTGAAACTAAACCCACGCGGCGGTGTTTGAAAATCACAGCATCAAACACTAGAACAGCGGCTAAACGTTTTGTTTAACACTTGTAAATCTTCCAGCTTTTTCCTAGTTACTTTATTATTACAGTTATATTCCAACACAGTCAGAAATAAAGGTAAATCGGTGAATGTAAATTTATTTGGCATCGTGAAATCACAACCCGAATTTCTCTGGCTGGCTTTAGCGAGTGGGTATCATGACGTCATTTTGATAGGATTTAGAATGGAATTGGTTTGTTGCACCATGCATGCTAGCTAGCCTGCTAGCGATGTGCGTTTCTTATTGCTGCTTTTAGGCCGGGATTTCTCTGCTTTCTAGGCTCCCTCTTTACAAACGTATTCAACTCGGAGAAAAGTGATGTCAACACCCACTGGACGTACTACCATTTTAGAAAAAAATATAAATAATCTCTGCTAAATAACAAAGGAAGACAGGGAAATCACAACCCGAATTGCTCTGCCTGGCTTTAGCGAGTGGCTATCATGACGTTGCTTTGATAGAATTTTGATTGAACAACTTTGGCTGTGGTTTTGGTTTTATTTCTGTTTTTGATGTTGATTGAACGGAATGTGCATTGCGACAGCACGGAGGTTGTGTCTTTGAACCGCGCGATTTGTTTCAGACTCTTGTTCTGCCGGCCAGCTGACGAACATCGGGCTCGCCAACATCTTGCACTACCTCATCACGCAGGTGAGAGCTTCCAAGACGGGAGAATAGTCTTAACTACATCCTACCTACCTTAATAAAATCTCGTTGCACTCTACAATCCAAACAAGTCAACTGATTTCAATGAAATTTTCAGAATAATTTTGTTTTTTCTTAACATAGACCCTGTAATATCTACAGCCCATTCCGTTGACAACCTAGTTATAAACTCGTTTAGGTCTAAGGATTCAATGACAATAACCCAGCTAAGTATTCTTACTGTAAGCTATCGAGCTTAGATTAAGAAAAGACACAAGTGATTATTCGAAACGAAATACCAATTCCTAAATGTACATCGGTGCCGGGATTCGAATCCGGGTCTTTGCCTGTCTGGGGCACCGCACTTATCCATTATGCTACACGAATGCCGAAACCAACAAATCCCGGCTCGGAGGTAAATTTCGCAGTTGATATTTCGCTACGAATAATCATTGTCTGCGGTACGTTCAACGAGTATTTGAATCTAGGATTAGATTGACACTGACAGAAATCAAGAGATTGACAACCCTCACATAGCCCGCCATCGTAAACCCGGCCCGCCGCAACGCACCCGCTGCCGACAGGTTCAACGCGTGCTGTCCAACATGTCGGGCAGCCTCTCGGCCAACGCGGCGGCCGCCGTCGCCGCCGCCGCCGCCAACGAGACGGTGACGTCGTCCATCGTGAACCCGCTGCTCGCGAGCGTGGGCGACGCCGTCGAGGCAATCCTGCTGACGATGCACGCGGAGGACTTCGTATCGGAGCCCGCCGCGGCCGCCGCGGGCTCGGCCTACGTCAAGGAGCTGCGAGAGTTTGTCTCGAGGGCCGACGCAGCGTACCTCACGCCGTTCGCCAACGTGCAGGCGGTCAGGAAGAGGTGCGTTGCCCGCAGGTTTATCCGTTACTTTTGCGGTGGATCGAACCAAACCTCTGTTCTTAGCTTCTTGAAACTCTTGACTTTCACTAATCTTTGAACTGTTGCAATTTTGCACTCGGAACCTTGTTAAACAGCAGGAGCATTTTGCGAAACGTCACGATAAGTTTGAGTTTGGGAGCATAGCATTCAATTAACCAAGTAAATAGTGTTTCTGAAAACTGCATTTATTCGTAGCATTCACGGTAGCGTTTGGTTATCATTAACAAAATATCCATTCCGATTTTGTGTCCGTATCTTGCGAAACACGGATCTTGCTTTGTGTAAATCACAAGCCAACTGGCTTTTCTTAGCGGGTGTCTGACCGCGTCACGTTGCTTGAATGGAATCGGTGTATTGACTCTGCTTATTCAACCAAGGAAGACAGGGAAATCACAAGCCAACTGGCTTTTCTTAGCGGGTGTCTGACCGCGTCACGTTGCTTGAATGGAATCGGTGTATTGACTCTGCTTATTCAACCAAGGAAGACAGGGAAATCACAAGCCAACTGGCTTTTCTTAGCGGGTGTCTGACCGCGTCACGTTGCTTGAATCACAAGCTTGCCGCGTGTTTTTCCAGCTCGCTGCTGGTTGCCGGGCGATGCCTCGAGCTGTTTGTCCGTCACGCCTGCCTGGTTCGGCCGCTGTCCGAATCTGGTCGACGGAAGCTGGAGAACGACTTCACTCAGGTGCGACCGCGATCGAAACACAGCTGAACTCTAGACCCGTGGCTGAAGCAAATGTCTCGCAAGGCTGTAGAATTTAGGATAGTTTAGAAGAACAACTTTAAGGATCCTGACAGAATACGCAAATGATGAGATGAATTCACTTCCATCTTCTGAAATGTTTCTCTACAGAAACGGCTTAGATCTTGTTTTGCCGACGGATTACAGCAGACAGCTGTACGGTTCATCCACTGGACGAGCATAAGTTGCTGATTGATTGATTGATTATTGGTGCTTAACGACGCACTGTTTTGACAACTGGCCCTTTGGCACTGGTCTAATGGCGTCGGTGAATGAAATGGTGATGATGAGGGTGATGATGAACCTAACCTAGCCTAGAAGGGAGGAGGGGAAACCCGGTGCCGGCACGTAGCCTACTCCTGTCGAAAAGCACCAAGGGGACCACCGGCTTTACGTCCCTTCCGAAGGACGGTACAACTCGAACAACAGGATTCCTCCACTAATCCGTGCTGTCGAGAGGTTGATAAGCAAGGCGAGTAAAGTTGTTGTACTAACTTCAAACCCTCCAACCTCTCTCCCGAACAGAACTGATCATGTGCATGATGGTCATCCATCAAACACCTGGCTCAGCGCGATGTTGCTTAACTTCGGTGATCTCACGAGAACCGGTGTTTCCAACATGCCAAACCGTTCCATAAGTTGCTGCTGGGAGCGCTAGTGTTCAAAACAGGCCTCGAAACAACTCAAATGTCGAATGTTTTATGTTACCGACACCATTTTAGATTTGTTTTGGTTAATTTATCATCTGTTTACCAACAGATACAAAGATCAGTTAATGTTTTTAATTCATCGTTAATGACAGGAGAGCCTACATGATGTTTCGGTTTCATTATCGACATTTTGAAATTCCATCGTTGAAATTTGGTTTTAGGAGATGGTTAACGCAAAAAAAACTATTTTTTTTTTCAGTGTGGTCTCTCCCTGTATAGAAAGTAGCCTTACAAAAATTTGGCAACGGCTAATGTTTTGGTAGATAGCCGTCAACCAGCCCAGCTAAAAACTCAAAACAGTTTCCCTCCGAAAAGCCAGCGCTCCATTTCCCAGCGCGAGTAAAATGTCAAGACATCTCTCCGCCCCTGCCACAGATGGAGTCGGCGCTGGGTGCGCTGGCGGGCGCCGGCAGCCTGTCGGACGCGGGCCCTGCGCACCGCGCGCTCCGAACGCTGCGCCCGCTGGTGGCGGCGGCGCCCGAAGCGCTGGCCGCGTGCCCGGCGCTCGGCGCAGCCTTGCCGTTCAGCCTCGCGCTGCTCTTCCTGTTCGCCCGCGGCCCCCCGGAGATGCCGTCGCCGCACGCAGTGAGTCACGCCCCGTGTCTTGCCGTCGCGATGACGGAAACACGGCCGGAATAGCGTTGTCGGGTGTCTGGGCGGCTTGGTTGGGATTCAAAGCGGCACAGCACTCGAGCTGAGGGCTACGATCACAATGTCGGAAACTCTGTTGGAATAGAATTGTTGAGCTGGCAACAGAATCGTCAGCTTGGTTAGGCAGGAATCCCCCAGGAAGGAATTAAAACACCACAGGCATCTAGGTACAACTGAAAACAACATTACTTATGTCATCTTGCGTAATATCGAGGAGGCTTTGTTTGCCACTGATGCTCAATCTCAAGTGACAGCTGACAGCTGACAGATAAAAGAGTATCTTTTCCAGGTTATAACTTCATTTGTCTACTTTAACATCTAACTCTGCTGCCAGGTGCTTTGTAGTCTGATTTCACCGAGAGTTACCCAGGTTGTAACAGAAAGATATCTGGTCACAAACACAGTTGGGTTTACATTAGAGAAGCCAGAGGCATCACTGTCAGGACATTACCCAGACACAGTTGGGTTTACACTAGAGAAGTGTCAGGACCCCGACCCAGACACAGTTGGGTTTACACTAGAGAAGTGTCAGGACCCCGACCCAGACACAGTTGGGTTTACATTAGAGAAGCCAGAGGCATCACTGTCAGGACATTACCCAGACACAGTTGGGTTTACACTAGAGAAGTGTCGGGACATTACCCAGACACAGTTGGGTTTACACTAGAGAAGTGTCGGGACCCCGACCCAGACACAGTTGGGTTTACACTAGAGAAGTGTCGGGACCCCGACCCGGACACAGTTCCAACGAGGAAGCTGGTCAAGCCGAGACTGACAAGCTGTCGATTCCTTGCAGGCGGCCAACTGGACGGTGGGCCGACTGAGCCAGTGGCTGGACGACCACCCTCGCGAACGCGACCGTCTCGAGCTGATCTCGGGCGCGCTGCAGAAGTACCAGCAGGCGGTGAAGCAGCGCGGAGCCGCCGCCTTCCATCCCGTCTACCCGCTGATGCTCGACTTGCTGCAGCGGGCCACCGATTTCGACCGCAGGAAGTAGGGATAGCGATGGCGGCGGCGGCGGGTCGCAGTCGGTAATGCTCCCGGCTCTGGAAGTCATCCTGGTAACTAAAGTCTTTACGGGGGAGGACGTACAGATGCCTGTTTTCACTTGCCAACTCCTAGAACCGAACTTCAATGGCGGTAAAGAGCCTCGATGAAATTTGTAAGACCGTTGATAAAGCAGGCAGCACGGCTTTGCGAAACGTCGGGGAAAGTACGAGTTTTTGGACTTCAATTCAATACCCAGTTAAATAGCTCTTCTGAAAACTAATGTGCTAAGACTAGAAAGTGCTTGAGTCTTTTAAGAAAGTAAGAAAGAGAATGGTTACATCAATGGTAATATCAAGCAGGGAAATCAACCAACTCAAATCTAAGATACTGTAGCTCGTGTGAAGTTGGGAACACAAAGCAACGGTAGGGACCTGTTGGCTTTCTGCATCGCACAAGTAAACTGTAAGAAACGCCACATTACGTTTGGTACGCGTGAATATGTGTGGAAAAAAGTCGAGAGTTTAAAACCTGGCGCCTGAGGTGGAAAAAGCGAAGGGCGTCGTAGATTTGTAGTTCCGGCTTCAAAAACCTGCCAAGCTCCATCGACTATCTTATCAGCGATCATCAAGTGAGCTAGTCCTAGTCCAAGACCGGCCTGTTACAATCAGCATCGAGCGCAGCGCATCGCAAAACATGCATCCGTGAATGCACCACATGAAATAGCATGCGATCGGGACTGGGATTCCGATAATTATTCTAAGATGAGAAGAGAATTATGCTTATGAAAAATAGAGGCTAGTAGTTGCAAGGGCTGGTTGTATCAAAAGATAAATTTAAATATTGGTTGTCTGAATTATAATGAACTGAAATAAATGAATTGCAATTTAATGAATCTTATTGGTTGTTTTGTAATTAATTCTAGTATGTGAATCCCTTGCTAAGAAAGAAGGTCGATCAGGTTTGGTGTGAGTATTTGGTATTTGGTTTCTATTTCTAGAGATGTTTAGAGATCTATCAGAGATTTTAATATACACCATTCCAGAATAAATAATCTAGTATTTTAAAATAGATATGTTTATTGTTCACATCTTATGGGTTTTTTGTGATGTTATAATGGCAATTGGAAGTTGTTAGTGTTTTACTTGTATGTTACTGTTATTTAATCTATATTTAGTATGTTTTTGATAATGAAGAGAAAATAACAATGAAAATTAACATACGCAACCTTGTTACTTTTAGCTCATTGCTTCTTCTAATTCTTCTTCCAATCTGCCTTGTTGATCTACGGTTCGGTGGCATATTGTTCGAGACAAATGATTCCACTTACACTTGCGTAGGTTGGAACATTTCAAGGTACTGAGTCTATGGTACGGACCACTAAAAGTGTGCTAGTGTGTGGTGCCAGCCTCGCACCCAAAGATCCTATTATGCTCGCACCTGTAGTAAAATAATTCATGGCGGGTGCCGGGCATATTGGCATTAGCATACAAAAATAAGGTTTGTCTGTGAGAAGAATATGTTGAGATTGAGCAATCTGAAATTGAAAAATTTGAAAATTGAGCAGATTTGAGCAATTATAAAAAATGATAATAATATTGCATCAAATGCAGGGTTCCATAAATTTCAAGCAAATCAGCTGTTTTTCATACTGTCACATTCACATCAAAGATCAGTCACATCATTGAGCATGGCCGTTGCGAACTTTTCTGGACAATGTAAACTAAACGGTTTAATCAATGGTTTCGGAATGTCATTGGTAAATGTGATAACAGTTAATTAAAGAGTTTTCTTCTGATCATATTACATACAGTCAAATATGTGCGTTAAAATCTCAAAACACGACAATTTCTGGTGTTGCCTGTAACCGGTGTTTGGAGGTTAGGTATGCTGTGATTTGTGCATCTCATAGAGAAATTTTTTTAATTCTCAGTAAATATAATAAGGGAATATCAACAGTGAAGTCAACACTCTTAATAAGTGTTACTACTTGCGCTTGATATCGCTTTCGAAACTGATTAGTTTATTGAAAATGAATGAACTGATAGAAAAGCTTTTGGGGCTTGTTCCGGGTGATTTCATATCGACTATGCCAACCGAAGCCGAGTTTTCTTGCAAATCCATGATAAGTTTCGCCGAAAAAACAGCCCGTGATGTCCAATCGCGGGATACATGCGCCGTGAAGAGAGCCCTGCTTAATACCCAAGCCGTGCTAGACGTAACTTGGGAACAACTCAACACCGGTCATTGGAGCAGCGTTCCGTTGCATCTGAGACACTTGTACACCGCCGCTTCTTACATCAAGATCATACTCACACTCAAACAGCAGCCACCATCCGACGACGAACAGACAAAATGCGACACTCTGACCGCAGCGTTGAAAGCAGCGGACATGGGACTATTGCTCGGAGCCCCGTTACCACCGCCCGCAGAAAGCTGCCTATCGACCACCGCCACCATGATATCCACCGCCTTGACCCGTCTGGCCCGAACCGAAGACCCGGACGAATTCGACGACGGAGAACACGAAAGCGACGAACCGGAACTGCGAGACAGAATCCGCGGCGAAGCCATACGGCGAGTGCAACGACCGTCGCTGGAGACGTTCAGGAAGGAGAACTTCGAGCGGCAGGTGCCGGCGATCTTGACGGACTGCATGGGACACTGGCCGGCGATGGAGCGCTGGCGGCGACCGAGCTATCTGCGGCGGGTGGCCGGCGGGCGGACGGTTCCCGTCGAGCTGGGAGCGCGGTACACCGACGTCGAGTGGCGGCAGCGGCTGATGAGTCTCGACGAGTTCATCGACAGGCACGTCTTGGGGCGAGACCCGGAGGTCGGCTATCTGGCGCAGCATCGGCTCTTCGATCAGGTGACCGAGTGCTAACTAACCGATTATTAGCGAGCAAAAGATTATTGACGTGCGTAAAGAGCAAAGCGGGTGTAGCGAAATCGTCAGTTACGCTTCTCTAATGCGCAACGCTCCACTGTAAACAACTCGGCGCATTTCTGACAGTTGACAACGTATTCCTGCGCAGGTTCCAGCGCTGCGATCGGACATCCGCGAGCCTGAGTATTGCTGCGTGAGCGCCACGGACTCGGAGGACGGAGACACCGAAGTTAACGCTTGGTTCGGCCCCGCCGGCACCGTTTCCCCGCTGCACTTTGACCCCAAGAACAACCTTCTGGCTCAGGTTGGTGGATTAGAATCATGTTTGTCTGAATCTTACAACATTTCCACGCTGTAATTTGGAAAATCTGGACAAAGAACAAGCTGCCAGCTCAGGTCTGTGGTTTAGACTACTTCTATGTCCTGTGTCCTTGCCAGGAAGCCTTTTCTGAGTTTGTAAAATCATGTTTCTCACTATATATTTCAACTAAACTTTCCATAAACGTTTGACCGTAGTTATGACATTACGACTGTGGAAAATTTTCATTGGCTTACATTAAGTTCTTCCGTTGAAAACAACTTTCTTATGCTGCTTTTAGAATGTAACATAATATTGAATCTTGAAGTTTGTTCAAGTAACTTCATTCAAACAACGCTTGAGCCCTACTTGAAAATCAATGAAAATTATTACGGCCTGACCTGTCAGTAGTCAAATGGCTTGTCAATACAAATATGAACACAATGCCAAATAAATTTGCCGTCACCAATTTACAATAATTTCAAACTTTATTAGTATAAGACTGCATTAAAAAAGTTCCTAGTACAAAGATATTCAAGTGTTAACTAAAGCATTTAGGCACTGTTCTAGTGGTTGATTTTGTTATTTTGAAACACCGCCTTGCGGATTCTGTTTCACGAGTTGATGGAATTTAAATGGCGGACATTTTTTGAGTCGGACCCAATCCTGGATATACTTAAGTAAAGCAGCAGACATTTCAGGAGATTTACAACACTGAAACATGAATCATGATAAACGGTTTGATAAAATAAATGACAATAAAACAAAATAGACTTCCACGCAGCTGTATACCTCCGCCAGCTTGCGTCAGAGCGCGGCAAACATTACAAGACGCACCCATCGCATCGCCGAGGACGCACCGAAGCCAACCCTAACCGCGCTCGCTCGCCGCAGGTGGTCGGCCGCAAGCGCGTCTACCTGTTCCCGCCGTCGGACGCCGCGTTGCTCCGCCCGCACGACGACCGCCTGCTGTTCAACACGGCGCGCTTCGACCCGGAACGTCCCGACCTCGCCGCGGTCGACCATCGCACACCGAAACCCGCCGAAACCCGGGACTTGAGTCCTGAACTCGGCCGGAAATCGCGGCGCGTTGGAGACGAAGCGAACGCCGCGAGCCGAGCGCAACTTCCCGAGCGAGCTCCGTCCCAAGAACCCCATCCAAAGCCAGAACGTGTCGATATCGATATCGATATCAACGGACGATTGCCGGCATCGCTTCGTGCCTTGCCTGACGCCGGCTACGGAGAATCCCGACTTGCTCACGACGACGGATCCGTTGGTTCGGATTGCGAAGGCTCGGAGGACCGATTCGACGGAGAAGGGACGCGCGGCCTTCACGCGCTGGAGTGCGTTCTCGCGCCGGGAGAGATGCTGTACGTGCCCGTCGGCTGGTGGCACCACGTGCGATCGCTGACACCCAGCTTCTCTGTGTCCTTCTGGTGGAGCTGAACGTTAACTGTGGGTCAGAGTAATAGCATAGGTAATAGTCCTTGTTTTACTGTGCTGTTGCGATGGATGGTTGTTCAAATAGACGTATTCCATCTCAGAGACAAGTGATGTCAGATACCCACTGGACGTACTACCAGTTTGTAAAAAAATATTAATAATCTCTGCTAAATAACAAAGGAAGACAGGGAAATCACAACCCGAATTGCTCTGCCTGGCTTTAGCGAGTGGCTATCATGACGTTGCTTTGATTGAATGGAATCGGTGTGTATTTTATGACATGGTTTGATTACGTGATTAGAATTAACTGTTTTTTTTTCTTAGTTCTGATAATTGAGCGCCGTCATCGAGGTGTTCCCTAATCGAGCCAGATCCTGGAACTAGAATTGTGAGATGCACGCTGGCATGTGGAAATAAGTGAAAACTGTTGGATATCTGTGATATTACAAATGTTAGGTGTCAAGAAAATGTGGTTTGGTTTCTGGCTCAAGGCAGATAACAAATGCAATTGCAAGAGTTGCTTTTGTAGTTTAAAAAACGTGGGGTTTAAATGTTTCCTGGTCAATGAGTCTTTGTCCGCGATGGGAAAGCAAAAAACTTGAAATATGGAGGGAAAGAGGATTTGGCTATCAGGCTGTTATCAGGCTGTTACACAAAAATAAAATTACTTATAATGATGATTTTATTCAACGAATGAATTATTCTCACATTTCAAAATTCCTAAGTTCCAGGTTGATCCAATTGATTTGCTTGAAATTAACACAGTATCTTCTTTTTACGTTTTATAATGCACACAGTAAATTTTGTTAAAATCGGTTGAAGATAAAGTTGATTTAGTTGGAAAAAACTGCAGAAACGCTTAAAAAGTGACATAAAATTGCCATTATCAAGAAAAGCGCTAACCGCACAACAATGAAATTGGTACACAAGCCTCAAATCGTAAGGGTCAACATATCTGGAAAGTTTCGGACACAAATAAGGAAAACTATCGAATTGATTTGCTTAAAAATCACACAGTGTCTTCTTTTTACGGTTTTTAGTGCACACAGTAAATTTTGTTAAAATCGGTTGAAAATAAAGTAGATTTAGTTGCAAAAAACTGTAAAATCGCTTAAAAAGCGTCATTCAAGCGCCATTTTCAAGAAAAGCGATGCACATACAACAATGAAATTTGTACACAAACATTGACTCGTGAAGGTCAACATATCTAGAAAGTTTCGTCAAATTATATTCAGATCCTTGGCCTCAAGAGTGGAAAACGTGTTTTGGAAAAACTGAAAAACTTCGTAAAAACTTAATAACATAAAATTTACTCGTCCGAATTGCTTCAAAAACGTGGCAGATCTAAGTTCAGAGAAAACGAAGGTCCACCGAAATTTTCATCAAAATCCGTTTTCGCGTTTGGCCCGTAGAGCGCGAACAAAAAAAAACATTCCGGATTTTTTTTTAGCAGTAAAGTGTAATTGAAGATTTCGCATCACTCGCTACGCTCGTTACGCTCATCCACAATAACTATCCAGCGTAAATTCAACAATTATTTGTACTTAATACAAGTTCGGATCACACTCGGGTACATTTCTAGCCTGTGGCCAGTGCTTTTTACTTTTCCTCCGCCACCTTGGCCCCGATAGCGCGTCATGCTGTAATCATGCTGTTATCGTGGGACGTTGTATGCAATGCAGCCGCTGATACGGGCTGCTCGGCTCTATAGGTACCATAATACGTTGGCTTGACGGACAGCTATAGCCCAGATAATACCGCGACACCGCGTGCATGCCAATCATGCCATGTGTTATACCTAGGCTATACCCTGGTTTTGCGACCGAACGGTTTGGCAACGTTGGAAACACCGGTTCTCGTGAGATCGCTCAAGTTAAGCAACATCGCGCTGTTGGATGGGTGACCATCGTGCACACGATCAGTTCTGTTCGGGTGAGAGGTCGGAGGGTTTGAAGTTAGTACGACAACTTCACTCGCCTTGCTTGTCAACCTCTCGACAGCACGGATTAGCGGAGGAATCCTGTCGTTCGAGTTGTACCCCATAGTTTGGAAGAAAATATTAATAATCTCTGCTAAATAACAAAGGAAGATTGGGAAATCACAACCCATCATGACGTCATTTTGATAGAATTTTGATTGAATGGAATCGGTGTATTCAACACACATATTTTATAATATTTAATTTTTTGAGTTTTGTTCGCGCACTAAGCGGTTGCTGAAATTTCCCATCCCACTTTGGGGTGGGAACCCCTAAGACCTAAGCTAAGACCTTCGTCAAAAAATAGTCACCCATCCAACTTCTGACTCTGCGCAATGTTGCTTAACCTGCAGTGAACCGCAGAGAATCAATGAATCCAACAAGCGCAGAAAATTTTTACAAACTTAAACTCATCTGTCTTTACATGTGGAGATAATCAAAGCAAATTGCCAACTGCTATTTCTAATATTTGAGAAATGCTGAAAAGTGACATCTTTACGACGTGCCAGTCATGTCACTATCGCTGTCGTATTTGTGCCAAGAACTGCATATTTTCTTACCCAATCCAACGGCTGATTTCTCTGCTCACACCTTTGCGCAAAACATTTGCAAGTATCGTCAAACACGAAAGGAAATGTGCTGTTTGCTCATATTTACATTATTCATTATTTAAATATAAAAAGTTTTTAAAAATTCAAATTTTCTTGCACAAAATCTGTTACAAAATTTGCCGTACTACATCATAAAACGGCTTTTCTCAACCGCTTGCATTACACCTATCCTGCAGTACACACATCGAAATGCCAACTTACGTTGACTGATAGCTCTGCTATTAGGTTCATAACCCGTATACGAGCGCAAGTACTTAAAAAAATCACATCACATAACACATAATATTCTTTTTAAAGTGTGTTGTACATATTTTCGACCAATCGTGTCGCTCGTTTTGCTCCCCACCCCCATCTGATAACAGTTGACAATAGTTGACGGCATGACAGTTTGACGGTTAGTTGCACACTAGCTTGCCGTGTCTTCGGTCGTGGTACTGTCATACAGAACAAAAGCATGGAGTGTGTTCGGATTTATTCGAGGTTACCTACGAAAATGGGCTAGAATCAGTGTTGAAAGGTGTGTTTATTTTAATTTGGACTGAGCTTGCTTTGCCACTGCTGTAAGCTTGTAAGTTTTTATTCTTGTTGGAAACGAAGTGGTTGAAGAAGATGAAGTTTCATGTGGATTTGGTGTTCGGTGCTGTGATTTTTCTGACCGGCTGCAGTAACTTAGCTTTGGGTGAGTTATTGTGTTCCTTTATTATGATTTGAGGCTGACGAAAACTTCTATAACTCTTTCATTTCTTCTAAAAATGTTTAGTATTATCTTTCTTTTTAATACAGGCTTTGAACAGCTTGTCTGCGAAGTTATCTACGTTTAGAAACATAAAAATCCCTTGGGATGCATATTGTAATTGTGTCTACCTCGGGGTAATATTATCCCAACATTTTTTAGAGTTCAAACCAACCAACTACGAGGCATAACAGAATCCATCCAATATTTTCGGCACATCAGAGCCAAAACTTTGATAAAAAAAAACAACATTAACAATATAGACTGCCATATTTTTGAAACTGCGCTATTTCCACAACTTGCTGCAAATTAACAACTCTTAGCGCTCACCCTCAGCATAATTTAACAACGTATGCTAATTATTCACCTCGACCTAATTAACTAATCAAATGATATCGAAACTTATTCCACATCAATTACACAGCAATTACCTTCAGACGAGATAGTTTCATTTGTATTCAAAGCCACCAGAAACGATGTTTGTATTGGTTTGCAATCATCATTTCCAATTGAGTCATCACATATATTAATCTCGTTGAAGTATATTTTACCTGTAGGTATAATTCGTACAAATTTATACTTGGAGAATATCTCACATCTCTAGACTATATTTCTGTCTTACATCCTTGATTGTAAACGGCAAAAATCATTAAACGCGTGTGCAATGACTCATTATGTGAAATGGTAACCCACACTGGCCACAAAATTCCGATCTAAAATCTCTGGTCTTACAATTAAAATCACGATCAGGGTGAATAGGAAAGACTGATTCCATATAAGTAGATGACAAACATTAGTTCATTAATAGAATAAGAAGGTTGTTAAATAAGAAAAGAGTCTTCAAAGCCACGTTTAGGGTTTCTACTAAAAATTTAGAGATCTGCTTAATAAAAAGTAAAAAAATCGTGTCAATTGCTTTGGCATCTTCACAATAATATTCAGTATTGACACTGAATTAATTCCTAACCACATGCCACAACGATAACACGTTGGTATACTCATACACGAACACATGTCATCTACACAATCTGACAATGATGAAGCTGCAAACGGCAGTGAATTATCGCAATTGTTTGCCACTATATACAAACATACCTAAAACCACATGGCCCAATTCCACAATATCGATCTAGGGAGAGTGAAATTATAAATAGGTAATTAGTGTTCGTATGTAATTGAACTATCTAATTATACATCGTGTTTTTTATTGTGTCTAGTCGTTTAACATGCAGTTTACATACACATTCCAACGCTTGTTTAATTTGGGTATAGCTGGGTATAACCCCTATGATGGTCGAGCGATAAGAATACATAGCGAATTGTTTGGGTGTCCAGGCTGCATGCTTGTCTGCTATCAACAATATTATGTCAAAGTGGATAAAAAATAATTGCTTTCCGATCACCTTGATGCTTTTTCAGTGTAGGAACTAAATTATTGTTTACTTGTAAGGCCCTATTCTTCCAGGGTTCAATACACAACTCCACGAAATTAAAAATATCTTGAAAAAATTAAGCCTTATATTGAATTGATATTATAGCCTTATTGTAGTCGGAAGAAGAAAGGTGGGAAGACCGAGAGAGAAGTGGAGTGGTTTGATTAAAGAAGATATAGAGGAGAGACAAAGGAATTGGAAGAAGGTAGAGTTAGAGAAATTGTGGGAAGATAAAGAAGCATGGAAAGCGTTTGTGGAAATGGAAGAAGAAGAGAAGATTGAAGAAGAGGAGGAAGAAACATCGACAGGCCTGGCCAGCCGGATCACTTTGAGAAGGCCTTAATTTGTGTTTTTTCTTTGTACAAAAAATCATTGACCCTAACGGACAAATAAATTGATTATTATTATTATTGAATTGAATGACATTTTATAATGTTAAAAAAGGGTATTACCTCCGGGGAAGCACTTTAAGTTACAAAATAGTTTCTCTAAACAGAAAACCATCATGAAAATATAAGACACAAAAGTATTTAGGTAATTATGTTCAAGTTTGTAAATAATAATGTAATGTAAAATGCAAAAACTCAGACAAAGTAAACTTGAGTTACAAATCTGTTTCTAATAATGACTCGTGAGCGACATTTAAAAAATGCACAGCTTTCTAATTCATTTTTTTAAATTTTGGATAGGCAGGTAGTACCATAGAGTAAAGAATGTCTACCTAGAGGCCCGAAGCTCTAGTTAAATCGTCTGCCGCAGTTCGGTGATATCCTACTTGGGGCGCTGCCTCAAAACACACTTTTTCGCACTATGATCAGGGCGCCAAGAGATTTTAGTAGCATGCCATGGAACTACTAGCCCTTTCTGCAACTTCAAGATACCGACTTGCCTCAGGGCAGCGTAATTTTGTAGTATGGCCAGGAACAGGTAGAAAGAAAGGGTACTTTATTTTAAGAATGACTTGAAAATTTTAGCAACAATGACTGAGGTGAATGTTTGAGTTCTATGATGTAGGAATCGAGCCAAGCGCATTTCGCCAACGAGAAACCCATTTTTCATTCGATATTTCGCTTCTCATAAATTAAGCTTATTAAACGATTAAGGAATTGCAATTTATATGCTATATCAAACGCGACCCTCGATCTCTTCACAGTAACATCACTAATATTAACTGTTATTACTTCAATCATATTTAAATGTAACGAATTTAGAGTGCAGCATGCAGTGCAAGCAGACACGGATTTGCCCGGGGTGCCGGGGGGTTGTTTCGCACCCCGGGGCTCGCGCGACCACGCCGCGTCCCTGCCGAACACACATGGACAGGCAGCCGATGTACAAATATGTCAACACGTCTTTATGATATTGCGAAATAGAGAGTAAGGAATGGCGAATATATTTACGCACGTTGGTTACTCTAGCGATAGTATATTATGCTATGGCAGCATTGGTATAATCCGACTCGCCATCTTTAAATAAATATCTCGGTGATCTCTGCAAAAATTTCAGCTTGCATTTCTGACATCCGTCAAACTCAAAGTTCACCTGGGCTTGTATGCGTGGGGAGGGATTTCAATCGTTTCTCTTGGTGCTCCAGCAGGTACCCGGGGAGATCCACGATGATGTCAGCTCCAGCCCCTAACTTGACTCATGCCTTCAAACCGAAGTACATTTTTACTTTAGAAATGATTGATTCTCTGGTTTCTTCAACAGGTACTCGACGCGTACAGATATTTAAAAATATTCGTATAAAAACTTCGTCATCTTACTCATTTGAAGCCGCGTTCTTAATTAAATGCATAATTTCATTTAAAAATAAAGGATTGACTTGGAGGATTTTTTAATCATCTAAATGTGAATAGGAGAAAACATAGCTCTAAATATTACACGGATTAAGATTCTACATAGCTTGTAGCCCGATACGATAATGGAAATCATAATAATCTGTGACAGTGATGATAAGAGGCCACGGATTAAAAAGATGCGAACACATCTGCGACTCTTGCATAACCAAGATTAATCATCAAAATGAAAAATTTTTGCTTTTTCTCTATTTTCGTGATTTTAATGACATGGTTGGGTTCATCTTTGTCAGCAGATTGTATGATACTTTGAACCAAAGTTCTATTGCACTTATTGATGATTCTGTGGCGCATTTCAATCAAGGAAAATAATTTTTAGTGCGTCATGTTTTAATCCGCTCTAATCTTTCTCACGTAAAAACGAATGAATATTACCGAAAAAATCGATAATTTTCATCCGATTTTTTCATTTCAACATTGCTTTAGATCTGCAAACAGAGACGAATCCAGTCATATCGAAAAAACAATATGAAACACGGAATTTTATGATTTACCTTTTTACTGACTTTTATATAACCAATGTGTCGGGTTGTGCAAGCATAATCTCCAAGAGTGTTCTTATCACTGAGGCAGTGAAACTGGATGTTATTTTTCACCAGGTCTATCCGTGAAAGATTAGCTTTCTCACACGGAAAATTTTGGTAGTGCAGAGGTCCACGTAATTACTTTTTCCTGCCTCAAAAATGTTCCCTATATTTATGAAAAAAAATCAGTGGATAGTTGAAAAAATTTCTGACTCGCGATGTAAAGGCTCGTGTCGATCGGACGTTTACTTTTTTCACAAATAAATCTTGAATTTGGGACTTTTTGTGGGTTTTTTTAAACGAAAACACCACTTTTCTTTCTTCTCTGGTTGTTTTATTTTCCATCCGATCTCAATTTAAGTTTACAAGGCGGGTCGGAGTACTCTTCCTCTACACACTGATTTTTTTCAAAAATATTGAGATCAATTTAGGGTCAGGAAAAGTAATTACGTGGACCTCTGCATTTTCGTCTTTTAAGCTGCCTTTAGCAGGTCAACTACTGAGGGTGGCGAGTTTAATAAGCAAATTAAATATCAAAAGTCCGAATACAAAATTATCGTCATGGAAGTAATAATAACGAAAAATATCAAAGAAAACACTGTCAAAAATAAAATGAACCTAAGTCTACCGACTTGGGTGGATTATGTCCTCCGTCTGACATGATGGTTGGCGTTTCCAAACTCGCTGTTCAAATTTTCTTTAATGTGACGCAACGCACTTTTCACCAACCCAGACTAATGGAAAGGATCTTGGACGAGATTCACCAAGCTGTAAGGTGCACTTTCCCAGACTGGCTTTCGGACGGACCTTGATTACTTCATCGACTTTTTGCATTTCGACACTTGATCTTAGTAAAAATTCGAAAAGAGTGTGGATGGGCTTCCAGGGAACTTCGGATGCGAATCGACAGAAAGCCATTGACAGCGTCTAGGACAAAGACTAACACGCGACAAGAATGACAAACAGTAGATGGTGCAAAAAGCTGATCGGTAAAACCAAAAACTGTCAATCCTGCGACACAATGTGACTCTCTCTCTAGCCACCCACGAATCGGCCGCGACAGCCAGCATCACATCAAATTAATCGTTACATTTCGGACACCTCCGGCAAAACACCGCGATAAACCTAATTATTTCACTGCGCTCGTGATAGTGTCTTCCGCTTACGCCATCATCTGGTGCGGGGGCATGATTCATCGAGCAAACATCACTTAAAACAAATCGATACATTTCAGAAACCTCGGGCAATCATTACACTAATTTCGTAACAAAAGACAATTCTTTGGTTTCTCCCATGTTGCAGATGATGGGGCTTGTGGCGGAGCAGCTAATTTTTAAATATAAAACACGCGTTCTCTTCAGGGGCTCATCCTGCCATACGACATGATGGTATTGTCAAATTCAAACAGCTCCTTTTATACGTTAGCTTGGCTGGTTGTTATTTGATATTAACTAGCCTTTTTAACGTTCAAATGTTCGTTTTATGAACGTACGTAGTCAACTTAGGCCAACAGCGTCATCAGATCCCGCCGGGTACCTGATAACCACGTACCTCCACACACGTTCAAGTCTATTTTTTCATAGATCACCGAGATTTTTTTTTAAGGGGAGTCGGATTATGCAAATGCGCCTTTCATATTTCGCTCGAGTAATCGACGTGCGTAAATATATTTTAAAATACAGCGACACTATTTAATTTTTTGTTTCCATGCATCCATTCGCAGTTATGCTACAGCATAAATTGCTTTTACATACCTAATTACATCATGTAAGTACATATGAACGACTGCATTATGCCATTATGTGCTGGATGATTCGGTTGGAAAGGAATAGAAGTTTTATGTTTTGCAGCAAAAGTGAAAGTGATGTATGTGTCTCCATAAATAACCCACCCTTTCTTGTTACCTGATCTTGCCCAGCCGACCAAAAGTGCATTCCTCCCTGGGGGCAAGTCGATATAGTAGTTCTAGTAGTTCAAAGATACCCTACTAAAATATTAAGCGCTGCGATCGCTGTGCATACCCGTGGCGCCACCATGCGTCATATCACGGGCAACCACCTTGTCCTTGGCAGGTTTTTTGTAATCCTTTCGGGCCTCTAGGTAGCCATTCTTTACTCTATGGTAGTACGTTGCTATTTGAGATCAAATGCAGATTCTACCTCCTCAAATTACTGCTTGGAATATACAAAATAATAATATAAAGTATTAATATTAATATGTTTGATAGACTGATCAGACAAGTATGGGCAGCCTTCTCTATCGTCCTTCCATCACCGATAATCACATAATATTCACTCATCAATACCATGAATCACATCACCCGGACTCACCCTCAGCGTTATGGGATGCACCGACCCCTAACAATAATAAACGCAATATAGAGTTGCCCCGTGATTCACTAAACAATATCAACTCCAATGCTTAAATACCACTTACCGAGCACCTGAAAATAACCCGAGCAATTACTCAACGCATGCTAGATACATTACCGAAGTTAAGCAACATTTCGCTGCGCCGGATATTGGATGGGTGACCGGTACGAATACGTCGTGTTGCTGTGTCCAGGGCAAGAGTGCAACGGCACCGAGACGTACATCAAGAGGAACTACTTCCGGCCGCGTGACCTCGGCCTTGACCTGCTGCTGAACAGCACCACCACGTCGGGCATCACGCTGGACTGCATTGCCAGGTACCAGCTTCATACAGCTTTATATAACTCCTAGCTTCGTCCAGCTTCATCTAGCTCCTAGCTTCATCCAGCTTCATCTAGCTCCTAGCTTCATCTAGCTCCTAGCTTCAACCAGCTTCATCTAGCTCCTAGCTTCATCTAGCTCCTAGCTTCAACCAGCTTCATCTAGCTCCTAGCTTCAACCAGCTTCATCTAGCTCCTAGCTTCATCTAGCTTCATCTAGCTCCTAGCTTCAACCAGCTTCATCTAGCTCCTAGCTTCATCTAGCTCCTAGCTTCAACCAGCTTCATCTAGCTCCTAGCTTCATCTAGCTCCTAGCTTCAACCAGCTTCATCTAGCTCCTAGCTTCAACCAGCTTCATCTAGCTCCTAGCTTCAACCAGCTTCATCTAGCTCCTAGCTTCAACCAGCTTCATCTAGCTCCTAGCTTCATCTAGCTTCATCTAGCTCCTAGCTTCAACCAGCTTCATCTAGCTCCTAGCTTCATCTAGCTTCATCTAGCTCCTAGCTTCATCTAGCTCCTAGCTTCATCTAGCTTCATCTAGCTCCTAGCTTCATCTAGCTTCATCTAGCTCCTAGCTTCATCTAGCTTCATCTAGCTCCTAGCTTCATCTAGCTTCATCTAGCTCCTAGCTTCATCTAGCTTCATCTAGCTCCTAGCTTCATCTAGCTTCATCTAGCTCCTAGCTTCATCTAGCTTCATCTAGCTCCTAGCTTCATCTAGCTTCATCTAGCTCCTAGCTTCATCTAGCTTCATCTAGCTCCTAGCTTCATCTAGCTTCATCTAGCTCCTAGCTTCATCTAGCTTCATCTAGCTCCTAGCTTCATCTAGCTTCATCTAGCTCCTAGCTTCATCTAGCTTCATCTAGCTCCTAGCTTCATCTAGCTCCTAGCTTCATCTAGCTTCATCTAGCTCCTAGCTTCATCTAGCTTCATCTAGCTCCTAGCTTCATCTAGCTTCATCTAGCTCCTAGCTTCATCTAGCTCCTAGCTTCATCTAGCTTCATCTAGCTTCATCTAGCTTCATCTAGCTCCCAGCTTCAACCAGCTTCATCTAGCTCCTAGCTTCATCTAGCTTCATCTAGCTCCTAGCTTCAACCAGCTTCATCTAGCTTCATCTAGCTCCTAGCTTCAACCAGCTTCATCTAGCTCCTAGCTTCATCTAGCTAATACATCTAGCTAACCTAATACATTTTATTTAAATTTAAATTTTAAAATTAATTAGATTTCTAGTAATGAGAAGGCCTGGGAGTGGGCCCTATTCACTATCTTTCAACTCTGAAGAATTGAGTTAGTTTCGGATTTCGTTCCCTAATTTCCTTTGGAAACACAAGCCAAATTTTACCGAATTGGTCTCTGCCCACACCCTGGAGGTGATTTGATCACTTTACCACGGTGAAATGAGATGAGATCTCCATTTTTGTCAATGTTTTCAACGTAACAAAGTAACAGTGTCGTTGAGAAGACCAGTACCTACGACTCCCCCAAGGAAATGCTCACAACATCTCACCATTGTCCCCGGCAGCTGCTCGAACGGCACGCTGGCCGAGTGTCCCGCGCTGCTGGTGGACTACGACGCCGCCGCCTGCTTCCGAGTCAACGCCTCCTTTCCCGTCGACTCGCAGACGCTGGTGGAGCCCGGCGCCGTCGCGTCCGGGAATGTCAACTACTTCCAGCGAGTCTGTCTGCAAGGTGACGACCCCCTTCTCCGGTCCGCCCCACAACCATCTCCCCGTGCAACTGTGTTTCTATTGCGATTGTTAACCAAGCCCTAGTAGCGCATACTCGTGCATTCAGCTATACACACCCTAGAAACAACCTCATCACCATGCACCCCTGTGTTCGCAAGGAAGATGCTAGTAAAGTTAGAACACTTCCTAACCTTTGTAGCGATCCCAGTTAAGAAATAAGTTAAGCAACATCACGCTGAGCCAGGTGTTTGATGGGTGACCATCATGCACATGATCAGTTCTGTTCGGGAGAGAGGTCGGAGGGTTTGAAGTTGGTACGAAAACTTCACTCGCCTTGCTTGTGAACCTCTCGACAGCACGGATTAGCGGAGGAATCCTGTCGTTCGAGTTGCACCGTCCTTCGGAAGGGACGTAAAGCCGGTGGTCCCCTCGGTGCTTTTCGACAGGAGTAGGCTACGTGCCGACACCGGGTTTCCCCTCCTCCCTTCTAGCCATAGGTTAGGTTCATCATCACCCTTTCATTATAGACCAGCGCCACGGTGCCAGTTGTCAAAACAGTGCGTCGTTAAACACCAGCAATCAATCAATGAATCACCGGGTTTCCCCTCCTCCCTTCTAGCCATAGGTTAGGTTCATCATCACCCTTTCATTATAGACCAGCGCCACGGTGCCAGTTGTCAAAACAGTGCGTCGTTAAACACCGGCAATCAATCAATGAATCACCGGGTTTCCCCTCCTCCCTTCTAGCCATAGGTTAGGTTCATCATCACCCTTTCATTATAGACCAGCGCCACGGTGCCAGTTGTCAAAACAGTGCGTCGTTAAACACAGGCAATCAATCAATGAATCACCGGGCTTCCCCTCCTCCCTTCTAGCCATAGGTTAGGTTCATCATCACCCTTTCATTATAGACCAGTGCCACGGTGCCAGTTGTCAAAACAGTGCGTCGTTAAACACCAGCAATCAATCGATATCTGCTTGGTCGCAGTCCCGACCGACTGCTCGTCCCGACGCTGGCCGCTGGACGCCACCGTCGGCTACGAACTGGTCGGCTTCCCCGGGGACGTCTCCACCGACGTCGCCGACGCCGCGGCGTGCGGCCAGCTCTGCCTGGACGCCGGCACGGCTCGGTGCCGCAGTGCCGGCTTCTTCCCGACCGCCGCCGCCGGCAACGGCACCTGCGTGCTCAGCGCGGAGGACCGCAGGACAAAGCCCGATGCGTACAGGTGCGTCGCGAGAGGTTGAGCAACGTGGGTGACCGCCGGGGAATGTCGCAGGTGGAAACTATGCCGATCATGGTGTCGTCGCGCTGGCAATGGAATCGTAGGGCACCGATTCCGAGTTGCAGTTGCAATGCAAGTGTATCCAATGTCATAATCAAGTTGTTTGCGTGTGATTTTTCGTTTCTGATGATAAATTTCCATCGAACATGCAACGAGTGTTTGCCTTAAGGTCTGTGTATTGACACTAACGGCAGCCCTACTCTCCGGCAACAACCCGACCCTGGTTTCCGCGGCTTCAGGGCTTCGCTGTCCGACGTGGTCTACCTGGAGAACCAGTGCCGGCAGCCGACCGACGCCTGCCCGATGAACGACTTCCCCGGCAACGCGTTGGCCAGCTTCACCGAAGTCTCCATCCAGAACATCACCGCAGACCTGGTGAGTCCTCCGTTTGACCCACGACGTTGATATTACAGATGTCAATATAATGTCACTGTCGAACTTTATCAATTGATCATGTAAGCGTCTAGGCTATGCACATACTCAATACCTATAATTGCGTTGCGTTTACGCTCACCCACAACAAGATTATATGTGGTGGCATAGCCTAGTACAAAAGAGAGATATTACCTGTAAAAGCCGTACCAAACTGGTGACACGCGTGCGGTGCGTTGGTTCCAGTGCGAACTCGAGTGCCTGTCCACGACCGCCTTCGTCTGCCGTGGCTTCGACTTTGTTTCGGACAGCGACAACGGCAGCCGGTGCAGCCTTCACAGCGACGACTCGTACAGCCTCGGCCCGGGCGTGATCGCGTCCGCCGCCAACACCGTCTATCGCGAGCGCGTCTTCTGTCTCAACCGTTAGTCCGTCTCTACGTCTCTGTGTTGCCCCACGTTACAAGCTGCCCTAAGAACATTAACACTGTGGTCTGTCACGTTTGTCTGCTGGGAGGTTGCAGGGTTTCAAGCCGATGCAACAGCTTTTGATAGTGAGGCAATTCCTGGTGAATTACAGGCTGATGATGAAGCCAACATAGCAGCTAGCAGCGAGCTGAGGGTGAAGCTTACCTAGCAGCTAGCAGCGAGCTGAGGGTGAAGCTTACCTAGCAGCTAGCAGCGAGCTGAGGGTGAAGCTAACCTAGCAGCTAGCAGCGAGCTGAGGGTGAAGCTAACCTAGCAGCTAGCAGCGAGCTGAGGGTGAAGCTAACCTAGCAGCTAGCAGCGAGCTGAGGGTGAAGCTAACCTAGCAGCTAGCAGCAAGCTGAGGGTGAAGCTTACCTAGCAGCTAGCAGCGAGCTGAGGGTGAAGCTAACCTAGCAGCTAGCAGCAAGCTGAGGGTGAAGCTTACCTAGCAGCTAGCAGCGAGCTGAGGGTGAAGCTTACCTAGCAGCTAGCAGCGAGCTGAGGGTGAAGCTTACCTAGCAGCTAGCAGCGAGCTGAGGGTGAAGCTTACCTAGCAGCTAGCAGCGAGCTGAGGGTGAAGCTAACCTAGCAGCTAGCAGCGAGCTGAGGGTGAAGCTTACCTAGCAGCTAGCAGCGAGCTGAGGGTGAAGCTAACCTAGCAGCTAGCAGCGAGCTGAGGGTGAAGCTAACCTAGCAGCTAGCAGCGAGCTGAGGGTGAAGCTTACCTAGCAGCTAGCAGCGAGCTGAGGGTGAAGCTAACCTAGCAGCTAGCAGCGAGCTGAGGGTGAAGCTTACCTAGCAGCTAGCAGCGAGCTGAGGGTGAAGCTAACCTAGCAGCTAGCAGCAAGCTGAGGGTGAAGCTAACCTAGCAGCTAGCAGCTAGCAGTGAGCTGAGGGTGAATGACAGGCTGATGATGACCGCGCGAAAGTCCCTGGCGCTAACTATGATGGATGTTTGGCGGCGTGTTTTCAGTGTCGGTGTCGTGCAGCCCGACGCAGCTGCGCGTGACGCTGCGCACGGCGCTGCCGTTCACCGGCCGCCTCTACGCGTTCGGCCACGGCGACGCCAACGGCTGCGACGTGGGCGGCAGCGGCGGCAACGAGACGACGCTGGCGCTGGCGCTGCGGCCCGGATTCCCGCGGCAGGAGTGCGGCGTCGCGCTGCAACGGATGCCCGGCGTTCTAAACAGGTGAGCACCGCCGGCATTTTTATATTCATAAATTCATAAATTTCACAAGTTCATAAAGCTCATAAATAGCAACTTGCTTATAAAGCAGCGCCAACGAAAAGACAGTGTGTTAAAGGGTGACATCTAAATCAGCCCTAGTAAATTTTGTCTGTTTTGAAATGCAGTTGACCTAACCTGATAATTTCTAGCAAAACTCACACTATATTTTCCTCCACCCCATCTTCTAATCAAACCTTTCCTGACCCAACCCAACTTCCCAACCCAATTTGTGTGTTTGAATCATCTAACGTCCAATCCATTTAAAAATTAAGCTTACACATATTGACAGATGTTAGATTCATGGACCTCGACGCACAGAAAACTCGTGCACACTAAACTGTCTTGGGTGTTAGGAAGTTGAGAGCGCGACGCGATGTTTCCCGCAGGTTTGAGACGGCTACGGCACTGGTGCAGATCCAGTACAACGCAATAATCCAGCGCCGCGGCGACCGGCTGGTGCGGGTGTCTTGCCGCCTGGGGGACGCCCCTCCTCCCGACCTCACGCTAGAGAAGAACGTCACGTTCCCAGTCGACGGGTCAGTACTCTCCTGCCGTTCATAACCGCTAAACAACGGCCATTCTTCTGCTTTTCAGTTGAACTAGCTGGCTTTTTAAGTTTGAGCATGTATTTGTTATTGTGCTAGTGCTAGTGGAATTCCGAATGCTTGTGCTTGTGTTTTTGCTGCTGCTGCTGCTGCTGCTGCTGCTGCTGCTGCTGCTGCTGCTGCTGCTGCTGCTTGCTGCTGCTGCTGCTGCTGCTTGCTGCTGCTGCTGCTGCTGCTGCTGCTGCTGCTGCTGCTGCTGCTGCTGCTGCTGCTGCTGCTGCTTGCTGCTGCTGCTGCTGCTGCTGCTGCTGCTGCTGCTGCTTGCTGCTGCTGCTGCTGCTGCTGCTGCTGCTGCTGCTGCTTGCTGCTGCTGCTGCTGCTGCTGCTGCTGCTGCTGCTGCTGCTGCTGCTGCTGCTGCTGCTGCTGCTTGCTGCTTGCTGCTGCTGCTGCTGCTGCTGCTGCTTGCTGCTGCTGCTGCTGCTGCTGCTGCTGCTGCTTGCTGCTGCTGCTGCTGCTGCTGCTGCTGCTGCTGCTGCTGCTGCTGCTGCTGCTGCTGCTGCTGCTGCTTGCTGCTGCTGCTGCTGCTGCTGCTGCTGCTGCTGCTGCTGCTGCTGCTGCTGCTGCTGCTGCTGCTGCTGCTGCTGCTGCTGCTGCTGCTGCTGCTTCTGACCGTGCTCATGTTCGCGCAGGGCAAACGGCGTGGTGAACGTGACGGTGAACTCAACGACCGCGGTGCCGTCGGTGCGTCTGCGCATCGTCGACCTGGCGTCGGGCGCAAACAACACAAACGAGACGTTTGTCGGGAAGGCGCTGCAGATACGCATCGAGAACAACACGCCTGACGGTAACGAACAAACCTTGTTTGGCAACTATTTCCGATACACCGATTCCATTCGATCAAAATTCTATCAAAGCAACGTCATGATAGCCACTCGCTAAAGCCAGGCAGAGCAATTCGGGTTGTGATTTCCCTGTCTTCCTTTGTTATTTAGCAGAGATTATTAATATTTTCAAACTGGTAGTAAGTCCAGTGGGTATCTGACGTCATATTTCTTTGAGTGGAGGTTGAGGATGATTGTGTAACTTAAAGCAAGCTGAGATGACATGAGGTCTCCATTGAAAAAGTAGATTTTCAGAAATTCTGTCTACGACACGTACAAAAGTTGAAGTTTTTCTGCAAAATAAACGTGTTCATTGTGACGGGGGTTTAATTTTACTACCGATTAGTTGAGATCTCCAATGTAACAATTGAAAGCTCTTGCTCATCTAAGATCGATAGTATTTGCAGAATTGCCTTGCTCAGGTTTGTCTGGGAGTGCTGCAGGTAGGAAGGCATCCCGGTTTGTCTTACCAAATAAATTAGTGATTTCTACAAAAAAGTAGTGGGAATTGGAGGCTGATTTTGTAAACATTGGGTTAGTCAAGCCACTGGTCTCTTCTAAGTTCGATGAGATCTCCATGTTGTCAATGTTTTTAATGGAACAAATAAATGCTCTCATCGACAGGGCCAGTTACTTCTCCAACAAAGTTTTATAAAAACTTCCACTATTTCTGTTCAGGAATGGATATTTAATTTCATTTAAAAGGGAGTTTTTTTGTGAAAATTTCTTCAGATATGTAACTCCTGTTGTTTTCACTACCTTCTAATATTTTCTAATATTCTTTTATTTTTCTAATAACACATCAATTGATTGTATTGTGAGCCACAATCGCTAAATCCTCTTCAAATCCGTCCAAACCGGTCCAGGTGCCCTGGACGTCGTGCCCGCGTTGTTCGTCGCGACCAACGGCGACGGCAGCCAGTCGTACTCGCTGCTGGACAGCCGCGGCTGCCCGGCCGACGCCGCCCACTTCCCGGGGTTCCGCCGCGACGGCGACCGCGCGCTCGCAGCAGACTTCAACGCGTTCCGTTTCCCCGGCTCCCCCGTCGTACGCTTCAAGCTGATGCTGCATCTGTGCGAGACTACGTGCATCCAGGTACATCCAGGCTGTAGCATGCAGGACACTCTGCCAGCAAACATCTCACCAGGCTGTAGGATGCAGGACACTCTGCCAGCAAACATCTCACCAGGCTGTAGGATGCAGGACACTCTGCCAGCAAACATCTCACCAGGCTGTAGGATGCAGGACACTCTGCCAACAAACATCTCACCAGGCTGTAGGATGCAGGACACTCTGCCAGCAAACATCTCACCAGGCTGTAGGATGCAGGACACTCTGCCAGAAAACATCTCACCAGGCTGTAGGATGCAGGACACTCTGCCAGCAAACATCTCACCAGGCTGTAGGATGCAGGACACTCTGCCAGCAAACATCTCACCAGGCTGTAGGATGCAGGACACTCTGCCAGCAAACATCTCACCAGGCTGTAGGATGCAGGACACTCTGCCAGCAAACATCTCACCAGGCTGTAGGATGCAGGACACTCTGCCAGCAAACATCTCACCAGGCTGTAGGATGCAGGACACTCTGCCAGCAAACATCTCACCAGGCTGTAGGATGCAGGACACTCTGCCAGCAAACATCTCACCAGGCTGTAGGATGCAGGACACTCTGCCAGCAAACATCTCACCAGGCTGTAGGATGCAGGACACTCTGCCAGCAAACATCTCACCAGGCTGTAGGATGCAGGACACTCTGCCAGCAAACATCTCACCAGGCTGTAGGATGCAGGACACTCTGCCAGCAAACATCTCACCAGGCTGTAGGATGCAGGACACTCTGCCAGCAAACATCTCACCAGGCTGTAGGATGCAGGACACTCTGCCAGCAAACATCTCACCAGGCTGTAGGATGCAGGATTTGGATATTGGATTGAAATGTATATTTGGTTTGTACGTTCCTGCTCAGCCGGACTGCAACAGCTCGCAGCCTTCGCTTCGCAACCGTCGTGACCAGCTGGGCGCTTCGCCAGCCGACTTGTTCAGCCTGGAGCTCACCGGGCACGTCACCGGGCCCGGTGAGGTGACGTGGGTCGCCGGGTCGGGCGGCATACCGTTGGAGGTGGACCTGTTCGTGCTGCCGTCGCTGCAAAACGAGCCCGTCATCTTGGCGCGCACCGTCGAAGCGACGCCCACGTTGACGCCGTCGGCGTCGCCACCCGCCGTCGTCTCCACCGCCGTCGGTACGTCGACTTTACAAGCAAGGAGTTCTTGTCGATTCGTAGCTAAATGTGTAACGTATTATTGTAATACAGGCATACCCAACGGCGTAATCGGGGTTAGTCGAGTTGTTGGCGTGTGATTGCAGCATAGCGTCACTAGATTCACCGGCTTCCATGTTCATTCATAGTCCTGTTTCTATCTCCATGGAGCCACGTTATAATCGGGGTTAGTCGAGTTGTTGGCGTGTGATTGCAGCGTAGCGTCACTAGATTCACCGGCTTCTATGTTCATTTATAGTCCTGTTTCTATCTCCATGGAGCCACGTTATAATCGGGGTTAGTCGAGTTGTTGGCGTGTGATTGCAGCATAGCGTCACTAGATTCACCGGCTTCTATGTTCATTCATAGTCCTGTTTCTATCTCCAAGGAGCCACGTTATAATCGGGGTTTGTCGAGTTGTTGGCGTGTGATTGCAGCATAGCGTCACTAGATTCACCGGCTTCTATGTTCATTCATAGTCCTGTTTCTATCTCCAAGGAGCCACGTTATAATCGGGGTTAGTCGAGTTGTTGGCGTGTGATTGCAGCATAGCGTCACTAGATTCACCGGCTTCTATGTTCATTCCTAGTCCTGTTTCTATCTCCATGGAGCCACGTTATAATCGGGGTTAGTCGAGTTGTTGGTGTGTGATTGCAGCATAGCGTCACTAGATTCACCGGCTTCTATGTTCATTCATAGTCCTGTTTCTATCTCCATGAGCCACGTTATAATCGGGGTTAGTCGAGTTGTTGGCGTGTGATTGCAGCATAGCGTCACTAGATTCACCGGCTTCTATGTTCATTCATAGTCCTGTTTCTATCTCCATGAGCCACGTTATAATCGGGGTTAGTCGAGTTGTTGGCGTGTGATTGCAGCATAGCGTCACTAGATTCACCGGCTTCTATGTTCATTCCTAGTCCTGTTTCTATCTCCATGGAGCCACGTTATAATCGGGGTAAGTCGAGTTGTTGGCGTGTGATTGCAGCATAGCGTCACTAGATTCACCGCCTTCTATGTTCGTTCATAGTCCTGTTTCTATCTCCATGGAGCCACGTTATAATCGGGGTTAGTCGAGTTGTTGGCGTGTGATTGCAGCATAGCGTCACTAGATTCACCGGCTTCTATGTTCATTCATAGTCCTGTTTCTATCTCCATGAGCCACGTTATAATCGGGGTTAGTCGAGTTGTTGGGGTGTGATTGCAGCATAGCGTCACTAGATTCACCACCTTCTATGTTCATTCATAGTCCTGTTTCTATCTCCATGAGCCACGTTATAATCGGGGTTAGTCGAGTTGTTGGCGTGTGATTGGTGTGTCATGTATGGCTCCCTCTAGAAGGGAAGATGTATTCTGTCGGCGAGGTGACCGATGTGTTAACGAGACCGTGTCTGTACAGATCCGGGCGAGTTCTTCTGCTTGCCGAACGCGACGGCTCTGGGCGTTCTGGTCGGCTGGATCCTGCTGCAGCTCGTGATCCTGCTGGTCTGCGGCTTCGTCGTGCGCTACCAGCTTCACCGGCAGGACAAGGAGCTGACGCAGAGTCTGCACGAAGACCTGCTTGCCTTCGACAACAAGTACGTATCGCCGGCGCCCGCGTCACAAAGTTAACATCATTATTACAAAGTCTTCAGTCTTCAGTCTTTCCTTAACTTATTACCAATTTTTTCCAACCCTTCACTCTGGAGATAACTCACCAAAAGAATTGATTTCATCTGCACGTTGCCATCTCCGTGGATATTAACTCAATTCTCACCTCAACCCAGAGTTAGTAAAATGGCAAATGTGGCGACTTGCACCCTAGTTTTCTGAATGTAGGTTGTTGAAAGCTAAGCTGCCTAACTTCAACTTTTCCTGATGTTCGCAAAGCTGTGTCACCTGCTTTATCTACCTACGCTTTATCTTTGATCGCCTTCATGTTTTGGGTTCACACCTGCACGCACCATCGCGAACCCTTTACCCACCCACAATCACAAGCACCAAAAGGAAGTTTCTGTTTTCTCCGTCTTTTAAAATGCCTTTTGATGGCTGTAAACAGCTGTCACTCTCATGCGTTTTGACAGAGCTCGACTATAATTCTTTTATCTTTCGTTAGAAGAGAATTTTATTCGTCTCAAGGAAGAGAAACTAAGAAATTGTTATGGGAAAGATCGGCGAACATGAGGGTAGCACATGGAATTTAGTAGGACACATTTTCAGTCACCACCTGGCATTGACCGCCAATTTGCATACGTTACTTGATATTTATTTGAGAAATGTTAATACTTCCTTGCAGTCGATTCCACGGCCATTGGAGTCAGAACTTGAGCGTTCCGACGCCGGAAAACGAAGGGCCACATTCTTCCTCGAGACACCGTGACTTGGCTGGGACGTCTTTCTCCTCTAAGATTGAGTCACCGTACTTATAGGCATTTGCAGATTGTTTCCCTGTCTGCAAAGCAGCCTGGACTGCCGCTTGTTTCCCTGTCTGCAAAGCAGCCTGGACCGCCGCTTGTTTCCCTGTCTGCAAAGCAGCCTGGACCGCCGCTTGTTTCCCTGTCTGCAAAGCAGCCTGGACCGCCGCTTGTTTCCCTGTCTGCAAAGCAGCCTGGACTGCCGCTTGTTTCCCTGTCTGCAACGCAGCCTGGACCGCCGCTTGTTTCCCTGTCTGCAAAGCAGCCTGGACCGCCGCTTGTTTCCCTGTCTGCAAAGCAGCCTGGACCGCCGCTTATTTCCCTGTCTGCAAAGCAGCCTGGACTGCCGCTTGTTTCCCTGTCTGCAACGCAGCCTGGACCGCCGCTTGTTTCCCTGTCTGCAACGCAGCCTGGACTGCCGCTTGTTTCCCTGTCTGCAAAGCAGCCTGGACTGCCGCTTGTTTCCCTGTCTGCAAAGCAGCCTGGACTGCCGCTTGTTTCCCTGTCTGCAAAGCAGCCTGGACTGCCGCTTGTTTCCCTGTCTGCAAAGCAGCCTGGACTGCCGCTTGTTTCCCTGTCTGCAAAGCAGCCTGGACTGCCGCTTGTTTCGCTGTCTGCAAAGCAGCCTGGACCGCCGCTTGTTTCCCTGTCTGCAAAGCAGCCTGGACTGCCGCTTGTTTCCCTGTCTGCAAAGCAGCCTGGACTGCCGCTTGTTTCCCTGTCTGCAACGCAGCCTGGACCGCCGCTTATTTCCCTGTCTGCAAAGCAGCCTGGACTGCCGCTTGTTTCCCTGTCTGCAACGCAGCCTGGACTGCCGCTTGTTTCCCTGTATGCAAAGCAGCCTGGACTGCCGCTTGTTTCCCTGTCTGCTAAGCAGCCTGGACTGCCGCTTGTTTCCCTGTCTGCAAAGCAGCCTGGACTGCCGCTTGTTTCCCTGTCTGCAACGCAGCCTGGACTGCCGCTTGTTTCCCTGTCTGCAAAGAAGCCTGGACCGCCGCTTTTTTCCATCCTGTTCCTATAAAAATTGACCAAATCGTCACAAACTGGTTTTTTTTTCTGTCATCCACCCAACCATTTAAAACGGCAACCTGAAACAAGAAATAAGATTGTTCTCATCAACGAATACAATCATATTTATCGACGGTTTTAAGAAAGCTATCGTAGGTTTTGCAGAACTTCAGCACGGGCGACGTCGACGACGAGAGATTCCTGTTTTGCACGTTTCTTATTTTGTGTCTCAGTCTGAAAGCATGATCATGAAGCGGTGCAGCTGCTTTGTGCCGTTTGTTCCGTGTTCTCGTAGACGGAAGCTGATATTTTTATAACCACGCCATGAATATTCATCAGTCATCAAGAAATAGTCGAGAAGGTGACAGGTCCTACTGTGTTTATCCATGTAATTTAAATACTATCGTATACTCGTAGTTCGTAGCGTTATGTTATCTATTGTTTATTGTTACAAACTGTTAAATAAATATTTATTACCATGAAATAATGAATTAAGAATTGTAGTTTTATTATAGTTTTGTTTAATGATCTTAATTTCATTGATGGTCATGCTGTTACGTTGATAGATACTAGTTATCATAACATCAGATGGACTAGGAAGGCTCTAGAATCGGAAATACTTGATTGCGTCAACGTATCAACTTCAATTACTGGTATTCTTTTTTAAAATGTATTTGAATGCAAATTGGTTAGGAGTAGGAGTATATTCAGTATTCCCTAAAAGTTAAATAACTATATTTCTAAACAATTCTGGATGGATTCATCGTAATTGTTTGAACAAAGCATGAAGGCAACATAATTCTTTAGTTATTGAAGTTGGTTCCCGTTCACAAAGTGACTGAAGATAGAATCTACTATATAAATAATGTCCGTAATTTGTCCGTGTATTTTAAACCATTTAGGGCATGTCTTTTATCATTTCCTGGTGATTTGTTATTTGAAAACTAAAACATTTCCGAAATTTTGTCAATGACAGCAGGCTGGCATATTATTAATTTCAAGTGCTCAAAACTCAAACTGCCACTGACTTACAGGAGGCTTTTTTCACTGGGGCTTTTCCAGAGACAAAAGTATTGAATAAAATCAAAAGTAAACGTCAAATTTACTTAAGGAAAAGATTTTGCACTATGGACGTATAGATTTAAACATGCAATTGTGTAGTTTTGGTCGGGCATAAAGCTTTGACTTACGGACATTCCGGCTAACATCATGGGCATATAGGGATACCCTACGGGCAAATAGTTTTGCCTTATGGTTATGGGCATAGTAATGCCTTATGAGCACAGGGTTTGCCTCAAGGGAAAAGAGGCTGCCTTATGAGCTTACAATTAAATTAAAAAAACTATTTAATTATAAGTAAAAGGCGTAACCACATAGTGCCGGAGGCACGGGCTCCGCTGCTAGTGCAGATAGAATGCAGAGTCATTTGAATTGACTTGACTGTCTATAAAACCTATTTCACAACATAGTTACATGTACTTAATTCTGGTAGGCCTATGAGGAAAAGTGGAAATAACAATTCATGAGTTAAAATAACATTTAACGATGAGGATTTAATCCGTTAGATGACTAAATATAGGTACGTTTCACGTTCACAAGACCACAAAGTAACACAGCTACTTATTTCTACCAGGCTTATGATGAAAATGTAGTGAAAATAACAACACTCGAGCTAAAATAACATTTAACAGTGTTCCAATTCGTTAAACGAAAAAAACACGTATGTCCACGAGCCGACGAAACAACTAGACGATCAATGCCGCACAACGCTTATCCTCCGCAACTCTCCCAGCGTATTGTTCATCTTAACGCCGCCGCTCAGGACGTTGCGCGACTTACCGCCCACCCTCCTCGCTGCCGCAACCTTGCCCGACGCGTCGCCGAACTTCCTGTCCTTGCTGCGCCGCGCGCCGACCTTCCCGCGTCCCTGCCTCCACCTCATCCGCGTCCTCCGCCCCCCGTCCTTGCCGCCTCTCAGCCTCCGCACCCTCCCGCCGTTGCCCGCGCTCTCCGCCACTTCGGTGCCGTTGAGATTCTTGCTCGTTCGGAACCCGTCGCTGGCGTCGTCGTCGTAGCTGCCGCTGCCCGAGAAGTCCCTGTCCTCGTAGCTTCCCGAAGCCTCGCCGCTGACGTAGTAATCGTAGTAGTCGTCTTCGCCGCTGAAGTATTCCGGGGAGCTCTCAATCGAGCCGCCCGATTCGCCGGAGCCGGAACTTTCCCCCGAGCCGCTTGCTGCTCTGGTGGTCGTCGCTGCCGCCGTGGTTTTGGTCGGTGACGCAGTCGTCGTCTGCGAAGTCGTCGCCTCGCGTTTGGTCGTCGATCTCGCTTCGTGGCTGCCGCTGCTTTCGTCGCTGCCGCTGCTCTCGACGATTTGATGCGGCGGGAACGGCTTGTTGGTGGGGAATATCGGGTGCCGCGTGTACGGTGTCGCCTTGGATGGCGGCGGTCGCGGCGGCGGTGTCGCCGGCTTGTAGAAGTCTTCCTCGCTGCCGCCCGATTCCGCGCTCGATCTCGGAGGTTTCGACGCGGCCGGCTTGTAGAAGTCTTCCTCGCTGCCGCTAGCCTCTGTGCTAGGTTTCGGTCGCTGCGGTTTCGAATTCCCCGTCACCGGCTTGTAAAAGTCCTCGTCGCTACCGCTAGCCTCTGTGCTAGGTTTCGGTCGCTGCGGTTTCGAATTCCCCGTCACCGGCTTGTAGTCCTCGTCGCTACCGCTAGCCTCTGTGCTAGGTTTCGGTCGCTGAGGTTTCGAATTCCCCGTCACCGGCTTGTAAAAGTCCTCGTCGCTACCGCTAGCCTCTGTGCTAGGTTTCGGTCGCTGCGGTTTCGAATTCCCCGTCACCGGCTTGTAAAAGTCCTCGTCGCTGCCGCTAGCCTCCGTGCTAGGTTTCGGTCGCTGCGGCTTTGAAGTCGTCACCGGTTTGTAGAAATCCTCGTCGCTGTTCCCGAAGCCCGTCCCGGGCCGCCAATGAGAAGCGCCGCCGCCGCTGCTGCCGTCCGCCACCGATCCCGACGGTCTGAACCCCGATTGGTAGCCGCTGCCCCCGTCGTCGGCGGCCGAACTGGCAGCCGGCCTGGCGAAGGGGTCGGGTCGCGGCTTGCTCTTGTCGCGGTTGCTTTGGCCGGCGTGACGCGCCGGTTTCGTTGTGCGCGTCGGCACGTTCTGGTAGTAGTCGATCTCTTCGCTGGTGTCTTCGCGTTCTTGGAGGGCCGGGGCCGGGGTTCGTGAGGGTTTCGAGGGTTTTCGTGGCGGGGTTCGGTTGGAGGCGGCGGCGGCTTGGTCCGGCCGGTTCTTCGTGTTGATCAGCTTGTTTTCGTAGTAGTCTTCGGGGCTCTCGTCGCTGTCGGGGTTCGTCGTGATCGCGTATTCCTCGCTGTTCTCCTCGCTGTTGCTGGAAAGTAACGGATTTGTTCGAATTATTTTCAGATAAACGTTTACTGGGTATTGGATGCTTGTCCCAAACTCGATCTTTTCCCGACGTTTTGTAAAGCTGTGCTGCCTGCTTTATCAACGGTCTGAACTTCAGTGCTAAATGGCAACAAATCAAATCATAAAAATCACCAAAAATTGATTAAATGTTCAATTAATATTTGGCTCAGTGGATTTTTCTGTGAACGTTGGGTGAATTCCAAGATTTGAACTTGCAAGGTATTGCCATCGCCGACGTCAACACCGGGCGACCGGCGCCTGTCGCCCGCGGCTTGCGACTTCGTTGGGTGAATTCCAAGATTTGAACTTGCAAGGTATTGCCATCGCCGACGTCAACACCGGGCGACCGGCGCCTGTCGCCCGCGGCTTGCGACTTCGTTGGGTGAATTCCAAGATTTGAACTTGCAAGGTATTGCCATCGCCGACGTCAACACCGGGCGACCGGCGCCTGTCGCCCGCGGCTTGCGACTTCGTTGGGTGAATTCCAAGATTTGAACTTGCAAGGTATTGCCATCGCCGACGTCAACACCGGGCGACCGGCGCCTGTCGCCCGCGACTTGCGACTTCGTTGGGTGAATTCATTCTATGGTATTGTTATGGCGTCATCCTAATTTTTCATTAAATTCTGGTGAGCAAAGTTGTTTGAAAAAAACCTAAGCAATTTCTTCTTTGCCTATCTCTGTGCTGGGCTTTTCAAAATATCAACTGGGAACAAAGTTCAAATACTCTTATCAATGCTTTTCAATGTAAACTCTATTGAAATATACAAAAACCTTTTCAAATCCAATTAAAACATTGATTTTCCTACAATTTCTCTGAGCACAGTCGACAATAGCAAGAATCTGTCCAGCTTTTAATGCCAGAAAGCTGATGGAAGCTGGTAATTGAGACGTAGGTCAGGATATTCTGAGACGCGTACCCTTCACTGTCGGGCTCCGTGATGTCCGGTGATTCAACGTCTCCATCTTCTTCGTCATCACCGCTGTCGTCGTCGCCGTCGTCTCTCAGCGGCTGCCTGGTCGTCGTGGTCGGACCTTGATACAGGAAAACAATTAGCAAATCTCGTTGAATCGTCCGAATGAATCTACGTCAGTAAAAGTATCCGTCTACCTGACAAGGTGACAGATATCCGGGTTTGACTCCCGGTGCGGATGCAATCTTAGAACAGATATTTTGTTGCTAATATTAAATATCTACTGTGCAACAAATAATTGCAGTTTGTTTCAAATCAACACTACCTTGATTCAAGAAAATAATTATCAAATCTCGTTATCATCCATTGTATGAATCTACGTCAGTTTCTGCTAATTATTTATCTATCAACTGACTCTAGAGTGACTCTAGCTGTTGGTCCCATACAATAATTTCAGTTTGGAAATGCGGAGTGGTTCAGAGCCGTGTTTGGTGGACTGGAGAATGTTCGGTTCTGCTCTGATAAGATGCGTTTGTGGTCCTGATAAGGACCCTGACGATTGTCGACGTTTCGTCCACGTTGGCGCGGACATCTTCAGGACTTCATCTTCGGAGATGTCCGCGCCAACGTGGACGAAACGTCGACAATCGTCAGGGTCCTTATCAGGACCACAAACGCATCTTATCAGAGCAGAACCGAACATTCTCCAGTCCAATTTCAGTTTGTTCCGAATCAACACTAGTCCTCACCCTTCTTTGTCCTTATCGGCTCCACGATCGGAAACACCTCGTCATGCTGGTCTCCTCCACTCGATTCATCTTCTGCCGGCTCGTCGCCCAGCGCCGCTGAGTTCGGGTCTTCGTTCGATTCCTCGTCCACCGCCACCGGTTTCATCGGCTTTACCGCCATCTTGTTGTTCTGTCGCTTCGGCTTTGTCGGCGGCGGCGGCGGCGTCGTAGTCGTTCTTAGAGGTTTAGACGGCTTCCGCGGTTTCAACGTTGTTGGCTTTAACGTGGTTGGCTTCACCGTTGTTCGTTTCACCGTGGTTGGCTTCAACGTGGTTGTTTTCGGCTTCGAAGCCTTCGTTGTTGCTCTTGGGTTCGTCCTTGGAGTTGTTGTCGATGGTTTAGTTTTATGTTTCTTTGGCGTGGTCGGTTGTTGCTTTGTTTTCGGTCTCAACGTGGTCGGCGAAGTGATGCCGTCATCGTCTTCGCTGCTGGAAATTAGGTTTGTTACGGCGAGGTCATTTTGAGCCAAACAAATCTTTTAACGCATGCAGACAGTTGACCTGTTATACACTCAGAGACAAGTGACGTCAGACACCCACTGGACGTACTACAATTTTGTAAAAAAATATGAATAATCTCTGCTAAATAACAAAGGAAGACAGGGAAATCACAACCCGAATTGCTCTGCCTGGCTTTAGCGAGTGGCTATCATAACGTTGCTTTGATAGAATTTTGATTGAATGGACTTGGTATATTGTATGACAGGGTTTGATTACGTGATTTGAATTACTGTTTTTTTTCCTTTATACTGATCACTGTGCGCTACCATCAAATCCTAGAAGATTCTAGAAAGAGAATTTTCAGATGCAACATTCATGAAATCTCACCCTTGGCTCCCTTGTTCGTCCTGCTGCGCCTCCTTCTCTGCCTCGCTGACCGAGTCGAACGTCACGTCGTCGGCAAGCACGGTTCCTTCGGGCACCTCGGTGATCCTGTGTTTGTACGGCCGGCCGTAGGAGAGCGCCACCGCCGTGTGCAGCAGCTTGCCGTCGATGTCCAGCGAATGCGTCGCCGCCAGGCTGCCCGACGAGTTCAGGTCGAGCCGAACCTGCGACAGGACGCAAACGTTGATTGCCGGTGTTTAACGACGCACTGTTTTGACAGCTGGCGCCGTGGCGCTGGTCTATAATGAAAGGGTGATGATGAACCTAACCTATGGCTAGAAGGGAGGAGGGGAAACCCGGTGATTCATTGATTGATTGCCGGTGTTTAACGACGCACTGTTTTGACAGCTGGCGCCGTGGCGCTGGTCTATAATGAAAGGGTGATGATGAACCTAACCTATGGCTAGAAGGGAGGAGGGGAAACCCGGTGATTCATTGATTGATTGCCGGTGTTTAACGACGCACTGTTTTGACAGCTGGCACCGTGGCGCTGGTCTATAATGAAAGGGTGATGATGAACCTAACCTGTGGCTAGAAGGGAGGAGGGGAAACCCGGTGATTCATTGATTGATTGCCGGTGTTTAACGACGCACTGTTTTGACAGCTGGCACCGTGGCGCTGGTCTATAATGAAAGGGTGATGATGAACCTGACCTATGGCTAGAAGGGAGGAGGGGAAACCCGGTGATTCATTGATTGATTGCCGGTGTTTAACGACGCACTGTTTTGACAGCTGGCACCGTGGCGCTGGTCTATAATGAAAGGGTGATGATGAACCTAACCTATGGCTAGAAGGGAGGAGGGGAAACCCGGTGCCCGCACGTAGCCTACTCCTGTCGAAAAGCACCGAGGGGACCACCGGCTTTACGTCCCTTCCGAAGGACGGTGCAACTCGAACGACAGGATTCCTCCGCTAATCCGTGCTGTCGAGAGGTTGACAAGCAAGGCGAGTGAAGTTGTTAAACGACCACCTTGTACGACATCCCTAATTCCTCAAGAAAACTCACTGTGTTTTTCTTTAAAATACCAAACACAAGGATATTTGCTCAATTCACGGTAAACAGGACGGGAAACTAAGAACGATAGTGAAGCCTGTACGCACCAGCTTCTCCACCAGCTGCTTCAAGATGTTCTTGGTGTCTTTCACGGTCGGCTCCGCGCCGTGCTGGAAGCCGACATCCTCCAGCGACGACACCTCCACGTTGATCTTGTCAATGCCGTCGATGCCGTCGACGTCGAACGCCACGCCGTACGGCCTGGCCGGCTCGCCGTAGCTGTCCACCGGAGGGTAGACCGGCCGCAACGCTCCGCGGTTTCCGTTGGTTATGAAGTTGATTGTCTGGCTCGGACGGAACTGCGGCCGGAACCCTCCGAGGACGTTCTTCGACGCCTTGAATCCCGTGTTGTTTTTCACGTCGGCATCGTCCGTTGGTCCGTCCCCGCTCTGGTAGCTCGACGATGCTTTTGTTTCGAGGTTAATGTTCGCTGGCTTTGCTTCGGCACTGTTTACGATGTCTCCCGACGGCAGCGACGCGTTTAAAGCGTCGTCGACGTCGACGTAGCCGTGGCTTGCGTTTAGCAAGGTGAAGACCAACGGCTCGTCGTTGCGGTTCGGCGTGAAGTCGACGGCAGCCGGCTCCCTCGCGAGCTCCTCGTACGCCTTGCCCGCAGTGTTGAACTGCCAGTCTGCGATGCCGCTCGGCTGGAACTTGAACACTTCGTTGTCGTGCGCCATGAAGTCTGCATCGGTCGGCGGAAACGACTTGGCCTTGGACAGCGTCTCTCCGTCTATTAGCGGCTTGCTGCGGTTCAGCTTGATGTCGTAGTCTTGGTTTATCTGCACCGAGTTCTTGCCGTCGCCGGTCACGAAGTCCAGCATCTCCGGCGTGGATTTTTTGTCGGCGATGTGGAAGTCGATGGCGTCGACGGATTGGACGTGTGCGGGATCGGTCGCGTCGGGGGCGGCGACGTGGAGCTCGGCCAGCGAGGAGAGCGCCGGCTCGAAGCTGATGGACGCGCCGACAGCCGTGTCCAGCGGCGAGCCTGGCGGGGAAGCCGGATTACGTCAGCAGAGATAAGTTTAGAGCGCTTGTTTTGACAGAGATCTGCTATACGGATGGTAAAAAAATACAAAATTTGTTTCGCGTGTCAGAATACTATGCAAATTGCCACTAAAATAGTATTTATTAAGATAAAATTATAGATGACAGCAAATTTGATGGTCCAAAAATATCTGCTATTTTTATTACCAGCACTGTCAATTGTTTGGAAGCTTTTTGCAGAAGAAAATTTCTCCTAAACCCAACAAAGACCGATGTCCTATTCCTCATAAATAAGATTCACTATGCTTGGCGTTTGTTTCTGACTACAAATTTGACTATAATCTGCCATTGCCATTAATCCACTAAAGTTGCCAGCTTTTCAGCACTAAACATTAATTTACATGTCAATTTCTTCACGATTCCGTGCTACGACGGTATGCAACAGCAAGCTGTAGCTTTCTGCTTGCAGTAAGAAAACTAGCTAGAGAAATCCGCTGGATCTGACACCAGCTAAGCACATAGGGGTGTCAGCGATAAATCAGACCTACTATTTCACCTTTCCTAAAGCTTTGTCCCACAGGCTTTTCCTTATGGTATTGGTGTATCTGATGTCATTGTCGAATTCCGCTTGAATGGAATCGGGGTGAGCCACTGTTAGCATGAGGGCAGAGTACTTAGCACCATGATGTTTAACACAGACGTCAAGTAATGTGTCATCCAGCTGCTAGATGCTCAGCTACAAGGAAATGCACGTCTAGGACAATCTTTTTCTTGATTCAAACATACTTAGTTGAGAATAAACACCGAAATGTGTCCTTTCAGAGATGATCATTATAAAAACGAGCTCATTTCACACTTTTCTACCCAAAGATTTTGCGTGCTGCTACCCGTTCGCAAAGCCTTAATATTATTGAATTGATCTGAAGACGTCAAAAAAAACCCATGTAAAGTTTGTCTCCTACTACCGGTCATCCCTTCAACAGACGATAACTAATTTCTACATTTTATACAGCTCTATTTGAATAAGTCGATTAAAAACCACTTCAAAAATTATTTAAACACGTCAGTCGCCAGTATTAACATTGCTGTCTGCTGTTTTTATTCCTTGTCACATTGAGGTCTATTTTTTCTGTGGCGCGTTACCATTCTTAACGACCCGTTAGTGTGAAATTACCATGGTCACTACCAATGAGATTCCTAGAGATTGTGTTAAATTGTTGATAAAACTGGATCTAGCTCGATGCCTTATACCGTGCTAGAGAGCACTTCATTGGGGGAGGTGGTAACCTCCCGATGAGGTCTATCAACCCGACCCTTGTACACCCCTCGACCCCTAGGTTCACTGTCATCTGCAAAATTGCATTCCCTCTTAAGGAAATCGATGAGGGACGTAGAATATGCCATTAACGTGCTAATATGCATCGCAAAACACCACAATTCACGATTGTTCGGTCATGATTACAAGGGATGCAACCCTTCCGATTACTTGACTTCACATGTCCCGAAAAGACCTCAGCTACTAACCGATTTCACAAATTTTGAAAGCAGACATTTCTTACATTATTTTTTTGAAGGGGGTGGGGGATGTGATAGACCTCAGATGGTTTTTTTAAAAACAAATGTTTTTTTTTCTAACTTGCATCTCAATTCGTTTATCGAACCAACCAGCTAATCTCAATTCTCAATGCATCACGGCGCATCGTTGCATCAACAAATATCAGAAAATCTCGTTTGCAGTTGAATCTGTCACTCACCCGCGGCAATCCGCAGAGAAATGACGATGAGGATCGCCGTCCGTCGCAGCACGCCGTCAAACAAGTCCATCTCAACAACGCTTACTCTTCAACTAGAACTCAGCTGCAAGTTGCGACACCTATTTATACGCAGAGCCACGAAGCCAATGCTGGTATGTGTCGACCACACTGTTCATTTCTCTCTCGCGATGCTTTTTAGTCTAGAAATTGAATTTTCGAAGTCAAAGTCTCGTTTACTTTCTAAATTTTGTGTGGATGTCATTTGAAAGACATTAAGACCCTTAGCTGTTGAAATTAGCGTGGCTGCGATGTACGTACAGCGACGCCCGCATGCCTGACAGATTCAGGAGTAATTCCTTCTCGATTTTATAGGTTCGATGCTGGCAGGCTGATGTTGGTCATGTTGGAATTTACGATTAGATCCCTTCCGACTGATAGAGTTTGGGTTTCACTGTCAGTTTTAGAGATTTTCGGATAAGATTTTAAGTAGGTTTTGGGCTCAAAAAACTTACACTGATACCGTGCTACAATTCTGTCCGTGTCGCCTTTTTCCTCATATTTTTAAGTTCGTCCGATTTCAACAGTAGCAACGCATTAACATAGAAAACGCTGTAAATATGAAGAAAATTGTTTGAAATCTGTTGCATTTTCCGTGTATTAGGAAATCCGAGATATCAAATATTGGACTGAAAGAAGATTAGGCTCGTACGTCTTTTGATTGCAGAACTATCCCCAGCTTCATGAAGATGAGTGTTCCAAATCCTAGAAAGACAATATTATCTAAGTCCAATCCACTGGCTATCAGGCTTTGTAGTTGCTACTCTTGCTAATGCGAAATTATAGCCTCCTATCACTCATAAAAATATTGACAAATATCGGAAATTGTTTTCAATTTCGTAATTATAGCACTGGAATGCACTTGTTGCACGTGATCTGTTCCTTCACTCAATCATTTTGTCATTGTTTCATCTTGAGAAGGTTTAACTGAAATAATTTGCCAGAACTATGCATTATTAATAGTAAGATTTCACAGGAAATTGAATCTATGCGTTTCTTAATCGGTTTCAATCGGTTTCCTTCAAATTTATTATTTATCGTATTCTTTCCCGGGTATTTTCATGTAATACAGTCTGACTGAAAAGTCGAAATAAAACTTAACCTCAAACTGGCTTGGCATGTGCAAAGCAGCAAGCCGGAGTTGAAGCAAATAAACAGCGAGATTACTTAATTACTTATTAAACAAATGTGAAGCAAGTCAGATAAAATGGTGAAAGCCGATGACGACGACTCTTGGAAAGGGGATCCGAAAAAATACGGTCATCCCATTGCAACAGTCGAGGTAAACGACAAAACACTGAAACATCTTGGACTTCTCAACATCTCTGGAACAATGCAATCATAAATTCCAATTTATTTTCAGGACAAATGGCTGCTCGTACCTGCATTTCTGCGAGTCAAAGGACTACTCAAACTACAAATCGAATCATTTAATTATTTCATCAACCATGAGATCAAGAAAATAGTGAAAGCCAACGAGAAAGTCACTAGCGATGCCGATCCGTTCTTCTACATAAAGTACGTCAAATTTCACGTTATCCTGAACACTTTAAGCTATTATGTATGAAACCAGCCTTTAATTCAACTCATTATAACATTGCAGATACCTTGACGTACGAGTTGGCACTCCCGATGTCATGGAAGGCTTCGGCGATTACAAACCGATCTCGCCACACGACTGCCGCTTGCGGGACCTCTCTTACTCGGCACCCATCACGGTGGACCTCGAATACAGGTGAACAACTGGTTGATTCAACCCAAGCCACACACTAAATACCTAGCTACACCTAGCTTCTCAACAAGCAATCAGTAACTTTGCCTAGAACAAAACTGAGATTGATCCTAGCATTGCCACGCAGCCTAGTCCTGTCCGACATCCAGCCACCGCTTAATCTTGTCCCTTGCTAAGGACAGTAAAACTCCAACAGCAGGATTCCTCCACCGATCTGTGCTGTCAAGACTTTGACAAGCTAGCCGAGTGAAGCTGTTGCACTAGTTTTGAACCCTTCGAAAAACAGGTTTACTGTTTCTATCAATCTGTCCTGTTGAGAGGTGATAACTTGATAGTTAAGGTGATATAGGCGGTTGTATACAAGACTGCTGTGCAAGGGTTTGACAAAACATGTGACCGTGTAAAAGGGGCTTAACACGGTCATAGGCGGTAGTATACAAGACTGCTGTACAAGGGTTTGACAAAACACGTGACCGTGTAAAAGGGGCTTAACACGGTCATAGGCGGTTGTATACAAGACTGCTCCACAAGGGTTTGACAAAACACGTGACCGTGTAAAAGGGGCTTAACACGGTCATAGGCGGTTGTATACAAGACTGCTCCACAAGGGTTTGACAAAACATGTGACCGTGTAAAACGGGCTTAACACGGTCATAGGCGGTTGTATACAAGACTGCTGTACAAGGGTTTGACAAAACATGTGACCGTGTAAAACGGGCTTAACACGGTCATAGGCGGTTGTATACAAGACTGCAGTACAAGGGTTTGACAAAACATGTGACCGTGTAAAAGGGGCTTAACACGGTCATAGGCGGTTGTATACAAGACTGCTGTACAAGGGTTTGACAAAACATGTGACCGTGTAAAAGGGGCTTAACACGGTCATAGGCGGTTGTATACAAGACTGCTGTACAAGGGTGTGACAAAACATGTGACCGTGTAAAAGGGGCTTAACACGGTCATAGGCGGTTGTATACAAGACTGCTGTACAAGGGTTTGACAAAACATGTGACCGTGTAAAAGGGGCTTAACACGGTCATAGGCGGTTGTATACAAGACTGCTGTACAAGGGTTTGACAAAACATGTGACCGTGTAAAAGGGGCTTAACACGGTCATAGGCGGTTGTATACAAGACTGCTGTACAAGGTTTTGACAAAACATGTGACCGTGTAAAAGGGGCTTAACACGGTCATAGGCGGTTGTATACAAGACTGCTGCACAAGGGTTTGACAAAACATGTGACCGTGTAAAAGGGGCTTAACACGGTCATAGGCGGTTGTGTACAAGACTGCTGTACAAGGGTTTGACCAAACACATGACCGTGTAAAACGGGCTTAACACGTCTCTGCCGTGCCGTGTTTTCAGCCGCGGCAAGGACCGCGTGATCCGCAAGGACCTGCTTGTGGGGCGCATGCCGATCATGTTGCGCAGCTCCAACTGCAGCCTGCACGGCAAGACGGAACACGAGCAGGCGCGCATGAACGAGTGCCCGCTGGACCCGGGGGGATACTTCGTCGTGCGCGGTCAGGAACGCGTCATCTTGATACAGGTACCGACGCCGTGGATGGAGGTGCGATGTTAGGGTGCTACGTTTGATACAGCGAGGAGGGACGTTAGGGTTATTAATAATGAAATGTCAATTCCAAAATTTACATTTGTATCAGATGGTCAAATGGCCTTCTATAGTCATTCTTAGTCCTGAATCTACCTCCATGGAGCCCAACAACCCTAATAGCTTTACGCAGTGGGTATCATGACGTCATTTCGATAGAGTGTAATGGGATGTATTAACCGGAGCATGATGTCTGTCATTCCGACAGGAGCAAATGAGCAAGAACCGGATGATCGTCGACGAGAACGCGAAGGGCGAGTTCACGTGCCACATCCTGAGCTCGACGACGGAACGCAAGTCTCGCACGGATGTGGTCGTCAAGAAGGGTCTGTACCAGCTGAAGCTGAACTTGCTGCAAGACCTTGTCCCGATCGTCGTGGTCTTCAAGGCGATGGGCATCGAGACCGACCAGGTTCGTACGCACCGACCCGCCGCCTTTTTGTCCACCAGTCTCCATTTAATGTTACTGAAAATTAGTCTACTTTTTTTATGTAACTGAACATTTGTGTGGTACTTTTTTTTCTATGACCATTTGCTCTTTACAGGCCAACAAAGTAATTGACTTACGTAGGCACCGCGTTGTCGCCTTTTTGTCGCTGGGTCTTGATTTACACTTTCAAAAGAACTATATAACTGGGTATGAATGCCAAGTCCCAAAAACAAACGTTTTACCGACGTTTCGCAAAGCTGTGCTGCCTGCTTTATCAACGGTCTAAACTCTAGTGCCAAATCCCAACAAATGGAAACAAAAAAACCTACAATAACCTAAGCCTCCTAAAAAATCTCCAAAAACCCAACAAACAAAACCAATATAATGATCCTGCCTTTCAAAAAAGTATTTGTGTGAAACTGCTTGAAAAATGTATAGTTTACAGTGAGATCAGTGAGATCTTTTTTTGATGGATATTTCATTATGTTTTTTACAAGTTTTTTCCCTTCTAAAACTAATCTGTCTCAACCTATTGACCCTTGAAGATTGGTAAATCAGCGTCATTCTAACAATGCTCATCCACAACGCGACTGAAAAACATGTTCCCGAAACCCGAGTAATGAACCAATGTTTGTTTCCGTCGGCGGCGGCGGTGGCAGGAAATCATGCAGATGATCGGCACGGAGGAGTCGACGATGGCGCGCTTCATCCCGTCGATCCAGGAGTGCCACAACGTCAAGGTGTTCACGCAGCTGCAAGCGCTCAAGCTCATCGGCGGCAAGATCAAGCAGCGGCGGTTCTTCGTCGGCGGCGCCAAGAAGTCGGCGGTGGACGAAGCTCGAGACGTCCTCGCAAACACCATGCTGTGTCACGTGCCGGTGAGTCGACGACCGGCAAAACGCGGCAACCACTCCCCACGTTGTTGCGTTGCCCTGCGTTTTTACACCGTGCTCACGTTGCTCTTGTGTCAGTGAGTCAACAGCAAACATGTCACCAGGCTGTAGGATGCAGGACACTCTGCCAGCAAACATCTCACCAGGCCGTAGGATGCAGGACACTCTGCCAGCAAACATCTCACCAGGCTGTAGGATGCAGGACACTCTGCCAGCAAACATCTCACCAGGCTGTAGGATGCAGGACACTCTGCCAGCAAACATCTCACCAGGCTGTAGGATGCAGGACACTCTGCCAGCAAACATCTCACCAGGCTGTAGGATGCAGGACACTCTGCCAGCAAACATCTCACCAGGCTGTAGGATGCAGGACACTCTGCCAGCAAACATCTCACCAGGCTGTAGGATGCAGGACACTCTGCCAGCAAACATCCCACCAGGCTGTAGGATGCAGGACACTCTGCCAGCAAACATCTCACCAGGCTGTAGGATGCAGGACACTCTGCCAGCAAACATCTCACCAGGCTGTAGGATGCAGGACACTCTGCCAGCAAACATCCCACCAGGCTGTAGGATGCAGGACACTCTGCCAGCAAACATCTCACTAGGCTGTAGGATGCAGGAAACTGCCGGAATAGCTTTATTGAGCTGGTGACAGAATCGTCAAAGCCGCCCTGGGCGCCTTCGTTAGGAATTAGAACTCCGCCGCAATCTAGGTGAAACTTAACAAAACTCACGCATCTAAATTGAGGGGGCTTCGTTTGCCAACTGCGACTAGCATCATCCATCGACACGATCCACCGCATTGCGTCACGGATCCCCGGCGTTGCAAGGAATCGCGGCGGTTTCCGACGGCGCCTAACCGCACTTCCCCGTGACAGGTGGACGGCTGGAACTTCCAGCGCAAGGCGACCTACCTGGCGCTGATGGTGCGTCGCATGATCCTGGCCGTCGACGACCCGAAGCTGATCATCGACAAGGATTACTACGGCAACAAGCGGCTCGAGCTGGCCGGTTCGCTGATCTCGCTGATGTTCGAAGACCTGTTCAAGCGGTTCAACTGGGAGCTGAAGACCATCGCAGACAAGAACATCCCGAAGAAGAAGGCGGCCATGTTTGACATCGTCAAGCACATGCGGCCGGACATCATAGACAACGGACTGATTCACGCCATCTCAACGGTGAGTCCCGTTTGGCTCGGACACTTGAGCAGTCATCGGTCTTCTCGGACGCTGCGTGGATTCCGATGTTTTGCCGGTGTTTAACGACGCACTGTTTTGACAGCTGGCACCGTGGCGCTGGTCTATAATGAAAGGGTGATGATGAACCTAACCTATGGCTAGAAGGGAGTAGGGGAAACCCGGTGATTCATTGATTGATTGCCGGTGTTTAACGACGCACTGTTTTGACAGCTGGCACCGTGGCGCTGGTCTGTAATGAAAGGGTGATGATGAACCTAACCTATGGCTAGAAGGGAGGAGGGGAAACCCGGTGATTCATCGATTGATTGCCGGTGTTTAAAGACGCACTGTTTTGACAGCTGGCACCGTGGCGCTGGTCTATGATGAAAGGGTGATGATGAACCTAACCTATGGCTAGAAGGGAGGAGGGGAAACCCGGTGATTCATCGATTGATTGCCGGTGTTTAACGACGCACTGTTTTGACAGCTGGCACCGTGGCGCTGGTCTATAATGAAAGGGTGATGATGAACCTAACCCATGGCTAGAAGGGAGGAGGGGAAACCCGGTGATTCATTGATTGATTGCCCGTGTTTGACGCACTGTTTTGACAGCTGGCACCGTGGCGCTGGTCTATAATGAAAGGGTGATGATGAACCTAACCTATGGCTAGAAGGGAGGAGGGGAAACCCGGTGATTCATTGATTGATTGCCCGTGTTTGACGCACTGTTTTGACAGCTGGCACCGTGGCGCTGGTCTATAATGAAAGGGTGATGATGAACCTAACCTATGGCTAGAAGGGAGGAGGGGAAACCCGGTGCCGGCACGTAGCCTACTCCTGTCGAAAAGCACCAAGGGGACCACTGGCTTTACGTCCCTTCCGAAGGGCGGTGCAACTCGAACGACAGGATTCCTCCGCTAATCCGTGCTGTCGAGAGGTTGACAAGCAAGGCGAGTGAAGGTGTCGTACTAACTTCAAACCCTCCGACCTCTCTCCCGAACAGAACTGATCGTGTGCTAGATGGTCACCCGTCAAACAGCGTGATGTTGCTTAACTTGGGCGATCTCACGAGAACCAGTGTTTCCAACGTTGCCAAACCGTTGGGGTCACTCAGATGCATTATTACTTTCTTTAGACTTGTGTCTTTTTGTAATCGTAGCACGTAAGTTTTCATAAAAATTATTTATTTAGCTTGTTTAGCGTAGCTTATTATAATTATAAGCTTATATTATTTGGCTTATTTAACTGAGTAATGATTGATGAGTCCCAAAAACTCAAACTTTTGCCGAAGTTTCGCAAAGCTGTGCTGCCTGCTTTATGAAGGGTCTAGACAAGGGTCCAGCGTCAAGATCCTTGAAAATGCAGGCAGCATTTTGCGAAACGTCGAGAAAAGTTTGAGTTCTTGGGAATTGGCATTAATTACGCGGTTAAACAGCATCTCTGAAAGCTCCGCCGCGCTTTGCACGCTGTCGCTAACGGTGCGTCTCCCCGTCGGCCAGGGCAACTGGACGATCAAGCGTTTCCGCATGGAGCGCAAGGGCGTGTCGCAAGTGCTGAGCCGGCTGTCGTTCATCTCGGCGCTGGGCATGATGACGCGCGTGGACTCGCAGTTCGAGAAGACGAGGAAGGTGTCGGGCCCGCGGTCGCTGCACCCGTCGCAGTGGGGCCTGCTCTGTCCCAGCGACACGCCCGAAGGGGAGGTGAGTCCGCTAACGTCACACCGAACACGCTATGATGGTCTACGCTCCCATCCCATCGTGTGGGATGGTCCCATTGTTGCTCCCACCACCCGCTTAGTACAGTCTCAGCCAAGTAATGTTTTGGGCCAGTTTGTTTTTGGGGAAGATTTTATTTGGGGAAGATTTTTTTTGGGGAAGTTTTTTTTAGGGGCAGTGTGACTTTGGGGAAGATTTATTTAGGGGCATATGGATGCCAGCCTACGATGACATCGAACACACGAATCGTGTCGAATTTCTTCCTGTTGACTACCTCATCATATTGACTAGTAGCGCTGAGCAGACGGGGTTGTTCTGAAATTTAATGGAGAATATACTTGTTGCTGATTTTGTGCAGATCCGCATAATGATCAATATTTTGACTTCATCGTGTGCTATGCTTGTGTGCTATGCTTGTGTGCTATGCTTGTGTGCTATGCTTGTGTGCTATGCTTGTGTGCTATGCTTGTGTGCTATGCTTGTGTGCTATGCTTGTGTGCTATGCTTGTGTGCTATGCTTGTGTGCTATGCTTGTGTGCTATGCTTGTGTGCTATGCTTGTGTGCTATGCTTGTGTGCTATGCTTGTGTGCAATGCTTTAGCGCTTTGCTTTTGCTACTGATGCTTGAGGACAGCTCCTTTATAAACCATGTGTCTTACTTGTGCGCTATGCTTGTAGCAATCATTGTGGACAGTCCCATTCGATAAACCATGTCTGTACTTTGTTCTACGCTATGCTAGTGCGCTATGCTAAGGCTAAGGCTAAGGCTAATGCTAATGCTAAGGCTAAGGCTAATGCTAATGCTAAGGCTAAGGCTAAGGCTCACTGTGGACAGTTCCACACGATTAACCATGGTTTAATTGAAGTGGTTTCACCGGGGCTGCTCTGTACCACTTGGTTTTCTGGTGGATTTCTTGGTTTTCTGTACGACTCTTCAGGAGCAGCAACCAAGTCGTACAGAGCAGCCACCGTGAAACCACCTCGACCATCAACACGGGCTCTGAAAGCCTCCGTTTAGCAACCAAGTGGCAACTTCGTTGTCATCTGTGCTACCCTGCCGACACGAACCTCCCTCCTCCGCCGTCCCCAGGGCTGTGGGCTGGTCAAGAACCTGGCGCTGCTGGCGCACGTCACCACCGAGGTGGACGAGGAGCCCATCGTGCGGCTTGCGTTCAACTTCGGCGTGGAGGACGCGCGGCTGCTGGGCGGCGAGGCGTTCAACAGCGTCGCCGTATACACCGTGTTCGTCAACGGCAACATCCTCGGCGTCACGCAGTTCTACCAGCGGTTCGTCAGCGACTTCCGATACATGCGGCGGCGGCGGTACTTCAGTTCGTACGTCTCGATCTACATCCAGCATCGGCACAGGTGAGCAGCCGGCGGGAGGAGCGGCGGGGACGTTGAAGCAAGGCGCTTCGTGGAGCATACTGCAATCGCACGCCAACAACTCGACCAACCCCGATTATAACGTGCCTCCATGGAGATAGGAACAGGACTTTGAATGAACATAGAAGCCGCTGAATCTAGTGACGCTATGCTGCAATCACACGCCAACAACTCGACTAACCCCGATTATAACGTGGCTCCATGGAGATAGAAACAGGACTATGAATGAACATAGAAGGTGGTGAATCTAGTGACGCTACGCTGCAATCACACGCCAACAACTCGACTAACCCCGATTATAACGTGGCTCCATGGAGATAGAAACAGGACTATGAATGAACATAGAAGGCAATGAATCTAGTGACACTATGCTGCAATCACACACCAACAACTCGACTAACCCCGATTATAACGTGGCTCCATGGAGATAAAAACAGGACTATGAATGAAGATAGAAGGCGGTGAATCTAGTGACGACCGGCCGTTACCTCCGCCTTCTATCTTCATTCATAGTCCTGTTTCTATCTCCTTGGAGCCACGTTATAATCGGGGTTAGTCGAGTTGTTGGCGTGTGATTGCAGCATAGCGTCACTAGATTCACTGGCTTCTATGTTCATTCATAGTCCTGTTTCTATCTCCTTGGAGCCACGTTATAATCGGGGTTAGTCGAGTTGTTGGCGTGTGATTGCAGCATAGCGTCACTAGATTCACCACCTTCTATGTTCATTCATAGTCCTGTTTCTATCTCCGTGGAGCCACGTTATAATCGGGGTTAGTTGAGTTGTTGGCGTGTGATTGCAGCATAGCGTCACTAGATTCACCGCCTTCTATGTTCATTCATAGTCCTGCTTCTATCTCCATGGAGCCACGTTATAATCGGGGTTAGTCGAGTTGTTGGCGTGTGATTGCAGCATAGCGTCACTAGATTCACCACCTTCTATGTTCATTCATAGTCCTGTTTCTATCTCCATGGAGCCCAACAACTCAAATAAACTTAACATCAATTCCACAGTTGGTTGTCCGTATAGCTTAATGGATAAGTGCGGTGCCCCGGACAGGCAAAGACCCGGGCTCGTTCCTAGTAATAAATCACCGACGTCTGCGCGTCTGTTTGTCCGTCAGGTGCGTCTACATCAGCACGGACGCCGGCCGTCTTTGCCGTCCGTACATCATCGTCGAGAAGGGCCGCTCCCTCGTCGAGCAGAAACACATCGACGAGCTCAAGCTTCGGATTCGCACGTTCCAAGACTTCATCAACGACGGTAAAGCAGCCGGCCAGCCGAGACCCTCAATAACGCAGGCAACATCGCACGGAAAAGTTATAGTTTGGTGGCAAATAGCGTTCAATAACTCGGGTAGGTAGTTTTTCCAAAGACGATAAAGCCGTTAAAGGATGTCGTTCTATTTTAATAGGTAATATTTATATTACCTAATTCTAGCCATGTAACCTAGCCTTCCCTAGGTAGCCAACCTAGCCTTCCCTAGGTAGCCAACCTAGCCTTCCCTAGGTAGCCAACCTAGCCTTCCCTAGGTAGCCAACCTAGCCTTCCCTAGGTAGCCAACCTAGCCTTCCCTAGGTAGCCAACCTAGCCTTCCCTAGGTAGCCAACCTAGCCTTCCCTAGGTAGCCAACCTAGCCTTCCCTAGGTAGCCAACCTAGCCTTCCCTAGGTAGCCAACCTAGCCTTCCCTAGGTAGCCAACCTAGCCTTCCCTAGGTAGCCAACCTAGCCTTCCCTAGGTAGCCAACCTAGCCTTCCCTAGGTAGCCAACCTAGCCTTCCCTAGGTAGCCAACCTAGCCTTGCCTAGGTAGCCAACCTAGCCTTCCCTAGGTAGCCAACCTAGCCTTCCCTAGGTAGCCAACCTAGCCTTGCCTAGGTAGCCAACCTAGCCTTCCCTAGGTAGCCAACCTAGCCTTCCCTAGGTAGCCAACCTAGCCTTCCCTAGGTAGCCAACCTAGCCTTGCCTAGGTAGCCAACCTAGCCTTCCCTAGGTAGCCAACCTAGCCTTCCCTAGGTAGCCAACCTAGCCTTCCCTAGGTAGCCAACCTAGCCTTCCCTAGGTAGCCAACCTAGCCTTGCCTAGGTAGCCAACCTAGCCTTCCCTAGGTAGCCAACCTAGACATCCCTTTATCACACAGCTATCAGGCTGCTAAACGTGCCAACGTAGCCTTGCTCGAAGGTGTAACGGTCCGTCCCCACGGTTCCCGGCAGGGCTAATCGAGTACCTGGACGTGAACGAGGAGAACGACAGCCACATCTCGGTGACGGAGGCGGACATCGACGCGCGGCTGACGACGCACCTGGAGATCGCGGCGTTCACCATCCTGGGCGTGTGCGCGGGAACGGTGCCGTACCCGCACCACAACCAGAGCCCGCGCAACACGTATCAGTGCGCCATGGGCAAGCAGGCCATGGGTACGTTGGACGGCGGCTCGGAAAAACTCACGCGCAAATCTACATGCCTGCTAAAACTGATCAATTTGGGAGAAAAAATGTAATAAATAGCTTTGTTGTAAAGCTGGTTGTTTTGCTCTGATGGGACAGACTTTTGGTCCTGAAAAGGACGTGTGTCGACGTTTTGTCCGCGTTGGCGCGGACATCTTCAGGAACAGAAGTCTATCCCAATCAGAGCTGAACCGCCGGCTTTACAACCATCTTTCCGTGGCTCCGAAACACTTCGCCAAACCATGAATAGCTTCCCCAGAGTTATTAGTAGGTTAGTTCCTCGGGAAAAACTGACTCAAACCTACAAACCCGATTGAAACAGCGAGGGCTTTGTAAAGGTAGTGTGTTACTTTGAGGCAAAGCAATTCGATGGTTTTTCTTTCAGTTGATTTTTACGTTTAAATATTCAAACAATTTCACGGCTCATCATGAATGATAGTTCCAGTAATTTCTCACGGTAGAGTTTCTCAACATCAGTTGAAGAGTAAGACACTGATTATTAGTGACAAAATATAAATTACAAAATTCCATGTTTATGTATGTTCCATGTTCATTCGTAGTCCTGTTTCTATCTCCGTGGAGCCACGTTATAATCGGGGTTAGTCGAGTTGTTGGCGTGTGATTGCAGCATAGCGTCACTAGATTCACCGGCTTCTATGTTCATTCATAGTCCTGTTTCTATCTCCTTGGAGCCACGTTATAATCGGGGTTAGTCGAGTTGTTGGCGTGTGATTGCAGCATAGCGTCACTAGATTCACCGGCTTCTATGTTCATTCATAGTCCTGTTTCTATCTCCGTGGAGCCACGTTGTAATCGGGGTTAGTCGAGTTGTTGGCGTGTGATTGCAGAATAGCGTCACTAGATTCACCACCTTCTATGTTCATTCGTAGTCCTGTTTCTATCTCCATGGAGCCCAACAACTCAAATAAACTTTGTATCAACGTCACAGTTGGTTGTCCGTGTAGCATAATGGATAAGTGCAGTGCCCCGGACAGGCAAAGACCCGGATTCAAATCCCGGCACGGACGTAAATTTTGTAACCGATATTTGATTGCTAGTAAGTAATGGACGTTGTTTCCGATGACTGTCAGGCTGCATCGGCTACAACCAACAGAACCGCATCGACACGCTGATGTACAACGAGGTGTACGCCCAGCGCCCGATGGTGACGACGCGCACCCTCGACATCACCGGCTACAACAAGCTGCCCGCCGGCCAGAACGCCGTCATCGCCGTCATGAGCTACTCGGGATACGACATCGAAGACGCCACCGTGTTCAACAAGGCCTCGCTAGACAGAGGTGAAGTCTGCATGCAATACGCCACGGATTCAAGTCCTTTCAAGTGTTTCCTATGCATTTGCATTCTTAAAGATGAAATAATTGATAGATTCGCTTCCTTTCAAGTGCTTCCTCTGCCTTTTCATTTTTCTACATGAAATGCTTGATAGATTCGCTTCGTTTCAAATATTTCTTATGGGCTTTCATTTTTCTACATGAAAGACTTGAAGCATTCGCTTTGTTTCGAGTGTGTCCGTTGCGCTTTCAATTCCACAACTGCAAAACTGCAAATTACTTTCCAATCACGTTGGCGTTGATGTTGCCTACTAGCTCTGAGCGAACCGAGTCATCCTTGAATTCAACAGACCGGTAACGTGGTTCTATGCCGAGAGCTAATGTTGTTTACAAGTACGGTTTATCTCGTTAAAACTTGCAATCAGTTGCACAACCATAAATGTCAGCAACAGTAAATAGACATTAAACATGTCAACATTAAATACCACTCTCTGCTCACCCGGCGCTTCGTTCCCTTCAGGCTACGGCCGCTGCCTGGTCTACCGCAACGCCAAGTGCGCGCTGAAGCGTTACCCCAACCAGACGAGCGACCGCATCCAGGGACCGCTGCTCCACCCGGACACACGGCGTCCGATCTTCAAGCACGACGCTCTGGACCAGGACGGCATCGCCGCGCCCGGCGAGATGGTGCAGGACAGGCAGGTAGGTGCCCGCCGCAGTGCAGGATGCAGGACACTCTGCCAGCAAACATCTCACCAGGCTGTAGGATGCAGGACACTCTGCCAGCAAACATCTCACCTGGCTGTAGGATGCAGGACACTCTGCTAGCAAACATCTCACCAGGCTGTAGGATGCAGGACACTCTGCCAGCAAACATCTCACCAGGCCGTAGGATGCAGGACACTCTGCCAGCAAACATTTCACCAGGCTGTAGGATGCAGGACACTCTGTCAGCAAACATCTCACCAGGCTGTAGGATGCAGGACACTCTGCCAGCAAACATCTCACCAGGCTGTAGGATGCAGGACACTCTGCCAGCAAACATGTCACCAGGCTGTAGGATGCAGGACACTCTGCCAGCAAACATCTCACCAGGCTGTAGGATGCAGGACACTCTGCCAGCAAACATGTCACCAGGCTGTAGGATGCAGGACACTCTGCCAGCAAACATCTCACCAAGCTGTAGGATGCAGGACACTCTGCCAGCAAACATCTCACCAGGCTGTTGGATGCAGGACACGCTGCCAGCAAACATCTCACCAGGCTGTAGGATGCAGGACACTCTGCCAGCAAACATCTCACCAGGCTGTAGGATGCAGGACAATCTGCCAGCAAACATCTCGCCAGGCTGTAGGATGCAGGACACTCTGCCAGCAAACATGTCACCAGGCTGTAGGATGCAGGACACTCTGCCAGCAAACATCTCGCCAGGCTGTAGGATGCAGGACACTCTGCCAGCAAACATCTCGCCAGGCTGTAGGATTCAGGACACTCTGCCAGCAAACATCTCACCAGGCTGTAGGATGCAGGACACTCTGCCAGCAAACATCTCGCCAGGCTGTAGGATTCAGGACACTCTGCCAGCAAACATCTCACCAGGCTGTAGGATGCAGGACACTCTGCCAGCAAACATCTCACCTGGCTGTAGGATGCAGGACACTCTGCCAGCAAACATCTCACCAGGCTGTAGGATGCAGGACACTCTGCCAGCAAACATCTCACAAGGCTGTAGGATGCAGGACACTCTGCCAGCAAACATCTCACAAGGCTGTAGGATGCAGGACACTCTGCCAGCAAACATCTCACCAGGCTGTAGGATGCAGGACACTCTGCCAGCAAACATCTCACCAGGCTGTAGGATGCAGGACACTCTGCCAGCAAACATCTCACCAGGCCGTAGGATGCAGGACGCTCTGCCAGCAAACATCTCACCAGGCTGTAGGATGCAGGACACTCTGCCAGCAAACATCTCACCAGGCTGTAGGATGCAGGACACTCTGCCAGCAAACATCTCACCAGGCTGTAGGATGCAGGACACTCTGCCAGCAAACATCTCACCTGGCTGTAGGATGCAGGACACTCTGCCAGCAAACATCTCACAAGGCAGTAGGATGCAGGACACTCTGCCAGCAAACATCTCACAAGGCTTTAGGACACAGGACACTCTGCCAGCAAACATCTCACAAGGCTGTAGGATACAGGACACTCTGCCAGCAAACATCTCGCCAGGCTGTAGGATGCAGGACACTCTGCCAGCAAACATCTCACCAGGCTGTTGGATGCAGGACACTCTGCCAGCAAACATCTCACCAGGCTGTAGGATGCAGGACACTCTGCCAGCAAACATCTCACAAGGCTGTAGGATGCAGGACACTCTGCCAGCAAACATCCCACAAGGCTGTAGGATGCAGGACACTCTGCCAGCAAACATCTCACAAGGCTGTAGGATGCAGGACACTCTGCCAGCAAACATCTCACCAGGCTGTAGGATACAGGACACTCTGCCAGCAAACATCTCACAAGGCTGTAGGATGCAGGACACTCTGCCAGCAAACATCTGACCAGGCTGTAGGAAGTAGGACACTCTGCCAGCAAACATCTCACCAGGCTGTAGGATGCAGGACACTCTGCCAGCAAACATCTCACCAGGCTGTAGGATGCAGGACACTTTGCCAGCAAACATCTCACCAGGCTGTAGGATACAGGACACTCTGCCAGCAAACATCTCACAAGGCTGTAGGATGCAGGACACGCTGCCAGCAAACATCTCACCAGGCTGTAGGATGCAGGACACTCTGCCAGCAAACATCTCACCAGGCTGTGGGATGCAGGACACTCTGCCAGCAAACATCTCACCAGGCTGTAGGATGCAGGACACTCTGCCAGCAAACATCTCGCCAGGCTGTAGGATGCAGGACACTCTGCCAGCAAACATCTCACCAGGCTGTAGGAAGTAGGACACTCTGCCAGCAAACATCTCACCAGGCTGTAGGATGCAGGACACTCTGCCAGCAAACATCTCACCAGGCTGTAGGATGCAGGACACTCTGCCAGCAAACATCTGCAAGGGACACATTGACGGGGGTCGATCATGAATGGGAAGGGGAGCCATGTAAGCAACAGCAACCATGCTGACACTGTTGCTTCATCTCCCGGCCGGCAGGTGCTGGTGAACAAGTCGGTGCCGGTGGCTTCGCCCGCGGAACCTCCGGCTCCCGGCGCCGGGCCCGCGCCGCCCGAGTTCCGCGAGGCGTGCCTGTCGTACAAGGGACCCGTCGGCAGCTACATCGAGAAGGTTATGATCTCGGCCAACGAGCGCGAGGAACCGATCATCAAGCTGCGGCTGCGGCAGACGCGGCGGCCGGAGATCGGCGACAAGTTCAGCTCGCGCCACGGCCAGAAGGGAGTCATCGGTGAGCTTATGTCTCCGGACGGGCGTTGACGTTTCCAGGAGTGGGACCGTTAAATTACTCTGTCTCGTCTAACCCACCCGCATCGGCCCACACAGGTCTGATCGTGCCGCAGGAAGACATGCCGTTCGACGGCAACGGCATCTGTCCGGACATCATCATGAACCCGCACGGCTTCCCGTCGCGCATGACCGTCGGCAAGCTCATTGAGCTGCTCGCCGGCAAAGCTGGCGCCGTCGAAGGGAAGTTCCACTACGGCACCGGTGAGTCCGCATCGGACGGCTCGATAGCTCCGCTTCACCGGTGTCACTGCTGTTGCTAGTGTTGCCACGCTGCTACGATTGTTGGCATTACTATGTGCCTTGCCTAATGCCAGCAAACACCGGTGTCACTGCTGTTGCTAGTGTTGCCACGCTGCTACGATTGTTGGCATTACTATGTGCCTTGCCTAATGCCAGCAAACACCGGTGTCACTGCTGTTGCTAGTGTTGCCACGCTGCTACGATTGTTGGCATTACTATGTGCCTTGCCTAATGCCAGCAAACACCGGTGTCACTGCTGTTGCTAGTGTTGCCACGCTGCTACGATTGTTGGCATTACTATGTGCCTTGCCTAATGCCAGCAAACACCGGTGTCACTGCTGTTGCTAGTGTTGCCACGCTGCTACGATTGTTGGCATTACTATGTGCCTTGCCTAATGCCAGCAAACACCGGTGTCACTGCTGTTGCTAGTGTCGCCACGCTGCTACGATTGTTGGCATTACTATGTGCCTTGCCTAATGTCAGCAAACACCGGTGTCACTGCTGTTGCTAGTGTCGCCACGCTGCTACGATTGTTGGCATTACTATGTGCCTTGCCTAATGCCAGCAAACACCGGTGTCACTGCTGTTGCTAGTGTTGCTACGCTGCTACGATTGTAGGCGTTACTATGTGCCTTGCCTAATGCCAGCAAACACCGGTGTCACTGCTGTTGCTAGCGTTGCCACGCTGCTTCGATTGTTGGCATTACTATGTGCCTTGCCTGATGCCAGCAAACACCGGTGTCACTGCTGTTGCTAGTGTTGCCACGCTGCTACGATTGTTGGCATTACTATGTGCCTTGCCTAATGCCAGCAAACACCGGTGTCACTGCTGTTGCTAGTGTTGCCACGCTGCTACGATTGTTGGCATTACTATGTGCCTTGCCTAATGCCAGCAAACACCGGTGTCACTGCTGTTGCTAGTGTTGCTACGCTGCTACGATTGTTGGCATTACTATGTGCCTTGCCTAATGCCAGCAAACACCGGTGTCACTGCTGTTGCTAGTGTTGCCACGCTGCTACGATTGTTGGCATTACTATGTGCCTTGCCTAATGCCAGCAAACACCGGTGTCACTGCTGTTGCTAGTGTCGCCACGCTGCTACGATTGTTGGCATTACTATGTGCCTTGCCTAATGTCAGCAAACACCGGTGTCACTGCTGTTGCTAGTGTTGCCACGCTGCTACGATTGTTGGCATTACTATGTGCCTTGCCTAATGCCAGCAAACACCGGTGTCACTGCTGTTGCTAGTGTTGCTACGCTGCTACGATTGTAGGCGTTACTATGTGCCTTGCCTAATGCCAGCAAACACCGGTGTCACTGCTGTTGCTAGCGTTGCCACGCTGCTTCGATTGTTGGCATTACTATGTGCCTTGCCTAATGCCAGCAAACACCGGTGTCACTGCTGTTGCTAGTGTTGCCACGCTGCTACGATTGTTGGCATTACTATGTGCCTTGCCTAATGCCAGCAAACACCGGTGTCACTGCTGTTGCTAGTGTTGCCACGCTGCTACGATTGTTGGCATTACTATGTGCCTTGCCTAATGCCAGCAAACACCGGTGTCACTGCTGTTGCTAGTTTCGCCACGCTGCTACGATTGCAGTTAGGTTTTGATCCAACGTTGAAGGCGTATGTTGTCTTTTGTTGCAGCGTTCTCGGGTTCGAAGGTGGCCGACGTCTGCGAGGAACTGATCCGGAACGGCTACAACTACCTCGGCAAGGACATGTTCACATCGGGCATCACCGGCGAACCGCTCGAAGGATACATTTACGCAGGTATTGTCACGATTCGTGATCGACGAGCTTCTGTCACGTTGACGTTGGATTTCACAATTTAAGTTGAGTATTTTCTGAGTGCTGTGTCACTAGATTCACCACCTTCTATGTTCATTCATAGTCCTGTTTCTATCTCCATGGAGCCACGTTATAATCGGGGTTAGTCGAGTTGTTGGCGTGTGATTGCAGCATAGCGTCACTAGATTCACCGGCTTCTATGTTCATTCATAGTCCTGTTTCTATCTCCATGGAGCCACGTTATAACCGGGGTTAGTCGGGTTGTTGGTGTGTGATTGCAGCATAGCGTCACTAGATTCACCGGCTTCTATGTTCATTCATAGTCCTGTTTCTATCTCCATGGAGCCACGTTATAATCGGGGTTAGTCGAGTTGTTGGCGTGTGATTGCAGCATAGCGTCACTAGATTCACCGGCTTCTATGTTCATTCATAGTCCTGTTTCTATCTCCATGGAGCCACGTTATAATCGGGGTTAGTCGAGTTGTTGGCGTGTGATTGCAGCATAGCGTCACTAGATTCACCGGCTTCTATGTTCATTCATAGTCCTGTTTCTATCTCCATGGAGCCACGTTATAATCGGGGTTAGTCGAGTTGTTGGCGTGTGATTGCAGCGTAGCGTCACTAGATTCACCGCCTTCCATGTTTCGCAGGCCCGGTGTTCTACCAGAAGCTGAAGCACATGGTTCAGGACAAGATGCATGCGAGATCGCGGGGTCCGCGGGCGCTGCTGACGCGGCAGCCGACGGAGGGACGGTCGCGCGAAGGCGGGCTTCGATTCGGAGAGATGGAACGTGACTGCCTCATCAGCTACGGGGCCAGGTGGGGCTCTCCGCAGATGCACCGTTTCTTTACTGTTTATGCTTTTTGTTTTATAAATATCTGTTTGCATTCCGAAGGCCAAATTCCGTGGCCTATTTTGATGACGTTTTCAGGGTACCTATTTTGTTTTCTCTCAACTTTAACCGTGTTAAATACTCAGCACATTCTTCATCAAAATCGGCTGACGCGTAAAACATGAAAACCGACATAAAAAATGAAAGTTATTTATAAGTGTATTAGAAGATTCGCTTCATTTGCTTTGCTTGTTCAATTGAGTGTGTGTTCGGCGTTCGATGGAGCTTTCGGCGCCAACGAGATCTCGTTCTGTTCCAGCATGATGCTGATGGAACGCCTGATGATCTCCAGCGACGAGTTCGTCGCCGACGTTTGCAACATTTGCGGCCGCTTTGCCTTCTCGGGATGGTGAGTCGATTCACGCAGCGTTGCTACGAAACGATGGGCCACAGCTCAGCAATCAATCACCCAGTTTAATTATTGGGGTTTAGTAGGAGTGGTTTTAAGTCAACATGACTTTTTTTTGACATGATATTAATATTTTGGCAAATATCTCACCAGGCTGTAGAATCTAGGATAATCGGGCAGCAAAGCACTGGTAGCGATATGGGATGACTAGTTGGAAGTTTCAGTAAACAAGTGCTGTTATCACTGCTACAAAGATACTTGTTTATCTGTCAGCTGTCAGTTGACGCTTGAGATTGAGCATCAGTGGCAAACAAAGCCTCTTAAATCTTACGTACAATGACGTACGTATCGTTGTAGATGGCTGGGGTTATTTAATAACTAACTAAGACTCTTAGGAGGCGCCAACGATTCTGTCCCCAGCTCGACAACGCTATTTTGGCAGAGTTTCCTGCATCCTACAGCCGAGTAAGACGTTTTGTTTTGCCGTTGACGCAGGTGTCACTTCTGCCGGTCGAGCCGTTCGGTGTCGACGCTCAAGATGCCGTACGCGTGCAAGCTCCTCTTCACCGAGCTGCAGTCGATGAACATCTCGCCGCGACTGACGCTACGGAACGAGTGCGACTAGAGCGTCGCCGTAGACGTGACGTTGGCGTCGTATGTACATAAAGATGTGAAGCAACGACTCACTAAATAAACATGGAAGTCTCTGAATCCAATCTTCCCGGTATCGTTATTCGTTTACCAGGCATGAAATCCGTGCAAGGCAATACCAAAATGTTTGTAAATATCCTCTTGAAATTCCTTTCCGATCCTTTGCTGTTCTTTTTACATTTGTTTCTTGTGTTTTGTTATCACTGTCATTAAGAGAGTGTGATTTGGACGTTACATTTAACATAATGAATGGAGCAAAACGTTGAAAAATAGAGAAATAAAGGTAAGTTAAAAAATTATAGTAGGTGTCACGTCTGGCGATGTGAAGCATTGAAATATTTATTTATACAAAATAGGATATTTATTTTACATTCAGGAATCAGGACAAAGTCATGTAACCCTCGAAGAAAAACCGGTTGTATTTGATCGTCCTTTTCACATTATTTTGTGTACCTAGCTGTTGTTGCTGGAGTTTCATACTATTATGATATCATAACAATCTTATTACTATAATATTATGTGTTTATTCGTGTTTAGTATCCCAGGATTGTGTTCAATGGGTTAAGCAACATGTCACTAACCCTGCCATTGGACGGGTGACCGCATTTACATTTTTTTGAAATGTTAACCATTGTTTTCTTATAATTTGAAGATGTTGTCCAATACTTCTGTTTAGCTATCAAACATCCTGCTTTACTAATAAATAGTTGATACTCTTAGAAAAGAATATTTCTTTCGTATTCTTACGTATTTTCACACAGCGGTGGAGGTGCCGTGTCGGATTTATTGAAAGAAAATGTTAAAATGAAATAATAATTATATAATTAAATAATATTAGAATTTAATAAATAACCTTTCAGGCGGACCTATTTGATTCAGTAGAAATCCTCTCAGTTACCCTCTAAATAAACTTTGATGGGTTTTTATTTCCCGTATTCCCTGGTAATCAAGCTAATATTTTTGAAATGGACACTCAATTCTGGGCAAGCATCAACAACACAAGCGTGAAATGTATTAAAAAAAACTTACTTCGTCAATTTAAACGTTAAATAAAAGTCAAGAGTTGCATGTGTCGAAATGGCTCGGTGGTAGGATCGTTTAGATGGAATCCCGCCAAGGTGGCTGTGCCTGGTTCGATCCCACCGGCAGGCAGCTTTTTTGCCATAGTAAAGATCTTTCACAAAACATATATATTGAAAAATATCAGCCACAATCACATCACTCGAATGGCCGAGTGGTTAAGTAGCTTGGTTCGCAACGCAAAGGTGATGCGTTCAAATCCGAGTGGCTTTCGAGCTTTGCTCATGAATTGGGGTGGCGGGGGTACGCCAACCTTGCGAAATTTTAATAAGTACAAAAGGTAAACAAACCATTCGTAATTCATATGCCTTAAAAATCTCCTCGTATGTATCGTGTCTTGCCAGCCGAGTGGTTAAGGTACGGGACTGATAACCCAAAGGTACCGGGTTCGAATCCCGGCCGGTACAGAGAGGTGTGATCTTTTTGCATTTATTTCAGGCGAATGTAATTAAAGATAGTAGCAAAAATTCAAATCTCGGTCGCTCCGCTCCCTCGCTTTGATTTTTTGCGGAAAGTTAAACGTCCCACCCTAGCACCCTAAGCTTTTGCACTCAGCTTGGCCAAAATGTTAGCTCCAAACAGCCTCGAGTGTGCACAAATTTGGTAGACAGCGCCATCTGGTAGATAAAATTGAACAAATCTGTGACTTAGTATATTTTTTTTATTTTCCTATAACACCTTATTACAACTTCGTGGCTTTGCACGATACATAAGAATGATTTCAATTAAATTAAGAGTATCAAAAAGCTGGACGCTCCGGTAATCGAACCCGCGTCGCTAGATTACTAGGCAAGTGGGCTATCCAATGCACCACGCCGCCGATGTTTGATCGGCTCGAATTCTCCCTTCACATTGCACAAGGTAAGCCCGTGTGCTTTTTTTAGGCGATTGACTTGTGTTTCTGACATTGAAGACGACCAAGTCCTGTACTTCACTGTTGTACAGTGTGTATTCAGTATTTTGACAGTGCCAGACATGGCCAAAAAGCTACGCCTCTTGCTGGGATCGAACCCGCGTCGCTCGTAACTCTCACCCGAGAGCCTGCGTGCTATCCACTGGACCACGCTGTTGTTAGGATCGTTGCGTTTATATTTCCTGCCCATTCACTGTGATGAACCTAGAGGCTGTAATAAATTGAACCGTTAAGTTTTTCTCTGGCTGTTAGGTGTCTCAGCTTGGCTCTTCGTGACGTAAGAACTAGCAAGCATCGTACAACGAAGATGTTCCAGCCAAAGATTGTTGGACAAAAAACCACACCGGCAACGGGGATCGAACCCCGGCCTTTCTGGTGGGAGACAGCGATGCTGTGCACTCGACCACACAGCAGATGACGATGACGAGGCATTTGTTTCGTACTTAACGCTCATCGACTACGGCCTGGAAGTAGTATAATATCTCAAGAATATCTCACAACGCAACTGGGATTTTTCCAACAAGCTTCGCTTCGATAAAAGAACAGACACTCTCGCAAGAAATGCACGCTACATTTGATCAACATGCTGGCTGGACCACGGTGTTCACCTTGCCGAGTGCACGGCTACACTGCTTCTCATCGAAATCATCTCGAGGTTTTATAGTCTGTTGATAGTTGTTAAAACCAATCAGAGATTGCGCTGTTGTCAAAATCACACCGCTATCACTATTTTGCGCTCAAACACAAGATTTAACAAGAAGGGGGTGAATAAATAGACAAGTTACAGAGACATGAGCTACACGCTCGTCAAATGTCAAAAGCTTGGGAAGCTCGGTGCGTTGTGGACGACGTTCTCAGACTCACTGGATGCTTCATTTGCCGAGCAGTGCTCTTATAAAGCACAAGTCACGTGTTAGCATGCAGATCTCGTACAAGTTCCTCTGCGAGGGGAGGGGATGGATTCAAAAATCCATCTTAGTCACGTGCGAGTTTGCATTTAAATGCTGGACTTTTTGCGTTGCATTGTATTATATACTCGGGTGATATGAAATAAAAATTAAAAGATTTTAGCTTCACTTTAGAAAAGGAACTTTATTAAAGGAAATTTTCATCTGGCATTATGGCTTGTTGGTTAAGTCGCTAGGATGTAAAACTACAAAGTGTATGAGACCGGTTCGATCCCCCTAGCTTCCGACTTTTTTACCATAGTAAAGATCTTTCAAAAAACATATATATTGAAAAATATCAGCCACAATCACATCACTCGAATGGCCGAGTGGTTAAGTCGCTTGGTTCGATACGCAAAGGTGATGCGTTCAAATCCGAGTGGCTTTTGAGCTTTGCTCATGAATTGGGGTGGCGGGGGTACGCCAACCTCGCGAAATTTTAATAAGTACAAAAGGTAAACAAACCACTTGTAACTCATATGCCTTAAAAATCTCCTCGTATGTATCGCGTCTCGCCAGCCGAGTGGTTAAGGTACGAGACTGATATCCCAAAGGTACCGGGTTCGAATCCCGGCCGGTACAGAGAGGTGTGATCTTTTTGCATTTATTTCAGGCGAATGTAATTAAAGATAGTAGCAAAAATTCAAATCTCGGTCGCTTCGCTCCCTCGCTTCGAATATTTGCGGAAAATTAGACGTCCCACCCTAGCACCCTAAGCAAACGTGCTGAACTTATGTAAAATGTTTGGTAAGAATGACCATGGAGTGATGACTACAGCGCCACCTGTTAGCTAAAATTGAACAAATCTGTGACTTAGTATATTTTTTTTATTTTCCTCTAAACACCTTACTACAACTTCGTGGCTTTGCACGATACATAAGAATGATTTCAATTAAATTAAGAGTTACAAAAAGCTGGCTGCTCCGGGAATCGAACCCGCGTCGCTAGATTACTAGGCAAGTGGGCTATCCAATGCGCCACGCTGTCGATGTGTGATGGGCTCGAATTCTCCCTTCACATTGCACATGGTCAGCTCGTTTGCTTTTTTTAGGCGATGACTTGTGTTTCTGACATTGCAGACGACCAAGTCCTGTACTTCACTGTTGTACAGTGTGTATTCAGTATTTTGACAATGCCAGACATTGCCAAAAAGCTACGCCTCTTGCCGGGATCGAACCCTCGTCGCACGGAACTCTCATCCGAGAGCCTGCGTGCTATCCACTGGACCACGCTGTTGTTGGGATCTTTGCGTTTATATTTCCTGCCCATTCACTGTGATGAACCTAGAGGCTGTAATAAATTGAACCGTCAAGTTTTTCTCTGGCTGTTAGGTGTCTCAGCTTGGCTCGTGACGTAAGACCTAGCAAGCATCGTACAACGAATATGTTCCAGCCAAAGATTGTTGGACAAAAAGCCACGCCGGCAACGGGGATCGAACCCCGGCCTTCCTGATGGGAGACAGCGACGCTGTGCACTCGACCTCCCAGCAGATGTCGATCGTGAGGCATGAACTACGCCAGCTCCTGGGAGCGAACTTTTACCGCACAGACCTTTCATTCGAAAGCCATCGTGTAATCCACTTGACCACGCCACTGTTGGGATCAGCGTGTTTTTTTTCATACTAATTGATTGGGATAACCATAATGGCATAACAGTCGCCTCGATTAGATTTACAGTCGGTAAAATATACCAATCGAGCCTCCGGGGAAATACTTCAGAAGCTTTTTGGTCAGTGCGACTATTTGAAAAACAGCTTTGTTTGATGAGATCAGCGATCAAAAATACAAATTTACACATGAAACATATTATTATTGGACTCGTGTTTGCTTACAGCGTGGGATGGGTGACATTGACGGCTTGGCGTAGAAGATAGAATATGCCTGATTCTAATTGTAAGTCACGGGTTTGATCTCGGGGACTGGGAATATTTTATGCTACTGTAAAGTCGCAACCTTGAAGAAAAAATTAGGATACGGAAATATTAGTATCTTTAAATATAGCGCCGTCGAACAACCTGGCGCCTCCACTCGCCAAACAGCACAGTCTTCTAGAATTCAACGTGTTTTTTCGCACGGATGCCGAGAGTCCAAAATTATGACCGTCATTTTCTTTGTTGCCTTGTTTGAAAAAAATACGCGGTTTTTATCCATTGAATTTAGAATTATCGGACGTGGCAGGAGGTCATGCAAGTTCATCACGAGGCATCTGAAATTTTGAGAGCGTTTAAAAAGCCGATTTGGTTTACGGATAGAACCGTTACCCCGGGCTAAAAACTCGCCTGTAATCCATAACACAAACTCGGCCGTTCCCAAAATCAAGCAAAAGAAATACATTTTTCAAGCGAAGAAAAACGTTTATTGAACTCTCAAATAAGTTAAAACAATCACCAAATACTTGACCAGGCTGTAGAATGCAGGAAACTGTGCAATCAAATACTTGACCAGGCTGTAGAATGCAGGAAACTGTGCAATCAAATACTTGACCAGGCTGTAGAATGCAGGAAACTGTGCAATCAAATATCTCGCCACGCTGTGAAAAGCAGGAAACTCTCTCGAAATAGCATTGTCTCGCTGGCCACAGAATCTTCAACGCTGTTTAGGTTGGTTTGAAAAAAAAGCACCACCACTCTTAACTTAACATAACGTTCCTTACGTCATCTGACGCAATATTTAGGGAGCTTTGTTTGCCAGCGATGCTCAATCTCAATCATCAACTGACAGCTGACAGATAAAAGAGTATCCTTGCAGCAGTGACAACTGCAATTGTTTAGTTAAACTTCTATTTTGTCGACGGGCTCGTCACCAGCGTTTTGCCGTCTGCTTTCTCCCCGAGTTTCCCACACTGCTTAAGTAAGATATTAGCAAAAACAACAACAGCTCTATTTATTTGAAAACAACCAAGTTATCAACGGATACGTTTCATTTCAATAGCTTCCCCTTTGGCCTCACTGACTTTCTTGGTCTTCTTGACCTTCCAAGCCAAAAAACAAGCTGGCAGCGGACAGCTCACCTTGGCCCACCACGACGCCCACATCCCCTTGGCCCTCTCATCGAGCACCACAAAGAACACGAAGAGCACGAAGCCCTGGATCGGATCCGTGATCTTGTACAAGTACTCGACCACCTCGCTGTGACTGCCCAGGTCGTTGAACATCTCGAACACGGTCGGCACGCCGAACAGGAAGAACAACATGGTGACCGTCTTGGCGCGGCGCTTGAGCAGGTCGACGTTGGAGACGCCGTGGCGCTGCAGGTCTTTGTCCCCGCCGCGGCCGCACTTGTCGGTGATGATGTAGAGGATCTTGGCCAGCAACGCGAGGGTGAGGGCGGTGATGATGGCGCCCGGGACCAGGTAGACAACGTAGTGGGTCAGCTTGTCCGGGCTGCAGAAGTGCGTCTTCTGGTTCCAGCCGAGCAGGATGATCAGTGGGACGAGCGGGACGCCCCACGCCAGCAGGCTCACCTGGTGAAGAGCGTTTGAAATATTGGTACTTAAGATTGCTGAATTTTCCTTATCTTACGAGACACGATACTATTCCTCTCGAAGACAAGTCAGATAACCACTGGACGTGCTACTGCAGTTTGAAAAAAAACTTAATTATCTCTGCTTAATAACAAAGGAAGACAGGGAAATCACAACCCGAATTGCTCTGGCTGGCTTTAGCGAGTGGCTATCATGACGTCATTTTGATTAAATTTTACCTTTTATATTATCCAGTTACAAAGATTTTCAGAAATTATTTTACCGTCCAGGATTTTGCGGTGCTTATTTCATTTGCGTTGAAGGTGAGCGATTTTTAAGTGATGTCGATGGAAGCTTCAAGGTTCAACAGATGGTGCCAGATAATTCATTGGAGAAAAAATGTAAACATAACATACAAAAACATAAAATTATTAAATATTCGCTTGAAGATTCTCAAGCAGCAAGAACCTTGTCAAAAAACTTCAACAGCACCAACCTTGAGCAACAAATGCGGCGTGGCCGTCGCCCCGACGAGACTCGAGAACCTTCTGTACTGCAACACGGACATGGCGAGACCCCAGCAGTAGTGCGCCAACCTCGTGTAGTGCACGACCACGGTGAACACGATCAGCGCCACGTCATCATGATTCGTGTCGGCGAAGATGACGTGCGACTCGCGGTACATCGCGACACCGACGTAGAGGAAGGTGGCTGCGGTCAGGTGCATCAGGATCTTGTTTCCCAGCTCGCCGCGCCACTTGCTGAAGAGCGCGGCGGTGGCACCGACCCCGGCGAGCCCGACCACAGACACCGAAGCCTCGACCAGGTAGATGATGGAATGCGGCTCGAAGCTAGTCTTGAACGCGAAGTTCTCCTTGTCTGTGTACTCGTAGACGACGACGCGCAGGACGCTGGTTCCGGTCATGTTGCAGTGGCAGTACTCGAGCTTGTCTGGCGGACGCGGGCGTTGGACGCAGCGTGCGGTGGACCACGTTTGTCCCGCGTCGTCCCAGGAGGCGCACGCCTTCTTCACGTAGTCCTTCGGCTCCAAGCTCGGCGCGAAGTAGATGTCCAGCAAAATCAAATCAAATTCAATTCCGCGATTGTCGTCATAGAGGTAAACGTCGAGCTGGCGCATGTTAAAAGTTGAGCGCGAGGTCATCGTGTTCGGAAAGACCATCTTGTTGATCGGAGACACGGTGACGATTAACCGAGTGTGCTCGCCGCAAATGGAGACGACGGCGAACTGCGAGTCAAGAACAAGCGCCGTGGCGTTGAAGCCCGGCGGCAGGTCGTCGGTCACTGTGAAATGTGAAATGCCGTCCGTCATCATGAACCTTGCCTCCTCGACCTCGCCTCGTGCAAACCAGAACCCGACCGGCTGCGTGTACCTCCAGAAATCATGCGAAAAGACCACCACCGTCATGTGCGACGCGACCGCGGTGTCGCCGGTCGAGTCGTTGCCAAAGAGGACGGCGTTGGAGTAGAGGTCGTCGTCCAGCCCCGTCGACTTGACCACCTGCGCGCCCTGCACGCCGAACGCCTCGCACGGCTCCTTCCACACGTCCTGCCTGTTGCCGTTGATGGCGACGCCGAGGTCGGCGAGCAGCGTCTGCACGACGCGGCGTCGCGACGCCACCACGGTCGACGGCAGGTTGAGGACCGCGTTGTAGATCTGCGTGAGCTTGACGAGCGTGTCGGCGCCGGGCGGGAGTCGCGAGCAGTTGCTGACGAGTTCGCCGGCTGTGAGGAGGGTGTCCTCGGCGTCGTCGGTTGTCGACGAGGATCCCACCACGCGGCGGAAGGCAGCCTCGTCCAGCGTGACGTCAGAGTAGGCGAAGGCGACGAGAAGTCCGCCGGTCGGTGCCAGGCTGCAGGTGCAGACTTGCCAGCCGCCTGGCACGGTGCTCACCGCGCATGCCTCCGTCGCCCACGCGTCTCCGGCCTCGGACCACACTGCGCATGCCTGCCGCGTGACGTTCGGCCCCGGCGCTAAGAACACCTCGACGCTCGGCGTCGTGCGGCGCTCGACGCCCGCTGCGTCGGCGCGTGGCAAACAACGCTATGTCAGTGAAATTCTTACAGTTTAAATGCGGGAATCTCTGGCGGAATAGCATTCTTAAGCTGGCGACTGAATCGTCAGCGCTGCCTTGCCGGCGTGGCATGCAATTAAAGATGTTGGGTTGGGTCGGGAAAGGTAGGACTAGTGGCGGCGGTGGGGGATTTAGTGCGAGTTTTGCTAGAAATTAACACCTGCATTTCAAAACAGACTTTACTCCAGGCGGCACAGTTTACACAGGCTGACTTGGACGTCACCCATTAAAGGGAAGACCGGATAGTGTGCCTGAGTAAACTCAGCCTCAAGGTCAATGAATCTAATCTCTGTCAAAATGTGTAAATTCATCTTTTAAATGGATTGGACAGCAGGTTATTCAAATTCACAAATTGGGTTGGGAAGTTGGGTTGGGTCGGGAAAGGTAGGATTAGTGGAGGGCGGTGGAGGGCGGTGGAGGGCGGTGGGGGGGATATAGTGGTAAACAACCCTGCGTTCCGAGTAAGGAACACACTTACCGGATGCGTTGCCGGCCACCAACACGACGTCCAGCATCCGGCTGTGGAAGAAGTGGTCATCGGTCGGTGGCGGCGGCAGCAGCCGCGTGCCCGCCTCGTAGAGAAGGTAGCCGCCACGCACGCTGCCAGCGAGCGACCCCGCGTTGAAACGCATCGAGAACGCCGTCGAGGCGGTAACGAGGTCGCCAGAGCAGTCACACGATGATTGATACATGCTGCCATTGCCAAACAACATGACCTGCGATACGGACAGGCACCCCGTGAAGTGTTCGATCACAGACGCGTAATACGTCATCATGCCCAAAAAGTCGGCGAAAGCCAAGTCGGTGTTCTGCATCGCCTTCCTCGTCTCCGTGAAGAACGTCGTGGCGACGTCCGGACGCAGCGCCAGCGAGCGTGGCTCAATGTCGTTTAAAAAACTCATGACAGCTTCCAGAAGCGTGGCCACCGTCGCGTTGGTGGTCGACGTGGCCGTTAGCGAGCGCAGGCGGTCGATGTGCTCCGGAATGGCTTGCCAATCTCCGTCGCTCGGATCCTGGGTGGCCGTCGTGTACGACGTGCGGAAGTCCACGTCTGAGTAGAGGAACACGATGATCTGCGCACGCGACTCGTTGAGGCTGCAGCGACAGTACGTGGACCTCGTGAGGGCGTCCATCGCGCAGCCGGCGTCGGACCAATGGCGCTGCGCCGCGCTCCAGACCCGGCAGGCCGTCGCGTTGTCATTCAACGACGCAGCCGGAAAGAACGAGACCGTCACGGTCTGGTCGCCGACGACGCTGTCGTCTCCATCGCGCGGCACGAGCACCACGTCGACCACGCGGCTCGCGAAGATGGCGCTCTCCAGCGTCGGCGGCGGCCGGAAGAAGCTGTCCTCCGGGTAGAGGATGAAGCCGTAGCGCGCGTTGAGTCGCGTCACGGAGTCGGAGAAGAGGATCGCGAACGCCGTGTCGTCGTTGAAGAGGGCGTCGACGGCGACGTCGCCGCGGCGGGTGGCGTCCATCCAGAGGTGGGGCGGGCGGTAGAACGCGAAGCCGACCGGGGGCTCGTGTTGGTAGTCGTCGACGGCGACGAGGAAGCCGGCCATGGACGGCGTGCCGCGTCCCAGGAGGCCGGTGAGGTTGCCGGGCGCGACGCTCGACAAGATGGCGGCTACGTCGGCCAGGATGGGGTCGGCGGCGAAGGCGTCGAAGGCGGCGGCGGCGGCGGCAACGAGAGCGTTGGGCAACAGGTCGGTGAGCAGGGCGTCGACGCTAGAAGCATTCTGCGGTGCCGCGGCCAGCGCGTGGATCAGCTGGGCGTACCTTCGAGGTCGACGACAGCCGATTAGATCGTGATGCCAACGGACAGTTAACTTGGCTTACTTTTCCACAAGACTTATGGTTTTTTTAACTGTATTTCTAAAATTTACCTAAAATTTTCCCGGCATTTTGCAAAGCTATGCTGGTTGCTGTATCACCGGCTTTGTGAAATGTTTTCGTGAAAGTTGGACCTAACACCACGAAAAACAAACACATTTGTTTAAAAAAAATCCTTCCAAGGTCCATAATATCCGTTGTTTCCAATATATTTGACGGTGACATTACATATGCGTGTTAAATCAGAGAAACGACCTCTACCCCTGTCTACGAGACGTCTAGCTCAAAGCTTCACGTACCGTGCGAGCTCGCTGACATCGGCCGTGTTGTTCCCTGCCGTGTTGTTCCCTGCTGGCAGCGCCGTGTTGTTCCCTGCTGGCAGCGCCGTGTTGTTTCCTGCTGGCAGCGCCGTGTTGTTCCCTGCTGGCAGCGCCGTGTCGCTGAAGGCTACGTGCAACGCGATGTCCTCGACGTACTCGTAGATTGCGTAGAGGCCTCCGCGCACGTTCCCGGCCTGGTCCAGGGGCTCGGCGACGAGATCCATTTCGATGTGGCACGTGCTTGTACCGTTGTCCTCCGTCTTGATCCGTCCGGCTCGCACCCATCGGCTGTTTGAGTCGCTCCAACGCGCGCAGCCGCGGCGGCATCCCAGGCACCGTCCACCAGCCGGGAAACTGCAAACATCGGCGTGAATTTATGTCAAGTGTTTGTCCGGCTGTGGTCACATTTGTTTTTTTTTGAAGATCATTGCTAAGTTTTTAAAGCTGGCAGTGTTCTGTTCGGGAGAGAGGTCGGTGGGTTTGAAGTCAGTACGACAACTTCACTCGGCTTGCTTGTCAACCTCTCGACAGCACGGATTAGCGGAGGAATCCTGTCGTTCGAGTTGTACCGTCCTTCGGAAGGGACGTAAAGCCGGTGGTCCCCTCGGTGCTTTTCGACAGGAGTAGGCTACGTGCCGGCACCGGGCTTCCCCTCCTCCCTTCTAGCCATGGGTTAGGTTCATCATCACCCTTTCATTATAGACCAGCGCCACGGTGCCAGCTGTCAAAACAGTGCGTCGTTAAACACCGGCAATCAATCAATGAATCACCGGGTTTCCCCTCCTCCCTTCTAGCCATAGGTTAGGTTCATCATCACCCTTTCATTATAGACCAGCACCACGGTGCCAGCTGTCAAAACAGTGCGTCCTTAAACACCAGCAATCAATCAATGAATCACAGGGTTTCCCCTCCTCCCTTCTAGCCATAGGTTAGGTTCATCATCACCCTTTCATTATAGACCAGCGCCACGGTGCCAGCTGTCAAAACAGTGCGTCGTTAAACACCGGCAATCAATCAATGAATCACCGGGTTTCCCCTCCTCCCTTCTAGCCATAGGTTAGGTTCATCATCACCCTTTCATTATAGACCAGCACCACGGTGCCAGCTGTCAAAACAGTGCGTCCTTAAACACCAGCAATCAATCAATGAATCACAGGGTTTCCCCTCCTCCCTTCTAGCCATAGGTTAGGTTCATCATCACCCTTTCATTATAGACCAGCGCCACGGTGCCAGCTGTCAAAACAGTGCGTCGTTAAACACCGGCAATCAATCAATGAATCACCGGGTTTCCCCTCCTCCCTTCTAGCCATAGGTCAGGTTCATCATCACCCTTTCATTCACCGACGCCGTTAGACCAGTGCCTAAAATCTGAACTTTTGCAACCAAATGTCATGGGTAAGGCTTGGACTAGGCTCCCTCGGTACTCGCATATGCTAACAAAGGAAGCAGTAGCCAAAATGGTTCGATTCAATATAAAGTGTCAATGGTGGGATCCACTACGTCCATTTTGACGAATAATTTTACTTACAATCGATTTTTACACTTTTTTTTCTGCTCTAAATTCTCGAAGAATTTTCAACCAAAATTCCCATCCACAACGCAATTAGGCCCTAAACCATTAACAGTACAAACCTCATCGTAATCTCCATCGTCCTCCAAAAGGAATCTTCTTCAAGACTCGGATCCATTTCGCTGTTAACCACCTGAACCACCCTGCTGTACGTAAGAGGAAACGGCGTCTGCATCATCGCCCTCGGATACTTTCCCATCGGATAGATGACCAACCAAAAGCTATTATATTTCATAAACAGCATGAAATCTTCTTCAGCAACCACCGCAAAGCCGTCCTCGGCCACGAATTCACCGATGTTCCTAGTGTGCTTGTTGGTAAACACCAGCGAAACGTTTCCGTGGACGCTGCCTTCGAAGGTGGAGGTACGGCGGAGGAAGTCTTCCGTGTCTTGGACGATGCCGGCGGTGAGCTCCGGACGCCCAGAGAGCACTTCTGCGTCGATCGCCACGACACGTTCGAGCAGCGAATGCAAGTGTCGAACGTCGGAAGCGTTGTACGGGGTCGGCGCCGTCGACAGAGCGTGGACGGAGTCGGCCAGGCCGAGGAGCGGTGTGTCTTCTGGGTGCGAGGTGCCGAGATGCGAGGGGGACGCCTCTGTAGGGCTCGTAGCTCGCTGATCGGTTAACACTGGCTGGGTGCTTGTCAGGCAACACAGGCTTGCCGTTAGCACTAGCAACGACATGGCCGTTTAATATGTTCAAACATCTGGTTATAAGTTCACCTTCTTGCACAAACCATTAGATTGTTGCAACTTCGGAAAGGTTGTGGTAATGTTTTGATGCCGGGATTAAATTGGCGTGAGTGCAGACTGGCTGGACTTGTTTGGAAATGTTGACCGTGCCAAATGCTGGCCAGTCGTTGGGTATGATTGTGTGTAATTGATAAGTTTATCATAAGAATTCTAGGAGTGTTCAGGTATTTTATGCTAAAATGTGATAACTTTTTGACCGAATAACTTCAAGTTTAAAAGCATTTCAGTTGATAAGTTAATCATGAAATTTTAAGTAGTGTGCGGGAATATTATGCAAATAAATCCTATCTTTCTTACGAGGCGAGGGTGGACAGAGCCGAAAGTGCTTGGCAAGAAACAAGAAACAGGCAAGAAACAGTAGGAAACAAGCAACTTCTTATCACTGGATAGTCAATACTTGCAAAAAATAGACAAAAAATAGCTCGAAAATAATGACACGGTAGGACACTTGTTCGCAAAATACATCAGTACATGATATTTACCAACACTGGCCCTATACCTACTTAGAGCACGGCTATTTCAGGATACAAATTCCCTAAAATCTCTCCTGAACCTCACTCCTATCGATTCACCGAATGAATCCATTTCGCCCCTGTTCTTTTCCGCTCGTCTGTTTTCTTCCAAATTCTATAACGCGTGCTCAGCTCTTGGTTTACAGTGTAAAACACTTCTTCAGAGTTTTTTGGTTCTTACAGCAAAGTCAACTCGGAGGGTTGAAAGAAAATCTACGACTGGTTCGTGACACAAATGGACAAGGCGGTGATGGTTCAAGCGATACCATTCTAGACAGATTAAGTTTATCAATTTTGTTTAAAGTATTTTTTTGGATAAAATCCTTTTCAATGTTAATATCTATAATATATACGCAGCTTGTAGGTCGGCTATCTTTTGGTTACTTTTACCAGTTTTAGCATGCAAATTTATATTCAAACACTGATATCTTTGTAAAATACACTCACTATACCGGGCTTTAAGTCGTAAATTGATAGCAACTAAAGATATGATAGCGTGAAAACACTACATGAGACAGCCATAGATTCTGCTGTTTTTGTTTCAAATGAAATACCTTAACATATTTTAATAGCTCTTTAATGCAAATATTCCCGACTAAATTTAATTTGGGACTGTTTAACCGAATATAAGGGCCGTATTTATTTTCAATCTTTGCATCCAAGGTTATTTCAGAGCAAATTCCACTTCATTACGAACAGGATTTGAAAATAATAAAAATAATTGCTTCATTGTTGCAACGTTTGGGTCATAACATGAATCATGCCGGATGGCCGATCCTTCCGCTAATCCTCCTACCTTTTCGTCGTCTTCCCTCTCTCTGCTCTTATCCTCCTCTTCACTTCTGCCTTCCAATCTTCCCACGAATCCACCGACTCCTTCATCTTCCTTCTCCGTTTCCTTTCACTCCACTTCTCTCGGTCTTCGGAAAGGTTATAAGCAATCATCACATTCACACCCTGAACAAGTAATGATTAAATAAACATACATACAATACAAAACCCGGTGAAGGTTTTAGGTTGAATAGTGAAACATTTCCTAAATAGTAGCCTTGCCAAGTTCTTTACTGGGTGATAACCTTCAAGTTTTCACAGACAATGTGGCCCGACAACTATAACTGCCACCATGTTTTGAACCATACGTTAACTATTACTGGGTGCCAAATTCCTATTTGTACTCAAGGGCCAAATGTACCCTCCCACCCTCACCACAATCGCATGACCCTAGACAATCGTTTTCTGACAAGGCCCCGTGATATCTCCCCGTCAGCACAGCAACATTCATTCCATAATATCTCGGCAGCTTTCCTGATTTCGCTCTGTAACTAAATGAACAGGCTCAATCCTAGCCATATGACAAAGATACTAGGTAGACATGACGGGGCAAATAAGCAAGCAAGTCGTTAATTTACTTCAAGGATATCATCATCTTGTTTATTGTGAACTGCACACCGATAGATACATATTACTCTTGGAGGTCTTCGATTGTCACGCGATCTGCGCAAGTCCCGGACGAACGCCTCAAGCCAGCTGTAAAAAATGCTATCCAACATCCTACCGGGGCAACAGACGTGTTTTATTTTAAGGTAGTTAGACTGAAGTAGGAATGTAATTTAGCTATGCTTTTCATGCTTTTATGTCTTACACAAAACATATCACGTAAAATGTAACTCAATTTGATGTTAAGTGTCAGGTCTAGAAGTGTAATTGTAAATCAGCTCAGACAACTAAAATTAGAGTTTGTTAGTTATTGAAGTTGATTGTTGGCATTGGTTGGAATCAAAATGATTAATGGAAAGAATCAAAGTAGGGAATCCATGGAATTCAGTTCTGCATACTTCCCCAAATGAATTGTTGCGAGTCTTCCAAACCTAGTCACATCACCATGGCATTAAAGCTGCATAATGCAGCACTACAAGGATCCTAGCAGTCTTCATGTAAAACTTTCACTAGCTAGTCGTACCTAACCCGAGCCTAACTGTAGCCTAGTTCTACAAGGTAGTTTATGGCGGATCAAACAGCAAAGCATGGTCTTGAGTTTAGGCCCTCGACAAAACATGCAGAGCTTTGCAGAACTTAGAGAATATCTTAAGTTCATTCGCTTGTCATTTAATAACTCAGTTAAATAGCCTAGTTTCCTGATAAGTAACTTACATGCTACAATGAGGAAGACACAAAATTTGCAGTCCGTTTAAAAAGACGATGGGATAGGTCCAATTTGGCTATGTTTGCTGGCACTTTCAAAGAAACCAGAGTAGAAATAGTTCACACCTACCATTTCTGGTGATGCAAGTAAATTAATTTACCCCTTTTCCATTCCAATGCTGTTATCTAGTCGTCAGATACACAATCTCAATCAATTGCAAACAAAATTTTTAAAATCATTCAGCTGTCAACCCCCAGAGCTGTCAAACATTCTTGGTTAGAAATTTAGTTCCAAATAGATAAGCTGAGAGTATCAGTGTCACAATTAAGAAAACCATAATTTAAATTTGTGGTATTCAGATAAGGGACTTGCTACGGAGACTATTAGAAATGAGAATCAACAAGACCTACCAGCATGGGTCCGAGGTTCCCGTGACGAACACCGGAGCAGGCGGGAGGACTGGACAAGGACTCGAAGGCAAGGAATCGGGGTTTCCGTAGAACACTCTACCTGCGCTCGGGCAAGGGTCGTAAGCTCGCGCGAGACCGGCGGGGGGGAACACCGACGCTCGTAAAACTCGACTAAAGACTCGAGACTCGAGTCTCGACTTAAAGGTAGCGCTCTCGAATTCTCGTGAGCTCGTAAACGTGCGAGCTCGTAGCTAACGATAGTGTGCGGGGCGTGTCAACGACTCGCAGGCTTTTCTACAGAAAAGACGCAAATCATGATGAGTGCTTCGGGTCCCACAGACTGGTACAGGGCGGGGGGAGGCTCTCGACGCTCAAACTTGCATCGGGACGTACAAATCGGCGCGGATTTACGTAGAAGCGGCCCGTGTTTTATTCGTTTCACACAACTCTTCCGGGTTATTTGGAAGCTGAGAATGACTCGCTTTGATTTTTCGGCTCGGTTGTGTGAAGGAAATAAATTCGGTCACTGCCACTGTTAACGTTTAGTAACATTATTGCCTGTTTGGTTTGTGTTTGCTGAGAGATTGTGAAATGCTGTTGATCTTCATAAATAATAAAATTATTATCATCATTATGAGGCAATATACTACAAACACAAACCAAACTTGCTAAACAATGAAGAACTGTTATGAATTGCTTATAAAATCTTAATATAAAAAACTAGAACTGTAAAATTTTTGCTAGGTACACCTTTAATCGTTGTTAAATATAATCTAGCAGTAAGGTATGTTATGTATGCAAGTATTTTCCTTCAAACTAATGCTTTGTAATGGTATACATGGTATGATGCAAGTCAAAGATTCATGTGCAATTTGCCACTCATTATCATTAGAGGTGGAAATGTCTTCAGTACTTGTGTTAAGACAAAAATATATCACGTGAATTACAGCTGTTAACTAACTAGGTTTCTTGAAGGTATGCATAATTATTTGACATGTGTAATCTACTGGCTCCTATCTAGTAGAAGTACCTACTAATGGGGAAACTTAAAAATTGTTGAACACCATATAATAGAGAAAAACTAGCTAAGATTTTACAGCAATTGAAATCAAAAGATTAATTAAGATGATAACATATGTATCCATGAATTGGGATTATCATCTTCTTCACATCTTCTTGTTTCCGCACATCTGTAAGATAGAATCCACACTGATGTCACCAACAAAACTTGCAAAGACGGTAAAACAAACCAAGCTACAAGAAGAGATTATAATGTTAATGTCGGTCAGTAAGGAAATAAAAAAAGAATAAATACAGCTCGAAACTGGGACAAGGTTATTGAGATAAGATAACCACATATTAATAATGGAATTTTCGAGGTCGTAACTATTCCTACATTTCCTTAATCATCTTGCCAGTATAGCATTCAAACTTCAATTAGTAACAAAAAAAATTCAAATGCCCAACTTACCTGGTTAGCTCAATCCCTGCTCTTTGAACGGGAGCGACCCCGGGAGCCCGAGCGACTCTTCGAGCGGCTCTTGATCGACCTCGACCGGCTGCGGTACCCCTTGGACCGAGAACGACTGCGAGATCGCGAACGAGAACGCGAACGAGAATGACCGCGAGAGCGGCTACGCGAGTACGATCGCGAACGGCGGCGCGGCGACAACGACCTCCTCCTGCCGCGGATGCGGCGTCGGCAGTCGCGAGCAAAGTGACCGTTCTCTCCACATTCGTAGCACCGGTCATCCGAACTGACTCCACCGCCTCGGGATGGAGGGCCTCCACGACCACCACGACCATTAGACATCTCGACTCTTACACGTCTTCCGCACACGGTGCGCCCATCCAAAGCTCGCTTGGCATCTTCAGCATCCCGAGCATCTTCGTACTCGATGAACGCAAAGCCGGGTGGGTTTCTGGCTACCCACACGTCACGAATTGGCCCGTAATATGAGAATGCGTCTTCTAGCTCTTGGCGCGAGGCGGCCGATCCTAGATCCCCGATGTACAGTTTACGTTCCGATGGTCGATATCTAGACATAGTTCAGCCGAGAATGTGTGATTACCGTCAAAGGAAAGATTTTCGGATGATGTACACTATCGCTGGGGCAGTAATTGACTTTCCAGGGCTTCAATAACGGGGCTGAAAACTGCACAGATCGACACCGCAATACATCCGCAAACACACGAAATGCAAATGGCGGTACAACGGAGAACGGCCAACCAGATGATGCAAAAGATAGCGAAGAATGTCTACAGTGTTGTCAAATTTACACACAAGTCATGATTCAGCCACCTTTCAAGAGAGCAAACATTCATAAAGACACTTATATTAGAAACCAAATATAATTTAAAATCTTCTTTAAATTATATTCAACACGTTTAATCAATAATATATATTAATTGTTTTATTCTACTACTGATAATTCTGAAAATATTTGGCATATGAAATGTGGCAATTCAATGATTTACCTACCTCCTCTGCTAGTGGCGCATTCTGCTGTCAAATATGACTTTACAAGGGCGGTGAATATAAAGAAACAAACGAAATAATGACAACACAGTTCTCTCTATTCAATGCGAATTTTGTGAACAACTTTGTTTGGCACAGCCAATGCAGAAGAACATGCAAATTTAAAGTTAAATAACTTCTTTATTATCTCTGAATTGGAATCAAATTTACAAAACACAATTTAAGTTTGCATAAAAAGATTTGCTCACTGTATAAAGCTCGGAAAATCGTGCAAGACTCATCGGGAAAAGAATTAATAAAGAACAAAACGAAACTACAGCTAACAAATTAACATTGTATTAAATTCAATAATAATAATAACCAATTTCACATTTTCAATAGCATAACCTACAAGAATTATTTACAAATATGTCGGTGTCAAAACAAACGACGCACACAATTATAGCCGTGCGTATCGTTTTCTAATCCATACGACTTTCAACCGGTTCGATCATGTACTATCAAAGCAGTACGGACTTCGAATCGTTCTCCGCGAGATGTAATATCGATCGGATCTACTCGAGCTCAGCCGGTTTCGTCGGCAATGGTGTTCGGCTATCGAACGGGGGTGGCAGGGGGAAACGGGAGAAAATGCGACTGCGTGACGACGGACTGCCGTTGGGCGACGCGTCCTAGAAGTTGATGGCCTTACCCGCGTACGCTGCCACGTTAGCCTCACGGAACGCCTCCGAGCAAGTCTGGAAACAGAGAAGCCGCCGCGTTAGCTTGCCTGACACGCCAATAAATACCGGCTTGGGAGTAGGCGACGGGTTTCCCCTCCTCCCTTCTAGGCTAGGTTAGGTTCGTCATCACCCTTTCATCCACCGACGCCATTAGACCAGCGCCACAGGGCCAGTTGTCAAAACAGTGTGTCGTTAAACACCAATAATCAATCTAGCCATAAGTTAGGTTCATCATCACCCTTTCTTTATAGACCAGCGCCACAGGGCCAGCTGTCAAAACAGTGCGTCGTTAAACACCGGCAATCAATCAATGAATCACCGGGTTTCCCCTCCTCCCTTCTAGCCATAGGTTAGGTTCATCATCACCCTTTCATTATAGACCAGCGCCACAGGGCAAGCTGACAAAACAGTGCGTCGTTAAACACCGGTAACCGATCACAGCATGCTGGAGCCAACTCACCGGGTGCGCGTGGCAAGTCCTGGCGACGTCTTCGCACGACGCTCCGTACTCCATGGCCAGCACGGCTTCGTTGATGATCTCCCCGGCACCGGGCCCGATAATGTGCGCGCCGAGGATTCGATCCGTGTGCTTGTCGCCGAGGATCTTGACGAAGCCGTCCGTCTCGTTGTTGGTCTTCGCGCGGCTGTTGGCCGCAAACGGGAACTTGCCGACCTTGTACTCGATGCCCTGCAACGACGGCGGCGGTTAGCGGGGGAGTGCGGCGCAGCGGAAACCGTCTCGGAATGTAGCGAGCTCTGTCGGAAGCGCGTTGTGGGGTTGGGGACAGAAGCGTCGGCTGCGTAGGCAGCGAGGAAAGGAATTAAAGCACACACGCATCTAAGTACAACTTGAAACAACGTTACATAAAGAAGCTCTCCGATTTGATTCTTAGATTTTATGTATTGTCGAGTATACTAATCAAAGTGACAGAGCAACCGCCTGGCAAGCGGAAGGTCCCAAGTTCGTATCCCGGTTCCGACGCACTTATTTCCTGGTCAGCTATTCCATCATCAATTGCCTACTGGAGTAAGGCTTCCACCAGTAAAGGCTGGTTCAAAATCAACTTAGCAACAGACATAACTTAAAATTAGCAGTAACTTAAAAGTTAGACATGGTCAAACATTATGTTTAGGTCATGTCTAAGTTAAGTCCTTATGTTTGTTGTAGACAGTCTAATGGAGATCCATGTGTCAAACTTTTAACTTACTGCTTATTTTAAGTTATGTCTATTGCTAAGTTGATTGTGAACCAGCCTTAACACCGACTTCACATTCCGTTTAAATTTTATTTTTTGAAAAACCTCGGGCCAAATGATCGCACATTTTCTCTTCGGCGCCAAGCCTCTTGCGTGCAGTGAAACTACGTTGTCATTGTGTTGAAAAACATGGCTAGCATGGCCGTTAGCATTCAACGACCGAGCAAAGTAGCCTCCCTGCGAGCGACGGGGAAATGCCGAGTCCCGGACTCAAACTTTCCCCGGCGTCCCGCGAGACACGTAGCCTCAAGGAAGCAAAGACTCACGTCGTTCTTCAGGTCCTCCTCGGTGCGTCCGACCCAGCCGACCTCCGGGTGCGTGTAGATGACCGACGGCACGCAGTTGTAGTCGATGTGGACGGGCGCGCCCGTGATGCCCTCCACGCAGACGATGCCCTCGTCCTCCGCCTTGTGCGCCAGCATCGGGCCGTGGATGCAGTCGCCGATGGCAAACACGCTGCAACGTCGTCACGTTAACTTTAACAACGTTACCGATGCAGATGCCGAAAGCGGGGACTTCGCGTCCTAACATTGCCCGCATCGGGCAGTTCAAGCTGCAGGCACCGGCAAAATATTGAAGTTGAGCAACGTCGCACTGTTTGATGGGTGACCATCATGCACACCATCAGTTCTGTTCGGGAGAGAGGTCGGAGGGTTTGAAGTTAGTACGACAACTTCACTCGCCTTGCTTGTCAACCTCTCGACAGCACGGATTAGCGGAGGAATCCTGTCGTTCGAGTTGTACCGTCCTTCGGAAGGGACGTAAAGCCGGTGGTCCCCTCGGTGCTTTTTGACAGGAGTAGACTACGTGCCGGCACCGGGTTTCCGCTCCTCCCTTCTAGCCATAGGTTAGGTTCATCATCACCCTTTCATTATAGACCAGCGCCACGGTGCCAGTTGTCAAAACAGTGCGTCGTTTAACACCGGCAATCAATCAATGAATCACCGGGTTTCCCCTCCTCCCTTCTAGCCATAGGTTAGGTTCATCATCACCCTTTCATTATAGACCAGCGCCACGGTGCCAGTTGTCAAAACAGTGCGTCGTTAAACACCGGCAATCAATCAATGAATCACCGGGTTTCCCCTCCTCCCTTCTAGCCATAGGTTAGCTTCATCATCACCCTTTCATTATAGACCAGCGCCACGGTGCCAGCAGTCAAAACAGTGCGTCATTAAACACCGGCAATCACACAAATAAACCCGGCGGTCAGAGCAGCAGCAGCGATGGCCTGAACCCGGGGTTTCCAATCACAAGCTAGCAACCTAACCTCTCGGCTCTTGCAATCCGATAATCAACCGCCGCGACGGCACTCACTTGGGCAGGACCGTCTGGAAACGCGAGTTGACGGGGACGCGTCCCTTCTCGTCGCGCTCGATGCCCATCTCCTCGAGGCCGAGGTTGGTCGTGTACGGGCGGCGGCCAACGCAGACCAGCAGCACGTCGCAGTCCAGCTGGAAAACGTAGCCGCATTCGACGGCGCCGCGGTAACAAACAGGAAGCAGCGGTTGAACAACCGTGAGCTTGGAATGCCCGTCAATAGATCTGTTACGCTCGGAGCAAAGTGACGTCAGATACACGCTGGACGTGCCGTCAGTGCGGAAAGATATATTGAATAGCTCTGCTAAATAACAAAGGAAGATGGGAAGGATAAGTATCAAACGCAAATATTCATGTGACGAAAGCTGGGGTAGAAATATTTCTAGCAAATTTTACAAAATCCACATGCCAAACTCCATCACAAAAGTTGTAAGTCGAATTCGATTCATCAATCTTCACACAAAGAAATAACAAAACAGTTCAACGGAGTGCTCCAGAGCCTAAGTTAGACGTACAAGTTTTGTGCTGTTATTAGCCCCGTACTTCATCATAAATGAGATTCCGTCGCCCGTCCTCACCTCCTCCTTCTTGGTGGGGTCCTTGACGTTCTCCACGCTGACGATGATGTTGGATCCGTCGCGCCGCGCTGCCGTCACCTTGGTGCCGAGCTTGAACTTGAGCCCTTGCTTGCCGAGGATCCGCTGGAACGTCTTCGAGACCTCGCCGTCGATGCCGAGCCCGCCGATCGAAGACATGAACTCCACGGCCGTCACCTCGGCGCCAAGACGAGACCAGACGGAGCCCTGCAGGAGCCGAGAGGTTAGGTTGCTAGCTCGGTGGTTGGAAACCCTGGGATCCAGACATCGCGGCTTAGTTTGTTTGATTGCCGGTGTTTTAACGACGCACTGTTTTGACAACTGGCCCCGTGGCACTGGTCTATAATGAAAGGGTGATGATGAAGCTAACCTATGGCTAGAAGGGTGGAGGGGAAACCCGGTGTCGGCACGTAGCCTACTCCTGTCGAAAAGCACCGAGGGGACCACCGGCTTTACGTCCCTTCCGAAGGACGGCGCAACTCGAACAACAGGATTCCTCCGCTAATCCGTGCTGTCGAGAGGTTGACAAGCAAGGCGAGTGAAGTTGTCGTACTAACTTCAAACCCTCCGACCTCTCTGCCGAACAGAACTGGTCATTTGCACCAAGCTAAATGTCCATGCAATCGGAGACTCTTTGCACACTTTTGGTGTAAGACCTGGCTTAACAACGTCGTAGATCGAAGGGTGGAATGAGACGTACCAGCTCGAGTCCAATGACTCCTGCGCCGATCAAGACGAGCTTCTTCGGAACGGATTTCAGAGACAGAGCGCCCGTCGAAGACACGATGGTCTCTTCGTCGATGTCGATGCCGGGGAAGGGCGTCACTTCCGAGCCGGTCGCAATCAGAATGTTCTTGGTCTTGACGACTTCCGTAGAGCCGTCGGCTTTCGTCGCGGTTACTTCGTTGGCGCCAGTGATCTTGCCTGAGAATTGATACAGTTTCGACAGTTGGAGATTGAATCTCGGCCGAGTATCTCGTTGTTGAGAGAAAGATTGAACATACCGTGGCCGCTGATCAGTGTAACCTTGTTCTGTTTGAACAAATGCGCGATTCCGCCTGTCAAACTTTTGACGGCGGTCGATTTGGCGCTCATCAGCTTGTCGAGGTTAAGATTCACGGTGGGAACTGAAATGGCATTTTAAATGTATCGAAATCATTCCAACTTCTTTCGAAGTAATGTACCTATAACTGTTGGTGTAGCATAGAAACTTGGCAAGTGTCGGTGGTTACCTTCAATTCCTCTTGCACTAAGATCTCCAGAGTGGGCCATATGGTAGTAGTGAGAATTGTTCAGCAATGCTTTGGATGGAATGCATCCAACGTTTAGACAAGTACCTCCCAGGGTAGCATTCTTCTCTATGCAGACAGTCTACAAAGAAACAAGACACATAATTGACATTGTATATTAAACAACCAAGTACTTATCAACAAAATTATCTAAAACTCACGTTGAGTCCAAGTTGTGCAGCCTTGATGGCAGCTACGTAACCACCAGGACCTGATCCGATGACGACCAAATCTGCTTCTTGCCCGCTCGAGTAAAGCCGGTGATTCAATGCCGACAGGCCTGGGATTACAATTTGCCTTTGCATACATGTTGGCTGTTGAAAAAATAGCGTTGAACGTTATATATCAACGACACTTATTGCACATAACGATATTTAGTGTCGATAATAGAAAAACGAACAGTTCAAGGCCCTGCCCTAGAGGTTATGACAGAGTCGGACAATGGTCTAAAGAGATGTTTACGGGAACGAAATAAGCAAAATTATGGAAATTTTGTGGCTTTTCTATGTGGTATGGTAGGCCGAAATGAATTTTACCTTAATGTGGCACGATAGCCGACTTAATACGTTGGACTGCATGGTTTTTTCGCGAAATCTTCGACCTCCGAAGATGGAAAAAAGGCTGAGGTACTGAGCTGCTCTCTGTGGTAAAATCTGGAGGTTTCTTCAAAATTCAGCTCGAAAACTCAAAACAAACCATTGATAAATTTGCCGGCGTTATCGTTCCTAAAAATAAAGTTTCTATTATCTTAGTACATTATTTTAGTCTAAGCCCCATTCCAATATTTTACCAAAGGTAGCTGCAAAAATGCCTGTCATTTTATGGTGTTCTAATTAGTCATTACCACCGAAATTAAATTACATAATCACCAATGCTGGTGATATATTATATTCAGACAGAAGTAATTTGTTTTGTACAAATAAAGAGACCACAAATTAGCTGTCAATAGTTCATTTATATTATACTCGTACAAGACAGTGACAATAATTTAGTAATATAAAAATATCTTGAGTCTGTGCAAATAAATAATTTTAATCTGTTAACAGTTGTTATAATTATTTTTTCTACTAAAAGTCACTAGGATGAATTTGAACAGACATAATTGTTAAGCTTTTACGACAAAATAACGCATGTCAAATTTAAAACGAAAATGGAGATAAATATGATGTAATTCTATTTAGACTACAGCTATTTGAAAATACTAACTTAGTTTCTACTAAGAACACTATTCTTTACTAATCAAAATGCCCAATGAACACAATTATAAATGGAACCACTTTAGAAGTACCACTAGTAATTCTTAAGAAATAAGTACACACACACACACAAAATAAACGCATAAAATAATACCTGCAACCAGATTGCGTTTCCTAAATCATAGCAGCGTCGAAAGTAAACAATAAATGATTAATGTGTATGTTTAAATGTTTGAACTGTGAGTAAAAAATGCTTTGTTTTAGTATCAAAACTGGACGTAATTGTGAAAGCGCAAAAAGACGCGTCAAATCAGGGAAAACGTACCAAAACTAACCGTTATCAGTTTTGTTTAAAAACTAAAATACTTCAAAATTTGTACGGCTGACAGTTAAAATTCCACTCTCACGTCAAATACTTAATGACCGCCGAATAAACAGCAAGTTTCATTATAACGAGATCTCTTAAATAAGCCTAGAGCTTGAAATTTGGCCCATTTTAAGTCTTGAAATGCTGCATGTGATCAAGCCACGATTAGACGAGTATTAGACCGAATTCCCGACCACTTTGCCAGGAAACACAAATATCTTTGAGCATAAAGTATGAATTATTGATTTGCTCAGGTACAAAGAGATTTTTCCCCAAACACAAACTAAATTTTACATTATTGAAGCAAGCCGTTCATAGAAATCTCTAGAATTTAAATGTTAAAATCTCTTATACAAAGACACAGATTCCATTCAATCAAAATTCTATCAGCATGACGTCATGATAGCCACTCGCTAAAGCCAGCCAGAGCAATTCGGGTTGTGATTTCCCTGTCTTCCTTTGTTATTTAGCAGAGATTATTAATATTTTTCCAAACTGGTAGCACGTCATGTTTCTCAAAGTGGAATAGGTCTATTATGATTACCAAATTTGCAAGGTTTTTTTACATAATACGCAGAAATTTGCAGGGTAGCAGGGTAGTGGGTTACGCATAAATATCTATCCTCCAGCCTCGATTTGGCTGTTACTCACACTACACACTAACAAGACGATGACACGCCAGATCCTACAGACAAATTCTGACATAGAGCCCAAATGGAAAAATTGAGATGCAATGTAAAATTTAATTCCAAGAGGTGACAGATTATTTAAATTTCTGTGTGGCTGCGTTAACGTAGAGACAGTAAATCTCAGACAAATTCCAGTCCTGCCGACGTCTAAAATCCGATTGAAACGTATCTCGGAAGTGGCTGCTTAGTTTTACCGTTTCGGGCGCATGCGCATCACGTAGCAAACGACTTAACGGTTTTGTTCGAAAATCCTAGCCGCACTACGGAGCTTCCGAAGAGGAAAGTGCGATAAACTCGGTAATATTCGTGTGTAAATAGCTGCAAAAATAGACGACTTATCTTACTGTAATATTTAATCTAACTAACTTCAGACACAACCAAAATCCTGATTCAATTTGCTGCCATATGCTTGTTTACCTTTTTTTAGTGTATAGCTATAGAAAAGTTTAAATTGTGAAATGGCAAAGGTGTTTGGTTGAAGTGACATATTGCATTATCCTATTCACAGGTCCAGTGAGAAGTTTGTTGACCAATTGGTTGCAATTGGTTGCAATTGGTTGCAATTGGTTGCAATTAGTTGCAATTGGTTGCAATTGGTTGCAATTGGTTGCAATTGGTTGCAATTGGTTGCAATTGGATGGAGGGCTAAATGACCCTGGAAAATATCTCACAATTACAACATGGGAAACTGTGTGGAAATAGCGTTGTCGAGCTAGCGACAAAATTGACAGCTGCCTGGGCGACTTGGTTACGAATCGAAGCATCACAGCCATCTAGGTACAACATAAAACAACGTTACTTACGTAATATCGAGGAGGCTTTGTTTGCCACTGATGCTCAATCTCAAGCGTCAACTGACAGCTGACAGATAAAAGAGTATCTTTTCCGGATGATAGCTGCACTTGCTTACTTTAACTTCTAACTTTGCTGTCAGGAGCTTTGTTGCCCGATTTCACCCCGAGTTTCCAATATTGTAATAGTGAGTTATTTAACCCTGGCAAGTTGTATAAAAAACTGAAGAAAGCTTTCCTAGATTCAACAACGAAAGTGTGACAATGGGTGGAGCCAGCCAAAGGAGCGCCTGCGATTGGCCGGCCTAGGGCTCCGAGGGCGGGGCTAGCAGGGCCATGGCTGCGATTGGCTGCCCTACGGCTCCGAGGGCGGGGCTAGCAGGGCTGCGATTGGCTGCCCTACAGCTCCGAGGGCGGGGCTAGCAGGGCCATGGCTGCGATTGGCTGCCCTACGGCTCCGAGGGCGGGGCTAGCAGGGCCATGGCTGCGATTGGCTGCCCTACGGCTCCGAGGGCGGGGCTAGCAGGGCCATGCCTGCGATTGGCTGCCCTACGGCTCCGAGGGCGGGGCTAGCAGGGCCATGGCTGCGATTGGCTGCCCTACGGCTCCGAGGGCGGGGCTAGCAGGGCCATGCCTGCGATTGGCTGCCCTACGGCTCCGAGGGCGGGGCTAGCAGGGCCATGGCTGCGATTGGCTGCCCTACGGCTCCGGCTTGTCGGGGGAGGGCGGGGCGTTCATCGGCTGCAGCTCGGTGGCAGACTGGAGGGTGGCGGCGGTGGCGGCGATGCACTGGTCGCCGGCCAGGAAGCTCTCCCGCCAGTGGCCGCCTTCGCCGTTGATGCGTTGGTCTTCGCAGCAGCACAGGAACAGCGTGTCGATCACCATCTGCAACAAACGCCGGTCGCGTTCACGCGTCAGCACTCGATCGCCGCAAATGGGGTCAGGACCTTTTCAGTCTATCACAATTTGAAAATAACCTTGATCGCTCGGCGCAAGTAGTCGATACGATTACTAACATGATGTCAAATATATTTCCAGTCAACAATTTACCTTTATTTTTAACTATATGATAACTGTATAAAAAATAACTAGTGAAAAGCCAGAAGATGTGCAAACGACAAGTAAAACGTTTCATCACTGTCGTGTTTCATGTTGTGATTTCAAAACAACGCCTCACGGATTTAGTTTCGTTTGTTGGTGAATTGTAAATGCCAAATGGCAATCATGTTTTGAGCATGATGTTATCCTGGATAGAATCTAGGCGGCCTGCCAAACGGCACCTACCTCGTCTAGACTGAGTATGCGATTGCTGATCCTTTCATCCTTTCATTAGTTGCAGGTTGCAGTTAGGTTTCATTTGATAACAGGGTAGGTTAAGTTAGGTAAGTTATCGACAGCAGAGGGTGGGCTACCTCGTAGAGACTGAGAATGCAGTGCGCGATGAAGAACGAGAAGACGCAGACGGCGAGCAGCGGGGCGGCGTAGAAGTGGAGGCTGGCGTCGGCGCGCAGCCAGAGCAGGGCCGCGCTGCCCGTGGCCGCCGTCACGAAGCACTTGCCCAGGAACAGGATGAAGTCGCCCACCGAGTTGAGCGTGGCGTACTGCAGCGCGTTGCTCACGATCGTGTTCAGCGCCTGGTTCCGATATGTGTCCGTCAGATGGTTGTACATCGACGGTGGCCCTTTTCGCAAGGATTTAGATACTGGACGGGATTTTACCGACGTTTTGCTAAGCACAGTGGGAGAGAGTTTCTAGTTTTTAGTAGAAACTAACTATAATTTTTTCACAGTTTGCTTGTATGCTTAAAGAATAACAAAGAATTTAAAGAAAATTAAGAAACACGACACAGTACACCTATTCCGTTCAATTAAAAAAGATCTTTCGGATCAAAGTTACCAGTACCTACCTAATAACTTAGTTTATATTATTTCTTATATCATTTGAAAACTTTAATTTAATATTTGTGACACAACCTATTGCAAGCAAAAGGAAAGAAATGTGCTTTATGTATCCACAGTCCAAAGTTGTAAATAAACTCCTATTCTATCAAAATGACGTCATGATAGCCACTTGCTAAAGCCAGGCAGAGCAATTCGGGTTGTGATTTCCCTGTCTTCCTTTGTTATTTAGCAGAGATTATTAATATTTTCTTCTAAAATGGTAGCACGTCCAGTGGGTATCTGACATCACTTGTCTATGAGTAGGTGTTTTGGCTCACTTTTGATAAGAGCTGTATTAGTAAGCCAAATTAAAACTAAATAACAGATCTTGACAAAGGCTTACTCAGCTGATCTTCAAGGATTGCATCTTACAATAGTACAATATTAAGAACCAATCGACTCAGAGTTAAAATAAAACATAGGTAAAAATAATTTTTGCGTTTCTTACTGCACATATTGCATTTCTATGTTGCCATATAGTTTTCTTCAATGGCCCTACTGTTAAAAACTAGTTAATTTTGAATCCTAGCTTAAATGTTTTACAGAAGAAGTCTTTTATTGAAGAAAAAATAATATTCGATTATTTTAGAGAGGGACAGAGATAGAAGAGATGGCGTGACAAGCTTGGGCATTCAATGACTCAATAAAACGGTTTCTCCGAAAGCCAACGTTCTAAGACTAGGAAACACAACCGAGTAAAATGACTCACGGTCTTCGCCGCCGAGCAGAAGTGGCTGCCGTCGATGGCGATCACCGTGTACGCATTGTGGTTCATGAACTTGATGAACTTCTCGAGACACCAAAAGCAGCACATGCACGCTTTCAGGCCGCAGCGCGCGCACTGCGATGCCTCGTCCTCCTTCTTCATCCTGCGCAAGGACGGACAAACGTTACGTCCATTTCCATCGACATGGGCACACTGTGTCGTGTCCTGCATCCTACAGCCTGGTGAGATGTTTGCTGGCAGAGTGTCCTGCATCCTACAGCCTGGTGAGATGTTTGCTGGCAGAGTGTCCTGCATCCTACAGCCTGGTGAGATGTTTGCTGGCAGAGTGTCCTGCATCCTACAGCCTGGTGAGATGTTTGCTGGCAGAGTGTCCTGCATCCTACAGCCTGTTGAGATGTTTGCTGGCAGAGTGTCCTGCATCCTACAGCCTGGTGAGATGTTTGCTGGCAGAGTGTCCTGCATCCTACAGCCTGGTGAGATGTTTTCTGGCAGAGTGTCCTGCATCCTACAGCCTGGTGAGATGTTTGCTGGCAGAGTGTCCTGCATCCTACAGCCTGGTGAGATGTTTGCTGGCAGTGTCCTGCATCCTACAGCCTGTTGAGATGTTTGCTGGCAGAGTGTCCTGCATCCTACAGCCTGGTGAGATGTTTGCTGGCAGAGTGTCCTGCATCCTACAGCCTTGTGAGATGTTTTCTGGCAGAGTGTCCTGCATCCTACAGCCTGGTGAGATGTTTGCTGGCAGAGTGTCCTGCATCCTACAGCCTGGTGAGATGTTTGCTGGCAGAGTGTCCTGCATCCTACAGCATGGTGAGATGTTTGCTGGCAGAGTGTCCTGCATCCTACAGCATGGTGAGATGTTTGCTGGCAGAGTGTCCTGCATCCTACAGCCTGGTGAGATGTTTGCTGGCAGAGTGTCCTGCATCCTACAGCCTGGTGAGATGTTTGCTGGCAGAGTGTCCTGCATCCTACAGCCTGGTGAGATGTTTGCTGGCAGAGTGTCCTGCATCCTACAGCCTGGTGAGATGTTTGCTGGCAGAGTGTCCTGCATCCTACAGCCTGTTGAGATGTTTGCTGGCAGAGTGTCCTGCATCCTACAGCCTGGTGAGATGTTTGCTGGCAGAGTGTCCTGCATCCTACAGCCTGGTGAGATGTTTTCTGGCAGAGTGTCCTGCATCCTACAGCCTGGTGAGATGTTTGCTGGCAGAGTGTCCTGCATCCTACAGCCTGGTGAGATGTTTGCTGGCAGTGTCCTGCATCCTACAGCCTGTTGAGATGTTTGCTGGCAGAGTGTCCTGCATCCTACAGCCTGGTGAGATGTTTGCTGGCAGAGTGTCCTGCATCCTACAGCCTTGTGAGATGTTTTCTGGCAGAGTGTCCTGCATCCTACAGCCTGGTGAGATGTTTGCTGGCAGAGTGTCCTGCATCCTACAGCCTGGTGAGATGTTTGCTGGCAGAGTGTCCTGCATCCTACAGCATGGTGAGATGTTTGCTGGCAGAGTGTCCTGCATCCTACAGCATGGTGAGATGTTTGCTGGCAGAGTGTCCTGCATCCTACAGCCTGGTGAGATGTTTGCTGGCAGAGTGTCCTGCATCCTACAGCCTGGTGAGATGTTTGCTGGCAGAGTGTCCTGCATCCTACAGCCTGGTGAGATGTTTGCTGGCAGAGTGTCCTGCATCCTACAGCCTGGTGAGATGTTTGCTGGCAGAGTGTCCTGCATCCTACAGCCTGTTGAGATGTTTGCTGGCAGAGTGTCCTGCATCCTACAGCCTGGTGAGATGTTTGCTGGCAGAGTGTCCTGCATCCTACAGCCTGGTGAGATGTTTTCTGGCAGAGTGTCCTGCATCCTACAGCCTGGTGAGATGTTTGCTGGCAGAGTGTCCTGCATCCTACAGCCTGGTGAGATGTTTGCTGGCAGTGTCCTGCATCCTACAGCCTGTTGAGATGTTTGCTGGCAGAGTGTCCTGCATCCTACAGCCTGGTGAGATGTTTGCTGGCAGAGTGTCCTGCATCCTACAGCCTTGTGAGATGTTTTCTGGCAGAGTGTCCTGCATCCTACAGCCTGGTGAGATGTTTGCTGGCAGAGTGTCCTGCATCCTACAGCCTGGTGAGATGTTTGCTGGCAGAGTGTCCTGCATCCTACAGCATGGTGAGATGTTTGCTGGCAGAGTGTCCTGCATCCTACAGCATGGTGAGATGTTTGCTGGCAGAGTGTCCTGCATCCTACAGCCTGGTGAGATGTTTGCTGGCAGAGTGTCCTGCATCCTACAGCCTGGTGAGATGTTTGCTGGCAGAGTGTCCTGCATCCTACAGCGTGGTGAGATGTTTGCTGGCAGAGTGTCCTGCATCCTACAGCATGGTGAGATGTTTGCTGGCAGAGTGTCCTGCATCCTACAGCATGGTGAGATGTTTGCTGGCAGAGTGTCCTGCATCCTACAGCCTGGTGAGATGTTTGCTGGCAGAGTGTCCTGCATCCTACAGCATGGTGAGATGTTTGCTGGCAGAGTGTCCTGCATCCTACAGCATGGTGAGATGTTTGCTGGCAGAGTGTCCTGCATCCTACAGCCTGGTGAGATGTTTGCTGGCAGAGTGTCCTGCATCCTACAGCCTGGTGAGATGTTTGCTGGCAGAGTGTCCTGCATCCTACAGCGTGGTGAGATGTTTGCTGGCAGAGTGTCCTGCATCCTACAGCATGGTGAGATGTTTGCTGGCAGAGTGTCCTGCATCCTACAGCATGGTGAGATGTTTGCTGGCAGAGTGTCCTGCATCCTACAGCCTGGTGAGATGTTTGCTGGCAGAGTGTCCTGCATCCTACAGCCTGGTGAGATGTTTGCTGGCAGAGTGTCCTGCATCCTACAGCCTGGTGAGATGTTTGCTGGCAGAGTGTCCTGCATCCTACAGCCTGGTGAGATGTTTGCTGGCAGAGTGTCCTGCATCCTACAGCCTGGTGAGATGTTTGCTGGCAGAGTGTCCTGCATCCTACAGCCTGGTGAGATGTTTGCTGGCAGAGTGTCCTGCATCCTACAGCCTGGTGAGATGTTTGCTGGCAGAGTGTCCTGCATCCTACAGCATGGTGAGATGTTTGCTGGCAGAGTGTCCTGCATCCTACAGCCTGGTGAGATGTTTGCTGGCAGAGTGTCCTGCATCCTACAGCCTGGTGAGATGTTTGCTGGCAGAGTGTCCTGCATCCTACAGCCTGGTGAGATGTTTGCTGGCAGAGTGTCCTGCATCCTACAGCCTGGTGAGATGTTTGCTGGCACAATACATGACGCAAAATTCACAAAAAACCAGCCAATAACACCGAAATCAACACTTTCCCGCAAAATCATCGCGAAAAAGCCTTTTTCCCAAAAAATATTTTAAAATGCAGCTATTGCGGATTATTTATCAATTCAGAGAATTTGCTGATGGTTTTTCCAAGAATTAAGTTGGCAAGCGGCATGGCGCGTGCACGTGCAGTTTGAGACTATACACTCGGCGAGATATAACCTGACGCCCACAGTCGCACTATTCTCCCTTCCCCAGCACGGCAGGGAACACAGCGGGTCAACTTCCACGTCGGCGTCGGCGTGAACTCACTTGGCATAGATGGCGGCGAGGATGAGTCGCGGCAGCTTGAACAGCGTGATGAGGAACGAGCCCTTGGCCATCGAGCCGAGGTGGTAGCAGAGCAGCTTGCTGACTGCACCGCGCACCGAAGCGTTGCCGTCGTGCTTGCTGCAACAGCGACGGGCGGCGGCTTGTCAATGGGACGTGCAAGCAGTGCCGAGATTCTCGCCCGAATAATGGTGACACAAAACTTTCATGCGCGGAGCTAAGCAAAGGGAAAATTTAGTTGCATGCTTGGTAGATCTTGGTAGATATTGGTATATATCACGAACCGCCATCGTGTTGTGGCTATAATCGCCTGGGTGGTGCTGCCGATTCTGACGCCAGCTCAACAATTCTATTCCGACGGAGTTTCCCGCATTGTAATTATAGAGCGACGTCCATGTACGATTCAGCGCAAGATGCTCTTTTATATGTCAGCTGTCAGCTGTCACTTGAGATTGAGCATCGCTGGCAAACAAAGCCCCCTAAAAATTACCCAAGATGACGTAAGTAACGTTGTTTTAAGATGTATCTAGATGGCTGTGGTGCTTTAATTCCTTCCCTTGCAGATGATTCTGTCACCAGCTCAACAATTCTATCTCAACAGAGTTTCCAGCATTGTAATTATAGAGCAACGTCATTGTACGATTCAGCACAAGCAACTACGTTCTAAGTTTTAATCTTATTACACGCCGATGCAAGACTTTGGCAAGGCGACATGACAACGTATCGCGCCGTGGAGAACGTTGCTAATCCCGTCGGCGTGTCCTTCCAGTTCGAGCCGTCGAGCCGTGCGAGCTTCGATGCGATCGTGAGGCAGCTGCTGCCGTTACCCACATCGTAGCGGTACGATATTCGACGGCGTCATCATTCGGCGATAGAAGCCATGTGTTTTGCGGCGGCGTGGCGGCGAGGGCTCACCGTTGGAAGAACCAGTCGGCGACAGCCCCGGCGATCACCATCTGCTGGCACGCCAGGATGAACTCGGCGGTCCAGATGAGTCCGATCAGGTAGACCCACCACATGTAGCGCACCCAGTTGCCTTCCACGTAATCCACTATCGTCAGCGCTGAAACCACAGACGTTTAAAGACAGTTTTAACATTTTAAACAACTCTCGGTTGAGGTGTAACTAGAGACAATGATTTTTAGAAGTAACTTTTAGAAAAAATTGATTGAAAAATAGGAAAAATAGCATTAAAAAGCCTACGTTTGACGTTTAAGTGGTTACGTTTGCATGTCAGCTTGACAGTAAAGAGTAGCTTCGACTCAATTACAAGGTAAAATCGTGCCAACATTTGAAAGTAAAAATGCAAGTGTTCGGTTTTGAACTGTTAATACGTTGCGGCGGTCCTAAAAAGTCGACAATAGACAAGGTCCAATTTAGGACAGGCCACAACGTTTAAAGAACACTCACAATTCTACAAACCATGGCTCTGAACCACTCAGACTTTCCGTTTGAAAGTCTGGACAACGCTTTACTCGTACACGAGCTCACGTACTTTTGACGCCGGCAAACGAAACGTTGAGCTGTTGCATGGCGACCGTCTGGTTCTTCAGCGCGATGCTCGGCTGAACGCTGGGCAGCGGGGAGGCGTCCATGAACGGCATGATGTGCTTCACGCCCGGGTAGCCTGGCGAAGAACGCATGCCGTTAGAGTGGACCCAGCATTCTTTGCTGGGTGAATGTGAGGAAGGGATGAGAATAGGATTGGATGAGAGCTAGATCAGGGACACGGAAGAAATTACATGTAAATGTATCAATCTGATTGAACTAGTAAAGAAATTAATAACGCCGCGCTACCAAACTTAATCTTTTCCCGGCTTCAACGACCGTCACGATCAGAAAAAGACACGAGTTTGAAGAAAGTAAAGACGTGACTTTGTCCACCGCTGGATCACGCGGCTACTCACTGGACGTAGCCAGACAGACGATGACAAACAGCCAGAAAGCGAAGAACGCGAGCAGACACGCGAACGTCACCAGCGGCTGAACGAACAGCAGCGGCAGGTCGGCCATGCACGCCGCAGACTCCCGGAACAGTTGCGCCAACATCTGCACGCGCGTCCGCATCGCAAACACCAGCAGCAGCAGGATCACCTGCTCGGAGGGCAGAAAGCAGTTGCGGTAGGGTTGATGCTGGTACGGTGCGTTGTGGGCGTGCGATTGCAGCATAGCGTCACTAGATTCAACGGCTTCTATGTTCATTCATAGTCCTGTTTCTATCTCCATGGAGCCACGTTATAATCGGGGTTAGTCGAGTTGTTGGCGTGTGATTGCAGCATAGCGTCACTAGATTCACCGGCTTCTATGTTCATTCATAGTCCTGTTTCTATCTCCATGGAGCCACGTTATAATCGGGGTTAGTCGAGTTGTTGGCGTGTGATTGCAGCATAGCGTCACTAGATTCACCGGCTTCTATGTTCATTCATAGTCCTGTTTCTATCTCCATGGAGCCACGTTATAATCGGGGTTAGTCGAGTTGTTGGCGTGCGATTGCAGCGTGGCGTCACTAGATTCACCGCCGTCTATGTTCATTCATAGTCCTGTTTCTATCTCCATGGAGCTACGTTATAATCGGGGTTAGTCGAGTTGTTGGCGTGTGATTGCAGCATAGCGTCACTAGATTCACCGGCTTCTATGTTCATTCATAGTCCTGTTTCTATCTCCATGGAGCCACGTTATAATCGGGGTTAGTCGAGTTGTTGGCGTGTGATTGCAGCATAGCGTCACTAGATTCACCACCTTCTATGTTCATTCATAGTCCTGTTTCTATCTCCATGGAGCCACGTTATAATCGGGGTTAGTCGAGTTGTTGGCGTGTGATTGCAGCATAGCGTCACTAGATTCACCGCCTTCTATGTTCATTCATAGTCCTGTTTCTATCTCCATGGAGCCACGTTATAATCGGGGTTAGTCGAGTTGTTGGCGTGTGATTGCAGCATAGCGTCACTAGATTCACCGCCTTCTAAGTTAATCCATAGACGGGATTATTTTGTCCCGGCCAGACAAGTAACACCTACCGTGATAATCGTGGCGATGATTGCGTAGACGAGGAAGGCCTTCTCGTTGCGCACGGCTTCGGACAAGACCTGCGACTCGGGCGTTTTGTCCAACGAGTGCTTCAGCCCAGCGAACGTCCACCAGAGCATCGCCGTTCCGGCTGGAAAAAACAACGTGAAACTCTCAGTGTGTGTGAAACTTCACCGAGGCTAGGTTGGGATACGCAGCTCGAGTCGAATCGCATGTTAGAACCGCTTCCTACCTGTGTTAGCAACTGTCCAGTCTGTACAACGTGCTAGCTTCCAGCAAGGCTAGGTTGGGATACGCAGCTCGAGTTGAATCGCATGTTAGAACCGCTTCCTACCTGTGTTAGCAACTGTCCAGTCTGTACAACGTGCTAGCTTCCAGCAAGGCTAGGTTGGGATACGCAGCTCGAGTCAAATCGCATGTTAGAACCGCTTCCTACCTGTGTTAGCAACTGTCCAGTCTGTACAACGTGCTAGCTTCCAGCAAGGCTAGGTTGGGATACGCAGCTCGAGTCAAATCGCATGTTAGAACCGCTTCCTACCTGTGTTAGCAACTGTCTAGTCTGTACAACGTGCAAGCTTGGAGCAAGGCTAGGTTGGGATACGCAGCTCGAGTCAAATCGCATGTTGGAACCGCTTCCTACCTGTGTTAGCAACTGTCCAGTCTGTACAACGTGCTAGCTTGGAGCAAGGCTGGGTTGGGATACGCAGCTCGAGTTGAATCGCATGTTAGAACCGCTTCCTACCTGTGTTAGCAACTGTCCAGTCTGTACAACGTGCAAGCTTGGAGCAAGGCTAGGTTGGGATACGCAGCTCGAGTCAAATCGCATGTTGGAACCGCTTCCTACCTGTGTTAGCAACTGTCCAGTCTGTACAACGTGCAAGCTTCCAGCAAGGCTAGGTTGGGATACGCAGCTCGAGTCGAATCGCATGTTAGAACCGCTTCCTACCTGTGTTAGCAACTGTCCAGTCTGTACAACGTGCAAGCTTCGAGCAAGGCTAGGTTGGGATACGCAGCTCGAGTCAAATCGCATGTTAGAACCGCTTCCTACCTGTGTTAGCAACTGTCCAGTCTGTACAACGTGCAAGCTTCCAGCAAGGCTAGGTTGGGATACGCAGCTCGAGTCGAATCGCATGTTAGAACCCCTTCCTAATAGCAATGCTTTTGGGTATCACCGTATTTGTGTGGGAACCGGGTAGCAAAATCTACTTCCTATGTTTGCAGTTTGCAGTTTGCTAGAGTGGTGAAGCCTGAACTAGAACCACATCTTTAACAAAGTGTCTAGCTGCCTGGAATGTACGAAGTGATATTTGATGTAATTTCAGTTGTAGTAGTAATTCATAATGATTAGATGTGTTAATTCAGTTTTTTTAAATGTGTTACTGTCACTGTGGACTGTCAGAAAATATGAAACCAAATCCGCAGCATCCCTTTGTCCCTTCATCGCAAAGCTATCATGCCGCTAAACATGATGATGCGTATCACCAACACTGACAAATTACATTCCATGATATTTCAGCCATGCGCTGCGGTAAAACCATGATGTTTCAACGTTTCAGTGACAAGGTCTTAGAGTGGACGTGGAAGACGCCGGGGTTCGGCTCACCGACGGCGGCGATGCTGACGCACACCATGAAGACCCAGGCGACGATGGACGCGAGGTAGTGCAGGATTCCAACCATCAGCAGCGACAGCACTGCAGGCAGAGTCTACGTCAATATCACCCTACTTCCACGGGCGAAAACCTTTAATATTTTTATGAAAAACTGAGATTTTTCCAGATGCCGGCAACATTAAAAATCTCCGTTTTTTGATGATTTGGTCTACGTGGAAAAGTTGAAGTTTTTCTGCAAAATAAGCGTTTTCATTGCGACGGGGGTTCAATTTTACTACCGATAAGTGAATTTGATCGTTTAGGGTACTTTGAAATTATATTGAAAAACTGTAAGTATTCCTGATGCCGGCATCTGTGTAAAAAGTTGATTTTCAGAGATTCTGTTTACGTACAAAAGTTGAAGTTTTTCTGCAAAATAAACGTGTTCATTGCGACGGGGGTTCAATCTTACTGCAGATCAGCGAATATAATGCGTTCTGAATTCATCGAAATATTATTGAAAAACAGTTAATTTTCCTGATGCCGTCACTGGGTCCAAAAACTCAAATAAACTTCATATCAATTCCACAGTTAGTTGTAAGTGTAGCCTAGTTCTCCATCCCGGCTAGGTGAGGGATCCGGGTTTCTACTCTAGGTTCCGACACAAATATGGAATAAATTTTTTGTTTCTTGTAAAAGTACGGTTATCGGGGACTCACGCAGCGCCACGAAAGCCAGCACGAGGATGACGCGCCACGAGGCGTACAGGTCGCCCAGCACTTGTTCCACCGCGTCCCAGCCGTTGAGCGCTGCGTACAAGTTGGATATCACCTGGTCGGCCAGCGCCTGCAAACAGAACACACGGCACGACGTCAGACATCTCACCAGGCTGTAGGATGCAGGACACGCTGCCAGCAAACATCTCACCAGGCTGTAGGATGCAGGACACTCTGCCAGCAAACATCTCACCAGGCTGTAGGATGCAGGACACTCTGCCAGCAAACATCTCACCAGGCTGTAGGATGCAGGACACTCTGCCAGCAAACATCTCACCAAGCTGTAGGATGCAGGACACTGCCAGCAAACATCTCACCAGGCTGTAGGATGCAGGACACTCTGCCAGCAAACATCTCACCAGGCTGTAGGATGCAGGACACTCTGCCAGCAAACATCTCACCAGGCTGTAGGATGCAGGACACTCTGCCAGCAAACATCTCACCAGGCTGTAGGATGCAGGACACTCTGCCAGCAAACATCTCACCAGGCTGTAGGATGCAGGACACTCTGCCAGCAAACATCTCACCAGGCTGTAGGATGCAGGACACTCTGCCAGCAAACATCTCACCAGGCTGTAGGATGCAGGACACTCTGCCAGCAAACATCTCACCAGGCTGTAGGATGCAGGAACGGCTGACCTTCAAAGAGTCAAGTCAAACAGAGTGGAGACTGACCTTGACCGGCTTGGGCACGCATCGGTTCAGCACGGGGATGCTGTCGTAGACGGGGAGCCGCGGACACGGCCCGTACGACGACGTCAGCAGGTCGTCGCCCTCTCCCTTGGGCAGCGGGCGTTTGCGCGACTCCGCAAACGAGAAGTTGTAGCTGGAACCGACCGTCGCGCCGGACGCTGTCAAGTTCCGCTCGAAAGCGGCGTGGGAAACACGTTCGGAAACTGGTGTATAGCAGCCGCGTCGACAAACTCCAGACCTTACATTTGCTAGGTGCTGCTCGATCAAATAAACTACTTGGAAATCCAGCTTCCAAGTGGATATTAAGCTTATTTACGTTGTCTATGATTGAACAGAAGGCAATGAATCTAGTGACGCTATACTGCAATCTCAGCCCCGAATATTACTTGGCTCCATGGAGATGGAAACAGGACTATGAATGAACATAACAGCCGGTGAAATGAGAACTTGTGACTGCTTTACACCCGTGCCATGTTTTTTTATGACTACCTAGTTGAATTTGAAACTCAAACATTTTTTTTTTTTTTTCAGATTACCTGCATAGCAGTGACCCAGTTTCAGTGTAATACGCTTCAAGGTCTTTGATCGTTTCCAAATTTCGGGTTGGGCATTTCTTAACGCAGATTTTCAACGACTCTCTCAAGTTGTTCAAGTCCATGAACAGTAGATACCTATTTAAAAAAATACACAAAGGTAGCCTTTAGTTTAGGTACTACAGAGTAATTACTAAAAGATTTGTAACTATATAGCTAAATACATGTGCAATTTGGCATTTGAATAGGATTCTATGTTATGAAATAGATTTGATTAGATTATTTTCATCAACAACTGCTTACTTCTTCTCACTTGTGTCGAGGCCAGAAAATTCAAGGGTCCCAAGTTTGTCGTTATTGGGCGTTCCACAAGTGTTCCCATAACTGTCGTAGCCATTGGTCAAGCGCAAGGGATTGCCGTACACAATTGCAAACGCAGCAATCAAAATCTGAGAAAGTTTTTTTACCATTTAGCACCAATAAGTAGACAGACAATAATACATCAACAAAATTTGATGATGCTCACCATTAAAAACCAAAATACGATGAAAATACAAAGCCATAAAACATCCGTACAACCTCGGACTTTAGCTGAATTATTTCTCTGTGGTTCATCGACCTCATCGTCACCACTACAACCCATTTTCAATGGTTTTTCAGGAAATTCAACTGGAAATAAACATCAACACAATTATTAGGTTGGGTCAATTTCTAGGTTGGGTCAATTGTGGTAAGTATTGGAGTCAATTATTGATTACCTGAACACTGTAGAATAATGCTGAATATACCAATACTTCTAAAGAGTCATAATAATATAAGCTAATGTGGATTAAATGTGATAATTGTAACAAATCGGTGATAAGCGCAATTTGACAGCTTGGTACCGCTCAGAAAGCTGCCATCTTTGAGCATTATCAAGCCTTCTGTTGATTGGTTAAAATGAACAAAATTCAGACGCGGACAGTTTTGAAATGTCAAAGATTGTACAAAATAATCCTAATTTAAAAAAAAAACGTTTAGTTTTTTTTTTAGTTTTTTTTAACAATAGACAGGCAATGATACAATAATATAACATATAAAAAAAACACAAAGAACTTCTCAAAACCCAACTCAAAACCACAACTATTAATTTCATAACTAATATTTTACTTTTCTCAAATATCCAGATAATCTCATTACATTTCGTTAAAACTTAACACTAATTTCTTAACATTAATTAATACTAACACAATTAGATCAGGCATACCACCAGGCATGTACAGAACCATATCAATTACAAAAATTACCATGCGATGAGACATAAAGTAATGACAAGCCACGAAACAATTATCAGGGGCGTAGTTTTCGAAAATAGTATATCCGTTCCTCGATTGCAAGGACCTATCGATTTATCTGTCATCGCAGTTTTGCACACCTCGCAAAACACAACTCTCTCCTTGGATTTTTCGTTAAAGTTGATCAACAACTCGCAAACGTCGAACTTTGATATAAGAGTACACCCTCGGAATTCCTCCAATTCGTTTCGCATATCTGCAATACAACAAGACAGCAGAATTAACAAGAATGATTGCGGTTGTAAAGTCTGTCGCATCGGCAGCCCGTTCGTCGTGCAGACGTCGACTCTGTGCGCAAAGCAACACAACGCCGTGCAATCCGTCGTGTGCATCGCCAGTCCGTCGCGTCGGCAGCCCGTTCGTCGTGCAGACGTCGACTCTGTGCGCAAAGCAACACAACGCTGTGCAATCCGTCGTGTGCATCGCCAGTCCGTCGCGTCGGCAGCCCGTTCGTCGTGCAGACGTCGACTCTGTGCGCAAAGCAACACAACGCTGTGCAATCCGTCGTGTGCATCGCCAGTCCGTCGCGTCGGCAGCCCGTTCGTCGTGCAGACGTCGACTCTGTGCCACGCAAAGCAACACAACGCTGTGCAATCCGTCGTGTGCATCGCCAGTCCGTCGCGTCGGCAGCCCGTTCGTCGTGCAGACGTCGACTCTGTGCCACGCAAAGCAACACAACGCTGTGCAATCCGTCGTGCGCATCGCCAGTCCGTCGTGCCGGCAGCCCGTTCGTCGTGCAGACGTCGACTCTGTGCCACGCAAAGCAACACAACGCTGTGCAATCCGTCGTGCGCATCGCCAGTCCGTCGTGCTGGCAGCCCGTTCGTCGTGCAGACGTCGACTCTGTGCCACGCAAAGCAACACAACGCTGTGCAATCCGTCGTGAGCATCGCCAGTCCGTCGCGTCGGCAGCCCGTTCGTCGTGCAGACGTCGACTCTGTGCCACGCAAAGCAACACAACGCTGTGCAATCCGTCGTGTGCATCGCCAGTCCGTCGCGTCGGCAGCCCGTTCGTCGTGCAGACGTCGACTCTGTGCCACGCAAAGCAACACAACGCTGTGCAATCCGTCGCGTGCATCGCCAGTCCGTCGCGTCGGCAGCCCGTTCGTCGTGCAGACGTCGACTCTGTGCCACGCAAAGCAACACAACGCCGTGCAATCCGTCGCGTGAATCGCCAGTCCGTCGCGTCGGCAGCCCGTTCGTCGTGCAGACGTCGACTCTGTGCTACGCTAAGCAACACAACGCTGCAATCCATTCTTACGGACAGAAAACCTAATGGAAAAGCACGTGGGAGTCAACTCACTAGCGAAGACGAGTTTGTAGCAAGAGTATTCGTCGTTGGTGCCGCCTGCTACTCCATCGGGTGCTGGCGGTGGGACGGGGAGTTTTTGGGCGGGTGGTTTTTTGGCGGGTGGTGTTTTGGCGGGTGTTTTTTTGGCGGGGACTTCATCCGCCTCCTCCCGGAGTTGGGGCGTCGAGGCGGAGCGAGGCTGGAGCGCGGGACGTCGCACAGCGAGCGATGCGTTGCCGGCCTGCATCGTCGGCAACGAGTCCAGGATCTGGCGACGAGGGAGACCGCCCGATTACATGCCGCACGAGCGCTCGAAGGTGTAGGGGGAAGTTGCGGGTTTTTTTTACCGTTGAAGTGATGTAAAACGAGGATGAAAGTATGAATTAACCTTATGTAAAATGCTTAAAATTGTAGCCTTCAACTTTTTGATGAGCGACGCGAAATCTTCAATTACACTTAGCGGAGAAAGAAACACTCGTGTGTTTTTATTTGTTTGTTTGTTTGTGCGTTTGTTCGCGCTCTACGGGCCAAACGGCTGCTCCGATTTTGATAAAAATTTCAGGAAACCGTATTTTGTTCTCAACTTTGACCCCCTGCTTTTTTCAGCAGATTCGGAGCAACAGTTTCATAACTATTCAAAACTTACAAAATATAATTTTCAAAACTTTTCTTATTTTTTACAGCCAAAAGTTATTTATATAACTACACCAAACTTAAGAAACATATTAAGCTAATTGATATGCAGCTTTGCTGAAGTTTTTGGATCTATATCTTATCTTGTTCATTTTTTATTCGCATTTTTCCGACAATTTTTAATGATTCTTAGCTATTTATCCGTCAAGATTCAAGTGTAAGGTTTAGGTGCGATCACCTTCATATTCTTGTAGGTCTTAAGTCTTATCCTCAAGCCCTAAATAAGTACGCTCATCTACAAAGCGATTAGATTGCGCGTTCGCGAAGGCCTAGTAAAATAAAGCAGACTCTACCTGCGACTTGGTCTCCTCGGAGAAGTTGAACGCTGGCGCTATCTTGTCGAGGAAGGTGACGGAATCGGCGAGAGCACGTCTTCTCCGAAAGTCCAAGCCAGCAACTCCTTCCATTTCCTCAGTCTTGTCGGTCATGTACTACAACAGACAATATTTCATACTGGTTGATGTCCCAGTGGCATGCTGCGCGATACAAATGATTACAACATGACACCTGCTTAGGTTGGTACATATCTAGGTACTAGTCGATGTCCCAGTGGCATGTTACTCGATACAAATGATTACAACATGACACCTGCTTAGGTTGGTACATATCAAGGTACTAGTCGATGTCCCAGTGGCATGTTGCGCGATACAAATGATTACAACATGACACCTGCTTAGGTTGGTACATATCTAGGTACTAGTCGATGTCCCAGTGGCATGTTGCTCGATACAAATGATTACAACATGACACCTGCTTAGGTTGGTACATATCAAGGTACTAGTCGATGTCCCAGTGGCATGCTGCTCGATACAAATGATTACAACATGACACCTGCTTAGGTTGGTACATATCAAGGTACTAGTCGATGTCCCAGTGGCATGTTGCTCGATACAAATGATTACAACATGACACCTGCTTAGGTTGGTACATATCAAGGTAGTAGTCGATGTCCCAGTGGCATGTTGCTCGATACAAATGATTACAACATGACACCTGCTTAGGTTGGTGCATATCAAGGTACTAGTCGATGTCCCAGTGGCATGATGCTCGATACAAATGATTACAACATGACACCTGCTTAGATAGGTGCATATCAAGGTACTAGTCTATGTCCCAGTGGCATGTTGCTCGGTACAAATGATTACAACATGACACCTGCTTAGGTTGGTACATATCAAGGTACTAGTCGATGTCCCAGTGGCATGTTGCTCGGTACAAATGATTACAACATGACACCTGCTTAGGTTGGTACATATCAAGGTACTAGTCGATGTCCCAGTGGCATGCTGCTCGATACAAATGATTACAACATGACACCTGCTTAGGTTGGTACATGTCAAGGTACTAGTCGATGTCCCAGTGGCATGTTGCTCGGTACAAATGATTACAACATGACACCTGCTTAGGTTGGTACATATCAAGGTACTAGTCGATGTCCCAGTGGCATGTTGCTCGATACAAATGATTACAACATGACACCTGCTTAGGTTGGTACATATCAAGGTACTAGTCTATGTCCCAGTGGCAAGTTGCTCGATACAAATGATTACAACATGACACCTGCTTAGGTTGGTACATGTCAAGATATTTGTTGAAACTTTGTAATGCATCGAGGTATTTTAGTCGGAAGAACAAACCTTGACCGAGGCAGGTCTTGTTTTGTTTTTTGCACTGGCACCCATGTTGCAATATAGTGGCGGTATCTAGTTTTGGTTTTTTAATATGGAATTTGTGACTCTTTGAATGGTTTTTGACAGTTTATTTCTGTTGCAAACGTGTTATCACGGGTTTTTGAGAAGTAAAAAAAAAACGGAGGAAATTTCACACTTACTGTGTTATTGGGAAAATTCCCGTCTCTATAATCCTAGCTAACCGGGAATTAGAGCGCGTGCTAATCGAACAAAGCACGTGCACACCAAGGGCGTTCACCCCGCGGCAAAATTGTAATAAGCAATTGAAATAATCGTTTAATTGTAATAATCAAGGTAAATGACATACCATCATGAAGTATCTAATCACATGGCTGGCGAAATTGCCTTTACTGGAAATTAGTGATGGGCATGCGGTCGGGATCGCAGTTAGCGTAGACCGCTGGAAAATCGGGTCCTCGCAATACGGTGTGAACATGGTGCCACACTCGTAGCATGTAGTTTGTGCAGAAATTTCACCTTATAGGAGGAAAGAAAATGACTGTGTTACAAGTTCCTCCGGTACCTCAAAAGAGACAAATACATACTTTATAATATTAAGTATCTCTCGTTATTTTAGATGCATATTTATAGATTGTAATTTTACTAAGAAGGAGAGTTCCGATAATAAATACGCTTGTATATTATATCTCAATGTATAATTCTACTGAGAAAAAAGCTAGTGTGCTACAATGGTATGCAATAATGATATGATACGTACTATAAAGTCTAAAAAAGAAGATGATGCATTGTTGCTAATATTTACCGAGTTTGTATGCTAGGATGAGGAATATCAGGTACGCGACTCGAATCTCGCTATCCATATTTAACTAATAATTTTAATAGTCCAAAAACCATAATAGCTCAGAGTAGCAAAGTGGAGCAAATTTCATGCGGCTGTGCCTAACAGTTGATTTGGCCGTCATTGACAGAAACAAGTGATTTTAAATTTGAAAAAAAAACGGTCTCCACCGCCTTCTTGACCGATCCGAAACACTTGCAATTTAAATACTATGGTATTTGTAAATACCCATCATTTACAATCATATAACTTCAAACAGGGATAACATAAAATTAATTAAAAGAGCGTAAATAATAAACTCTTGGTCCATTTAACCGTCTCACTATACCAGCTTGCATGTGAGTTATAGCGAAAATTTTAAACATCAAGATCGTGCAAAAGATGAAGTTTCTGTTATTTGCTTATGTAGGGCTTCGCGCAAACTCAATGTAATCGTGAAGCCCTTTTCTATCAAATTTTAGGATTAATAGCAATTACCTTCAATAGTAGACATAGATATTCGAGGGGAAGATGTATGAATAATATTCCTGTCGTCAAATTATACACAATTGATAGTCAAATTGGCCACTTTCAAGGAAAATCATAAAATGCGAAGATGACAGCTAGAAAGATTCATGAACCAGATCCATTTAATCTGTAATTTATTACACACGTGTGAAGTTGCCAGGCCCGAGTCATCACATTCATTAAACAAGAAATGTATTATTTGCTAAATTGTTTGTCTTATTTCGTTGGTCTTTCCTTGCCAACTGGCGATGGGACTAATTCAGAAGGCTGAGAAATAGAAAGTAGAAATCCAAACTCATTTTGTTGTAGCTATTTTACCATTGAGCGAGATTGACATAGAATATAAGCAGAATCAATGTTTTTATATCTGTTATATTTTGTTAATTAATATTGAAATCGAATCTTCAAATACACTTGCTGTTGAAAAATATCTTGTATGTTATTTTGTTTGTTCGCGCTCATACAGGCATGCCTGTAATGCCTGTAATGCCTGTAATGCCTGTAATGCCTGTAATGCCTGTAATGCCTGTAATGCCTGTAATGCCTGTAATGCCTGTAATGCCTGTAATGCCTGTAATGCCTGTAATGCCTGTAATGCCTGTAATGCCTGTAATGCCAGTAATGCCTGTAATGCCTGTAATGCCAGTAATGCCTGTAATGCCTGTAATGCCTGTAATGCCTGTAATGCCTGTATTGCCTGTAATGCCTGTAATGCCTGTATTGCCAATGCCTGTAATGCCTGTAATGCCTGTAATGCCTGTAATGCCTGTAATGCCTGTAATGCCTGTAATGCCTGTAATGCCTCGATCGATTTTGATAAGACTTTATGGAGACACATCTCAACTTAGTATCTGTTTTATTTTCAGCAGACTCCATAAAAAAACAAAAAAAAATCAGTTTGTATGAATATTTTCAGTATAATCAGGTTTTAAACGTGGGTTAGATGAACACGATGGTTGTTCGCGAAGACCTAGTAAAAGGTTAATGTTATTAAAGTGGACCTATATATTGTGTCACGGAGACAGATTATACAGCATTCAAATATAAATTTTGGCTGACCATCTCTGACATATGCGACACATTGGTCGTTGGGTTCACTTTAACAAAAATCACCATTATAGTGAAAAATAGATAAAATTTCTGTCTTTATTCTGAAAGCTAAAATATTGGTACAAAATAAAATTCAAATAAGTGTGTCCCAGGCGCCTGCATTCCGTTTGTTATAATCCATTTTGTTAAATATCTTTAGGTTTGCCAAAAATAAAAATCATAGTCAACATTTGAAAATGGACTTGGACACATCTCTAAGAAATTGAACATCTCTAAAAGGCCACATTTATGACTTCATCTTTCAAAAAACTAAAAAAATATATGAAAAAAGTGTCCTAGGCATGCACTTGTGCGCTTTAACCGCAAATCCTTCGTATGAAACACCTAGTTTTTTGCTGTCTCCTACAATATTGTTCATCGCATCATAACCATGGTCGCATCTACACTGTCACAAGGCTGCAGCGAGTCTCGTGTGAACCGCCTCAGACACAATATGGCGTTGAAAAGATGTTCTATTTTTACCGCTCGCCACCCCTCGGAATGTCCTAAAGTTTTAGAGGCAATTAGTGGATCATTCCGCTGCCGCCCCCGCTGCTCTAAGCGTCAGCTGTTATCGAGGCTAGCACGTGTGTGTTTCACCTCGCTATAGTCCATTCAGTGTAAGGCCACACTCAAAAAATGCCTGTCATTTACATGATGATGATTATTGGTGCTTAACGACGCACTGTTTTGACAGCTGGCACCGTGGCGCTGGTCTATAATGAAAGGGTGATGATGAACCTAACCTATGGCTAGAAGGGAGGAGGGGAAACCCGGTGATTCATTGATTGATTGCTGGTGTTTAACGACGCACTGTTTTGACAGCTGGCACCGTGGCGCTGGTCTATAATGAAAGGGTGATGATGAACCTAACCTATGGCTAGAAGGGAGGAGGGGAAACCCGGTGATTCATTGATTGATTGCCGGTGTTTAACGACGCACTGTTTTGACAGCTGGCACCGTGGCGCTGGTCTATAATGAAAGGGTGATGATGAACCTAACCTATGGCTAGAAGGGAGGAGGGGAAACCCGGTGATTCATTGATTGATTGCCGGTGTTTAACGACGCACTGTTTTGACAGCTGGCACCGTGGCGCTGGTCTATAATGAAAGGGTGATGATGAACCTAACCTATGGCTAGAAGGGAGGAGGGGAAACCCGGTGCCGGCACGTAGCCTACTCCTGTCGAAAAGCACCGAGGGGACCACCGGCTTTACGTCCCTTCCGAAGGACGGTGCAACTCGAACGACAGGATTCCTCCGCTAATCCGTGCTGTCGAGAGGTTGACAAGCAAGGCGAGTGAAGTTGTGGTACTAACTTCAAACCCTCCGACCTCTCTCCCGAACAAAACTGATCGTGTGCATGATGGTCACCCATCCAACTGTCATTTACACCACCAAATCACGAAACTTAATTGGCAAGGCTTGATTTCAAAATAGCAAAATCAAACGCTAGAACAGTGGATAAACGTTTCATTTAACACTCACATAGTATCTCCAAATACTACTATAGTATTTGGTATCTACTAGCTTTTGACTGTGTAATTTTATTATCACCAATTGTATACTGGTACACAGTTAGATATCAAGGTAATGATGTCTGGATATTAATTTGGCGTCATGTTGGTGTTGGTATTGATTGTTAGCATTGAGCGGACGATGTTATTCTAAAATAAAATAGGGTTTACACGAGCTTTTAGGACCTAGAAGGTTATAATAGCGTCGAGGGTTTACTGTTAATGTATTATTTTGTAACTGAAATTGCAGTTAGGTCATAAAAAGATTCGTTTGTTTTTAACATTGGTTATAATTGGGTGAAACCACGGCAAAGAATCACAAAAAACCTAAATGCCTATATCTGACTTGAAAAGTTAAAAGTGTAGTGCTGTTTTGGCCGATATTTAGCGCTTTCAAACACGTTCGGGCTTGTACAGCGCCCGATCAATTCTAAAAGTAAGCAAATTTTGTACAGAATATAGAAAGTTTCGTGGTTGTGTTCCCAGCTTGTTGGCCGTTGAAAATGATTTTGTACATGGCGAGTTTTGAATAGGTATAACGGTTATTAGAAACGAAATATCAATTCCAAAATTTACATCCGTACCGGGATTCGAATCCGGATCTTTGTCTATCCGGGACACTGCACTAACCAATTGTGCTACACGGACAACCAACTGTGGACATTGATATTAAGACGGACTTTAAAAGTGTTACAAATTACATGCAAATACGGTTGCCTATATCCCTGAAGTGGCCAAATTTCAGTTTACACCCGAAGTCTTACAAAAAAAATCACAATATAAAAGTGAATAAAAGAAACCCATTTCAGTGACTGCCTCTGATGGGCCAAATTATGTAATTTTCCATGTACTAATTAAAATAAAGTAAAATTTGACAAAAGGTATTCGTTTCCCTGTGGTTGACCATCTGTAACTAGCCAAATTTCTGTCTAAAATCCCTGGTACTTACAAAAATTCACGATAAACGTGTATTATAGATTGACACATTTATCAGCAGCGACCATTCCTGATGAACCACAAACACATTTGTAACCAGTAAGAAATCAAGACAAATCTTGACCTAGACGTGCTTCGAGCAACCATCTCGCCGGGATGCAACAACACAAGGCTGTCGAATTGCTGCTGGATTAGAGATGCGCTAGGAGTCACGTGCATGCAGTATAAGACAAAGGCGTGACGGTTGAAGCTGCCGAGATCTCAGATCTCGTTCGTCAAAGGCCAGTTGTTTGCGAGCGTTGGGGCGGCATACGTCTTGGCAAGTCTTCCGGCGCTGCTCTTCTTGTGTCTTGATGCTAATTGCTTTGTCAATCGCGGTTAGGAACGTTAAAAGTTAAAAGTAATCGGCTGTCAGTTGGAAAAATTTAATATTTGAATATTAGCCGTTGTGGTTAGGTCAAAAAATCTCCAGAGCCTTCTCTATATATCATAATATCACAGTGAGTTTGATTCAATCCGAGTGCAGCGATATTTTCTACGATGCTTTTATGTTATTTTGTGGTGCGCTAAAATTTGAATTTGGTGATCAAAGATTTGTGGAACATTGATTAAAAATGGGCAAATCTTACCAATAATTTCTGACGTTGTGGACTCTTTTAAAAGTTGTTGTTATTTGCTATAATTTGGTGTTATTTTTTTGCAGTGCGCGCGTGCAAACTGCAGATATGTATCTATTTATAACAATATTTGGGGAAATTCTTTGTCTTCCACGTCGTCCATGCAGCGTAGGGCGTCGTTCATACGTTTGAAGTGTGCCTGTGTCATATCTTTCTTGTAAAGATGAAACTTTGGAAACACTTTCGCCCAAAATCTTCGAAATCATCAGAGAAAACGACAGGTAAATGGAAGTTAAAATTACTGCATCATTAATCGGTTGACGTTTATTCAAATTCGCATGACAGGTGCTCTGGGGCTCGAACCCCGGTCTCCAGCCATCGCGGCTGCTGCTCTGACCGCCGAGCTAAATGTCCGTCCACTCGGGGACTCGAACCCCGGTCTCCAGCCATCGCGGCTGCTGCTCTGACCGCCGAGCTAAATGTCCGTCCACTCGGGGACTCGAACCCCGGTCTCCAGCCATCGCGGCTGCTGCTCTGACCGCCGAGCTAAATGTCCGTCCACTCGGGGACTCGAACCCCGGTCTCCAGCCATCGCGGCTGCTGCTCTGACCGCCGAGCTAAATGTCCGTCCACTCGGGGACTCGAACCCCGGTCTCCAGCCGTCGCGGCTGCTGCTCTGACCGCCGAGCTAAATGTCCGTCCACTCGGGGACTCGAAGCCCGGTCTCCAGCCATCGCGGCTGCTGCTCTGACCGCCGAGCTAAATGTCCGTCCACTCGGGGACTCGAACCCCAGGCGCCGAAATCCATAGAGCTTTCTAAGTTATAAAATATCTCGGACTTGACTTGGCTTTTAGTTTGCAGTCTACACTGATGGTGAAGTCGAACAAGCAAATAAAACAAAATAATTGGTTGTCTATCACACTCTTGAGGGGGGGGGGGAGGGGTTATCGTGGAGGGGGAACAGCCATGCTTTCCGAGAAGTGAAGCCATGCGAGCAAAATTACTTTTGAATATGCTGATTGCAATTAAGATAATTTCAAATTGATTGCACTTCCGATAAATGAGGTCATCTTTAATGCGTTTTTCAATTAAATCTAGTGGAATAATTTTAAGTGCAATTTTTTTCTTCCATTTAGCGTGCGTATGGTTTGGAAGAATGGAACCAGAAGGGCCAATTTGAATGAAGTTAAATTAATGGCTTTATAAAAGCATTTCGACAGCTTTTGCGCTTCAATGATTGTGAGGCGTCTCGCTGGCTTGTTTAGCTCCCCACAAAGAAGCGGTAGCAGGATTCCGAACGTGCGACGCGTTCGGTGGGACGTTGAAGCGCGTAGCACGCTGGCTGCGAGGCGGACGGCTGGGAACGTGCGACGCGTTCGGTGGGACGTTGAAGCGCGTAGCACGCTGGCTGCGAGGCGGACGGCTGGGAACGTGCGACGCGTTCGGTGGGACGTTGAAGCGCGTAGCACGCTGGCTGCGAGGCGGACGGCTGGGAACGTGCGACACGTTCGGTGGGACGTTGAAGCGCGTAGCACGCTGGCTGCGAGGCGGACGGCTGGGAACGTGCGACGCGTCATATTTGCAGAGCACGAAGCTTAATATATATAAACGAAGTCAATTTTCTTTCCATTGACTCTGGCGAAATGAAAATTCCGATAAAGGAAGCTCGAAATCACGTTTGAGTTGCTGCGTTGTTTCTTCATTTGACGTCTAGCCGCATTGGCATCGTTTCGACATAAATTATTTCCAATCCAAACAATTTACAAAAGCACAAAATTCTTCATGACAGCACCGTATTTCAATGTCACCTCCCCAAAACTCAACTCAAAATTGAACGCCCACCGTTCCGCCCACGACGCGCACCACAAAATGGGCGCAAACGCCTCTTTCTTCCAAAATATCTGCATCGGCGGCGACGCTAGTTCCAGCGCCGACCTGCCCTCAAAATCAAAACGCAAATCTCTGCCCGCCAAACAAATGTCGAGCCTGTCGAAGCGACCGAGCTCCTTGCTCCAACTGTCCGCAGGCTGTCTCAACCTTAACCTCCGCGCGAAAAACCAGCGACGCGAGACTAACGTCCGAGACTCGTACTTAAGGATCGCGTTCCGCGACACCACGCCCAACGAAGAGGCACGTCTTGACTTCTCTCTGCCGCCGCACCATCTGCAAAACTACTTGAAACCTATCCGTGCAGCGCCCACCACGTTCGTGCGTCCCGCCAACGTGCAGCAACATTTCAAGAGAGCTACGATCCGCGTCGGCGACGTCGACTTCGTCAAGCAGGCGTCGCATCACAAGATCTTGAAGGAGTTGCTGGGAGCGACGTCGGAGTCGAGCAAGGAAGCTGGCGGCACGGGGCAGACGGCGAACGCGAAGAAAATGCGGCTGGTGCGCGCGAAAATGCCGCGGATTGTCATCGATCCGTCAGAGAGCAGAGACGAATCGAGAGATGGTTTCGATTTTAGAAACGGATTTCGCGAGAAAGTTGTCCCTGTGCGTGAACAGTTCGACGGTCTCAATCGGAATAGCGCGAATTTCAATCAAAATTATCCGCGAAATTGTTTAAAATATGGAGATTCCATAGCGGCACAGATGCCAACGTCAAACCCACGCGAAACTACGTTGTGTGATGAGTCAACTGGGCAAGATTCTGATAAACCCTATATTAGAGATACGAAAAACAGACCGGAATTGGAGAGTTGTGATCGACAAGGTGAGTTAGGCGATGGCATGCAAGTAGCAGGTAGCACGCTAGGTAAACAGATAATAGCGACGAGATCGGGTTCGACCGAGATGGAACTGCTTTGCAGCCTCCAAAGTCCTGCATCGGAAGAGTCCGGCTTCACGAGGGCGATACGTGAAGCTAGCAGCAAGCTCTTAGCGAGTTTTGACTACAATGGCGCTAAGAGTCCATCAGCAAGTAGCCTTGAAAAACGCTATCGAGCAAAGCCTTCGTGGACATCGACATCAACGTACGACAAAGACATCGAGATTGTTGCAGCAGAAACATCGCCCGCAAGCGAAATGGCTTACTTCCTTCAGCAAACACAGCCTCTCACGATGACCGGCGAGCTGGACGGGGCTTCGAACCCCGTGTCAACTAGTTCACGTTATGGTCGTAGGTCTAAAGTGTCGGGCAAGTCACGCAACGAAGCACCCCAAGAACCAAGCAGGAGCAAAATCCGCGCGGACAATCACTTGCTGTCCGCAAAAAAAGCGCCGAAAGATATGATAAACGTTGGTTCTACCTTGGGCTCAATACCGGTCCCACCAACGTGGCCAAAAGACCCGCTGAGATCTAAAGAAAACGAGCTTCAAATTACCGAAACAGTGTCTGCACCTTTGAATCATTGTCCACAACTCGCCGTGTTCTCCGGCGCCAGCCTGAAGTCTAAAACAGACGGGACAGCAACTCGTGCATCCAAAGTCAACCATCCACGCCTGAAGGCACCGTCACCCGATTCAAAAACCGAAACCAACTCAGAATTCAAACGTGCCGCGCCGAAAAGTAGCATCTTCAAACGTAATCTTGCCAATGGGGTGCACAGTAAAGCGAGCGACACCACACCTGCCAGCGAGCTCCGAGGCCTGCACGCGGCCACGCGACCGACTGGCGACAAGGCGCGGGTCTTCTGTGTGGTGTGCGGAGAGCTGCGCGGCAAGACGCTCAATGCAGCTGGCGGCGGGACGGGCTGGGTTTGTTCGTTGTGTGGGACCGAACGCAGCGTCGCTAGCCACGACGCAGACAGCGTTCTTAACAGCATCCAGAGGAGAGAACGCCACGAGCAATATCCAGGGTTCATACATTTCGAAAATTCGATTGCAGACGTGTGCGATATAACGCCATTGGCGTTCAGACCGGATGGAAGCGGAAATGATTCAGATTTAAATTCGACGAAGTGGGATACGAATGACCAGTCGTCGAAGTCCAGCAAAGCGAAGAGTGGACAAGATAAAACCGTCGACTACCAAAAGACGAACAAGTTGAGGAAGGATGATAAGTTCAAGAGAAGGGTGGTAGCGGTGGAGACGTCGTCTGATGGGTCCAGTGTGCTCTCGCCGTTCAGAGAGGCGAGGGCAGTGTTTGAGAGAGGGTCCAGGGGTCCTGATGATCAGCTCAAGCGGAACTACGTGCGGAAGGTGGATGATAGGTATTCTTTGAAGCCGGCGTCACACTTTGAGAAGCGTTCCGAGCAGCGTGCTGCGTGCAGCGTAGAAAAAAGCAGGAGGGTTAAGTTGAAACTTGTGAAGAAGCCTGCAGAGTGAGGCTGGGAAGTTGCGGGCATGACGCGTTGGATGGCAGTGGTATCGTGGATAAACTTCTGCCGCCGAAATGTGGGACTTTTGTGTCGGATTTATTTTGTGGTGTGTATGATTCGTGTGGTGAAAATCGATTTGGTTAATGTGAGTTTTTTCAGTGAATTTCTCTGTAAAACTTTACTATTTCTCATGTCAGTTGGTAAAAGGTTTACCCAGATAGATGTTTTAATTGAATATAATGCAGTTTATTATCAATCCTGAACTGATTCAACTGATTTATAACTTCAGCAATCGAACGTTTGATGTCATTTAGCGACGCTGGGAAAATATAAAATAAATTTGTAGAAGTGGTTTCACGGTTGCTGCTGTGTTTGACAGTCGTACAGAGCAGCAACCGTGAAGCCACTTCTACCATCAACATGGGCTCTGAAAAGCCACTTCTACCATCAACATGGGCTCTGAAAAGCCACTTCTACCATCAACATGGGCTCTGAAAAGCCACTTCTACCATCAACATGGGCTCTGAAAAGCCACTTCTACCATCAACATGGGCTCTGAAAAGCCACTTCTACCATCAACATGGGCTCTGAAAAGCCACTTCTACCATCAACATGGGCTCTGAAAAGCCACTTCTACCATCAACATGGGCTCTGAAAAGCCACTTCTACCATCAACATGGGCTCTGAAAAGCCACTTCTACCATCAACATGGGCCCTGAAAACCACCGCTTAGCCATAAAATAAATTACAATTCATGTCGACGAGGTGATTCACCGTTCATAGTCCTGTTTCTATCTCCACGGAACCCAACAACTCAAATAAACTTGATATGCGCTCTAAACGCGACAGCATAATTCGCAATGCGTAGCCCCGGAAAATGACAGATCCAGGTTTACCAATACAATTTAGACCTGGCCACCTGGCACCTGGCAAGGTGGCAATCTGGCGTCCCACCAAGTCTCGATAATACGTTTTTATTGTGACCATCAAGAAGGTGATGTAGGTTTCTCAGAACCTTGCTGTCGGATGACCGAGATCTCGTTACTGTCAAGTGATTTCTGCACTCTGAAATTTCTTCATGCAGATAATTCGAGAGATTCGAGCGCCAGCGTGTCGACGGACTCAGGACAGCAGAGCGGCGTTGAGAGCAGACCGCACACTCGTGAGTACAAGCAAATATCTTACTCTTATAATATACTGGAATATTTTATATCCGATATTGATATTTGATAATAATAATAGTCAATTTATTCGTCCGCTAGGGTGAATGATTTTTTGCACAAAAAAACACAAATTAAGGCATTCTCAAAGTGATCCGGCTGGCCAGGCCTGTCGATGTTTCTTCCTCCTCTTCTTCACTCTTCTGTTCTTCTTCCTCCATATATTTGATATAAAAAAAAATATTTTCCTATATATCGGAAACTGCAGAAATATAGCATGGCTGAGCTGGTACAGAATCTTCAACGCTATCTGGCGGGGAGGTTAGGAAGTAAAGGAGCTCACAGCCAGGTAAAACTTAACACATCTTTATTGATGTCATCTCACGTAATATCGAGGAGGCTTTGTTTGCCACTGATGCTCAATCTCAAGCGTCAACTCACAGCTGACAGATAAAAGAGTATCTTTTCCGGATGATAACTTGTTAACTCTAAAGGCTGGTTCACAATCAACATAGCAATAGACATAACTTAAAATAAGCAGTAACTTAAAAGTTTGACATGGTCAAACATTATGTTTAAGTCATGTCTAAGTTAAGTCCTTGTGTTTGTTGTAGACAGTCTAATGGAGATCCATATGTCAAACTTTTAACTTACTGCTTATTTTAAGTTCTGTCTATTGCTAAGTTCATTGTCAACCAGCCTTAACTTCTAACTTTTCTGCCCGGTTCTCTGTCTCCCGATTTTGCCGTTACTTACTTTATGAGATTTAGTGAGATGTTTGGTATCGTCTTGAGACCAGAATGTGCGCAGTCATTCCAGTAATTAAAGCAGTAATGACGTAGAATTTAATGAAAAAATAAACTTACTTGTGTAGCTTTGAACCAAACTGCACACGCTGCATGCACGTGTTAGAAGCAAAATATCTTTTTTTAAATTGTATCCGTACCCGGGACACAAACCCGGGACATAAACCCGGGACACAAACCCGGAGCAAATTTTACCTTGGTGAATGATGTATGATGAATGATGATTGGTGATGCATCGTGATGAATTCTACATCCCGGCAAGTTTCTCACCGGGTTCGACCCCCGGTACGGGTACAATTTGGAATACACTGATTCCATTCAATGAAAATGATATCAAAGCAACGTCATGATACCCACTCGCTAAAGCCAGGCAGAGCAATTCGGGTTGTGATTTCCCTGTCTTCCTTTGTTATTTAGCAGAGATTATTAATATTTTTATACAAACTGGTAGTAGGTACAGTGACGTCACTTCTCTGCGTGGAATAGGTCTTTTGGGGATTTTAAAAATGATTTTATTGCAAGAAAGCTGTAGAGAAAACTGCCCAATAAAGTATTAAAATCTCAGGAATTTTCAGTATAATTCCATGTTTTCTTCAAAATTAAAAATACGATTCGATTTCCTCGTCTAAACGTGTCGACACAACGCCGGTGTAGCCTTGAATATTTACAGATGACTTTAAACACTTCATGAGTTGCAGCATAAATCTGTCGGCCATAAAACCATCATAGAAAGATAAATTTGTATATTTCTGTAAGTGTTTATAACGCAGCCAGCTAAGGGTGCCTACTTAACACTATATATAGTATGTTTATTTTAAGAAGCTCACCCCATTTCTGTCCACCCCTAGCTGTAGATGAGCAGACGGGGGTGTCCAAAGTAGAGCTGCAGATTGACGCCGGCGCGTCCCTCGGAATCATCCTGCAGGAAGGTAACGGTCGTGTTTTTACTACTTTTACAACCCTGGGTCAAAAATCTATATTCCAATGAAAAATCCAATCCAAAATCCTATGAAATAAAATACGACGCGAACCCCAACAGACCACATTCAAAATTCATTTCAAGAGTCAATCAAATTTTGGGTGGCATTGTTTTTCTTATCGGAATACATTTGTTTTTTATCACTTATCGGCCCTGGAATGGGTTATTTTGCATGTGGTACATTGCTTTACCTATTCCACTCAGAGGCAACAGACGTCAGATACCCACTGGACGTGCTACCAGTTTGAAGAAAAATATTAGTTATCTCTGCTAAATAACAAAGGAAGACAGGGAAATCACAACCCGAATTGCTCTGCCTGGCTTTAGCGAGTGGGTATCATGACGTTGCTTTGATTGAACGGAATAAGGTGTATAGGATCATTTCAAGATGCTGTGAAATCTTCGACGCAAGGCTCTAGGTAGGGATACGTCAGCAACCCGGCTCGTGCGATTTTTGGCACAAGCAGCCCACCGGACGTGAACGAGTCAACCGGCATTTCCCATTCTTGTCCAGGGGGGGGGGGGGGGGGCACCTACATCTCACCACCGTTGACTTCCGCTTGCACAGCACAGCTCTAGTGCTGGCTGTAGGTGTCTTTTGGCACCGCGTCAATACTTCTCTCGAACTCGACGCCATGGTGAAACGAAAAAAAGGGTGAAGGCGCTGCTAAAAATAGCGACGCGGTCTCGTTCTCCCAACATTTGCTCGATTTGTCTGCGTTCATAATAACATAATCGGTAGCGCGTTCAGAGTTCAGATGCATGGCCGCCGTTGAATAGTCGTCAAATCGCGAAAAATTTGAATTTGAATTTGAATTTGTAACGGTTTTTGCCAGTGGTGTGCAGTGTGCAGTGAGTCGTGTGCGATTTTTGACGTTTGGCGTCTGCGTTTTGCTGGAAGTGTCGGTGGTTTCGGTTTATATTCGTGTTTTTCATGAGCAGTGATTGTTTGCCAGCGAAGAAATAAACACGGCTCGTCGTGGCTCGCATGTGATAGAGAGTTACTTGCGTTATTTTCATTTACAACACCAGCTCTGTGTTTTGATAGTGTCACACACTTTATAATGCACACATTGATTAATGGAAATGATAACGTAAACATTTTCGACCGCAGTTTCGAATTACTTTATAAATAAATATCTCAGATCGTTGCTGTGAGTTTTTTTTCTTTTTAACATGGCTATAAGTGTAAGCTAATAAAGTCTTAGCAGTCTGTGTGAGGATTCGTTAGGAATATGTTTTCTTCGCTGAAGTTGTCGAGCCTTCGCTCGCGTAAACATAACAATGTTGTCGTCGGTGCGTCGTCGGTGAATAACATCTCTTCGTTGAACACGAGCCCGGTGCTGGCGTCGAAGCCTCCGCGCACGCCCGTTCCGTCCAGCAGAAGGACGAGCAAATGTAAGAAACGTGGCGGACTTGTCTTCAAGTCTGTTGGCGCTGTGTGGACCAAACGACACGACTGTTTTTGGTGAAATTTTCAGAAGACATCCGTTGGGGAATGTTTGAGTTTTTGGGACTTAACATTCACTACCCAGTAAAACATTTTCTCTGAAAACTTACTAGCTAAGATTAGGACAAAACACGAGTTTTTAGAAAGTGATGACATCCGATGACCTTCCCTGATCATCCCTCAAATATTTTTATGACAGTTCCCAATTAACTTTTCTTATAAATTAGTTTTAAATACATTTTCTGATTTATCAAATCACGTTTCGCACCCAGAGCCCACACAATTCCATATATTTCATCTACACTTTCCAGATATGAAAAGCATTAGAACATAAAAACTGAAATAATTTCATTGTTGCATGTCAAGTTGGTACTTCTCATGAAAATGACAGTAAAAAGTACCCTTTTTTTAACGCTTTCCCTTTTTTTTCCGCGCCAAATCAATTCTGACTCCTGTTAAACCTTGTAGATGAAATCAGCCTTGAAATAACAATCATCTACAAAGCGATTACAATCATCGTTTGCAAAGCTTGTTTGGTGTTCCCTCGATGCAGCTCGATGTTATACGTTTGATTCGTCGATTGATACGTGCGTCATGTTTGTTTAACTTTGAAAACAATGTCTGACTGTGGTTAACGTGTTGATGTTCACAACATTTATGTTTATGATCTCCGTGTATAAACATGATTGTTTAGCCCCGATTTTAAGTGGATCTATCTGGCATGAAAGTGATGTTTATTGCAGGACAGGAACGTGTCCCTACAGAGGCTACTAGAACCCCCTGAAACCTTGTAAGGTTTGATGAGAGTATTCATATATATATATATATATATATATATATGATATTCATCATTCGTCTTCAGACCCTCAAGCGAACCAAAACCTTGCAGATTTCTGCATTTAACTCAGTAAAATACAGATTTCAACAGAGGTTTGGTCTGAAACCTTCTGGATTTCTCTGTATAAGTTCACAAGCTTTTGATGACAAGCTATGATAATCTAATTCACAAGCTAATCCGTGCTGTCGAGAGGTTGACAAGCAAGGCGAGTGAAGTTGTCGTACTGACTTCAAACCCTCCGACCTCTCTCCCGAACAGAACTGATCGTGTGCACGATGGTCACCCATCAAACACCTGACTCAACGCGATGTTGCTTAACTTCGGTATTCTCACGATAACCGGTGTTGCCAATGTTGCCAAACCGTTGCAAACTCTAGTTAGCTCCGAAAGCTGGCGGATATCATGCAGACTCTGAAAGGAGCTTTTCGCTTTATCTGGTCTGAAATCATCTCAGGTCAGGTTACAATCCGCAAACTCGAGTTAGCAGCGAGATCTTGCGGATTTAATGCAGACTCTGAGCTTTACGGCTGGTTGCAGGCGGCAGCGGCCGGAGCCAGCTGTGTCCGAGCATCCGGAGCCTGCGATCCGGCTCCGTGGCGGACAAGTCCGACGCACTCGCCGCCGGCGACCGCGTGGCGGGCGTCAACGGAGTACGCACTGCGCAGATGCGACACGAAGAGGTCAGCCGGATGCTGGACAACGTCGCAGAGCGCGCGGTGCTGGACATCGAGTACGCCTTGCCCGGTGGGTGTCACCCTTGAACCATGTCACCCAGCTGCTTGGTTGTGAGGAGGATGTATTTGTCAAACCCCGATTATAACGTGGCTCCATGGAGATAGAAACAGGACTATGAATGAACATAGAAGCCGGTGAATCTAGTGACGCTATGCTGCAATCACACACCAACAACTCGACTAACCCCGATTATAACGTGGCTCCATGGAGATAGAAACAGGACTATGAATGAACATAGAAGCCGGTGAATCTAGTGACGCTATGCTGCAATCACACGCCAACAACTCGACTAACCCCGATTAAAACGTGGCTCCATGGAGATAGAAACAGGACTATGAATGAACATAGAAGCCGGTGAATCTAGTGACGCTACGCTGCAATCACACGCCAACAACTCGACTAACCCCGATTATAACGTGGCTCCATGGAGATAGAAACAGGACTATGAATGAACATAGAAGCCGGTGAATCTAGTGACGCTATGCCGCAATCACACGCCAACAACTCGACTAACCCCGATTATAACGTGGCTCCATAGAGATAGAAACAGGACTATGAATGAACATAGAAGCCCGTGAATCTAGTGACGCTATGCTGCAATCACACGCCAACAACTCGACTAACCCCGATTATAACGTGGCTCCATGGAGATAGAAACAGGACTATGAATGAACATAGAAGGTGGTGAATCTAGTGACGCTATGCTGCAATCACACGCCAACAACTCGACTAACCCCGATTATAACGTGGCTCCACGGAGGTAGAAACAGGACTATGAATGAACATAGAAGGCGGTGAATCTAGTGACGCTACGCTGCAATCACACACCAACAACTCGACTAACCCCGATTATAACGTGGCTCCATGGAGATAGAAACAGGACTATGAATGAACATAGAAGGCGGTGAATCTAGTGACGCTATGCTGCAATCACACACCAACAACTCGACTAACCCCGATTATAACGTGGCTCCACGGAGATAGAAACAGGACTATGAATGAACATAGAAGGTGGTGAATCTAGTGACGCTACGCTGCAATCACACGCCAACAACTCGACTAACCCCGATTATAACGTGGCTCCATGGAGATAGAAACAGGACTATGAATGAACATAGAAGGCGGTGAATCTAGTGACGCTATATGCTGCAATCACACGCCAACAACTCGACTAACCCCGATTATAACGTGGCTCCATGGAGATAGAAACAGGACTATGAATGAACATAGAAGGTGGTGAATCTAGTGACGCTATGCTGCAATCACACACCAACAACTCGACTAACCCCGATTATAACGTGGCTCCATGGAGATAGAAACAGGACTATGAATGAACATAGAAGCCGGTGAATCTAGTGACGCTATGCTGCAATCACACGCCAACAACTCGACTAACCCCGATTATAACGTGGCTCCACGGAGATAGAAACAGGACTATGAATGAACATAGAAGGCGGTGAATCTAGTGACGCTATGCTGCAATCTCACGCCAACAACTCGACTAACCCCGATTATAACGTGGCTCCATGGAGATAGAAACAGGACTATGAATGAACATAGAAGGTGGTGAATCTAGTGACGCTATGCTGCAATCACACGCCAACAACTCGACTAACCCCGATTATAACGTGGCTCCATGGAGATAGAAACAGGACTATGAATGAACATAGAAGGTGGTGAATCTAGTGACGCTATGCTGCAATCACACGCCAACAACTCGACTAACCCCGATTATAACGTGGCTCCATGGAGATAGAAACAGGACTATGAATGAACATAGAAGGTGGTGAATCTAGTGACGCTATGCTGCAATCACACACCAACAACTCGACTAACCCCGATTATAACGTGGCTCCATGGAGATAGAAACAGGACTATGAATGAACATAGAAGCCGGTGAATCTAGTGACGCTATGCTGCAATCACACGCCAACAACTCGACTAACCCCGATTATAACGTGGCTCCACGGAGATAGAAACAGGACTATGAATGAACATAGAAGCCGGTGAATCTAGTGACGCTATGCTGCAATCACACGCCAACAACTCGACTAACCCCGATTATAACGTGGCTCCATGGAGATAGAAACAGGACTATGAATGAACATAGAAGCCGGTGAATCTAGTGACGCTATGCTGCAATCACACGCCAACAACTCGACTAACCCCGATTATAACGTGGCTCCATGGAGATAGAAACAGGACTATGAATGAACATAGAAGGTGGTGAATCTAGTGACGCTATGCTGCAATCACACGCCAACAACTCGACTAACCCCGATTATAACGTGGCTCCATGGAGATAGAAACAGGACTATGAATGAACATAGAAGGTGGTGAATCTAGTGACGCTATGCTGCAATCACACGCCAAAAACTCGACTAACCCCGATTATAACGTGGCTCCATGGAGATAGAAACAGGACTATGAATGAACATAGAAGCCGGTGAATCTAGTGACGCTATGCTGCAATCACACGCCAACAACTCGACTAACCCCGATTATAACGTGGCTCCATGGAGATAGAAACAGGACTATGAATGAACATAGAAGCCGGTGAATCTAGTGACGCTATGCTGCAGTGGTGAATCTAGTGACGTGATGATGATGATGATGATGATGATGATGACCGCATCGCCACCCGACTGTTGCAGCTGCGCCTGCGTGCATGAGCGTGTCCAGCCGGGTGACCCAGGTGACCTTGACCCGCGACTCCGGCAGCCTGGGGTTCACGCTGCGCGGGGGCTCGAACCCGGACCCGATGCTCTCCCGTCCGTTGACGGTGACTCAAGTCCGGCCAGGCGGCCCGGCAGACAGGTCAGACATGACGACGATTCAGAGGATTCACTTGGCTTCCTTATTTCACGGAGGAATCCAAGTCGCGGAAAAATCTCCATCTTTTTCTTGTAACTGCACTAAAATTTAGACGGCTCATTTTGGAAGGTAACATTTTTGATCCAAATTTCAAACTTAATGGCGTCAATACTCGTCCAAACTGCAAATCTCAGAATCAATCGAATATATTTCACGGAAATTGAGCCCAAAACAGAAAAAAATTTTGACCGTTCATTGCTTCGACCTCCCGTAAGCTGCAACTATTGTTAACGTTGTAACCTTTGAAATACAACATGAAATAAAGTGACCCTGTAAAGCATAGATATGCAAGTGTAAGGTTTTGCCCTTTTAAAACGTTGTGTCGTTGTGGCGTTCACAGTCCTGAAGATGCCCACGCCATCGCGGACGAAACGTCGACACGCGACAAGGTCCTTTTTAGGACCGCAAAATCGTTTTAACAGATCGAAACCGAACACTTGCATATCTACAACTCACGGCTTCGAACTACTCCGCATTACCAGTAAAGCTTGTCTAACGGCTGGCCCCGTGCCTCGCAGGGACGGCACGATCAAGGCTGGAGACCGCTTGATCGCCATCAACGGAACTCTCCTGCAGTCAGCTACCTTGATGGACGCTCAGAGACTGCTGCAGCAGACACAGAACCAGCCGCACTGCATCCTCGCCGTCGAGTACGACGTCAGCCTTCTAGACTCGGTGAGTTAACATCAATCATCCCTTCCTCTGAGACCATGTCCACTTGTGTAGGAGTCCGTAGCACGCTGGCTGCGAGGCGGACGGCTGGGAACGTGCGACGCGTTCGGTGGGACGTTGAAGCGCGTAGCACGCTGGCTGCGAGGCGGACGGCTGGGAACGTGCGACGCGTTCGGTGGGACGTTGAAGCGCGTAGCACGCTGGCTGCGAGGCGGACGGCTGGGAACGTGCGACGCGTTCGGTGGGACGTTGAAGCGCGTAGCACGCTGGCTGCGAGGCGGACGGCTGGGAACGTGCGACGCGTTCGGTGGGACGTTGAAGCGCGTAGCACGCTGGCTGCGAGGCGGACGGCTGGGAACGCTTGGTTAAAACGACCCCTGTGTTAGGTCCGACACGCCACCGGACCCTTGCTGGTGGAGATCGAGCACCCCGGCGCCGGCGCGCTCGGCATCACGCTGGCTGACGCCGAGGGCAAGGGGTCGTGGATATCGCGGGGCAGCCAGGACGGGGAGGTGTCTGGCTGCGTGGTGGTCTCCAGCATCGCGCCAGGACGTACGGCCGACAGGTAAAGCTGTTATCTGCACCTCCTGACCTGGTATCGGTGATCGTAATAAACTTGATATCAATTCCACAGTTGGTTGTCCGTGTACATGTCATGAAACATACATGTCATGATGTCATGAGATGTCATGTCATGATGTCATTGAGCATCATCTTATCATGTCTTGGTAGCATAATGGATGGATGGAAGTGTTGTCGGCGTCGGTGTGCCCTTGGCCGTGGATGGGAGGGTTTTCTCGCACTGAGCTAATATCTGGGGTGGAAGTTCCTGTGGGGGTTGTTGTTCTCGGCGCTGGCACCCCGGGCATGCTAGAGAGGCAGGGTTGGGTGAGTTAAAAATTCTATAAGGTAATTTTCTCTCTTAGCTATCAAATCGCTGTAGAACGGTTATGAGTACCTAAATTTTCGACGTCAGCGCCACCCATTTACCAAAATTGAACCAACTCGGTCAAGTTTTTCACTATTCACTACTCAATTCAAATAAAGGCAGGAAAAAGGGGCCTGATCGAGTAAGAAAACATATCGATGTTTGCAATTATTATAAACTAAAGAACTTTACCTAACCTACTGCATACATGGGAGGAGTGAATGCATTTCGGTTATAAATCGACACCAATGGTTGCAATTAACGGCCAAGTGAACGTCAAAGTTGGCTGTGACCTTCACAAGCTCCAACTCGTCAATCTCCTCCATCTTTTCCAACGCCTCCACCTACTTCAACTACTTAGGGTGCATTCCGTAATGAAATCAGAATGACCAGAACGACCGGCCCGATTATTATGTCCGCCATTTTCGATCCCGGTTGGTCCGCTGAATTACGGAACGAATTGACTGCTTAGAAATGGCGGGTTATGGTTTCTAACCAACAAACTTCCTACAAATCCAATAGCTAGGTATCTATAACTAACTAATATGAATCTATTAAGCGCAATCGTTTACGTTTACTTGTCATGGCTCTCTCCGCTTCTGCTTCAGGTATTACAATGGATACCACATTGTTTAATCCATCACAAAACTCGACCGCTCGCCACGACATGATGATGAGGTTGAAATTGGCGCACTTTTTCACTAACCGACCGGAGTGACCGGCCGAAAAGCTCGATCCCTCTGATCGCGATCGAAACGACACAACCGGTGGAATACGGAACAGTCCTCTCGGTTATTCTGGTTAACCAAGTCAATTACGGAACGGATTTTGGTAGTCCGGTTAGGATCGGGTCATTCTGATTTCATTACGGAATGCACCCTTAAAATACCCAAATTCTTTCAACTTTTCTATCCAACTCTTCCAAATCGTCCAACACAACGCCTCCCACTACTTCAACGCCTGCCACAACAAAAACGCCTCCAACCCCAACGACTCCACCTCTTCCAACGCCTCCAAACCCAACGCCTCCAGCTACTAAAGCAACTTCAACGCCTCCAACCCCAACGCCTCCCACTGCGCAGGTGCGGCGCGCTGCACGTCGGCGACCAGATCCTCGGCGTCGACGAGACGCGCGTCGAGGGCACGACGATGTCTGCGCGTGACGTCACACGCCTGCTGGACACGCCCCCCCGGGGGGCGAGGGGCGTGGTCACGCTCGAGATCCTGCCGCTGTCGCAAGCCAATCGCGGGTGGCGCGTTTCAGACGAGGCAGCGCGCAGCAGGGGTAACGACCCTTGCACTACCGCATTGAGAACCACGTCTCTTCCTCATCTTAGCATCTTAGATTGATTGCCGGTGTTTAACGACGCACTGTTTTGCTGGCACCGTGGCACTGGTCTATAATGAAAGGGTGATGATGAACGTAACCTATGGCTAGAAGGGAGGAGGGGAAACCCGGTGCCAGCACGTAGCCTACTCCTGTCGAAAAGCACCAAGGGGACCACCGGCTTTACGTCCCTTCCGAAGGACGGTACAACTCGAGCGACAGGATTCCTCCGCTAATCCGTGCTGTCGAGAGGTTGACAAGCAAGGCGAGTGAAGTTGTCGTACTAACTTCAAACCCTCCGACCTCTCTCCCGAACAGAACTGACCATGTGCATGATGGTTACCCATCCAACAGCACGATGTTGCTTAACTTGGGTGATCTCACGAGAACCGGTGTTTCCAACGTTGCCAAACGGATCGGTTCGGTTATCAAACCACTGGGAAACCAGAAACTGAGAAATTAAAAAACCACTGAGACCAGCCTGTGTGTCGCAGGCTTCCTGCGCTACGCCGCGACCCCGAGTCCGACGGACTCGTCCTCGATGACCGGGCTGCACCGACGTGGCTCAACGCGCACGCGCTCTGACTCCAGCTCCAGCCGGGCGCGTACCGACCTCGACTCGTTCCACGCAGGTAGCAGCAAACATCTCACCAGGCTGTAGGATGCAGGACACTCTGCCAGCAAACATCTCACCAGGCTGTAGGATGCAGGACACTCTGCCAGCAAACATCTCACCAGGCTGTAGGATGCAGGACACTCTGCCAGAAAACATCTCACCAGGCTGTAGGATGCAGGACACTCTGCCAGCAAACATCTCACCAGGCTGTAGGATGCAGGACACTCTGCCAGCAATCATCTCACCAGGCTGTAGGATGCACGACACTCTGCCAGCAAACATCTCACCAGGCTGTAGGATGCAGGACACTCTGCCAGCAAACATCTCACCAGGCTGTAGGATGCAGGACACTCTGCCAGCAAACATCTCACCAGGCTGTAGGATGCAGGACACTCTGCCAGCAAACATGTCAGCAGGCTTTAGGATGCAGGACACTCTGCCAGCAAACATCTCACCAGGCTGTAGGATGCAGGACACTCTGCCAGCAAACATCTCACCAGGCTTTAGGATGCAGGACACTCTGCCAGCAAACATCTCACCAGGCTTTAGGATGCAGGACACTCTGCCAGCAAACATCTCACCAGGCTGTAGGATGCAGGACACTCTGCCAGCAAACATCTCACCAGGCTGTAGGATGCAGGACACTCTGCCAGCAAACATGTCACCAGGCTGTAGGATGCAGGACCTTTCCTCTTTGACCAGTGAATGGTCATGTCGATGACAGGATGATGCTGAGGCTAACATCCTACCCATTTAACAGGCAACCTGAGCCACTGCGAGACGATTTGTCTGACCTTGACGGCCGACGTTCAAGGTTACGGGTTGACGGCTACCGACGAGGAGCCGGGAGTGGTCGTCGTGGCGGCCATAGAGCAGGGAAGTCCCGTCGACAGGTAAGACACATTGTGACACATTGCGCCAAATAATGCTAGCTATGCTACATAACGGCAGCTACGGCACAATACGAGACCTCGTGGGACATTATGCTTCATCATGATGCCACATCATGCCACATTATGGGAGCTATAGTATAAATGAGATCCCACTTTTAACACCAGCTGTATGCAACTGAAATCCCACGTATGGCACCAAATGTAGTAGACACCTTGGCTTAATACGATGCGCTATCCATGTTGTAGAGATCAGTGTCCTTGGCTCAATACGATGCGCTATCCATGTTATAGAGAGCAGTGTCCTTGGCTCAATACGATGCGCTATCCATGTTATAGAGATCAGTGTCCTTGGCTCAATACGATGCGCTATCCATGTTATAGAGATCAGTGGCCTTGGCTCAATACGATGCGCTATCCATGTAATAGAGAGCAGTGTCCTTGGCTCAATACGATGCGCTATCCATGTAATAGAGAGCAGTGTCCTTGGCTCAATACGATGCGCTATCCATGTTATAGAGAGCAGTGTCCTTGGCTCAATACGATGCGCTATCCATGTTATAGAGAGCAGTGTCCTTGGCTCAATACGATGCGCTATCCATGTAATAGAGAGCAGTGTCCTTGGCTCAATACGATGCGCTATCCATGTTATAGAGAGCAGTGTCCTTGGCTCAATACGATGCGCTATCCATGTAATAGAGAGCAGTGTCCTTGGCTCAATACGATGCGCTATCCATGTAATAGAGAGCAGTGTCCTTGGCTCAATACGATGCGCTATCCATGTTATAGAGATCAGTGTCCTTGGCTCAATACGATGCGCTATCCATGTTATAGAGATCAGTGTCCTTGGCTTAATACGATGCGCTATCCATGTTATAGAGATCAGTGTCCTTGGCTCAATACGATGCGCTATCCATGTTATAGAGATCAGTGTCCTTGGCTCTATACGATGCATGTTATAGAGGTGAGTGGTTTTGACGCTTGTGGTTTATGACAGATGTGGCTGCGTGCAAGTCGGTGACAGGATTCTCTCGGCCAACCACAAGGCGGACGGTCTGACCGGAAGCGACGTCAACGGGATGGTCAACAACTTCGGCGGGCTGACGCTGGAGGTGGAGTTTCCGGTGGCGGATGCCGTGGTTCCGTCGAGCGGGGTGTTTTCTGTGAAGCTGGCCAAGCGAGGCAACGGGCTCGGGATCACTGTCACTGGTACGTGGTCCGGGGGCTCTCGTTGTTTGCTGTTGCTTCGGAACGTTGTGTTGACTAGGCTAAGCGAATACTCATATTATCGTGTTGTGGATGAGCGTTATATTTACGTTCAATGACATTCGTTAGATGGAAATAATATCATGTTGTAGTTGTCGTGAAATTATTTGAATATTTCAAAACGTAAAAATCGATTTCAAGAAAAACTATTCAATTGATTTGCTTGAAATTAACACAGTATCTTTTTTTCACGGTTTTAAATGCACACAGTAAATTTAGTTAACATCGGCTGAAGATAAAGTTGCTTTAGTGGCAAAAAAACTGCAGAAACGCTTAAAAAGTGACATAAAAGTGCTATTTTCAAGAAAACTGCTAACCGTACAACAATGAAATTTGTACACAAACATTGAATCGTGAGGTTCAACATATCTAGAAAGTTTCGTCAAATTAAATTCAGATGCTCGGCCTCCAGAGTGCAAAACGTGTTTTGGAAAAACTGAAAACTTTCGTAAAAGCTTATAAAATAAAATTTTCTCGTCCGAATTGCTTCAAAAACGTGGCAGACCTAATTTCAAAGAAGACGAAGGATTACAGAAATTTTCATGAAAATCCGTCTCGGCGTTTGGCCCGTAGACCGCGAACAAACAAATTTAAGTATAGAAGTAACGTATCCCACACCAGCCACCAATTGTAAGCTCGTGCACATGCGCAGCCGGTGGCGACGGTGGCGCCGTCATCTCTGCGGTGCGTCGAGGTTCCGTCGCCCACCGCAGCGGCGCGCTGGCTGCCGGCGACAAGCTCCTCGCCGTCGACTCGCGTCCCGTCGCGCGCGCCACGTTGCGTGAGACCAGGACAATCTTGCAACGCTGTGCGGACGTCGTCACGCTCAGGGTGCAGAAGGAGGACCGCCGCAAGGGTGGGTTTCAAGTCCTTAGGGCGCATTCCCAACCCGTAGCACGCTCTGTTCCAAGCCCGTAGCACGCTGTGTTTCAAGCCCGTAGCACGCTGTGTTTCAAGCCCGTAGCACGCTGTGTTTCAAGCCCGTAGCACGCTGTGTTTCAAGCCCGTAGCATGCTGTGTTTCAAGCCAGTAGCACGCTGTGTTTCAAGCCCGTAGCACGCTGTGTTTCAAGCCCGTAGCACGCTGTGTTTCAAGCCCGTAGCACGCTGTGTTTCAAGCTCGTAGCACGCTGTGTTTCAAGCCCGTAGCACGCTGTGTTTCAAGCCCGTAGCACGCTGTGTTTCAAGCCCGTAGCACGCTGTGTTTCAAGCCCGTAGCACGCTGTGTTTCAAGCTCGTAGCACGGTGTTTCAAGCCCGTAGCACGCTGTGTTTCAAGCTCGTAGCACGCTGTGTTTCAAGCCCGTAGCACGCTGTGTTTCAAGCCCGTAGCACGCTGTGTTTCAAGCTCGTAGCACGGTGTTTCAAGCCCGTAGCACGCTGTGTTTCAAGCCCTTAGCACGCTGTGTTTCAAGCCCGTAGCACGGTGTTTCAAGCCCGTAGCACGCTGTGTTTCAAGCCCGTAGCACGCTGTGTTTCAAGCCCGTAGCACGCTGTGTTTCAAGCCCGTAGCACGCTGTGTTTCAAGCCCGTAGCACGCTGTGTTTCAAGCCCGTAGCACGCTGCAGTAGTGGAATATTCGATGGCGACCCATCCAGCGCATGTGCCAGCCGGATGTTGCTTAACGTAGCTCCGATGTTTCGTGTGTCCGGCAGACGTGTCGGACGGACACAGCGTCGTCTACACCGTGGAGTTGACGCGCGACGGCGGTTCGTTGGGCGTGACCTTGGCCGGGTCGGAGGACTGCGTCGAGCCGATCGTGATCGCCAGTCTCACCCCCGGGGGGTTGGCCGAGTTGACGGGGGCGTTGCACGAGGGAGACAGGTGGGCGTTTGTCGGGCTTGGTTCGGATACGCACGCTCTGGACGTGGTAGATATTTTACTTAAATGTTATCTTAAACCAAATTTTAGGTTGTAGAATAGAGGAAACTCTGCTTCAAGATAGGTGGATGAGAAACTTAAGATACTGGGCCGAAATTACAGTGCGCGCAGCGAATTGGCTAGCCTTCGGATTTAAACCCATCTTTGTGGTGAAAACCTTCCGGTTTTTTCTGCTTTCTTCCTCTCTCCGTGATAACTATTTAACTGTGACCGGTTCTAAGGTAGATTAAGTGGATCTAAGAACGACGGAAACGGAAACAAATTACAAATAGTTTGTTTTTTTACATGAAATTATTGGTAATTAATTGTAATTTTTGTATTTAAAAAAAAAAAAAAAAAAACTAAGATTTAATTGATTATTGGTGCTTAACGACGCACTGTTTTGACAACTGGCCCTTTGGCACTGGTCTAATGGCGTCGGTGAATGAAATGGTGATGATGAGGGTGATGATGAACCTAACCTATGGCTAGAAGGGAGGAGGGGAAACCCGGTGCCGGCACGTAGCCTACTCCTGTCGAAAATCACCGAGGGGACCACCGGCTTTACGTCCCTTCCGAAGGACGGTACAACTCGAACGACAGGATTCCTCCGCTAATCCGTGCTGTCGAGAGGTTGACAAGCAAGGCGAGTGAAGTTGTCGTACTAACTTCAAACCCTCCGACCTCTCTCCCGAACAGAACTGATCATGTGCATGATGGTCACCCATCAAACACCTGACTCAGCGCGATGTTGCTTAACTTCGGTGATCTCACGAGAACCGGTGTTTCCAACGTTGCCAAACCGTTCGGTCTAAGATTTAAAGACGTAAACGAAAAAAGGTACAAAATGTTTAATTTATTCGATGGAACGACGTTTATCAGTGAAATTGATGTACATTTTGATACAAAACAGGCAGATCGAGGAGACGGAGAGCAGTAACACAAGACGTTTGTCTTCTTACAAGGAATTAAGTTTTTTAAAGGTGTTATCTGAGGCTGTACGGTTGAGAGCTTTGCACCACCACTCGCCCGAGTCGGTCGTGAAGGCAAGCATGATGAAGAAAGCCACCGTAAAGCCGAACATTATGAGAAGACCGACTCTACCGCAGAGACACAAGCTCCATGCGTTGGGATCCGGTTCTTGCTGATTGATTCGAGGTCTGGAAACAATGTGGAATTTGCGATTGATAATATTTTAAGGAAAAAAACATTTAATCAGCAGTAAAATATGGGAAATTTTCGGTGAAATTGGGCGAAAAAGCGCTGGTAGCGAGCCTAGCGGAGTAGCTAGAAGTTTAAGTATAAGCAAGTGCAGTAATCACCGGTAAAGATACTCTTTTATCTGTCAGCTGTCAGTTGACGCTTGAGATTGAGCTTCAGTGGCAGACAAAGTCTTGCTCATTATTGCGTGAGATGACTTTAGTATGCGTGGTAGGTTTAATTTCTACCCAAGCCAAGTGGCCAGCGCTACGAATCTGTCACCTGCTCAATTGTGCTATTTCTTAATTCAACAGCTTAGTAATATTTAGTAGAAAGTTTGCGGAATCATTCGAGTTTCAATTTTAAGCTTGTGATAGTGTGGATATTGCCATGCAAAGTATGTGTACTCTTGCAAAAAAGCAGAGAAAACTCAAAAAATGGATCATTTTCCATTCGTTTGTTGACGAAACTGGGTCAAGTACGTGAAATTATTACAAAGGAGCATGATGAAATAAGCAAACAAAAAAATTGTACGCTTCTTTTCCAAATGAGAAATTGGTTTGTGGTGGTTTCTAATAAAAATTGCCACCATCAATCTCTAGGGACTATATTTTTTTATAATATTTTTTTATTATTTTATATTATATTTTATATTATATATATTTATATATATTTTTTATAAGCCTAAAAAAGCTATATGATAAGCTTCATTAAGGGTCAAAGAGATATATAAACCGAAAGCTTGTAGCTTCAGGAAAAAATTACAAATTGAAAGCTCCACTTTGTCGATGAATGAAAAACGGCTTTGCAGGCACGTTCATGGCTGCTTACTAATTGTTGGTACCTCTTTTTGACCCACGAAAGGTTGATTTCGCGTTTCCCAATTTGTCAAGCGGTTCTAAAACTACTAATATCAATTATTTAGCTTAAATTTTCGATTTGAAATTGTATTTTTGAGATTAAATCAGCCCCAATCGGTCCTTACCGGGAAATTCCAACCTTGACGTGTTCTACGTCGGGTCTGATCGGTAACTTGATCATTTCAGGGTGCTCCATCCTGCGACTTTGATGCAAATACTAATTTATGACCCAATTTCAAGTAGTGAAAAAATTATGGGCAAAATTCCTTGAGCGAATTGGGCCAACGTCAAATGAAAGAAAGAAAAACAAAAGTCGTACGAATCCAAGGGGCCTGGTGGATGGTTTGAATTCATATCGTTTTTCTGTCACTTTGCTGATATGGAACCATTTTTTTACAAACTACTGCCCTTATATTATAAGCTTTCAAAGTTGCTGATTGAACAATCTTCAAAGTTTATTTCAATATGTTGAGTTCAGAATATATAATTAGGTATGTTGTATATGCAACGATAAAAAATAACATAAAAAAGTAATATAAAAGAAAATGATTTCACAAAGGACAATTAAATTTGTACACAATTAACTTTAACTGTCAGTTGACACTTGGACGTCAGTGGCAAGTAACCCGCTTGAAGTATTATGTAAGATGACGCTCTAAGATGCGTTCTATAGCTAGACACATATTAATGGCTGTACCAAAGATGTTGTGTGTTGTGTCAGGCTGCTTGCGATCAACGGCAACAGCCTCCGAGGCAAGCCTCTCTCCGCTGCTGTCTCTTTGCTGCACGGCTCCGGGGACAGCGTCACCATGAAGATCTCACGCAGTCGCTCTGGTGAGTTCACACCGAGATCATGCTTGTATACAAGCAACAACGAGGCATCAGCAAGGTTTTGGAAGCTGGTTGCTCTTACAATGCTACAGCCACAATGCTACAGCCACAATGCTACAGCCACAATGCTACAATGCTACAATGCTACAGCTACAATGCTACAATGCTACAGCCACAATGCTACAATGCGACAATGCTACCGTGGACGAAACGTCGACCAATGTCCTTTTCAGGACCGGAAGTAAATCAGATCAGAGCTGAACCGACCATCTTACAACCATCTTCCAGTGGTGCACTCCACCATTCCAGATATTGCAATGTTCTCTGTCAGCAGTGGCGTACCGCCCAACAAGATATGTATTTTTCCCTGTCAGCAGTGGCGTACCACCCAACAAGATATTTATTATTCCCCGGCAGCAGTGGCGTGCGTCGGGGCTGACGTGACGTTCGTCCCGGCGCTGCCTTCGGTGGACAGCGCCGTCGAGTCGTGGGACAGCCAGCGCCCACCGAGCGGCGGCGGCGGCGACAACCACTTCACGGATTTCCATCCCGCCACTCTGGAGGTAGCTGCACCGCTAACTCATCGCGAGCTCACCCGTAACAAGCTACCGAGTTAGAAGGGAGGAGGGGAAACCCGGTGCCGGCACGTAGCCTACTCCTGTCGAAAAGCACCGAGGGGACCACCGGCTTTACGTCCCTTCCGAAGGACGGTGCAACTCGAACGACAGGATTCCTCCGCTAATCCGTGCTGTCGAGAGGTTGACAAGCAAGGCGAGTGAAGTTGTCGTACTAACTTCAAACCCTCCGACCTCTCTCCCGAATAAAACTGATCATGTGCATGATGGTCACCCATCCGACAGTGCGATGTTGCTTAACTTGGATGATCTCATGGTGTCTCACGCGTGTCGTATCGCCTGCGCAGGCGTACTCGACCGAGAGCGCGACCGTGCGCCGACGTCTGCGCACGACGGACGAGTGCGCAGCCGGCTGGCGCAGCCTCGACAGTCTGGACGCTGCGCGCGCAGCGAGCCACGCAGCGGCTGCGCCGTGGGAGACTGCGCACAGCGTGGACAGCGAGCAGCCGGTGTCACCGATTTCCGACTGCTCCGGTTGGTTTTTGGTTTTTTGGATTTGTTTTAGAGAATTAGAGAGTTGCCGATAGGCTAGGAGTAGCTTACACCAACAACTCGACTAACCCCGATTATAACGTGGCTCCATGGAGATAGAAACAGGACTATGAATGAACATAGAAGCCGGTGAATCTAGTGACACTATGCTGCAATCACACACCAACAACTCGCCTAACCCCGATTATAACGCGGCTCCATGGAGATAGAAACAGGACTATGAATGAACATAGAAGGTGGTGAATCTAGTGACGCTATGCTGCAATCACACGCCAACAACTCGACCAACCCCGATTATAACGTGGCTCCATGGAGATAGAAACATGACTATGAATGAACATAGAAGCCGGTGAATCTAGTGACGCTATGCTGCAATCACACGCCAACAACTCGACCAACCCCGATTATAACGTGGCTCGATGGAGATAGAAACAGGACTATGAATGAACATAGAAGCCGGTGAATCTAGTGACGCTATGCTGCAATCACACGCCAACAACTCGACTAACCCCGATTATAACGTGGCTCCATGGAGATAGAAACAGGACTATGAATGAACATAGAAGCCGGTGAATCTAGTGACGCTATGCTGCAATCACACGCCAACAACTCGACCAACCCCGATTATAACGTGGCTCCATGGAGATAGAAACATGACTATGAATGAACAAAGAAGCCGGTGAATCTAGTGACACTATGCTGCAATCACACACCAACAACTCGACTAACCCCGATTATAACGTGGCTCCATGGAGATAGAAACAGGACTATGAATGAACATAGAAGGTGGTGAATCTAGTGACGCTATGCTGCAATCACACACCAACAACTCGACTAACCCCGATTATAACGTGGCTCGATGGAGATAGAAACAGGACTATGAATGAACATAGAAGCCGGTGAATCTAGTGACGCTATGCTGCAATCACACGCCAACAACTCGACTAACCCCGATTATAACGTGGCTCGATGGAGATAGAAACAGGACTATGAATGAACATAGAAGGCGACGAATCTAGTGACGCTATGCTGCAATCACACGCCAACAACTCGACTAACCCCGATTATAACGTGGCTCCATGGAGATAGGAACAGGACTATGAATGAACATAGAAGCCGGTGAATCTAGTGACGCTATGCTGCAATCACACGCCAACAACTCGACTAACACCGATTATAACGTGGCTCCATGGAGATAGAAACAGGGCTATGAATGAACATAGAAGCCGGTGAATCTAGTGACGCTATGCTGCAATCACACGCCAACAACTCGACTAACCCCGATTATAACGTGGCTCCATGGAGATAGAAACAGGACTATGAATGAACATAGAAGCCGGTGAATCTAGTGACGCTATGCTGCAATCACACGCCAACAACTCGACTAACCCCGATTATAACGTGGCTCCATGGAGATAGAAACAGGACTATGAATGCATCAAGTCGCTAGCGTTGAACGCGGGGCCGCTTTGCAGACTGCTCGCTGCCGGACGGCCGCCGGGAAAGCTACGACGCGCGCATCACGCCGCCGCTGGACTACTTTGACGAGGCGCCGTCGCCGCTGCCGCTGCCTCCGTACCTGCGCGACGGCAGACAGAGTCAGCCCGACTACGAGGACGTCTATCTAGACGAGGACTCGACGACGACGTCGTCGCAGCTAGAGCTGTACCAGGTCGGTGCGACGCGGCTATCACCGCTTGTATCCCACTGTAGGCATCTCAGTATCTCAGTGTATCTCACTGTAGGTTTTTCAGGTTTTTGTTTTGTCTTGAATAATGGCTGCCATTTACATTCCACCAACTGATGAAAATAAATCCGCAAGGCGATATTTCAAAATCGCTTCAATGCTTCAATCGAGCGATTGTAAATTGCTCGGCAATCGCAGCTTGTATCCCGACGAAGTTTGTCCAGGTGAACGTCGTACTCGATAAATGGCTGCCATTTAGATTCCAACTAACTACTAGCACCGAGGGGACCACCGGCTTTACGTCCCTTCCGAAGGACGGTACAACTCGAACGACAGGATTCCTCCGCTAATCCGTGCTGTCGAGAGGTTGACAAGCAAGGCGAGTGAAGTTGTCGTACTAACTTCAAACCCTTCCGACCTCTCTCCCGAACAGAACTGATCGTGTGCATGATGGTCACCCGTCAGCGCGATGTTGCTTAACTTCGGTGATCTCACAAGAACCGGTGTTTCCAACATGCTCAGCCTTTCGGTTCGACCCATTCGTCGATTGCGAAAATGAATGACGTGAAATGGCGACTGCAAAACGTTGATGAACCAATTGTTGATCGTTCGCCACCGCCGCCGCTGCCGCGCTGGCTGCCTACAGGTGACGCTGTTCAAGGACGCGGTCTACGAGGACTTTGGGTTCAGCGTGTCGGACGGGCTGTACGAACGCGGCGTCTACGTGAACCGCGTGCGCAAGGGCGGCCCCGCCGACATGAGCGTCACGCTCAAGCCGTTCGACCGGATCCTGCAGGTCAGCCCCCCGTCGCCAACTCCAACGATTCACCCAACCAGGATTTGCATTGACGTTCGAATCAGCACTGATTTTTGGCACATTTTTAAATTAAAAGTATGGTACGGACATCAGCTGTCAATGGCTGGCCTGAAATTGTCAACATTTTGCACGGTTTGAAACCATTTGGAGCGGGTTAGAATTGGTTGGAACTGGTTAGACCTTGTAGGTGTGTGTTTTAACTAGTATTAAGGAGTTTTCGAAGGGTCAAAACATGTCAAAACAGGTTGTAACATGTCGTAATCTGTCTTAATGGTGCTGTAACGTGTGGCGACGGGTCGCAGGTGAACGACACGCGGACGCACGACTTCGACTGCTGCCTGACGGTGCCGTTGATCGCGTCCGCCGGAGAGAAGCTGGAGCTGACGATTGCGCGGAACAATCACGCCTACCCCGGCTTCAACGACACCAAGGTGGCTTTCTGAACACATGTCTCCTTTCTCTGTCCTAGCAGCTGTTTGTCTTTTAATAATTTGAAACGAAATATTGATTTGAAAGTTGTATCTACATCGAGACTTGAACCATTGAGTTTTAAACTGTGTACTATAATTCTCATTTCCCAGTAAATTTGATAGAGATAATGAACTCCAATGTGACAGCCGTAGACTGGACTTCAAGTCCCCAAGTGGATGAAAGTACTTCATTTTTGATCAGAAAGTAATGTGTCCGAGTTTTTTCCAGGACTTTGATGCTCAAGATCTCCCGTGGGTGCAGAAAGAGAACGGAAGCTGCACGAACCGTTCCATAACGTCGTCGGCCACGAAAACTCTGTGACGACGGCTCGGTCCAGGATAGGAGACAACGCCGGGATTCATTTAGAATCCGCGCTAAAAACTGAGACTGCGCGAGCTAACGAGGCTTATCGCTTAACGCGGTGGCAAGATAGGGGTAGACTTGTCAGGAAGGATTTTTCTGGCAGAGCTTTCATGCCCTGTCGACAGCAGTGAAGTCAGACCTAATTCATGAATTCCAAGACTAAAGATAATCGTGTGATTCACTCCGGATGAAACTTGCAAAGAATAATATTACTGCTGATTTCTTGGGACTTTTGTCTTTTTCTAATTTTAGCACGTTATTTTTCAGATTAACTTGTTAAAAAGCATTTCTGAAAAATACTACTTCTCTCCTCTGCTTCCAAGAGCATATGCAGGTAGAACGCCCACAAATAAATTGATGTTGACAAGAAAGCCCTTTCGAAGCACAAAGAAGCACTTGCTCTGCAAAGCAAGCAGGGCAGAGTCAGTATCATGTTTTCCACGTTTTCTTTCATTATCATCCTCAGTCTCAGAATAAAATGTGTTTGTTTTAGAGTCGATGCAAACAGAATTCACTTCGATAAATATGCAAAACTATGCACAGAACAAATCAAACGAATTTTCTAGGATCCGGGCAGCTTGAAGCATTTGACACGCTAATAATTAGCTAATATAAGCAATCCACGCTATTGAGATAGCTAAAAATCTTCAACAACCCACCTGCATTTCCAAATAGTTAACTTTTATACATTTAACTGGTACAGCTACAGGTACTACATACAATCAAAGTGCAACTTCAATTCAAAATGGACAAATTGGTGTTGAAATTAAAGTTCTTTCCGCAGACAACAGTCCACAGTGTGCTCATTCCATCTCCTCCAACATTATGTGTTCATGCTACGCGCAGATTTTAACAAGCTCACTTCCATACATTGGATTGAGTGGACATGCAAGGGACAACGTAACGTAGAGAGCTCTCGTTCACCACTAGGCACAACTTCGAGGATTTCATGAGTTCTCTGTAGTTTATCTTAAAACTAAGAACGATACAAATTACATAGCAAGCAAATCTAATTCGAGTTATTTCGAAAGATCCGCTTCCGTTTTGCTACAGGCTACGGTGAGGCAAAAACAGGTTACAGCATATGAATAACATAGAGAAGAAGTATTGATAGGTACCTGGAAGTGGGACTTACATTATCTGATACTGCAAATTGTAGCAAAGTCTGAGTCGTCATGGTGGTCCAGATGATTTCCATGATGGTCTTCTGATAATACTCACTATCATATTCACACACATACATTGGGTAGACGTGAAAATAACTTAATAAGATTTCAACAACTTGCTTTGGAGAGGACTGCAAAACAACACTGAATTTAATAATGCATTCACACGTTGATGATTATTGTCGAGTGATCTTGTTAACATTGACAATTAACATTACAAGTCTTCAAATAAGATCTCAATTATGCACAGGAAGACACTAAAATTCGACTAAAATTACAATGGCTACATATTTTTACTGGATTTCATGGAAATATTGCAACCGATGTTTCCAGAGTAGAAATATTTGAAATTCAAAATGTGCGATTTTTTGTGTTGGGCCTATGTTGAAAATGGCCGGATTTTAACCATGGTAGCTAGAAGAGAAGGCTGAAAAATGAGTTTTTTGCTTTAAAAAATATGATTAGGATTGAATTTCAGTCCTTGAACAACTATGATGACTCTAGAGATTGACTTTATTCAGGCTTTTGTATGATTTGAGACTTGTAAACAGTTAAAAGTCATATAAAATGCAGTTGGAAGCCAGCCGGCTAAGACACATGCCAAATGAAGAGCTGATACTGACCAAATGTATGGGAAATAATTCAAAACTTTACTCTTTTGAGAGCAGAGTTTAATTTACCAAATAACAGCTAATGGAGATGTACAAAGCAGAGGAAATTATTAAGCTATTATGTGTTGACATGGATGACTTAAAACAAGGATTGCAAGTTTTCGACCAAATACAGACTCTGGGATTTTTGTAACATATTTATTTACGGTAGTTCTTTTAATTTAAATAGTGGTGTATTTTTTTCTCAGACATGGATCTTTTTCATTCATTTAAAATAAAAATGTACAGAGTATATATACACTAAAAAAACACACAGCAAAAATAATAGGTACAACTGATTCATACCCATACTGAGAAATAGGTAGCATTCTGATTTCATATGAAATATAAATTGATTTAATTTGTAATTATTAATTAAAATAAATAAACTCTATAAAAAAAATCAGGAGTAAATGTCAGTTTGTCTACGAAAACGACACATAGATATTGTTTGCAACATCGTTGTTTCAGATTTAATTTTAATAATAATACTAATAGCAGAGCTCTCAACGTATATGGGGTCCAACGATAATATTGAACCTCATTTCAGTTGATTTGCACGAATGAAACGGGAAAAAAAACATCAACATAAGTAAGGAACAATTTTTGAAATGTCCATTTACCTTGTGAATGAATGTAATTATCAATGTAATTATACCCGTTTATAAATCGATTGGCTAGGATTTAATTTAAATTTGTTTGATTCTCAAAGGTACAAATATTTGCATAGAAATGAAACCCCTAAAAATACTTAGGCTGAGAGAAGATTGACGGCAAGATCAATTAAAAGAGTACGTTCCTTTTAGAGCGAGCCATTTCAATTTTACGGATCATAAATATTATTGAAGTGAACGTAGATGCCAGCAATGAACAATTTTAATCCCAATTTCTGTAATCTGCAGTTTTGTAGTCTTCCCAATTTTGACTTCAAATACAATGAGAAATTGGTTTTCAATAGTGGAAGCTTACACCAGTAAACACCATTTGGTTTTCATTCGTAGACTTAAAATTTTCCTTCCTTTTTTCCAGACTGTTCATGGTATAAAATTCCCCTTTGTCCAAATTTTCTGTTCAATCAACGATCTGATATTCTTGACCGCATGTAAAGAGCTTGTGAATGGAATATAATACAAAACTAGATACAGATAAACAAGGCAAATACAGTTAACATTCAGAGTGGCTTCTGTTTAGAAATAAGAATTGTCAAAATAGTCAAAATTCCTGGCACTCCTCAGCCACCATCGTTAAGTATCTCAATTGTTATTCACCGTTCTCAGAAATAAGGTACTCATAAATACTTGATTACAGACGGCCGACTGTTTTAGTCGAAGGAAACGGTGTCAAGTCGTCAATTACACAAACAATAAAATTCTGAACTCTCCGGTAGTTTTAGTTACGGCAAATATACGAGGTAATGTTTTCTCATCCAAAGATTATTAATCTTTCGTCTTAATCCGTAACAACAAAAATAAAAAATAAACTTCAAAATAAATAAAAAATATTCTGAAAAACTATACAAAAACTTGCCTAAAGCGCAAAAGATTGCCTCTGTTCTTTTGCCAACGTTCCCTTTGAGTTTAAAAAATTAAAACTAACCCGGACAATTGTCTCTATGAATGTAGCTAGTGAAGATTTGTGAAGCAGATCCAATCTTAAGCCGCCTTCTTCGATGGAAACCTTACGGAGGTTTCTGCAAATTCGTTGGGATATCGTTTCTAACGGTTGCTACGAGCTTTGTTCGGTGCTAGTTGCCGAACGAGACGGGATCGTGTCAAAATTTCAACAAGAAACCACCGCTTTTCTTTTCCTATCTAAGGCTTAGGCAATTTTAGAAAAAAATATGTGATATTTCTCGAAAAGTAGTGGTTTCCCAACGTGAAAATTCTTCCAGAATGATCCTTGATTCTTTACGTTATTTTCACTTCCTGTTCCCAACACATCTTAGAAGCGTTTACGGCGTCACACGATTTACGATAAACTTGTGTCGTAACTTGTAACTAATACCAGCGATATATGTTCGAGCCGGTGACTCTTAGAGGCGTAGTTAATGACAGTCGAAATCATCGAGTTCGTCAACTGTTGACAACGCTTGCACCTTGATCCTAATTTCTCGATTTCAAAAGACATCGAAACTGCTTCATCTTTTCAATGTTTGCCGGAATCTACAATCTAAGGATCTCACCTCACCCAACGTGTTCTGTTTCCGAAAAAACCCACCGTTCCTTTCATGAATCACTAGTCGCAACTCGAAATTGAATCGTTAGTCTTACTATTATTACTCCCTAAGTTTTTCCAACGGTTTTTAACGACAGACCCCGAAATTGTTCGCTTTTCAACGTTCTTTGGTAGATATTTCTCAGTTTCTTTTCGTGCGAACAGCTGTCAATGGCCGGGGAAGGTTGGAACAAATCCGTCCAGTTCCAGGAAGTTGCCACGATGGCGAACGTTACTCGCTTTTAAGAAAAACTATCTAAATGGGTAATGACGTTACTCGGTCCTCGATCGAAAGCTAGCCGCCGACCACGCGATACAATTTGCGAGAACCAATCCCTCGTTGCCAAAATAACAGGCCCATTCATTAGGAACTCGCCCTGTTAATTTAACTGCTTGCAAGTTGTTTTCCCGTAAGACTGTCTGAAACCATCTTAGCGTAGACGTAGCGTAAACGTTATGTTTTATCGTGGCGTCAGTGTCAAAGGTATCGGTCAAAATCGACATGTTAGACACAAGCACAAGCAGAAGCACACGAGACCCACAAAGCCCCCTAAATATGACGTAAGTAACGTTGTGCTAAGTCGTACCTAGAAGACCGTGGTGCATTAATTTCACCCCACGCCGCCTAGAAGGTCGACGATTCTGTCAACGGCTCAACAATGATATTTCGGCAGAGTTTACCACATTAGTATTTTCTTGTACCTCCTGGGTCAAGCCTTCTTAGTCTCTATATCCAAGGTCTTAATAATACTAGCAGCAATGCTAGATTAACAGATCTTGAAATAGATAGACCCTGTGAGCATCGACTCTTTTCAATGGAAAAAGCTTGTGTTTGCTTCTAAACTCTGCCTCTGGTTGTGCTTCTGCCTACGTCAAATAAGTCTGAATGTTTAACGGCCGGGACAATTCGTACACAGACCATCAACTGCAAAGTCGATCGTAAACGGACGTTGACCCAAGTTTCCAAAGCGTCCCGAGCTGCGTTTTAGCCTACGAACCCGCCGCCACCGCCGCCGCCGTCGTCGTCTCAGACGAACTGCATCTTGGAGTTGTTGTTGGCGTAGCCGTTGAGGCCGGGCTTGCCGCCGTTTGCGCGTTCCAGCGTCGCGTGCTGCGGCGAGCTCGGGTACGTCATGTAGCCCGTCTTGTCCTGCCAGGACTGCGCGGTGAACGGCAGCAGTGTCTGCTGTTTCACTTCGTTCCGCGCGTCGTACTTCGCCTGGAAACAGGGCGAAGCGTTGGTTGATTGCCGGTGTTTAACGAAGCACTGTTTTGACAGCTGGCACCGTGGCGCTGGTCTATAATGAAAGGGTGATGATGAACCTAACCTATGGCTAGAAGGGAGGAGGAGAAACCCGGTGATTCATTGATTGATTGCCGGTGTTTAACGACGCACTGTTTTGACAACTGGCACCGTGGCGCTGGTCTATAATGAAAGGGTGATGATGAACCTAACCTATGGCTAGAAGGGAGGAGGGGAAACCCGGTGATTCATTGATTGATTGCCGGTGTTTAACGACGCACTGTTTTGACAACTGGCACCGTGGCGCTGGTCTATAATGAAAGGGTGATGATGAACCTAACCTATGGCTAGAAGGGAGGAGGGGAAACCCGGTGATTCATTGATTGATTGCCGGTGTTTAACGACGCACTGTTTTGACAACTGGCACCGTGGCGCTGGTCTATAATGAAAGGGTGATGATGAACCTAACCTATGGCTAGAAGGGAGGAGGGGAAACCCGGTGATTCATTGATTGATTGCCGGTGTTTAACGACGCACTGTTTTGACAACTGGCACCGTGGCGCTGGTCTATAATGAAAGGGTGATGATGAACCTAACCTATGGCTGGAAGGGAGGAGGGGAAACCCGGTGATTCATTGATTGATTGCCGGTGTTTAACGACGCACTGTTTTGACAACTGGCACCGTGGCGCTGGTCTATAATGAAAGGGTGATGATGAACCTAACCTATGGCTAGAAGGGAGGAGGGGAAACCCGGTGATTCATTGATTGATTGCCGGTGTTTAACGACGCACCGTTTTGACAACTGGCACCGTGGCGCTGGTCTATAATGAAAGGGTGATGATGAACCTAACCTTTGGCTAGAAGGGAGGAGGGGAAACCCGGTGATTCATTGATTGATTGCCGGTGTTTAACGACTCACTGTTTTGACAGCTGGCACCGTGGCGCTGGTCTATAATGAGGGTGATGATGAACCTAACCTATGGCTAGAAGGGAGGAGGGGAAACCCGGTGATTCATTGATTGATTGCCGGTGTTTAACGACGCACTGTTTTGACAGCTGGCACCGTGGCGCTGGTCTATAATGAAAGGGTGATGATGAACCTAACCTATGGCTAGAAGGGAGGAGGGGAAACCCGATGATTCATTGATTGATTGCCGGTGTTTAACGACGCACTGTTTTGACAGCTGGCACCGTGGCGCTGGTCTATAATGAAAGGGTGATGATGAACCTAACCTATGGCTAGAAGGGAGGAGGGGAAACCCGGTGATTCATTGATTGATTGCCTGTGTTTAACGACGCACTGTTTTGACAACTGGCACCGTGGCGCTGGTCTATAATGAAAGGGTGATGATGAACCTAACCTATGGCTAGAAGGGAGGAGGGGAAACCCGGTGATTCATTGATTGATTGCCGGTGTTTAACGACGCACTGTTTCGACAACTGGCACCGTGGCGCTGGTCTAACGGCGTCGGTTATCTCTGGAATTGATTTTTGAATGTGGTCAGTAAAATGCTTAGCTTCCAAACTTAAAATCTTCCCTTTATTCAAACCAACTTAGCTAATATCTTTCTCAATTCCTGTAAATATCCGTTCTGCTATAAATAACTGAGACGGTTCCTATTTTTGTCAAGTTGCCTCCATGAACGAGCCACCAAGCAGTATCGCAAGCATCAGAACTAATTACCTTTTGGCACATCGTCAGAAACGATTGGGCAACGTTGACATAGAAGTAGAACTGTACTAATTGGCAAACAAGCGACATAAAGCCTCTTGCAGGTATCAAGTCTTGACCTTGTGCTGCAAGATTATGTTTACGTGCAGACACTTTTTATCCTTTGTGCATGCAATATGCAATAGCTAGCGACATGCACAATAGAAATTACCATTGAATTGTTTGTAATCATGACGCTACTTGGATTGTAAAATTATTTATTGATAACGAAAGTAAAGCTTGCTGCTTGTCGATGCAGTTCTTTTTTAAGGTTTCAATCATCAATAATTTTCTTTCCTTGTTCTTAGCTTGAAGGTGGATGACCTATTTATTTTTTACTCTCTAACCCTGTGTTACGTCATCAAGGACATAATTCTTTTATCTACTACATTGTGGAGCAATATTTTGATAAAAGATTAATCTAGAGTTAATCTTTTCAGAAAAGGATTAATGATAATAGACCTAGATTCCATTCAAAGAAAAATTACATCACATACCTTAGGTTTTGATTTCTCTATCTGGTTAAGTTACAAAGCTACACAAAAAAAATCACAACTTTTCCTGCTGGGAATATTACGTCATTTTTTTCAAATAGATAAGGAAGGTCTAAATACACCTATTCCAATGAATGAAAATTCAATCAAAGCAACATCGTGATAGCCACTCGCTAAAGCCAGGCCGAGCAATTCGGGTTGTGATTTCCCTGTCTTCCTTTGTTATTTAGCAGAGGTTATTTATATATTGAAACAAACCAAGTTGGTATCTGACGTCTTTTTTCTCAGAGTTTAACAGATCTATTGGAATGCTAACAATACTAAACTGACAGAGTTTCCTATCTTCCAAACCCTGGCGAGACATTTAAAACTAGCTTCATTTGCGTCCTGCATAACCAAACTTGGGCAGGATTTGGACAGGATTTGTGCAGGATTTGGACAGGATTTGAGCAGGATTTGTGCAGGATTTGGACAGGATTTGTGCAGCGAATCGCCAAGCTCACCTTGTTGTAGAAGAGCACGCCGAAGATGGCCAGCATCATGCCGAACACGTTGGTGGCGGTCACCGGGTTTCCGAGTACGAACAGCGACGCGGCGATCACGAAGATCCGCTTCGACGCGCTGGCCACGGCGTACGTCAACGGTGTCACCAGCGACAGGACGCTGAACGCGATGATGTTTTGCAGCCAGTTGAGGATGCCGTCGATGAAAAGCAACGCCAGCACTCTGTAGTCTTCCCCGGAAGTCTGCAGGACACGGTTTTAACCAGGTTTCAACGAGGTTTCAACGAGGTTACAGCGGTGAGAAGTTCCAACCGTTTACCATTTGCCAACCAGTAACACCGATCATGAATGATGATATTGTTTTAAATTGTAGAATTTCTGTGCATTTGTTTTTCTTTTATTGTAGGTATTGTATCATTTTATAATTTGAATTGTATATTATTGTTATCTTATTATTGTCTTATTGTACTGACGAGCCCAAATCCTACAAACACGTTATAATCTATGTGATAACAAGCAAAAAAAAAAATCTCAACCATTCCGTCTCTACTGAGAATGAGGCTGGGTGAGAGCCATCTCTCTGTCGAATTCACTTGCACTGGATGCCTGCGTAGAACTCGTACGGTTACGAGTCGCTTCTTCCCGAGAGAGCCCTTTCCTCACCCAGCGAAGGCAGGAATCTTGTGCGGCCGGATAGCTCAGTGGTCAGAGCAACCGCCCGGCAAGCGGAAGGTCCCGGGTTTGTATCGCGGTTCCGACTCAGTTATTTCCTGCTCAGCTAACCCACCAACTATTTCATGTCATCACTTTGATAAGACTCAAGTATTTTCGTAATCTACGCACGTTACTTTCATGAAAACTTAACTGATTGTTGATTGCTAAGCTCCCAACAATCTCAAACTTTTCCCAACTTTTAGCCAAGCAATTAGCTGATAAAGCAGGCAGAACAGCTTTGCGAAACGTAGGAACTACGAGGTGATTCTAGAGAGCTAGGACGGTACGGAAACGGAGGGTTCGCAACGCAGCGAAGAGACTCACCAGCGCGGCGTGGTTCATCACGTTGCGCAGGTCGACCAGCAGCCAGACCGGCAGGAACATGAAGAGAGCGAGACGGCCGAGGATGTGGAGCAGACGTAGATGGTGGACCCCGGTGTCGCGGAGCACCTGCAACCCGACCAGCGATACCGTCGGCGTCGTCGGCTTTACTTCAGACTAAAGTTCGTTCACTGGGCTAGTGTTCGAAACACCTGCTTTATTTAAACCAACTTCAACCAACAATGTATCGATGTATCGATTCCTTTTCAGCGGTGAAATGATAGCTACTATTTTTGATTTGGTTTTCACATATAAAATTAGACTCAGTTTCAGGACTAAGTTTCAAGTTGACAGCTGTTCTTTCAGCTGTACGCTATAAGTGTGTTGAACAGCGTCGTCTATTTGTAACCTACTTACCTTTTTCGAGAAGATATTCTGCAAGGAGAAGCCCATGGTGGCGATGAGGGCGCTGACTAGACCGATCGTGTCGAACGATATTTCCGTCACAGTCGCTATAAGTACGCCAGCGATGATGGGAACCAGCGAGAAGTACACCTACAACATGGAAACGTTACGTTAACCCATGTGTGGTTATGTTGGTAGTACAGTGAGGAATTGGTGGAGAGGAAGATGGTGGAATTGCAAGATGAGAAGGATTAAAAAGTGGCATAATTGGTCATCCGGCTTTTGAGATTAAAGATCTGAATTTGTTTGAATATTTTGACCATGGTATGAAGATTATTGGTGAAAATGTTAAATTCAATCCTTAAAGTCTTTCAATAAATATTCTACATAACAACAAGATCTTCAAACTTCAAGTACATTGTCAGTAATGTTTTAACACTCTGACCCATTTTTAAAAGGGATAAAAATTAATTATTTTGTAAAAATGTTGGATTGAATCCTACAGAAGTGATAGTATGTATCTTCACTAGATCTTTTACTTTCCTATGACTGCTAAGACTATGAACAACAATTATTACGTTTTATCATTTTAAAATACTTTTACTGGATGTAAAATGTTTTGAAGTTTTGAAGTTTTCACAGTTAGGTATGTGTCTAAAATATTTATAGCCATAGATTGATTTTCCAACTCACTCGGTAAGTTTGCTTCTCTCCCATTATTATCCTTGAAAGAAGTACTGTAAATAAAGGCATAGTTGCCTTAACTGAAACGGAAATTTACAAAGTCAATCAGTATGGTAAGTAGTATTAGGTACAAACAAATATTTGATTGGGTATCTTGATTGAGCATAATAATAAAGCGCAGTACAATGGGGGCAATTAAACCACCAGCAATTGCTCAACAATATGTCCTAGATTAACTGATCAGCCTAAGGCCAATTCAAATCTAGTTTTTATGATAGGATTTCAAAATTTAACTAGTGTTGCGACAGTTAAGAGCTGTCAAACCATATCTCAATATGGAATGTCTGTAAACTTAGTTAAGCGTCGACTTACCTGTATGTGCGTAAGATACTGGCACTTTCCAAATACTAACGTGAGACGAAACTGATGCTAAAAATTTGCCTATTGCTAAAGGTACAATTATTCTAAAATAATATTTCCAGCTTATGTCTACGAATTTTCGTACACCCCACATATTGAAGAAGGGCCCACTGTAGACGGTTATACTGGTTAACTGTACCATTGTCACTGTCATCGGAAAGGGGAAGTCATTTAATAACATTTTACCTATCACATTATTACTAGAACTAACTATATACCATAAAATACAAAAAAATATCACGAGTAGCACCTCGCGAGAATGTTTACTGTCCGCCATGCTGGCAAAGGCGACGTCAAACTCAAAACCAGTCGAAACTAGAGCACATTGTTGCCAACTTGAAAAAATGAACTAAATCCAGGGAACGTCAAAAAAGATTTGCGAGGATGGAAATTATTTCCAGGTTTGTTTATTTATAAATTATTTTAAAATAAACTCGTGTAAATAGTTTAAAGATTTAATGATAACAGAGTAGTTTGCAAATGAAGTACTGTAGACTTTTAATCTTGCTGCTAAGGGTTTTTTGCTGAATCAAATTTATAAAATCCTAACCTCTCTTTTTACAGATGGCAAAATTAATTTTCGTTTCTTAATACTATATAATGTGTCCGATTTGTTTGAATTAGGTGTGCCAGGCTGTTCCAATTGAAGTGTCCGATAAATTCCCTTGCCGGTCGCTGTGTGAGAATGTCGCAACCTCATCGAGACTTGAACTCTAACAGCGCGAGCGTTTGCAAAATCCACCGCAAAGTCTACGAGAGATCGTATCCGACCGTTGTAGTTTTGGCAGATGGTTCTAGCATTAACATCCGGTACCACGAACCTAGAAAAATTATAAAGGTAACTCTTATGATTAATATCTTCCATCTCATGGTAAGATACTGCCAATAAAATCTCAAATAACGCTATAGTTTAAATGGCAATAAAATCAATTATTTAACAATCCCTACTGATAAATTGGTTTTCAGTCGTAAATCATAATATTTCTTATTCGTTATGAGTGATAAACGTTTTACCGAGCCTAAACAAATACTAAGTATTTAAGTAGGCATTAAGTAAATACAACAGTATGTCACAATCGCAATTGTAAAACTTAAAACATGCAAAGCAATGAACAATGTAGGTACTTATGTTTTATTGACTCTTAAGTTATAATTATTTTGAAACATTTACCTTAATAAGTTTATAAGAATCAATTTTGGTTTTCTGTGCAACAGCAGCATTGGTGATCAGTGTCCTGGATCATTGTGTGGGATTTTTATAAATTATTTTCAGCTTCCTCTGGATCTTTCGACTCTAACAGAGAAGGAGAAGAAGCTCCGTCTTGAGCGCCGAAAACCAAAGAGGAAAGCGAAAGTGATTGATGATATCGACGACGACTTCGATGCGAAACGATACCTTAACTTGATGAAGAGATAGTAGCCTCTACCTATGATTCCCTTTCGTCGTATTATTTGTATTGTAATAATTGTATGAAAATAGAAAGTATGTGAATAGGTTCTCAGTAATTTGTGAAAATTAAATGCAGCAGTGCTGCTTGGGAGAAAGTACAATAAACTTGACAATGTTCTTCTTTCACATGAAATAACCTCTCGAATTACCCAATTAACTGACTTGCACTTCACCTTACAAACAATGAGTTACGTAGTTTTTTTCATAACCTTTCGGTTTCAATTCTTTTCCGGCCGAAGATCCATCCATTTGAAATTTTAAAAGATTATTCTTCTTTTTTTCCTGATTTGTGGTGGGGGGATGTCAGATGTCGCTGGCGTCGGCGGCCGCTCTCGGCGGCCGTCAGTTCGCTAGCCCAGTTGCAAAATGGCCGTCGCACGGTGAACATATCACCGTGTTTTTTACAAATCTCATCGTTACAAGTGCTTTCATTTGCTTTAGTTAAACTATGTTTTGGACGTGTGAGTGCTTTTATCGCGACTATAACTAATCTTCGGTGTGTGTTTTCGTGTTAATTTGGCAAGGATGTTGTGTGAAATCCAGTTCGGATACGGTGAATGACACCTACAGAATCGTGATTCCCACTAATTGAGCGTACATCTGAATTTCTATCTGGGTCTAATTCCTGTTACCAATCGTTAAAATTCGCCGTTGGCTATTAACTTATCATCATCACGACAAAATTCGAAATTTTCTCTCACAAATCAGCGGCAACCTACCGTTTTTCCTGTCCCAAATTCAAAACATAAGGGCCCAGACTACCAGAAGTAAACATTTTCTAATTAACCATCAATCACCTTGGCCTAATATATCATCTGAGCCCCTATCAATTGTCAAGCAACAAAATTAAAAATGTACCAATCATTCAAATTATTGACCTCCACCCGTAATCCGTCCGCGAACAGTGAAACCAGTGCGACGACGGAAAGAGTGTGACGCGATGCTCGGAAAGACTTGCGACAGTGGCTATGGCGACAATCACTCCGAAGGCAAGTTGTCGCGAAGTCCGAGCTACGACTACCTGATCAGCCCTGTGATCGGGTGCGACGGTGACGCGACGCCGACGAGATGCGACGGGACTAGAAAGTGTTTGCGCTTGAGCACCGACCTAATAACGCCCAAGATGACGGTCGAAACCAAATCCGGCACACTGCGGATGACGGGCTCGTCGTGTCAAGCGTTGAGACATGCGGTGGCAGCTTTGAACAGGCTGGATGACTTTACATGCGAGAAAATCGGCTCTGGATTCTTCTCCGAGGTCTTTAAAGTGAGTAGAAAGACATTTTGTGTTGCTGATGATATTTTGGCAGATTTTTTCCCGTATTTCGGACGAAAATATAACGATTTTGCGTTGTGAAACATCATCGACTTGTTATTGAGTGCGCCTTGCGAATCTGAACTTAACGGTGCACTTTTTTCTGGAATGATTAACAGAATAATGTGCAACCACCAACCATCTGCTGCATATTTGCAATCATGCAACATATGCATTACTTTATATGGCCAAACAGCCTTGTTGTACTAAGGCAAAACTTGTTTCAACAGTCATTTACGTAGAGAGAGATTTTAAAATTAAACACAAATAAATAATATGATTGATTTTTAATCAGAACTTTAGGTAGGTACCTAATTGTTTACCACTGTGACCAATATTGACTGGAGGATTCTGTTGTGTTGATCAATGTCCTCTTCTCTCATCAAAGTAAAATGATCATGACAGACTGTCTAGAATGATCTATCAAAACTCAAAAGCTAGTGGGATGCACAAATTCTGGGAAACATTCCCTTATCTTATCTTGTCCATTAAAACAAAAGATAATTCTGACAGTTACTTTGACAAATTGAATGATTAGCCTTGATAGCAACTTGCCTGTTATTTTTTTTAACAATGATAATTAACTGGGCAGTAAAAATTAATTGCAAATAGGGATGATAATAATTAAAAAATTAAAAACTGCTTATCATTATTATCCATTAACTTGTACAATTGGTCGGTACTTTGGCTAGCTGATAGGTTAAATTGAAGTTGATAACTGAAAACAATGTAGTATTAGGTACCTAGTAATAGAAAAGGTTTTGCTAATGGCTTTCAAGGAATTGACATCAATTCTTGCTAGCTATTAGTGTCCCAATTGCGAATTTAGTATCAAAGATAGAAAATAATTGATTTTGAACATTTTATAATACTTCCCAAGGACGGCTATATTCTCTTGTGACAATATGCAAAACCAAATTTAACTTTGGAGAGGTTTTGAAACCATTTGTTCGTGAATCCCGTCTTACTGCTCGTAGGTACTTGCCAGTTGCAAAAAATTTTCACTGTTAGACCTGGTGAATGTACCTGATATATTGGCATAATACTATTTTTGCCAAATTTTGCAGTAAATCTTTGGATAACTTCAAAAATGACCCTGTGAGGTTTTGCTTACAAGCTACATGCTACTATTATCGATTCAAAGAGTTTATTATTCCTGTAAACCCTTCTTCAGAAGCAAATATGTCTACTTCTTACAGCATCAACGTTCAACACTTTCTAACACATTTCGTTGCTAACCATGCATACATTGCGGCTTTCTGAATTCAATGCTTGGACATATGTGTGCATGTCTACCAAACTATTTAGCACCAAGCCTACCTATATCTTAGCACTATGCAAGCCACTGGCAGATGCCACATGCTATACGATTATCAATCTCAAAGCTTATTATTCTCTAAAATCATTCTAGAGGGTCAACGGTAATCCTAAAGGTACCTACACTTTCATAATGTCTTGCCAAGACTCTCACAACGTCTGAATTCGTCTGAACATATGTGTCTAAGAGCAGACCATATAGAGTTGTGTCAGTCTATATGCACGCATCACCTCTCAGTGCAACCGTCAAAGCATCAACCCTTCATTTCTTGTCGTTGATGACTGATGAGACACTTGCAGCTCTCAAAACATCAGAATCTCGTATGTTTTGACATATGGGTGCTAGTGAGGCAAACGTAGCAACAGCAGGCCACTCTAAGGTAGTGTATGTCGGTGTCTATGCAAGATTCGACTGTGTTTTTTAGAGCATGTCAACGGGCTGGCATTTCAATCAGAAATTCTGAGTCTGTCTGACTTTCTTCCACCGGTGTTCAATGCACGCTACGTCCATGTGCTATCACGATTAGATGTCTGCTGTTTTTTTTTCTAGTTTAGAAATCTGTGTGTCGTGGTCGTCTAGTGCTGACAGTCGTGGTACGAAGGTGTTGTGTCTTCATTAGCATAACTTAATTGTGATACTGGATCTGTGTGATGGCTAGCTGTATCCTGTTCTTGTCTGTAACGATGCTGAATTGAGATAGTGCCGCAAGGTAATAGTTTGATTGTGCTAGAGGTGCATTGCATATTATAATATAGAGAAAATTTAATCGTTTCAGATTTTTAAGAGATATCATTATTTTCAAAACTGTCAAGGCGAAGCAAATATTCAGATTTCAAGTAGCAAATAAACCAAATTGGAATAAATTTTTAGCATTTATTTTTAGTAAAGTAATCAGCTATGTTATAAAAATAGTTTTAAACCCTCAATATGACTCATTTCTGATAATTACATTGATCTTTCCACGAAAAATTTGTCACTTTTGTCCAGTTCTGCAGGCCTGATCTTCACAGCCAAGCGATAGTGTGACCGTGAAAATTAGATTTGATACTAAAAATACTAGAATTTCCTTTGCGAATACCGTTCTGACGATGCATGAGATATGGAACATCTCTTTTAAGATAACACTCGTTGAAATCGCACGTGATCTTAAAATGATAACAATACATTCGACATTCTGGTACTTCTTAGAAACCATCACACCATCAAATCACATCTTTAATTATAAGCATTTGTCCAGAAAATCAAATTACAACAGAAATGAAACGACTAGGACCTATAAACACACACCATGGCTACAAATCCAAACTTCTCAAAACCACAATCTCACCGATCGAAGCCACACCACCGTGTACCCTGAATAGCGACGGAAACCAGCCGAATTAATCGAACCGATTCGACGCCAACAATCAGCTCGTTGCATTCTACACAGCATCCGGTGCCACACTTTTTGCCCGAGCAATGTTTCAATTGCACAGTCCCGATTCTTGCAGCTTCCTTTCATTGTCCGATACGGCACCTGTACACGAGGCAAACGTCGTAATCTTTCCAACGATCGTGCAGTATGTCTTGCTGATAGCGTAGAGATAAGAATCTCGTGTAGCCCGTATTAGCTGAGGTAACAGCCGAGTGTGGCATCGACGCAAGGTTCCTATTGTTGCCGGTGAAGCTGCTATCTCCGTGAATCGTGTCTACATCAATGTTGCTGCAGCTGCATAACTTATATCCTAGGATGGTCTATTGATCCAGTTTCGGCATTCTTAGCGGCGGTATGATGATCTATGAGATATTGGGAGCTCTGTCCGTTTGGCTATTGTTGTGGTGGATGTAGGACAGTCAATAAGTGCTATAAGCGGTGTGTTTTGTGATTTAGAGGTTTTTGATTGTAATTATTAGTAGGTATTTAGGGTTGTTGTTTGTTCGTGCAGGTCATTGCATTGTAGGTCTCTGATTTTTTTTCTGTTTTATCTATTTAATGACGTGGATATCGGAGGGTTTTTTGTGTATTTTTTGTCACATTGTGGCCGGAATGAATTGTTTGATGGCGGTGGGAAGCTACGGTGCATCGGCCCTAACGTGTCATCCTAATTTCACAGCAGTGTGAGTTGTTGACTCGATGCTAAAACTACCGAATGGGGGAAACCAAAAGATTGTAGTTTTGTTTTACGATTGTGTTTTGGTCCGGTTCTTGCCCCTGTTCTTAAAAAAAAAAAAAAAAAAAAAACATTATGAATATGTGATAGACAAGGCATTAAAACGTCATAATCCAGTATAAGGGCATGAGCGAATCCATACAATTCACGTCATTGCCTTTGGGGGTTTTCGAAAAGCCTGTAAGCAACCCTCCAACTCTAACAACAGGCGTTGAGACACAGGGTAGTTGACGATTGTTGTCATCGTTCGGCGGTCCGCGGCTGTCGCAAGTGAAAAACGGTTGTGTCGTGAGAGAAGATAATTTTTCAACTCGCTCTCCCGAGATTTGATCGCTAATTGCCGTGACATTTGACGCAACGCCCCTTTAAACTTAATGAGGTTTAATTAGGTTAGCTATAAACTAGCTGGAATCAACCCCTAGCCAGTCAGAAAACCTGTGCCGAAAATTTAATTTGGTCTTTTGCAACCACCCAATGTGCTAGAGTTATTTTTTATTCGATAGATTGTTTTAAAGTCACTTGACTGGCGGCCCTAATTGACCTTGACTATCTGGAATCATCCCCTAACCCTTAAGAAAACCCATACCCTATCTTAAATTTAATTTACCCCCTTTTTCCTATCACCCAATATGATTTTTTTTTTTTTTTTAATTCCATTAATTGCTTTCAATGTAAACTTCTGACGTTTGACTGGCGTGAATCACACCGATTGTAGTTGCGAATCAATCAAATCGCGCCCAAATCAATCGAATCAAATCAATCAACTGCTGCCTATACTTTCATATGTAGAATCCGTCAACAGCCGAACTAATCAACCTCCGGCTTCGTGTCAACATCCGTCAACTGTCAAGTTGACAGCTGTCAACTGTCAGGCTATTTGGCCAAGAATCTGCCCCTCGTGTGTTCATACTCAGTCCATTGACCCCACGTTGTAGAAATTAGGAAACGGCCAAATAATCTTGCACGAATCAAATACGAGATTGTCGGTAGGTACACAAAGTGGCTTAATGGAGGTACCTACTTACGCGATCAATTTCACAAGAAGAAATCGGTGTATTTATCCCTTGTCATCGGTTTTAAAACGGCTTCATGACCAAGCATCATGTGGCTGTAAAGATGTTCAAGTTTGCATCCTGGCAACTAGATGCTGTGCAGATAGCCTGCTTATCCAACTGTTCGGTGTCTGATTGTAAGAGAAACATAAGGCGTATCATATACTGTACATGAATGCTTCTACTTCGAATCACATAAAATTAATATTCAACCTATACAATCAAAATGGTGATGGTCACAAAATGCATGTCCTCGTACAGACCTGGTGAACGATACGAAACCCGACTTGGGTACATCGCATTTCGATTTGACACAAATGTAAATAAAGTCTATATCCAGGGAAAGGTCATACAACATAGAGGAGACTATTATTTACATTCGTATGCAGGGAGAAACCATAACAAAAAAAATATACGCCTTTTCGCTCGTACCAACTCCTAAAACCCAACCTCAAGGTCGGAATTTCAAACGTCAACAATGGAACCTAAAATGCAGGCTTTTAACATGTCAACAACCATGAATTAAATGCGTTCGGTTGTCTGACTATCCATAGGTAAACTGATAATAAATTAACCGAATCAAATCTAGAATAGCATCATATCTTCCAGAGCATTTTACTATATAGTAACCTTATTATTACAGGTACAGTTTGCAACTGAATGCAGCTTGGAAATGAAGATAAATTGATGTCTGTGAATTTCTTTCGAATTCGGACAACTACCGCAGAGTGTACTGTGTTATTATTGAATTAAATATATAGAAACAGTCGCAATCAAAGTAGACCTTACGCACAAGTATGTAAATAGACATGTTCAGAATAGATTAACCTCGACAATCTATTCAATTCGAGTTTGCATATCATTTCCCATTTCCGAATGTCTCTCTGTGTACACCTCTCTCTCCTTTCTCCATCTGTATTTCGCATGTGTTAGTGTGTGTGAAAGAGTGAGGAGGGGAGGGAGAGAGGAGAGGTAAATTGTCTGACACAAATACACTAATGATTGTTGTTCTTTGCATCGGCATTCCGACTTTTTGTAGCTCGCTTGTCTCTGCAGCCACGATTGTTTTTGATATTGTTCTGTTGGTGAAGTATACACAGAGGTTCGCCGATAGGATAAGTATAAAGGTTTTCATTGGAAATCACTTCAAGTTTGTATGAATTTTAATATTTAGTATTTATATATGAAGTATTTGGGTAATAATTTGCCATTTCCACTAGCTCCTACAAGTTTTGAATTTGTAGGGCCAGGGAATTTTGCCTTTTAAAACTTCGTCTATGTGAAATCTCGTACAACAAACTTTAACGATTTTTTATTTAAAAGATACCGATTCGTTGGCACGTTTTGTTATTGACGTGGATTTTCGTCTTGTCAAATTATTAAAATCATGCGAAATAAAAACAAATAAATATTACCTATTTTGTTACTTCGGTAAAAGTTATAACTGGAAGCATTCGCTTCGCTCTTAGATTTTCAAAACACAAATGAAAAATTCTAAGGTTCGATCAAGGGACCAAATGCAATACACTCAATCGTAGTCCCGTATCTATCTCCATGGTGGCCAACTTAACCCCGGAAAGGTGATGGATACAATCTTACAATAATTTGGAAACATAAATTTGTTTGGGTTTTAGGGTTTTAGAGGTGTTATGCGGACTTAGGTTGGTTATTTTGATTTGTATATCGTTGATATTTGGCACTCGATAACGAAGGCAGCACAGCTTTGCGAAACGCCGGGGCAAAGATCGAGTTTGGGACTATCAGCATTCAATACCGAAGTTTAATAATTTTTTCTTCTAAAAACATTGTCTCGATAGACACACAGCGGTGGGATGATAAGCATCGCTCTCCGAGTGAGTGAAAACAGTAACCAAGTTTCTCTTGTTATCTGCAACCTGCTCGCATCGCATCGCATGTTACCGGTGTCTCTCTCCGCTGTTCTCGCTGGCAGCCTCACAATCACATACATGAAGATACACGTTGTAAAGAGTGCCGAGATTTAGACTTGTTAAGCAGTTCTTTACGACCGGCCACGCTATTTGCGCTGTGTGCGGGAACGAGTTGAAATGTTCTATTCAGAATTGTATGGCTTTTTTGACAGTTGGGATTCTTCTGAGTAAGTGTTCCTCGCTTCTCGATGGTTAGAAATAATTTGTAACGATGCCACGCCGGATTTGGAGCAGTGTTCACTTATATCGAGTCTTGCCCTGAGAGATTTCTGCATGGTTTATGAAAGCACGCAGTTTTTGAAGCTGTTTCAAGCAAATTTCAGCCATCAACTCTGGTTCAGTCGAATTCTATCGGCATCTTGTAAACAAAGCTGTTCATTAAAATTTAAATTAAACAAAACAATTAACCCATAAAACTATTATATATATATTATATATGTTAAACTATTAAACAAAAAAAAACACAGCACGCTGTGTTTCCAGCAAATTTCATATCTTACAAATTAGCGTTCGATAATCCCTACAGGATTTGTTGTCAATACGACGACCGATCAAAAAAAAATCCCCAATGGCCGAGATTAAAATGTGCATTTAAATAGAAACAGTCCAATCAGGAAAGGAAAACATGATCACAACCGACAAGTAGTCAGCACAGAGGAAGGATAGATGCCCATCTATAAATGACAGATGGTTCGTTGATAGAACCTTTAGTTAGAGATTGACAAAGGCAGCATCACGAAGGGTGCGATCAAAAAACAACAACCCCAGGGAAACACCGCGCGTCCCACCAATTACCAAGCCGACGCCGACGCCGACGCCCCAAGACGCCTCGAATCGACGTCCGTCGTCCTATTCTTAGCCACGAAGTCGCTCGCAGCGCGCTTGCCAATCCCCGCCGTCTCGAATGCAGCGTGGAAAGCGCCGCGGTGCGATATAGAGTTGTGTGTCGGTTAGGGGTGGTGCAACTCTGCTAAGAACGTTGTGATCAGCAAGATCATGTCATAACACCGGTGTCACTGCTGTTGCTAGTGTTGCCACGCTGCTACGATTGTTGGCATTACTATGTGCCTTGCCTAATGCCAGCAAACACCGGTGTCACTGCTGTTGCTAGTGTTGCCACGCTGCCACGATTGTTGGCATTACTATGTGCCTTGCCTAATACCAGCAAACACCGGTGTCACTGCTGTTGCTAGTGTTGCCACGCTGCTACGATTGTTGGCATTACTATGTGCCTTGCCTAATGCCAGCAAACACCAGTGTCACTGCTGTTGCTACTGTTGCTACGCTGCTACGATTGTTGGCATTACTATGTGCCTTGCCTAATGCCAGCAAACACCGGTGTCACTGCTGTTGCTAGTGTTGCCACGCTGCTACGATTGTTGGCATTACTATGTGCCTTGCCTAATGCCAGCAAACACCGGTGTCACTGCTGTTGCTAGTGTTGCCACGCTGCTACGATTGTTGGCATTACTATGTGCCTTGCCTAATGCCAGCAAACACCGGTTTCACTGCTGTTGCTAGTGTTGCCACGCTGCTACGATTGTTGGCATTACTATGTGCCCTGCCTAATGCCAGCAAACACCGGTGTCACTGCTGTTGCTAGTGTTGCCACGCTGCTACGATTGTTGGCATTACTATGTGCCTTGCCTAATGCCAGCAAACACCGGTTTCACTGCTGTTGCTAGTGTTGCCACGCTGCTACGATTGTTGGCATTACTATGTGCCTTGCCTAATGCCAGCAAACACCGGTGTCACTGCTGTTGCTAGTGTTGCCACGCTGCTACGATTGTTGGCATTACATGGCCACGGTGGTCCTTGCGCGAGATGCATCTCTCGGAATCTGTAGCCGTCTTCATGCCGGCACAGCTACTAGAGTCTTGCACACCGCGTGCTACGCTGTTGGAAATAGCTGGTGGACTCATCGCATCTCATCGCATCTAGCGTGATGATCTCTGATCTTCTGAGCGTACCGTATGGCGCCAGCGTGGGGCGGAGGACGCCGCCGAATTCTCTCAATGAATTTCAACACCCACACTCTCGGTTAGCTGCAGGGCGATATGCGATCTTGCCGGGAGGCGCTGGTGTTACACACAACGCCCGGGGTTTCAAACATGATGCAGTTTAATTTTTAAAGTAGTGGCTACATGTTGTGGGAATTGAACCGAACTGCATGCAAGGTTGCATTTTGTTGCAGAATCCGAATGAACAAATTAAGGTAGCCGTGATTTGGCCCTGTGGCTATTCGACTATGGTACCTAGTAGGAAAAACTCACCAGGCTGTAGGATGCAGGACTCTCTGCCAGCAAACATCTCACCAGGCTGTAGGATGCAGGACACTCTGCCAGCAAACATCTCACCAGGCTGTAGGATGCAGGACACTCTGCCAGCAAACATCTCACCAGGCTGTAGGATGCAGGACTCTCTGCCAGCAAACATCTCACCAGGCTGTAGGATGCAGGACACTCTGCCAGCAAACATCTCACCAGGCTGTAGGATGCAGGACACTCTGCCAGCAAACATCTCACCAGGCTGTAGGATGCAGGACACTCTGCCAGCAAACATCTCACCAGGCTGTGGGATGCAGGACACTCTGCCAGCAAACATCTCACCCGGCTGTAGGATGCAGGACACTCTGCCAGCAAACATCTTACCAGGCTGTAGGATGCAGGACACTCTGCCAGCAAACATCTCACCAGGCTGTAGGATGCAGGACACTGCCACAAACATCTCACCAGGCTGTAGGATGCAGGAATGAGGCATGGCGAGTGAAGTTGTCGTAACTTCAAACCCTCCGACCTCTCTCCCGAACAGAACTGATCATGTGCATGATGGTCACCCATCCAACTCAGTGACATGTTGCTTAACTTGTTGGTCACGCGGATGTCGTTGGGGCCGGCTGGTTGCTTGGCTGGCTTGTCCTAGGTCAGGTTACGCTGCTGAACGCCCGCTGGTCGAATCTTATCGAATCTCACCGTCGTGACCTTGATCTGCGTTGACGCTTGCTGGCGCCGACGCGTTTGTCTTCGATGTCCTCGCCTTGCGATGCGATGACATTGCAACGTCATCGATGACGGTTACTTTTATTGCCGATTATCTTTGATATCTCTCGCCTCCATAATTAATAGTATGTTCCGACATAGCGTGTGTAAGTATTCGAAAGGTGCTTGCCAAAATACCAGGGTGGGTCTTAGCGAACCGTTAGTGTTAACGCGGTGTTCTTGTCGGTCTGCCATTCACCTGCACCGGGTTCACCCTCAGCTCGCTGCTAGCTGCTAGGTTAGAACTAAATGATTGATGATGCTGCTGCTGCTGCTGCTGCTGCTGCTGCTGCTGCTGCTTGCTGTTGCTGCTGCTGCTGCTGCTGCTGCTGCTGCTGCTTGCTGCTGCTTGCTGCTGCTGCTGCTGCTGCTGCTGCTGCTGCTTGCTGTTGCTGCTGCTGCTGCTGCTGTTGCTGCTGCTGCTGCTGCTGCTTGCTGCTTGCTGCTGCTGCTGCTGCTGCTGCTGCTGCTGCTGCTGCTGCTGCTGCTTGCTGCTTGCTGCTGCTGCTTGCCGCTGCTGCTGCTGCTGCTGCTGCTGCTGCTGCTGCTGCTGCTTGCTCCTGCTGCTGCTGCTGCTGCTGCTGCTGCTGCTGCTGCTGCTGCTGCTGCTGCTGCTGCTTGCTGCTGCTGCTTGCTGCTGCTGCTGCTGCTGCTGTTGCTGCTGCTGCTGCTGCTTGCTGCTGCTGCTGCTGCTGCTGCTGCTGGTTGCTGCTGGTTGCTGAGTGTAAAATAGAAATGGAGAAAGTGCGCGAGTTCTTCGAGCATGCATGAAATGCTTCGTCCGCACGGTGAATTCCATTTGGCCGTAGAGGGCACTGGTGGGGCGAGAGTGGCCAACTCAAATATCTCACTAATCTAATATCTTAAAAAACTTTCGAGATAGATTTATTTCATTCAAAGAAAAAGCATGTGTTCCTCTTACAATATTTAGTATGTGTACCATCCACTGATCTTTATAACCTGGATAGCGCATCGTATTGAGCCAAAGCCACTTTAATTGAAGCCATATTTTCGCCATCTTCGTCGTCCCAATCATGCGGCTACATTCAAGGCCAATGCCCTTTTTCGTGCTGCAATATCATAAAGTATGAATTGGGAACATTTCTACAATCATTCGATCGTTTCTACACCAAATTTACCTCTCATAAATCTAATTTGATGACATTTGTCAGGAGAAAATGCCCCAAAGTGGCTCAACGTCGCATCGCTGTACGACGCGCCATCAAGGCTTTAGAGATCAGCTGTGTTTGCTCAACAAAGTCGGCTATTTTCTCTGCTTCGTGACCTTTGACTCGTTAGGAATGTGGACATTAACATGCTTTTATTAACGGTCATCCTCGCCCTTATTGACCCGACGCTTACTCAAATTACCTCATCAATATCTCCTGGCAAATGTCTTCGTTTCACAACATTACATCTCATTTCTTACCCGGCTCTAGAAGTAACTCGGCGAAATCAATCGACAAAGCGCTTTGGCGAACCTAGCGGTCTAGCTAGAAGTTAAATTAAGCAAGTGCACTTATCACATCCAAAGATACTCTTTTATATGTCAACTGTCAGTTGACACTTGAGATTGTTGCTTAACGACGCACTGTTTTGACAACTGGCCCTGTGGCGCTGGTCTATAATGAAAGGGTGGTGATGAACCTAACCTATGGCTAGAAGGGAGGAGGGGAAACCCGGTGATTCATTGATTGATTGCCGGTGTTTAACGACGCACTGTTTTGACAACTGGCACCGTGGCGCTGGTCTATAATGAAAGGGTGATGATGAACCTAACCTATGGCTAGAAGGGAGGAGGGGAAACCCGGTGCAGGCACGTAGCCTACTCCTGTCGAAAAGCACCGAGGGGACCCCCGGCTTTACGTCCCTTCCGAAGGACGGTGCAACTCGAACGACAGGATTCCTCCGCTAATCCGTGCTGTCGAGAGGTTGACAAGCAAGGCAAGTGAAGTTGTCGTACTAACTTCAAACCCTCCGACCTCTCTCCCGAACAGAACTGATCGTGTGCATGATGGTCACCCATCCAACACTTGTTGGGACTCGTTCAGCTCCAGGTTGGCTCTGAGACGCACAGGCAAGTGCCGGTCACCCATCCAGACACGCAATCTTGCTTAACCTGGCTTACTCGCGCTCTCTGCGCTTCCTGTCGGTCCGACGGGGCTGAAACTCGGCACGGGGGTGAAGGACACCCTCTTAACACCACCGTGCTGAGGAAATTTCAATCGGAATTAAATTGTAGATTTTAAAGCCGTTTTCTGCATTGATGCCGGGCGGGAATTGGCTCCAACAGCACGATGTTGCTTAACTTGGGTGACCTCACGAGAACCGGTGTTTCCAACGTTGCCAAACCGTTCGGTTATCCGTCATGGCCACTCTTCGACTACCACAGGCCTCCACGCTCGCCTGCCGAGATCTGTCTGCATGAGCCTCCAGCCCGTGATGTATGCCACCAACTCGAGCAATGCTTCTGCGTTGTGTACGACACATCTCTGCCCAGCCTAGCGCATCGCCGGCGCCTTCTCCTCACCAGACAGACCAGTGGGTGAAATTCGACTGGATGCATTTTCTATTTCCACCGCGGCTCATTGTTGTGTCGGCTATCTCTTCCGCCCACTTCACCGGAAACGGAATTTACAAGCCGCCACAGGTGGGAATCGCGGCTTTTCGCTTCCGCGCTTTATTTAGCGCATTCATTAGATGCTTTACTAATTACTTGACTGTCTAATTGATTGTTGGGTCGGCGCCGGGCGGTTCTCAAGAGTTTTTTTCGGATCGACGGATTTCGGCGACGGGTTGAGCAATAGTGCGTCGCGGTTGTCGCCGGATGGGTGACCGTACGTAAAATTACCGGTTATTATTGGTCGGCGGGTTGACGGGCCAGTGGCACGGGGACGTGTCGTCAACACAGTGTGACACAGGGACAAGGTTAAGCGATGGTCGGTGCTTGGTGCTGTTGGTCAGGTGCAGGCTGCGTGCCGGCACCGGGTTCATCTTCAGCTCGCTGCTAGCGGCTAGGTTAGCTTCACCCTCAGCTTGCTGCTAGCTGCTAGGTTAGCTTCACCCTCAGCTCGCTGCTAGCTGCTAGGTTCGCTTCACCCTCAGCTCGCTGCTAGCTGCTAGGTTAGCTTCACCCTCAGCTCGCTGCTAGCTGCTAGGTTAGCTTCACCCTCAGCTCGCTGCTAGCTGCTAGGTTGGCTTCACCCTCAGCTCGCTGCTAGCTGCTAGGTTAGCTTCACCCTCAGCTCGCTGCTAGCTGCTAGGTTAGCTTCACCCTCAGCTCGCTGCTAGCTGCTAGGTTAGCTTCACCCTCAGCTCGCTGCTAGCTGCTAGGTTAGCTTCACCCTCAGCTCGCTGCTAGCTGCTAGGTTAGCTTCACCCTCAGCTCGCTGCTAGCTGCTAGGTTAGCTTTACCCTCAGCTCGCTGCTAGCTGCTAGGTAAGCTTCACCCTCAGCTCGCTGCTAGCTGCTAGGTAAGCTTCACCCTCAGCTCGCTGCTAGCTGCTAGGTTAGCTTCACCCTCAGCTCGCTGCTAGCTGCTAGGTAAGCTTCACCCTCAGCTCGCTGCTAGCTGCTAGGTTAGCTTCATCCTCAGCTCGCTGCTAGCTGCTAGGTTAGCTTCACCCTCAGCTCGCTGCTAGCTGCTAGGTTAGCTTCACCCTCAGCTCGCTGCAAGCTGCTAGGTAAGCTTCACTCTCAGCTCGCTGCTAGCTGCTAGGTTAGCTTCACCCTCAGCTCGCTGCTAGCTGCTAGGTTAGCTTCACCCTCAGCTCGCTGCTAGCTGCTAGGTTAGCTTCACCCTCAGCTCGCTGCTAGCTGCTAGCATAGCTTCACCCTCAGCTCGCTGCTAGCTGCTAGGTTAGCTTCACCCTCAGCTCGCTGCTAGCTGCTAGGTTAGCTTCACCCTCAGCTCGCTGCTAGGCCACGCTGAGAGCGACATCTTCACTTCGTCGCTATCGCATTCCTCGAACCCGATCCGTCACGAATCCGCTTCGTTGACAATCACTCTCGCGATCGCTGAGCCGACATTTGCATGGCACAACTTTGTAAACAATGCGAAGGAGTGTAAAAGATCGATAACATTAGCTCGGAAAGGTATTAGAGCGCAGTTTGATTTCATTCAATTCTCCCAGACGGCCTAATATGGCGCGGACAATCATGTAATGGATTCGTCACTTTCTAATCGCACGGTGATGGCTAAATCGTTCGACGACAGCAACATCAACAACATACCGAAGTTTAGTATCACAAATGAAATATCTCTTTCTAAATTAGTATCTGTATCGTGAACCCAGGACTTCCACTTGACCAATGGCGGGTGTTCCGATGCCTAGAACACTGGCTAACCGTTTTATTACCTTCTTCAATAAATTATACTAACTTTATCATTACAGTTTTTAACTAAATCAATTAGAAACAAAGTTAAATTAGTGTCTGCAAATTTAATTCGTGTTATTTTGGTGTTAATGTTGAATGCTACCGCTGAGTGAACTGTGTTTTTCATACTCAACACAAATAGAGTGTATAGAAAAAACAGAAAGTGCAACACATCAACAAACAGAGCGATGCAGGAAGTTGCTGAGCGTTGAAAAGTGCATTGTTTGCCCGGCTGCATTGCGTACGGCGAGGCAGCATGGCGAGTGCATTACCTTCGCCATTGTTCGCCATCGAGCCTGGCTGGCGCTAATCGACAAAGTCAACCAAACGGTTGGGCATGTTGGCAAGTTAAGCAACATCGCGCTGAGTCAGGTGTTTGATGGGTGACCATCATGCACACGATCAGTTCTGTTCGGGAGAGAGGTCGGAGGGTTTGAAGTTAGTACGACAACTTCACTCGCCTTGCTTGTCAACCTCTCGACAGCACGGATTAGCGGAGGGATCCTGTCGTTCGAGTTGCACCGTCCTTCGGAAGGGACGTAAAGCCGGTGGTCCTCCACGTCGAAAAGCAGGGCACCAACCAAACAGCGCTCTGTATCTCAATGGTTGACAAACCAAAGGCATGGATCGCCAGCCAGCTTGTTTGGCCCACGTCGAACAGCTGGGAGTCTACCAAACAGCGCCCAGTATTACAGGCTGGGATTGCCAGCTTGTGTGGACCAGTTCTGACAGGCGAACGCAACATGCGTAGCAAACTGGGATTCATTGTCGAGGTTGACATCTTCTATTTGTCTGCACGACACGTTCATCCTCGGAACAGAAAGTGCAGTTCTTTCCTGCTGCTGCTGCTGCTGCTGCTGCTGCTGCTGCTGCTGCTGCTGCTGCTGCTGCTGCTGCTTGCTGCTGCTGCTGCTGCTGCTGCTGCTGCTGCTGCTGCTGCTGCTGCTGCTGCTGCTGCTGCTGCTGCTGCTTGCTGCTGCTGCTTCTGCTGATGCTGCTGCTGCTGCTGTTGCTGCTGCTGCTGCTGCTGCTGCTGCTGCTGCTGCTGCCATGTTTGCTGCTGCTGCTGCTGCTGCTGCTGCTGCTGCTGCTGCTGCTGCTGCTGCTGCTGCTGCCATGTTTGCTATCGTTGGAAATCTGGAGCAGCGATAAAGACGATGCATTTCTCAGATGTCAGCTTACAAGCGATGATATGTTATTCTCATAAGATTGCATTGTTCCTGACCCATTTCTTGAGAATCACGTTCCTAGGAACTATAAATCAATCGGATAAGTTTACATTCAAAAATGTGCATTAAATCCTGGAATCTATCGGTTCCCTTGAGATGAAGATGATTTCCCCTTCGAAGGAGGCAAGCATAGATCTCGGTCGGCAGGATTCTTCCATCGATCTGTGCTGTTGACGGTTGATGATACAGATGCAAGATGAGTGAGACTGTTGCTAGTGTTGCCACGCTGCTACGATTGTTGGCATTACTATGTGCCTTGCCTAATGCCAGCAAACACCGGTGTCACTGCTGTTGCTAGTGTTGCTACGCTGCTACGATTGTCGGCATTACTATGTGCCTTGCCTAATGCCAGCAAACACCGGTGTCACTGCTGTTGCTAGTGTTGCTACGTTGCTACGATTGTTGGCATTACTATGTGCCTTGCCTAATGCCAGCAAACACCGGTGTCACTGCTGTTGCTAGTGTTGCCACGCTGCTACGATTGTTGGCATTACTATGTGCCTTGCCTAATGCCAGCAAACACCGGTGTCACTGCTGTTGCTAGTGTTGCTACGTTGCTACGATTGTTGGCATTACTATGTGCCTTGCCTAATGCCAGCAAACACCGGTGTCACTGCTGCTGCTAGTGTTGCCACGCTGCTACGATTGTTGGCATTACTATGTGCCTTGCCTAATGCCAGCAAACACCGGTGTCACTGCTGTTGCTAGTGTCGCCACGCTGCTACGATTGTTGGCATTACTATGTGCCTTGCCTAATGCCAGCAAACACCGGTGTCACTGCTGCTGCTAGTGTTGCCACGCTGCTACGATTGTTGGCATTACTATGTGCCTTGCCTAATGCCAGCAAACACCGGTGTCACTGCTGTTGCTAGTGTCGCCACGCTGCTACGATTGTTGGCATTACTATGTGCCTTGCCTAATGCCAGAAAACACCGGTGTCACTGCTGTTGCTAGTGTTGCCACGCTGCTACGATTGGTGAGGACAACTCGACCGACCCACGCTTCCCGTTGCGTTAAATTACCGATGCACGTCACATACCAAGCCCCCCCCCCCCTCCCATCTCTAGGTCGTGTCCTTGCCCCCCCCCCCCCCCCCACGCCCCCACGGACGGTCACCTAGATCGCGTTGGTCGCTGACCTAGAAGTTCTAGCGGCCGTCTGTTGTTTGCGTTAACCCGGCGTTAAGCAAATGGTGATCGTTTGGTTGTTATAAGCGTCGCATGCGTGGGCGGGGATCGCGCCGAAATGCACGCTGCTGGGTGCTTATTTTTAGAAAGTCAATATGTGGATATTTTTTTTCTATTTATTAAAATTGTTTAACGCGTTTGACCGTCCACCGATTTGAAGCTTTTTGATTTTTGATGATGCATCGTAATGCCGTGGATAATATTTTGCCTGTCGCCCAGCGTGACCCCGATGGGGGTGTTGTAGGGGTTGTTGACAGATTAAAAGTCTACGTTTCAGTTTAATTACTGACACTTTAAAATCCCACCGTCCATGTTTGGTTTTAGGGGTTGGTTCGTTTCAAAGGTGTCCATTTTTTGGTATTGTCTCTCCTCGTGCACAGACCTTAGCGTCACGTGTGCTGATGTTCACTGTAAACATTAAGGTGAAGAAGGACGACTTTGTCGCTTCAAGAACAATGTGGCCATTGTGTCTAGAATCTTGATTTGCATTTGCACCGGTTGGGACGGGTGCCAAGATCACGTGGCCGTCCGACAAGAAATTGGATTCTGTAAGTGGTTCAGACCCACAGAGAGATGGTGGTGTGTTTCAAACAGTTATGCTTTTTTCAGATTGATATTTGTTCCTCAAATGGGGTTGTGAAATGTGAAACTGCAATGTGTCTAACGGTTGCTTGTTGTGTTTGCTGCTGCAGGTAACGCATCGCACCACCGGCCAGGTGATGGTCCTCAAAATGAACCAACTCCGCTCCAACCGGCCGAACATGCTCAAGGAGGTCCAGCTGATGAACCAGCTGTCACATCCACACATCTTGGGGTGAGTAGCCTGCACTGATGTCTATAACCTGGATGGCGCTTCGTACAGCGAGACTTTGATGCCGTTTTGAGACACTTTATCGTGTCTTCCCACTGATCTCTATAGCCTGGATAGCGCTTCGTACAGCGAGACTTTGATGCCGTATTGAGCCACTTTATCATGTCTTCCCACTGATCTCTATAGCCATGGATAGCGCTTCGTACAGCGAGACTTTGATGCCGTATTGAGACACTTTATCATGTCTTCCCACTGATCTCTATAGCCGTGGATAGCGCTTCGTACAGCGAGACTTTGATGCCGTATTGAGACACTTTATCATGTCTTCCCACTGATCTCTATAGCCATGGATAGCGCTTCGTACAGCGAGACTTTGATGTCATATTGAGCCACTTTATCATGTCTTCCCACTGATCTCTATAGCCATGGATAGCGCTTCGTATACAGCGAGACTTTGATGTCATATTGAGCCACCTTCTACTTACAGTTTTCATCAAATTCAAAGCCTGAAGTTGATATGAAAGGTTAATTTAAGAATTGTAAGAATATTCACGTTGAGCCAGCAAAAATCCCATCCCGTTCCCCCGAATCCCGGACGGCTTCAAAGACAAGCAGCTGCAAAAGTAAAAGTAGGTGAAGTTTCCGAGTTGAATACGACATTACCATGTTGGGCATGAAACTGACCTCTCAGAGCAAGGATACACGCGGTGGCACATGGTGTGTTCGACCACCTTCGCTGTACCTAGAGCTGATCTCTGCGTGTTAACGTTCCTTACACATAGCAAGGATACACGCGCACTGGCATATGGCGTGTTGCTTCGTTTCTTTGTGTTTGTTAATGTCCGAAAAATCATTCGGTTGGCCACAGAGGAATGTACCGTCTATAAATCTGTATTTAATTGATTTTAGTTGCCGTGAAACTTATTATAGCGAATCCAAATAAATGTATAACTATAATTTCGTTGGACCTTGTTGCTGTAGTGCCTAGATCGTTGGCAAAGGTTAAATAGATTCTAAACATGGCCATTCTGTGGGGTACAGAGAAATCCGGTCCGCCAAAATGCCTCAGTCCGAAAGATGGACAAAAATGCCATAATGGCTATGTATTTTTTTCCTACCCTAAGAACCCGAACGGGGTAGAACCATCCCTTGTGCTGTTTCACGTTTATGGACAGTGTTTGTACGTCAACTGTCAGATGACACTTGAGATTGAGCATTAGTGCCAAATAAATCCCGTTCTTTTTTTTAAATACTTAGATGGCTGTGGTGCTTTAATTCCTAAACACACCGCCCAGGCGGCGCTGACCAATCTGTACCAGCTCAACGTTTTTCCGTGTTTCCTATGTTGTAACTGTAAGATATTTGCTTGAACGGCAACTGATCCCTGCTCTGCAATGCAGAAATCAGACCGAGGTGCCTTACTGCCTTCTAGCAGCCAGAGTGAGTTATTAATCCGTGTCCATTTCTGGCAGCGTCGAGTCAGATTTGTTCCATGTTCGGATGTCGTTAGTCATCGGTTATCAGTCATCAAATGACAGCGACTGTTTATCGATAGATTATGGTGAACGCTTCGAAAGTGATGGCTTGTCCATACTTTGACGGGCGTTAGTCACAGGAACGCGCAGTCTGCTATGTGATTAGATTGGCTCAGCAGGGTTGAGGATATGCTTAAAATATGGCTGCTATTTGCTAAACACTGGTTTGGTACCCATCTGCCTCCTTATGTTACCGTCGTTCTAAGATTGCTCAAACAATAGGTCTGCTTATGACACGCAGAGAAAAATAACGTCAGATACCCACTGGACGTGCTACCAGTTTGGAAAAAATATTAATAATCTCTGCTAAATAACAAAGGAAGACAGGGAAATCACAACCCGAATTGCTCTGCCTGGCTTAAGCGAGTGGGTATCATCGTAATTTCGATAGAATTTTGATTGAATGAAATAGGTGTATTAACTTTACAAATTAGGGCCAAGTTATCTGACGAAAAAACACAGAGATTTCGACTTTCCGTCCAACTCTATGATGCCATTTCCTCTCCAACTAATTTGACAATTTTGCCACCTGAATGCTGTCTTCTGACTGTCTCTAACGATGGTTTTGTCTTGTTGTTTCAGGTTCATGGGGGTCTGCGTGCACGAAGGCCAACTCCACGCTTTGACCGAGGTCAGTTCGACAGGAAGCTGATGCTGCTTGCCTTTTGCCAGTCATCAGCTGCGTGCTATGTTACTCTGCCTAAAGGAATTTGCAGAGCCTTTCTTAAAATTTCACGAGCATTTCGAGTTATACCTTCCATTGTTGCTCGTCGACCTGTGTTACATTTTTATATTTATAATATATGATTGCAATTTTGGAGAAAGCTCTAGGACAGAGCGGACTGCACTTAAATTTGGTTGTTTTTTTCATTTCAATAGACACCTGGGTGTAACAAAGGTAGAAATTGCTTTTATAAATGTAATTGACATCTCAGAATTAATAGTAGACTTTATAAAACTCCATGAAGATTCAGACCGAACGGTTTGGCAACGTTGGAAACACCGGTTCTCGTGAGATCATCGAAGTTAAGCAACATCGCGCCGAGTCAGGTGTTTGATGGGTGACCATCATGCACATTATCAGTTCTGTTCGGTAGAGAGGTCGGAGGGTTTGAAGTCAGTACGACAACTTCACTCGCCTTGCTTGTCAACCTCTCGACAGCACGGATTAGCGGAGGAATCCTGTCGTTCGAGTTGTACCGGCCTTCGGAAGGGACGTAAAGCCGGTGGTTCCCTCGGTGCTTTTCGACAGGAGTAGGCTTCGTGCCGGCACCGGGTTTCCCCTCCTCCCTTCTGGCCATAGGTTAGGTTCATCATCACCCTTTCATTATAGACCAGCGCCACGGTGCCAGCTGTCAAAACAGTGCGTTGTTAAACACCGGCAATCAATCGATAAAGACACAGTCAATGCAGAGAGAAACCATACCATAAAGACAGACGCCATCTTTCTCGTACCGACTCCTTAGCCCGTGCGAGGGTTTGTACGTAGCTTTTTGCCAGCCTCCTTCGCTGCTAACGTTTCTACCGGCGTGCTTGCAGTACATCAACGGCGGCAGCCTCGAGCAACTCAACCTGAACCGGGCGGTGGAGCTGCCCCATCGGACGCGCATGTGCCTGGCGGTGGACATCGCTCGCGGCGTCGAGTACCTTCACTCGCGCGGAGTCTTCCATCGCGACCTAACCTCAAAGGTACGTTGCCGTTGCTGCTTGCAGCTGGATGCAGCTCATTTCGGTGGGGTTATGGTCGGCACAAAGCCAACGCTGTAACAGTTTGCTATCAAATGGGATGCCGAGAGTCAGGATAGCAAGTGTACATAAAAGTTGAATTAGATTTATGGGTTTTATTCGTTGATGCTTACAAAGACAGTGTAATTCGGAGGCTAGATACAAGGAGATGTTGCTAGTTTGAAGGGTTGCCAGGCTCTGACGAGAACAGATCTGCGAGCAAGTGTCTGCAGTTCAGCATGGTCAGCATAGGTGCTGCTAGGAGCAAAGGTCTACTTTATGCATCTATGTAGCTATGTAGTATGTAGTACCTATGTAGTAGCTAGTAGCTAGTAGCTGGTAGCTAGTAGCAAGCCGATTTCAGATGTGGTTCAATCTTCCCCGGTTAAACAGCCAAAGCCAACTGAGCCCCAAAAGCTAAGACATCAGATGGTAATGTAGTTATGTAGTATGTAGGTATGTAGTAGCTAGTATGTAGGTATGTAGTATGTAGTAGCTAGTATGTAGTAGCTGGTATGTATGTAGTTAGCCTGTTACACGCTAACACTATACTTAATATCTACAAAAAAGTGTCTTTATGACTGCCGAGTCTCACGTCTATGCGATGTAATCGTTTTGTTAGCGGACTTTGAAGGCTGGCACGGGGTCAATGCCTCCTGGATTTTTTTCAAGCGCGCCCGTCCAATTCAATACACATAATGCACGAATCGCAAAGCTTTCGCATCTGATGTCTTAGCTTTTTGGGACTCGGTTGGCTTTGGCTGTTTAACCGGGGGATATTGAACCACAACTGAAACCGATTGATCTTTAATCGATGAATACCAACTGCTAGCCGCGGTCGGAGCTGTAAGGATATTTGTTTTGAACACATTTTCACTGCCAGCTTGGCTGACGTCACGCAGCCACTCCTGTTGGTTCGTGCAAACTCTTATCTCGGTTTGTTTAACAAGTGTTTCCGTAACGTTTATTGACGGGACCTTCAATTTCCTTCTTTGACTAGTGTCAGATAAGCAGGGGTGTACGAAGTCTGTCATGAAAGTCAGTACGGAGCCCAATGTCTGTGTCAATTGGACATCCCTTCGCTCCTAACGCTCGTCAGGAAATATAAATTTAAAAAAGTCTCGCTTTGCCTGCATCTTTTGACCGCCGTAATCCGGGGATTGGGAAGTTGGGTCAGGTCAGGAAAGGTAGGATTAGTGCCAGCTGCCAACTGGGTGGGCAGTTGGATGCCCACCCAGTAATCCTGTTAACGGCCAGTTTTAACAATTTTTTCAACTCTCAGTTGAGATATAACTGACAGAAACAGTTGAATTTCACTCCACCCAGTTGGCTGTTGCCGTGCCGTTTAGCTCAACTAAAACTTGGACTCGGAGTTAATAAAATGGTAAAACTGGACCTTATTCTTATCTATGAACGTATACAGAATGGATATTACATCTTAGATCACTACTAGCGAAGATTGCGTAGCATTCAAAAAGTATTACCTAAATCAAGTGAGAACACGGTAAAGAGAAAATGCTTCTTGTTGAGAATATTCTCCAAGAGAAATCGCTCGAGCATTTGTCATCTCCGTTTCCTCGCCGGTCTCGGCCACTCCGCGGCGTCGTTGGACTTTCCGACCTCGACTTGCACTTGGCTTTACGACGTCTTTACGACGTCTTTACGACGCTAAACGTTGGGCTGGCGTTGGCGCGGCGCCACGTAAACATTGCCGGCCAGGATTAGGTGTCTCTCTGTGGGGGGGAGGGCCGGCAGGTGCCAAGAAGGATTCTTGGCAGCGCGTCGCGTTTGCGGGATATTAGCCTTAATTGACGGGTCCGTGTCTCGCTGGGTTGCGGCGTCGGGGACAAAGACATGACACCCTTTTTGTTGTATTTTTGTGTTGTTACTTTTTTGCATACTTTTTTAAATGTATCTTTTAGCTAGCTACATTATTATTCTTAAAATATACATTTTATATGGGTTAAATTTTTCTTGATGTTTTTTGTTTTTGGTTCATTGTACAGCCGAGACTTAATTTCTGAAGCTTGTATCCACCTTAAACATAACCATGATGATAAATGCCGGTGCGATTCGAACCTTCATGCAAATACCCGTTGCATGTGACGTAGATATATTTTTACTATTAGATATTTATTACGGCTACAAATTCCGGAATAGATCTTTTGTTTCTAATTTTAAATGATCAAATCTATCGAAACACTTTTTAGTGTTAAATTTACCGACACGTTACACCATCTAAATAAAGATTTAATAGATTTCTCTTAATAGCTTCCTGATATGCAACATTAATCTACCTAATTGACCTGTTCTTATGTCCAATTTGTGCCAAGACCAATTAATTTCACCGAATCATTTTCCACTTAGCCGTTGCGTTATCAACGTTCCCTGAAAGGTCGTTGCTTCAGCAAACTGAGGCTAGGAAGTTGCCGAGGAAATATCCGCAGAAACCTCTTATCTCATCCGTGACCTTGCCATGTGTCAACGCGCACGGAAATCATCTCGGGTCTGCGAATCCGATGACAAGCAACTGGCGAGTCACGCCTCCCTTGATGAACAAAGTTGCCGTTTATTTCTTCTCTTCGTCAACGAGTTGTTAAGAAATTTGGCGTCTATCAACGATAATGCCGAAACAACTGTCTCTTGCTGAACAATCAATTGGGCAATTAGTTTTTTTTATCAATTATTTATGACAGTTGTAACGAACAATGATCGCAAATTCAATTAATTGTGACTGACAGTTTTAATTGCCGATTGATCGTTAGTGTGCTTTTTTATTTTTATTTCTTTGCCCAGGTTTTTAGAGAGACCTTGCGATAATGCTTGTCTAGACACCGCGACAATTAGTGTTGGTAATTGCCTCGTGTTTAACCACTCACAGGCATACGAAAGAGAAATCCTTCACTAGTGTTTCTTAATGAGACATCTTTGTATTTTTTGTCTATTTTATGTGGAAATTTATCAGCTTCTCATTTGTTGATTTGATTGGTTGATTATTGGCGTTTAAAGATGCACTTTTTCTACGACGGGCTCTGTGGCCCTGGTCTTACTGTCTAAATAGCAGGGTCAATTTTACTGCTTTGGTTTTTGGTTTGTTTTCTGTAAAGAGGCTTAGTTTGTTTCGATTTGTTGCTATTTGACACTCGAGTTTCGACCGTTGACAAAGCAGGCAATGGCTTTGCGAAACTTAAGGAAAAGATCGAGCCTGGAACAAGCATTCAAACCCCTTTAAATAGTTATTCTGAAAACTTACGTGCCAAGATTAGTTTAACACATTGAAGAAAGTAACAAATCGTGAATGTACCTTACATAACCTCACCCGGAACCTGACATAACCTCACCCGGAACCTGTCGCTGACATTGTTTTGTTCTTCTGTCGACAGAACGTCCTGATTCGACGCGACGACGCGACGGGCGAGATGACCGCCGTCGTCGGAGACTTCGGACTCGCTGCCAAAATACCCGATCCAAAGTGAGTGTCGGCTGCCAACAGCCAGCGAGAAGCTTCCACCGTTTGAAGCTTTCAAACGCGACTTGCCGTCAATATCAGTGTCGAGAGATCGGTGCTACTGGTGGAAGCTTACGCCAGTGGTTAGCTGACCAGGAAATAAGTGCGTCCGAACCGGGATAGGAACCCGGGACCTTCCGCTTGCCGGGCGGTTGCTCTGACCACTGAGCTATCCGGCCGCACAAGATTCCTGCCTTCGCTGGGTGAGGAAACGGCTCTCTCGGGAGAGAAGCGACTCGTGATGCTACGAGTTCTACACAGGCAATGCGTGCAAGTGTGTTCGACAGAGAGATGGCTCTCACCCAGCCTCATTCTCAGCAGAGACGGAATCTCAACTACGCACACTTTTCCTGCTTAGCTAAGCCACCACCGATATCAGTTTCGTTTCACTTTTTGTATAAGTCTATCACTTTTTGGTGCAAGGTTTTCTGTGAACTGTAATATCTTCTGTTTACTCCCGATGGAGTGTCACAGGGTCACCAACAATTGTAATTGACTTTCAACTAATACCCAACCCGGCATCGTGCTCACCCACCTGGCACGGGCTTCACAATGTCCCTGTAGCGTCACAGAGTCGACGTACGCTCCACCAACTCTCAGCCCTGCGTCAAGCTGACCCACCGCCCCCTGCGTCTTTCCCCAGGAGTGGCTACCGGCTGCCGACGGTGGGCTCCCCGTACTGGATGTCGCCCGAGTGCCTCAAGGGCCAGTGGTACGACCACAAGTCGGACGTGTTCTCGTACGGCATCGTGCTGTGCGAGCTGATAGCGCGGTGCGAGGCGGACCCCGACGTGCTGCCGCGGACGGAGAACTTCGGGCTGGACTACCTGGCGTTCGCCGACATGTGTCCGGCCGGGTGTCCGCCGGGCTTCCTCAAGCTGGCGTTCCTTTGCTGCACGGTGAGGACACGGGTTGTCGTGTTTCTTGGTTTAACGTGTCCGATCGGAGCTCTCTAGCTCCTTGATGGACGAAAACGTGATTTGTCGATCGATAAATCCGTATGGGAATGCGATTCTGTTGCTTTTTTTTATCATAAGGTGATATAAGATGAGTATTCTGATTATTTCAAGTTACCAAACAGTGGCACCTTACATTAAAAAAGTGCTAGAATCTTGTTCCCGGTTTGTTCTTGAGTCTGCCAATGTTTGCTTACGGCCAAAATTACAATTTCCACTAAATATTTATATTCCGATGGGGCAGAAAACAGAAACAACCGAGAGGAAGTCACCATTGAGGCTAGCCACTTCTGGAAATTTTAATTTTAGCCCTTAACCTAAAATCTAAATGGGAAGCAGTTGCTCATCTTCACTAACTCAAATGTCACGGATTATTGTCAGCCGTAGAATTCAGGAAACTCTCGGCATAATTGTGGCAGCAAAGTTAGAAGTTATAAGAAACAAGTGAAGTTATCATCCAGAGAAGATACTCTTTTATATGTCAGCTGTCAGCTGTCACTTGAGATTGAGTATCGCTGGCAAACAAAGCCTCCTCGATATTACGTGAGATGACGTTGTTTTAAGATGTATCTAGATGGCTGTGCGCTTTAATTCCTTCCCTTGCAGATGATTCTGTCACCAGCTCAACAATTCTATTCCGACAGAGTTTCCCGCATTGTAATTTTAGACCATCGTCATTGTACGATTCAGCACAAGCAACTATGTTTTAAGCTTTAATCTCATTACACGCCGATGCAAGACTTTGGCAAGGCGACGTCACAACGTATCGCGCCGTGGAGAACGTTGCTAATCCCGTCGACGTGTCCTTCCAGTTCGAGCCGTCGAGCCGTCCCAGCTTCGAGGAGATCGTGAGGCAGCTGCTGGCGGTGGTCGCCGAACACGACGCGCAGCTCGACAAGCTCGACAAGCTGGACAAGCCGGAGCCGACAAAGATGGCGGCACGCAGCGAGGAAGTCGTCTGCCGGGTGGCTTCGGCCGACCGGGAGACTCGACACAAGAAACGTGAGCGACGATGCTTTTTATGGAGACGTGTCGTTCCCTTATCTCACCGTCTAGTCATTTTTAAAACATCCTTGTCCGCTCCGCACCGGTAGTTCACTTTAATACCAACCCAATTCAAAAGTAATATGAAGAGTCACGATTTTATGGTGTTCTGTCCCGCTCCTAACCGCACTCTTTCTCCGACGAGCAGTCAGCCACCGGCGCTCGCTTTCCGAGGAAGTCGGCTGCATTGTCTTCCCGCCGCACACGGCGCCCAGCGACAAAGCACGCTGCCACTTCCTGCCCCATCGGCTTCACTCGCAACCTGGTTCTGTTGGGGAACTGCAGGCAAGTACCGTTGTCACTGCTAGTGTTGCTACGCTGCTACGATTGTTGGCATTACTATGTGCCTTGCCCCATGCCAGCAAACACCGGTGTCACTGCTGTTGCTAGTGTTGCCACGCTGCTACGATTGTTGGCATTACCATGTGCCTTGCCTACTGCCAGCAAACACCGGTGTCACTGCTGTTGCTAGTGTTGCCACGCTGCTACGATTGTTGGCATTACTATGTGCCTTGCCTACTGCCAGCAAACACCGGTGTCACTGCTGTTGCTAGTGTTGCCACCCTGCTACGATTGTTGGCATTACTATGTGCCTTGCCTAATGCCAGCAAACACCGGTGTCACTGCTGTTGCTAGTGTTGCCACGCTGCTACGATTGTTGGCATTACTATGTGCCTTGCCTAATGCCAGAAAACACCGGTGTCACTGCTGTTGCTAGTGTCGCCACGCTGCTACGATTGTTGGTGCCTTGCCCACTGAGAATCAATTAAAACTTTCCTTATCTTCTCGACATCTTCGTAGACCCTTCGCTCAGTTCTCAATTCCTGAACCTCTTCTAATCAACGTGCATTTCGTGGAGAAACTCGCCCTCGGCCCAGTCACAGACGGATCAAAACTAACCGACGAAACCTCGCGATCCCGACAGACTCCCACGAGCCCGACGCCGGGCAGCTCCGGCCCGCCATCGCCCGCCGCCGATCCGTGCCCTGCCGCCGACGCCGCCGCCGACGCCGCTGACGCGGCGCTATCGGCGAAGCGCGTCGGCGAGAGCATGGTGGCGCGCGACCCCCACTACCGGCCGAGCGGCGGGGACAAGGCCAACCCGTTCGCGACGCTCGCGCAGTTCGTGGGCGTCCGCAAGGTTGTCGGCGCGGCGTCGTCGTCTGCAAAGGGCGGTCTCGCGCCCGGGGCGTTCGTTCAGGGGATGTGCGGCGAGCTGTTCTCCAGGTGAGCGTACTTCCCGGTAGACGCAACGATTTGTACGGCAGGATTCCTCCACCGATCCGCGCTGTCGAGAGGTTGACAAGCAAGCCGAGTGAAGCTGTTGCACCGGCTTGAAACCCTGCAACCTCCCAGCAGACACAGAACAACTCCGACAGCAGGATTCCTCCACCGATCCGTGCTGTCGAGAGGTTGACAAGCAAGCCGAGTGAAGCTGTTGCACCGGCTTGAAACCCTGCAACCTCCCAGCAGACACAGAACAACTCCAACAGCAGGATTCCTCCACCGATCCGTGCTGTCGAGAGGTTGACAAGCAAGCCGAGTGAAGCTGTTGCACCGGCTTGAAACCCTGCAACCTCCCAGCAGACACAGAACAACTCCAACAGCAGGATTCCTCCACCGATCCGTGCTGTCGAGAGGTTGACAAGCAAGCCGAGTGATGCTGTTGCACCGGCTTGAAACCCTGCAACCTCCCAGAAGACACAGAACAACTCCGACAGCAGGATTCCTCCACCGATCCGCGCTGTCGAGAGGTTGACAAGCAAGCCAAGTGAAGCTGTTGCACCGGCTTGAAACCCTGCAACCTCCCAGCAGACACAGAACAACTCCGACAGCAGGATTCCTCCACCGATCCGTGCTGTCGAGAGGTTGACAAGCAAGCCGAGTGATGCTGTTGCACCGGCTTGAAACCCTGCAACCTCCCAGCAGACACAGAACAACTCCGACAGCAGGATTCCTCCACCGATCCGCGCTGTCGAGAGGTTGACAAGCAAGCCAAGTGAAGCTGTTGCACCGGCTTGAAACCCTGCAACCTCCCAGCAGACACAGAACAACTCCAACAGCAGGATTCCTCCACCGATCCATGCTGTCGAGAGGTTGACAAGCAAGCCGAGTGAAGCTGTTGCACCGGCTTGAAACCCTGCAACCTCCCAGCAGACACAGAACAACTCCGACAGCAGGATTCCTCCACCGATCCGTGCTGTCGAGAGGTTGACAAGCAAGCCGAGTGAAGCTGTTGCACCGGCTTGAAACCCTGCAACCTCCCAGCAGACACAGAACAACTCCAACAGCAGGATTCCTCCACCGATCCATGCTGTCGAGAGGTTGACAAGCAAGCCGAGTGAAGCTGTTGCACCGGCTTGAAACCCTGCAACCTCCCAGCAGACACAGAACAACTCCAACAGCAGGATTCCTCCACCGATCCGTGCTGTCGAGAGGTTGACAAGCAAGCCGAGTGAAGCTGTTGCACCGGCTTGAAACCCTGCAACCTCCCAGCAGACACAGAACAACTCCAACAGCAGGATTCCTCCACCGATCCATGCTGTCGAGAGGTTGACAAGCAAGCCGAGTGAAGCTGTTGCACCGGCTTGAAACCCTGCAACCTCCCAGCAGACACAGAACAACTCCAACAGCAGGATTCCTCCACCGATCCGTGCTGTCGAGAGGTTGACAAGCAAGCCGAGTGAAGCTGTTGCACCGGCTTGAAACCCTGCAACCTCCCAGCAGACACAGGACAACTCCGACAGCAGGATTCCTCCACCGATCCGTGCTGTCGAGAGGTTGACAAGCAAGCCGAGTGAAGCTGTTGCACCGGCTTGAAACCCTGCAACCTCCCAGCAGACACAGAACAACTCCGACAGCAGGATTCCTCCACCGATCCGTGCTGTCGAGAGGTCGACAAGCAAGCCGAGTGAAGCTGTTGCACCGGCTTGAAACCCTGCAACCTCCCAGCAGACACAGAACAACTCAAACAGCAGGATTCCTCCACCGATCCGTGCTGTCGAGAGGTTGACAAGCAAGCCGAGTGAAGCTGTTGCACCGGCTTGAAACCCTGCAACCTCCCAGCAGACACAGAACAACTCCGACAGCAGGATTCCTCCACCGATCCGTGCTGTCGAGAGGTTGACAAGCAAGCCGAGTGAAGCTGTTGCACCGGCTTGAAACCCTGCAACCTCCCAGCAGACACAGAACAACTCCGACAGCAGGATTCCTCCACCGATCCGTGCTGTCGAGAGGTTGACAAGCAAGCCGAGTGAAGCTGTTGCACCGGCTTGAAACCCTGCAACCTCCCAGCAGACACAGAACAATACCTTAGTTACTTATCGAACACATCTGTTTATGTTCACAGTAATAAAATTCATATAATCTGCTTTAAAATCCATAAGTTTACTGGTGTTTCAGGAGCTTAGTTTGTAGGTCATGAAAAACTTCAATGCCCTAATGCTCCTTCGAAGATAACAGTCCTGAATCAATTTCAATTTCAATTTCAATGCCCTCTATTGCAAGCTTTGCTCCTACGAAGTTCTGTGCTTCCTATATTCCAACCCGTCGCGCTACCGTTTCCAGCTGCTTCGAGCTGCCGTCGACGGCGTTCGAGTTCCCCGCGCCGAACTGCGTCCGCCGCGTGGACAGCACTTCGGACGTTGCGCCCGCCGGCCTCGACGACGGCTGGCTGGACGCGGCGTCGTGGAAACGTCCGGCGCGCGACGGCTCGGAAGAGCGCGACGACGCCGAGCCGGAGTCCCGCGTCGCTTCGCCGCCGAGCTCGCCGAAGCCGTCGCGGCGCCGCGGGGACAAGGAGGCGGCGGATCGCGCGCTCTTCACGCACCCGCTGTTCAAGTGCGAGGCAGCGGCGGCGGCCGCCGACGGCAGGGCACGCGTCTACTCGAGCAACGGGAACCTGGCCGACGTCACCGACGAATCGGTCGCCGTCTTGAAGAGGAGGGGCTCGTGCGAGAGCGGATTCTTCAGCAGCGTCGGGGTTCGTTGCTGTCCGTCGGGACTTTATTTTGCTGTGATATTTGTGTTGAGTTTCGGGCTGATGGCCTTCTTGCGAGATATTGTAGTTGTATCGCATAAATAATATCAGTTATATCGATGATAATATCGATGATATTGATTTCGTAGTTCAGTTGCGGCAATTTGAACCAACACTTGACCGTTTTTAAAAGGAATCAAGATTTCCAATATTATATTGTGAATATAACGAAATTGGTTGTGCCGGAATACACATTTTTCATTCAAACAAAGTCCTTTCGAATTGATGTTGGTCCATTCAATCGAAATTCTATCGAAGTGACGCCATGATACCCACTCGCTGACGCCAGCACCAAGTTAGAGTTTGGAGTTGGAGTTTGTATTATTAGTATTAGTATAGAATGATTATTAGTCCTGAATTTACTCAAATACCTACTAAAATAAACTTAATATCAATGTCCACAGTTGGTTGTCCGTGTAGCATAATGGATAAGTGCAGTGCCCCGGACAGGCAAAGACCCGGTTTCAAATCCCGGCACGGACGTAAATTTTGTAATTGATATTTTGTTTCTAATAATCATTCTAAAAACTATCAGATGAGACAATTAGCCTGTTGAGTGCCATAAACAAGTCGACACTTCTGTCAAAACCATCGATCCAGCCCGCGAATCCAACCACGTTGAAACCGCTCGGAACTAACGGTGGCGTTGTCTTGCACGATTGCAGGAAGACTTCACGGCCGCGTCGTGCGACCTGCTCTCGCCCGACTTCCCGATGAGCGCGCGGTCGCGCCTTCGAAACACGTCGTCGGCGACGCTGTCTTCGTCCTCCGCCGCCTCCTCGCTATTCCTGCTGGACGACTCGGCCACGACGGTCAGCTCGTTGCGCTCGGGATCCAGCGAACTTGCCGACCTCGACGACCTCCCCTTGCAGGTCGGTATTGAGTGGCAGCGACTCTAACCTTACCTCTAATGGTCGCTGCTCGTGTCGGTGATGACTTGAACCTGACCCGTAGCTTGTAGCCGTAGGGATTCAATATTGGATGCGGAATGTCCACTGAAAATTTGTATCTGTGCTGTGGGTAAACTGTAGATGTTGGGCCTTACCAATTATTCTGTGCAGCCAACTGACTTATTGGTGGATATTTAGTTTATTTAAGTTGTTGGCCTCCATGGAGATGGAAACAAGATTATGAACGCGCTGAATCTAGTGACGCTATGCTGCAATCGCACGCCAACAACTCGACTAACCCCGATAATAACGTGGCTCCGTGGAGATAGAAACAGGACTATGAATGAACATAGAAGCCGGTGAATCTAGTGACGCTATGCTACAATCACACGCCAACAACTCGACTAACCCCGATTATAACGTGGCTCCACGGAGATAGAAACAGGACTGTGAATGAACATAGAAGCCGGTGAATCTAGTGACGCTATGCTGCAATCGCACGCCAACAACTCGACTAACCCCGATTATAACGTGGCTCCATGGAGATAGAAACAGGACTATGAATGAACATAGAAGCCGGTGAATCTAGTGACGCTATGCTGCAATCACACGCCAACAACTCGACTAACCCCGATTATAACGTGGCTCCATGGAGATAGAAACAGGACTATGAATGAACATAGAAGCCGGTGAATCGAGTGACGCTATGCTGCAATCACACACCAACAACTCGACTAACCCCGATTATAACGTGGCTCCACGTAGATAGAAACAGGACTATGAATGAACATAGAAGCCGGTGAATCCAGTGATGCTACGCCGCAGTATGAGATACGATGAGAACTTTTTTCAATGTTCGTAACAGCTCAAACTCCTAAAGCCGACAGAATCGCGAGGCCACGGGCTTTTAAACGCCCGTCAGCACGAGACGGCCCGACCTAACCGCGCTTTTTACCCTCGCGCAGGGCGCCCTGCTTTGCCGGCCGCACCACTCGCTGCTGTTTGCCGCCAAACGCTCGTCGTCGATCTACACCGACTCGTCGGAGGACATCTCCAGCCTCGGCGGCGACATCTACTGGGAGGAGCTGAGCCGAGGGGGCGGGGCTTCGTCGGCGGCGGCGCACCCGCAGCAGATCAGCAAGATGGTTGAGTACTTCGAGCGGAAGCAGAGCTGCGGGGAGACGGCGGCAGCGGCGGCAGCCGAGCTCTGGGGGCTCACAGACACGGTGAGTTGACGGTTGGGATTTCCGCTGATCTCTATAGCCATGGATAGCGCTTCGTACAGCGAGACTTTGATGCCGTATTGAGACACTTTATCATGTCTTCCCACTGATTTCTATAGCCATGGATAGCGCTTCGTACAGCAAGACTTTGATGCCGTATTGAGCCACTTTATCATGTCTTCCCACTGATCTCTATAGCCATGGATAGCGCTTCGTACAGTGAGACTTTGATGCCGTATTGAGCCACTTTATCATGTCTTCCCACTGATCTCTATAGCCATGGATAGCGCTTCGTACAGTGAGACTTTGATGCCGTATTGAGACACTTTATCATGTCTTCCCACTGATCTCTATAGCCATGGATAGCGCTTCGTACAGCGAGACTTTGATGCCGTATTGAGACACTTTATCATGTCTTCCCACTGATCTCTATAGCCATGGATAGCGCTTCGTACAGCGAGACTTTGATGCCGTATTGAGCCACTTTATCATGTCTTCCCACTGATCTCTATAGCCATGGATAGCGCTTCGTACGGCGAGACTTTGATGCCGTATTGAGACACTTTATCATGTCTTCCCACTGATCTCTATAGCCATGGATAGCGCTTCGTACAGCGAGACTTTGATGCCGTATTGAGACACTTTATCATGTCTTCCCACTGATCTCTATAGCCATGGATAGCGCTTCGTACAGCGAGACTTTGATGCCGTATTGAGACACTTTATCGTGTCTTCCCACTGATCTCTATAGCCATGGATAGCGCTTCGTACAGCGAGACTTTGATGCCGTATTGAGCCACTTTATCATGTCTTCCCACTGATCTCTATAGCCATGGATAGCGCTTCGTACAGCGAGACTTTGATGCCGTATTGAGCCACTTTATCATGTCTTCCCACTGATCTCTATAGCCATGGATAGCGCTTCGTACAGCGAGACTTTGATGCCGTATTGAACTTTATTCGAGTTGTCAGGCTTCATGGAGATAGAAACAGGACTAAGAAGGAACATGTAAGCGCCTTCCATATTCAATCGTAGTCCCGTTTCTATCTCCACTGAGCCCAACAACTCGAATCCATTCCACAGTCTGTCGTCCTTGTAGAATAACCAGCAACGCTGAACCCCAGCAAGGCGGAAGACCCCGGTTTCGACTCCCGACACGGAATCGTAGTGTGGATATCGGTAACAACGTTGGCGCCGGTTCCCGTCAGGTCCCTTGCTTATCGGCGCGGCATCAACGAGACATGCTGATCCACGGCGGCGTCGGGCGGACGACGGCGGCGTCGCCGATGGAGTTTGCGCGGCGCATGGAGGGCGCCAGCCTCAACGACGCGATGCGCTCGACGAAGATCGCGCACCTGCGGCGGTCGCTGGAACGCACGGGAAACGTCGCCGCCGTGACCAACAGTCAGGTAGGACGCAGATTGCTGTTTCATGTTTCCAGCATCCCGATGATCGGCCCGTCTGGCCTTGGACCTGAGGCGGTGATTTCGCAGAGCGATTTTACGGTGATGTTGCCAGTTCTTAACCATTTACTTTAACGAGACAACTTGGAAACTAAATATCCATTCCGAAATTCTTACGGTATTTACCTTACAGTTATATGTAACGAGTATTTGCATCAAGTTTCTGATCACACTAGAACTTCAAATAATATTTGGTGTCTAAAGCCCCTTTTACACGGTCACATTGTTTCATCACATTCCGTCAAAGCCTTGCACAGCAGTCTTGTCTACAACTGCATGTGACCGTGTAAACAGTCCATTGCACAGCAGTCTTGTCTACAACTGCATGTGACCGTGTAAACAGTCCATAGCACGGCAATCCGTCACATAAAAGTCTTGTAAGCCAGACTGTGGCACAGTTTTTTCGGATAGCCCAGGCTCTATTTCCATCACATCTTGTATGGAATGCAGCCAATCAGAGATCAGAGATTGCGTGACGTCAAACTTTTCAAAAAATCGTGGCGGCAAATGTCAGTGAGCAGTGCATAATTTGAAATGGCTGCAATAAAAATGAATTAAAAGTTGATAAAAGTTTATTTTTAAATAGAAATCACACCCATACCTGACGTCTGACGAAAGTAGATCTAAATTCACTCTCATTTTTTTTCTGAAATGTCAGCTGACATCACTTCCATGGCCTACTGTGATCATAAATGTGATACAATGATTATTGTATCGTGTAAAAGGTCGTCACATTTTTCATCAAATCCGTCACACAAAACCTTGTACAATGTTTATATTACGGACTGCCGTGCAAGGGTTTGACGAAATGTGATGAAAAAATGTGACCGTGTAAAAGGGGCTTTAGTTTTGAAATTTTATTCACTAAGTTTATCCACTGAGAGCTGTCTGTATGACTGATTGTTTTTAAAAATAACCTATCTTCAATTTTTTCTATTTTAGGGTCACTTATATTCATTTTCTATTAAGAATTTCTAATAATCACACCATTTTTGTATGCTTTTCATCACTAGTTATTCAATAATCCCGGTAACGCTACAATTTCTTAAATAACGTACATTTTACATCGCTAGCCGGGCAGGACAACGAAGAACACGACACCAATATCGATATCGACTGAAAGATTCCTACGCCGCGTCGTGCAACTCCCTGACGTGGCTTCCCGTTGTTCCAGACGGCGGCAGCGGGGCTGCAGGAGAAGCTGTCCGGCTGCGTCCGTCGAAACGTCAACGCAACGCAGCGGCTGATGATCTGCGAGGGCGCCGTCAAGTCGAAGCTGCCGCTGTTCGACAAGAAGAAGTTGTAGGCGGACGGCGGTCGGTATCAAGGAGCAGGTTCCACCGAATCGCGAGGCAAGAAGCCGTCCGAACATGCTCAAGTTCCCGGTAACTCGATGGACAGACTCTATCAACCGCCATCGTCGACATGAAGCGAAATATAGGAATTCGTGGTCATATTGACATCACCAATGTAATCGTACGTAATTCTTGCACGAAACGACCTCTAGTGTCCCTCGACGTTAACTTGGCCGATTGCTTCGCAAGGCTTCGCTTGGTGATGTCAATCAACCATCTTTGTCACCATCATCGATGTCCTTGAAGCTACGTATCTCTCGTTGGAAACGACCCACGTGTCGCACGTGTCGCACGTGTCGCACGTGTCGCTCGGATGTTAAGTGGGTCGATCGCTTCGCAAGGCTTCGCTTGGCTGAGATTTCTGTGATGTCATTCGATCGTCTTTATCAACATCATCGATTTCTAGAAGTCACGTAATTGGAAACGTTCGGTGTTACATTCGAGGTTAACTTGGCAGATAGCTTGACGATGCGTCGCTTGAACGAGATTTGCCATCTTCGCCTGCTGCATCCGTGGCGTCGCGTAGCTGGAGGAGTCTCGGTTGAGGAAATCTGCGGAACTGTTGAGCCTGCGTCTGTTCCGTTGGATCACCTTGTTTGCCCTGCGTCACGATGCAACGGCTCTGACAAAAAACGATGCCGGGCTCTGACGGCCAAGTCGTGATACCGGCTTGACGGACCTTCGATCAGCGGGAAGGATCCACGATAAGCTGTCGGCGTAACCTGCAATCACCGCCGACTTCTAAACGAATGAGATAATCAAGACTATAGCGACGTAGAGGAGATTTTTTGTACAGCCGCGTGGATGTGTGGTTTTTTTTCTTTTTTACCGCAGCAGCGAAGCTAGGTTTAGGACGGAGAATGGGATTCGCGGATTCCGGTGGATCGCGGGCTCCGTTGTTCCGAAATCTTCCAGGCGGCTTTGAGTCGGCAGCGGCCGGGGTGGCTTTTGCCGCGAGCCAAACGTTTTGGAATCGGCGAACTGCGGAGCGACGGATGAGAAACGGGGAGAGAGGGTCTGCCGCGATGGAGACCAGGCAGAAGGATCCGGCGCCTGTTTTCACGCGTCTCCGTTCCTCGTTTCTCGTCAAGACGTGGCCGGAAAACGCAGGCAAACGGTGAAATGCTGTTGAATGATTGTTAAACCTCGAAAAGGTTGTAAAATTTTGTTTTATTTAGAGATTTATTCGCTGGAGGTTAAACGCGGTGGTTTCCCTTCTAGTTGGCGGTAAATCGGAAACCGTAATGGATGCGGTTGTGATGAGGAATTGGAAACGGAGCATCGGACACGTTTCATCTTGTAGGCAAGTGGCCAAAATGTGTGTTTTTTTTTTTTGTATTTTTTTTAAGTGAAATCTATGCGTCCACGAGCAATACTAAATACGATACGTATTCGAACAACGCCGTCCTCTTTTATAGCCGCAAACCGAGGGCATGATTCGTGGGAAAACCAAAATGATATCAAAAGTCCGAAATTTTGTTGAAATTTGTGAGGGAAAATTGAACGAGTGAAATCCCGTCCATTTTCTACATCATTGTCTTTGGATTACTTGTTTTGGATTTCTTACGGAACTTTGCACTGGGCTTTGTCCAGTCCAGTTAGTTTTGGAAAGTCGCGAGCAGTTTTTCTTATCCTTGTTCTGTCTTGCGTTGAGTCCGTGAAAGCAGCTGCTGACAAGACGGGTTCACGCAAAATTCCGTGCATTTTGTTTCGATATCTCGGGCTAGACACTTTCTTCTCGGTCTGAAGTTCTGAAAGTCTGCCGCATTTGCCAAGTCTGTTTGATCTTTTCGACGTCTTGCGTGTTAGTTTCGTCGGCTGGACCCCTGCGTGCATTCTCCGGACAAAGTTGAACTGAAAACACATGGATCGAAGCCACCGCCTTAGTGTTTGCTTTTGTCGTAACGGCTAGTAGTCGAAATCATCGAGTGTGTTATCACCGATCCGATTTCTTGCTTCCTAATGCCATTGGTTTAAATGATAAAATGTAGCCTAAGTAACTTCTTTTGCATTTTTTTTTCTCGTTCCTAAACTTGACTGCATGTCAACACGACAATCACTTCTCTAAATTACGTCTACACCTATCGGAATTCTCGCTACATAAAGCCTTTCTAAAAAAATCTAAAATCTACCTGAAGTAACGTCTTCCCTGCTGTCTTTTTACCGTTCCGAAACTTTTTTACATTTCAACAAAAGAATCAGTACTCCGAACCACCGTAACTCAACTTGCACGGATCAAACGAAGATTTCGAAAAGATTCATCAGACATTTTGCTAAACGAATGCTGGCCACATTTCAACATGATATTGTTTGTTTTTGTTATTATTAAATATTAATTAATATTATTAGTATAAAATGTAATTTTGTGTATAGCAGCTTGAATGGAAATAACTAGTCAACGAAGGAAGCAGCTGTAAATATCCGAGCCAGACGACAGTCCAAATTTCCGGAGCGAAACGTAGATAATGTCAAGAGAAACTCCACATCAACACGTAAATCGTGAGTGCCTTTGTTTTCAATCTGTACCCGATGGGAGGGTCTTTGTATCGTATCGGAAAGATTGCCGTCTTTGTACACGTAGGGAATGCTTCCACCCGAGGTCTTTCGTTTGCTTTCGATGCAACTTTGCCGACTCTGGCTGGTTCGCGACAAAACGAACTGCGTTTCCGATTCCAGCTTCGAAGTAACGTCGCCTTCGCATACGAATCCAGAACCCGCACCGGATGCAACGTATTACTTTACTACTAGCGCTAGAGTTTCTATATTTTCATGTCGGCTTAGGTAAACCCAAAGATTTTCGAGCGTATTTTCTAGTTGTTTTTTTTTCGGCGCAAATGAAAAGCGATGAGGAGCGGACGCAACGAAGGCGCGACCGCGTAATTGTATCCCTCCCTCGTCCCCTCGCCGCCGCCGGAAAGCGCGCGCCGCGAAGTGTAATATTTATAATAAGACTGAATGAAAGTTAAGTCGATTACCGTGCGACGTTTCTAAATGCCCCTGTAGACCCGTCTTCCAAACCAAACGACGTTTAATAAATCTTCGATTCGATTGAAACTTCTTCCTAATCTACTCAACTTCACTACCTACGAAATAAGAACTAATTTGTACATTCGTTAAACCGTCGCAAACAGAGTATTACTATGAAATTTGTTCGGTTATGTCATACTGACCTAAATATTTGTAACTCATTTTGTTTTAAATTCTTCGCGGAGAAGAATAAAGTATTGTATACCATGAACTCGGATTCTTTCTTCGCCTTGAATCTCGATCCCAACTCCCGACTTTCCTAACTCATTCCGTTAATTAAGCACTTAGAACTGTATGAGTAAAAAGCTTGTTCCAGAAGAGATGTCTATCACTAGTTTGACAGCTGTCAGTCACAGCCATCTGGATGAACACACTCTTTGCTGGCTCCGTTTGGTACAAAAGTTCAGATGTTCATAATACTTTCTTGCATTTTGAGGAGAAAGCAAGCTCGTGTCAGATCGGTCAGATGGCGAGATAAACTTGGTGATGGAATTTAGAAGTGTGTTGGATTGTCAACATCAGTGTGGGAAGTGCAAAGTGATGGGACAGGTAAGGAGCCAGTCTTGAAGGTTGCAAGCAATCAGTGTCACCTGAAACAGGTAATTTGGTGACTTCAAATTAATTTGACATCACTCTGGTACTAACATCGACTACTTGCACTGAGTGGACAAGGTTATTATTAAATTAATTAGACTTTACTGCAAGTTTTCAATTATATAAAATATATTTAATATAAGGGTATTGCATACATATTACATTATAATATATTTATATTATAATATTGATTAGGATATAATCTTGTGAAGAGTGTTGATGGTTGCTTCATCGGCCGAGCTCGTGTACTTTGTCCGACGATGAGCAAGACGACGGGTCGATAGATTGTTGGATTTCATTGCCGTTGCCGCTTGTTCTCGAATATCTCGAGCATGCGACCACGGGTCATCTCCTTGGCTTCCTGCAGCCCGAGTTCGTAGGCGATGTCGTGGATCTCCTTCACCTTGGCGATGAGCGCCGCTCTCGGCATCGTGCTGTACTCTGCGAAACCGCGGGAACCACCGTCAAGCCAGCCGGTTAAACAGCCAACAGGCGACAAGCAAAGCCACCAGCGGGGCGATTTTGTAAAAATTTCGTTCGATAAGTCACTCGTCTTGTCGATGAGATCACCATTTTTGTCAATGTTAACAAATGAACGCTCTCATCGAAAAGACCAGTGACTTCTCTCACGAAATCTTTATATAACCGCCTCCCTGTTCAGTTGGTTCCGGGTAACCAAGTTCCTCGAAATGCCGAGATCCAAGGACGGCAAAAGCCAACTTCCTATTTCTCCTTCCAAACATGCGTCGAGGATTGAGAAAGACTTTGGACCCTTGATAAATCAGACAGCATAGCTTTGCTAAACATTAGGAAGAACTTAACATTCAACAATCCAGTTAAATTGGTACTAATTGAAACCCAACAATTTAAGATCAGGAAAAGACTTTAGCAATTAGCACAACAAAGAACTTCAGGTAGACATAACACTGATACAAATTTTACATAATTTAAGAGCATGTAATGTGATGAGTGCTTATGCGAAAGTTATAATAACTGTGACATGAGTAGTTACGCTAAGCGCGTAAATTAGTAAAACGAAAATTGCATCTTTTAATCAAGTCAGTTCCCAACTAATAGCTTGGTATCCGATTGAAACTTGGCAACAACCATAGCGTGTGTCTGCCGCTGCCGCCGAATCCCACGTCAAGTTCTGATCCACACCATCCCGAACGTCACTCACTTCTCAGCAAGACGAGCTCTGTGTCGTCCAGCTCCCTGGACCAGAGCTCCTCGAGCTCGCGGCCGACCTTGTTGCTGGCCCGCTGTGCCATCGGCTTGTAGTACTCGCTGACGCCTGGAACTGAGAGCACGGCGTCGTAATGGAGACACGTGGGCACGTAACAGCGGCATCGGGACGCCGGGAGCCGGCCAAACACTCACTAAGTTCCGGCCAGAGTTCCGGCGAGCTGCGGTCGAGCTTCTCGAGGGCGGCTAGCGAGTTCTCGGGGGCGGAGGCGACGGCCGTTGGCTCGACTGGAAAACACAAGACGGCGGTCAGCGTGTCTTTGTCACGGCGGGCACGCGCCGCGCGATTCCTCGCTGCTTTTCTCGAGAGCTTACCTTCTCGTATGGGTTTTGGCCCAGAAGCCATCTTCCAGTCTGACGTTCGGTTGAGAGGTTAGAAGTGTTTAACGGTTGGGGCGCGAAGCCGTCGCTAGGGGCGCTGTGCACGCAGCGGGACGAATCTAGATGGTTGTGGAGGGGGAATTGAACTGCAGTTCATAGATTCAATCTCAAGACATATTTTGACGAACACGATGCGTTTGCTTTTAATGTTTCGTGTTTGACTCGCGTTTCAAGTGCTCGTGTGAACCCTGCTTTATTATTATTTACAGCCGGCCCTGCTTCGGAACGAAACTACCAGCATTATAATCTACCAAACGAAATACTCATACAGAAGTAGCCATTGCCAGCAATTTATATACACCAAGATATCATTGACTAAAATGACCATGGTCATATTTCTATCATTTCGCCGTTTAGAACAGAAGTGCAGAGTGCTATTTGAGTGCTGTCATCTCTAAGCAAACAGCTAACAGGCACATTGCGGAAACACATACTGTTCAGTTCTGCGTCCCGGTGTTCTGTGCATACTGCTTGGCCCTAGCCAAATAGTCGTACTCGGTCCTCGGATCGAACCTGGGTCGCCGCGCGTAGAAATGCAAGCCGGTGCAGTCCACAGGACCAATCCATTGGTGAGTGATAACATAAAGTATTTTCCCTACTTATGTGCAGGTCATTTATTCTTCATTTAACCATTCCCATGAGATACCTCATCCCGAAGTGTTTGTTTGTCTCGCGTATCTCAAGTCTATAAGTGTCTCGTGTCTCGTGTTGCAGCAACGGAGGTTGTTGCAGGTTTCAATCCATTACCACATAGCTGTTTTTGTTTTTCCTTATCACCTGACAACAATTTGTTTTGAAAAAGAAATGAAAAAGAGAAAAAGAGAAAAAAGAGAAAAAAAGAGAAAAAATCCTACATCAAAGTTGGATCAATATAGATACTCATGGGAACAAAAAACCTAACAGCTAAATTACCTCTCATAAGAGATTCATCCGCCTGTCCTTTCTATAAAATCTGATATTTTAGAGGACATTCGATTATCAAAAGTCATTTCAAAAGTAATTTGAGACCTTTATTAATGAAAATACTTGGTTTAGTTTTTTCTTAACATACATTGGAACATGGCAGTGACACTTACGTACACAGATAACAGAACACATAATATAACTAGCTGGTACCCAGCTAGGCCCTGCGGGCAGCTTCTATGCCCCTAGGGCAAAGTTATGCCCATAGGGCAAAGATATGCCCATAGGGCAAAGTTATGCCATACGGCAAAGATATGCCCATAGGGCAAAGATATGCCCCTAGGGCAAATTAATATGCCCATAGGGCAAAGATATGCCCATAGGGCAAAGATATGCCCATAGGGCAAAGATATGCCCCTAGGGCAAAGATATGCCCCTAGGGCAAAGATATACCCCGAGGGCAAAAAATATGCCCATAGGGCATGGATATGCCCATAGGGCAAAGCTATGCCCGTAGGGCAAAAAGCTGCAGTATTTTATGTCAATATGCCCAAAAGGCATAAACCTATGCCCATAAGGCATTACTATGCCCCTAGGGCAAAAAATATGCCCATAAGGCATGTATATGCCCATATAGGGCAAAGCTATGCCCATAGGGCAATATGCTGCCCAAATCACATGTCAATATATGCCCATAGGGCAAAACCCTATGCCAATATGGCAAATCCCTATGCCCAGAAGGCAAAACGATATGCCCAAAGGGCAAAATGCTGGCAAAATTATATATAAAGATGCCCATAGGGCAAAACCCTATGCCAATAAGGCATAACTATGCCCCTAGGGCAAAAAATATGTCCATAAGGCATGTATATGCCCATAGGGCAAAGCTATGCCCATAGGGCAAAATGCTGCCCAAATCACATGTCAATATATGCCCATAGGGCAAAACCCTATGCCAATAAGGCAAAACCCTATGCCAATAAGGCAAAACCCTATGCCCATAAGGCAAAACGATATGCCCATGGGGCAAAATGCTGGCAAAGGTATATGTAAATATGCCCATAGGGCAAAACCCTATGCCAATAAGGCAAAAATATGCCCATAGGGCATATAAAAACATGCAAACAACATCAATATGCCCATAGGGCAAATAATATGCCCATAGGGCAAATTGCGCGTGCGCGGCAAGAGTTTTAGTGACGTTAAGTGACTTTATTGCATGAAATCGTCAACTACTGTGTGCCTGTTGAATATTCCAGTGCCATAGTGACATTTTCCATTTTTATAGTGGATGCATTTTGGCCGGCCGTCGGTTGCATTTGTTTTTTTTTCAGCCTAGACGAAATCAGATTTCTTCAAAATTAAATAAGAAAAAGGTCATGGATCTCGCTCAAAAACGGAAAATAATTTGGGAAGAGAATAACAAAGGTTTTGAAAAAAACCCCACTAATTTTCGTCCATTTTTCACCGTTTCTATAAAAGATTAATGGAAGACATCCCCAGATACCCAGAAACCCAGATAGGTACAAAAACAGTTGAAAATCAACCCTCATGTAAGTTATATAAGGTTGATTCAGTATTAATAATAAATTAAACAAAAATTATATAACTTGAAATATAAAACTAGATAAAAAATGGTAAGGTTCACATGTTAAAATACAAAAGGAACTTCTGGAATAGAAACTAGATCAATGTATAAAGTACATTTAATTCTACTCTACTACATTTAATTATAATATATTCATTGTAGAAAAGTAGAGAGATTGAATCATTTGCTGAATTCAACGTTTGTAGCGCAGCAAACGCAGCAATCGTACAGCTTGCAACGCTCGAATCAAGCTCTGATTAGAGACCGCCTCAGCGCAAAGCTCGCGATTTCAAAGTAGCTTCAAAGGAAATTATTCTAAAGGCAAAAATTAACAAAGAATTAATTATTTTTCCTTATGGCACAAAAATCATTCGGTGCTGGTGTGCCAGCTCGAATGCACAGAAGTCCAGTAACAAATCTACGAAAGATACTGGAGTGACCAATTCTGTATGCGCATACATTTTGAGATGCTTGATGGATACTTTTTAAACTTTTCCATATTACAGCAAAGACATAGAAGGCATAAGACATTGAACTTATAATAATAATATTACGAGACATTTCTTTCACAACCATTTACGACTAAAACAGAAAATAATTTGGCATACCTAGCTGGTAGAACACCATCGAGCACATGACCAAATATCTGACCAGGCCGTAGAATTAAGGAAACGCTTGGAAATATCACGCGATAAATAGCTGGTGGCAGACCTGTCTTACCGGCGTGAAATTTAAGTTAAACAATTGCAGTAATCACCGGTAAAGATACTCTTTTATATGTCAGCTGTCAGTTGACATATGAGATTGAGCATCAGTGGCAAACAAAGCCCCCTAAATATTAAGTAAGATAACGTAAATTAACGTTTTTTTAAGTTGTTTGTACCTAGATGGCTGTGGAGCTTGAATTTTAAACCACATCACCTCGGCAATGCTGACTATTATGTCAACAGCTCAACAGTACCATTTCCACAGTTTCGTGCATTCTACCGTCCGGTGAGATATTTGATACGACTCCAACGAAATCAGAACTGCACCGGATACTTCAACGCGTAACCCTTCTTACATTCGTCGGGATTGTCCGAATACAAAGTGACTAGCGGGAAAAAGTCAATCTCGTGAAACGTAAAAACCATCGGCTTCTCCTGACCGACAAGTCGATGCGGACCAGCCGCCTGTTGTGGACCGCCGAAAACTTCTTCGGCTTCGATGTCCAACGACGTGATGATCGAATCTTTGTCTGCGATATTTCCGCCGAGGATCAGCTCTAGGTCTTGCGGGTTTCGCATCATCGTCGCAGCCTCTCCCTTCAGGAGCGGTGCCGCCTTGGCGATCATCTCGTCGAGTTCGGGGATCTTGGCACGGTTGACAGTCCACGTCAGCTCCATCAGTTGCCTGTTGCTAGGGAGAAATGTCGAGTTATCACTAGGAATCACAAGAATCTCTGAAGGATACACATAAATAAAGCTGCACGGGCAGTTTCTTTTCCCCCCTAAAAACTAGGTAGGTACCTATCATAAATACTGCAGCTGGTAAAAGTGAAGTTTACTACCAGCACATTGAGCATGCAATAAAATTTACATTATGGGTCGAAAGCTGTAGCTAGTTTTGTTAGAAGGACTTCTTACAGAAAGTATTGATGTGTTACTACTTCCTGCTTGCAACGACACGGCATGAAGATGGAAGGATTCGCCATTATAGTCCGCCGTACACGTTTCTTGCAGTTCTTTGCCATGCCACTCGCAAAGTAAAGGAAATGCTTGTCGACAAACGTATATATCTCTCGGATCGAAAGCATCCCGTAGCCATGGTTTTTGAATGTGATTGCTACGATTTGCATGTTGTCGAGGCCTGGTTTTGGTAATGCATGGTGTTGCGGGAAAGCTCGCGGTAACTCGTATATATCGTCGTCAATTACATTGATTGTTTCGTAGCACGTTTCTTTGAGCGAGCGGACGTTTATGATTTTAATATTGTTCTCAGTCATTGCCCCAGCTCTGAAAAGCACAATGAATTACGAAATTAATATTCGGAAATATTGTTTTAGGATCAAAGCAACTTCAAATTTTCTTGTAACAAACAATCAAGGACAATTTTAGGACATTGTCAATTTTAGGTTAAGTTTATATGTCACATTCTCCGGCTGTCAGGCACATTGGATTCTGAAGATTTATGAGAAATATTACAGAAAATAACTTTAGAATTTCCTCTGTGACTATTGGGAGATTTTTATCTTTGCTTTTTACATAAATGTGACATTCAGATAAATTGAAGCAACCAACCCTTCCGATGGCAGAATTCTAAACCCCCCAACCTGGAACAATCCCACCCCTAGCTCAGTCAGATATGGTCAGATGAACCAGAAAAGCAATCATAATTACCAACCTTGGCTATAAGCACTTGATTCCCGTGTTTCGCGAAGAGGGATTTTTAACAAATAAAATTATTCAAGTTAACTTTGGCAGATTTTTCCCTGCCAAATTAAGTTTCAAGCAGGAAAAAAACATTCAGTGGGACAAAAAATATTGAATTTTGCCTGAAAAGACGTTAAAATTGCAAAATAAATCATCAGATTTTCTTTTCAATAAAATAAAGCATGAAACCGGCTCAATGTTACACACCGCGAGCATTAGAAACGGACACGCTCAAGGCAAGTAGCAGGCAATTTCCGAATATCAATTCTGTTTCCCGCCGCAAAGACTAGTATGAACAGATTCCACACAGTGTCGGCACAGTCAAACCCTTGGCAAACAAAACACAATGCTTTTCATCAAAACATATTTATTGCTTACAAAATACAAGACATCTCAACACATACGAAACACGACACAGAAAAAAAAAAACAACAGAAACGTTTCCGCCGTTTACTGTGGCGAAACAAAAACTAAATCCGCATCGAACATCACGACAGAAAAATAACAAAAAAAAACGACGAAAAAAAATTCCATCTCCCCGCATTGTCTCATCGCTTCGCCGAAACCGCCACCGCCGCCGCCACCCCCACGACCGCCACCCACCCCCACCCCCACGCCCTCCCGCCCTCCTGCCTCCCGACGATCAAATCGGCCGGCAGCACCGCCACCCTATCGTGCCGGTCCAACGATCGCAGCAGCCTCCTCGCCTCGGTCTCCAACAACCTCGCGTTCATCGCCGCCAACTTCACGTGCAGCCGCACGTCGTCGTCCACCTCGTCCCCGTCGAAATTCGCGCGCAGATTCTCCAGCGACGCTCGTACGATCGTGAGCCGCGTCGCCACGTTGACGGCGAGGTGCGCCGAGCCGACGTAGGTGGGCTCCGGGTACGGTCCCGCGGCGGCCGGGACTCCGCGCTCCGCGTTCCACTTGGCGATGGCGCCGGACGAGCGCGAAGGACGCGATTGCGCGACGCGAGGCCACGGCTGCTTGACGTACGCGTTGACGAACTCCAGCGTCTGTCGGCGGTGCCAGGAGCGGGCGAGGCCGAGCGCGCGGAGTTCCTCGTCGGCGGTGGTCAGGAACTCGTAGAGGTTGAACGTGTCGCCGGGACGGGTGGGTCGCGGCTTGGCGAGGTTCGAGTCGACGGCGGCGATGCGGCGGCGGATCGTCTCCAGCGGGGTCTCCGCGCAGCGGAAGTCGGCGGCGTCGGCTGCCTGACGTCGGGAAAGAAGCCGGGATTTCAACCGGTGATTGTCTGGTTACAGTTCGGTGGAATCGGGGGAATTTTGGCTTTTGTTCTTGATACTTTTTTTTGTGAACTGAAGCGGAAATGTTTGCTGTATGAAGCGCTTTCAAAGTCTAAAGGAATGCATCAAAGTCTCGCTGTACGAAGCGCTATCCATGGCTATAGAGATCAGAGAAGGTGATGCATAGGCTCTTTGCATAGGAAAGTTTGGTCAAATTATATATAAAATACTTTTAATAAATAGTTGCTGAAATTATTTAAACAAAAAGTTTTCAATGGAACAAACTGAAAATAGAAGGGAACCTGAGTTGAGCAATCGCCAAGCCACCCTGAAAACACCATCGAAATCGCGCCGGTCATTCAACCCTTAAAGCACAAACACCGACTCACCTCTCCGTCCGCCCCGGCGTCCAACAAGTGCCGCAGCCCGCGCGGACACGTCGCTTCCGCGGCCGCCCGGCCCGCCGTCCTCGCCGCCGCAATCTCGAACGGGCGGCGTCCTGCCGCGTCCCGCGCCCGCCGCTTGGCGCCCGCCGCCACCAACGCTGCAGCCGTCGCCGCGTCGCCAGCGTTGGCCGCGTGGTGCAGCGCCGTCCAACGCTGCGTGTCCGTCGCGCGGACGTTGGCGCCGCGAGACACGAGCTCCTCGACGAGCCGCAGCCGGCCGGACTTGGCGGCGAACATGAGCGCGGTGGTGCCGTGGACGTCGACCGTGTCGGGGTTTGCGTACGCGTCGAGGAGACGGCGGGCGCATGTCAATGAGGCTGATTCGTCGTGGGATGACGAGAAGCAGACGACCATCAGCGGGTAGATCAGTTTCGGCGTGCAGGCGTTCACCTGCGGGCCGGAAATTAATGACTTTGGGCGATTTTTTAGCATATTTTCAACTCTGGCTCGGTTGTTGGGTGAAATTTGATGACAACAGCTGGCCACGGGCAATGAAATTCAATTATTAAATTCAATAGTACAAGGTTATTCTTATATTAAAACGACTTTACCTGCGAATGCTGTTCGATGAGGTAGTTAACGATGTCTGGATGAGCGTAGCTGCAAGCGATCATCAGCCCGGTGTAGCCGGCAGAATCAACAGCGTCCACGTTGACGCCGTTGTTCATCGCTTCTTTCACGGCGTTCAAGTCGCCCGACTTGATGGCCTCTTCGAACTGTCGCTGCGGATTCGGCACGTATCTGTTGATCGCTCGCGACGCTTTCGCCGTCTTGATGTTCTGCCAGCTGTCGTCGTCGGAGTCCGAGTCATCGTCGCTGAAGCCGGCGGGGCGGCAGCGCATGTTGTGATTGCCGTTCATCCCGGGAAATCGGTGGGAATGTCTAGCTGAAACGAACGTAGACAGGGGTCTCTTGTGTCAAATCCTGCTGAATATCAGCCAACTAATTCTACAAATCTCGAAGCAGAAGTGGGAAACGAAAACGAAAAGCACCAACCACACCGATTAATTTGATGCAGTCTTCTAGAACTGAGATTTCTTCGTTATATTTCGTAGATGATGTAAAAGGTTAACTTATTATAGAAAAGACAGAGCTTGTCAACTTTAGTGGCGAGTTAAGAACTTATTATTTTCATCATGTGCTAGGCATGTGAGAGTTAGGTTAGAATATTCTCTTATAGTAAACTAAAAGTCAGTGGAGAATCGGAATTTGCAACTATGTAGTTTAGAAGAGAAGCTCAAAAAACGGTAATTATGTCTCAAGGTGCCGCACTGTCAGTTTTGATCTGAGGAGACTTTTGTTGGTGTTTTTGGATTCCTTGCGTGATTTTGAATCGATTGGTATTGGCGCACGTTAATTTCTGTTAATATTGTGGGTTCGGTGTCTGTTTAAAGATGTGGTGATTTAGTGTCATTCTGACATTTGAAGGCGGCCATGTAGCAGGCGTTTGGCGGGGTTCAGTGGTGCCAACTGTTAACTTTTATTCCTATATAGTTATATTTTGTGTTTTGGCGGGTTATTGATCATGGATCAAATATGTGGTTTGTGCATTGCGATTTGCGAGTTGATGGTGAGTCATCTTGAGGTAATTATCGTTAAGCTGTTTTTTAATTACTTGGGACTGGTTATGGAATTCGATGTGAATACCTTCTGGGTCAGTCATGAGTTCTTGTCAGTTGGTTTTTCACCATGGTTCGCGACGGATGTGTGTTACGAATTTTTGAGTTTTATGAGATTGTGCGTGATTTAGAGCGTTTGGTAATGGTGGAATGGTTGAAGGAGGAGGATTGGATTGTGGAAAGTGCGCGTCAGTTTGTTCAATGAAGATTGATTTTCGTTTTGTTTGTGGAAAAACTAGTACTGTTCGGGCTAGTAAGAAAGTCGCTAAGGTGCGTTGCAATTTTGTGGTGCGAAGAGACTGCTGTTCCTGTTGCGTTATGTTCTGGTGTTGGAGGAGCGTATCGAGGTTCTTCGTCGGAATATTGGAGCGATTAGTGGTGAGTTAAATCGATGATTCAAGTACACAAAGGGTTAGGAGGTTAGGTAGGGTCCGGAAAGGTAGGGTTAGGGGTGGGGGGGGGGGGGGGGGGGCGGCGCAGGAAATTTAGTGCGAGTTTTGCTAGAACTTAACAACCTGGAATCTAGAGATGTCGGTTAGATGTGGGGGGTTGTACTTTGAAAACCAGCAATTGGGTAGTGTTAGTGACTTTCGCTGTGTGCAGTTTGGTTGGTAGTACTGGGTGTGTAGTTTGACCTTGCTGCAAGATGGCCGCCGAAATTTGCCGATTGAGATGTTCAATGTAGTTTATTAAGGTTTTTTAATTTAAACTTTGATTGAAATCAGCTATTTTTGGTTTTTTCTTGTCAAAAGTTAAAGTACTTTTGAAAACAGGGTCATTTTTTAGGGTTTTTCGAATTAAAATTGCATTTTATGGGCGGGGCGTGTGCGGCGGGTAACCCCAATTTTACCCAAAAAACAATAAGATTACTATGTGTCAGCTATTTGCGACCTATTTATAACTCACCTACCGTAAACTCTTTACTCAATGACCTTAGAACTTCATGTTGTCACTTGCATTCAAGTGCACAATACAAAAAATAAATGTAGAAAATAGTTTTGAGTTTTGACGTTTGAGTGGTGTGAGGTAAAATGACGCCAAATTTAAAAGCAATACATATTCATTATAATTTTCTCTAGAGTTCGTTTTCAAAATACCTGCACAAAACAGAGATTCCCTTTCCAAACTACTGCATGTTAAAATGTACTGCCTATGCATATTTCTTTGAGTCTGAAATATAAATGGAGGACATAGGTACCTAAAGGAAATCATCAAAATCAATTAAATTGATTGAATGCTTGATTCAAACCCAAGCCAGAGCCGACCCAATCTGGCTGGCGAGTGGTGCTTGTCCAAAGTTTGGTCCTAACAATTTTCAATTTCTAATAGACACTTCATAAAAATTTGTAAAACAAATTGATGCATTGTCCTATTGCTAACAATTCTCAACTTGAATAGACTGCCCGTTATGAAATAAATCTCACATGAAGTTGGCCGTAGCTAATCTCTTGTAGCGTTAGCAAAAGTTAGCTCTATTGAATTCAAGCGACTATAAACTTCACTTCTACACTAGCATTAATAAACCCACGTCTTACTATGTATTTATTGCAAGCTTAGATTCCTTGATACCCAGTGCAATCTTACCCTTGGATAAAATGACACTTTGTCATTCAATATTATTAAAATTTTAATGGTATTTCCTTCTCTAGGTAATGCGTTAAAAATTGTAGAATAGTGTAGGCTTTGGTGTGGTACCGCGTTGAAAAAATCCGTATCACCCCTGTTCACTTGATTCTGACAAACTGAAAATAAACATAAAAACACGGGATAGGGACACATCTTACTTGGGTGTGAATTATAATGGTATCAATATCAGAGACAGAAAAAATATATTTATTCATCGTTTAAATACACAGATTTTCGCGGCATCTACATTCTCTTGTTTTAGCAATGCCGGTGGTCACTCGATTCACAAAAGTTAGTTTTTTTTTAATGGAACTGGAGCAAATTAACCCGAGAGACAAGATCAAAACATCAAAGTGTTTAAGCACTTTAGGTAACCGTTTTTCGCTACGAAACGCAGGCATTTCGTCAATAAACCATTCAGAACTGGTTGGAATGTACTTTGTGCCTCTAATAAAATATAATTAAATGATCTAATAAAATTTACAACTGTTATAATATATACTTGTTTCAATAAATTAAACAATATACAACAAAAAGAGCACTGTAAAATATCTCCGATCAAGCTCCCAGAGCTATCTAATATCGATTCGGCCGCGCTGCATCCATTTGTCAACAATCGGTTCGACAATCGCGCAAATGCACCGTCGGCGAAAGGCTTCGTGTTAGTCACTGTTCGATCTGCTCTCCCACCGAACACCATAACCTCAAACCGCTCCGCCGCGGTCCGTCACCACCGGATACCGGTAGCTGTAGTCCGCGTGGTCCGTCGGCGTCTTCGAGTACAACGTGATCAACGGCAGGACGCCCTCGCCGAACTGCGTGATGACGAACCTCTTGGTCGGCGTCTCCAGCATCGGCGGCGGCTGGACCTGGCGATCTTCGTCGACGTCGCTGCTGACGTCCAGCGTGTCGAATTCGTCGTCGTCGTCTTCGCGGTCCGCGAACGTGCCGGCCAGGATGGCCTTGACGTCGTCAGGGTAGCGCATCGACGCGAGGATGCCGGGACGATCGGTAAGCATCGCCTGGACCAGGTTGGACTCCATTCGGTCGATGCGGTCTGAGCACATGGACCACTGCATGCCCTTCTGATGCTTGCTGCGTGGGAGAATCAAGTATTATGATAGAGTTAGTTTACTAACGGAGTCATCTCGTGTGGAATTGCACGTTTGCCAAGTAAAACTGCCTGCAGCACAGCAGTGGTTCACCTAACTAACTTTCTAAGACTTTGCCAATTTTTAGATGGCCCTTCTGATGCTGGCTGAATGGGAGATTGAAGTATTACCGTATTACCGTAGAGAAAGTTTAAAACTAAGGGAGTCATGTCATCTCTTACGGGGCTACCCGTTTGCCAGAGTTACACATTACCAGTCTATAGAGGGACTATGCAGAGAGCATTCCAAAACAATGGACTTCTCTTTGCTTTTACCAGCTCCTGAAATCGAATTTCAACGGGGGAATTCCAAAATGTTAATTACGAAAGCGTAGGCTTCTAATATGTCAATAACCGTGAATTAAATACATACTCAGATCTGATTATGCGTAGGTAAACTGACAATAAACTCAAATCTAAAAAAGTTTAGGTAACATTTCACATTGCAGTTGCTACCTGCAGAAAAGTGGCTCTCCCTGTAAATGAAATGTTCAAAAACATACGCAGTGGATAGACAGACGAAATATTTCAATTTTGCAACATGGGTATAAAGGGTTTGGGTTTTTTTCAGTAAGGTAAACGAGTAAAGATGGTTTACTGGGGACGCTTACTTTTCCTAGTCCACTCGGTTGGGAATTATAGGTAGAACTACGTTCCATACATCGTCGTAAGCAATATTGAGTGGGCTTTGTTTGGCACTAATGCTCATCTCAAATGACAAATGACATGTAAAAGACTAAAGAGTATCTTTGCAGGCAAAAACTTTCTTCCACTTTTCGCCCAATTCGTCAAGAATTTCCTTTATTTTACAGTCTAGTTAGGTATTTGCTGATATGCTGATATGTCATTTCATACTTACGTAGTATGTGGATAATTTTCGCCTTCCCCTACTTCCCCTTCTGGTATATGCCGCTTGAATAGCGGGTGCATGCTAAGATTGTGGCGTATAGAGTTCTTCCAGGCTAAACCCGCCGTCGCGTAGTATGGAAAGTGTTTGATAATGAACGAGTAGATCTCGGATACAGCCATATCCTTCTTGGCGTTCTTGAAGGCAAGCGCGGCGAGCATCGAGTAGGAGAACGGAGGCCTGCGATACGTCTTGGCAACATTTTTCTTCGAGATGCTGGATGATGAAAGCGATTCGTCTGAATCTCTGCCGCTGCCGACGCTTAAGCTGTCCGATTCTTCCGAAGATTCGACAGTTCGAACGTCAAGGATTTGAATACCATCCATCCCGTTTGTCTAGAAAAAGATCCCCTTGTCATTTTTTGCCGTTTAATTTTTTAATATTTATTATTGATCAGTATTTTTAATGGCAAGCACATCAACTGAAATGTGAAGAAAATATTTGAGGTTAGATATACCTAAAGATAGGAACGAAAAACTGATGGTACTTATTCACACCAAGTTTACATTTGTTTAAGTAGATTACCTTGAGTTTGGAAATTTATTTCCCAAGAAATCCTTGAAGCTTTCTAGGGGCCAATGCCGAAATGCACGCCGTGCCCGCAAAGTGACTCAAATCTGGCAGGTGCTTGTTTGGCCCTAGTGGAGGTGCTGCCCCTCGTATCTAAATAATAAACTAAGACTATTTCTGAAACATGTTTAATAATTTTTGAATTCATTGGGTTTTTTGTAGTTGCCATGAACTGTTCGAAGTCTATGTGATGGAATCAAATTTTTTACAAGTGGAGTGTTTTCTTGCAATTTATTGGAGGAATGTTTCCTTTAAAAATGAATGACCTAAAATACATCTGCAGTCTGGTGTTGAAAGCACTGTTGCAATGTCAACCATTCAAGGCACCTCATTTTAGATAAAATTATTTCAGACAAGGTTTAGAAAATACATTCTTTGACTGATAATTTCGATCTTAAAATTTAAAGTTTTTAATTTTATTGTCTTTTCTTTTAATCTACACAATTTAATTTAAATCTTTGTATTTTGTAAGTATTATTCTTTTCTAACCGGTCTACAACCGTCCGCGATCGTGCGGTCTGCAAAAATATGTATTTGGTTGACTATCTGTGATCCCTTTTATTTCAATAATTACTTCAGATCAGGAAACTAGAGCTATTCTTAAATTTATCCTGGCATTTACATAGCAAGTTCGTGGATGACTAAGAAAAGCACATGTTGATTTTAAAATCTGGCAACGTCCAGTCGTGAGTTTCGGCCTTGTCGTAACTTGTAACTAGACGCGCGCCATTTTTTCCGCGACAGAGCTCGTCGATTCGCAGTGTGTGATTTTGTTAATCTACTAGTTTTCGAGGTGAGTACGTCTTCAAGGAACACCTCACATATTCCCTGCGAGTTCATCTTCACTCTGACACATACTCGCTTGATATCATACGCATTTCATTCTTGTTTGAGTCGATATTGATTAATCCTACCCAACCACATGTCTGGCGCTTCGAGACATAAATGCTTGCTAATCATCAATTTTGTGCTTATCGAATCAATTATTCCCCGTCAATTATATGAATTGTCCGTCAGGCAGCAGAACGATACAATTTTAGAGTAATTCTTTCCACCTTTGTCAAAAGCATTCAATCCTCAAATTACTGGCCAAGGTCTCACGAAGGCCCCCTTGTCTTCTCCTGCTTGCTATCACGAAAATGGCGTCCGCTTCTTTATGGTAAAAAGCAAAAACTTATTTTGGGTTTTTTGATACTAAAATGCTTAGAAAGTATCGATATCATGTCTGGAATCGCTTCTATTTGATCGGGGCCTGTGTTTAAGAAGGGTTGGTACGTGCCATTCAATTATCAAGATTAACAAGTCTTGTTTTTAAGATCAAGCATGGCCAGACCTTCCTAGCCTTGAGTAAAAAGTGCACCTAGGCGTTGTGCCTATTAGCTAACAGCCATGCCTTGTGTTCGCAAAAACAACTTTCATTTGAAAGTGGAAGCCAAATATAGTCCAACATTATGATCAATGCCCGTTTGTTAGTGAATCTGTCAGACCTTTTTCCTTGTGGCTTGAATTCCCCAAATAGCTCACCAAAATGTACACTGGGATCGAAATTTATCATCTTGAATTACATTTTGAAAATGAAATGAAAGTTGCTTATTTATAAGTAGCGTTTGGTCGGAACTAGCAAGAATATCTGAAATATTATTGTAGGAATCAAGTCCTGATTGGGGGCCAGTGCATTAGGTAGGTTCTCTGTTATCAGCACATAAAGCCTTATCAATTTCCTGACCCTTTCTCTTTGGTGGCTTCTGTTCTATTTTTATCTCCTGTGAGATTATTTTTAACAGCAAGGGAACAGAGCAGGTAGCTGGAATAAGGGAACAAGACATTTGGAGGCCAAATCTTTTGTCATTCTCCTCCAATTCATGACCATGTGTGTCCTCTAGAAATGCCTTGAAGTATTTTTAGGTAACCTAGGCATTCATAACACTTTCTCCCATTCCTTTGAAAAGTAACATACAACTTTGTTACCATTTATCAGCTTAAGGCTAGGTATTTCTTTTCAGAAAAATAATTTATATAACAGTGGTAAGCAAAATAGGTAGTATGTTTCTTAAGTACTCCCTAATAATTATCAAACTTGGGAACTCTGGTGAACTGTATGGTCTGTAGAATGCACAACTCCTTTGTCCATGTTATCAATTGAGTTGTTCCAACATACATAATACATTTTCAGCCCTGAAATGATGTGGGGTAAGCATTATCCTTGTCACAAATGCTGGACTATTTTCTGAAGGATTTTGAAATAACAAGGAATCAATAATGTTGAGCAATTTTTTAAAATCATGTTTTGTGAATTATTTCTGCAGGATTTATTCATGTAATGTCTCTATAATACCTCATGGGAAAAGGTTACATTTCACTAAGAAACTAATTCCTTAAATGGCTTTGTAGTCTTGCACTGTTTAATAGCATACAGTTCAAATTTACATTCTAAATATATTAAATTGATATCTTACAATTTCATTGCTTGTTGCATTTGGTTGTCACTGGTAAAACAAGGACTGAGTTAATTTATAGATAGGTATTTCAAACATTAGTGGTTACAGACATGTAGTTACCAAGTACAATGTTCTGGTGAAAAACCACAAAGTCCTCTTCAAATTCTTGCAAGTTCTAAATCCACAAACCACAGATGAAAATCCTAGACCAACCTTTTCTTATTTTCTATTTTTTTTTGCAATGACAGCAGAGCATTTTGTTCCAACCCAATATGCATTGCTGGGATATGGTTGGGTAGAGAAACAGCCCGCAATATCCACTGCTGTCCTGTGCAAGACTAGTGTCTTAAAGTGCGGTGCACGTTTGGTTTTGGCCAACAGATCCTTGCGGTGGCCGGCTAAGCTTCGAGACATCCTCGCATATTGAGGATCAAATCATGGAGAACTCGTACGGAATCGGCGTGGCCAACCGGTACGCCCTCTTCCTCGACGAGGAGGAGGATCCGCTCGAACTGCTGAAAGCGGTGGAGCAGGTACGTCGCATCTCCTATCGGCTCGACTTTGACTGCTGCGTTGTTCGACTGACTGATTGATTATTGGTGCTTAACGACGCGCTGTTTTGACAACTGGTCCTGTGGCACTGGTCTATAATGAAAGGGTCATGATGAACCTAACCTATGGCTAGAAGGGAGGAGGGGAAACCAGGTGCCGGCACGTAGCCTACTCCTGTCGAAAAGTACCAAGGGGACCACCGGCTTTACGTCCTATTCGAAGGACGGTACAACTCGAAAAACAGGATTCCTCCGCTAATCCGTGCTGTCGAGAGGTTGACAAGCAAGCCGAGTGAAGTTGTCGTACGAACTTCAAACCCTCCAACCTCTCTCCCGAACAGAACTGATCATGTGCATGACGGTCACCCATCAAACATCTGACCCCCCAAGTGGACGGACATTTAGCTCAGCGGTCAGAGCAGCAGCCACAATGGCTAGAAACTGTTTGAACGACTATCGCCACTAACCGCACTCTGTCGGTTTCCAGGAGAAAGAGGCCAAGAAGAAGACGAAGCTGTCGGAGAAGGAGAACGAGGGCGTGAAGGCGACGGAGCCGAAGGGCAAGGCGGCGGCGGGGGCGGGCGCCGACGGGAAGGGGGGGAAGGCGGGCGGCCCGGGGGGCGCGCGCAAGGGCATCAAGGAGACGCAGAACGTGAAGCCCGTCGACAAGCCGCAGCGGGACAACACCGAGAACAACAAGACTAAGGTAACCAACGGCCTACTAATAAAGTTTCTAAGTTATTTTGCTGAAAAACTGTTTAACTGAGCCAAGTCCCGAGGTTTCGCAAAGCTTTGCTGACTGCTTTTTCAATCATTTAAACTCCAGTGCCATCATTAGGTTGTTCCGTAACAAAGACTCGTGTATGTTCCAACTCGCAGCATGTTAATTTTCAGAAAAGTATTCAATTGTGTTATTGAACATACTGTCCCATCAATTATTCTATCCTTTGATTCGATGGAGGGTTTCAAAGCCCATGTTAGATGGATGTTGTGGATTGTGTCTGCTTTGATGTGGCTGGTTATTAGTCCTGAAATGGACCTGGACCTTTCCAGGACCAAAAGCCACTCAGACAACATGAAGCCACTAAATCCATCCAATCCCTTGTCGCATCCCACAGTCCATCGAAACCTATTGTCCGATCACCAGCCTGCCCAACCATCGTGTCTTATCGCGCGTCTAACCCACCGTTTCTCCGACGCAGGCGATTGCCGGCGATCGCGTTGAGCGCAAGCCGCGCTTCGAGCCGCGCGAGGAACGCAACAACCGGTTCAACCGCGAAGATCGGCCGGCGCCGGGCGGTGGGGAGCGAGCGCCGCGCGGCGACGCAGACGACAGGAGGGGCGGCCGCGGCGGGCCGGCAGGTCCGCGCCAGGACCGAGACCGTGAGTGACATTTGTCCGCGCCGTTCGTGAAAACGTCGCCGTTTGGTTGTGGAGTGCGCGCGTGATGTCTCTTTTTGGCTTTGTGCTCGACCGGGCAGGGGTTAACATTGGCGTGTAAGCAAGTTGATAGCTTTCTGATCGATCTTTTCTGATCACGCCAGTGAAAATTGGCACGGTTAAAAAAATTTCAGAGGTTATTCAAGCATTTTGTCTGTTATTTGCTGATCAGAATCATCCTGGTAATGATCAAGTAAATTTTAAATCTATCTTACGGTTTCGGTGGCGTAATCTTACGTTCAGCCCAGCCAAGTAAAGCCGACTTTGTTAATGTGCTGCTCTTCTCTTCACCAACTACAGTTTCATGATCTCAAACGCTTGATTTCCTAAAAAAAATGCCTTTAATCCATAATATCTTAAAGGCTGTGCCCCCAGACCCCTCCGCCATTTGGAATGAAACTCCCATCTCTCAAGTGTGTTGATGACATGTACACATATTTTTGGTTAAAACACCAATACAAGAAATAGCAATGCAAAAGCAAGTTGTCAAAGGCGATGCAATGTGGTAGCAGGCTTCGCAAGGTATCTTAGCAAACCCGGACAGTTTGGACAGTTATCCAGGACGGTTTTACTAACCGAAGGCATCCCTAGTGCTTGAAAATGCAAATACTCGTTGCATCTACGGTAGCCATTATAAAATATGTCAAAATGTCAAAGTAGCATAGCTAGGTAGGTATAGAACTATACATATTGTAACCAAGCCAGGGGGCTTCTTAACTAAATACATCTGCCCCGGAGATGCGGAGCCCCGGCACGTAAACAAATCTTCCATCGTACGTTTCGCTGCTAACGCCGAGCGTGTCGTCCTGCGCAGGCGTGGAGCGCGGTCCCCGCGGGCCCCGCGGCGGCGGCGTGGGCGGCGGCGAGCGCGGCGGCTACGACAACCGCGGCAAGCGCGAGTTCGACCGGCAGTCGGGCTCGGACCGCACGGGCGTCAAGGCGGTGGACAAGCGCGACGGCGGCGGCGCCCACAACTGGGGCAACCCCAAGGTGAGCGAACGCGTAGCGAATCCGACGTAAGGCGGGGACGCAGTGCCGGCAGGTACCGGGCGATGCGGGGCGGAATTGCCGGGGGCGATTTTGTGAAAGTTTCGTTGGTGAAGTCGCTGGTCTCGTCAATGGGAGCGTTGACTTGTTCCGTTAAAAACATCGACAACAATTAAGATTTCGTAGAAAAAAACAAGTGACTTCGCTAACAAAATTTTTACAAAGTCGCACTCCTGGTCTTCTAGATTTTCCTCTGCTGAATCCCGGCACGTACGTAAATCTTGTAACCGATATCTCGTCTCAAAGTGAACGTCACCGATCTGTTATGTAAGGCACATGCATCGTAGAAATCAAGTTCAGGGAGTAGTTGAAAATGTATTGTTTCTAACTGTCAAACCAGTGTGTCGTCATGACACTGATGAAAAAAGCAGTAAAAATAATAATGACAAACGTCTGCCTGGGCGGCTCCCCCGTGCGCAGGACGACGTGGTCGAGCAGCTGAACACGAGCGAGGAACCCCTGGACTGGTCGGGCGAGAAGCCTGCGGAGGCGGAGGCCGCGGACGCAGCCCCCGCGGCGGCGGCGCCGGGCGAAGCGACGGCCGACGGCACGGCCGCAGGCGAGGCCGGCGGCGAGGCCGGCGAGGCGCCGCCGCCGCCCGTCGAGGAGCCCGTGGAGCTGACGCTGGACGAGTACAAGGCGTTGCGCAGCGCGCGGCAGAAGCCGACCTACAACCTGCGCAAGGCCGGCGAGGGTGAGTCGTGATTTTGTGTGCAGTTTATTCGGAAAATTCCGGCGGCTGGTCTTGCGGTTGTGGGGGCACGAGCTTTAGTCATTTGACTGTTGCTGTACAGTTTCAGGGTACAGTCATTTGGCTGTCAGTGATTACTGTCAGTGTCAGTACAGGGCCGACACAGTACGCGCCGACTCCCGACTGATAGAGCTTTGTGACATAAGCAAGCACACAAAGATTTGAACTAAACACTAAAATCAATTCAAATGAAATCATGTTAGTGAGCCAGTATGACGAAAAGAAACACATACAGCAAAGTTTCTAACAGAAAATAATGCACGATTCTCCAAAAGATGTTCCACACGTGTGGTTTTCACCGAATAAAATGCATTTAAATTTGTTGGATGAGCGAGCGAAGCGAGCGAAATCCTTCAATTTCACAACATAGGGGTAAAAAAAGCATTTGGATTTTTTTTTTTTTTTTTTGTTTGTAACAAAAACGAGCAGGCCTACTTAAAGGTCACAGATCGTTACGAAATTTGGCAAAAACGTTCGTGGTGACTCAGCGAGGTGCTGTATAGTTTTTGAGCAAAATCTGGTCAGCCATTTTGTTTTTATGAGCAAAAACCCGTAAATTTTTCAGTTTTTTGGTACTAGCTTCGTAACTAATTAACCGATCCGCACCAAATTTGGATTGAATATATATGATAACAAGTTAAACGAATTGCCCAAGTTTCAGATTCGTGCATGAAGTATTTTGCTAATCAGAAAAATAAAATGACTTGAATAAAAAAATATACTTGATCATGAAAGCACCGTTTTCAACAATATGATTGTCAAATGTTTTCCGTTTGGATTTCCTCGTGGAGATTACGGCTCGCTCATCCTGCAACGAGTGCAGGCTCTACTAATCGTTTACCTAGTTAATGTATAATGTGACATTGTTTATAAATAATTTATTGAGAAAAGTGCATCTTTGCTATCGATTTTCATCAAACGATTCTCGGTGTTCCGAAATCACCGGGCACCCCTCTCCGGCGGCGACTAACGCGCGTTTCTCCCGCCAGGCGAGGACCTGTCCCAGTGGAAGCCCATGTTCGCCGTCGTCAAGAAGAAGGAGGAGGGCGAAGACGAGGCCGCCGAAGACGACGAAGAGTACGAGGTGGCGGAGTACCCGCAGCGCGTCGGCCGCCAGAAGCACGTGCTGGACATCGACATCCACTTTGCGGACTCGCGACGCGGCGGCGCCGGAGGGCCGCGGGGAGGCGCCGGCGGGCGCGGGCGCGGGGGACCGCGCGGAGCGCCGCGTTCCGGTGAGTTGCCGCCAACGATCGCATGCTAGTTGCTAGAAACTTGACGGCCATGACGAGGTTACTGAGTTTTGTGCTATGCTGGCAACCGACTGTGGAATCGGTAGTAAGTTTATTGGAGTTTCTGGGCTCCATGGAGATAGAAACAGGACTGTGAATGAACATAGATGACTCTAAATCTAGTAATGCTATGCTGCAATCTCACGCCAACAACTTGACTAACGCCGATTATAACGTGGCTCCATGGAGATAGAAACAGGACTATGAATGAACATAGAAGCCGGTGAATCTAGTGACGCTACGCTGCAATCACACGCCAACAACTCGACTAACCCCGATTATAACGTGGCTCCATGGAGCTAGAAACAGGACTATGAATGACATAGAAGGTGGTGAATCTAGTGACGCTATGCTGCAATCACACACAACAACTCGACTAACCCCGATTATAACGTGGCTCCATGGAGCTAGAAACAGGACTATGAATGACATAGAAGGTGGTGAATCTAGTGACGCTATGCTGCAATCACACACCAACAACTCGACTAACCCCGATTATAACGTGGCTCCATGGAGCTAGAAACAGGACTATGAATGACATAGAAGGTGGTGAATCTAGTGACGCTATGCTGCAATCACACACCAACAACTCGACTAACCCCGATTATAACGTGGCTCCATGGAGATAGAAACAGGACTATGAATGAACATAGAAGCCGGTGAATCTAGTGACGCTATGCTGCAATCACACGCCAACAACTCGACTAACCCCGATTGTAACGTGGCTCCATGGAGATAGAAACAGGGCTATGAATGAACATAAGAAACGAAGAGACCTTGTAAACATTTGGCCTCTTTGTAAACGCTTGGTCTTTAGGGTATGGGGAGTGAATATGAGACAGATCCAAAGTGTACAAGGTGTACAGAGTAAACAGAGCGACCTTGCAAACGTTTTATTGTCGAGCTATGGGAAGCAAATGTGTAGCAGATGGGAAGTGTACGAAGTGTGTACAGACGTTTGGCCCGTTTGTAAATCTTGAGCCTTCAGTTGGGAGTGACAGTGAAGCATCTCAGAAGCGTACGAAGCTCACGACAGCCTGTGCAAACGTCGGGCGTTTCGACCGCGATGGCCCCGTCCTGACCCGTCCCGCCCTCCCGCCCGCAGGAGGATTCCGTGGCGGCGACGAGCCCCGCGGGCCGCCGACGCCGCGCGGCGACGGATCGGCTGCCGGCGGCGGCGGCGGCGAGGAGCGCGGCTTCCGCGGCCGCGGCTCGGAGCGCGGCTTCCGCGGCGGCGACCGCGGGTTCCGCGGCGGCGACCGCGACCGCGCCGAGACTTCGTACGCCTCGCGCACCCCGCGCCAGACGGCGCCCAAGGTCGACGACGAGAAGGCGTTCCCGTCGCTCGGCTAGGCGGCCGGACAATCGGTGAGTGGACGGGCGGGTTTGCGTGTGCGATGGTCTTGGCTAGTCCACGAGTTTGCTTTGTTTTGTATAACTAGCATTTTAACGCCCCTTTTTCGTAAAATCCGTCGTGCTCTGGCTTACCTCCGCACTATTTTCAGTAGAATTTCAGTAAAATTTGCAATTATGATGGAAATTTGGTGAAATATCATGGGTGTTTATCGTACCTGGTGCGCTGTACTAACGAAGAAAACGTCTTGGAACTCTTGAAAACTAGTGGCTTTTCTCAGTGGGTATTTGACATTGTTTCTCTTGGAGTTGAATAGGGCTAGATTAACTGTGTCCTTGCCAAGGAAGTGTGTCCTTGCTAGGCAAGTGTGTCCTTGCTAGGCAAGTGTGTCCTTGCTAGGCAAGTGTGTCCTTGCTAGGCAACAGCTGTGTCCTTGCTAGGCAACAGCTGTGTCCTTGCTAGGCAACAGCTGTGTCCTTGCTAATCAACGGTGGACTCGTGAACTAACGGCATGTTGCGTGTTCCGCCAGGCTCGCTGGCCAGGGCTGCATCTTACGAGCGCCCTAGGACTCGTATCGCGAAGATCCGCCACCGCAGCAGCAGCCACCGCCACCTCCGCCGCCACCGCCGCCACCGCCGACTTACCAAGTCGCAGGACGTCGGCACCGCATATTACGTTTGTATATTATATGTTTGTAAGGGAATGAAACGCGGATGGGACGCCGTTCGCAGCCGCGAGCCGCGATTAAACGGCGGGATCGCTCGGACCTATTTCTAGCATTTTTTTCGATGAAATCACGTTTTCTCTGTCGTTTATATTTTTCTTGGTCGTCGCAGGGGGAGGTATCTCTATTGCGTTCCATTTCTCTACGGTATAATAACAAGTCTGGTAATGCCACTATTTATATAGTAGAATATTCTGTACCTCGTGTCTACTCAGAAGTACTACTACCTAACAAATTGTTTAATAGAATAAAAAGTAAGTAATAAATTGGAGGCTTGCTCAACAATTTACCGAAGGCGCTTGCATTTTTTACTCTGCGTCCCGGATCGCTGGGGCCGTTGCGCGTTTGCCACAGTCGCTATCCTCGATCCTCGACCTCCTTGATCATTGTCTCGTCCGATTGACAGGTTTGTTGCGTCAAAGTCGGAATCGGCTCGAGGCGACTGTAATATAAACAACGGTTTTCTTCGGTAATCCACGCAAATCTGGTAAGAATTGTAGAATGGATATTTGATCTTTGGATGAGAAAGTATTTAGTTTTGTTTGTTATTTCTGAATAGTTGAATGAATGGCTTGACTGAACAACTTTTTTAAATCAGTGTCATTTCCTGATCTAATCGGCCGATTGGCACACGAGTTACGACCCTTTGCGAAGCGTCGCTCGGCGATGCAGCTTTGCGAAACTTCGCTCGGCGATGCAGCTTTGCGAAACTTCGCTCGGCGATGCAGCTTTGCGAAACTTCGCTCGGCGATGCAGCTTTGCGAAGCGTCGCTCGGCGATGCAGCTTTGCGAAGCGTCGCTCGGCGATGCAGCTTTGCGAAACTTCGCTCGGCGATGCAGCTTTGCGAAACTTCGCTCGGCAAACAGCTTTGCGAAACTTCGCTCGGCAAACAGCTTTGCAAAACTCGGCTCGGCAAACAGCTTTGCGAAACGTTGGTAAAACTGTGAGTTTAATAGACGAGTTAAATTGTTATCTAAAAACCCGTCGGTGATATTTGTCGAGCAAACGGACCCACCTGTCTTCTAGGAAATGCTTCCACAACAGTTGCATGATTGTGGCTGCGGTTTGATTCGCAGCGTGCTGGATGCAATTAAACCCGATGACCCCTACCCCGATGCCACTGACCTCTGACCTCTGTCCTCTGAACGTGATAGCTCTCTTATTATGACCTCTGATTGAGAACTAGGTGGGGTCGTTATTCATTACGATTGCCACCACGATTCTTGTTGAATCGAACAATATTTAGTATCGGAATTCATGAAAAACAGATCCATTCCTGAGGGCCTTCTCGAAATCGAGTGTCTTGCTGATAATTCCTTGTTCCCGACACAAAGTAGCAGCGGATTCTTATAAGTTATAACGCTATTAACCTCTCATGGACAGAGCCAAGTACAGTGCTGGCAGAATTCACTTCATTTATTTTTAACTACAATCACATTTTTCTAATGATCTTATCACTAAACTGTGTTGAAACGCTGTACTTTGATATAAAATTCTTGAATTGTGTCGGCAATCGGCATCATCCGATGCTGGGTATAAATAATGTCAGGTTTGTCCGCTGGATCTATTGGAACATCCAACTTTGTCGACTGAAGAACGATCCGATTCGCCAGGCAAGACGAGGAAAGAATGGCGTTTGGCAGAAAGATCATTCAGTCGATGGCGCTGATTGCTGCAGTTCTGTGTAAGTAATTCATTTGACTTTCCTTGGACACTTGATATTATTTAGCACTCGTAACACGTGATGTCCCCGAGTGGACGGACATCAGCTCGGCGGTCTGAGCAACAGCCCCCGTCGGTGAGAACTGAGAGGTGCATTTTGTATAAAAGAAACGTGACTTTTCCAGCTACCGTTTCTGCAGCAGGAGAAGCTGAAGACATCGTCAATCGGTTGCGCGAAACGTTGTCGTACGAGAATGTGACCGTCCAATTTAAGAAGGATTGCTTGACTAACGCAGATAGCGCGGCGTTTGATCGGCTAAAGGTGAGTTCTATGCGGAGAATTCGAAGCTAGGAGGTTCTAGTAGACTCTGCAGGGGCACGTTGCTGTCCTGCAATGTACAACACTTTGAAGCAAGGCGGTTCTAGTAGACTTTGCAGGGGCACGTTCCTGTCCTGCAATGTACAACACTTTGAAGCAAGGAGGTTCTAGTAGACTCTGCAGGGACACGTTGCTGTCCTGCAATGTACAACACTTTGAAGCAAGGAGGTTCTAGTAGACTCTGCAGGGACACGTTGCTGTCCTGCAATGTACAACACTTTGAAGCAAGGAGGTTCTAGTAGACTCTGCAGGGACACGTTGCTGTCCTGCAATGTACAACACTTTGAAGCAAGGAGGTTCTAGTAGACTCTGCAGGGACACGTTTCTGTCCTGCAATGTACAACACTTTGAAGCAAGGAGGTTCTAGTAGACTCTGCAGGGACACGTTGCTGTCCTGCAATGTACAACACTTTGAAGCAAGGAGGTTCTAGTAGACTCTGCAGGGACACGTTGCTGTCCTGCAATGTACAACACTTTGAAGCAAGGGGGTTCTAGTAGACTCTGCAGGGACACGTTGCTGTCCTGCAATGTACAACACTTTGAAGCAAGGAGGTTCTAGTAGACTCTGCAGGGACACGTTGCTTGCAATGCAACCTTACAATGTACAACACCTTGAAACAAGGCAGTCCAAGCTGTAGAACAAATTTATTTATATGTTTTTGTCGATGACAGCCGATAGTGAATCTATTCCGTTTGCAGGTGGCTCATGTTACGCTGAACGAATGTACGTCACCGCTGTTGAATGTTGAGGAGCTACAGCAGGAGCTTGAGACGTATATTGTCACCAAGAACGCTACGATCATCGTCAAGAATTACTGCCGGTAAGTACCGTCTTTGAGGATGGAATATGATGTGTATAAACTTACAAAATTTGACAATGCTCCATCTGGAACTGTCCAAAAGTGACCATGCTCTCTGACAAGCTTTTTGCACATTTTGTATGCTAAACATCATGAAAATTTGCACAGCGTGCATTGCTCAGATCAGGATCGGTCATAGTAAAAAGTTTTTGCGTCAATATTATATTTGCATCGTATTCTCTCGCCCTTGGGTGGGCTCAGCATTTCATCGCGCATGTGTGAAGTCAGGTGGGGCTGACAATTCAGTCACCAGCTCAACAATGCTATTCCTCGCTGAGTTTCCTATACTCTAGCTTCGTGAGATATTCTTAAACTCTTTATAAACTATATAAATAGTATTAATATAAACTACTTAATATAAACTCTTCTAAACTCTTTACCGGAGTTTAAATAAGTTAAGTTATGTTTCGACCATTTATAAATAAGGCAGCATAGCTTTGCAAAACGTCGGGTCAAGTGTACGTGTTTAGTATTAGAATCGAATCCATTCCATTGCAAATTTTGTATCCGTACCGGGATACTATAAAACCGGATATATATCGACTGTATATCAATTCGATGCCATACACGGATATCTACCTCCATGCAACCAGTATTTGCAGCTAGGTTCAAATCATACGTAGGTTTAGGTGACTTTTTTCCTTACAACTAACCCGCTAAGATAACGAAAGAAAGCAAAGTTTTACCGCAAAATTTACTTCGAGCTTTGATTTCAACGGCTGTTGGGCAGCGTATCGACGCGGCTGCAGCGGTGCATCGTCACCTTCATGGACTCGTTCGCGCCGTGCCTGGACGAGTACGAACGCCAGATCCAACGGCTGACTCTCAACGTGGTCGACGCGCTCGACGAGTTTGTCTGCTTCGACGACGGCGAACGCTTCTTGCGTGAGTGCCGTTTCATGTAGCACGGTGTCGTCGGGCACGTCCAGACATTAGAAACGTTTCTCCATGTCGCTGACTAATCGGTTTCAGGGTTCCTATCTGCGGACGGTGTCCAGTGTGCGATGCAGAGATGGCCCCGCGTGAAAAACTGCACCACCGAGATGTTCTCCAACGGCACCGCACAAGAATCCTCGGACGGAAACACAGAGTTGTCGGTCCACGAAAAGCGAAAGTGCTTGTGAGTGACTTGGTTTGCTTCATCATCAGCCTGTCATTCACCCTCGGCTTGCTGCTAGCTGCTAGGTTAGCTTCATCATCAGCCTGTCATTCACCCTCAGCTCGCTGCTAGCTGCTAGGTTAGCGTCACCCTCAGCTCGCTGCTAGCTGCTAGGTAAGCTTCACCCTCAGCTCGCTGCTAGCTGCTAGGTTAGCTTCACCCTCAGCTCGCTGCTAGCTGCTAGGTTAGCTTCACCCTCAGCTCGCTGCTAGCTGCTAGGTTAGCTTCCCCCTCAGCTCGCTGCTAGCTGCTAGGTTAGCTTCACCCTCAGCTCGCTGCTAGCTGCTAGGTTAGCTTCACCCTCAGCTCGCTGCTAGCTGCTAGGTTAGCTTCACCCTCAGCTCGCTGCTAGCTGCTAGGTAAGCTTCACCCTCAGCTCGCTGCTAGCTGCTAGGTTAGCTTCACCCTCAGCTCGCTGCTTGCTGCTAGGTTAGCTTCACCCTCAGATCGCTGCTAGCTGCTAGGTTGGCTTCACCCTCAGCTCGCTGCTAGCTGCTAGGTTAGCTTCACCCTCAGCTCGCTGCTAGCTGCTAGGTTAGCTTCACCCTCAGCTCGCTGCTAGCTGCTAGGTTAGCTTCACCCTCAGCTCGCTGCTAGCTGCTAGGTAAGCTTCACCCTCAGCTCGCTGCTAGCTGCTAGGTAAGCTTCACCCTCAGCTTGCTGCTAGCTGCTAGCTTAGCTTCACCCTCAGCTCGCTGCTAGCTGCTAGGTTAGCTTCACCCTCAGCTCGCTGCTAGCTGCTAGGTTAGCTTCACCCTCAGCTTGCTGCTAGCTGCTAGGTTAGCTTCACCCTCAGCTCGCTGCTAGCTGCTAGGTTAGCTTCACCCTCAGCTCGCTGCTAGCTGCTAGGTTAGCTTCACCCTCAGCTCGCTGCTAGCTGCTAGGTTAGCTTCACCCTCAGCTCGCTGCTAGCTGCTAGGTTAGCTTCACCCTCAGCTCGCTGCTAGCTGCTAGGTTAGCTTCACCCTCAGCTAGCTGCTAGCTGCTAGGTAAGCTTCACCCTCAGCTCGCTGCTAGCTGCTAGGTTAGCTTCACCCTCAGCTCGCTGCTAGCTGCTAGGTAAGCTTCACCCTCAGCTCGCTGCTAGCTGCTAGGTTAGCTTCACCCTCAGCTCGCTGCTAGCTGCTAGGTAAGCTTCACCCTCAGCTCGCTGCTAGCTGCTAGGTTAGCTTCACCCTCAGCTCGCTGCTAGCTGCTAGGTAAGCTTCACCCTCAGCTCGCTGCTAGCTGCTAGGTTAGCTTCACCCTCAGCTTGCTGCTAGCTGCTAGGTTAGCTTCACCCTCAGCTCGCTGCTAGCTGCTAGGTTAGCTTCACCCTCAGCTCGCTGCTAGCTGCTAGGTTAGCTTCACCCTCAGCTCGCTGCTAGCTGCTAGGTTAGCTTCACCCTCAGCTTGCTGCTAGCTGCTAGGTTAGCTTCACCCTCAGCTCGCTGCTAGCTGCTAGGTTAGCTTCACCCTCAGCTCGCTGCTAGCTGCTAGGTTAGCTTCACCCTCAGCTCGCTGCTAGCTGCTAGGTAAGCTTCACCCTCAGCTCGCTGCTAGCTGCTAGGTAAGCTTCACCCTCAGCTTGCTGCTAGCTGCTAGCTTAGCTTCACCCTCAGCTCGCTGCTAGCTGCTAGGTTAGCTTCACCCTCAGCTCGCTGCTAGCTGCTAGGTTAGCTTCACCCTCAGCTCGCTGCTAGCTGCTAGGTTAGCTTCACCCTCAGCTCGCTGCTAGCTGCTAGGTTAGCTTCACCCTCAGCTCGCTGCTAGCTGCTAGGTTAGCTTCACCCTCAGCTCGCTGCTAGCTGCCAGGTAAGCTTCACCCTCAGCTCGGTGCTAGCTGCTAGGTAAGCTTCACCCTCAGCTCGCTGCTAGCTGCTAGGTTAGCTTCATCATCTGCTAGCTGCTAGGTAAGCTTCACCCTCAGCTCGCTGCTAGCTGCTAGGTAAGCTTCACCCTCAGCTCGCTGCTAGCTGCTAGGTTAGCTTCACCCTCAGCTCGCTGCTAGCTGCCAGGTAAGCTTCACCCTCAGCTCGGTGCTAGCTGCTAGGTAAGCTTCACCCTCAGCTCGCTGCTAGCTGCTAGGTAAGCTTCACCCTCAGCTCGCTGCTAGCTGCTAGGTTAGCTTCACCCTCAGCTCGCTGCTAGCTGCTAGGTTAGCTTCATCATCAGCCTGTCATTCACCGGCACCTTGTTACTTGCTTCTAAGAAATTGGAAGTAGAAAAGAGTTCAAGCTCCTCCAATGACAGCTTGAAGGAACCGTGGTCTTTGCAGGTACTTGAAGAGCCTGAAGCATTGCTTTGTAGCACAACAGAAGTCTTGCCTGACAGGCCAAGAGTCCAACGGCACTGACGTTGACTCCGTGTTGAACACAGTCTACGAGGTTGGTTACTTCTTTTTTCTATGATTTTAGAAAATTCTATGATTGGATATAATCCTCGTACAGCGGGAGTTAGAAGCGGGTGGGTTTTCTGCCGGTGGTTGAGTTGTGTCGATGTGAGACGTTGAAATTGGTCAAGTCTTTTTGATGAAAATAGGTCGTGCTTTCGAGTGGTTATTAATGTATGTTTGAGTGGTTGAGCTCCATGGAGATAGAAACAGGACTATGAATGAACATAGAAGCCGGTGAATCTAGGGACGCTATGCTGCAATCACACGCCAACAACTCGACCAACCCCGATTATAACGTGGCTCCATGGAGATAGAAACAGGACTATGAATGAACATAGAAGGTGGTGAATCTAGTGACGCTATGCTGCAATCACACGCCAACAACTCGACTAACCCCGATTATAACGTGGCTCCATGGAGATAGAAACAGGACTATGAATGAACATAGAAGCCGGTGAATCTAGTGACGCTATGCTGCAATCACACACCAACAACTCGACTAATCCTCCTCATAACCAAGTTGCGACCTGTTCATTAAGGAGGTCCTACGTCTGACTCTTCGTTGTCTTAGGCGACGCCATGCGGTGCCAACGTGAACGCAACCGAAGCTGGCAGCACCAACAGCGTTGATTCGTTGATCGGGTTGGTCCAGTTGGCAAGCCTGGCGTTTGCTTAGGTGAACCAGCCGCGGGGTGCGCAGCTTCATTTCCTAGCATCTTTACTTACGTCTGTGCACGTGCTCTGTTGCTTGGGTAGAAAAAGGTTTAGTCGAGTCTTACGAGGGATTCGGTGAAGATCTTTACAGCGAGAGTGTTCTCGACCCGCAAAACAGGGATTTGCGATGAATCTCAATAGATAATTGCTTCTTGATTCTGTCACTATCACAACTAATAAATATATTCAACGATTTTAAGTTGGTATTGTTTAGACTGCGTTTCTGGCACCCATCCTGTTGCGATAAGCATGCCTACGTCGAGAGCTTGCAGCAGAAGCTCCGTCGAAAACCATGAATCGCAGTTGCATTAGTGAATTCTGAATGTGCCTCATAGCTCTGAAGTGGCTGGCTGCAATCCCAAATTCATTTTACCCTGTGAGAATTTGAAGGTGGGTTTATTGACTGCTCAGCCTCACAACCCCCTGTATCTTTCTTATCACTTGTATTGTAAATAAACTACTTTGTGTGTAAATATCTTGCTTGTGTAAGCAGAGTGTGATGCTTGCCGTATTTAATGTCAGGTTTTCCTTCTTAATGTAAAGATGTTGGCAAAATTAAATCAATTTCTTGTTGGCTGGTCATAATCTTATCATTTATATGGTAAATAAACTGTATTTAGAAGAGAATTTCTTGCTTGCATAAGCACCGAGAGATGCTCCGTAAATAATGTCGGGGTTTCCTTATTAATGCAAAGAGAACTCCAATTCGGATCTAACTTAGTCGACTGAAGCCCTTCCGATTTGCCAGGCGAGACGAGGAAAGCATGGCGATGGACAAAACAATTCTTTGGTCGACGTGGCTGTTTGTAGCGATGCTGTGTAAGTAATTCGTTTGACTATCATTTAACATAGGACACTAAAAACATTTAGCTCGGCGGTCAGAGCAGCAGCCGCGATGGCTGGAGACCGGGGTTCGAGTCCCCGAGTGGACGGACATTTAGCTCGGCGGTCAGAGCAGCAGCCGCGATGGCTGGAGACCGGGGTTCGAGTCCCCAAGTGGACGGACATTTAGCTCGGCGGTCAGAGCAGCAGCCGCGATGGCTGGAGACCGGGGTTCGAGTCCCCGAGTGGACGGACATTTAGCTCGGCGGTCAGAGCAGCAGCCGCGATGGCTGGAGACCGGGGTTCGAGTCCCCGAGTGGACGGACATTTAGCTCGGCGGTCAGAGCAGCAGCCGCGATGGCTGGAGACCGGGGTTCGAGTCCCCGAGTGGACGGACATTTAGCTCGGCGGTCAGAGCAGCAGCCGCGATGGCTGGAGACCGGGGTTCGAGTCCCCGAGTGGACGGACATTTAGCTCGGCGATCAGAGCAGCAGCCGCGATGGCTGGAGACCGGGGTTCGAGTCCCCGAGTGGACGGACAGAGCAGCAGTCTCGATCGGTGGGAGCTGACAAGTGCATATCAGATAAATGAAACTTATCATTCTGTTTGTTCCAGCTACCGTGTCTGCGGCTGGAGAGGTCAAATTCATTATCGACAAAGTGTACAAAACTATGTCCTTTGACAAATTAGAGCGGGTTTGCTTGGCGAATGCAAATTATGACAAGCTTGGGCAGTTAAAGGCAAGTTATTTGTTGAATTTCAATCGATATTACTGGGACACGTTGCTGTCCTGCAATGTACAACACTTTGAAGCAAGGCGGTTCTAGTAGACTCTGCAGGGACACGTTGCTGTCCTGCAATGTACAACACTTTGAAGCAAGGCGGTTCTAGTAGACTCTGCAGGGACACGTTGCTGTCCTGCAATGTACAACACTTTGAAGCAAGGCGGTTCTAGTAGACTCTGCAGGGACACGTTCCTGTCCTGCAATGCACAACACTTTGAAGCAAGGCGGTTCTAGTAGACTCTGCAGGGACACGTTGCTGTCCTGCAATGTACAACACTTTGAAGCAAGGCGGTTCTAGTAGACTCTGCAGGGACACGTTCCTGTCCTGCAATGCACAACACTTTGAAGCAAGGCGGTTCTAGTAGACTCTGCAGGGACACGTTGCTGTCCTGCAATGTACAACACTTTGAAGCAAGGCGGTTCTAGTAGACTCTGCAGGGGCACGTTGCTGTCCTGCAATGCACAACACTTTGAAGCAAGGCGGTTCTAGTAGACTCTGCAGGGGCACGTTCCTGTCCTGCAATGTACAACACTTTGAAGCAAGGAGGTTCTAGTAGACTCTGCAGGGACACGTTCCTGTCCTGCAATGCACAACACTTTGAAGCAAGGCGGTTCTAGTAGACTCTGCAGGGACACGTTGCTGTCCTGCAATGTACAACACTTTGAAGCAAGGAGGTTCTAGTAGACTCTGCAGGGACACGTTCCTGTCCTGCAATGTACAACACTTTGAAGCAAGGAGGTTCTAATAGACAAAGCTTGTTGCTTCAAATTTCCTTGAGTGTTGCTGTCTCAGCAACTTACTTCCTGAATCTATTCTGCTTGCAGCTGGCCTACGTTAAGATGAATGAATGTGTCCTGCCGTTGGCGAAAGCTGACGAGCTGCAGCGGGAGATCGATTCTGTTAATGCATCCGGGAACGCGAAAGTCATCGTTGAGAAATACTGTCGGTACGTTCCATTTCGGCAATCAGGTCGAACAACCGTCAACACCCATTTCACAGTCGGTTGTCTGCGTAGCGTAACTTGTAATGCTTAGTTTCTCGGCAAGGTGAAAGATCCGGGCTAGTCTCCCGGTGTGGACACAATCTTGAAATGGATGTTACGTTTCGATTATAACATCCAGCGTGAATCCAACGAGTTATTGCATTCAGGTTGGAATTAACACTAGGTGAAAATCAAATCAAAAACCAAATTAAACCTACTGGCATTCTGTTATTTAACTTACTACCAAACGATTTGAAGAATTCCAACATTAGCTTGTTCAAGAAGAAACTAAAAAACATCCCGATTGCTGGCGAGTATTGCTCATTGTGATGAATTTGAGTCTTATTTTATTCCCAAACCTTAATTTTCCTATAAATCTTTTCCTATTAGATTTATAATAGGTACTCCTATGATACTATGTTCAAAAAATATATATCCTTATTATATTCTTCTTATAAATTTATGTAGTACTTGTGCGCTTGTGCACAAATGTCAACACATCATCATATCATGTAGGTACTTGTACGAGAAGAGTGACAACCAGCAATGTAATGGTCGTCGTGTCCGGCAGGATTTGGCCGCGTGTCCGGCAGTGTTTGGACCCGTTCCTGGAGCTGATGGTGCCGTGCATCGAGGTGGATGTACTCCTGGACCAACGCATGCTGCTGAACGTGGCCGCGGCTCTCCACGAGTTTCTCTGCTCCGATGACGGGGAGCCAGTCTTGCGTGAGTGACTTGACACTTGGCAAGTGTCTAACGTTTTCCAAAACACGTTTGTTCGCACGATTCCGGCCAAACGCCGAAACGGATTTTGATGAAAATTTCTGTGAACCTTTGTTTTCTCTGAACTTAGATCTGCCACGTTCTCGAAGCAAATCGGACGAATAAATTTTATGTTATTAAGTTTTCACGAAATTTTTCAGTTTTTCCAAAACACGATTTGCACTCTGGAGGCCAAGGATATGATTATAATTTGACAAAACTTTCCAGATATGTTGACCCTCACGATTCAATGTTTGTGTACAAATTTCATTGTTGTATGTTCAGCACTTTTCTTGAAAATGACGCTTTTATGATGCGTTTTTAGCGATTTTGCAGTTTTTTGCAACTAAATCAACTTTATCTTCAGCTGTTGTTAACACATTTGACTGTTTGCGTTATAAATCTTAGAAAGAAGATACTGCGTGCTTTTGAAGCAAATCAATTGAATAGTTTTTCTTTCAATCAATTTTTTCGTTTTAAAATATTAGAATAATTTCTTGACAACTCAATCAAAATATTTCCAGCTAACAAATGTCATCAAGAAAGCTGCTAAATTAACGCCAAACATTTTAAATTGATCGTATAAGCCTCTAGGCTTTGCGCACACGCAATATAATCGCGTTATACGATTATACGATTATATCAGTGTTCGCAAAGCCTAGTTTATAAATAAAAAGTTAACAGCTGAAAATATCTACCGGCGTTCAATCGTTGCAGGGTTCCTGGGAGAGGGTGGTGCCCAGTGTCTCACCGAGCAATGGCCCCAAGTGCGGAACTGCCGCGTAGAAAAGTTGAAGCAATATGATTCAGAAAAATACCTCCTGACGGAAAGCAATAAGTTGTTTGTCAGCGGCTCTGTCAATTGCATGTAAGTGGCTTTGTTAGCTTCATCATCAGCCTGTCGTTCACCGGCACCGGGTTTAACCTTGGCTTGCTGAAGGAATGTAACGTTGTTTTTGCAGGGAGTGTAAGAGCCTGCAGCATTGCTTTGATGAACAACTCGAGTCCTGCCTGAGCCGCCAAGTGTTGGATGACCTACGATCCATGTTCGAATCCGCCTACCAGGTTGGTAATTTCAAACACTGATTTTTCTTTGTAGTCAGCACATGCAAAGAAGCAGTTGCCAGTCTATGTTCTGGATCAAAATAAATTTACAAAGCAGTATTTCTGCCATCTCGAGGATTCAATTTCCATTACGTGGCAATTCTGGTTGTTTCTACTGCCTGCTAGAAGTGAATCTTACGTTCTCTGCCACTGAGCTACACGGACAACAGACTTACAAACGGATATTGAGTTCGTTTGAGTTGGCAATCACACACCAAAAACTTGTCTAAACACTAGGTATTTATAACGTGGCTCCATGGAGATAGAAACTGGACTATGAATGAACATAGAAGGTGGTGAATCTAGTGACGCTATGCTGCAATCACACGCCAACAACTCGACTAACCCCGATTATAACGTGGCTCCGTGGAGATAGAAACAGGACTATGAATGAACATAGAAGCCGGTGAATCTAGTGACGCTATGCTGCAATCACACACCAACAACTCGACTTACCCCGATTATAACGTGGCTCCATGGAGATAGAAACAGGACTATGAATGAACATAGAAGCCGGTGAATCTAGTGACGCTATGCTGCAATCACACGCCAACAACTCGACTAACCCCGGTTATAACATGGCTCCATGGAGATAGAAACAGGACTATGAATGAACATAGAAGGTGGTGAATCTAGTGACGCTATGCTGCAATCACACGCCAACAACTCGACTAACCCTGATTATAACGTGGCTCCATGGAGATAGAAACAGGACTATGAATGAACATAGAAGGTGGTGAATCTAGTGACGCTATTCTGCAATCACACACCAACAACTCGACTTACCCCGATTATAACGTGGCTCCATGGAGATAGAAACAGGACTATGAATGAACATAGAAGCCGGTGAATCTAGTGACGCTATGCTGCAATCACACGCCAACAACTCGACTAACCCCGATTATAACGTGGCTCCATGGAGATAGAAACAGGACTATGAATGAACATAGAAGCCGGTGAATCTAGTGACGCTATGCTGCAATCACACGCCAACAACTCAACTAACCCCGATTAAAACGTGGCTCCATGGAGATAGAAACAGGACTATGAATGAACATAGAAGCCGGTGAATCTAGTGACGCTATGCTGCAATCACACGCCAACAACTCGACTAACCCCGATTATAACGTGGCTCCATGGAGATAGAAACAGGACTATGAATGAACATAGAAGGTGGTGAATCTAGTGACGCTATGCTGCAATCACACACCAACAACTCGATTAACCCCGATTATAACGTGGCTCCATGGAGATAGAAACAGGACTATGAATGAACATAGAAGCCGGTGAATCTAGTGACGCTATGCTGCAATCACACGCCAACAACTCGACTAACCCCGATTATAACGTGGCTCCATGGAGATAGAAACAGGACTATGAATGAACGCTGAAGGCGCTGAATTTAGTGACGCTATGCTGCAATCACACGCCAACAACTCGACTAACCCGCCTCGTGGAGGAGTTCCTTCATCAACCGTTTGGTTTCCGCAGGCGATTCCGTGCGCTGGCAGCGCAAACAGCGCGGTGTCTATGTTCGGGTTGGTTGCGTTGGTGAGCCTGCTGCTCGCAAAGCGGAACTAGCAGCCGGCGGCCGAGTTCCGTTTCGTAGCACCCTTCCAATTCCCTCCGCGCATTTTGCGTTGCGTGAGTAGAAACGACTGTGTCAAGACGAGCAATTTTTCAGCAAAAGTATTTTCTCGTTCGTCAACGCAGTGATTTCGATAAATGCTAACAAAGCATCATTTTTCGTATATAATTGCCGCTTAATTCTTTCACAATCAATAAAGATATTGAACAATGCTTTGTTCGTGTTGTTTGCACCTAGTTCCTTGCACTTCCAAGAATTCCGTTGCAAGTAGCATGCCTACTAAATGAGCTTTTACTAGAAGAATTGTCTCAAATAATAGATGGCAGCGGTTTCGGAGAAAACAGATCACATTTTTGTATATCGTAAACTTATTTTTAGCTCAATACTCACCCTTTATGCATTGGCTTGGACTTAGGCAGGATAGATTACTTGAGTGGTATTCGTAAAATTCAAACAGGGACACGTCTAAAAACCAGCTTTTATTTTTATTATTAACTATTAATTATTTCAACCAGTTTATACATTTTGAATGTTATTTTCTTAACCATCCCATCCCATTCTAATCCCTTCTTTAAATTTCGTCTCCACTTTCTTTTAAATTATTCCATTCCCTTTGCTTCCCTATCTTTCTCAATCCTTTACTTTTCATGTCCAACTTTAACTCGTGCCCATTCTTCCCAATGAAATGAGCCTCGCTCTTTCCAATCTATGTCCCAGTTCCCTCCATGCCAACTGCCCACCAATTGCTTTATAAATGTAAATTTATCTACTCATCTTTCTTCTTCTAATTAAATTTTCCCGGCCCGGTTCATTAACAATATCCCCAATAATTCTATACCTTCTGTAACCATCTCGGTTGTTTCATCCCTCCCTTGATTAATGCTAGCTGTAAGTTTTACTCATATTTTTTCACATCCATCAATATCTCCTTCTATCAGCTGTCACCATCTAATAGACCTATTTAACTCAGAGAAAAATGACGTCAGATACCCACTGGACGTGCTACCAGTTTGTAAAATAATATTAATAATCTCTGCTAAATAACAAAGGAAGACAGGGAAATCACAACCCGAATTGCTCTACCTGGCTTTAGCGAGTGGCTATCATGACGTCATGCTGATAGAATTTTCATTAGTTGGAATATGTGTCTTTGATGACCAACTATAAATACATAAATAACTTGACAAAACTATTCGTTAGAAGTGCCAAACTGTTAATTTATTTGGTGTTTTTACAAATGATTCAAAATTTATTCCAGAAACAACGTTACGAACGAACCACAAGTCAGAAATTACACTCAATAATCCAATTTACAATATTACAAAAATACGTGTAAGATGCGCTAATAAATATACCGTAGAAACTGCACAGTCGTGAATGTCGTAGCTAATATGGACTCGTCAAACAAATGTTCCGTAGAGTGGCGGTGAAAATAAATACAGGCGGCAGAATTTCATCATTCGGCTGCAGGTCGCACAAGGTTATGAATATTACTACAGACGATACAGACAAAACCGACAAGTACATACGTAACGAACGACAACGGACATTTCCCAGGATTCGGCGCGTGGATTTGCGACGATTGCGTTGACTGGCACTGGCAACGACAAACGATTCTTCGCGAAACATTGCCGACGGTTTTCTGACGGCGTCCTCGCCTTTACTGACTGTGATGCATAGAAGAGCGTGGCTGGACAACGCAGCTGGGCCGCGAAATCCTTATTAAAAAATTATGTCATGCAGCCAAGAAATTCAAAATTTTGAAATAGCCATTCCGTTTCTAATAATAAATATCTACTGAAAACACAACGAGTATTTGCATTTGCGTGTTTTTCTTCAATGGTCATTGAAGGCTGCGAAATTCCAGAACTCGGCTATGGCTCACAATAGCATGCTGCACGAATCGTGTTCGGAAATCCTAGTTCTAATATGTTGACGCGCATCCGAGACAAAGTTCTTACAATGCTTTTCTTCAAATGTTGATTAAAAAATGCAAAAACTCGGAGCTCTGAGCATGAATGGTGCTTAGAAAACCCCATTCAAATAGCAGACATCGGCGATGTCACATTGGACATCCATGTGACATCGATGTCACATCGGTAAGCCACCAAGAAAAACTTCCTTCAATGTTTGGCAAGTTGTACGTCATCACTACTCTGTCCATACTCCGGTTCCAGATTCGAACGCGGCGCGAAACCCTCACAGCCTGGCCGTTTCGACGGCGGCCGCGTTACCTCGCTATCATAGACGGCTGGCCAACGAACATGGCCCAACAAACTAAAATCTTAGAAACCCAACGATTCTCCAGCGCTGACCAGCGATGAAGCCACAGGGAACATCGCCAGACACCAGGGCGTCGTTTTCGCCAGCGGTTCGTTGAAAACAGCGGATTTCGATGCAAGAACGAAGCCTCGCGTGGCTACGATGTGATGGCGACGTGACGCTGCCGACGCGACCCGAGCTCCGCGGTCCGAGCCTAGGTCAGCTTGACGAGCAGCATGCTGGCAAACGCGACGAGCGCGAGGAACGGAGCGCCGCCGACGCCGCCGCTGCCGTAGTCCGATCCCGTCACCGCCCTCGGTTCCGGCAGCTTGCCGCACGGCGTCACCTGCGGGAATTCCACAATCTCAGGTTAAAACTTTTTGAAATATACAGTAACTATAAGAAAACTGGCTTAAAAGCCCGTGCAAGCTTTTACAATTCTTTACGCTCGCTTCGGAATTGCTTGTTTACGTACGACGCAGATGCGTGTGCTGACCATTCGCGTTTTCAAACTCGGCGCCGCATCTCGGCTCGATACTCACCAGTCACCAGCGATCACAGCGTTCAACGTTACCTCCGAGCAGCCTGCTAGCCGTCGGGGCTACAACTCTACACTTATTCACTCTATGTTTCAGCTCTTTGTCGCAAGCAAGCGGTCGCGAAACGATGCTCCGAACGGCCGAGCCAATTGCGTCAAACAGTAGCGAGATCGGAGAGCCAACCGGCCACCCACCTTGTAGATGAAGTTGAACATGGACTCGACGATGTTGGCCGGCGTCGGCTCCTTGCACGTCTCCAGCTTCGTCACCACGCATTTCTGCAACGCTCGCAAGTCTCTGCAAAGACAACACTTCCGTTAATCAACCATCTTGTTCAAGGAACGGTCCCGGGCATCATTTTAAACATGTAAATATGCATTTCGATGAGTATTGATAGCTTATTCTTGATGATGATGATGCTAACCTAGCCTATATCAGCAATCTTAAATTTGAATGACATGCTGATAATGAAGCCAAACTAGCAGCTAGCAGCAAGCTGAGGGTGAAGCTTACCTAGCAGCTAGCAGCGAGCTGAGGGTGAAGCTAACCTAGCAGCTAGCAGCGAGCTGAGGGTGAAGCTAACCTAGCAGCTAGCAGCGAGCTGAGGGTGAAGCTTACCTAGCAGCGAGCTGAGGGTGAAGCTAACCTAGCAGCTAGCAGCGAGCTGAGGGTGAAGCTAACCTAGCAGCTAGCAGCGAGCTGAGGGTGAAGCTAACCTAGCAGCTAGCAGCGAGCTGAGGGTGAAGCTAACCTAGCAGCTAGCAGCGAGTTGAGGGTGAAGCTAACCTAGCAGCTAGCAGCGAGCCGAGGGTGAAGCTAACCTAGCAGCTAGCAGCGAGCTGAGGGTGAAGCTAACCTAGCAGCTAGCAGCGAGCTGAGGGTGAAGCTAACCTAGCAGCTAGCAGCGAGCTGTGGGTGAAGCTTACCTAGCAGCTAGCAGCAAGCTGAGGGTGAAGCTAACCTAGCAGCTAGCAGCGAGCTGAGGGTGAAGCTAACCTAGCAGCTAGCAGCGAGCTGAGGGTGAAGCTAACCTAGCAGCTAGCAGCGAGCTGAGGGTGAAGCTAACCTAGCAGCTAGCAGCGAGTTGAGGGTGAAGCTAACCTAGCAGCTAGCAGCGAGCCGAGGGTGAACCAAGCTAGCGCAACTCAACGGGCAACTCACTTGCACTCCTCTGCGCCGAGTATGAGCGCCGGCAGGTTGTCGACCGACGGCACGGCGCCGGGGATGTGCTTCGAGAAGGTCTCGTTGATGCAGACCTGGATGCCCGCCTGGTGCTCGCTGATGCACTCCGGCCCGCCCTCCGCGATGAACACTGCAGCGGGCAGACGCCGTCAGACAAACGCCGTCAGACAAACGCCGTCAGACAAACGCGGTCAGACGGACCTGATACCTTCGCCCGTCCCCGCGGTTCTCGATGGGTCGTCTCGTGGCAATGGGCCAGAAGCCGGAGTATGACGAGCGGAAGTTAGGATGTGGATGAACTAACGGAGTGCCCAATGTCCGGCTGAGAGGCTAACGTCCAGATAAAAGGTGCGATTGGATATTAAGTTTCTAATAATAAATATCTTTTGCTAAATTGCTAATCAGCACTCGGCAAACTTGACGCAAGCCGAAACAGTGAGTACAAATAATGCATTGGCTGTTAAACGTTTTGCTGATGCATAGATAAAACCTCAACTATTTGTTGCATGTACGGTAGATATCATTATTATAAACGAAAAATCCAATACAAACTAGTATCTGCATCGGAATCTTTCACCGTAAGCTCCACGGACAACCGAATTCCGTGTGGACACAGTTTACAACTCGCGTTCTCAATTCAAAACGGATATCTTGTTTCTAATGGCAAATATTTGCCGGTCGGACGCGTTCCCGTAAGTTTCAAAGTCGATGGCCGTCGGCGTGTAAACTTACGAGCGATGCGGTCGCCCTCCTTGAAGCAGATGAACTGCAGCAGCGAGTCGGTGACGTTCTGCACGATGTGCTTGCTCTCGCGCTCCGCCGCGTCCAAGCATGGCTCCATCGACGCAGTGAAGTTGCTCACGCACTCGCGAAGGATCGGCGACTTCCTGGTGGTGCGAAACAACCCGCCGATTAAATCCCGCTGTCAATGCAAGCAACGTCGGCATATCTAACCCATTAACTGGCGTTACTATGTGCCTTACCTAATGCCAGCAAACACCGGTGTCACTGCTGTTGCTAGTGTTGCCACGCTGCTACGATTGTTGGCATTACTATGTGCCTTGCCTAATGCCAGCAAACACCGGTGTCACTGCTGTTACTAGTGTTGCCACGCTGCTACGATTGTTGGCATTACTATGTGCCTTGCCTAATGCCAGCAAACACCGGTGTCACTGCTGTTGCTAGTGTTGCCACGCTGCTACGATTGTTGGCATTACTATGTGCCTTGCCTAATGCCAGCAAACACCGGCGTCACTGCTGTTGCTAGTGTTGCCACGCTGCTACGATTGTCGGCATTGCTATGTGCCTTGCCTAATGCCAGCAAACACCGGTGTCACTGCTGTTGCTATGTGTTGCCACGCTGCTACGATTGTCGGCATTACTATGTGCCTTGCCTAATGCCAGCAAACACCGGTGTCACTACTGTTGCTAGTGTTGCCACGCTGCTACGATTGTTGGCATTACTATGTGCCTTGCCTAATGCCAGCAAACACCGGTGTCACTGCTGTTGCTAGTGTTGCCACGCTGCTACGATTATTGGCATTACTATGTGCCTTGCCTAATGCCAGCAAACACCGGTGTCACTGCTGTTGCTAGTGTTGCGACGCTGCTACGATTGTCGGCATTACTATGTGCCTTGCCTAATGCCAGCAAACACCGGTGTCACTGCTGTTGCTAGTGTTGCTACGCTGCTACGATTGGTGGCATTACTATGTGCCTTGCCTAATGCCAGCAAACACCGGCGTCACTGCTGTTGCTAGTGTGGCCACGCTGCTACGATTGTTGGCATTACTATGTGCCTTGCCTAATGCCAGCAAACACCGGCGTCACTGCTGTTGCTAGTGTTGCCACGCTGCTACGATTGTTGGCATTACTATGTGCCTTGCCCAATGCCAGCAAACACCGGTGTCACTGCTGTAGCTAGTGTTGCCACGATGCTACAATTGTTGGCATTACTATGTGCCTCGCCTAATGCCAGCAAACACCGGTGTCACTGCTGTTGCTAGTGTCGCCACGCTGCTGCGATTGTTGGCATTACTATGTGCCTTGCCTAATGCCAGCAAACACCAGTGTCACTGCTGTTGCTAGTGTCGCCACGCTGCTACGATTGTTGGCATTACTATGTGCCTTGCTCAATGCCAGCAAACACCGGTGTCACTGCTGTTGCTAGTGTTGCCACGCTGCTGCGATTGTTGGCATTACTATGTGCCTTGCCTAATGCCAGCAAACACCGGTGTCACTGCTGTTGCTAGTGTTGCCACGCTGCTACGATTGTCGGCATTAATATGTGCCTTGCCTAATGCCAGCAAACACCGGTGTCACTGCTGTTGCTAGTGTTCCCACGCTGCTACGATTGTCGGCATTACTATGTGCCTTGCCTAATGCCAGCAAACACCGGTGTCACTGCTGTTGCTAGTGTTGCCACGCTGCTACGATTGTTGGCATTACTATGTGCCTAGTATGTGGAATGTGAACGCACCGGCAGTATTTCTTGAAGACGACGTCGAGATCTCCGGTCGGCTTGGCCTGCTCCATCTCTTGTTGCAGCACGGTTACGTTCACCAGCGACATCACGCACTCCTTCACCTGTTCCTTGGCCGTCTGAAAGCACGACGGAAACAGTTTAGACCCTAGAGGAAGCAGCCAGCATGGCTTTCGCAATACGTCTGGAAAAGGGTAAGTTTAGTAGCATTCAATAATTCACATTGCATTGCACGTTTACCCTGCCCAGTCTACTAGAACCTCCTTGCTTCAAAGTGTTGTACATTGCAGGACAGGAACGTGGCCCTGCAGAGTCTACTAGAACCTCCTTGCTTCAAAGTGTTGTACATTGCAGGACAGGAACGTGTCCCTGCAGAGTCTACTAGAACCTCCTTGCTTCAAAGTGTTGTACATTGCAGGACAGGAACGTGGCCCTGCAGAGTCTACTAGAACCGCCTTGCTTCAAAGTGTTGTACATTGCAGGACAGGAACGTGGCCCTGCAGAGTCTACTAGAACCGCCTTGCTTCAAAGTGTTGTACATTGCAGGACAGGAACGTGGCCCTGCAGAGTCTACTAGAACCTCCTTGCTTCTAAGCATTGCACGTTGCTGGACACAAACGCACTCCCAATCCACCGCAAACCGCGATGCAAGCCTCACCTCTGCCCGTTGATAGGCGGCGAGATCTGCGTTTTTCAAGCACTTCTCCTTGAAGAGTCGCTCGGCATCCTCGACGGTGGGCGCCTGCGACAGGTTGAACTGTCCGACGTCGAGCCCGGGCAGCCTGTCGGGCAGCCCGTTGAGCAGGTTGTTGATGTTGGCGTCGTCGTCGCCGTCAGCGGACGCGCCGGCTGGAACGGTGAGCCAACGTTGTTTCTCTGGGGTTTACATCGCTCAGATTTGTGACCCCCCGATGCTCTGACCGCCGAGCTAAATGTCCGTCCACTCGGGGACTCGAACCCCGGTCTCCAGCCATCGCGGCTGCTGCTCTGACCGCCGAGCTAAATGTCCGTCCACTCGGGGACTCAAACCCCTTTCTCCAGCCATCGCGGCTGCTGCTCTGACCGCCGAGCTAAATGTCCGTCCACTCGGGGACTCGAACCCCGGTCTGCAGCCATCGCGGCTGCTGCTCTGACCGCCGAGCTAAATGTCCGTCCACTCGGGGACTCGAACCCCGGTCTCCAGGCATCGCGGCTGCTGCTCTGACCGCCGAGCTAAATGTCCGTCCACTCGGGGACTCGAACCCCGGTCTCCAGCCATCGCGGCTGCTGCTCTGACCGCCGAGCTAAATGTCCGTCCACTCGGGGACTCGAACCCCGGTCTCCAGCCATCGCGGCTGCTGCTCTGACCGCCGAGCTAAATGTCCGTCCACTCGGGGACTCGAACCCCGGTCTCCAGCCATCGCGGCTGCTGCTCTGACCGCCGAGCTAAATTTCTTCCATCAGTGAGTTATTGGTATGAAGTGGAAACCTTACCAATGTCACTGATGTCAGGAAAAAAAATCACGGTAGAAAAAACCAGTACCTATCCTTGAAGATTTATAAGCTGCTTACCTCTGGAGATCAGAAAATCTGCCTGAACCTAAATCTAGTCGATGCAGATTGTCTTATCCTCAACAATAGAACATAGAGCCAGATATGAACTTAGGTAGATAAGGTTTCTTGCATGTTGGCTAATATTTGTTCTGAATAGATACCGATGCCTATGCATAAGAGGAGGCAAACACAGTAGAGATAACATGTGCAAAAAAGAGCAAGCAGCAGTTTATATTTGCAAACAATTCTTAGAGTTTTAGACACTTCTATTTTATACAATTGCTGTGTGGTACTTGTGATGGTTTGCAAACAACATAGGCCATGATGAATCAGTTCCTAGAACTTGCATTCTTTTGTTTCTGTCCAGCTTTTGTGATGTGTCATCTGTCATAAGAACTGACATCAGTTGGAAGAGTCGTGGGTTTATCTCACAAACTGCAGATAGTCTCAATGCTACATTTACTTGCGATGTTTAAGTTTTAGTTTCATTATTGTTATTGCGTGAATTATTATTACTAGGTGAACAAGTTTTGTGTTGAACTCTGCAAATCCTGGAAATCCCATATCCAAAATTTCATTTAATTGACTTAAATAGACCTATTCCACTCAGAGAAAAATGATATCAGATACCCACTGGACGTGCTACCAGTTTGTAAAGAAATATTAATAATCTCTGCTAAATAACAAAGGAAGACAGGGAAATCACAACCTGAATTGCTCTGCCTGGCTTTAGCGAGTGGGTATCATGACGTCATTTTGATAGAATGGAATAGGTGTATTGGAAAAGTTGGTCTGCCTCTTTAAATTAGCAGAAGACTTGGTTTTCTGTCAAAAAATATGCTCGATATTCTTCATTCTTCACACATATCCTCGAAATCTTCATCTTTATTCGTCGTGACATTCTGTTTTATTCCTTGATAACTAGTTACGCATTTCCAAGCCTAATCCAATTTCTTTGTTTTCCTACTAAAATATTGGGAAAAAAATATTGGCCTAGTAGGTATAGCTAGTTACAAATAAACTGGCACTTGAATGCAGAATTCAGTTCAAAGTAAATATGAACCAGTGCAATCTATTTTGTAGAAAACATAAAATGCTTAGGTAGTATTATATGATTATATCCATTGACTGCATTTGACAAAAAATTATAAAAATGCATAGAGCAGACAAAGACGTGTACGTATTACGCAAGACCTAAAGGTCGTAGTGCAACCACAGTTCTTTATTTAATTTGTTCTTCCATGATACTAGAGTCTGAACTTTACAGGCTTTACCAGGGAAATCCTATTAGCTACCTACTGCATTGAAATTTCCAAAAAAAATACACACTCAACATAAATCTTGCAATACCACTCCTTCTTAATCAATTAGTATTTATAATGTTGCATAATTGTCACTTAATTGTCACAACATTCTTAACTTATCGCACGTGTTGGTAATCGAATATTTAAACATCAAACAATAATTGGTTTAGAAAACTGATAAAAGATAAGGTGATATTATAACACCACTTCAGGATACATCCCAAGTAGTCAGTTTAAGCGCACACCCAAAACTAAATGAACACAATTGAGCAGGTCAAACGGTTACTCACCTATGATAAGTACAGAGGCTACAAATAGCGAAGTCCAATTCATTCTTGATTATATAAAGTAGAAAAATAGATAATAAAAAAGCGTCTAAACGACAGGAATGTTAAAAAAAAAATCACAGTCAGCTAACCTATAAACCGAACTAAAATAACAATGTTGATTAAAATCTTTTAAGAGTACCGATTAGAAAGTGAGCCAGACTTTGCGAAAATCGAGCTCTTTATAAAATCGACACGAGCGTTCACCATCGAAGTCAGTGAAGCACTAACGACATCGGAATATAAATTTCTAGTCTGGCCTTCGCTGAGATGATTATTCACTGTCACATGACAAGCAGAAGTTGGAATGGGAATGGACTTTCATCAGCTGGTAGAAGAACACGATGACGTATATCAGAGTGTGAGAGAGAAATACTGAGGAGAAGAGAGTGGGGAGATAGAGATAGAGAAAATCGAATTTCTATAATGATTCATTTATACATATTCGGTAGGTTTTGCTGCCTTTGTAAGTCTATGGTATTTGTAATTGATGGTTTCACGGTGATCCTGAAAAGGACCAGTCATCTTGATCAGAAATTTGATCGCAATGCTTAGTTTATTTCTACAGCTACTTTAAGTTTCCTTTAGGGTAGGTCGGAAACACGTTGACATGGCGAGCAAGCTAGAACAGATAATTGTGTCAGGATTGTATTTTTAAACTTGATAAATCATTGGTTCTGTTCCTGTAGAGAAAATGTGACTAACCGATACTGTAGATTAATTCAGGATTGATTATAAAAGCCAGACAATGCGGTACAAAACTTTTATTGGTGATATAATAATATCTTTATCATTGCGTCTGAATAGTGACTTTCATTTTAATTACACTAGGATTACAATGACACAATGATCACAGCCTATTGCCAATGCGCACACCTATTTCCCTAATGATTAGCAACAATTACCAAGACTTTGCTAATTGATCAACTATACAGTATGACTGAGGACAAAAGCGTGACTATGAGGATAGAAAATAAATAGCTGTGTATGCAGAATTTTAGAAAACACCCACTTTATTGCTTTTCATGCTATTTTATGGTGTCTAATATTACTTTGGCAACAGATGGTAACTGTCAGATGATAAGCGAAATCGAGATACTGTCATTTGTCAGTGAAATTCACAAGCTTGTGTCATTTTCGAAGCCTTCAGCTGTTTTTTTCCGCCTCAAATCCAATGCTTGGGCAGCAGAGCAGTTAACATTGAATAATTTCATACGGTACAAACTAAATCATCTTACACTTTCATCTCGGATTAATACAACATTGCCATGTATTCAATTAAAACATGAGAATATAAATAAATCTAGAACTTTCGTTTTCGTATCTATTCTAGTAGAGCACTGAAACCCGGAATTTACAGACGCAAGCATGCACAACGATATATAAACTAGGCTATGCGAACACTCATATAATCGTGTTGTGGATGAGCGTAATATTTACGCTCACCCTCAACGCAATTATATTGCGTGTGCGCATAGCCTAGAGGCTTTTATGATCAATTTAACATGTCCAGTAAGAATTAAGCAGTTTTCTCAATGACATTTGAATATTTCAAAACGTACAAATCGATTTAAAGAAAAACTATTCAAATGATTTGGTTCAAATTAATATAGTATATTCTTTTTACGATTTATAATGTACACAGTAAATTTTGTGGACATCGCTTGAAGATAAAGTGGCTTAAGTTGCAAAAAACTGAAAAAACGCTAAAAAATCGTCATAAAAGCGCCATTTTCAAGAAAAGTGCTTAACATACAACAATGAAATTTTTACACAAACATTAAATCGTGAGGGTCAACATTTCCTGAAAGTTTCGTCAAATTATATTCAGATACTTGGCCTCTAGAGTGCAAAACGTGTTTTGGAAAAACTGAAAAATTTCGTAAAAACATAATAACACAAAATTTACTCGTCCGATTTGCTTCAAAAACGTGGCAGATCTAAGTTCAGAGAAAACGAAGGTCCTTGTAAATTTTCATCAAAATCCGTTTTGGCGTTTGGCCGGAATCGTGCGAACAAACACACAAAAAAACAAAAAAAAAAACACAAAAAAAAAAAAAAACAAAAAAAAAAACATTCCGGATTTTTTTAGCAGTAAAGTGTAATTGAAGATTTCGCTTCACTCGCTACGCTCGTTACGCTCATCAACTATACGTTTTCATAATCAGTCGTAATAGGTAATTATTTGATTTGATAATAATAATTTCTGATCTGTTTTAAAATACAATTTGTATGCAGATGCATATACGGCGTTACGGATATCCTGGCTACTGCTAAAGCTGTGAAGTCCCCCGTGTAATTAAATTGTATTTGGGTTTGCGAATTTCCGAAAGTGAAGCTAAAGGGAAGTCGAATCAAAGCCGACAATGGTCTCTTTATCATTCCTTTCTAATCAACCTTACAATTAGTCGGTTACATTCCTAAAGCAAATCTATGTCTATGAAGGAAATAAATACCGTCATTACTACAGAATATATTACGGGAGGGTTAAGCCTCACAAAGATAGATGCACTCAATTACTATAAATATGGGTTGATGAAAATTAACATGCGTAAAATAATTGTCATTACCCAAGCTGAGAAGCAATACTTTCAGTTAATTAATTTATAACAGCACTTTTACGGAAAATATCGTCTAGACAAAGAGACCATAATATGAATGGGATGTTTCATGTACCGGTTAGCAATCACAGAATCTCACTACAAAGCTCAGTAGGGTATTATTTTCAATAACATCAGTAACAGAGACTGGGTATATGCAGGACAATAAATAGTAAACATTGATCAAAGGTGAAGCCAACGGCTGGACCAGAGACCGGTGATCAAATTGTGGGTATTGTCAGTTAGTGTCTACGAACGCGCGTGGCTGCATGATCGTTTCACGTAGCAGCGATTCTGTGACCTCTCCGGCAAGGTTATCTGCATCTTCATTCTTCAAGACGGCGATACAGGTACCGGTCTTCGTCTTCACCGGGTAATGGGTATATATTATATAACTTTTGCTACTAAGTGACCTTCGGCGAAGTTATTAATATCGGCATTCACGCTCTTGGGTTGTATAGAAATATCCGATACGTTTTTATGGTTTCAATACAATTAATTTAACATATTCTTGATTCTAAAGTGTGGAAGTCTGGAATGCTGAGTGATATCTTGAGCTGGGGTTGAAATCCCTCAAAAACACTCAAAATTAACTGTAGGTATGTGCAAATTTGAGAGAGGAATAGATTTAATGGGGCCTGAGTGTAGATGACCTACATGCATTCTGGTTGTGTTTTTTTCCATTTCAATGGACAGCGCTTCAAGAAATTACATTGATATGTCACCTTCGATCAAATGGATATGCCTACCCCAATTTATGGAAATTCATTTCTGTACTTGCATCGATTTTAACTGTCGAGAACTCAATGTCTGATAATCTTTATTTTATTTTGAGATACTCTCGATCATTCACCATCGAATGGTAAATTAATTTTGATGATTCTATGATCGACATAGATATGATGCTAAGTGTTGTGGTATTACATAAATTTATTTATTTTCGTTGATGCCCGACTTCACCAAAGACTGTTCTTATCATTTCTAAACTTTATCTCAATCTCGAGCGGTGACTTAATGTCCGCTAACTTTACTATATGACCTTGGCAAAACTTTATGCTCCTAGAAGCGTTAAATCTGGTACCCAGAGAAGAAATTAGACAGAAACAGGTTGCTGGGGTCTAGTTAAAAGTTACGTGTCTGCCTGTGAGATTATTCTCGCTCCACCTTGGGCATTTGCTCACCTTTGGACAGAACAGATCTCGAAGAACCTAGTGGTTTTTTGCACAATTATGCCAATTTTTACTAACCTTATTTTATCGGTTTGAAGCTCGGTGCCAATCGAAAGTGTAGACCCAACAATTACGAACTCAGATCATCCATGTTCTGATATTTGCTTCTGACAAGATATAATGATCTTATCTCGATTCAAATTTCTGTTACTTCCGTGTCAACTCTCAATTTGATACGTATCTGGCTTTTACAAAACCGATAATATGATATAACAAATATTTATATTACCAAATGATCTAGATATTAGGGAATGTCAGGATTTTGACGATATTTTGCGGATAAATCTCGCGTTTTCCATCCATTGATGTAGGGGATTGGAAAATGTTTCCAGCAGACAATGGCTCTACGCCCTTAAAGACACCGGTGTATCACCGGTATCAGCTGAGAATGCTTGGAGAAGCAGTTTTTCGTATCTAAATGCTCGCTACCTATATTTTGTCTGCAACTGCACATGGTAAGCAGCCGAGAAAGAATACACTTATTCCGTTTAATCAAAATTCTATCAAAATGACAACATGGTACCCACTCGCTAAAGTAACGGGTTGTTATTTCCCTTTCTTCCTCTGTTAATTGAAACTGGTAGTGCGTCCAGTGGGTGTCTGACGTAATTTTTATCTGAGTGGCTAGGTCTGTTCCAATCGTTTGAATTCGATTTACATTTTTCTTCTTCATAAACCGCACGGAGATTTCAAATTCACACCAACCATAAACAAAAAACTTCGACAGAAAAGTCAAACAGCTTCAACTAAGCCATGATAATAACTTTAAGGTTAAAACAATTGAAGCAGTCAGTATTTTTGTGAAGAACGAAAATGTTTTGCATTTCTTTAGCAATTATTTCACAAGAATTGTAATACACCGGAATTTTTACGTTTTGCGTAGGTACAAAGTAAAGTTAGGGTCATTGATCGCTAACAGAATGCAATTGTTGTATGTGATTGCAGTTTGGAGTGCCGAGCAAATAATTTGCCTGCAAATAATACGGTATAGGCCTCATACAATACGTGCATCTATTTAAAGAGATATAATTGTCACCCGCATCATGAACGTAGCATACGATGTGAAAAAACCCGAAAGAAAAATCCTTGAATCTCTCGACCTTTGAGTTGATGTCTACAACTAAGCTCGGAATAAACATAGCAATCATAATAATGATGATAGCCTCTCATGGATTCCTCTTTGAACACAGAACCTCGCTGAAATCTGTAAACCTTTTCAAACCTAAGTTTATAGACATAGACAATCGCAGTAATACAAGTTATTTTCATGGGAACCGTTGTATTTATTCGAACGAATGTTACCGACGAGTTCAGTATTTACTTTTGAGTTGGGAGTTATGTAGAAAATGCTCTAAAAATTCTGTTGCTAACTAATGAAATGTTATGCAATTCTATGTACAGAAAAGCAATGCGGGTTGCCTATATCCGAGATCCACTATAATTCATGAAAATTGGCTAGTTTCGGTTGAAGGTAATGAATTAAATAAAAACCTTTTAGGTGGATAGAATAATCACTTAAAATGATGGCAACTTAGGTTAATTACCAATGATACTTGCATAAGAATCCCTGCGGCAAGGCTATAGATACAATTTTACATGCTTCCTGCTATTTTAATTTGAAAATTGAAATCATAGGGGCTGGAGGGTAACTGGGATGAAACTGGGATAGCCAGGTTTAATAATCAAAATCAACAAGATTTTTTTCATCAGTATTCCTGTACAGAATCAGAAATACATTTTTATTTCACTATAACTATCGTAACACAAAACAAATATATCATGGGTAGCCCATTCATTGAAACGAAATCAGTTTCTCAAATAATTTACAGTCAAATTACAATTTACAACGTACTAGGACAAAACTGTCCGAACAAACTCGAAACTGGCGGCCATGAAACGGGTTCGTTTGGAAACAACTGACCGTTGCGATTGGCTGACTTCGCAGCTCTCTTCACACGTGGAACTCGTTGACGTTTGACATCCGTGTGAGAACCCTTTCACATTGCAATCATCTCGACAAGTTAACCTAGCTTCAAAAAACACACTCACTGAGCAACCAGATAACGGCGTGCAATCCATTACGACGCCAGTCCGTGGACCGCCGTAATCCTTCGTGTGTATCAGACTTAAAAATCCCATTCCTTTTGTACAAATCATTGTCTCTACAGTCGCTTCTACGATCTCACACCTAAAGAAGCTCTCTGGACTTCTAACAAACTGTTTGGAAACAACGGTTTAAAAGGTAATGTCTTGCAGAAAACCTGCTATCGAAACAAACAATAATTACTGGAAACAGTCTCTGATTTCTCATGTACCAGTCTGTCCACAACGCAAACAAACCGATGTCTGCCGGGAACGAAGCTTCGGTTCGATTCTAAAGCTGATTCCGTTTGCGGCGGTGTCTGGTTTCCGTTGTGGTAAGCCTCCTGCCCTTCACTTTAATTCAATTCTATACTAGATTTGTTGGTAACACTCCCCGATTCTCTAGTTCAATACCATCCTATCCACAGCAAGAACGCACTGCTATCGTTGGATTCTAAGCCGAATCCACTAGCAATGCTGTCCAATTTCTCTATTACGATTTACAATCCAAACGCAGTTCCCTAGGGTCTAGCGTTATTTTGATTCCCTGCTGGATTTGATGATAACGGCCTCTACTTTCCCTTCGTCAATACCCTCCACGTTGAAAATGCACATCCTTTCCACTGAAAAATGAGCTTTACTTCGATTCTCCGCTAGATTTGTCGGTAGAAATCTCGGATAACTCTCGATCAACACCATCAGCCGTGCAAACGCACATTGCTTACAAAATATTTGTTGAAACTGGCAACAGATTTCTACTGTACCACCCGATCCACAAGGCAAAAACACATTCCTATCGCTGCCGACGAAGCTTTGGCTCGATCCTCCGCTAGATTTTCAGGTGCAAATCTCCATCATCCCTATATCAACACCGTCAGCCGTGCGAATCGCTCACGCACTTTGCTTACCAAGTATTTGCTGGCGACGGCGACAGAGTTCTCTCGCACCGCACCATCCACAAGGCAAAAACACTTTCCTTTCGCTGCCGACAAAGCTTTAGTTCGATTCCTCGTCGCCAACAATCGGCGATCCGCCGCGAGCGACGTTTGACACGAGATGTCGCTTGCCGACCCGGCCTAGATCGAGTCGATCTCCTTGACGAGCGCCTCGCGGTCCTTCAGCGCTTTCCACGCAAGCTCCTGGTCGCGTTTAACCGCCGGCAACCGCTTCAGCTTCTTTGCCTGGAGGGAGACAATTTCAGATTGTTAGGACTCGTTGGAACTTTCAACGAAACCTACGCGAATGTGCGATCGAAGCATTTGCTGCAATCACACACCAACAACTCGACTAACCCGGATTATAACGTGGCTCCATGGAGATAGAAACAGGACTATGAATGAACATAGAAGGTGGTGAATCTAGTGACGCTACGCTGCAATCACACGCCAACAACTCGACTAACCCGGATTATAACGTGGCTCCATGGAGATAGAAACAGGACTATGAATGAACATAGAAGCCGGTGAATCTAGTGACGCTACGCTGCAATCACACGCCAACAACTCGACTAACCCCGATTATAACGTGGCTCCATGGAGATAGAAACAGGACTATGAATGAACATAGAAGCCGGTGAATCTAGTGACGCTACGCTGCAATCACACGCCAACAACTCGACTAACCCCGATTATAACGTGGCTCCATGGAGATAGAAACAGGACTATGAATGAACATAGAAGCCGGTGAATCTAGTGACGCTGTGCTGCAATCACACACCAACAACTCGACTAACCCCGATTATAACGTGGCTCCATGGAGATAGAAACAGGACTATGAATGAACATAGAAGGTGGTGAATCTAGTGACGCTACGCTGCAATCACACGCCAACAACTCAACTAACCCCGATTATAACGTGGCTCCATGGAGATAGAAACAGGACTATGAATGAACATAGAAGCCGGTGAATCTAGTGACGCTATGCTGCAATCACACGCCAACAACTCGACTAACCCCGATTATAACGTGGCTCCATGGAGATAGAACCAAGACGTTTGACGATCCGGCACATCGCAAATATTTCGACAAATCGGCGATACCTGTATCCGACGGTAGAGGTCGCACACTTCGGCGTCCACCTCCTCGAGTCGGCGCGCCAACTCCTGCCTGCGCAGCTCGCGCTCGGCGGCGCGCAGGATCCGGCGCAGCTGCGTTAGGTTGAGGCTGGACACGGCCTGCAGCTGGCTGGCGCAGCGTTGGATGTCTGACAGGATCTCGTCATCTTCTTCCTTGCCGGCGGTGGCGGCGGCGGCGTCGGCGGACGGCGGGGAGTCCACCAGGCCCTGGCGGTAAATGGCGGGCATTTTTGAAGCACGAATTTATTGCGCACGGACGATATAGCCACCCATCCTACTCCAAGGATAAGCAGTAAACTAGGCACTATAAATCTGTGAATTACAGCCAAACTAAACATGAGATATTATCTACGCCACTATCGGAGCGCGTAGCGAACCAACCCACCTGATCCTCGAGCTCCTTCCTGAGCCGCCGCTCGAAGTTCATCGAGAAGGATCGCAGCACGGTGGGCGCGGCGCCCGTCCCCGCCGCCGCCGTTTCGGGCCCGGCGTTCTCTGCGCCGGCGCGCTCGGGCCGCTTGTCGACGGCGGCGGCGGCGCTCGCGGCCGTCGTCGTGTTGTCTTCCAGCAGCGCCGAGACGAGGCGCTGGGTGAGCGGCCCGGTGGTCTTGCCGGCGCCGGCGCGTCCGTCGTCCTCCTCGGTCCAGCGCGCCGTGTAGTGGCGGCCCAGCGCCGGAATCTGCACCATCGGTGGCGTCAGCGCGAGACATTCGTAGGGTACGTGGGAAAGTGCGAACGAAACTGACCTTGCATTCGGGGATTTCTTGTTCGGCAATCAGTTCGTTGAGCAACGCGACGTCTTCCTTGGTCACGTCGACAAAGTAGGGCTCGATGGACGCCCAGAACTTGTTTGGAGTGTCGTTTTTGGGCGCGGCTACCATCCTGCCCTCTGTTTGCGCCTCGTAGCAATCCAGTTCGGGCACGCTCGGCAGCTGCGTCAGCGGGTTGGAGACCAGGGACACCGTCTTTACCTGGAGATAATTTAGTTTTTGTTGTTCGTAAGTTGCTAGTGAAGAAATATGCAGGAAATAAACTACAAAGCTTTGAGACCGAATTACCGTAACAGTCTGACAAACATTTAGTTGTGGACCCTTACAAATCAAAGCAACCCAGCCATCTACGTTCGACTTCGAACAATGTTTTTTACGTCATTTTCCGTAATATTGAGGGCACTAAGGCTCAATCTCAAGTGTCAACTGACAGTTGACACAAAAAAGAGCATCTTTGCATGTGATGACTGCACCTTGTTTACTTAAACCTCAACCAGTGCTTTTTGGCTTGGTTCGTCTACAGCACAGTAAGACATTTTGCTAGTTGAAACACACCTTTGTGAACTTAATTGGCGATCCCACAGCTGGACCTTTGACGTCGGATTTCTGCGTTTCCTTCAGCTTCTTCGACGCTTTATCTTGATTCTTTGCACGTTTCAAACTTGGTCTGCCCGCTTTTTGTTGATACAGTTTGGTCTTGTCACGTTTCTCTTCCTCGTCGCTCAAGATTCGGATCTCCTCTTGAAGAACTCGCGTTCTCACGACAACCGCAGACAAGAGAGTCTCCAATTCAAGTTGTAACCCATCTAGATCTTCCATCCCGACACCTTCCTCATCCGGCCGGCTAAGCACAGCCGAATAACGTGGAAGCGTTCGTGCATTGTCCACGGTTTTCAACAGCGGGAAGCTAAGCGCACATTCTTTCGGAGTCTCGGGACTCTCTACCTCAGGTGGGCTGACTTTTGGAAGCTCTTTTTGCTTACCGGCCACCGCAACCTTTTTGTTAGGACTCGTTTTGCCTTTGCCTGACATCTTCGCTCTAACCTAGTCGGTACTCGTTTATTGTGACACTAGAAAGATAGTTGATGGTGACAAGTACATGACGTGTAAATAAATATTTTATATTCAACGTGTTTACCGGTTAAACCGTGTGACTATTTACTTAACAATGCTTCAAATAAGCTATAAGGCAAAATGCAAGTTATTTGATGTCAAGCTGTACGTCAATCGACTAATCAACTCACATCGCCATCTTGCAATAGAGGTTCACTGCCTGGCGGATGATAATAGCACCAGATGGCACAAATTTAAAATTCAGAAGTAAATTGAATTTTTTTTTCTAAAGTTTCTGTTACTAGTGGCAAATATCTTAAAATGTGAAGTGGTGTAGTTAATAGATCATTTATTTGGAAGAGCTAATGATAATAGTGCTCAAGTTAACGTGTCACCACTATTGTTAATATGGAGGAGGTTGTCTGTCTGTACATAGTGAATAACTATGCTGTAGGTAAGTTCCTAAATTTAAGGATGATAGTGTTCCTGAGTTCACATAACCTAAGTATTTACTGCTATGGCCCAATAATTTGGCAAACACAAGTTAGTGCTACCTGCTAATACTTAACAGTTTAAAAGGTAAACGATGGTAAAGGCAAACGACAATGCCAACAATGACACAACCTAATGCAACACCGATGGCAGCACCAATGTGTGATGATAAGGAATTATGTGCATAAGGATTCTTAAAGCAAAGTAAAAACCACAACTCAAAATTAATTGCATCCAATAATTTATTCCAACAACAGCCAGCACAAATCCCCAACACCCGCTTAACCACACCCAGGTCCCGGAGGGCCGGTCGCGCCCCGAATACCAGTAGACCCCTCGGGGCCCACAGGTCCGAGCACTCCCACCGCTCCCGGCGCCCCCGTGTAACCCTCGACAACGAACACCGCGTTCCTCCCGGTCGCACCCTCGGGGCCCCTCGGCCCCGGCGGCCCCTGCACCCCCTGTCCACCCGCCGATCCCGGCGCTCCGGTCGCCCCTTCGGCGCCCTTGAGCCCCGTGATGCCCGTGGCTCCGGTGATGCCGGTGGCGCCCTCCCTGCCCGTTGCGCCGGTGAGACCGGTCGTTCCTGTCGGTCCAGTGGCGCCCTCGCGGCCGGTGGGTCCCACGACGCCGGGGACACCGGGGATGCCGGTGGCGCCGGGGGCGCCGGTGATGCCGGTGGCGCCGGTGATGCCGGTGACGCCGGTGCGGCCGGTGGCGCCCTCGGTGCCGGCGGAGCCTGCGAGCCCGGTGGTGCCCTGGATGCCTCGGAGCCCGGTGGCGCCCTCCCTGCCTGTTGAAAGTGGCGCGGTAGTTAGAATCATCAGGGATGAACTTGCATTCATGAAGTAGATACAGGATGTAGTAGATAACGATGACCGCCGTTTATCCACAAACTCATGGCGCTATTTCAAAATCACAACTTCAAACACTAGAAATGTGCCATACGTTTTATTTAGCACTCTTATATCTACAATACCTAATTCAATCTACCATTTGACCACCATTACCTTTAAGATTAAATTTATCAAGTAGCTGGAAAGCCTACTCCACCCCGGTAACAGTAACACCAAGCTGACGTTGTGTCACACTCACCTGTGACTCCGGTGATGCCGGTGGCGCCGCTGATGCCGGTGGCGCCCTCTGCGCCGCTGGACCCTCGTGGACCCGTCACGCCCTCCTTGCCCGTCACGCCCGTGATGCCCGTAGCGCCGCTCGGTCCCGTCGCGCCCTCGATGCCCCTGATGCCCGTGATGCCCGGGAGACCGGTGGAGCCTGCGCAGCGCAAACAGAGATTGGATTTAATGTTGTTTTTTTATAATTTTTTTTTCACTATCACTAAATTACAATTCGTCGTTTTTATCTTTTGGCCCCCAAAGCTTCGGCAAGCTTGTCAATTGTTCGCCGCCAGATTTCGTCTCGATTTTCCTTTAGATTCTAAAACACAGTGGCTTTAGTGAGATGTTTTGTGTGCGTGAGAATGGAGTGTCGCAAGGTTTACCTGTCGGTCCGGTCGCTCCCTCGCGGCCTGCGATGCCCGGAATGCCCGGCGCGCCGGTCACGCCGCTCAGTCCCGAGATGCCTGCAAACACAACCCCCCCACAGGGTGTTAGCAACCCTCGTACGACAACGATACGTTGAAACTAATCAGGGATTCAAAAACACACTTGTTTAGTTGTGTTGTGGATGAGTGTAATTTCTTCGCTCACCCCTGGAACGATTATATGAGTGTTCGCGAAGCCCTGGGGTAGTTAAAATTTTCTTAAAAACTGATTTTTGAAAAAATTAGTTATTGGAATTTGCTGAAAATACTACAGGGTCTAAGATGAAAGGAAACAAGGTTATCATTAAAATTTCATCGAAATCGATTGAGGCGTTTGGCCTGTACGCACAAACGAACAGAAATTTATAAAAATATACAGGATTTTTTCAGTAGTAACGGCCTGTTTTACCATTATTTTTCAACCCTCAGTTCAGTTGCAACTACCAGAAACAGTTGAATTTCACTGCACGTCGTTGATGCCGTTTAGCTCAACTTACACCTGAACTCAAGTTAATAAAATGGTAAAACTGGGCCTAAGTGTAATCGAAGATAAGCTCGTAACACTCATCAAATATTTGTAAGAAAGAATTGTTTTTTGTACTGTACGCACCTGTAACGCCGCTCAGTCCGGTGACCCCCGTGATGCCCAGAGGGCCGGTGGCGCCCTCCAAGCCCCTGATTCCCGTAGCGCCCTCTGGGCCGACGGGCCCGGTGGCGCCCTCGCGGCCGATGGGACCCTGGAAGCCCTGGGGTCCTGCGAACGAAGACACAGATCGGTTGGACAGGAAACAAGCAAGATCTCTCTCGTAGAGTTGGCAACAAACATATCAATTATTTTTTAGAGAAACTCCCAAAACTCATACTTTTCCCGGCGTTTCACAAAGATGATTATCAAATCAGATATCAAAATCAGCTATATCCAAGGTTTTGTAAAAACCTTGAGCTATATCAAATCATATCTCAACTCAAGTGTCAAATCCCTACAAAACGAAACAAAAGATGCAACAACAAACTAAGCCTCCTAAACTAGGCTTATTATTTCTATACAAGTGACGGTGCAAGCACGTTCAATTTTCACCAAACTAGGGTTAAAATAAATTTAAATTAAATTTTGCTAGTGATTAGAGCTTTTACAGGGTCTACGTTCAGAGAATAAAATATACTTTGAAAATTTACTCAAAATCCGCGAAGCTGTTAAAAACCGCAAAGCAGAAAATGTACTCGAAGATTCGCGTCGCTCGTTAAAAAAAACCACCAAACGAAATCCGGTACAACCGGTCCCCTCACAAACTCAACCCGCCGAAACCCGGTTCCCGGCTCACCTTGCACGCCGTACGGCCCGGTCGCGCCGGTCGGCCCGGGCGGCCCTCGAGGTCCCACCGCTCCCATCTGGTCGCCGGTGTCCCCACGCTGCCCCTGCCCACCCCGCAGCGACAGTCCCGGCTCTCCCTTCTGTCCGTCCGAGCAAGCGAAGTAGCCGAGCAGGATGCCGCGCCCTGCGCCGTCGCCGCGCTCCTGCAGTCTGCGCGCGTCAGGGCTGCGCACCGACGCAGCGGCATCCGCTTTGAGGTGGACCACCTCGTAGATCTCCGCCTGCGTCATCGGGGGTTGGGTTAGGGTTAGTGGGGTGTGTTGGTACGGTGGGATGCCGAAGGGTGCATTGGGAGAAGCTGTAGGGGTAGAGGGAAGATACTTAAAGGTGAACCGTTGAGTAACTATAGGGGAAGCTAGGGGTTAACTAATGAAAAACTAGTGGAAAAGTAGTGGAAAAGTAGTGGAAAAGTAGTGGAAAAGTAATGGAAAAGTAGTGGAAAAGTAGTGGAAAAGTAGTGGAAAAGTAGTGGAATAATAGGGGCAAAGTAGTGGCAAAGTAGTGGCAAAGTAGTGGCAAAGTAGTGGAATACTAAGGGAAAAATAGGGGAACACTTGGGGAAAACTAGTGGAAAACAAGGGTTAAAATAGGAACCTAGGGAAACTAAGGGAAAAGAGGTGAACCATAGGAAGAAACTAGGGTATACTAGAAGAACACTGCAGAGAAGCCAAGTGAGATTTATCTCACTTATTTATTTCACTTACAAGTGAAATTGATTGAAGTTGGTAATCCAAAACCTGTTTCGGACACTAGAGCTCTCTGCAGCAATGTGTGCTCTCCCGGGATCCCACCTGTTTCGAACACAAGAGCTCTCTGCAGCAATGTGTGCTCTCCCGGGATCCCTTCTCACTCTCTTTTTCTGTTTCTAAATCTGCAGAGTTGGGTAAATTTAGGATTTATAGTTTCCAAAGGAAGTGTAGGAAACTAAAGCCAAAGTCAACTCAATTCCACAGAATTAGACGATGAAAAAGTTAGTGAGTGTGGGTCCAGAGGAAAAGAGAGGAACCGACAGGAAACTTTAGGGAAACCTTGCATTGAAATTAACGCTTCAATGAAGCAGATTTCTATAGCAAGTTGTCCATCAGTCGACATGAGAAACATTGAAGGATTTCCACGTGACAGTTCAGCTGTGAAGTGGGTAGGGTGTCGCTGGCCGACTGTCTCTAGCTCACCTTCTTCTTCTCGATGTAGTCTTTGTTGACGGCGATCTCTTCGAGCAGCTTCCTGATCTCCTCCTGCGCCTCCCGGTACTCCTTGCGCATCACGCAGCCTCGCGCGTTCGTCCTGCGCAGCAACCGCCACCGTTCACTCCGTGCTACTCACACCGCGTAGCTTACTGTTGCATACGATGCAGGGAACTCGGCAGTAATAACACTTGCTCGGAGCGATCGAGCGTCGAGAGCGACCCCTGCACGCTCCATCGCCCATCCCGCCGCACGGCGCGACACAAATACAGCCCCCACGGACAGGCTAGCAATCTTACTTTTTCAATTCGAAACTTGTTTACAGTTGTTTGATGCACCAATGATAAAAAATAATCGACAATTTTATAAATGAAAAATTTCTTATTTATAGTGGACACATATTTTTCATTAACTGTTTTGGGCAAGATGAGAGCCCAAAACGGCAAAAAAAATACATATGCCGAACGGTTTGGCAACGTTGGAAACACCGGTTCTCGTGAGATCACCGAAGTTAAGCAACATCGCGCTGAGTCAGGTGTTTGATGGGTGACCATCATGCATATGGTCAGCTCTGTTCGGGAGAGAGGTTGGAGGGTTTGAAGTTAGTACGACAACTTCACTCGCCTTGCTTGTCAACCTCTCGACAGCACGGATTAGCGGAGGAATCCTGTCGTTCGAGTTGCACCGTCCTTCGGAAGGGACGTAAAGCCGGTGGTCCCCTCGGTGCTTTTCGACAGGAGTAGGCTACGTGCCGGCACCGGGTTTCCCCTCCTCCCTTCTAGCCATAGGTTAGGTTCATCATCACCCTCATCATCACCATTTCATTCACCGACGCCATTAGACCAGTGCCAAAGGACCAGTTGTCAAAACAGTGCGTCGTTAAGCACCAATAATCAATCAATCAATCATCAAAAATACATATATTTAGCAAGATAATATTTTTCGTAGTGTATAGTAAATGTTTCAGTTTTCTATCTTTGAATCGCACCCGGCAGGAATTATTCTACTAAACCCCTGCACCCCCACCCCCTGCCAGGGGTGCGAGGCTGGCACCAAAACTTTTAGTGCTCAGGACCATGCACCTATCTAAATAGGTTTTCATGTCTATCGAGCTCATGCCACTGGGCCATAGACTAGGTGTGTGAAGGTGTCGTACCAACTTCTATCATGTCCATGATGGTCACCCATCCAACACCTAACTCAGCGCAATGTTGCTGAACTTGGCTGATCTCACGAGAACCGGTGTTTACAACGTTGCCAAACCGTTCGGTAAGAGTGAATGAAACAAGGGTGTCCAAAACAAGACTGCACGAAACAAGGGTGAACAAAAAACTTTGAAAAAAAACAAGGGTGAACAAAATATCGGTAAAAATCCAATGGTGTCCAAAAGAAGGATGTTCGAGCAACGTACGAGGCAGTGGTGTTGGCCCGGCCGAGCGACGGCCGTCCGGCTCGACGAGACATCAACATCGAGGGCGGTACGTCCACCAAAGAGTCAGCCAACGCCGACGCCGCCAGCGCAGCGAGCAGCAGCAGCGCTAACCCGCGCAGTGCAGCCATCTGCAAGACACATCACGGTGCAGGCGTCAAGCCAGGGCTCGATAACAGGAAACATTATTTGGATGCTATAGAAATTTAGTTCAAGATTTGATGAGTGATGGTGGTCCTCAATATGTACCATGGCGTGTGTATGAAGCTTCACTGTATATGCATTTATAAATTTATTTTTATAAATTATTTAAAACAGATTTGTAAACATTTTAGTCAACTTTGTCTGAGTTTTTTCATTTTCCTGACATTATTTACTAATTTGAACATGAGATTTATTTTATGAAATCTGTTTTTTGTGGTTTTATTTATTTTAAATCACGACGCTAGACTTAGGAAATGTTACTCCCTCAAGGTTCTTGCCTTCTCCTCATATTAGCATGTTAGTTTGCAGAAAATATTTTCAGCTTAGTATTTGAACGCTACAGATTCCGTGCTTCAGATATTTCTGACGTTTCGCGAAGCTGTGCCGCCTGCTTTATCAACGATCTCAAATAAGTCTCAGATTGAACAAAATCACCAAAAATTACACAAACCTTTTCTAAGCTGTGGTACTTTTTATTTACTCCACAATTGGACATGAACTCTTTAGGTAGGTACCCTATGAACTCAAAGACAATGCAGATTTCTAAAAGACTTTTAAGATTTCAAATAGACTCTTCATGATTCAAATTTACTTGGCAGCATCAGCTAGATTCAGCAATGGCACAATCCTGCCCCACAATCGTCATCACGTCCAGCATTGATTGCAGTTGAAGTCACAACACAAAATCTTTGCCTGTGCCACGTAGATTCCGGAACAAATTTCATGCCTAATATTGTTAAAAAGTCCCATGGTCTTCATGACCGAAACCTCGAGATATATCACAGAGCCGTAGAAATCTTACAGCGAAAAGTAGAAAAGAGAAGAAAAATTAAAATCCAAAACGGAAAGCGCAATGAAAATCAAAAGAGAGTGCTTTAATTTCGCAAAAAACTCCTCCTCTTCAACCCCCAAAATTGCCAAAAATCGCAAAAAAAGCACTCACGTTTGCGAATCAAAAGTCCTCGCGAAGTTCAACCAGACACAGACGTCGTCTCGAAACAACCTCCAGGACCCTAATCCCGAACGCCTCCCCTACACGCCGGCTTTAAGTACCACCCCCCACTACCACCCAGCGTCTCCCCGAGTTCGTTCACCGCCACTTCGGCGATGACCCCCACGAAATGCGGTCCACGCGATTTCGGGTTTTCGACTAGTTTGACCCGTCGGTCGGCCCGAGGGCCACGCGGCCTGAAACCGGTGCTGGTTTTATTGCAGAAGCGACCTGTTTGCTTGGATCGATTAATTGCTGGCCACGCTGGTTGCTCGGACGTTTGGGCGGCCTCCGGGCGGATCATCTTGAAGATGGGACCGCGGAGTGGTCCATGGGAGCGTAGGACGTGATCAATGGGATGCACACGTGTTTGCTTACTGGAAGCTGGCATGACCCTTTCACGGGACATGTCAGTGTCCCCATGTCACTAGCCCCATGTCACTAGCCCCATGTCACTATCCCCATGTCACTAGCCCCATGTCACTATCCCCATGTCACTATCGCCATGTCACTATCCCCATGTCACTATCCCCATGTCACTATCCCCATGTCACTATCCCCATGTCACTATCCCCATGTCACTATCGCCATGTCACTATCCCCATGTCACTATCGCCATGTCACTATCCCCATGTCACTATCCCCATGTCACTAGCCCCATGTCACTAGCCCCATGTCACTAGCCCCATGTCACTACCCCCATGTCACTTAAAACAACTTAAATAACGTTACTTACGTCAAATTGCGTCATTTTGTGGGAGCCGTGATCGCCACTGATTCTCAATTTCAAGTGTGCAGTGTTTCCTTAGGTATGGCTTTTTTTATTTAATTGTCAAAAACAGTCAACCGCTAAATACACCTTTATCAAGCAAAATAATTGCGCTCAATTCTCAGTTTGGGCGGGTTTAACGACCTTGTTTGAGCTGTGAGCGTGGCGCTTGGTGATCAGGGCTTCTTTTCCCATAGTGATACCAAGTTAACCCCGATTATCGAAGTTATAATCATCAAATTTGAAAAATATGTTGATCTTTGAGGGTTGGTGTCATTTTAATTGGCAAAGTGTAATTGGCTCTAGCAATCTGGCAATCATAACTGACGTTTATATTTACTGCGAAACGGTTGGACACGGTCAGCCAATTTACGTCAACTTTTAGTATTTTTTTGGTGTTTAACTACAATCTGTTACGTAGACAGGCTTGTCCCTAGGCTACTAAATCATCTTGAATCAGAATTCACAAGTTCAGGATCATGGGTGTACAATATTACAGAAATCTCAGCGACAAGCGGTGGCTATGAGGTAATGAAAGGAAATAATTGTGGCCATCATTGCTGACGGGTCATATTTTCGACACGAAATTAGAAATCAATTTCAATGGAAGATTTTCTCTCCTATACAATGTCGCTCGCACACTTCACAATTAGCAAAGCGATTCGGGCATTTTCAACTGCATTTTCAGCTTCATGTTTAACATGTTAAAAGTAATTCCTATACAGTGCAGCGCCAACAAATGAAAACTCAAGAAGAAAAGTGAAAATGGAACCATGTTTGACCTCGCCAAGGCCGTACAGCCGTCAAGCTTACACTAATCTAGTTAAAAAAAATACGAATTGGACCACAATGCAAATCTCAGAAGACATTGATTATTAAGGATTAAATTCACACTCAGAAGACATTGATTATTAAGGATTAAATTCACACTCAGAAGACATTGATTATCGGTGCCGAAACATGCCAAGGCGGGGATCCAAACCCCAAACCGCCACCTCACATCCCAGCTCAGCTAAGACCCGACCTCCAGCATCGCGCAACTCCGCCGCACCTCGTCCGCCTCCGCCCCAGCGAGCAAACCTCACCATCACCAACCAGTCATCCGTCAGCCTCTCGAGCACCAACACCTCCATGTCGCACCATGCTGAACCTACGCCTCGCCACCAAACTCGCCGCTCTACTCGCGACCGCCACAATCCTGGTCCTCCTCGTCGTCACCGACCTCGACGACCACCACCTCCACACCCCCTCCTGGCGCCTCCACGAAGAAACCACCCCTGCCAGCGTCCGCGCCGCCGTGCCACCGCCCTACACCGACAACATCACCTTCGTCACCAACGCCGCTTGCTTCGACGACCGACTCATCGCCGTGATCGTGGTCCCGTCGCACGCTGGCAACTTGGCGCAGCGCGCGCTGGTCCGCGAAACAGCGCCCAACGCGCTGCTAGAGTCGCTACGTCTTCGCCGCGTCTTCGTGCTGGCTTCGCTACAGAACGGAACGGAGCCGGACAGGAGATTTCCCAGCGCGAGCGACGCTGCTCTGAGGGAAGAAAACGCGGAATTTGGAGATACGGTGCAGTGTTCGTTTGTTGAAGGGTACTTGAAGTTGACCATCAAGAATGTGATGGCGTTGCGTTGGGCTACTGAGTTCTGTCCTCGTGCGCGTTTTGTAGCGAAGATGGACGATGATAACCTTGTTAACTATTATAAGGTAGCTGAGGTTTTGAACCGCGTTGCTGTTGACGAGGAGGACTTGTTGATGGGGATGGAGTGGAGGGACACGTCGCCGCGACGGAACAAGAGTAGCAAGTATTATATATCGTACGAGGAGTACGCTCCGGTGTTGTTGCCGGATTATATGAGCGGGCTGTTTTACTGGACGTCGACGTCTTCCGCCCGGAAGCTGGTAGAGGCGGCGAAGAGGGTGCCGTTCTTCAAGGCGGAGGATGTGTTCATCACGGGGATGACGGCGAAGGTGGCGGGCGTGGGTCATAAGGATGTGGCGCCGTTGATGACGACTGACAACGAGCTGGGATGCTGCAGGAATGCGACCAGTGGGGAATTGTTTGAGTGTATGTTTATGATAGGGATGAATCAGCAAGGGGATAAGACGTTGATCGGGCGGGTGAGTGAGAGGGTTGAGTATTGTGTCAGGGAGGGGTGTTTGCCGGCGCCGGCGACCAAAATCGGACTGCATTGCTTTTGATTTTTTTTTGTTTTTATAAAATGTATATTTATTTTTTTCTAGTCTTTGAGTTGTGTAGATATAGTTGCAAGTTCTGTTTTTGTGACATGGTGTGTATTGATTACTAGCTCTGTGTCTAAGATCGGTGAGAAGTTGAAATGGTTAACATCTGTGAGTCGATGTTTTTGGTTTTGTTCTGTTTTCCGTCTATACACTACTGTTATCGCAAAATAAAATAGACCTCCGTAAAAAAAACTGCGAATTTTATTCTTTTTGTGATCTCATAAGGATATAATAATTCGGAATATGTTTAAAGATGAAAGAAGCTTTTTTACTTTCATATAATCACGGTGTCTGAATTATTTTAGATTTTAGATTACTGCTAAACGAAGAAAAACTGGTTTTTCAAAATTGATTTGTTGAATATAATGAACCAATACAGTTTAAAAACAGCGAGCAAAAACCTCTGTACTTATCACATGATACATATGCAAAGAAAAAAACGTGGACTTGTTAAATTAAAAGTGACTTTGTCAGCCAAGATAGCCCAGCAATTACCAAAGATGCCATCCCAGAAAAATAACTATTTTTATTTCTACCTTCATTTCTACACACGCTACCGCGGCTGGCTCTAAACCAGCTGTCGGTATCCACATTAATAAACGATGATCCACTAAACAAACTGGCTGGTTCGAACCTCCTCGGGGTTTCATCCACCTTCAGCTGCTTCTTAGCTTCATTCCTTCGAAGACACAACGCAGAAACTATCTTTAGCAAATTGATAAACCAAATTCAGTTACGTTGATGTGTTGATGTAGTATTGGGTTGTTTTTAACCACGATAGATGTTTATTAAAAAGGCGTCAATATTTCGGCATGATCTGTCCTTGTTATGACTGTGTGCTACAACACTAGACTGTTCAGTCAATGCTACAACCTAATCTTCGTCGCAAAGTGTTTGTAAAAGAACCACTCGTCTGAGTAACCTGGATGGCGCATCGCATCGAGCCAAAGTCAAGTAAAGTGAAGCCAGGTTTTCACCATCCTCGTCGCGCCAATCATGCGGCGATATTCAAAGCCTATACACTTTCACGCTGCAAATCAAGAATAATCAATTGAAAATAGTATTATTAAATCGTTTGAACACCAAATTTATCTTCATATATAACTAAGCAAATGAATTTCAAAAATTCTAAGTAGAAGAAGGTGCCTCAAAGTGACCATCAAAGTCTGGCTGTACGAAGCGCTATCCATGGCTACAGAGATCAGTGGTAAGAGACGCCGGTCCTCCTAAATCACCTGCCGCTCCGGGCGATCAGGACAGTGTCTAAACAAGCCGGTTTCTTCGCGAGACCGTGGACCATGGGTCATCGGCCGAACGCAGCAGCCAAGGACGGCTCCGGAGCACGGAGGCTGAAATGAAAGACTGATTCTCAAACCGGAGCGGTCTTAAGTTGGCCCCCGAATTGTATCCCTTTAAATTCAATATAAAATTGACTGCAGATTTCTTGACTTTTGGCAGACTGACAATTTTCAGATGATGAATAGCTTCTGAACATTATAAAGAGTGCAATAGAAATCAGTCTTCGAAACACTGGAAGATAGTGGTAATTAAATTGAATTAATTATTATTTTTAATTAATAACATTTTTTTAAATTTAATTATAAGTTTAATGTTTTTATTTCTGGTTTTAAGAAGGTGTTTTTGTACTGAATGTCTGCACATTGCTCCGACTCTCAAATGAAGTAAAAATGATAATAGTCTATAATAATTTATACCATTTTATACCACTGTCAAAATTTCATGACTTTTCCTAAAGCTGTGCTACCTTCTTTATCAAAGGTATCATAAAGTGAACAAAAATCAATTGTTATTTTAGTAAATTTATAAATCGGAATGGGAAAGGATGGTGTCAGAGGGTGAATCACATACTAGACACTTTCATTCGCTAGAAATTATGATTTAATTTTGATTTGTACATTGCCAGTGAGCTGTTGGATTATTCTTCGATGCCATCGGACTTGACACTTACACAAGCCACATTCATATATGTATCCAACGGAAAACGTAACTACAATCGAATTGATTCGCAGAAAGTTTCATATCTCTAAGATTCACCGTTGAAATCTCACCAAACAATTATCAAAGGGAAACAAACGACAGCTTCACAAGTTACGGAGCCGCCAAGCTGAGAGAATTCGCTTGAAACACAACTTGCATCGATCGAGGCATGTTCACTTCCATGGCACTTCTTTGCAGGCTTCACGCTGCAATGCCAACAAGACTTCTCACTTCTCACTTTATGTGATCTTTGAATGACATACCTGTCACGATGAATTATCGACCGTATCTTTTTACGAGATGAGGTAGTGTTTGAAAAATGGCCGCCGTTTATAATTCACAAACTCAGAAAAGAAATCCACAAGGCGCTTTTTTAAAATATGGAAATCCAACTCTAGACCAATGGAACAGGCGTTTATAATAACACTAGCAACAATCGAGTCTAAAATAAAGGTAAAATTGGTTGTCACAAATTTCTGTCACATCGTGTGGCATGAAAGATGACTGAAACTTTACAGCGCCGAGCAGATGACGGTTACATTTCATAAAACAAACACAACAAACTAGTTTCAAATAACATTCAATCAAAATGACGTCATGATAGCCACTCGCTAAAGCCAGGCAGAGCAATTCGGGTTGTGATTTCCCTGTCTTCCTTTGTTATTTAGCAGAGATTATTAATGTTTTTTTCCAAACTGAGTGGGTATCTGACGTCATTTTTCTCTGAGTGGAATAGTTCTGTTAAAACCTTTACAAAGAAATCACGGTCAGAGTTCGGTCAATCATTTCTTCCCTCCAGCATCAACCGCCGACTAGCCGAGCTCGCCTCAACCCAAGTTCATGATCTCCGTCTCCTTGTTCACATGCTTCAAGCCCGCCCACTTGGCCAGCATCCCCGTGATGTAGACGTCGTCCACCCAGAAGAAGGGGACATTCTTGGAGGCCTCGACCAGAGCAGAGGCCACCTTGGGTCGCATCGCGTAGAGCCAGCCCGTCAGATAGGGGGGGTAGTAGTACCTGTAACATGCACAAGAGCAATCTTGTCAGGTGCTGTCTTCTGGTTAACATGGTGTCCTGAAGCACAGAGAATAGAGATAGCCTAGCAGCGAGCTGAGGGTGAAGCTAACCTAGCAGCTAGCAGCGAGCTGAGGGTGAAGCTAACCTAGCAGCTAGCAGCGAGCTGAGGGTGAAGCTAACCTAGCAGCTAGCAGCGAGCTGAGGGTGAAGCTAACCTAGCAGCTAGCAGCGAGCTGAGGGTGAAGCTAACCTAGCAGCTAGCAGCGAGCTGAGGGTGAAGCTAACCTAGCAGCTAGCAGCGAGCTGAGGGTGAAGCTAACCTAGCAGCTAGCAGCGAGCTGAGGGTGAAGCTAACCTAGCAGCTAGCAGCGAGCTGAGGGTGAAGCTACCCTAGCAGCTAGCAGCGAGCTGAGGGTGAAGCTAACCTAGCAGCTAGCAGCGAGCTGAGGGTGAAGCTAACCTAGCAGCTAGCAGCGAGCTGAGGGTGAAGCTTACCTAGCAGCTAGCAGCGAGCTGAGGGTGAAGCTAACCTAGCAGCTAGCAGCGAGCTGAGGGTGAAGCTAACCTAGCAGCTAGCAGCGAGCTGAGGGTGAAGCTAACCTAGCAGCTAGCAGCGAGCTGAGGGTGAAGCTTACCTAGCAGCTAGCAGCGAGCTGAGGGTGAAGCTAACCTAGCAGCTAGCAGCGAGCTGAGGGTGAAGCTAACCTAGCAGCTAGCAGCGAGCTGAGGGTGAAGCTAACCTAGCAGCTAGCAGCGAGCTGAGGGTGAAGCTAACCTAGCAGCTAGCAGCGAGCTGAGGGTGAAGCTAACCTAGCAGCTAGCAGCGAGCTGAGGGTGAAGCTAACCTAGCAGCTAGCAGCGAGCTGAGGGTGAAGCTAACCTAGCAGCTAGCAGCGAGCTGAGGGTGACGCTAACCTAGCAGCTAGCAGCGAGCTGAGGGTGAAGCTAACCTAGCAGCTAGCAGCGAGCTGAGGGTGAAGCTAACCTAGCAGCTAGCAGCGAGCTGAGGGTGAAGCTTACCTAGCAGCTAGCAGCGAGCTGAGGGTGACGCTAACCTAGCAGCTAGCAGCGAGCTGAGGGTGAAGCTAACCTAGCAGCTAGCAGCGAGCTGAGGGTGAAGCTAACCTAGCAGCTAGCAGCGAGCTGAGGGTGAAGCTTACCTAGCAGCTAGCAGCGAGCTGATGGTGAAGCTAACCTAGCAGCTAGCAGCGAGCTGAGGGTGACGCTAACCTAGCAGCTAGCAGCGAGCTGAGGGTGAAGCTAACCTAGCAGCTAGCAGCGAGCTGAGGGTGAAGCTAACCTAGCAGCTAGCAGCGAGCTGAGGGTGAAGCTAACCTAGCAGCTAGCAGCGAGCTGAGGGTGAAGCTAACCTAGCAGCTAGCAGCGAGCTGAGGGTGTAGCTAACCTAGCAGCTAGCAGCGAGCTGAGGGTGAAGCTTACCTAGCAGCTAGCAGCGAGCTGAGGGTGAAGCTTACCTAGCAGCTAGCAGCGAGCTGAGGGTGAAGCTTACCTAGCAGCTAGCAGCGAGCTGAGGGTGAAGCTAACCTAGCAGCTAGCAGCGAGCTGAGGGTGAAGCTAACCTAGCAGCTAGCAGCGAGCTGAGGGTGAAGCTAACCTAGCAGCTAGCAGCGAGCTGAGGGTGAAGCTAACCTAGCAGCTAGCAGCGAGCTGAGGGTGAAGCTAACCTAGCAGCTAGCAGCGAGCTGAGGGTGAAGCTTACCTAGCAGCTAGCAGCGAGCTGAGGGTGAAGCTAACCTAGCAGCTAGCAGCGAGCTGAGGGTGAAGCTTACCTAGCAGCTAGCAGCGAGCTGAGGGTGAAGCTAACCTAGCAGCTAGCAGCGAGCTGAGGGTGAAGCTAACCTAGCAGCTAGCAGCGAGCTGAGGGTGAAGCTTACCTAGCAGCTAGCAGCGAGCTGAGGGTGAAGCTTACCTAGCAGCTAGCAGCGAGCTGAGGGTGAAGCTTACCTAGCAGCTAGCAGCGAGCTGAGGGTGAAGCTTACCTAGCAGCTAGCAGCGAGCTGAGGGTGAAGCTCACCTAGCAGCTAGCAGCGAGCTGAGGGTGACGCTAACCTAGCAGCTAGCAGCGAGCTGAGGGTGAAGCTAACCTAGCAGCTAGCAGCGAGCTGAGGGTGAAGCTAACCTAGCAGCTAGCAGCGAGCTGAGGGTGAAGCTAACCTAGCAGCTAGCAGCGAGCTGAGGGTGAAGCTAACCTAGCAGCTAGCAGCGAGCTGAGGGTGAAGCTAACCTAGCAGCTAGCAGCGAGCTGAGGGTGAAGCTTACCTAGCAGCTAGCAGCGAGCTGAGGGTGAAGCTTACCTAGCAGCTAGCAGCGAGCTGAGGGTGAAGCTTACCTAGCAGCTAGCAGCGAGCTGAGGGTGAAGCTTACCTAGCAGCTAGCAGCGAGCTGAGGGTGAAGCTAACCTAGCAGCTAGCAGCGAGCTGAGGGTGAAGCTAACCTAGCAGCTAGCAGCGAGCTGAGGGTGAAGCTAACCTAGCAGCTAGCAGCGAGCTGAGGGTGAAGCTAACCTAGCAGCTAGCAGCGAGCTGAGGGTGAAGCTAACCTAGCAGCTAGCAGCGAGCTGAGGGTGAAGCTAACCTAGCAGCTAGCAGCGAGCTGAGGGTGAAGCTTACCTAGCAGCTAGCAGCGAGCTAAGGGTGAAGCTAACCTAGCAGCTAGCAGCGAGCTGAGGGTGAAGCTAACCTAGCAGCTAGCAGCGAGCTGAGGGTGAAGCTAACCTAGCAGCTAGCAGCGAGCTGAGGGTGAAGCTTACCTAGCAGCTAGCAGCGAGCTAAGGGTGAAGCTAACCTAGCAGCTAGCAGCGAGCTGAGGGTGAAGCTTACCTAGCAGCTAGCAGCGAGCTGAGGGTGAAGCTAACCTAGCAGCTAGCAGCGAGCTGAGGGTGAAGCTAACCTAGCAGCTAGCAGCGAGCTGAGGGTGAAGCTAACCTAGCAGCTAGCAGCGAGCTGAGGGTGAAGCTAACCTAGCAGCTAGCAGCGAGCTGAGGGTGAAGCTAACCTATCAGCTAGCAGCGAGCTGAGGGTGAAGCTTACCTAGCAGCTAGCAGCGAGCTGAGGGTGAAGCTTACCTAGCAGCTAGCAGCGAGCTGAGGGTGAAGCTTACCTAGCAGCTAGCAGCGAGCTGAGGGTGAAGCTTACCTAGCAGCTAGCAGCGAGCTGAGGGTGAAGCTAACCTAGCAGCTAGCAGTGAGCTGAGGGTGAAGCTAACCTAGCAGCTAGCAGCGAGCTGAGGATGAAGCTAACCTAGCAGCTAGCAGCGAGCTGAGGGTGAAGCTAACCTAGCAGCTAGCAGCTAGCAGCGAGCTGAGGGTGAAGCTTACCTAGCAGCTAGCAGCTAGCAGCGAGCTGAGGGTGAAGCTTACCTAGCAGCTAGCAGCGAGCTGAGGGTGAAGCTAACCTAGCAGCTAGCAGTGAGCTGAGGGTGAAGCTAACCTAGCAGCTAGCAGCGAGCTGAGGATGAAGCTAACCTAGCAGCTAGCAGCGAGCTGAGGGTGAAGCTAACCTAGCAGCTAGCAGCTAGCAGCGAGCTGAGGGTGAAGCTTACCTAGCAGCTAGCAGCTAGCAGCGAGCTGAGGGTGAAGCTTACCTAGCAGCTAGCAGCGAGCTGAGGGTGAAGCTAACCTAGCAGCTAGCAGCGAGCTGAGGGTGAAGCTAACCTAGCAGCTAGCAGCGAGCTGAGGGTGAAGCTAACCTAGCAGCTAGCAGCGAGCTGAGGGTGAAGCTTACCTAGCAGCTAGCAGCGAGCTGAGGGTGAAGCTTACCTAGCAGCTAGCAGCGAGCTGAGGGTGAAGCTTACCTAGCAGCTAGCAGCGAGCTGAGGGTGAAGCTAACCTAGCAGCTAGCAGCGAGCTGAGGGTGAAGCTAACCTAGCAGCTAGCAGCGAGCTGAGGGTGAAGCTAACCTAGCAGCTAGCAGCGAGCTGAGGGTGAAGCTAACCTAGCAGCTAGCAGCGAGCTGAGGGTGAAGCTTACCTAGCAGCTAGCAGCGAGCTAAGGGTGAAGCTAACCTAGCAGCTAGCAGCGAGCTGAGGGTGAAGCTAACCTAGCAGCTAGCAGCGAGCTGAGGGTGAAGCTAACCTAGCAGCTAGCAGCGAGCTGAGGGTGAAGCGAACCTAGCAGCTAGCAGCGAGCTGAGGGTGAAGCTTACCTAGCAGCTAGCAGCGAGCTGAGGGTGAAGCTAACCTAGCAGCTAGCAGCGAGCTGAGGGTGAAGCGAACCTAGCAGCTAGCAGCGAGCTGAGGGTGAAGCTAACCTAGCAGCTAGCAGCGAGCTGAGGGTGAAGCTTACCTAGCAGCTAGCAGCGAGCTGAGGGTGAAGCTAACCTAGCAGCTAGCAGCGAGCTGAGGGTGAAGCTAACCTAGCAGCTAGCAGCGAGCTGAGGGTGAAGCTAACCTAGCAGCTAGCAGCGAGCTGAGGGTGAAGCTAACCTAGCAGCTAGCAGCGAGCTGAGGGTGAAGCTAACCTAGCAGCTAGCAGCGAGCTGAGGGTGAAGCTTACCTAGCAGCTAGCAGCGAGCTGAGGGTGAAGCTTACCTAGCAGCTAGCAGCGAGCTGAGGGTGAAGCTTACCTAGCAGCTAGCAGCGAGCTGAGGGTGAAGCTAACCTAGCAGCTAGCAGTGAGCTGAGGGTGAAGCTAACCTAGCAGCTAGCAGCGAGCTGAGGGTGAAGCTAACCTAGCAGCTAGCAGCGAGCTGAGGGTGAAGCTAACCTAGCAGCTAGCAGCGAGCTGAGGGTGAAGCTAACCTAGCAGCTAGCAGCTAGCAGCGAGCTGAGGGTGAAGCTTACCTAGCAGCTAGCAGCTAGCAGCGAGCTGAGGGTGAAGCTTACCTAGCAGCTAGCAGCGAGCTGAGGGTGAAGCTAACCTAGCAGCTAGCAGTGAGCTGAGGGTGAAGCTAACCTAGCAGCTAGCAGCGAGCTGAGGATGAAGCTAACCTAGCAGCTAGCAGCGAGCTGAGGGTGAAGCTAACCTAGCAGCTAGCAGCTAGCAGCGAGCTGAGGGTGAAGCTTACCTAGCAGCTAGCAGCTAGCAGCGAGCTGAGGGTGAAGCTAACCTAGCAGCTAGCAGCGAGCTGAGGGTGAAGCTATGCTAGCAGCTAGCAGCGAGCTGAGGGTGAAGCTAACCTAGCAGCTAGCAGCGAGCTGAGGGTGAAGCTTACCTAGCAGCTAGCAGCGAGCTGAGGGTGAAGCTAACCTAGCAGCTAGCAGCGAGCTGAGGGTGAAGCTAACCTAGCAGCTAGCAGCGAGCTGAGGGTGAAGCTAACCTAGCAGCTAGCAGCGAGCTGAGGGTGAAGCTAACCTAGCAGCTAGCAGCGAGCTGAGGGTGAAGCTAACCTAGCAGCTAGCAGCGAGCTGCGGGTGAAGCTAACCTAGCAGCTAGCAGCGAGCTGAGGGTGAAGCTAACCTAGCAGCTAGCAGCGAGCTGAGGGTGAAGCTAACCTAGCAGCTAGCAGCGAGCTGAGGGTGAAGCTTACCTAGCAGCTAGCAGCGAGCTGAGGGTGAAGCTAACCTAGCAGCTAGCAGCGAGCTGAGGGTGAAGCTTACCTAGCAGCTAGCAGCGAGCTGAGGGTGAAGCTAACCTAGCAGCTAGCAGCGAGCTGAGGGTGAAGCTAACCTAGCAGCTAGCAGCGAGCTGAGGGTGAATAACATGCTGGTGTAAAGTAAAAATTAAAAAATTAAATCGTTCTAAATATAGTAAGTAGTAAGTAATAAGCGTGTGTGACTCACTCGTCGTACTCGTCGCGCCGGATGAACCACCGGCTGTCCATGTCGCGCACCGGCAGCGTGTTGTTGCGCAGGATGCCGACGAGGCTGCCGTGCGTGCTCTCCGTCAGCGAGTTGAGCAGGTTGGACAACTTGACGGCGTCGAACGAGATGCTGTCGTCCATCTTGACCAGCCACTTGGCCTTGGAGCAGTGGTCCACCGCCCACTTGAAGCCCATCAGGTTCTTGTAGGTCAGCCGTCTGTTGAGGGGGCGATGATTATAAATAATGGTTCTTTATTACCATGTTATTGCCAACTATATTAATTATTTTTGAAGTATTAGAACAATTTTTTGTGGTAGGTCTTGAGACGCACCTGAATGATTCTTGGAAGTCGAACTGCACGATGTCTTGGTGTTCCTGCTCCTCCGCCAGCAACTGAAACCAGGTCCATGGATCAGGAGGCGAATGCTAAGGGTTGTGATTTCCCTGTCTTCCATTGTTATTTAGCAGAGATAATTCATATTTTTCCTAACTGGTAGTGCGTCCAGTGGGTATCTGACGTCACATATCTCTGAGTGGAATATGTCTTGTGCCAACCGACTTTTTGAAGTCACTTTCTATAACGGCTACGTTGCATGTTAGTGGGAATTAATTCAGCAGATGCATTGGATGATAAACAAGTGTCGAGTAGAGTGAACCTCCATCGATGAGGTCCAGAAGCAAGAAAAAGCAGGGCAGAAAGACTCACGTCTGCGCGCGTCACTTTGTGGTTGTACCCGTCGCGCGCGTTGTCCGGGTTGGGCTGCGCCAGCAGAAACACTCTGCGCAGCCCGATCGTGCGCAGACTTGCCGTCGGCCACGTGCGCCGCTGCGCGCTACGCTTTGCGGCGTTGCCGACGTGTGACGTCACCATCAGGAGGCCGCTGATTGGCACGTCCTTGTTGTACACCTGGCACAGGTCACTGCAAGGGGAGGGGGGGGGGGGGTTGTTACTTGCAGTGGAGTTACTGGAACCAGTAAATTTTAAATGCACACACTTTCTGTATATAAACCTCGTTAGTACGTTTTCGATAAGAATTCAATGGCATCGTTGCTGTTAAAACCTCGTTACTACGTTTTTGCGATGCAAGCCCTCGCAATGTTGCTTATACGTTTTGGAATTGAAATGTATGGGTTTGAAACACCGGTGTCACTGCCGTTGCTAGTGTTGCTACGCTGCTACGATTGTTGGCATTACTATGTGCCTTGCCTAATGCCAGCAAACACCGGTGTCACTGCTGTTGCTAGTGTTGCTACGCTGCTACGATTGTTGGCATTACTATGTGCCTTGCCTAATGCCAGCAAACACCGGTGTCACTGCTGTTGCTAGTGTTGCCACGCTGCTACGATTGTTGGCATTACTATGTGCCTTGCCTAATGCCAGCAAACACCGGTGTCACTGCTGTTGCTAGTGTTGCCACGCTGCTACGATTGTTGGCATTACTATGTGCCTTGCCTAATGCCAGCAAACACCGGTGTCACTGCTGTTGCTAGTGTTGCCACTCTGCTACGATTGTTGGCATTACTATGTGCCTTGCCTCATGCCAGCAAACACCGGTGTCACTGCTGTTGCTAGTGTTGCCACGCTGCTACGATTGTTGGCATTACTATGTGCCTTGCCTCATGCCAGCAAACACCGGTGTCACTGCTGTTGCTAGTGTTGCTACGCTGCTACGATTGTTGGCATTACTATGTGCCTTGCCCAATGCCAGCAAACACCGGTGTCACTGCTGTTGCTAGTGTCGCCACGCTGCTACGATTGTTGGCTTTACTATGTGCCTTGCCTAATGCCAGCAAACACCGGTGTCACTGCTGTTGCTAGTGTTGCCACGCTGCTACGATTGTTGGCATTACTATGTGCCTTGCCTAATGCCAGTAAACACCGGTGTCACTGCTGTTGCTAGTGTTGCCACGCTGCTACGATTGTTGGCATTACTATGTGCCTTGCCTAATGCCAGCAAACACCGGTGTCACTGCTGTTGCTAGTGTTGCCACTCTGCTACGATTGTTGGCATTACTATGTGCCTTGCCTCATGCCAGCAAACACCGGTGTCACTGCTGTTGCTAGTGTTGCCACGCTGCTACGATTGTTGGCATTACTATGTGCCTTGCCTCATGCCAGCAAACACCGGTGTCACTGCTGTTGCTAGTGTCGCCACGCTGCTACGATTGTTGGCATTACTATGTGCCTTGCCCAATGCCAGCAAACACCGGTGTCACTGCTGTTGCTAGTGTTGCCACGCTGCTACGATTGTTGGCATTACTATGTGCCTTGCCTAATGCCAGCAAACACCGGTGTCACTGCTGTTGCTAGTGTTGCCACGCTGCTACGATTGTTGGCATTACTATGTGCCTTGCCTAATGCCAGCAAACACCGGTGTCACTGCTGTTGCCAGTGTTGCCACGCTGCTACGATTGTTGTCGGGCCCTGCCTATCACCTATAGATATGATGTGGTACGGACATGCTCACAGCTACACAAAGCTAATTGACACTCACTTGTTGGTGATGTTGTAGCCGAAGTCGAGCCAGTGTTTGGGCAATCGGATGTCCTCGCGGAGCAGCCGCATCATCGCGCGGTCGAACGCGCTCGTGTCGGCCGATCGGCGAACTACGACCACGAGCAGCGCCGAGGCGGCGATCGCGAGCAACGCGCGGTTCAGCATCTTGTCGAGGGAGCGCGCCATCATCGCTGCGCGTGCTGCGACCTGGCGGTGAACCGGCGAAGCGGTGAGTGGTGGTTGGATCTTCTAGTCGCTTCTAGACTGTAGAATATAATGAAAATTTTGGCGAAATCGGGTTACAAAGTGCTGGTGGCGAACCTGGCGAACTGGCCTTAAGTTAAAGTAAATTAGTGAAGATTTTATCTGCAAAGATACTCTTTTCTGTCAACTGTCAGTGGACTTCTTAAAATTGAGCATCAGTGGCAAACAAAGCCCAGTTGATAATATGTAAGAAAACGTAAATGACGTTGTTATAGGTTCTACCTAGATGGCTGTGGTGCTGTCATATCTAATCAAGCCGCCTAGGTGGCGCTGATGATTCTGTCACCAGCTCGACTTAGCTTTTTAGGCAGGTTTTTTAATTTTCTACGCCCTGGTGAGATATTTGACTGTATGAGATACTGTCCGTTTTTAAGATATTTAGTGGCAAATTATTGACTGATTCAACAGATGAAAAGCTTTCAAACGCAAAAAGACGCCTGTTTTTGCAAGCGACGGTGCGATTTACAACTTGAATGCACTGTTCATCTGTCAAGATGGTGCATAGATTTTGTAGATTGGAAAACGAGGTGAAAATAGAAATTCCGCGAGGATGCATTCAAAAATGTAAGTTCAACAACCTCTGGTCTGTGGCTAGAGGTGTGAGGCTTTACTTAACTTTGGTGATAGTCAAGGTCAACTCGACAGGGAAACAAGTTACTGTCAACGAATAATGTCGGATGTTTATATAGGCACAGAAAACGAGCAAAAGCATAATCGGTTTACTATTTCGCTTTAGGCAAATGATAATGCGTTATCGATATCAATTGATACGTTTTTAAGAGTGATTTTACTTTAATTTCTTATTTAAAGACCTCGATGACCGAAACCAATACCGCAGATGAACACCACCCATCATGACAAACTAGATGGGACAGTTTTCTTTTAAAACTGGTTGTTGTGTAAGAAAAATGGACCTCATCTTCATGATCATGAGGATATCAGTGTTTCAAGTGTTCACGGCAATCAAACAACTATTGTTTCAAAACCTAACCCATGCAAAATGCAGCAACAGAAATTATCTGTATTTCACATTCAAAACAAAGCGACTGCAAAATGTTTTATTATCGATTCTGACAGCTGACGTGTAGCAAGCACACCACGTGGCTTATAAACAAGTAAAACAATTGCCGCTGAGACTCACCAATTCCGCAAAGCAGCGTTCGTTGGCGTCAAAGCCGTGCAAAACCCTCCAAAAAACACACAGCAACAGTAAACAACCAAACACACAACACTCCGGTTGTTCAAAGAGCACTCAACCACGTAGCTCGCTCCACGGACCTGGTGGAACCTCGCAGTTCGTAGCCCAAGCTAGCTCTGGACGGGTCGTCGGAAAGCGACAGTGTCCTCCTAGGCGTTGCCGAGCAGGTCCGAGTGTTGTTCGGGTCGGTCCGTCGCGGCCGGACCAAGACGAAGAGGTGGATGACCACTGGCCGAAGACTGGTTCCTTCACATGCCGCGGGCAGTCGAAACCGGCGCCGCGGTTCATTTGAGAAACTCGTTTTTCGGGGATACTAATCATTTGGTGATGGTTTTTACGTGTACTGTTTGACGATACGCAATCTTTTTGTGCTGGTTATCGAATCACAGGGTGCCTGTGATTTAATCGTTTCTTCTTTATTTAGCTGAAGATATTTGCTAAGTTTGTAGAACAACTATTTCACTAGGGTATCGAATGCTATCAGCTCCCAAACTCAAAATTTTCCCGACGTTTTGCTGCCTTGCCAGGCTAACTAACTAGGTTAGGTTGTTGGTGCTTTTGTTGCTATTTGGCACTCGAGTTTAGACCGTTGATAAAGCAGGCAGCACAGCTTTGTGAAACGTCGGGACTCGAGTTTAGACCGTTGATAAAGCAGGCAGCACAGCTTTGTGAAACGTCGGGACTCGAGTTTAGACCGTTGATAAAGCAGGCAGCACAGCTTTGCGAAACGTAGGGACTCGAGTTTAGACCGTTGATAAAGCAGGCAGCACAGCTTTGCGAAACGTATGCACTCGAGTTTAGACCGTTGATAAAGCAGGCAGCACAGCTTTGTGAAACGTAGGGACTCGAGTTTAGACCGTTGATAAAGCAGGCAGCACAGCTTTGTGAAACGTCGGGACTCGAGTTTAGACCGTTGATAAAGCAGGCAGCACAGCTTTGTGAAACGTCGGGACTCGAGTTTAGACCGTTGATAAAGCAGGCAGCACAGCTTTGTGAAACGTCGGCAATCGAGTTTAGACCGTTGATAAAGCAGGCAGCACAGCTTTGTGAAACGTCGGGACTCGAGTTTAGACCGTTGATAAAGCAGGCAGCACAGCTTTGTGAAACGTCGGCGCTCGAGTTTAGACCGTTGATAAAGCAGCTGCAGCGCAGCTTTGTGAAACGTAGGGACTCGAGTTTAGACCGTTGATAAAGCAGGCAGCACAGCTTTGTGAAACATCGGGAAAACCTTGAGTTTGGGACGATTTGCATTAAATACCCAGTTTAATAATCTTTCAGGAGATCAGGAGAAGATCAGGAGAAGATATTAGTATATAAGAAAGTCATATTTGCTTATTCTATTTTACTAAGCGAAAAATTAGAAACCACCTAAAAAAAATATTTCCAAGTATATACAATTCTTATTCTTAGTTAAAGGTACAGTCAAGCTACGTAAACATTATGGTATTAGTGCTTAGGTATCTCATAGTATTCTATAAAAATATGAACTCATTTGCATATTTGATAAAATAGCTATAGAAGAAGCGACTAAGCCCGGTGATGGTGAATGACAGGCCAACCCAGCCTAGCACCGAGGCTGTAGCATGGTGAATGACAGGCCAACCTAGCCTAGCACCGAGGCTGTAGCATGGTGAATGACAGGCCAACCTAGCCTGGCACCGAGGCTGTAGCATGGTGAATGACAGGCCAACCTAGCCTGGCACCGAGGCTGTCGCATGGTGAATGACAGGCCAACCTAGCCTAGCACCGAGGCTGTAGCATGGTGAATGACAGGCTAACCTAGCCTGGCACCGAGTCTGTAGCATGGTGAATGACAGGCTAACCTAGCCTGGCACCGAGGCTGTAGCATGGTGAATGACAGGCTAACCTAGCCTAGCACCGAGGCTGTAGCATGGTGAATGACAGGCCAACCTAGCCTAGCACCGAGGCTGTCGCATGGTGAATGACAGGCCAACCTAGCCTAGCACCGAGAGTGTAGCATGGTGAATGACAGGCCAACCTAGCCTAGCACCGAGGCTGTAGCATGGTGAATGACAGGCTAACCTAGCCTAGCACCGAGGCTGTCGCATGGTGAATGACAGGCTAACCTAGCCTAGCACCGAGGCTGTCGCATGGTGAATGACAGGCCAACCTAGCCTAGCACCGAGGCTGTAGCATGGTGAATGACAGGCCAACCTAGCCTAGCACCGAGGCTGTAGCATGGTGAATGACAGGCCAACCTAGCCTAGCACCGAGGCTGTAGCATGGTGAATGACAGGCCAACCTAGCCTGGCACCGAGGCTGTAGCATGGTGAATGACAGGCCAACCTAGCCTAGCACCGAGGCTGTAGCATGGTGAATGACAGGCTAACCTAGCCTGGCACCGAGGCTGTCGCATGGTGAATGACAGGCCAACCTAGCCTGGCACCGAGGCTGTAGCATGGTGAATGACAGGCCAACCTAGCCTAGCACCGAGAGTGTAGCATGGTGAATGACAGGCCAACCTAGCCTAGCACCGAGGCTGTAGCATGGTGAATGACAGGCCAACCTAGCCTGGCACCGAGGCTGTAGCATGGTGAATGACAGGCTAACCTAGCCTGGCACCGAGGCTGTCGCATGGTGAATGACAGGCCAACCTAGCCTAGCACCGAGGCTGTCGCATGGTGAATGACAGGCTAACCTAGCCTGGCACCGAGTCTGTAGCATGGTGAATGACAGGCTAACCTAGCCTGGCACCGAGGCTGTAGCATGGTGAATGACAGGCCAACCTAGCCTAGCACCGAGGCTGTAGCATGGTGAATGACAGGCCAACCTAGCCTAGCACCGAGGCTGTAGCATGGTGAATGACAGGCCAACCTAGCCTGGCACCGAGGCTGTAGCATGGTGAATGACAGGCTAACCTAGCCTGGCACCGAGGCTGTCGCATGGTGAATGACAGGCCAACCTAGCCTAGCACCGAGGCTGTAGCATGCAGAAGCTTGGCAAAAATCACATTAATCAATCATCTTATGTGATGATATTATTATAAACCGCAAGAATTTATGAATGCTTATTTGCTGCTTTCCTAGAGTTAAAGCAATTATCACGTACGGTGCGATGCATGCATGGATAATGGAAACTTCTCAATGAAGTCAGCCAACAAAACGCTGGTGGCGTATCTAGCGGACTAGTTACAAGTTAAAATAGACAAGTGACACAAGTGACACAAGCATCAAGTGCAAGGATACTCTTTTATCTGTCAGCTGTCGGTTGACGCTTGAGATTGAGCATCGGTACCCCTAAATATTACTTAAGATGACGTAAGTAACGTTGTTTCAAGTTGTACCTAGATGGCTGTGCTGCTTTAATTTCTAACCAAGCCGCCTAGAAGACTCTGACGATTCTGTCACCAGCTCAACAATGCTATTTCGACAAATTTGTCTACAATTCTACAGCCCGGTGAGATTTGGATCAAGTATGAGGTGTTTTCAATTGTATTTTTCCTTTTTTGATGGATATCTTCAAGATGTTTCCCCCTAGAAACTTGCCCCGAGCCTTCCCCTTGTCCACTCCCTGTTGCCGATCAAGTCGGGGCTCCCTGCACCCCCCCCCCCCCCGAACATGGTCACTGACTCGGGGTCAAACAGCTTTTCGCACACACGCGTATCAAACTTTTTATACGCATCGATGCGAATTCCTGCGGCTTGCGATTTGGAACGTGTTTTTGGCGATTGGCGTCAACGTCCTCAGCAGCCGGCGTCGTGGCCGGCGTCGTGGTGGGGGGTGGGAGGGTGGGAGGGTGGTTCAGGGTGGGGGCGAGTACTTAAGCTGGGTACGAGGGGAGGCGTCGGCAGATTTGTGATTCGAAGTCCGGCTTGAGCAGGTCACGGCGGCGGCGAAGATTGCGAAAATATACAGATACAGCGTAAGTCTTTACTGATTTTCTATCACTTAATTGTATTTTACTTATTATTTAATTAATGTTAATTACCTGCAATGTTTATAATCTAGATATGTAGCTTAAATTAAAAAAAAAATACCCATTAAGGGAACCTTGCTTCTGTTATCTTCCTAAATAATAACTGTTCATTTCAATTTTGGCTCCCGATTTAATTATTTCTCGACTGATCATTTACTTGAATTATAAAATTCTTTTGCAACACTGTGCCGAGAAATCAACTATTATCATATTAAATTTAAATTTAAAAACTTGCCATTTCGTTTCCGTGAGGGATTAGAAAAGATCTCCGAACGGCTAATGCCTCAATATTGTAACACTCATTCACCGGAAACTGGAGAGGAATTTGAAACTAAAAACATCAACCCTTACAAAGTTACCGTTCTGGAGACAGGCGTATTTTGTTCTCATTTCCTTCGAGTTGCAAAAATAGAATGGCTAAAAAGCTTAATCAGAAGTTTGTGCCAATATTTTCTGAAATATCATGTCAAAATAGCAGGCATTTGGAAGTAATATCAACTAGCTACAACTAGCTACAACTAGCTACAACTAGCTACAACTAGCTACAACTAGCTACAACTAGCTACAACTAGCTACAACTAGCTACAACTAGCTACAACTAGCTACTACTAGCTACAACTAGCTACTACTAGCTACAACTAGCTACAACTAGCTACAACTAGCTACAACTAGCTACAACTAGCTACAACTAGCTACAACTAGCTACAACTAGCTACAACTAGCTACAACTAGCTACAACTAGCTACAACTAGCTACAACTAGCTACAACTAGCTACAACTAGCTACAACTAGCTACAACTAGCTACAACTAGCTACAACTAGCTACAACTAGCTACAACTAGCTACAACTAGCTACAACTAGCTACAACTAGCTACAACTAGCTACAACTAGCTACAACTAGCTACAACTAGCTACAACTAGCTACAACTAGCTACAACTAGCTACAACTAGCTACAACTAGCTACAACTAGCTACAACTAGCTACAACTAGCTACAACTAGCTACAACTAGCTACAACTAGCTACAACTAGCTACAACTAGCTACAACTAGCTACAACTAGCTACAACTAGCTACAACTAGCTACAACTAGCTACAACTAGCTACAACTAGCTACAACTAGCTACAACTAGCTACAACTAGCTACAACTAGCTACAACTAGCTACAACTAGTTACAACTAGCTACAACTAGCTACAACTAGCTACAACTAGCTACAACTAGCTACAACTAGCTACAACTAGCTACAACTAGCTACAACTAGCTACAACTAGCTACAACTAGCTACAACTAGCTACAACTAGCTACAACTAGCTACAACTAGCTACAACTAGCTACAACTAGCTACAACTAGCTACAACTAGCTACAACTAGCTACAACTAGCTACAACTAGCTACAACTAGCTACAACTAGCTACAACTAGCTACAACTAGCTACAACTAGCTACAACTAGCTACAACTAGCTACAACTAGCTACAACTAGCTACAACTAGCTACAACTAGCTACAGCTAGCTAAAACTAGCTCTAAGATGACATAACGTAACGGTAAAACGGCGGTGGTTGCTGACGTATGTCTTTGTGTGCAGATGAAGCTTCTACTCCTGACGCTGACGGCGCTCTTAGCGACAACGGTGGCTCGACCAAACACCGACGACGGCGTGGAAGTGGAGGACGCCGTCGATGAAGCCCGGTCAGTACAATTCCATGATGTCACACTCCTATCATTGCTTTATCTGCTTATTTCTTGCCACAGTATTATGTTTGCTGACAATATATCTTTCTTAAATTATAATCTCGATAGAAACTTACATTTTTATAATATTTCATTACACCAAATATAAAATGGGAATGTCGCGGCGGTAAATGTCAGGTCGGATTGTGTATAACTTGGACAACACACTATGGATTGGATTGGAAACAACAATCAACCACAACGCTAGTAGCACAAAATTGCAGAGAGTTTATTTTCAGAACCATCAAACTCATCCCATCAGAGTACGACCGTGACACCATCAACGACAACAACACTATAACAGTTGATCTTTCCCCTCAGCAGCACTAAGACACAAAAGGCTAGAAACCTAGAAGTCACAACACTAATTGTTAATATTTCCCCTCCACAGCGCCAAGACAGACGGCATGGTGGGCCGACGCAAGTACGTGCTGCGCAAAGACGTCAGCGACGACCTAGCAGCCATCAAGAAACAGATCCTGGAGATGCGACGCTTCATGGACGACGAGGACCAACTGGCGTTGTCTACAAGCGTTGTCTTCAAGAGCGCGCTGCTCGCCGAACGCGAGGTGCAGCAACCGCAGCAGCGACAGTTCGGCCTCGGCAGGCAAGTGGCGTTGTCTAAGTAAAGTTGGCAAAAATCTCTAGTTTTCATCATGACAATGATTGGAAAGCACCAGTGTCACAGGACAATCTGTCGATGCAGTGCGTGGTTGACCCGTTACCTGCTGCTAGTGCTCACATGCGTTTCTAATCAGTGGACACAGTGGTCTTTCTAATATTGAACAATGAAAGTTCAAAAGGTCGAGCCGAAAAAGACCTATTTCACTCAGAGAAAAATGACGTCAGATACCCACTGGACGACCTACCAGTTTGTAAAAAAAATATAAAAAATCTCTGCTAAATAACAAAGGAAGACGGGGAAATCACAACCCGAATTGCTCTGCCTGGCTTTAGCGAGTGGCTATCATGACGTCATTTTGATATAATTTTGATTGAATGGAATAGGTATCTTTAGGCGTCGATCATGAATGGTCGATGGGGAAACGCAACCAGACTCATTGCAGTCGTGATTGTTGTTTCCAAAGGATACCGTCTTTGTGTTGCTGCCACATGCACCACATGGTAGCCGATAGTTAGCTATTAAAGATCGAAGATGTAAGGGTTGCAGTCACTGCTAAAATCCGTGCCAAAAAGCAGACCTAGAAACCGTCTTCGGACGTGTTTCAACCTCCCTGCGTTGCTCGTTTCATTGATACGTCGCCAGCAAAAACATATCAAAACACATCGTATATAAAACTCTAAACCTCGCGTTCAACTTTCAGGAAGGGCCAGCCCGGACAGAAGGGCGTTATGGGCTTCAACATCTTCGGCCAGAAGGGCGAGAAGGGCTTCCCGGGCGCCAACACCGGCCTCGTCGGCTTCCAAGGCGCCCCCGGACCCACCGGCGTGATCGGCGTCACCGGCCCCATCGGCGCCCCCGGCTACGGAGGCGTCCAGGGCCCCGAGGGTCGCACCGGCGTCACCGGCTTGACCGGCGCGCGCGGCATCACCGGCCCCGACGGCGTCCAGGGCGCGCAGGGCGTGAGCGGCGTCACCGGCTTCCCAGGCATACCCGGCGCGCAGGGCGTCAGCGGCATCACCGGCGTGAGCGGCATCACCGGGGCCAGCGCCGCCGAGGCGGCCACCGGCGCCGTCGGCGTCACCGGCGTCACAGGACCCAAAGGCTCCACCGGGCTCGAAGGAGCCACGGGCGCGCCGGGATCCACCGGCATCACAGGCTCTACGGGTCGCGAGGGCATCACAGGCTTCACCGGGCCCAAGGGCTTCGAGGGTGTGACCGGCGCCCGGGGCTCGTCGGGAACGACCGGCGTGACCGGTCGCGAGGGCATCACGGGCGCCACCGGCTCCACGGGCTACACGGGGGTGACGGGGCTCAAGGGCGCAGAGGGCGCTACCGGCGCCAGTGGCTCGACGGGCGTGACGGGCGTGACGGGGCTCAAGGGCGCCGAGGGTGCAACCGGGACGCGGGGCCCGCCGGGGCCGACGGGCCCCACCGGCACGGTCGGCATCACGGGGCGCACGGGCATCGCTGGACCGCCGGGTCTCACCTTCCAGGGCGTGACCGGCGCCCAGGGCAGCACGGGCGTGACGGGCGTGACGGGCGCTCCGGGGTTGGCGGGCGCTGCGGGCCCGCAGTTGACGGGGATTCCTGGTGTCACGGGCATCAAGGGTGCCGAGGGGGCGACGGGCGTGACGGGCACCATCAGGTTCACGGCGAACCCGGGGGCTGTGGGGCCGCCGGGACCGACGGGCGCGCAGGGCATCGTGACCGGGCCCCCGGGCAGGGAGGGGCCCACCGGGTTCCCGGGCGTGATTGGGTAGGGGGGGGGCGTTACGAGGGATGTGTGACGGTTCTGAGCGAGTTACGATGGCGCGGGATGCTGGTGATTCGGGGCGTTGTCTCTCTTCGGCGGTGGAGTTTTTAAACGTCGTTTTGATTTTGAATTGGCTGGGACTTTTTTTTGTGGCCCGGTTTTATGGCTTTGAGCATTTGATCCTTACGGACAGATGTGCATGCATGATGAGAACATTTGTGACACTTAGTAAAGAAGACGGGGACGCAAACGCCGACTGGTTTCGCTGGAAGCTTGCATCGCAAGTCGTCGTACAGAATCGAAAGTTACCACATGTCAACAATAAAGATGCTTGCTCAAGAAAACCATTTGTTTTTATTTTGTGACCTCATGCTCACATTCAATTTACCTGAAAAAAATCCCTGAAAATTCTTAGCCTCCAACTTTTTTGTACCGTTGTTTGTGGCTATGTGACCTTGTGACTATGTGACTATGTGACCTTGTGACTATGTGACTATGTGACTATGTGGCTATGTGACTATGTGGCTATGTGACTATGTGACTATGTGGCTATGTGACTATGTGGCTATGTGGCTATGTGGCTATGTGACTATGTGACTATGTGACTATGTGACCATGTGACTATGTGACTATGTGACTATGTGGCTATGTGACTATGTGGCTATGTGGCTATGTGACTTTGTGACTATGTGACTATGTGACTATGTGACTATGTGACTATGTGACTATGTGGCTATGTGACTATGTGACTATGTGACTATGTGACTATGTGACTATGTGGCTATGTGACTATGTGGCTATGTGACTATGTGACTATGTGACTATGTGACTATGTGACTATGTGACTATGTGACTATGTGACTATGTGACTATGTGACTATGTGACTATGTGGCTATGTGACTATGTGGCTATGTGACTATGTGACTATGTGGCTATGTGACTATGTGGCTATGTGACTATGTGACTATGTGACTATGTGACTATGTGACTATGTGACTATGTGACTATGTGACTATGTGACTATGTGACTATGTGACTATGTGACTATGTGACTATGTGACTATGTGGCTATGTGACTATGTGACTATGTGGCTATGTGACTATGTGACTATGTGGCTATGTGGCTATGTGGCTATGTGACTTTGTGACTATGTGGCTATGTGGCTATGTGGCTATGTGGCTATGTGGCTATGTGACTATGTGACTATGTGGCTATGTGACTATGTGACTATGTGACTATGTGACTATGTGACTTTGTGACTATGTGACTATGTGGCTATGTTTCATCGAAAGCGTAACCCTTTATAGAAGTTGCGAATACCGAATGAAAACGTCGGGAAATGGTCTGTATCTGTCCTCCGTAAATAGGATTAGAGCGTTACAACAGTTAATCCCTGCGATTTGAAACGGTTTTATATGAAAATTATCGAAGACTCCATTTGACGTCTAGGCTGGACAAGATAAGATTTCGGCCGTCATGACAGGTCGGGTTGACAAGTGAATGAAAGTACTTCAGACCTACCGTTGACACACTGGAAGTATTTCGATGACTTTTATAATGCATTTCAAAGTAATTAGAAGAGATTTTACCTATTATTTTAAATATATTTTTGTAAATATTTTGCGTTTTGCAAAAAGTTTGACAGCTGCTGATTTCGCCTGACCGAAATTCATAGTCTCTGGATTCGATCGGCTTTCACCTTCCTCGTTCTCGAGGAATCATCCTTGATTCCTTGTTCACACATCGAAACATCGGTGGGATCTAGGGAGGGGACACTCTGAAATAATAACACTGTTTAGTCAAATCTTTAGCAAGCAGCTTTACTTAAATTCCGTTCTCTGCGTGATGGGTTTCTTAAGTTCGGCAGGATGACTTGGACTGTCCTCTAGAGTAGCCAGTTGCCGGATTGGCTCTCTGTCATTATTTCGTCTGTTTCTAACTAATTACAAAGATAAACGTACTGAGGATGTATTTGCTAACTCCACACCAAACACTTCCAGGAAAAAGGATATTTGAAATAAGATAAAAGGCCAGAAAAATTAATCTAACTTTTCAAAGAATGAAGTCATGAATGAAGAATGAAATTCAATTAATGAAGTCGTCATTCAACGTGATTCTGAAGCACGATGTTGCTTGTTTTTAAATTCCAAATTAAACATTCCATATAGTTGCCAGCAAGTAGCTGAGCAGGTAAGCTAAGATTTGCCCCGATCTTGTCCGGGACAGATCAGCCCTGTGCAAGACTCCTCACAGACCAGCTCAGACGGTGTGCAAATAAATATTCTCAAGCCTTCACTATGTTGTATAAACTTTGTAGAGCCAAAAACCTAAAAAACATAGGCAATAGGCAATATTCACAACTTAAAACGCCAAAGAAAGACAAGCCATCACGCCTCCAGCACCCCTCAACATACAAACATCCCCTGCTATCATCGCTCCCAACGCCCCCACTACCCAATCAGACCCGGGGCACCGGTGGGCCCCTCCCTGCCCGGGGGCCCGGTCACGATGCCCTGCGCGCCCGTCGGTCCCGGCGGCCCCACAGCCCCCGGGTTCGCCGTGAACCTGATGGTGCCCGTCACGCCCGTCGCCCCCTCGGCACCCTTGATGCCCGTGACACCAGGAATCCCCGTCAACTGCGGGCCCGCAGCGCCCGCCAACCCCGGAGCGCCCGTCACGCCCGTCACGCCCGTGCTGCCCTGGGCGCCGGTCACGCCCTGGAAGGTGAGACCCGGCGGTCCAGCGATGCCCGTGCGCCCCGTGATGCCGACCGTGCCGGTGGGGCCCGTCGGTCCCGGTGGGCCCCGCGTCCCGGTTGCCCCCTCGGCGCCCTTGAGCCCCGTCACGCCCGTCACGCCCGTCGAGCCACTGGCGCCGGTAGCGCCCTCTGCGCCCTTGAGCCCCGTCACCCCCGTGTAGCCGGTGGAGCCGGTGGCGCCTGTGATGCCCTCGCGACCGGTCACGCCGGTCGTACCCGACGAGCCCCGGGCGCCGGTCACGCCCTCGACGCCCTTGGGCCCGGTGAAGCCTGTGATGCCCTCGCGGCCCGTAGAGCCTGTGATGCCGGTGGATCCCGGCGCGCCCGTGGCTCCTTCGAGCCCGGTGGAGCCTTTGGGCCCTGTGACGCCGGTGACGCCGACGGCGCCGGTGGCCGCCTCGGCGGCGCTGGCCCCGGTGACGCCGCTCACGCCGGTGATGCCGCTGACGCCCTTCTGGCCGGGTATGCCCGGGATGCCGGTGACGCCGCTCACGCCCTGCGCGCCCTGGACGCCGTCGGGGCCGGTGATGCCGCGCGCGCCGGTCTGGCCGGTGACGCCGGTGAAGCCTTCGGGGCCCTGGGCGCCTCCGTAGCCGGGGGCGCCGATGGGGCCGGTGACGCCGATCACGCCGGTGGGTCCGGGGGCGCCTTGGAAGCCGACGAGGCCGGTGTTGGCGCCCGGGAAGCCCTTCTCACCCTTCTGGCCGAAGACGTTGAAACCCATAACGCCTTTCTGTCCGGGCTGGCCCTTCCTGAAAGCGGAACGCGAGGGTTGTATCCTCTTCTCGTATAAAATTTTGGATCTGTGTTAACCTAACGGCATGTTACCTGCCGAGGCCGAACTGCCTCTGCTGCTGTTGTTCACGTTCGGCGAGCAGCGCGCTCTTGAAGACGATGGCCGTGGACAACGCGAGCTGCTCTTCGTCGTCCATGTACCGTCGCAACTCCAGGATCTGTGTCTTGACGGCGTCCAGGTCCTCGCTGACGTCTTTGCGCAGCACGTACTTGCGTTTGACGAGCATGCTGTCGATCTTAGCGCTGGCGGGGAGGTCAAATAACAAGCGTGTTAGACGCCGTTTGATTGCTTCTTGATGCCACACGTGAAACATTGCACCAGTGCATCATTGGTAAACTGCAATTTTCTTTGCCTAATGCCAGCAAACACCGGTGTCACTGCTGTTGCTAGTGTCGCCACGCTGCTACGATTGTTGGCATTACTATGTGCCTTGCCTAATGCCAGCAAACACCGGTGTCACTGCTGTTGCTAGTGTTGCCACGCTGCTACGATTGTTGGCATTACTATGTGCCTTGCCTAATGCCAGCAAACACCGGTGTCACTGCTGTTGCTAGTGTTGCCACGCTGCTATGATTGTTGGCATTACTATGTGCCTTGCCTAATGCCAGCAAACACCGGTGTCACTGCTGTTGCTAGTGTTGCCACGCTGCTACGATTGTTGGCATTACTATGTGACTTGCCTAATGCCAGCAAACACCGGTGTCACTGCTGTTGCTAGTGTTGCCACGCTGCTACGATTGTTCGCATTACTATGTGCCTTGCCTAATGCCAGCAAACACCGGTGTCACTGCTGTTGCTAGTGTTGCCACGCTGCTACGATTGTTGGCATTACTATGTGCCTTGCCTAACGCCAGCAAACACCGGTGTCACTGCTGTTGCTAGTGTTGCTACGCTGCTACGATTGTTGACATTACTATGTGCCTTGCCTAATGCCAGCAAACACCGGTGTCACTGCTGTTGCTAGTGTTGCCACGCTGCTACGATTGTTGGCATTACTATGTGCCTTGCCCAATGCCAGCAAACATCGGTGTCTCTGCTGTTGCTAGTGTTGCCACGCTGCTACGATTGTTGGCATTACTATGTGCCTTGCCTAATGCCAGCAAACATCGGTGTCACTGCTGTTGCTAGTGTTGCCACGCTGCTACGATTGTTGGCATTACTATGTGCCTTGCCTAATGCCAGCAAACATCGGTGTCACTGCTGTTGCTAGTGTTGCCACGCTGCTACGATTGTTGGCATTACTATGTGCCTTGCCTAACGATAATGGCCTCCGAGGCAAATATCCACTGACCGGGCTTCATCGACGGCGTCCTCCACTTCCACGCCGTCGTCGGTGTTTGGTCGAGCCACCGTTGTCGCCAACAGCGCTGTCAGCGCCAGGAGTAGAAGCTTCATCTGCACACAAAGCTAATGTTAGAACCTTCTTAGATAACTGCCTACAAATTTCGTTGTTATATCTGATGAACTTATTTTGGAAATGATGTTTTTAATGTTGCTTTCTGATTAAATTTTCTCAGTTTGACACTAAATGAACATTGAAGAAAAACCAATGAAACCCAAGTGGATTGTGGACATCATGAAAACAACGCTCATCTACAACACGAGTAAAACAAGCGACCGAGAGTCCTTACGTCGGATTTCCAAAATCGGTTTTTGCAGAAATTTGATAGTAAGACTTACGCTGTAATTTTTTTCGCCAGCTCGACCTTCTCAAGACGAACTTCGGGTCACTATCCTCGTGAGACCCCCTGCACTCAGTTTAAATAGTCGTCCCCACCCGAACCACCCCACCACAACACGGTGACACGCGCCCTGGACCCATTGACGTCAATCGATGGAAACCCGTTCCCAATACCAGTAGAGATTGTTAGATATTTGACGTATACAACGGCAATAATCTGCTCGACTCGATGAGACTTTAGTGCTTGGGGGCAGGCTCAGCGCTGCTGATTCAGCGAGCTTTAGGAGGCTGCAGCCGCATGGATTCACGAGGAGTATTAACCTCTTGAATAACTTATTATGATATCGGATATTAGGTACGTGTTATGGAATTATTGAGGTATTTTTTAAGTGATTAACCTCTCGGTACCTTCGTTCGCTATAGTGGACGTCAACTCCTGTAGTTTTTTTCAACGTAGGATATTAATTTGCTGTGTAAATGCTAAAAACTTTGTTCGGTTCAGTAGAAATATCGCTCGTTGAAATGGAAAATACATTTTGGAGAGAAGGAATATTTGAAAGTTATAGACCTATTCCACTCAGAGAAAAATGACGTCAGATGCCCACTGGACGTGCTACCAGTTTGTAAAAAAATATTAATAATCTCTGCTAAATAACAAAGGAAGACAGGGAAATCACAACCCGAATTGCTCTGCCTGGCTTTAGCGAGTGGGTATCATGACGTTGCTTTGATTGAATGGAATAAGATGTATATGCCGTTATTCCTTTCAATGAAAATAATATTTATTGGTATAATGTAGGTAGTTAACAAGGAAAATTAACTTTATACAGCTTTAATATTTTAAATACATGAATAGCGGTAATTAAATTTAAATTCTTGCCTAGAGTTAGGCATCAAAATCTATCAGGTTTGAATGAAAAAAAATCTAATTTTCGTTGACGGCCAATGGCAGGGTTAGCCCCATTTTAGAATTGTTGGAAATTTGAGGTTTAAAAAAAAACTTATACGGTAACTTTGATTTAGTGGATTTACTCCGTATGGCTTTATTCCAGTAAAATGCACTGTAATAACGCCATCTGAGAATATGGTGTTAATCGAGTGGATTTATCCCATATTAAAGTATGGCTTTGTTCCGGTATGTATCGGATATAAAAGATGCGCATTCTCCGAGGCTATCCATCAGTATCCGGTTCGACTCCCGCCGAATGTCCCCGCGCCCGCACTTTCAAATTCCCCGCAACTCCCTTAAGATCCCATGTTAATTTACCGCAAAACTAAATCCTTTATATCTCTTTCAATTTCAACTTCTTAGGAAAATACAATACTTTATAAAAGAAGCGTATTAAAGAGGACTATGCACTTTTATCTTTTTTCGTTGTCACAATATACAAAAAAAAGTAAAAAAAGTAAGAAAAGTAAAAAAAAAAAATCCTCATTTTCTTACGATTTTTTTCAAATTCTTATATAATCTGCCAAATCACTATATAAATGCACCCATCTAAATTTAAGCTCGATCGAATCATTACTTATCGAATTATTACTGATTTTGTGGTTTTTATTTTTTTAGGTCCAAATTTTCCGAACGAATTTTTTGAAAATTTAATTTTAAGCTAACACGTCTATTTTCTATTCCCAGTTAAAATTTCCTTCAATTCCGTTCATTAGTTTAGAAGTAGTTTTCGTAAAATCGAGATAATCGTCAAGACGTAGGTTATTAGATGGGGGTAGCCTAGGCGTGACTCAAGTTCAGTAAAATAAAAACTTTTTTCTTAAGTATATTTTTTTTCTGATGATGGATTTGAATGAAATTGCAAAACCGGACAACTGTGATGGTCTGTTATCTATGTTAGAAATTTGAAACAAATCCAACCTTAATTTTTCTTTTTATGGCAATTTTTAGTTTTTTGGTACTTTGAAATCGCTGTAACTTTTGAAAATTCAATTTATAAAGAAACAGCTACTCTATATAAAAGATGTAAATTCACCTGGGCTATCCATAAATATATATTTCGATACCCCGAAAATGTCCCCCCGTGCAAACTTTGCAATTTTTAGGTACTCCCATAAGCCACCATGTTAAATGACTTGGCCGAAATTACAACAAAAACAATAAATATCGAATAACTTTCTGAAATTCAATTTCTTAGAAAAATACAATCAAATATAAAAGATGCGTATTCACCGGGGCTATCCATCGGTATGCGGTTCGACTCCCGCCAAATGTCCCAACGCCCACACTTTACCATTCCCCCCATCTCCCATAAGAGCCCATGTTAAATTACTTAGCCGCCGCAACTGCCACAAAGGTACTATCCGAAGGTAACCGCCGCAGAAGTACTATCCCTTAGTCCCATAAGAGACAATGTTATTTGACTCGGCCGAAATTCTCATCATCGCTCGGACAACTCAGTCTTCCCAACGCCGACGCAAGTACCGGCCGACCGACGCCCGTCGTCCGCCACTTGCACCGACGCTCGGAAAATACATACATTTTACTGGAATAAAGCCATACTTTAATATGGGATAAATCCACTGGATTAACACCATATGACACGAGGCTTTATTCCGGTGGAACAGAAAATGGCCGATATGGCGTTTTTCCAGAGAGTGTTACTCCAGATCCCCTGATGGAACTACGATTATTTCCAAAGCTATGGGTTAGCTTCATCGTCAGCTTATATTTTACCGGGATGCCAAAAGAGGAAGGTCCTGGTTCCAGGAATCACTTTGAGCGAACTAAGTTTTCAAAGTCCTAGAGGTATTGTCATAAATCTAAATGAAATAATTAGGACATGTTTTGTTTATGACTTTTTCGGTAGGGGTAGGGTTAGGACCCAGAGCACCGATCTGTAAGCCATTAACTTCGCTAGCATGCGCAAAACAAGTTCCGGACAATAAAAATAAAAAAGCCTGAAGGTTACATAACATCCTGGCATTGATAATCATTTTTAAGCACTTTTGACTAATTACGACCATCATTTTTAACTGTAGTCCAATTAAAAATTTATTGCTAAAACGCTCCTTCATTCTCTGCGCAACGTGCTGAACTTATTAAAAATAGAACCGTACAATTTGGCATGAAACACCGGTTCTCGTGAGATCACCGAAGTTAAGCAACATCGCGCCGAGCTAGCTGTTTGATGGGAGATGGGTGGCCGCTCAAGAACAACATAGTGTACATAACACCAGAAATGAAGAGAACTTGAAAGAAACAGCCCACCACCTAAAGCTCTATAAGAAAGAACCACTCTATGCAGACAGAATATATTTTAATAAACTACCAAAATATAATCAAAAGCTTGAGAGACAAAAGTAATTTTAAATCAAAGCTATAAAGATGTTTATTTATAGAAAAGTGCTTTTACTCGACGAATTAATTTTTAGTTTGAGTGGAAGATTAAACAAGTACAAATTGACAATTGTCGATATCGTTTTTGTAAGTGATCACATGACAAATACACACATTAGAACATAAAAACATTTCCTAGTAAACACCAACTCCCAAACCAGGGGTGCTTTCCGGGTGTAGAGTGAGGGAAGAATACTAGCTCACAATGAAAAGCCCGTGCTGCTGTGGCAGCGTGCTACAGGCGTGAAACCGGCCGCCCGCCAATGTCAATGCCAGGCAATTTGACCGTTTCCTCGGCGTTGGCTCGGCTCAGTGCAAGTCCGGCTACCGCCATGGACTCCACCGTGCGTTTCGCCTGTCTGCTCGCCTCGCTTTCCAGTGAGTACCCTTCGTGGAGGGCAGAATCGATATTTTTAGATATTTGATGACCGAAGCGAGCGAAGCGAAATCTTCAATTTCACTAAGTGGGATTTTTTGTGTGTTTGTTCGCGTCCACAGGCCAAACGGCGGCTCCGATTTTGATAAAAATTTCAGGAAACCGTATTTTGTTCTCAACTTAGACCCCCTGCTTTTTTCAGCAGATTCGGGGTAACAGTTTCTTAACTATATTGAAAATTTACAAAATATTTCAGAATTTTCAATATATATATATTTTTTTACAGCCAAAAGTTATTTATACAATCACACCAAACTTAAGAAACATACAAAGCTAATTGATATGCAGCTTGACTGAAATTTATGGATCTCTGTCTTATCTTGTTCATTTTTTATCCGACAATTTTTAATGATTCTTAGCTATTAATCCCTCGAGATTCAAGTGAAAGGCGAAGGTGCGATCGGGGACGCACCAACTGTACTAAAAAAACATGTCCTGATGCTCAATCTCAAGCGTCAACTGACAGCTGACACAAAAAAATATCTTTTCCGGATGATGACTTCCGGATGCACTGATTTAATTAACTTCTAACCCTGCCGCCAGGTTTTTTCGCCGGTATCGCCGAGATTTCCCGTATTTTAACAGTCAGATCTTTGTTTTAATGTCTTCTGTCAACTGCAATACCTTCTGTTTACTCCTCAAGTCAGTTGTGTCAAACATTTCAATTCAAAACCACTATTTTAATTTTAACCGATCGCCGTGCATTTCAGTTAGCTCTGCAGTTCACCTCCAATATACTTATTTACATGTTGGCAAGCGATTGCTGCAACTTTATCTGGATATTGAAAAATGCGATAAAATACATTTTAAAAGTCGTTCGATCAGTCAAGCTGTGACGTAACACAGACATTATGTTTTAAGTCCTTGATGGAGCATATTATTCTTGATTTCATTTTTTTAAATTAGTGCATCATGGATTCTTAAGTATCAAACGAAAGTTTTTGTCAAGTTAAGATATACTGCGCTGAACCAAATAACGGTTGGGTGACCACATCTGTTGTCTACATATTGCTTAGCGCTTTACCACAAAATATGCTTTCTTGTTTTTAATACTAGTACCGGGGAAGAATTTTGTCCCTAGTAACATCCAGCTATGCTCACGACATTGTTGATTTTCTTCCACCCTGTCGACAACAGGGTTTTACCCACAACGAAATTGACACGTAATAATTTGAACTACTTTAGGAGTACATAATCTTGAAATGAAACATGTCACACAAAATTCAAACAAAAAATGAAAAACTTGCTGCGAATTTGCTTGGCTAAGTACCACGCCGGCCATAAGCATGCTAATGCAAACCTGAATTTGCTGACAAAAACTTGTTTATATTATATTTAAATTCCTGATCGAACTACGTCATACGAATAATACCTGATACCTGCAAGCTTTACCCGTAATAAAATTAAAATACACAATCATAATTCACGATTATTTTGCATTTTATTATAGCGACATTGCCAAAATAAACGAGTTTCGACAAATTTTATACGTCGCGCGTAGGCGTCCTTGGTTTTACCACCTTACTGCATCGAAGAATTCGTCGATATCCGTAAGGAAAAAATGCAAATTCTTGTCATAGTTTGTAAGGAAAAAAAGCACCCTTCACAAAGAACAAGCTTCTTGCCAAAACACACTGACCTTGCAAGCGGTAAAGGTCGCCGTCGGAAATAAGAAGACTAGATTGTTATAGTTTCGATTTCCCCTTAGCTTTAGGGACAAACATCTCACCAGGCTGTAGGATGCAGGACACTCTGCCAGCAAACATCTCACCAGGCTGTAGGATGCAGGACACTCTGCCAGCAAACATCTCACCAGGCTGTAGGATGCAGGACACTCTGCCAGCAAACATCTCACCAGGCTGTAGGATGCAGGACACTCTGCCAGCAAACATCTCACCAGGCAGTAGGATGCAGGACACTCTGCCAGCAAACATCTCACCAGGCTGTAGGATGCAGGACACTCTGCCAGCAAACATCTCACCAGGCTGTAGGATGCAGGACACTCTTCCAGCAAACATCTCACCAGGCTGTAGGATGCAGGACACTCTGCCAGCAAACATCTCACCAGGCTGTAGGATGCAGGACACTCTGCCAGCAAACATCTCACCAGGCTGTAGGATGCAGGACACTCTGCCAGCAAACATCTCACCAGGCTGTAGGATGCAGGACACTCTGCCAGCAAACATCTCACCAGGCTGTAGGATGCAGGACACTCTTCCAGCAAACATCTCACCAGGCTGTAGGATGCAGGACACTCTGCCAGCAAACATCTCACCAGGCTGTAGGATGCAGGACACTCTGCCAGCAAACATCTCACCAGGCTGTAGGATGCAGGACACTCTGCCAGCAAACATCTCACCAGGCTGTAGGATGCAGGACACTCTACCAGCAAACATCTCACCAGGCTGTAGGATGCAGGCACTCTGCCAGCAAACATCTCACCAGGCTGTAGGATGCAGGACACTCTGCCAGCAAACATCTCACCAGGCTGTAGGATGCAGGACACTCTGCCAGCAAACATCTCACCAGGCTGTAGGATGCAGGACACTCTGCCAGCAAACATCTCACCAGGCTGTAGGATGTCAGGAGCTTTGAGCCTTTGTTGCCAGATCTCGCCCAGAGTTTCCTATATTCTACAGCCAGCGAGACATTTGATTAAACGTTAACTATTGGTGTAGTTCAAAAGACAAGACAGTCTAGACTTCTTAGTGGAGAGTGACGTCAGCTCGATCGGGTCTCTTTTCCTGTCAACAACCACTTTGCAGCTAAAGATCTGATAAAATCACCGAAATCGTGCAAATTTCCTCAAGTTCTTGACAGACACAAGATGCCACATTTTTTGTGCCTTTTATACGATATATTTGTACGCAACTAATTGATCTATTCAATCAGAAAAATATCGACTTATCGAATATATCGATACATATCGACGAATAGAGATTCTTGGACCAGGAAAATAAAATTTTCTTATTCTTGTAACAGCACATCCATTAGAAAATTGCGAAGGGTTCTTACATATTCGCATTTTCTCATTCAATGTACCATGAAAGTACAGTTAAACGATGGTGAAAATGTGACCATATAAATTGCATCAAAGTTTGATCAAATTTTTAGCTTTGCCAGAACAAAGATAAGCCAAGTCAAAATATTCAAAAAACTTTTACAAAAAACTTCTTTTGCCAATATCAGAAAATCCTAGATCGACGATCAGATATCTGAAAAATGATGCCCCATTTCTTTATTTACTAAAATTAGTTTGTTTGGCTTGGGCCTGAAATTCAGACTCACACAAGCAAACAGAACAAAATACTACGAGATATTATTTCAGCACGAGCAAAGTTAAACTGAAGCTAATCAAAGACTTGCCTGTGATTGCCAGGGGTGTTGAATATAACCGAGTCTTCTTTTCATCCCTTGCAGGACCGCCAGGGGTGACCATCTTCAAGGAGATCTTCGTCCAAGCCTACCCCGTCGCCCGATATCACAAACTCTGCGACAATGTCAGCAGCGACGTTCAGTTCCATCTTCACACAAGGTGCGTTCTTTACCAACCATCATGTCACATGGCGTGCAGAATTGCTGGCAGGAAAACGCTGTGTTTTCAGACAAAATATTTAAAAATGTGTTCAAACTCAAACTTTTTCCGACTTTTCGCGAAGCTGTGTGGCCTTCTATATCAACGGTCTAAGCTCAAGTGTCAAATGGTAGCTGATAATCGAAACAAAATAACCAACCTAAGCCCCCTAAAAAAAACCAAAAATCAAACCATTATAATAAAAGCCTTGCTTTCAAAAAACTAAAACACGATAACACTATTTGACTCTGCCCCTAAGTCGCCTTACCAACTATTTCCAACATGCTTATATCTAATTCCTTTCTTTCTTCTTTCTGAAAGTGATTTCTACTACCTTTTCTATTATATCTTTCTGTTTGAAGCAGCTTGTGTTATTTTTGTGTTCATGCTTGAACGCGCTCTTCAGGCCAAACGCTAATTTGTTGAAATTAACAGAACACCTTTGTCTTCTCTCAAACAAGATCCTGTTCCTTTTTCAACACATTTTACCAACAACAACTTTTCTTATAAATGAGTTTTACACACAGAGTGAACGACACGGACGTCGCGACGCAACGCCTTCGTCTGGACGACGACGCCTCGCTGCTAGCGTCGAACTTCAACCGACGCCTGCCCACCGCGATGTACCTTCACGGCTTCGGTGAGAGCAGCGTCGGTCAGAGCAGCGTCGCGTTGCGAGACGCCTTCCTGAAACGTGGCGGCTACAACCTCTTGATGGCAGACTACGTCCACATCACAGCATCACCCTGGTGAGACGGTGGAGCACATAGTAATGCCAACAAACGTAGCAGCGTGGCAACACTAGCAACAGCAGTGACACCGGTGTTTGCTGGCATTAGGCACGGCACATAGTAATGCCAACAATCGTAGCAGCGTGGCAACACTAGCAACAGCAGTGACACCGGTGTTTGCTGGCATTAGGCAAGGCACATAGTAATGCCAACAATCGTAGCAGCGTGGCAACACTAGCAACAGCAGTGACACCGGTGTTTGCTGGCATTAGGCAAGGCACATAGTAATGCCAACAATCGTAGCAGCGTGGCAACACTAGCAACAGCAGTGACACCGGTGTTTGCTGGCATTAGGCAAGGCACATAGTAATGCCAACAATCGTAGCAGCGTGGCAACACTAGCAACAGCAGTGACACCGGTGTTTGCTGGCATTAGGCAAGGCACATAGTAATGCCAACAATCGTAGCAGCGTGGCAACACTAGCAACAGCAGTGACAACAGTGTTTGCTGGCATTAGGCAAGGCACACAGTAATGCAACAATCGTAGCAGCGTGGCAACACTAGCAACAGCAGTGACACCAGTGTTTGCTGGCATTAGGCAAGGCACATAGTAATGCCAACAATCGTAGCAGCGTGGCAACACTAGCAACAGCAGTGACACCGGTTTTCAAACCTATAGATTGCAATCCCAAAACGTCTTAGCAATATTGCAAGAGCTTTTATCGCAAAAACGTAGTAACGAGGTTTTAGCAAACGCAATGCCATTATAATTCTGATCGAAAACGTACTAACGAGGTTTATGTATTAGAAGTGTTTGCATTTAAAACGTACCTGTGGAGCAGTGACACCGGTGTTTGCTGGCATCTGAGGTTAAATCAATCAACAGGTACGACACCGCGGTGGCCAACAGTTTGTCAATCGGCCGCCACGTCGCGCGGTTCATCGACTTCCTGGCTGCGCGCGGCGGGCTGGACCTGCGCAAGCTGCACCTCGTGGGACTTAGTCTAGGCGCGCAGGTTGCAGCTGTCGCCGGCGCATCGGTGACTTCCGGTCGCGTAGGACGCATCACGGGTGAGCGTGCCGCTGGTCGGTTCACAATTAGTAAAATAGTTTGAATTTCTGGTGAGGACATTGTGTTTGGTTGTGTGGTTGACGGTTCTCAAGTCCTTATCGAAGTCCTTCGTTGTCAAGTCCTGAAGATGTCCACGCCATCGTGGACAAAGTGTCGACCAAGGTCGTTATCAGGACCAAAGGTCTGTGAGATCAGAGCAGAATCGATCATGAAACCAACCATCTTTCAGTGGGTCTGAACCGCTCATCGACATTAAGTTTGATAAGAAGCCTAGCGCCTTCTCTGTCTTTGATGAATATACAATGAATTTATGCTAAGGGTGCTTACAGCTAAGCACATATATACCTTCTGAGGTAAAAATTTACAAAAAACGTGAGGCTTACGACTGTAAAATCAAAGATTGCGTTTTGATAACGTAGATATGCTGAGGAACCGCTGGTTTTTGTAAAACCATGTCTGCTCCGTGTTATACTCTGATATCTTTCTACCTATAGTTAAAAGCAATGTAAAAAAAATGTAATATACATTTCTAAAGCATAAAGAGTCTTGGTTTGGCCTGCAAACTTTGCCTAGTGCACGACAAACGGCGTCGGAAGAGATATGAAATTAAGAAAAAATTATTTTTGTAAATGCTCAAGGACTGGACCCGGCTGGACCCGGCTTCGCCAACTGGCCGGCGTCGCGACGCCTCAATCCGACGTCGGCGCGGTTCGTCGACGTCATCCACACCGACGGCAGCGTGTTCGGCGTCAACGCCTCCGTAGGCCACGCGGACTTCTATCCCAACGGCGGCGCCGGCCCCCAGCCAGGGTGTCGGGTGCCGAAGGTGCTTCAGCGTCAAGGGTCGGCGTTAGAGATAGGTAGGTAGCACGCTGGGTGCGAGGCGGACGGCTGGGAACGTGCGACGCGTTCGGTGGGACGTTGAAGCGCGTAGCACGCTGGCTGCGAGGCGGACGGCTGGGAACGTGCGACGCGTTCGGTGGGACGTTGAAGCGCGTAGCACGCTGGCTGCGAGGCGGACGGCTGGGAACGTGCGACGCGTTCGGTGGGACGTTGAAGCGCGTAGCACGCTGGCTGCGAGGCGGACGGCTGGGAACGTGCGACGCGTTCGGTGGAACGTTGAAGCGCGTAGCACGCTGGCTGCGAGGCGGCCGGCTGGGAACGTGCGACGCGATCGGCGGGACGTTGAAGCGCGTAGCACGCTGGCTGCGAGGCGGACGGCTGGGAACGTGCGACGCGTTCGGTGGGACGTTGAAGCGCGTAGCACGCTGGCTGCGAGGCGGACGGCTGGGAACGTGCGACGCGTTCGGTGGGACGTTGAAGCGCGTAGCACGCTGGCTGCGAGGCGGACGGCTGGGAACGTGCGACGCGTTCGGTGGGACGTTGAAGCGCGTAGCACGCTGGCTGCGAGGCGGACGGCTGCGAACGTGCGACGCGTTCGGTGGGACGTTGAAGCGCGTAGCACGCTGGCTGCGAGGCGGACGGCTGGGAACGTGCGACGCGTTCGGTGGGACGTTGAAGCGCGTAGCACGCTGGCTGCGAGGCGGACGGCTGGGAGCAAATTTGCAGAGTTGTATCAGGTTAGGATCTGTCAGGCCGCTGCTGCAATGCTTCATCGTTTCAGCCGCATTGTCTCACAAGAGGTAATGAAATCAAAACAATTAGTTGAGGCTACATTTTGATGATCATGTGTTATCTCAGGAAACGATCTTGATGATGTGCAGATAACAATATTTCGGTCATTGAGTTGTGCTGCCGTTTGTTTTGAAAACAGTTTGGAATCTGCCGATTTTCAGTGCAGCCCATCTGCTAGCTTGGTTAGACCCACTAATTGATACCAGGAAATCCAATATACAACGCACGCGAAATGTCGATAGTTCGGTACCGAAGCTTTGTGGGTACGAGTCTTGTTCGACAACTTCACTCGCCTTGCTTGTCAACCTCTCGACAGCACGGATTAGCGGAGGAATCCTGTCGTTCGAGTTGCACCGTCCTTCGGAAGGGACGTAAAGCCGGTGGTCCCCTCGGTGCTTTTCGACAGGAGTAGGCTACGTGCCGGCACCGGGTTTCCCCTCCTCCCTTCTAGCCATAGGTTAGGTTCATCATCACCCTTTCATTATAGACCAGCGCCACAGGGCCAGCTGTCAAAACAGCACGTCGTTAAACACATATAATCAATCTCCATCAAAATGACGTCATGATACCCACTCACTAAAGCCAGGTAGAGAAATTCGCTTCGCTCAGGCAATTGAGATCAACGTGGCATTCCCAAATACCATCTCGATGACGAGGAATCTGCAGGACTGTACCCAGCCGGACCCGGCTTCGATAATCTATTAGACCCGTGCCACAGGGCCAGTTTTCAAAACAGTGCGTCGTTAAACGCCGGCAATCCGCGCGTGTTCCAGTGTTCTGCAGCCACCTGCAGTCTCACGCGTTCTTCGTGCGGTCGCTGCTCGAAGACACCGCGTTCCCCGCCACGCCCTGCGCGTCGTGGACCAAGTTCCGACGCCGCGAGTGTCTGGCGGCGTCGCGGCGGCAACAGGTCTTCATGGGCGTCGCGGCGCCCAAGTGGTAAGTCTTTGTGGGGATGAAGGTCGGTTATTCAGGGGAGAAAATCTACACGAAATATCTTCAAAATCTAGTTAGCGAGTCAGGAAGGTCGCTGTTCCGTATTGTCAACATTCGGGATGATATTAAGCGTATTTTTATTGCTAATACTCAATCAATGGTTATTATTTTAATTGCTTCGAGCGATCTGATGTTAAATAGGGTTCAAAGTTATTTTAAGAAGCGAAATATCAATTCCAAATATTTATCTGCACAAATCCGTACAGCATAATTGATAATAATGATATTACAAGTGCGTCGTTGCATCATTGAAAATGCATAACGGTCCTGGCAGGCAAAGATCCTGGCTCTAATAACAAATAATAAATAATAATATTTATCTACTGTCTATAAAAAGATTATTTGCCTTTGGTTTGAATCACTCTAAAGGCTGGTTCACAATCAACTTAGCAATAGACATAACTTAAAATTAGCAGTAACTTAAAAGTTTGACATATGGATCTCCATGAGACTGTCTACAACAAAGATAAGGACTTAACTTAGACATGACTTAAACATAATGTTTGACCATGTCTAACTTTTAAGTTACTGCTAATTTTAAGTTATGTCTATTGCTAAGTTGATTGTGAACCAGCCTTAAGGGTTTCAAAGTTGTTTTATAAGCTTGAAAATGTTTTCTTGTCTCACCCAGCAAAGCAGGAAAAGGCTCAAGATTGCTCAGTTCTTTGATAGTGAAATTGCTTCGGTTTCACGCTGCATTTTCTCAACCCTTCTTTTCACAAACCTTGACATGGGATTGGAATCTCGTATGAGGATTTGTTAGTGCAAATTAGCAAAATCAGTGTCGTTGTCTTGTTTCAGGGCACGTGGGAACTATTATTTGTCAACAATTCCGAACAAGTTGAACGATTCGCTGTCGGAGAGTAACGCCATTTGAGATGACAGATGGGAGGTGAACATATGACAGACTTGACACTGACACAAGTGACAGATATGATATAAGTTGATTAAGTCAAGGCTATACATGCCAAAGAGAGATCCCCTAAATATAGTCAACAATCGCTCGGTGATCACCCTGGGCTTTTCTTCGTATGTAGTCTGATTCCATTTTTCCACTGATTGAATATTGTTTGAAAGATGTTTTTCCAGGAAGATGATATGGTAGTGATTATGCCTTCCTTGAAGTTTAGGTGATTTTTATCTCGTTACCAAATGTTGGTAATTGGAAATAGCATTTAGGATAAAAATTAATATTTCAAATATTTTGTTTACATTCATTCATATTACATGATTTTATGGATTTATGTTGCTGTCTTCAAACAAAGTGTCTGTGTTCCTACATTCACTTTGTGACTGCCATGACTGTCGATATAAATCCAAAATGACGCTCCGCCAAAGACCAAAAGTGCTCTAATTCACCAGCAAACTCAAAAAGTTGGAGAAAAAAGTGTTAAGTGAAATTTTAATGAACTAACTATCCATTATTTGGCAATGTAACTCGGATCAAATGAACTGTTACCGATCTAACACCGATTTAACGCCACTAATGCTGTTTCAAAAACTGTTCGAAAAAGAAGTTATTAAATGAAACGCGTGCAGTTATCACACCAGCAAAGATACTCTTTTATCTGTCAGCTGTCAGTTGACGCTTGAGATTGAGCATCAGTAGCAAACAAAGCCTCCTGGATATTACGCGAGATGACGTAAGTAACGTTGTGTCAAGTTGTATACCTAGATGTCTGTGGTGTTTTAATTTCTTCCCTCGCCGCCGAGGCAGCTGAAGATTCTGTCACCAGCTCAACTATGCTATTTTGGTAGAGATTCCCATATCGTTACAGTAAAATATTTGCTCTTTTCCCTTTAGTTTGATCGAACTCAACTCCAGTTGATCGTTGCGTGATAGGCACGCTATTTATTACTGAATAGAGATTAAAAAAATATATCCATTACAAAATTGTACCCTTACCGGTATTATTAGAATTTCTATTTCGTTTTGTCTATTAGCTATATTTAAATCATCACCAGGGTTATAAAAGCACCTGTCAAACGTTAGTTATTTTTATAAAATAAATAATTAAGTTTAATTAAGATAATAATATATTAGTACTAATTGTCTCGTCGTCTGGCGCTTCAGGGGATCAGAAAAGAATGGCAGTCAATGCCAGTGTCAGCCTATTTCTCTGTGTCTCGATGGATGTCTTGACTTGGACGGGCAGTCAGTGTGTTTGAAGCTTGCAATGGACACCGTCGTCCAAATCGTCTGCCTGCTAGCCTCGCTGCCAAGTGAGTTACCTGCATCTATCCCCAAAATTTCAAACATTCGACCTCACAAACAGCTACACCAAATAGTCTGGAGAATATGGGAAGCTTAGGGGAAATTATCTGTGATATCGGGCGATAACCCTATTCACTAAATTTCTCAGTTGCTAATTCTGTGGAATTGGGTAAATTTCGGCGTTTGTTTTCTACACTACCTTTTGAAACAGAATCTAAATTTAACCCACTACACTTAATTGAACTGGCCAAGTGATACTGAAATGCAAAACTGAACATGCTTGCACAGGCTTTAACACAAGTTTTCATAAAATTAGTCAAAATTACTAAAAAATAAGCAATGCATATTCTATAGACAAAATCGCTTCACCGGAAGATCGAGTCCAGTTGCAAGCAACCTTCAATTAACAAGGAAGCAGTGACGTCAATTTGCCAGTGTTTTTAATTCAGTCGGCCACCTTGATTTCATCCATTTGTAAACGCAGAATTTTTTCACTTGCTTTTGTTTTGAACATTAGACATGCGTCAGATTATTTAATTATAGGGTTCGGATCACGCTGCTAATATCGTTGCATCGCACGCGAGATATTTCTTACCATTATATAAAAGTGTTAGTTAGAATTAGATTATTGTTAATGACTACACAGCTGACTCATTTTGACCAAAGCTTGTGACAGCTTGTGACAGTAACAGAGTTCTTTGACCACTCCTAGATCCACCGAGGGTGACAATCTTCAATGATATAAACATCCAAGCGTTCCCAGTCGCTCGCCATCTCAAACTCTGTGGTAATGTCAGCAGCGATGTACAATTCCACCTTTACACGCGGTGAGTCATTTTCACTTCTCTGTAATTAGTCGATCAAAACATACACATTACGAGGGGTGGACACAAAAAATAGAGCACATATAAATCGCATACTTATAGTAATATAAACTTTAAAAAAATTCAATTATGAATTGAGAGATTAATGCTGGACTTTCTAATAGTATTTGAAATTACATCATGCAAGGTCATGCAGCCAAAACAACCAAACACATTATATCAATGTCAAATAGATCATCCTTGAGCAGAAATTGCAGCTTCAATTTCCTTGTTTTAGAGCTGTGCAATTATCTACAAGTAATTTAATGTAGAGGAACAAAAGAATATAATTTAATCTTGACCAAATATCATTTTTTGTATCAAAAAACTCGAATGCCGATTCAAAGCCAGGTAAAGCAATTCGGGTTGTTATTGTTTACGATTAATAATGTGGAGCTAAATATTTTTTTTTCCAAACTGGTGGTAGGTCCAGTGGGTATCTTCTGTCATTTTTCTCTGAGTGGAATAGGTCTATATTGAATTTGATTTAAAAAAATGAGTGTGCACTTGACATAAAATGCAAAGCTATATTCTAAAATTACTACACAACTAGCCAAGAACGCAAAAAGCCCCACACAAATATCTCCCATCACTAGACAAAGAGTACTTACTCTCTGCTAAAGGCAAGTTAAAACCGACGCCTGAATCTCCCACAAACCGTCTTCAGAGTGAACGAAACGGACGTCGCGACGCAACGCCTTCGTCTAAACGACGACGCCTCGCTGCTAGCGTCGCACTTCGACCGACGCCTGCCCACCGCGTTCTACCTTCACGGCTTCGGCGAGAGCAGCGTCGGAAAGAGCAGCGTCGCGATGCGAGACGCCTTCCTGAAACGCGGCGGCTACAACCTCTTGATGGCAGACTACGTCCGACTTCTAGCCTTGCCATGGTGAGACCATCATTGTAGGTTTCATTCAAGCAGCGTATAATAGGATCAAAAAGATTCCTCAAACCTTGCCTAATGCCAGCAAACACCGGTGTCACTGCTGTTGCTAGTGTTGCCACGCTGCTACGATTGTTGGCATTACTATGTGCCTTGCCTAATGCCAGCAAACACCGGTGTCACTGCTGTTGCTAGTGTTGCCACGCTGCTACGATTGTTGGCATTACTATGTGCCTTGCCTAGTGCCAGCAAACTCCGGTGTCACTGCTGTTGCTAGTGTTGCCACGCTGCTACGATTGTTGGCATTACTATGTGCCTTGCCTAATGCCAGCAAACACCGGTGTCACTGCTGTTGCTAGTGTTGCCACGCTGCTACGATTGTTGGCATTACTATGTGCCTTGCCTAATGCCAGCAAACACCGGTGTCACTGCTGTTGCTAGTGTTGGCACGCTGCTACGATTGTTGGCATTACTATGTGCCTTGCCTAATGCCAGCAAACACCGGTGTCACTGCTGTTGCTAGTGTTGCCACGCTGCTACGATTGTTGGCATTACTATGTGCCTTGCCTAATGCCAGCAAACACCGGTGTCACTGCTGTTGCTAGTGTTGCCACGCTGCTACGATTGTTAGCATTACTATGTGCCTTGCCTAATGCCAGCAAACACCGGTGTCACTGCTGTTGCTAGTGTCGCCACGCTGCTACGATTGTTGGCATTACTATGTGCCTTGCCTAATGCCAGCAAACACCGGTGTCACTACTGTTGCTAGTGTTGCCACGCTGCTACGATTGTTGGCATTACTATGTGCCTTGCCTAATGCCAGCAAACACCGGTGTCAGTGCTGTTGCTAGTGTTGCCACGCTGCTACGATTGTTGGCATTACTATGTGCCCTGTCTAATGCCAGCAAACACCGGTGTCACTGCTGTTGCTAGTGTTGCCACGCTGCTACGATTGTTGGCATTACTATGTGCCACAGGTACCCGACTGCAATGGCAAACACTTACCCAATCGGCCTCCTAGTCGCGCGGTTCATCGACTTCCTGGCTGCGCGCGGCGGGCTGGACCTGCGCACGCTGCACCTCGTGGGACTTAGTCTCGGCGCGCACATTGCAGGCGTCGCCGGCGCCGCATTGACTTCCGGTCGCATTGGGCGCATCACGGGTGAGACCAATTCCATTCAATCAAAACCCCATCCTTCAACCGAACGGTTTGGCAACGTTGGAAACACCGGTTCTCGTGAGATCATTGAAGTTAAGCAACATCGCGCTGTTGGATGGATGACCATCATGCACATGATCAGTTCTGTTCGGGAGAGAGGTCGGAGGGTTTGAAGTTAGTACGACAACTTCACTCGCCTTGCTTGTCAACCTCTCGACAGCACGGATTAGCGGAGGAATCCTGTCGTTCGAGTTGTACCGTCCTTCGGAAGGGACGTAAAGCCGGTGGTCCCCTCGGTGCTTTTTGACAGGAGTAGGCTACGTGCCGGCACCGGGTTTCCCCTCCTCCCTTCTAGCCTTAGGTTAGGTTCACCATCACCCTTTCATTATAGACCAGCGCCACGGTGCCAGCTGTCAAAACAGTGCGTCGTTAAACACCGGCAATCAATCAATGAATCACCGGGTTTCCCCTCCTCCCTTCTAGCCATAGGTTAGGTTCATCATCACCCTTTCATTATAGACCAGCGCCACGGTGCCAGCTGTCAAAACAGTGCGTCGTTAAACACCGGCAATCAATCAATGAATCACCGGGGTTATTAGAAACGAAATATCAATTCCAAAATTTGCATCCGTACCGCGCCTTCTATGGTCACTCATAGTCCTGAATCTATCTCCATGGAGCCCAACAACTCAAATAAACTTAATATCAATTCCACAGTTGGTCGTCCGTATAGCACAATTGGTTAGTGCAGTGTCCCGGATAGACAAAGATCCGGGTTCGAGTCCCGGTACGGATGCAAATTTTGGAATTGATATTTCGTTTCTAATAATCATCATCTACCGTCCATGCAACGAGTATTTGCATTTAGGATTAAATTCACACTAATACAAGCGTACCCAACGTCATAATTGGGGTTAGTCGAGTTTGTTGGTGTGTGATCGCAGCATAGCGTCACTAGATTCAGCGCCTTCTATGGTCACTCATAGTCCTGAATCTATCTCCATGGAGCCCAACAACTCAAATAAACTTAATATCAATTCCACAGTTGGTCGTCCGTATAGCACAATTGGTTAGTGCAGTGTCCCGGATAGACAAAGATCCGGGTTCGAGTCCCGGTACGGATGCAAATTTTGGAATTGATATTTCGTTTCTAATAATCATCATCTACCGTCCATGCAACGAGTATTTGCATTTAGGATTAAATTCACACTAATACAAGCGTACCCAACGTCATAATTGGGGTTAGTCGAGTTTGTTGGTGTGTGATCGCAGCATAGCGTCACTAGATTCAGCGCCTTCTATGGTCACTCATAGTCCTGAATCTATCTCCATGGAGCCCAACAACTCAAATAAACTTAATATCAATTCCACAGTTGGTCGTCCGTATAGCACAATTGGTTAGTGCAGTGTCCCGGATAGACAAAGATCCGGGTTCGAGTCCCGGTACGGATGCAAATTTTGGAATTGATATTTCGTTTCTAATAATCATCATCTACCGTCCATGCAACGAGTATTTGCATTTAGGATTAAATTCACACTAATCACCGGGGTTCCCCTCCTCCCTTCTAGCCACAGGTTAGGTTCATCATCACCCTTTCATTATAGACCAGCGCCACGGTGCCAGCTGTCAAAACAGTGCGTCGTTAAACACCGGCAATCAATCAATGAATCACCGGGTTTCCCCTCCTCCCTTCTAGCCACAGGTTAGGTTCATCATCACCCTTTCATTATAGACCAGCGCCACGGTGCCAGTTGTCGAAACAGTGCGTCGTTAAACACCGGCAATCAAAACTCCATCAAAATGACATCATGATACCCACTCGCTAACGCCAGGTAGAGCAATTCGGATTGCGATGCGCCATACGATGTGCTCCGGCTGGTTGAGATCAGTGGTAGCCCGAGACCCCATCTCGATGACAAGGGATCTGCAGGACTGGACCCGGCTGGACCCGGCTTCGACAACCTGGCGACGTCGCGACGCCTGAACCCGACGTCGGCGCGGTTCGTGGACGTGATCCACACCGACGGCACCGTGCTGGGTCTGAAGGCGTCGATAGGTCATGCAGACTTCTACCCCAACGGGGGGGTGCTGCCTCAGCCGTTTTGTCGCGGGCCGCGCAAAATCTCGCCGCTGCAATTCGGTGAGTGTTTTGATCGAACGACGGGGGTGACGGCTTGTAAACACATTCTGAATGATCTTATTATTTACTAGGCTATGCGAACACTCATATAATCGTGTTGTGGATGAGCGTATTTACGCTCACCCTTAACGCAATTATATTGCGTGTGCGCATAGCCTAGAGGCTTTTATGATCAATTTAATATGTTCGACGTTAATTTAGCAGCTTTCTCAATGACATTCGTTACCTGAAAATATCATGGTGTAGTCGTCGTGAAATTATTTGAATATTTCAAAACGTAAAAATCGATTGACAGAAAAACTATTCGATTGATTTGCTTGAAATTAACACAGTATCTTCTTTTTACGATCTTTAATGCACACAGTAAATTTTGTGAACGTCGGTTGAAGATAAAGTTGCTTTAGTTGCAAAAAACTGAAAAAACGCTAAAAAATCGCAAAAAAACGTCATTCAAGCGCCATTTTCAAGAAAAGTGCGTAACATACAACAATAAAATTTTTACACATACATTAAATCGTAAGAGTCAACATATCCTGAAAGTTTCGTCAAATTATATTCAGATGCTTGGCCTCTAGAGTGCAAAACGTGTTTTGGAAAAACTGAAAAATTTCGTAAAAACTTAATAACATAAAATTTACCCGTCCGAATTGCTTCAAAAACGTGGCAGGTCTAAGTTCAGAGAAAACGAAGGTTCACAGAAATTTTCATCAAAATCCGTTTTGGCGTTTGGCCTGTAGAGCGCGAACAAACACAAAAAAAAAAAAAAACAAACAAAAACAAAAAAACAAAAAAACAAAAAAACACTGGAGACTTTTTTCTGCAGTAAGTGTAATTGAAGATTTCGCTTCACTCGCTACGCTCGTTACGCTCATCAATTAGCTTTTTATTTTTCGCTGGTTTTTAAATTATTTTTGTCTTTGTTGGTGTGGCTTGTCATGCCGTGTGGCTTACAGAGGCCTTACCTAGCGCCGAAAAGCCGGGTTTTCAGTATGCTGTTAGCACAGAAGTAGCTGGTGCTATTGTAGGGCCGAAACGTTGTCCGCGCTTCGTAACGCCCCGGGGTTGTACACTTTGAAAGTAGGAATTTTTTTTTTTTCTTTGCTTGCTCGAGCTTAGGGGTGTACGCAGTGAAAATCGGCGGGTGATCTTCAAATTCAAACTATCGCTTTGTTAGAAGGCTTACGTGCGATTTCCTAGACATTTTCTTATGGTTATCTTTGATTTTAATTGGATGAGCGAAGCAAAGACTTCAATTTGACCACCCGTGGAAAAAAAGTCCATGTGTTTTTTTTTTTGTTTTTTTTCGTTTGTTTTTTTGTGTGTTTGTTCGCGCTCTACCGTCCAAACGGCTGATCCGATTTTGATGAAATTTTCAGTGTACCTGAATCTGTTCAGAACTTAGACCCCCTGCGTTTTTCAGCTTGATAGCTTTAGAACTTTTCTCAAAAATCCAAATTTACGAAAACTTTCTAAACAAAACTCACGCTATATTTTCCGTAGTAAAACATAAATAGATCAGGTGTTATTCATTTTAATGCCAAATAAAATTTAATTAATCGATTCACTGTAACTGTAAAAGTGTACAACTGTTATAAGAATTAAGTAGAAAAACCCCAAGAAAATATGCAAGATGGCAAAAAAAAATTATAGACATTATTCTAGTGTAAGATTTTGATATTTTGAAAAAGCGCATCACGGAATTAGTTTTATAACTTTGTGAAACGTGAATAGCGGTAATGATTTCAAGTAAGACCTAATCCTTGATAAGCCGGTGCCAGGCTTTGTACCCTGCTGCTGCCTTTAGGTCCATGACATTGCTTGACATCGTGACATCATGACATGACATGACATCCATCCCTCTGTCCGTTGCTTGACATCACGGCATCGTGACATCATGACATGACATGACATGATATCCATCCCTCTGTCCGTTGCTTGACATCACGGCATCGTGACATGACATGACATTGCTTGACATCACGGCATCGTGACATCATGACATGACATGACATCCATCCCTCTGTCCGTTGCTTGACATCACGGCATCGTGACATGACATGACATTGCTTGACATCACGGCATCGTGACATCATGACATGACATGACATGACATCCATCCCTCTGTCCGTTGCTTGACATCACGGCATCGTGACATGACATGACATTGCTTGACATCACGGCATCGTGCCATCATGACATGACATGATATCCATCCCTCTGTCCGTTGCTTGACATCACGGCATCGTGACATGACATGACATTGCTTGACATCACGGCATGACATGACATGACATCCATCCCTCTGTCCGTTGCTTGACATCACGGCATCGTGACATGACATGACATTGCTTGACATCACGGCATCGTGACATCATGACATGACATGACATGATATCCATCCCTCTGTCCGTTGCTTGACATCACGGCATCGTGAAATCATGACATGACATGACATCCATCCCTCTGTCCGTTGCTTGACATCACGGCATCGTGACATGACATGACATTGCTTGACATCATGACATGACATGACATGACATCCATCCCTCTGTCCGTTGCTTGACATCACGGCATCGTGACATGACATGACATTGCTTGACATCACGGCATCGTGCCATCATGACATGACATGATATCCATCCCTCTGTCCGTTGCTTGACATCACGGCATCGTGACATGACATGACATTGCTTGACATCACGGCATGACATGACATGACATCCATCCCTCTGTCCGTTGCTTGACATCACGGCATCGTGACATGACATGACATTGCTTGACATCATGACATCGTGACATCATGACATGACATGACATCCATCCCTCTGTCCATTGCTTGACATCACGGCATCGTGACATGACATGACATTGCTTGACATCATGACATCGTGACATCATGACATGACATTGCTTGACATCATGACATCGTGACATCATGACATGACATGACATCCATCCTCCTGTCCGTTGCTTGCAGTCGGCTGCAGCCACCGACAATCCCACGCGTTCTTCGTGCGGTCGCTGCTCGAAGACACCGCGTTCCCCGCGACGCCCTGCGCGTCGTGGACCAAGTTCCGACGCCGCGAGTGTCTGGCAGCGTCGCCACGGCAACAGGTCTTCATGGGCGTCGCCGCGCCCGAGTGGTAAGCGAAAGATTGAATTTTGTTAAATGTCGGAGAAAAAAAAAATAATTATTTTCTGAGCAGGGCTACTTTAAGCTTCGATCACTACTTCGACTACCACTAGGAAGTGGTCGAAGCTTTAAAGGCCTTGTGAGGGGAAGAATATCATAATTTGGGTTTTTAATTGAGTTTTAGATCGATTTGCCTTCAAAACAAACATTGGAAACTAGAAATGTCAAAAAGTCACAAGTCCCGAGCTAGCGCGCTAGAATGATACGTCATACTCGGCAGACAGTGGTGGGGGAATAGCGCGGCGCGGCGCGGGGAGCGGGTTACCAGTCGCCAGCCGGCCGGCGAGACCTGCTAGGAGTACGAGCTAGGCGATCGGGAGCGACGTTTCGCTGCCATTCTAAATGATTTTGTTATGCAATGTGCAATACTGTATCGCTGAATCCTTATCTAATATTAACCCTGTGGTTCAGTATGTTTTCATCGCTTTATAACATGTCTATGCACGCCTTCAATTATAATCCTATTTTTATGAAATTTTGGAAACGCACTCGATACGACATTCTACCGTGCAACGGCGGGGTCTTGCTGCGGTTTGACCAAAATGGACCCTTTTCGGTTGGGTTGGGTTTGGCAGTTGGGTCGGGTCAGAAATGGTAGGATTAGAAGGGGTGGGGGAGGACTATATATATAATATTATTATGTCAAGCATTGGTTAGCGCTCACGTGATAATGATGTGAAATGAGATAAATGCCAGATGCCAGTGCAACTTATGCTGGATCCAGGCTATGAAAATGCTCTTCTTTAGTCGACAGAGCTCAGAGCTAGTGAGAAGTCAACGTTTTGTGGCCGCGTTCACTATCTATTTTTAAAATGGTTCATTGTTGTGTGACAGACTGCTACAATGATAGTAAGAAGGAAATTACCTATAAAGATACAAAAGTTCGGATTGGTTATCACAGTTTTCCTAAACGGGACCAATCGCCTAAGAGATATCGTGTTTGTTTGGATAAAATAAGTAGAAAAGACTTCGCGCCATCGAAATATTCCGTTGTTTGTTCCCAACATTTCGAAGAATCGGATTTCAAATCAAATCTTTGACAACAAACGCTCATGCCAGATACCAAATTCAAAATGGCTTTGAAAAAAACTGCTATTCCATCGCTATATTTACGAGGCGAGACCGAGGATGGTTCGACTTTGCACCGAGAGCCACGGCCACCTGCCGCAAAGAGAGCATCTATTTATCTTAGAAAGAAGCAAGTGGCAGAACTTATAGATGCAACTGCAAGCACTAGTGGTGCGACAGCGGCGAGTTCATATTATGATTTTGATGACAGCATTGAGGTTGATGAGCAGGGTTTTCTCGCCAACGAGGATGTGCGAGCGAGTACACCGATGCTTAGTGAAGACAGTGCTTTAGATGTAGGATGTCAGTGTGAGCTAGGTCAGGAAACATTCAAGCATGCGATGGGAATCGCAAGCGATAGCGATTCCAGTGATAATGCAGGCATTTCGTACAGAGACCCTCAAGATTTTTCTTACTGTCTCCCATCGGACAATGACGATACAGACGGTGATAGCGATTCCGAAACAGAAAATGAAAGTGACCGCGAGGAAAAATCTAGTGATTCAAATGAAAAAAATACAATGTTCATCACGTTTTGGTCTTCGTTGCTAATTTTATTCAGCGTGTGCAATCAATGTGCATCGCCCGTCGAGAATATCAGCCGTTCCGTCACTGGGTCAATGTTGACTGTGAAAACCACGTGCAAAAAAGGACACAAATTTACTTGGCGATCTCAGCCATTGGCAAATCGCATACCATTGGGGAATGTGCTTATCGCAAGTGCAGTGTATTTATCAGGATTGACATTTCAAGCAACAAAAACATTTGCCAAAACTTTGAAACTGCAATTCATGTCCAGCTGGACGTACTACAAGCACGTGAAAGCGTGGGTTGCTCCTATCATAAAAGACACATGGCATTCACAAAGTGCTGAGAATCTCAATGATTTACGGTCCAAAGACACCCAGAGAGTTTGGGTTGGGGGCGATGGCCAGTAAGACTCGCCTGGCCACAGCGCTAAATATTGCACTTACACCCTGATGGACATCGAGACCGACAAAATAATAGGTTTTTGTATCATGCAAAAGGGAATGGTTACCGGTGATTTGGAAAAAGCGGCTTGTGATAGGTTGATGACAAAGCTTGTTATCGATGAGAAAGTGCCAATTACTCTCTTCCTTTCCGATCGCCATCGAGGAATAGGCTTACTCATGCGCACCAAGTTTCCCGACATCATTCACGAGTTTGACGTGTGGCACATGGAGAAAAGCCTAATGAAAAAAATTCGGGCATCTACCAAGCAATCCGCTGTCATACCTCAGTGGCACCGAAGTATTCGAAACCATCTTTGGTGGTCATCAAACACATGCGATGGAAACCCCGACCTACTAGTTGAAAAGTTTCAATCTATCATGCACCACGTTTGTGACGAACACTCTTGGGAAAGCGAGGGAAGTATTTTCACGCAATGTGAACATGGGGAGTTACCCGAAGAAGAGCGTTTGTCAAAAATGTGGATTACCCCCAACTCTCACGATTATCAGTTACTCAAAAAACATATCACTGATAAGACTTTCATCAAAGATCCAAGACAAACAAACCATTTTTGTCATACAGGTGGGATTGAATCATACCACAATGTCCGCCTAAAATACATGCCTAAGCGAGTTCATTTTACCTATCAAGGTATGATTCTCCGATCAGTGCTAGCTATGCTGGACCACAATGCCAACATAGGTAGATCAGTGACAGGCGAATCGGTGCGTTATTCTAAAGCTACAAAAAAATGGGTGCTAAGATCAAAATACGAAGAAAAGTCTAATCTTTGGCGAGAAGATTTACTGTCAAAGATATCAGATGTAGCTTGTGGCATTTCATCATTGCCATGCACTCCAGAGGACGACCATCCAGACATACCACAAAACATATCGACTGTTCCCCGACCCTCACTTGAAACTCTGAAAAATACTCGGTTCAAGAGATTTGAGCGATTGTAAATCGTTGCTAGACGAAATAAAAACATTTCGAGAAGAGCATTTTAGTTCGTCTTGCGACATATCAGCGTTGACATGTCTGGTTCAGGACTAACCCCCTACCAATTTGAACCATCATATTCTGCCGCAGAATTAGCTTCTAAAAGTGCACTAAGCGATGCATTATTAGTTCGTGGTGTGGATTTCTGTGGCCGGGCAAATGCTGCAGTGCGCGATTGGTGTTTTTGTGGCGAGTGCACTTCGATGCGAACGGACAATGAGTGTCACTGCTGTCAGGAGAGTGATATAATAACGAAAGTGCGTGGCAGTATTGACTGCATTACATATCATGCTTCTTTTGAGAGTGTAGTTATCAACGCCGATGCACTGAATACTGCAAGACATCACATGATGCTGAGTGCACCATCTGATGAATATAAAAAATATCTCAAATCAACGAACAATCGCTTGTGGCGACACGTTGCCTATAAACAATTCGTGTATTGGATGAATTCATGGTCGACTCTAGGAAAGAACAATAGAAAAGTTATTCCATCGTGTGTTGTAAAAACTGTTAGGGGTGAGTTTGCGGAGCAAGACGACAAGTTGTACACAGGATTTAAACCCTCGGCGTTAGCTGATCCACAATATTTCGACTAACTTGCCAGGTAAGGGTAACAATAGAATGTTTTCATGGTTGGTTTTTGTATTTACTACTTGTATCACCGTGTTATATCTCTCATTATTTCTTGGGAAAATTTTTAATTAATATTTTCACTAATTATTAACCCTCTTGATGATGCGATGTATCAATACAAGTAAACTGAAAGCATCGAAGTCGACTAAATTCGATGTAGGGGGGTCTAAGAAAGGTAAAGGCTATGCGTATGGCTGGCGCGGCAATCTTTCTACAGCTATTATGACGTCACAGCAGAGTCCGCGCGGCGTCTGAGGCAGACACCGGGCGCGGAGGAACAGATGGGCTAGAGCCATTTTTCTTATCTCGTTGCGGGCTAGCAGATATGTGAACCCCACCTTCCCCTCACACGGCCTTTAAGATCACAGATCAGATCATTGGGAAATTTGGCAAGGATCTTCGTTACAGCTCAGCGTGGTAAAGTCTTTTAGTTTATCTTCATAAGTAATACATTTATTCCACTCAATCAAAATTCTATCAAAATGACGTCATGATAGCCACTCGCTAAAGCCAGGCAGAGCAATTCGGGTTGTGATTTCCCTGTCTTCCTTTGTTATTTAGCAGAGATTATTAATATTTTTTCCAGACTGGTAGCACGTCCAGTCTCTGACGTCATCGTATCTAATTCGTAGCAAAAATTTATCATAGCGTGTGGTATCTTTATTCAAGGTCGCATGGTCGGTCTCACCAACCTCGGTGTGAGCCGGTTCAGCGCACGCTCATCCTTCAACGAGCGTGCACGCCCAGCGTTCGTATTTCAAATTTGTGATTTTTGCTCTTTTGACAAAAGCTGTATTTTTTTCTTTCTAGGGCTCGTGGCAAGTATTACCTGTCAACGAGTCCGATGATGATGCCGACTTCATAGTCAAAGCCACGAGATGGAGTTACTTGGGAAAAAACGACGCCGTGTTCGGATTTAATTGAAAACATTTCTTATGATTGTTAACATTGTATAATACACCAATTCCTTTCAATCAAAATTCTATCAAAATGACGTCATGATACCCACTCGCTAAAGCCAGGCAGAGCAATTCGGGTTGTGATTTCCCTGTCTTCCTTTGTTATTTAGCAGAGATTATTAATATTTTTCTTCAAACTCGTAGCACGTCCAGTGGATATCTGATTAAACTTCTTTTTGGATTTTGGATAGACTAATGAATTAACATGAACATAGAAATTTTGCCAAAATGGAAACGCGAAATGTCGAAATGGCCGATATTTCAATTGAACAAATAAATGTTCTTATTGATAAGAATTCTTTTGAAGTATTTTAATAAAAATTAGTAATAAAACATGTGAAGTATATTTTTAGAGATACTTGACGATTCCTTCTAGCACGCAGCATCCCGGGTCCAGATGGCCGTGTCACTCGGTAAGTGGAGGCGCCGGGTCGCCCCGTCTCTACTGTTTCACCGTCTCTAATTTCAGGAATGCAGACTCGGAGCCAAATTTGAACTTTTAGGAATCCAAAAAGCGTTAACAGCCTTGAAGAGTTGTTGGTAAATTAATCAACAAGTTTCTGCTTGTAATGTGGAGGTGCCGGTAAGTTCGATTTATTTTAGTGACGACTGATTTAATCGAAGAAGTCGGTGCAAAAGATGTATGACTCTGTTCAAAACAAGAATGCGCTATCGACCAAAACCTTGGATTAAGCCGTCACTAATTTGAGTTCCTGATGAAAAATTGGTGAAGTAGCTTTTCTCTTCAGATTAAGTTGGACGATTATCGTCCAAGAAAGGCAGGCTGCTTAGTGGATGTTCGCATCTCATTTGATGAATTGCTGAAATTATCGTGCGTTTTGTTAGTCTCGTAATTCAAAATTTTTGCCTTTTTCGGGAATATATAAATAAACATGTAATATTTTGATTGTTATTTTGCTTTTTCAAATTAGGGACCCAATAACTCATGTGCGAGTTTGGAAATAAATGCTGAGAATTGAAACTAAGTTTGGACACAGCTACATTCTTTATAAAAATTTCAGCTTCAGTTTAGATAAGGACTTTTTTCCATCGAATATCATCAGGCGTTATAGCTCCTTGGTTCATTCATTCGCTTGGTTCTGAAACCAGGATGTGTACGAGACTGGTTCGAGTCCCGTAGCATTCGACTTTTTGACCATAGTAAAGATCTTTCACAAAACATATATATTGAAAAATATCAGCTACAATCATGTCCCTCGTTTGGCCGAGTGGTTAAGTCGCTTGGTTCGCAACGCAAAGGTGATGCGTTCAAATCCGAGTGGCTTTTGAGCTTTGCTCATGAATTGAGGTGGCGGGGGCACGCCAACCTCGCGAAATTTTAATATGTACAAAAGGTAAACAAACCACTTGTAATTCATATACCTTAAAAAACTCCTCGTTTGTATCGTGTCTCGCCAGCCGAGTGGTTAAGGTACGAGACTGATAACCCAAAGGTACCGGGTTCGAATCCCGGCCAGTACAGAGAGGTGTGATCTTTTTGCAATTATTTCAGGCGAATGTAATTAAAGATAGTAGCAAAAATTCAAATCTCGGTCGCTTCGCTCCCTCGCTTTGATTTTTTGCGGAAAGTTGAACGTCCCGCCCTAGCACCCTAAGCTTTTGCACTCAGCTTGGCCAAAATGTTAGCTCCAAACAGGCTCGAGTGTGCACAAATTTGGTAGACAGCGCCATCTGGTAGATAAAATTGAACAAATCTGTGACTTAGTATATTTTTTTTATTTTCCTATAACACCTTATTACAACTTCGTGGCTTTGCACGATACATAAGAATGATTTCAATTAAATTAAGAGTTACAAAAAGCTGGATGCTCGGGGAATCGAACCCGCGTCGTTGGATTACTAGACAAGTGGGCTATCCAATGCACCACGCCGCCGATGTTTGATCGGCTCGAATTCTCCCTTCACATTGCACATGGTCAGCTCGTTTGCTTTTTTTAGGCGATTGACTTGTGTTCCTGACATTGCAGACGACCAAGTCCTGTACTTCACTGTTGTACAGTGTGTATTCAGTATTTTGACAATGCCAGACATTGCCAAAAAGCAACGCCTCTTGCTGGGATCGAACCCGCGTCGCTCGTAACTCTCATCCGAGAGCCTGCGTACTATCCACTGGGCCACGCTGTTGTATGGAAATTTGCGTCTATATTTCCTACCCATTCACTGTGATGAACCTAGAGGCTGTAATAAATTGAACGGCAAAGTTTTTCTCTGGCTGTTAGGTGTCTCAGCTTGGCTCTTCGTGACGTGAGAACTAGCAAGCATCGTACAACGAAGATGTTCCAGCCAAAGATTGTTGACAAAAAGCCACGCCGGCAACGGGGATCGAACCCCGGCCTTCCTGGTGGGAGACAGAGATGCTGTGCACTCGACCACACAGCAGATGAAGATGACGAGGCATTTGATTTGTTTTCAACACTCATCGACCACGGCCTAGAAGTAGTATAATATGATTACTCAAGAATATCTCACAACGCAACTGGGACTTTTGCAACAAGCTTCGCTTCGATAAAAGGACAGACACTCTCGCAAAAAATGCACGCTACATTTGATCAACAGGCTGGCTGGACCACGGTGCTCACCTTGCCGAGTGCACGGCTACACTGCTTCTCATCGAAATCATCTCGAGCTATTATAGTCTGCTGATAGTTGAGACCACCAATCAGAGATTGCGCTGTTGTCAAAATCACACCGCTATCACTATTATGCGCTCAAACACAAGATTTAACAAGAAGGGGGTGAATAAATAGACAGGTTACAGAGACATGAGCTTCACGCTCGTCAATTGTCGAAAGCTTGAGAAGCTCGGTGCGCTGTGGACGACGTTCTCAGACTCACTGGATGCTTCATTTGCCGGGCAGTGCTCTTATAAAGCACAAGTCACGTGTTAGCATGCAGATCTCGTACAAGTTCCCCTGCGAGGGGAGGGGATGGATTCAAAAACCCATCTTAGTCACGTGCGAGTTTGTATATAAATGCTGGACAATTTTGCGTTGCATTGTATTATATACTCGGGTGATATGAAATTAAAATTAAAGGATTTTAGCTTCACTTTAGATAAGCAACTATATTAAAGGAAAATTTCATCTGGCGTTATGGCTTGTTGGTGAAGTTGCTAGGTTGTAAAACTACAAAGTGTATGAGACTGGTTCGATCCCCCTAGCTTCCGACTTTTTTACCATTGTAAAGATCTTTCACAAAACATATATATTGAAAAATATCAGTAGCAATCACATCACTCGAATGGCAGAGTGGTTAAGTCGCTTGGTTCGAAACGCAAAGGTGATGCGTTCAAATCCGAGTGGCTTTTGAGCTTTGCTCATGAATAGGGGTGGCGGGGGTACGCCAACCTCGCGAAATTTTAATAAGTACAAAAGGTAAACAAACCACTTGTAATTCATCTACCTTAAAAATCTCCTCGTATGTATCGTGTCTCGCCAGCCGAGTGGTTAAGGTACGAGACTGACAACCCAAAGGTACCGGTTTCGAATCCCGGCCAGTACAGAGAGGTGTGATCTTTTTGCAATTATTGACAATCAAAGCGAGGTCGCTTCGCTCCCTCGCTTTGATTTTTTGCGGAAAGTTAAACGTCCCACCCTAGCACCCTAAGCTTTTGCACTCGGTTTGGCCAAAATGTTAGCTCCAAACAGCCTCGAGTGTGCACAAATTTGGGAGACAGCGCCATCTGGTAGATAAAATTGAACAAATCTGTGACTTAGTATATATTTTTTATTTTCCTATAACACCTTATTACAACTTCGTGGCTTTGCACGATACATAAGAATGATTTCAATTAAATTAAGAGTTACAAAAAGCTGGCTGCTCCGGGAATCGAACCCGCGTCGCTAGATCACTAGGCAAGTGGGCTATCCAATGCACCACGCCGCCGATGTTTGATCGGCTCGAATTCTCCCTTCACATTGCACATGGTCAGCTCGTTTGCTTTTTTTAGGCGATTGACTTGTGCTCCTGACATTGCAGACGACCAAGTCCTGTACTTCACTGTTGGACAGTGTGTATTCAGTATTTTGACAATGCCAGACATTGCCAAAAATCTAAGCCTCTTGCCGGGATCGAACCCGCGTTGCACGGAACTCTCACCCGAGAGCCTGCGTACTATCCACTGGGCCACGCTGTTGTATGGAAATTTGCGTCTATATTTCCTGCCCATTCACTGTGATGAACCTAGAGGCTGTAATAAATTGAACGGCAAAGTTTTTCTCTGGCTGTTAGGTGTCTCAGCTTGGCTCTTCGTGACGTAAGAACTAGCAAGCATCGTACAACGAAGATGTTCCAGCCAAAGATTGTCGGACAAAAAGCCACGCCGGCAACGGGGATCGAACCCCGGCCTTCCTGGTGGGAGACAGCGATGCTGTGCACTCGACCACCCAGCATGGTGATGATCGTGAGGCATGAGCTCTAAGGGTGTACGCCAGCTCCAGGGAGCGAACTTGGACCGCACAGAACTTTCATTCGAAAGCCATCGTGTAATCCACTAGACCACGCAACTGTTGGGATCTGTGTTTTTTTTTCATGCTTATTGATTGGGATAATCATAATGGCATAACAGTCGCCTCGATTAGATCTACAGTAGGTAAAATATACCAATCGAGCCTCCGGGGCAATACTTCAGAAGCTTTTTGGTCAGTGCGACTATTTGAAAAACAGCTTTGTTTGATGAGATCAGCGATCAAAAATACAAATTATACATGAAACATATTTTTACTGTATCGTGTTTTCTTACAGTTTGGGATGGGTGACATTGACGGCTTGGCGTAGAAGATAGAATATGCCTGATTCTAATTGGAAGTCACGGGTTTGGTCTCGGGGACTGGGAATATTTTATGCTACTGTAAAGTCGCAACCTTGAAGAGAAAATTAGGATACGGAAATATTATTATCTTTAAATATAGCGCCGTCCATCAACCTGGCGCCTCCACTCGCCAAACAGCACGGTCTTCTAGAATTCAACGTGTTTTTTCGCACGGATGCCGAGAGTCCTAAATTATGACCGTCATTTTCTTTGTTGCCTTGTTTGAAAAAAATACGTGGTTTTTATCCATTGAATTTAGCATTATCGGACGTGGCAGGAGGTCATACAAGTTCATCACGAGCCATCTGAAATTTTGAGAGCATTTACAAAGTCGATTTGGTTTACGGATAGAACCGTTACCCCGGGCTAAAAACTCGCCTGTAATCCATTTATTTCAATTTCTCTTACAAGTGTACAGTTAAGTAGCGGTGGTAAGGTGGTATAAGTATAATATAATGATAATGATAATATAATATAATACAATAATAATAATAATAATGGTAATAATACTAATAATAATAATAATCTACAGGAACGTTATTTATTTATTTATTACAGTGAGGAACAATATTGAGACTATGAACTTTGAACATTTTGTTCGACAGTTCCTTTGCTTTGGTCCGCAGTTCAGGGTTGAGTCTGTTCCACTGTCTTATGGTCCTATTTGTGAATGAGTATTTGCCAGTGTCCGTTTGGGCACCTCTCTCCCTATATCTCGGACCCAACCTTCCTTCTCTGCCGCATTCTTCCAATCTATCCCCAGTTTCCTTCCATCCTTCCTGCTCACAAATCACTCTGTGCATTGCACTTAGTCTTGCCAAGGCCCTTCGGCTTTCTAGGCTCATCCATCCTAGCTCCTGTAACATGTCAGTCGGGCTCTCCATTACTCTGACACCCTTCTCCCACCTAAACCTTCCAGTTCTGCCAGTTACTCTCCTCGCTGCAAGTCTCTGTACTCTCTCCACCTCCTGGATTTCTCCCAGTCTGTATGGGTCCCATATTATTGCCCCATACTCCACTATAGGCCTCACTAGTGTAGTGTACGCTTTCTCCTTTACCTTACTTCCTGATCCCTGGAGGGTGCGCATTATAAAGTTAAGGCTCCGTATTCCTTTCTCTGCTACCTTCACGACCTGGCTTTTCCATTCGAGCTTCCGATCTAGCCATACTCCTAGGTATTTGGCCCCGTTCATTTTACCCAGCTCATGTCCTTCGAGATTGTAGGTCTTTGGTCTCTGCTCCTTTTTTTTGCTGAAAGCTACTATTTCACATTTTGAAAGGTTTAGTTGCATTTTGTTGTCTTGCATCCATTCTCCTACTCTATCAAGGTCTTCCTGGAGTGTTTCTTCATCAAACTCTTCTCTGACCTCTCTGTATACGACACAGTCATCGGCAAAGAGTCTTATTTTACTTTTAATATTTAGGACAATGTCATTGATATAAATTATGAATAAGAGGGGGCCCAGGACACTCCCTTGCGGGACTCCGGAAGTTACTTTCACCTCGTCTGATATTTCCCCTTCTAACCTGACCCTCTGTTCTCGATTCGATAAAAATTCGTTTATTATATTTACAACTGCCTTGTCCTCTATTAGGGCATCCACCTTCTGGATCAGTCTATAATGTGGCACCTTGTCGAATGCCTTTTTCATGTCAAGGAATGCCGCGTCTATTTCTCCGCCACTATCCAGCACATCTGCCAATTCCTGGACCAGTGCTACCAGCTGAGTCTCACACGAGTGCTTACTTCTGAATCCATGCTGGGCCTGTGTCAGGGATTCGTTATTATGTAATGCGGCCCTTATGTATTTATCTATTATTTTTTCGAGGACTTTGCACACTGTACTGGTTAGGCTTATCGGTCTGTAGTTGCTCAGCCTTCTTTTTTCACCACCCTTGAAAATTGGGATGACTACTGCCTTTTTCCAAACTGATGGAATTTCACCCTCCCTGATAATTTGGTTGAATAGTGAGTCCAGATAACAGGCTGCCTCAAATCCTGCGATTTTGAGGAAAGATGCAGTCATTCCATCTATTCCTGGGGATTTTCCTCTCTTGAGGCTCTGGACAGCTGTCATGACTGCCTCTATGTTTATCACAATTGGTTTAGGTCCTCTGAGTTTAAGGGGGATTTTCTCTGGGTATGCCACGAGGTCCGAGAACACTTCGGAGTAGTACCTGTTTAGTGCGTCGGCCTTTTCTTTTGCCTCTACATATTCAACTCCCTCATCATCAACTAGGACAGGGATAGCATTACCTCCGTTTCTTGTCCTACGTATGTGCCCATAGAGTTTTTTCCAGCCCTCTCTTTCCCCACTTCGTAGCATTCCTAGGAAGTACTCATCCCTTGCCTCTTTTATGGCTACTTTGATTTCTGTTTTCTTTTCCATTAACTCCTTTTTTGTTCCCTCCCTTAAGCGTTTCCCTTTGTTGTATATACCCCTGGCCTTCCTTTTTAGACTTCTGACCTTGTTGTCATAGTATGGGGGATCTCCATTTGCCTTGCTTATCTTAACTGGTATGTGCCTCCTGCTTGAGTTCATGAATATTGCCATCAATTCAGTCCATCTTTGTTCGACAGGCGCTTGGGACAAGTCCCAGCTTTCAAAGTTATCCCAGAGCTCCTGTTTTAGTCTGCAGGTATCTGCTTTTTCGTAGCACCAAATTTCTTTCATTCCCTCTACCTGTCTGGAATGGCTGATATTTTCTTTCTCTATCTCTACTAGCACCATTTTGTGATCACTAATTCCTTCAAATACCTCACTTCTAATTATTATGTCAATAGGTCTAACTAATACTATGTCCAATAGATTAATTTTTCCGTCAGCCTTCTGCCTGGTTCCTTTTGATACTGCCTGTTCGAAACCCAGGCTAAGTATCCTATTTATATGTAATTGCACAGCTCCCGTCCCTTCAGAGCTGGATTTCCACGTCGCGTCTGGGAAGTTCAGATCCCCTGCTATTAGCACCCTTTTGTCCATGCCTAGGGATTCTACTCTCTCCTCTAGGCATTCCATGAACTCCGCTCCTCCTGGACCAGTTCGGTATCCCCCTATAATGTAAGTGAGGCTCCCATTCCCCTTCATTTTTACGCACATTAGTTCGAATTTATCATCTACCCAAACGGTGGATGCGTTTAGTTGCTTTTTACATGCTATAAGGACTCCTCCTCCGTACTTGTTGCGATCCCTGCGGTGTATTGAGAAGCCATTCAGTACTATTTCTCCAGGGACAATCTCGTCACTAAGCCATGTCTCCACTACTACTAGTACGCTAGGGTCATATATGCCAGCAAGTGTCCTCAGATCATCTATCTTATTTTTAACACTCCTAGCGTTCACTAATATTAGAGTGAGTGGCCCACTTTTGGTATCTAGGTTATTACCATCCCTGTGGCCAGATTTTTCTGTTCCTGGATGGCGTCACAAATCCATATTGTTTTTACGCTTTATCGGCCTTTTTGACCTGCGTAGGTGCGGCTGCTGCTGTTGATGTTGGTCGGCACTAGGCTTATGAATGGGCCGAGCAGGAGGCTCCAGGCCAGTCAGGTGGGCGGCAGCAGCGTGACTTGGTCGAGCAGGCTCCAGGCCAGTCAGGTGGGCGGCAGCAGCGTGACTTGGTCGAGCAGGCTCCAGGCCAGTCAGGTGGGCGGCAGCAGCGTGACTTGGCCGAGCAGGCTCCAGGCCAGTCAGGTGGGCGGCAGCAGCGTGACTTGGCCGAGCAGGCTCCAGGCCAGTCAGGTGGGCGGCAGCAGCGTGACTTGGCCGAGCAGGCTCCAGGCCAGTCAGGTGGGCGGCAGCAGCATGACTTGGCCGAGCAGGCTCCAGGCCAGTTAGGTGGGCGGCAGCAGCGTGACTTGGCCGAGCAGGCTCCAGGCCAGTCAGGTGGGCGACAGCAGCGTGACTTGGCCGAGCAGGCTCCATGCAAGTCAGGTGGGCGGCAGCAGCTTGACTTGGCTGAGCAGGCTCCAGGCCAGTCAGGTGGGCGGCAGCAGCTTGACTTGGCTGAGCAGGCTCCAGGCCAGTCAGGTGGGCGGCAGCAGCGTGACTTGGCCGAGCAGGCTCCAGGCCAGTCAGGTGGGCGGCAGCAGCGTGACTTGGTCGAGCAGGCTCCAGGCCAGTCAGGTGGGCGGCAGCAGCGTGACTTGGCCGAGCAGGCTCCAGGCCAGTCAGGTGGGCGGCAGCAGCGTGACTTGGCCGAGCAGGCTCCAGGCCAGTCAGGTGGGCGGCAGCAGCGTGACTTGGCCGAGCAGGCTCCAGGCCAGTCAGGTGGGCGGCAGCAGCGTGACTTGGCCGAGCAGGCTCCAGGCCAGTCAGGTGGGCGGCAGCAGCGTGACTTGGCCGAGCAGGCTCCAGGCCAGTCAGGTGGGCGGCAGCAGCGTGACTTGGCCGAGCAGGCTCCAGGCCAGTCAGGTGGGCGGCAGCAGCGTGACTTGGCCGAGCAGGCTCCAGGCCAGTCAGGTGGGCGGCAGCAGCGTGACTTGGCCGAGCAGGCTCCAGGCCAGTCAGGTGGGCGGCAGCAGCGTGACTTGGCCGAGCAGGCTCCAGGCCAGTCAGGTGGGCGGCAGCAGCGTGACTTGGCCGAGCAGGCTCCAGGCCAGTCAGGTGGGCGGCAGCAGCGTGACTTGGCCGAGCAGGCTCCAGGCCAGTCAGGTGGGCGGCAGCAGCGTGACTTGGCCGAGCAGGCTCCAGGCCAGTCAGGTGGGCGGCAGCAGCGTGACTTGGCCGAGCAGGCTCCAGGCCAGTCAGGTGGGCGGCAGCAGCGTGACTTGGTCGAGCAGGCTCCAGGCCAGTCAGGTGGGCGGCAGCAGCGTGACTTGGCCGAGCAGGCTCCAGGCCAGTCAGGTGGGCGGCAGCAGCGTGACTTGGCCGAGCAGGCTCCAGGCCAGTCAGGTGGGCGGCAGCAGCGTGACTTGGCCGAGCAGGCTCCAGGCCAGTCAGGTGGGCGGCAGCAGCGTGACTTGGCCGAGCAGGCTCCAGGCCAGTCAGGTGGGCGGCAGCAGCGTGACTTGGCTGAGCAGGCTCCAGGCCAGTCAGGTGGGCGGCAGCAGCGTGACTTGGCCGAGCAGGCTCCAGGCCAGTCAGGTGGGCGGCAGCAGCGTGACTTGGCCGAGCAGGCTCCAGGCCAGTCAGGTGGGCGGCAGCAGCGTGACTTGGCCGAGCAGGCTCCAGGCCAGTCAGGTGGGCGGCAGCAGCGTGACACAGCTGGGCTTTTGTTTCAGTTTGCGGCGATAGCGGGGCTGGGAGCAAGTCTAGATCTGTTTTGAGTGGGACTTCCCATTTTTCAAGATTTTTTGGTGACAGCTTTCTGGGCCTAAAGTATGCGGTGACACTGATGTTTGTGTTATAAAAGGCACTCGTTATTACGCCTTTAACAATTTCCCATTTTAGATTATCCAGCCCACATCCTATTGGCGGAATAGCTAGGTTTTTCACTTTAGCCCTGATGCACTCGTCACGTAGGGCCAGAACACACTTTCGGAAGTCCGCAATGTTTGGTTTGTCCTGGGACAGTGATTTAGTAACCAGGTAGAAGACCTGCCTGTCATTGTCCTTTATGCATGCCAGTTCCCCGGCCACCAGATTTAGGGCTTTCAGTTTTTCTACTTTTCCGAATTTCTTTTTAAATTGTTGTGCTCTTCCGCGCGACATTTTGAAGTCAGCCGCAACGCAGTGCGCTAAAGAATGAAGCGGCGATGCACTAAACACGTTGCCCGCGCATTCTACAAGTTTCCACCCACTACTTGTAGATAGGGCTGGTATCGCCGATGCGGGTTGATCAAGGTTGACCAGTTTAACCCTAGTTTCACTATGGCTATTTTCTCCTAACATTTTCATGAGTGAATCCTTGAGCGATCGCACTTCTGCTTCCAACCAGGTTACCCTCGCAGTTAGATCGTGAACATTCCATTTCGATGGCTTGAGTGCTGAATTGGTGAACGTCAGTGAACAGGTCCTCGTTCGGGCATGATGTGTAGACATGGTCACAGCACCGCGCGATGCCTGGACGTATATATTATTGCTCACCCTTATGTCCGAAGTCGACGGCGCACGTAATTTATTATTTTTTTCACTCGAGGTATAAAAGGTCAATTACTCTTGCATGTAATTATTAGCAAGAACTTCACTAGAATACCTATTTCGATGTGTAGAAGTTAGATCTATCCACCAGCACAAACAGGCTGGTCGCCATCTTGGAAACCATTTCGAACACAAACTCGGCCGTTCCCAAAATCAAGCAAAAGAAATACATTTTTCAAGCGAAGAAAAACGTTTATTGAACTCTCAAATAAATTAAAACAATCACCAAATACTTGACCAGGCTGTAGGATGCAGGACACTCTGCCAGCAAACATCTCACCAGGCTGTAGGATGCAGGACACTCTGCCAGCAAACATCTCACCAGGCTGTAGGATGCAGGACACTCTGCCAGCAAACATCTCACCAGGCTGTAGGATGCAGGACACTCTGCCAGCAAACATCTCACCAGGCTGTAGGATGCAGGACACTCTGCCAGCAAACATCTCACCAGGCTGTAGGATGCAGGACACTCTGCCAACAAACATCTCACCAGGCTGTAGGATGCAGGACACTCTGCCAGCAAACATCTCACCAGGCTGTAGGATGCAGGAAACTGTGGAATCAAATACTTGACCAGGCTGTGGAATGCAGGACACTATGCAATCAAAAATCTCACCTGGCTGTAGAATGCAGGAAACCGTGCAATCAAATATGTCACCAGTCACCAGGCTGTGAAAAGCAGGAAACTCTCTCAAAATAGCATTGTCTCGCTGGCCACAGAACCGTCAACGAATTGCTTCAAAAACGTGGCAGATCTAAGTTCAGAGAAAACGAAGGTCCACCGAAATTTTCATCAAAATCCGTTTTGGCGTTTGGCCGGAATCGTGCGAACAAACACACAAAAAAACCAAAAAGACAAAAAAAAAAAAAAAAACATTCCGGATTTTTTTTAGCAGTAAAGTGAAATTGAAGATTTTGCTTCACTCGCTACGCTCGTTACGCTCATCAATTATGGTTACTTTGCATGTTAGTGGAATTGAATTTGGATGAAAAGGTGGTGTAAGGTAGAGTGAGTCTTCAATGAGGCAGAAGAACAGATGAAATTGTTATAAGACAGGGCACAACTTCTTCTAAAACCTGACTTTCATTGCAGATTTCCTTTCATTTCATTTCATTACAATATAATACCTAGATTTTCTCAATGATCATTTTTTAAGTCTCACAATACTTATAGAAATAAATAAAGCAGAAGTTTAAAACGGCAAATAAGCTTCGCCAATGTACAAAATCAACGCAGGAATACAAAGACATCAATAATTCATTCTTCTCATGAGAGAGAAATTGGAAACTTTTATCGATGCAGACGCGATGCCGACAAGCCTGGAAGACGCGTTGCCCGTTGAAAAGCAAACAACCAGAAGTTGACCCTGGAACCAACTAAATCAAGTGCGGTTAGCCCGCAGCCTGGACGTTCGAGCAGACATCTCATGGCTGTAGAATACAGGAAACTCTCGCCTCCCACCGATGGTAACGAACCTGTCGTAGCGGATAAGCCACCGCTGTCGCTGGGTCTAGTAGGGAGGCGGCTGCTGCTGGTAAAGTTGGTGCTGCTGTTGCTGCTGCGGCTGTTGCTGGCTCGACAGCTGCCGTTGCAGATGCGCCACCAGCGTCGGTTGCTGCTGGTTGCCGGGAACTTGCTGCTGTTGCTGCTGCTGTTGTTGCTGCTGCTGCTGCTGCTGTTGGAGCTGCAGCATTTGCTGTCTTAGCCGTTGCTGATTCACCTGCTGTAGTGACGTAAAAAATAAATATTTAATGATATTTAACGACACGGAGAAATGTTATTTGATATCGCATGTGAAGAGGATGGATGAGATAAGAATGGCCAAGAGAGAATTTGAAAAAAGTGTAGTCGGAAGAAGAAAGGTGGGAAGACCGAGAGAGAAGTGGGGTGGTTTGATTAAAGAAGATTTAGAGAAGAGACAAAGGAATTGGAAGAAGGTAGAATTAGAGAAATTGTGGGAAGATAAAGAAGCATGGAAAGCGTAAGTGGAAATGGAAGAAGAAGAAGAGAAGAGTCAAGAAGAGGAGGAAGAAACATCGACAGGCCTGGCCGGCCGGATGACTTTGAGAATGCCTTAATTTGTGTTTTTTGTGCAAAAAATCATTGACCCTAACGGACGAATAAAATTGATTATTATTATATCGCTGTGAATTTCAGAGCTATTCTTGATAGCCATCATGTTCCATACACACAAAAACTGGTCCGTTTTATCTTCGATCACAGTGATCGAAGATTACACAAAAGGCCTTGGATTGTTTTGTCATTATTTATCTACTGCTTTGTAGTTGTAGCGTGCTCTTTGTGCCTACAGACAGCATACAGAGCACCAACACAGAATACTTAAACGAGATCACAACGGTAATCCGACACAAAAGAACAGTGCCATATTTAATCCAAAAATGAATCAATCAGTTTAACATTCTCGTACGACGCTTCTTCTCACGTCGCGTCCTCAGTCCCTAGCCGAGCCCTCCCGGCAAGTTGTTCATCCTTTGCGCGGTCGATCGCCAACGAACGGACTTCAAGGAACGGACTTCGACAAACGGACTTCAACGAACAGCCTTTAACGAACGGACATCAACGAACGCCCCCCGACCGGTCGGACGTACCTGCTGAAACTGCTGCTGCTGCCCTGGATGACCCTGGGGAGGCGCCACCCCCGACGGCATCTGTCCGCGTCCGAACGGCGGCGGCGGCTGCTGGCCGAGCGGCCCCATCGTGCTCATCGTCACGTTCGGAGCCTGCAGAACGGGGGGGCGGCGTTAGAAAGTAGGTAGGCTGCGTTGGGAGCTGCTAGAACCTTCGTGGGATGACGACGGTGTCTGGAGAGAGTCTTTTAGAACATCCTCGGGATGAAAAACTGCCCCTGCGGAGTCTATGAAGACTTTTTCCTTATTAAAGCACATGGTTTACAAGAATGGGACGGAGTTAAGAGGTCATCTGGAGTTTGCCTGAGTTTTTAAAAGGTCAGAAATACAACGTGAACATATCAGTTTCGTTGGCGTAAATCAGTAAAAATGGATTTTTTGGTAGATCAGATAGGTTGGTTGGGTTTAGAAGGTTGGTAAAAAAATTCAGTACGATATATTTGTTAGCCGCAGGACCAGACAAAGGTTAACATTAATGAAATTGATGGGAAGGTATTGTTTCTATGAGAGGATAAGGAACAGGAAACGGCTCGGCGTGATCAAAGGGAGAGCAGCGTAAGAAGCAAGCCTGCGTTCCTAAAGAAATCCATATCCATTGTTCGAAACGAATTAACAATTCAAAATTTGTATCCAGATTTGAACCCGGATCTTTGCCTGTCCAGGCAATGCACTTTTCTGTGCTGCTATCGATATTTGATGTTTGATATTTGTTTATTTCATCTTACAAGTGTACAGTTAATGCACCGTGGTAAGGTATTGATATTATTGGATGAGCGAGCGAAGCGAGCGAAATCCTTCAATTTCACAACATAGGGGAAAAAAAAGCATTTGGATTTTTGTTTTTTTTTTTGTTTGTAACAAAAACGAGCAGCCCTACTAAAAGGTCACAGATCGTTACGAAATTTGGCAAAAACGTTCGTGGTGACTCAGCGAGGTGCTGTATGGTTTTTGAGCAAAATCTGGTGAGCCATTTTGTTTTTATGAGCAAAAACCCGTTAATTTTTCAGTTTTTTGGTACTAGCTTCGTAACTAATTAACCGATCCGCACCAAATTTGGATTGAATATATATAATAACAAGTTAAACGAATTGCCTAAGTTTCAGATTCGTACATGAAGTATTTTGCTAATCAGAAAAAAAAATGACTTAAATAAAAAAATATACATGATCATGAAAGCACCGTTTTCAACAATATGATTGTCAAATGTTTTCCGTTTGGATTTCCTCACAGAGATTACGGCTTGCTCATCCTGCAACGAGTGTAGGCTCTACTAATCGTTTACCTAGTTATAGATAACATTATGAAAGTAAAAAGTACTTATATGCAGACGACCAATTGTGGAATTGACGATAAGTTTATTCGAGTTGTCGGGCTCCATATTTCAGGCATGATATTTCGCTTCCAACAGTAAATATGTACCGTTCATGCAACGAGTAATCGCATTTAGGTCCTAATCACACTAACTCGTAACGCTAGACAGGAGCTAAGCGAACGGCGACGCACCTGCAAATACTGCTGCCGCGGCTGCCCCATCGCCCGGTACTCCGCCTGCCGTTGCGAAACCATCGGACCCTGCGGCCCGAAGCCCTGGCCAGGCACGGGACCCTGCGCTTGTTGCGGGAATCCAGCCATCATCTGCTGCTGCTGCTGCGGTTGCTGCTGCTGCTGCTGCTGCTGCTGCTGCTGCTGCTGTGGCTGCATCTGTTGCCCGCCGTAACCCGCGTAGCTCTGGTTCATGCCTGCGGGAAGCCGTAGAGCGTTGGGTGAGCGGTTCGTATGCGCGGTTCGCTGCGTGCTTGCTAAGTTGGCAGCCTTGGAAAGTGGTGCTAGATTCTAGAGCCGGTTTCAAGCAGTGATGCGACATGCACTGGAGCCCCGAGGAGCCTCAATACCGCATCAAAGTCTCGCTGTACGAAGCCCTATCCATGGCTATAGAGATCAGTGGGAAGACATGATAAAGTGTCTCAATACGGCATCAAAGTCTCGCTGTACAAAGCGCTATCCATGGCTATAGAGATCAGTGGGAAGACATGATAAAGTGTCTCAATACGGCATCAAAGTCTCGCTGTACGAAGGGCCATCCATGGCTATAGAGATCAGTAGGAAGACATGATAAAGTGTCTCAATACGGCATCAAAGTCTCACTGTACGAAGCGCTATCCATGGCTATAGAGATCAGTGGGAAGACATGATAAAGTGGCTCAATACGGCATCAAAGTCTCGCTGTACGAAGTGCTATCCATGGCTATAGAGATCAGTGGGAAGACATGATAAAGTGTCTCAATACGGCATCAAAGTCTCACTGTACGAAGCGCTATCCATGGCTATAGAGATCAGTGGGAAGACATGATAAAGTGGCTCAATACAGCATCAAAGTCTCGCTGTACGAAGCGCTATCCATGGCTATAGAGATCAGTGGGAAGACATGATAAAGTGGCTCAATACGGCATCAAAGTCTCGCTGTACGAAGTGCTATCCATGGCTATAGAGATCAGTGGGAACTGGGAAGACATGATAAAGTGTCTCAATACGGCATCAAAGTCTCGCTGTACGAAGCGCTATCCATGGCTATAGAGATCAGTGGGAAGACATGATAAAGTGGCTCAATACGGCATCAAAGTCTCACTGTACGAAGCGCTGCCCATGGCTGAAGAGATCAGAGGCTTAACGGTGGACTAACCTTGCTGCATGGCGGGGTACATCGGGGCAGGGCCCTGCTGAGGCTGCCCCTGCTGCCCAGGGAACATCTGCACCGGGCCCGAGTGCTGCCCACGGAGCTGTTGCCTGAAACACAAACGTACCGAATTATTTTACGTCAAACAAGCTGCACAGGTTGCTGGTTTTGCAATGTGTTTTTGATGGCAGAGTGTCCTGCATCCGACAGCCTGGTGAGATGTTTGCTGGCAGAGTGTCCTGCATCCTACAGCCTGGTGAGATGTTTGCTGGGAGAGTGTCCTGCATCCTACAGCCTGGTGAGATGTTTGCTGGCAGAGTGTCCTGCATCCTACAGCCTGGTGAGATGTTTGCTGGCAGAGCGTCCTGCATCCTACAGCCTGGCGAGATGTTTGCTGGCAGAGTGTCCTGCATCCTACAGCCTGGTGAGATGTTTGCTGGCAGAGTGTCCTGCATTCTACAGCCTGGTGAGATGTTTGCTGGCAGAGTGTCCTGCATCCTACAGCCTGGTGAGATGTTTGCTGGCAGAGTGTCCTGCATCCTACAGCCTGGTGAGTTGTTTGCTGGCAGAGTGTCCTGCATCCTACAGCCTGGTGAGTTGTTTGCTGGCAGAGTGTCCTCCTTGGCAATCCCACTCGCATGCGGCGTTCACCCACCTCATAAACTGCTGGCGCATCCCCTGCGCAAAGCCTGGCGGCTGCACCGGTGGCGCCGGCTGCGCGGGGAACTGGTTGCCGGGGAGGCGCATGCGCAGCATCTGCGACAGCGCCTGCTTCGACTGGTTCAACGGCCGTTCGAACCTCTGCCCGCCGACACCTGAGAGAGAGCGGTGTCGAACGATTAGCGACGTTCGCCATGCTGGATATTTATTGCTAGGGTTTTGATGGTTTTGATGATGATGGTTGAAATATATTCAAGGTTCAAAAGGTTGTGCCAGAATTAATTTAGTGGTAAGAAACTGGAACTAAGACTAAAAGAACTAGTAAAGAAAGGAACTAGACGGAGAGCGGGCTTCTCATTCCCAGCATTTAAGAGTAGTTAACGAAGATTTGTTCCACAGCACCGCTGGTTACGTTCACCGACAGCGCGTATCAGTTCCCTCGACTTCGTACCTGCCGGCATCTGCTGAGGATAGTAGCCCTGCTGCTGCTGCTGCGGCTGCTGCTGCTGCTGCTGCTGTGGTTGGCCCTGGTAGCCCCACTGCTGCTGCGGTTGCTGCGGTTGCTGCGGTTGCGGTTGGCCTCCGGGGAACATGCCGGGCGGTGGCTGACCACCGTAGCCGAGGTGCTGTCCGGGGGGAATAGGCTGCAAGAACCACAAACAGAAATTTAATGTCGTGCGTTGACTTTTTTGACTCACGCCTTTTCCTAATCTTTGCTATATGGCCCAGTGGCATGTTGCTCGATACAAATGATTACAACATGACACCTGCTTAGGTTGGTACATATCAAGGTACTAGTCGATGTCCCAGTGGCATGTTGCTCGATACAAATGATTACAACATGACACCTGCTTAGGTTGGTACATATCAAGGTACTAGTCGATGTCCCAGTGGCATGTTGCTCGATACAAATGATTACAACATGACACCTGCTTAGGTTGGTACATATCAAGGTACTAGTCTATGTCCCAGTGGCATGTTGCTCGATACAAATGATTACAACATGACACCTGCTTAGGTTGGTACATATAAAGGTACTAGTCGATGTCCCAGTGGCATGTTGCTCGATACAAATGATTACAACATGACACCTGCTTAGGTTGGTACATATCAAGGTACTAGTCGATGTCCCAGTGGCATGTTGCTCGATACAAATGATTACAACATGACACCTGCTTGGGTTGGTACATATAAAGGTACTAGTCGATGTCCCAGTGGCATGCTGCTCGATACAAATGATTACAACATGACACCTGCTTAGGTTGGTACATATCAAGGTACTAGTCGATGTCCCAGTGGCATGTTGCTCGATACAAATGATTACAACATGACACCTGCTTAGGTTGGTACTAATCAAGGTACTAGTCTATGTCCCAGTGGCATGTTGCTCGATACAAATGATTACAACATGACACCTGCTTAGGTTGGTACATATCAAGGTAGGTACTAGTCTATGTCCCAGTGGCATGTAGCTCGATACAAATGATTACAACATGACACCTGCTTAGGTTGGTACATATCAAGGTACTAGTCTATGTCCCAGTGGCATGTTGCTCGATACAAATGATTACAACATGACACCTGCTTAGGTTGGTACATATAAAGGTACTAGTCGATGTCCCAGTGGCATGTTGCTCGATTCAAATGATTACAACATGACACCTGCTTAGGTTGGTACATATCAAGGTACTAGTCTATGACCCAGTGGCATGCTGCTCGATACAAATGATTACAACATGACACCTGCTTAGGTTGGTACATATCAAGGTACTAGTCGATGTCCCAGTGGCATGTTGCTCGATACAAATGATTACAACATGACACCTGCTTAGGTTGGTACATATCAAGGTACTAGTCTATGTCCCAGTGGCATGTTGCTCGATACAAATGATTACAACATGACACCTGCTTTGGTTGGTACATATCAAGGTACTAGTCTATGTCCCAGTGCCATGTTGCTCGATACAAATGATTACAACATGACACCTGCTTAGGTTGGTACATATCAAGGTACTAGTCGATGTCCCAGTGGCATGTTGCTCGATACAAATGATTACAACATGACACCTGCTTAGGTTGGTACATATCAAGGTACTAGTCTATGTCCCAGTGGCATGTTGCTCGATACAAATGATTACAACATGACACCTGCTTAGGTTGGTACATATCAAGGTACTAGTCGATGTCCCAGTGGCATGTTGCTCGATTCAAATGATTACAACATGACACCTGCTTAGGTTGGTACATATCAAGGTACTAGTCTATGTCCCATTGCCATGTTGCTCGATACAAATGATTACAACATGACACCTGCTTAGGTTGGTACATATCAAGGTACTAGTCGATGTCCCAGTGGCATGTTGCTCGATTCAAATGATTACAACATGACACCTGCTTAGGTTGGTACATATCAAGGTACTAGTCTATGTCCCAGTGCCATGTTGCTCGATACAAATGATTACAACATGACACCTGCTTAGGTTGGTACATATCAAGGTACTAGTCGATGTCCCAGTGGCATGTTGCTCGATACAAATGATTACAACATGACACCTGCTTAGGTTGGTACATATCAAGGTACTAGTCTATGTCCCAGTGGCATGTTGCTTGATACAAATGATTACAACATGACACCTGCTTAGGTTGGTACATATCAAGGTACTAGTCGATGTCCCAGTGGCATGCTGCTCGATTCAAATGATTACAACATGACACCTGCTTAGGTTGGTACATATCAAGGTACTAGTCGATGTCCCAGTGGCATGTTGCTTGATACAAATGATTACAACATGACACCTGCTTAGGTTGGTACATATCAAGGTACTAGTCGATGTCCCAGTGGCATGCTGCTCGATACAAATGATTACAACATGACACCTGCTTAGGTTGGTACATATCAAGGTACTAGTCGATGTCCCAGTGGCATGTTGCTTGATACAAATGATTACAACATGACACCTGCTTAGGTTGGTACATATCAAGGTACTAGTCGATGTCCCAGTGGCATGTTGCTCGATACAAATGATTACAACATGACACCTGCTTAGGTTGGTACATATCAAGGTACTAGTCGATGTCCCAGTGGCATGTTGCTTGATACAAATGATTACAACATGACACCTGCTTAGGTTGGTACATATCAAGGTACTAGTCGATGTCCCAGTGGCATGTTGCTTGATACAAATGATTACAACATGACACCTGCTTAGGTTGGTACATATCAAGGTACTAGTCGATGTCCCAGTGGCATGCTGCTCGATTCAAATGATTACAACATGACACCTGCTTAGGTTGGTACATATCAAGGTACTAGTCGATGTCCCAGTGGCATGTTGCTTGATACAAATGATTACAACATGACACCTGCTTAGGTTGGTACATATCAAGGTACTAGTCGATGTCCCAGTGGCATGTTGCTCGATACAAATGATTACAACATGACACCTGCTTAGGTTGGTACATATCAAGGTACTAGTCGATGTCCCAGTGGCATGTTGCTTGATACAAATGATTACAACATGACACCTGCTTAGGTTGGTACATATCAAGGTACTAGTCGATGTCCCAGTGGCATGCTGCTCGATTCAAATGATTACAACATGACACCTGCTTAGGTTGGTACATATCAAGGTACTAGTCGATGTCCCAGTGGCATGTTGCTTGATACAAATGATTACAACATGACACCTGCTTAGGTTGGTACATATCAAGGTACTAGTCGATGTCCCAGTGGCATGCTGCTTGATACAAATGATTACAACATGACACCTGCTTAGGTTGGTACATATCAAGGTACTAGTCGATGTCCCAGTGGCATGCTGCTCGATTCAAATGATTACAACATGACACCTGCTTAGGTTGGTACATATCAAGGTACTAGTCGATGTCCCAGTGGCATGTTGCTTGATACAAATGATTACAACATGACACCTGCTTAGGTTGGTACATATCAAGGTACTAGTCGATGTCCCAGTGGCATGCTGCTCGATTCAAATGATTACAACATGACACCGCCATGACATTCGCCAAGCGTTTCCGACATTGCGACGGTAAGAAATTAGACGTTGTCGTCGACGCCAGCGCCAGGGTTGGTGGCAGCGGTATCGTTACCTGCGGCTGCTGCATGGGCGGTGCGTTGGCTGGCGCGTTGGCGGCAGCCTTGGTCGTGCGCCGCCGCCGCAACGCCTTGGGACGCTTGGCGCCGCGCGGAGATTGGTCCGACGAGTTGGGCGTGTCCGCCTTGCCGTCCTCCTTCATCTGGAAACGGGCGCGAGTTATTCGATGCCGATTTTTTCGCATTCGCCGAATGACGTTGTCTTTGCCGTTGGAGGAAAAATGACGTCATGAACCCACGATAAGAAGATACAGTTGCATTGGCAGTTAGTTCCCTAGCTACCTTGGCTAAAACTTCAGAGCCAATAATATTTTTGTGAACCTTTTCAACTGAAGAAGTCAGGGAAATCCAAACCCAGATGGCTTTCCTTACTGAGTATTCTCTGCTAGGCCTTGTTTGATTTCAAGTCCCATTCAGAGAAGAACAACTTCAAATACCCAGTAAGAAAAGCCACACAGTATTTTCTTTTGTTTCTTTCGTTACGAAGCTCTGCAATTTAACGAAGGAAGATGGGGAAATCTCAAACCACCCGGCAATTCTTTGAAGGTATCGGTATATGACGTCATTTTTTCCTGAGCGAAAAGGTAGGGCTGGCCCTGCACTTGGCTCTTAGCCTTTTTGTGCTAAGCTTGCCCTTGCCTTGTCCTACTCTAGTCCTAAGCTTGCCCAATGCTTGTGTCCTAGCTGTACGCTTGTCCCACAATTGTCTCTAAGCCCTAAGCTTGTCCTACAATTGTTTCCAAGCCCTAAGCTTGTCCCACAATTGTCTCCAAGCCCTAAGCTTGTCCCACAATTGTCTCCAAGCCCTAAGCTTGTCCTACAATTGTCTCCAAGCCCTAAGCTTGTCCCACAATTGTCTCCAAGCCCTAAGCTTGTCCTACAATTGTCTCCAAGCCCTAAGCTTGTCCCACAATTGTCTCTAAGCCCTAAGCTTGTCCCACAATTGTCTCCAAGCCCTAAGCTTGTCCTACAATTGTCTCCAAGCCCTAAGCTTGTCCCACAATTGTCTCCAAGCCCTAAGCTTGTCCTACAATTGTCTCCAAGCCCTACGCTAGCTCCGCAACGCTAGCTCAACGCTGGTGTCTCCTCACCGGCTTGTCGGGTGGCGGCTCCAGCTCCTCTGGCGGCAGGGGCGGCGGGTCGAGGTAGTGCGAGGCGGGCCGCCGCATCGAGTGCGTGTGATACTTGAGCAGGCGGTGGGTCTCCTCGTACCAGAGCGGGCGGCGTTCCACGCGCACCGCGCCGAACCACGCCCACGACAGCGGCGCCGGGTTCTTGAGACCTTCGAGCAGGTCGTAGGCGTTGACGCGTTGACGCTCCGAGACGGACAGGCCCTGGAAGGAATCGTTCCGGGGACAGGCGTTAAGGTCGGTGCTAGTACTCGCGGTTTCCCATTTCGTTGCGGCTTTTTCCGAGGAGTTTGTGTCGGGAAGAGTGGAAACTCGGTGCCGTGTGGCATGTCCTTGTGCTTCGGGGTTGGGGGCGCTGGCGTGTAAGGAAAGGGGGGCACCAAAATATATAATAAGAGATTTAAAGGCAAGAAATTGTGAATATGAAGATGTATTTAATAGAAATCTCTTTGATTGATATGTTTCACAGTCTCACTAACGCTGCCGATCAAAGATCAGCGATTTCGAAGGTACTCAACACTTTCATAATAATCGATTTAGGCAATTGGTATGTAGAGCACAAATAGACACCCAAAAAGCATATCATTCGAGATTTTTTGTAGCATGGGGGCCAATTGCAGCAGCAGCAGCAGCAGATCTACTGTCCTCCGCAGATGCCGACAGGTACGACGTCGAGGGAACTGATAACGTAACCTACGATCGCTACTTCGTATGACACGCACCTGTCTCTTCTCGACGAAGCCCTGAATCTTGTGACCGCGGTTGTCGGTTGCGCCTCCTATGGCGTCGCACGCGATGACTTCGCACGGAAGCTTGGGCAGCGGCAGCAGCTGGCGCACCAACGCCGTCGACGGGGTCACGCGTTCGCCCACCTGGAACCCAAGCCGGCCGTAACGATACGATACCAAACGTAACTGCCAACGTTTGAAATACCTGACTATGAATTGACAGCACTAGGACTTGTCAATAATAACACCTTTCGGTTATTAGTCACTTAACTATGTATTACGCGCACTCGAACACAACCATCTCTAAGCTCCGCTCCGGCTGACTCTGCCGGCTCAGGGCCCACGTCTCTACCCTAGCGGCAACCTTCGGCCACGGACACAGCCATGGTAGAAGGCAACCCGAACCCCGCTATACTAGGAAAGCGTCCAGCTATTCCAGGTATGCTGGTGCCTACACCTTTTACCTAACCACGAGCATCAGGCTGCAGGCTGCCACCTGAAATTAACTCAATCCTCGTTTACCGACAAAAACATAAGCCAAAAGCAATGAAATTGTGAACGTTCCGTCTTTCAGGTAGAACCTAGGTACTAGATGAGATTATGTCATCTAAAAAAATTTAAGTTAAGTTAAAAAAATTCAAAATCTGACATGTTCAAAAACCAGCATGTGATGTATGTAATGGTATGTGATGAACGAAATAAAAAAAACTTAAAAAAAACTAAGCAAAGATTGAATGTAAATTTGAAACTATATACTATTTACCAGTGCAAGACTACAAAGCTGTTTAAGGAATCGGTTTCTTAAAGAAATGTAACCTTTTCCTAAGAGGTATTATCGAGGCATCCACTGAATGAACATGTCGCACCTCTTTGCGCAGCTTCTTCACGAGGTTCTGGTAGTGCTTGCGCGTCTCGTCCGAAGCGGCATCGGCGAGCAGCGTCGAGTGGATCAACGTCGCCAGCATGTCGAGCACCGTCGTCAGGAGCTGGCTGCAAACAAAAGAACAGGTCGGGTGTCAAACGATGTACCTAGTGCTCAAGGTTAGGGTGACTGCGTCAAGCAACGCTTTGTGCTGATCTTTTACCATAATTTTCAACTGTTGGTTGAGGGAAAGCCACTGATCTCTATAGCCATGGATAGCGCTTCGTACAGCGAGACTTTGATGCCGTATTGAGCCACTTTATCATGTCTTCCCACTGATCTCTATAGCCATGGATAGCGCTTCGTACAGCGAGACTTTGATGCCGTATTGAGCCACTTTATCATGTCTTCCCACTGATCTCTATAGCCATGGATAGCGCTTCGTACAGCGAGACTTTGATGGCGTATTGAGACACTTTATCATGTCTTCCCACTGATCTCTAAAGCCAAGGATAGCGCTTCGTACAGTGAGACTTTGATGCCGTATTGCGACACTTTATCATGTCTTCCCACTGATCTCTATAGCCATGGATAGCGCTTCGTACTGCGAGACTTTGATGCCGTATTGAGCCACTTTATCATGTCTTCCCACTGATCTCTATAGCCATGGATAGCGCTTCGTACAGTGAGACTTTGATGCCGTATTGAGCCACTTTATCATGTCTTCCCACTGATCTCTAAAGCCATGGATAGCGCTTCGTACAGCGAGACTTTGATGCCGTATTGAGCCACTTTATCATGTCTTCCCACTGATCTCTAAAGCCATGGATAGCGCTTCGTACAGTGAGACTTTGATGCCGTATTGCGACACTTTATCATGTCTTCCCACTGATCTCTATAGCCATGGATAGCGCTTCGTACTGCGAGACTTTGATGCCGTATTGAGCCACTTTATCATGTCTTCCCACTGATCTCTATAGCCATGGATAGCGCTTCGTACAGTGAGACTTTGATGCCGTATTGAGCCACTTTATCATGTCTTCCCACTGATCTCTAAAGCCATGGATAGCGCTTCGTACAGTGAGACTTGTTGTTAAAGGAAACCGACCTGTTGTTGTCGAGGTCGACGACGCCGTGTGTGATGAGCTGCACGAGCAGCACGGCCCAGTCCTGCGTGGCGACGGGGCTGCGCTGGACCGTGTCCAGCATCCCGCCGACCAGCGAGAAGCGAAGCTGCAGCGCGTCCTGCGTCGCCGTTCGGCCGCGCGGCTCTCCCAGGTTCGACACGCGTTCCTGTCGGGGGCAACAAGGTCAGCGTTCCGACGGGTGGAGTTGGGGAGAGCGGGACACGTGCCAAAGTGGTTTCGTCGCAGGCTGCCTGAGCTATTTTGGATTTGGGTTGGTTAGGTTATCATCAGTTTACCTACGGAGGCTATGCGAACCCTGGCATAATCACGTTATTCTGAAAAGTAGTCTATTACTATTGCTATTCAAAGGTAGGCTACAGATTCTTATAGGATCCAAGTCCCCAAGAAGTTGCCAGTAGCAACAGCAATTGTATTGTTGCTATTTTGTTTATGAGAAGCTTCTGGGTACGGTGCCTCCCTGTATGTACGGCTGACTGCCGTTGGCTACTCACGTCCTTGGGCAGCGCGAGGAACTGCGACAGCTGCGTGTGCAGCGACGTGAGCAGGCCTTCGCGTTGCCCGTCCTGCCCCTTGAGGCAGGTCAGCACCAGCGAGAGGAACGGCTGCCGACCGAGCAGCGAGCAGCCGCGCTCCTTCCCCCGGCTCCACCACCGACCGTGTTCCAGCGTTTGACCTGCGACGCCAACCAACGACAACGTTAGCAAACTCAAGCCGGCACAAGCGTAGCCAACGTTATTATCGGGGTAAGTCGAGTTGTTGGCGTGTGATTGCAGCATAGCGTCACTAGATTCACCGGCTTCTATGTTCATTCATAGTCCTGTTTCTATCTCCATGGAGCCACGTTATAATCGGGGTTAGTCGAGTTGTTGGTGTGTGATTGCAGCATAGCGTCACTAGATTCACCGGCTTCTATGTTCATTCATAGTCCTGTTTCTATCTCCATGGAGCCACGTTATAATCGGGGTTAGTCGAGTTGTTGGCGTGTGATTGCAGCATAGCGTCACTAGATTCACCGGCTTCTATGTTCATTCATAGTCCTGTTTCTATCTCCATGGAGCCACGTTATAATCGGGGTTAGTCGAGTTTTTGGCGTGTGATTGCAGCATAGCGTCACTAGATTCACCGGCTTCTATGTTCATTCACAGTCCTGTTTCTATCTCCATGGAGCCACGTTATAATCGGGGTTAGTCGAGTTGTTGGCGTGTGATTGCAGCATAGCGTCACTAGATTCACCGGCTTCTATGTTCATTCACAGTCCTGTTTCTATCTCCATGGAGCCACGTTATAATCGGGGATAGTCGAGTTGTTGGCGTGTGATAGCAGCATAGCGTCACTAGATTCACCGCCTTCTATGTTCATTCATAGTCCTGTTTCTATCTCCATGGAGCCACGTTATAATCGGGGTTAGTCGAGTTGTTGGCGTGTGATTGCAGCAAAGCGTCACTAGATTCACCGGCTTCTATGTTCATTCATAGTCCTGTTTCTATCTCCATGGAGCCACGTTATAAGCGGGGTTAGTTGAGTTGTTGGCGTGCGATTGCAGCAAAGCGTCACCAGATTCACCGCCTTCTACGTCTTGAAGCAACCAAACGCCCCGTTCCACTCGTATTGCATCCTCACCTGCGACCTTGAGCACTCTGCCCTGCACGGCGCTGGGCAGCTTCGAGACGAGCGGCGCCACCAGCCAGATCGAGCCGGGCTTTGCGGCGCCCGACTCCTCCTTGCCGTCGTTGGCGACCTGGAAGACGTCGATCGCCGCCTTGGCCACCGTGTCCAGCCAGCCGCCGAGCTCCGCGCCGCCCGCCGGGAACTGCTTGTACATCAGCTGCAGGTCCAGCCAGGACATGCGCAGCGTCCACTGGTCCAGGTTCTGTCGGGAGACAGGGAGACATCGTTAGAAACCGTTTGGAGGCTTACTGCGGCGCTTTCAACAGTGTCTCAAGTCCATGTTTGCCGTTTGGCAACAGGCTGAAATACTAACGGCACTTTTGACTTGGTCAAGAAACATTGAGAAGTACCGAAGTTTGAGTCGCACTCAACTCTCAAGACACTTTTGCCACTTCTTTGGCAACAATCTGAAACACTAGTAACACGTTAGACACAGTTTGAAGATTAAGACATTTAACAATTGCCATTTTTGAGACAGTTTAGAAAGCCGCCTTTATTTATGGTCATTTTTTGCTGTTTGCCAAAGATCTGAAACACTAAAAACAAGTTAGACATGGTTTGGAGCCGTCCAGAGAACACTTTAAACAGCGTCTTCAGCCACCGTTTGCTGTTAGCCAACAATTTGAAACCCTTTGAACATGTTAAACACAAATTGGAGCCGTTAAGTGAGAATCAAGACACTGTAAACAGCATACAATGAGTTGTTTGCCAAGGATTTGCGTGGGCTTAGGAGTCAGTTTGAGTCACTCTGAAGGCACTTTTGACAACTAAAAAGTCACTGCTCACTGTTTGCCAACAATCCGAAGCGCTAGAGTCGCGATAGACAACGTTTGGACCCATTCAGAGACAATCTGACAGATTAAACAGCATCTAAAAGTCACTGCTCACTGCTTGCCAACAATCTTAACCGCTAAATACAAATGACCAACGTTTCCGTGTCATCTCAAGACGACGCAGAGCGAACGTACCTCGAGGATGCGTGCGATGGCGGCCCGTTGGTCGAGCGGCGTCTCCGACGACGACGAACGCTCCGGGTAGCAGATCATGTGAAGCAGCCGTTGCGCCTGCCGAGGTAAAGGGTACTTCGTTAGCTACGTACGGTAGGATAGGACGAGGTACTAGCATAGAGGCACAACAACGCGGATTTGAAGTTGTATAAACTTATCCTAATTGCAGTTGACTTTTGAAGGACCTGAGTGGAAACTCAGAGAAAAATGACGTCAGATACCCAATATTAATTAGCTCTGCTAACAAAGGAAGACAGGGAAATCACAACCCGAATTTCTCTGCCTGGCTTTAGCGAGTGGGTATCATGACGTTGCTTTGATAGAATTTCGAAAGATTGAGCTAAACGGCATGGCGACAGCAACGTGCAGTGGAATTCAACTGTTTCTGTCAGTTATAACTCAACTGAGTTGAAAAAAATGGTAAAACTGGTTGTTAATGGCTACCTATGTGCTGCCATGTTTCTCTGCATGACAAAGGTCTATTGAAGGTCTAAGATTGTTCCATCAACATCACTCAAACACCACTCAAAAATGGGATGCCTTCATTTGTTATACATTTCAACTCATCCCATCCTCCTGCTGCTGGAAAGCAGCGTCCAGCAGCTGCTCTCGTCACAGTCCTGAAGATGTCCGCGCCATCGCGGACGAAACGTCGACCCAGGTCCTTTTCAGGACCACAAGTCAATCCCATCCCATCAGAGCAAAACCACCAAGTACTCGACCATCTTTCCATGGCTCTGAACCACTCCGTAATACCAGACTTTAGATGATTAGATCAGTTGAAATGTACAACAGATACAGCGTTCCCCTCAAAAACGCAATAAAAGACAGCGTTGGCAATCGTCAAACCCGCCACAACGCACCTGCTGTGGCTTGAGCATAGAGTCGAGCAGCATGTCCGGATGGCACAGTTCCTCGGGCTCCTGCAGACACCGCTCCAGCACCCACTCCTGGCTGCAGATCAGCCGCAGCACGTGCTGCGCGAAGTCCGACAGGCTGACGGCCGCGCCGTCGCCGCCGCCGCCGCCCGCCGCGCCCGCCAGCGCTCTGAAACGTAGCCCACCGTCAGGCACTCGTTGGGGTTCGCTCGGGTCAGTAGACAGCACTCGGAGAAAAGTGACGTCAGATACCCACTGGACGTGATAACGGTTTGGAAATATATGTTAATTGGCTCTGGTAAATAACAAAGGAAGACAGGGAAATCACAACCCGAATTGCTCTGCCTGGCTTTAGCGAGTGGGTGTCATGACGTCATTTTGATTGAATTTTGATTGGATGGAATCGGTGTATTGTCTAATTAGGATGTAGATTGCATTGATTGATCGTGGTCAAACGTGCCAGCAAATATTTTACAGTTTTAATAGAGGACACTCTGCCGAAATAGCATTTGTACAGCTGGCGACAGAAAAGTCAGCACAATCACTTTCTTAAGATTAACGTCTTTCCGTAATCTTAGCACTTTAGTTTTCAGAAAGACCCTATTTGGTACTTGGTATTCAATACCCAATCTAGGATACTCAATACAGGATTCTAACGTCAGTCTTCACCCACGATTGGTAAGTCGTCCCGAATGCAAACTTCTTGACATTGAGAGATCATTAATAGCATTCCATCTAAGCCGTGAGAGAATCGTGAAACATCAACAGCGCTACGCCGCAACTCGTGAAAGCTGCGAGCAACGGTTCCGTTAGCAGCGGTACAATCGTGCAACACGAAATGCTGTCCGCAACTAGCTCAGCGGAAGCTGTACACGCACAAGCTAAAGTAGTAAAAACGTGCAAGACCAAAACAACCGACTTAGCTGTGATAAGCAAGGCGAAAAGATTACCTCTCCGCCAACGTTTCAGCCTGTTTCTTTCGAGAAACACATTGCTTTTCAATTTTAAATACTAAATGCCGGTTTTACAATGTCCAGCAAAAAGGCTAGTCTCCAGATTTAATCTCATGTCCTCAGTGACAACATAACCTATTGCAAGCAAAAGGAAAGAAATGTGCTTTATGTATCCACTGTCCAAAGTTGTACATAAACCACTATTCTATTCTATTCTATTCTATTCTATCTACCGGTTGCTTCTGCTTACGCATAACAAGAAGATGAATCTTTTACTAGGCATTGTAAAAACCCTCCCTAAATATGTAATATAGGCTCAGACAGAAAAACAAAAATCCACAGCCACTTGAATCGACTAAGAATCTTAATCCGGAAGGCTGTAGAGAGAAGCAAACTGATTGGTTCTCCCTTAAATCTGGGGCATTTGACAGAATACTTGGCTTGGTCAAACATTTCGACTACGGTGTGTACATTTACTGTGAATGCTGCTACGTGCATGTCTAACGGCATCATGAGCTAGTTGTGAACGAGCGTTAAGCAATGGGTGTCAACAGAGTAAAGCGTACGAGTGGATTTGTCGTCGTGGCTGAAATCGGTGGCAGTCGGTGCACGGTGTCGAGGAGCAGACAAAACTTGGAGTGGGTTTCTAGAGGAGGTGCCGAAAGGCTAAGACATCGAAAGCAACATCGAGCATCGGCGGGGAACAACGGCAAACAGTGAAAGGTTAAGGCGGTGGGATGTTTGTACCGGATATAAGGCGACGTTTTCTTTTCTAGAAAAACACTTGGCTGGCATATTTAGTTAACCTTGAGAATTGACAGAAGTTTCGCAAAGCAGCCTACTTTTAGAGCGGCTATAATCGAGGGTCGGGGTTGACCAAAAGTTGGACAAAAGAAACACGGCAATTACGTAAGCTTCTTCAAGAAATCTCCAAAAACAGGATAAATTTTGTTTCAAATGGTGATGTGAGCCAGAGGCAATAAACATTTGTGCATTTCAAGGTGGATTCAATGGTCAGTAAATGCTTTTGTTTCTATTTCCTCTACAGCATTATCGTTTCGAGTGTTTCGTAGACGTTAAGACGAAAAACTAAATTGTCAGTAATATTTGACTGAAGTATAAACAAGTCTCGTAGTAAAATGATGACAGGTGCTTCAGAAATAAAGATACGCTGTCATTTATTAAAACAAAAAACACTTGACAAGAAAATAAATCTTACAGAGCTTCCTAGCCATTCAAAACAATGTTTCATCAAATGATATTCTCGGCAAACACTCGAGCAGTCACTTTATATCGGGTACAAGACGTCGACACAACGAAACCGCAACTAAACACGCATCGGCGGTGCATTCAAACCGCATCGCAATCGATTCCCGTGCGGAATCGTCCGCCCCTACGGCCCCTGTACACTAACTATTTCAGTTTATCATTCTGCAGAGTTGAAAAAATTTCGGTTTCAGTTTCCAAAGGAAGTATAGGAAAAAAAGGCAGAAATTTTCCCAATTCCACGGAATTAGAAAATGAAAATGAAGGTGAATAGAGGCCCAGGGCCGTTGACACGGATCCCCGAACGCACGGTGAAACGACGGCAATCGGTTGCGACAACGAACGCGACACGACGAGACCAGGTGACGGGTGACAGGTGACGGGTGCGAAACGACAAGCAAGCGACGGGGAAACGCCGAGCGACTGACCTCTGCTGCTGCCTGCCCGCCGGCTCCACATCCAACGGGCTGCCGAGGGGAAACCGAAACCTCCGTTAGCCCGAAGTCGACGTCACGTTGCCGTGTCAGTACGGAGAGACTTCGGTTTCGGTCCGACCTAACGCGTGTCTTCAGGACTGTCCCGGAGGTGTCCCCGTTGACGCGGACGAAACTTCGACACTCGTCAAGTTCGTTGTTAGGAGCGTAAACGCGTTGCGTGGGAGCGAAACCGAACTCTCTCCATACTGCCAACCACGGCTTGGAACCACTCAGTCTTTTTACTGTATGTTGGTGATGATTTTGGGCACACGCCACATTTTTTCTGGTTTGTCATGGTGTTTTTTTAATGGATACTCAAAGTCATAGTTATTACTTCGTTAAGGCTTGAGTCTTTTTCTAATCTTAGTTTCTAGAAATAAACTGTTTACCTGGGAAATAAATGCCGAGTGACAAACGCAAACTAAGCCCGAGTGCACTCGAGTTTCGACCGTTGATGACGCAGGCAGCACGGCTTTGCAAAACGTAGGGAAGAGTTCGAGTTTGGACTTGGCGTTGATTGCCCGGTTACTTTGTTTTTCTGAAAGCTCTATTTTTTATCTTACAAATATAATTTGTTGATCTTTTAACAAACATTTTAACTAAACCATGATATAAGTTCTGTCATTGATTACCCAGGTCATATCTAGCTCTTGTTTCCTAATTTGCAATTAGTCGCAGAGCCATTCGCCATCAATTCACTACCGACGTAAATCTGTCAGATTACCGTTATCATTAGTACTACACTACGCTCCTCCCTGATTTTCTCACTGGATTGTCACAATGATTCTAGAGATCATAGATTCTAGAGATCATAGATTCTAGAGATCATAGATTCTAGAGATCATAGATTCTAGAGAGGAAACCCGGTGCCGGCACGTAGCCTACTCCTGTCGAAAAGCACCGAGGGGACCACCGGCTTTACGTCCCTTCCGAAGGACGGTACAACTCGAACGACAGGATTCCTCCGCTAATCCGTGCTGTCGAGAGGTTGACAAGCAAGGCGAGTAAAGTTGTCGTACTAACTTCAAACCCTCCGACCTCTCTCCCGAACAGAACTGATCGTGTGCATGATGGTCACCCATCCAACACCTGACTCAGCACGATTAGTTTGAATTTAATCCTGAATACAAATTCTCGTTGCATGTACGGTAGACGGTGATATTTCGTTTCTAATAACAACTCAGCGCGATGTTGCTTAACTTGGGTGACCTCACAAGAACCGGTGTTTCCAACGATGCCAAACCGTTCCGATGGCTCAGACTATGCACCCAGCCTCATTTTCAGTATTCCTGATAGCAAATCCACCAACAACAGCGTACTGGTGTAGGCTTGCACCTGTAACGATCTCTCATCGCGGCGCAACTACATCTAGACGCGAAGGCCGTAACAAGCGGCACTCACCCGAGGTCTAGCAGCGCGAGGTCGTCGCCGCCGCCGAGGATGTCGGACGTGCCGAGGATGTGGCTGATGCTGAGCTCGGAGGCCCCGCCCCCGGCGCCCGCCGGCTTGCTCTGATTGGCCGAGGCGTGCGCAGCCGCCGCCTCCGCCGGCTTGCGGCTCGTCGGGCGGGTTTCCCCGCGCGCCGTCGCGTCGCCCACCACCAGGATCGCCTGCGCAAAGCACACGTCGTTCGTTAGCTTTTTCGTATCGCGTCTTGTTCCTGTACCTACTTTTTTCGGCACGTTCCAGCATGAATTCTACGGAGGCGGCTACGGAGACTTGGCCGCGTCGTTCGTTAGCTTTTTCGTATCGCGTCTTGTTCCTGTACCTACTTTTTTCGGCACGTTCCAGCATGAATTCTACGGAGGCGGCTACGGAGACTTGGCCGCGTCGTTCGTTAGCTTTTTCGTATCGCGTCTTGTTCCTGTACCTACTTTTTTCGGCACGTTCCAGCATGAATTCTACGGAGGCGGCTACGGAGACTTGGCCGCGTCGTTCGTTAGCTTTTTCGTATCGCGTCTTGTTCCTGTACCTACTTTTTTCGGCACGTTCCAGCATGAATTCTACGGAGGCGGCTACGGAGACTTGGCCGCGTCGTTCGTTAGCTTTTTCGTATCGCGTCTTGTTCCTGTACCTACTTTTTTCGGCACGTTCCAGCATGAATTCTACGGAGGCGGCTACGGAGACTTGGCCGCGTCGTTCGTTAGCTTTTTCGTATCGCGTCTTGTTCCTGTACCTACTTTTTTCGGCACGTTCCAGCATGAATTCTACGGAGGCGGCTACGGAGACTTGGCCGCGTCGTTCGTTAGCTTTTTCGTATCGCGTCTTGTTCCTGTACCTACTTTTTTCGGCACGTTCCAGCATGAATTCTACGGAGGCGGCTACGGAGACTTGGCCGCGTCGTTCGTTAGCTTTTTCGTATCGCGTCTTGTTCCTGTACCTACTTTTTTCGGCACGTTCCAGCATGAATTCTACGGAGGCGGCTACGGAGACTTGGCCGCGTCGTTCGTTAGCTTTTTCGTATCGCGTCTTGTTCCTGTACCTACTTTTTTCGGCACGTTCCAGCATGAATTCTACGGAGGCGGCTACGGAGACTTGGCCGCGTCGTTCGTTAGCTTTTTCGTATCGCGTCTTGTTCCTGTACCTACTTTTTTCGGCACGTTCCAGCATGAATTCTACGGAGGCGGCTACGGAGACTTGGCCGCGTCGTTCGTTACCTTGAGCACGGCGAGCACGGGTCCGACCTTGATGTTGTGGTGGGCGGCGGCCAGCAGGTGCCGATCGCAGCTCAGGCGGACGCTGAAGCCGGACGGCGGCAGCGGTTGCGGGCTCGTGCCTGCAAGACACGTCAAGTTGACGACGGAAGTGTGGTTATCGTGTCAAATAGAGGCTTAATCCACTTCAAATTAAGTCCATAGAGTCTTCTTAATCGATTTTGAATTAAGTTAAGTCGTGTCTCGGCTTTGAAAAAAGTCAAATTGAACTTTGACTTGAATTGAATTGAATTAAACTTTGAATTGAATTTTCAATCGAATTTGAATTGATTTTGTTTCGATTCGTTGCTATTCGACACTCGAGTTCAGACCGTTGATAAAGCAGCTGCACAGCTTTGCGAAACGTCGGGAAAAGGTTGAGTTTTTGGGACTCGGCATTCAATATCCGGTTAAAAAGCTTTTCTGAAACTAAATCAACTTCAAATCAAGTCCAATCGAAAGATATTCAAGATCAAATCTAGACAAATTGGATTCAACTTCGCAATCGACATGGAACCAAGTCGAATAGAATCCAAGTCGATTTCAAATCAAGTGAAATGGAAAGGAATCATATTCAAATCAAGTCCCAAGAGCCAAATAACAATGTACAGTTAATAACCTTCCAGACAGGGAGATAACAGAAGCAACTGCCAAGTTGTCAACGTGAAGACGAATTTCTTATCTCAAGGTAAGCCACATACCTGGCCATAGTAATTTCGGTAAAAATCTCATCTAAATTCACATCAAAGCAAACTTAGACATCGAAGAAAGTGGGAATTGAACCTAAATCATCTTCAAATCGAGGCGAATCAGATCTCAATTCACTTCAAAGCAAACTTAGACATCAAAAAGACTACAAATGAAGTGGTATTGAACCTTTATCATCCTCAAATCAATTCTTATCTGATCCAAATTCACTTCAAAGCAAACTTAGACATCAAATAAAGTGGAAATTGAACCTAAATCATCTTCAAATCGAGGCGAATCAGATCTCAATTCACTTCAAAGCAAACTTAGACATCAAAAAGACATCGAATAAAGTGGGAATTGAACCTAAGTAATCGTCAAATCGCGTACAAACGGATCTACCTAAGCAAGCCGACTAGAATGCACTCAAATCGAGACGACCACCGGCGGGACGTACCGACAGAGTAGAGCGCCGGCTGGGGACACTCGACCGTCTTGAAGAGCCGCAGCAGCAGGTGGCAGGTGAGTCTGGCCGCCGCCTCCGCCTCCGAGTCCGGCTCCGAGTCGTTGCACGCCTTCATCAGCGACGGCAACGCGACGTGCACCACCAGGTCCTCGAGCAGGAAGCAGTGACGAGCTGTCGGGGCAAGCGTTCCTTACAAACGTAGGCTCGGACGTAGTCGAATGGTGGCGTGTGATTGCAGAATAGCGTCACTAGATTCACTGCCTTATATGTCCATTCATAGTCCTGCTTCTATCTCCATGGAGCCACGTTGTAATCGGGGTTAGTCGAGTTGTTGGAGTGTGATTGCAGCATAGCGTCACTAGATTCACCGGCTTCTATGTTCATTCATAGTCCTGCTTCTATCTCCATGGAGCCACGTTGTAATCGGGGTTAGTCGAGTTGTTGGAGTGTGATTGCAGTGTGGCGTCACTAAATTTAGCGTCTTCTATGTTCATTCATAGTCCTGTTTCTATCTCCATGGAGCCACGTTATAATCGGGGTTAGTCGAGTTGTTGGTGTGTGATTGCAGCATAGCGTCACTAGATTCACCACCTTCTATGTTCATTCATAGTCCTGTTTCTATCTCCATGGAGCTTAACAGCTTAAATAAAGCCTATGGCACCATGTGCTTACATCCAGTAATATTACCGGTAATAAAACGTTGAAATTGCTTGGTAACACTGCTAGAGCTACCCTACGGACACCGACCTATGAGCACCGAGACAAACACGGCAAGCGCGGCGTGCACGGTGGGATCGCGCGCGTCCACCGCACGACGGACGTCGGCGAAGTGCGCGGGGTGCGCGCCCGGGCAGCACAGCGCGACCAGCACGCCCAGCCACTCGGCGCTCAGCAGGTTGCAGCACGCCGTCAGCTCGGCGCTCAGGATCGCCAGGTCGTTGAGCCGCTCGTTGTCCGTCTCGCGGCACGCGGCCACCACCTGCCGGCCGGGAGGAAACCGTCACCGACACGCCGAGTTCACCGATCGTAGGTTCTTGGTGTGGCGGGCGGCGCAGCATTGCGAAATGTTTGGGTTTGGTTTGATTGATTTGATTATTGTTGTTTAACGACGCACTGTTTTGACAACTGGCCCTGTGGCACTGGTCTATAATGAAAGGGTGATGATGAACCTAACCTTTGGCTAGAAGGGAGGAGGGGAAACCCGGTGATTCATTGATTGATTGCCGGTGTTTAACGACGCACTGTTTTGACAGCTGGCACCGTGGCGCTGGTCTATAATGAAAGCGTGATGGTGAACCTAACCTATGGCTAGAAGGGAGGAGGGGAAACCCGGTGCCGGCACGTAGCCTACTCCTGTCGAAAAGCACCGAGGGGACCACCGGCTTTACGTCCTCTGCTTTCGAGCAGGGTCGTCCCCTTATATATCCTTTTGAAATTATCATGTCTTCAAGGCAAAAGTCCGAGAGATGTTGATTCTCATGTTGGTGTGTGATTGCAGCAAAGCGTCTCTAATATTCAGGGCCTCCTATGTTCATTCATGGTCCTGTTTCTATCTTGATGAAGATTGGAGACCAAAAACTTCAATAGAAGATACTGTGTTATTTTGAAGAAAATAAACTGAATAGTTTTTTCTTTAAATCGATTTCGTTGTATTAAAATATTCCAATAATTTCACGAAAACTAAACTATCATAATTCCAGGTAAGGTCATCGAGAAAGCTGCTAAATGAACTCCGAACATTTCAAATCGATCACATAAGCCTCTATGCTACACGTAGACGCATTATCGCGTATAACATTAAACACGATTACACGAGTGTCGGCATCGGCTAGTACTTGAATAAACAACGCGACGCGATCTCCACCGCGGTACTCACCGCGTTGCACACGAAGCTGTACCGGTTGGCCGGCGACTCGGCCAGCTGGCGCGCCCAGCCGGGCTCCAGCTTCCCGCGCCGCGGCGACGCTATCAGCGGCTGCATCACGTGCGGGCTGAACACGTGGTTGCCGCCCGACGGCTGCACCGTCGAGTAGAGCGCCGCCCGGATCTTGGGGTACGCGTTGCCGAACGGCTCGACGGCGTGCGGCTTGCCTGCGACCGACAAGTTGACCGTAATCGCGTCGAACCGATAGGTTGGTGGCGTTTTGCGAGGAACTCTCCAGAGTTTGGCTCCGTGGTGCTTTTTACTAACTTTATTTGTTTCTAACTGTGCGAAATTTGGGTGAATTTTGGCTTTTGTCACCTGTACTTCCTTAGGAAACTTTTTTTTTCCATTGTTTATTTCTTATTTCCATTGAACAAAGATGTAGAAATTTGTACATGGGCACCCGGATACCTCCTTTAGAAACAAAAGCCTATATTTGCCCAATTCTACAGCATTAGAAACTGAAAAACTAAGTGAATAAGGGCCCAGGAAATTGGAAATTTACATTGAAATACAATGTAATTAACAATGGAACTCACGTCATCTTTCTTTACATTTAGAGGGCTTTGTTTGCCACTGATGCTCAATCTCAAGCATCAACTGACAGCTGACAGATAAAAGAGTACAGAATAATGAAAGGAGAATTGCACTGGATGCGAAGATAACGGAGTGGACTTGCCTTTGAGCAGCGAGCAGGACGAGTAGAGGTCGTAGAGATGGGCCAGCACGCTGCGTTCGGCGCTGCAGCAGTCGCCCGGGTTTGTCACGTGCTTCACCGCGCGGCACAGCCCCTCGAACACCGCCTGCGTCTGCGTGGGGGACACTGCGCGGACAAACGGACAGACATTAGCGTCGATTCGAATCTTGATGCAAAAATCGTTGCGTGTACCGTAGATATTGATTATTAGGAACGAAATATTGGTATCAAAATTTGTATCTGTACTGGGATTTGAACCTGGATCTTTGGCCTGTTCGGGGTGTGGCATTATCTAGTTTTGCTAAACGGACAACAGACTGTAAGAGGATATCAAGTTTATTTGAGTTGTTGGGCTCCATGGAGATAGAAACAGGACTACGAATGAACATAGAAGCCGGTGAATCTAGTGACGCTATGCTGCAATCACACGCCAACAACTCGACTAACCCCGATTATAACGTGGCTCCATGGAGATAGAAACAGGACTATGAATGAACATAGAAGGTGGTGAATCTAGTGACGCTATGCTGCAATCGCACGCCAACAACTCGACTAACCCCGATTATAACGTGGCTCCATGGAGATAGAAACAGGACTATGAATAAACATAGAAGGTGGTGAATCTAGTGACGCTATGCTGCAATCACATGCCAACAACTCAACTAACCCCGATTATAACGTGGCTCCATGGAGATAGAAACAGGACTATGAATGAACATAGAAGGTGGTGAATCTAGTGACACTATGCTGCAATCGCACGCCAACAACTCGACTAACCCCGATTATAACGTGGCTCCATGGAGATAGAATCAGGACTACGAATGAACATAGAAGCCGGTGAATCTAGTGACGCTATGCTGCAATCACACGCCAACAACTCGACTAACCCCGATTATAACGTGGCTCCATGGAGATAGAAACAGGACTGAGAATGAACATAGAAGGTGGTGAATCTAGTGACGCTATGCTGCAATCGCACGCCAACAACTCGACTAACCCCGATTATAACGTGGCTCCATGGAGATAGAAACAGGACTATGAATTAACATAGAAGCCGGTGAATCTAGTGACACTATGCTGCAATCACACGCCAACAACTCGACTAACCCCGATTATAACGTGGCTCCATGGAGATAGAAACAGGACTATGAATGAACATAGAAGCCGGTGAATCTAGTGACGCTATGCTGCAATCACACACCAACAACTCGAATAACCCCGATTATAACGTGGCTCCATGGAGATAGAAACAGGACTATGAATGAACATAGAAGGCGGTGAATCTAGTGACGCTACGCTGCAATCACACGCCAACAACTCGACTAACCCCGATTATAACGTGGCTCCATGGAGATAGAAACAGGACTACGAATGAACATAGAAGCCGGTGAATCTAGTGACGCTGTGCTGCAATCACACGCCAACAACTCGACTAACCCCGATTATAACGTGGCTCCATGGAGATAGAAACAGGACTACGAATGAACATAGAAGCCGGTGGAGATGCGCTACTGACTTAGTCTAGGGAGCGCGACTACGTTTACTCACGCAGCAGGCAGCAGTGGTAGCGACGCAGAACGCCGACAACGTAGAGGCTGAGGGAAGTCGTGTAGCAGCGCGCCTGCGACGATCCCTTCGCCGCCAGCTGAGACTCCACCTCCGGCAACTCCTTGAGAATCTGGAAAACGACGCGACGCGATGTTACAAACGTTGCAACCCGGTTTTAATTGCGTTGTGGATGAGCGCGGTTTGAATGATGCTGACTGTAGACGGCTCAACGACTAAAAGGTTGAGTTGGAATTAATTTAATGGGAATAAAACTGGAAAAAAATAAAACAGAATAGAAGACAATGACACAGGCAAGAAAGTTAAGTGTAATTCTTTCAATAAGTTTTGTCGCAAAGTGGGTAATGTGGGGAAAGATAAAAGATATGCGATTGCTAAAAAAAATAGCATATCTTGAAGCTTTTGAAGCTTTTGAAACTAACTAATTACAGTTGCACCCTATTAACACAAATACACGGAGATAGTTAGAAATAAAGGTAAATCGGTGACGGCAATTTTTTTTGGCGTCGTGTTGGTTATCGTGTCGAGCACGTATTGAGCACATATTGAGCAGCACAGAGCAGACAAGGTTTTTCTTGATAATTATTAATTATTACCGAAATATCAATTCTAAAATTGCTATATTACGGCCAGAATCAATCTCCAAGGAGCCCAACAACTCAAATTAGTTTCGAATCGATTCCACAGCTGGTTGGTCGTACCAACCAACGGAGAATTTAAAATGAATTTGAATTCAATGTGAATTTAATTGTGAATTGTAGAATTCTGTGAATTTAATAATGGATAAGTGCAGTGCCCCGGACAGGCAAAGACCCGGATACGAATCCCGGTACCGATGTACATTTTAGGAATTGATATCTCTTTTCTAGTTATCACTGTCTAATGTCTACGAAGGTAATTCCTAAGCCGAGCGGACTTCACCTGCACGCAGACGTCGATGAGGCCGCAGATACTCGCTGCGAGCTCCATCAAGTCGAGCAGGAACGAGACGTGCTCCTGCACGGGCAGGTAGCTGCTGGAGCCGGCCGAGAACGCCGACAGCATCTCGACCACCGTCACCACGCACTGCCACGTGACCACGTGCTGGTCGAAGAACGACAGCGCCTGCATCTTGGCCGTCACCGCCTCGAAGTTGAACTCGCCGCGAGAGTGCTTCTTCACCTTGCCGCCTGCGCAGGGCGGAGACGTTTCGGCGATTAACATTCTGATCACGGCATCAAACGGGAATTTGTTTCCTTTCGGTCTCGGTTACGGTGCAGGCGATGATTGCTGCCTGCCAGGGGAAACGTTACCTCGTTTTCAAAACCCCAGTTTTGGACGGGAATTGGTTTAGGTTTCGCTACGGTTTCGGTTACATTCAGAGGATGACTGCTGCCTGAGGGTGGAAACGTTGCATTGTTTAAACTCTAAGCCACGGCTTCGGACGGGAATTTATTTTGGTTTTGGTTTCGGTGCAGAGGATAATTGCTACCCAATTTATCAGCAAACTATTTGACAGATATTTTCAAAAAACGTGGCAGATCTAAGTGTAGAGACTTCGAAGCTTCCCGGAAAGTATCATCCAAATCGGTTAAGCCGTTCGGTCGGAATCGTGCAAGCAAATACACAAAAAAAAAAAAAAAATTCTCTGGGTAGTCTGGCTCTACAGCTAGTATCGGCCGCGCGTCCAACGTATCAAGCCGGCTCGGCTCACCTTCGGCGACGTCGATGCTGAACTTCTTGCCGAACAGCTTGCAGATCTCCTTGGTCATGCGCTTGACGGCGTGGCGGGCGTCGTCGCGCGCCCGGCCCACGCCGAACAGCAGCACGTGCCGCTGGTTGCAGTCGTGCGCGCTGCAAGACTCGTCCTGCGCCAACCAACGCCGTCAAGTCACACGTCAGACAGTTAGTTTCGAAACGTTGAATTGTTTCTCGTTCTTTATAAATGGAAATCGAATCAATTCCATTTATTCGTAACGTAGGTACGGACAATGCCGGTGGTTAGAGATACTAGCAAGTAGTACTAGCACATTTCAAATTATAATTAAGTTCTAGGACATTTCAAATTATGAAATAAGTTCTAGGACAATTCAAATTATAAATAAATTGGTTAAAAATAATTATTCTCAAATGATTAATGATTAATGAAAATGATTTATGATTATTCTAAAAGGGCAATTAGAATTTTTTGATAAACAATGTTGCCTTACTAAAATGCGGAAAAATGCGGTCTTTTTTAATACATCCTTTCTATTTCAAATCTGTTTCTGGAATTTACAAATTACAATCACAAAAGTATGAATCATCGAGTCTACAATGCATTTATTCGCTTGTGACTATTGTAAATTCAAGTTCTACTCTTGTAGATGACGAGAAACAGAGATGAACAGTAAGAACATTGCAGTCGGTGTAGGCCGGACCGTACCTGCGGCAGCGGGAAGTGCGTCGTGTAGAAGTGGTGTCGGCTTCGCGCTTCGCTCGGCTCGGAGTCGATGGCGCTGGACATCGGAGCCGCCACCAGCGTCGCGCCGTGCACGCCGTCGTCTTCGTCCGGAGCGTCCTGCACGAAGCCAACGTCGGGTCACGAACAACGAACAAGCGCAACAAACAGCCAACAAAGCAAGCTCTGGCGGCGACTCATCACACCCAACGGTTTGGCAACGTTGGAAACGCCGGTTCTCGTGAGATCAAGGAGGTTAAGCAACATCGCGCCGAGTCAGCTGTTTGATGGGTGACCATCATGCACATGATCAGTTCTGTTCAGGAGAGAGGTCGGAGGGTTTGAAGTTAGTACGACAACTTCACTCGCCTAGCTTATCAACCTCTCGACAGCACGGATTAGCGGAGGAATCCTGTCGTTCGAGTTGCACCGTCCTTCGGAAGGGACGTAAAGCCGGTGGTCCCCTCGGTGCTTTTTCGACAGGAGTAGGCTACGTGCCGGCACCGGGTTTCCCCTCCTCCCTTCTAGCCATAGGTTAGGTTCATCATCACCCTTTCATTATAGACCAGCGCCACAGTGCCAGCTGTCAAAACAGTGCGTCGTTAAACACCGACAATCAATCAATGAATCACTGGGTTTCCCCTCCTCCCTTCTAGCCATAGGTTAGGTTCATCATCACCCTTTCATCATAGACCAGCGCCACGGTGCCAGCTGTCAAAACAGTGCGTCGTTAAACACTGGCAATCAATCAATGAATCACCGGGTTTCCCCTCCTCCCTTCTAGCCATAGGTTAGGTTCATCATCACCCTTTCATTATAGACCAGCGCCACGGTGCCAGTTGTCGAAACGGCACGTCGTTAAACACCGGCAATCAATCAATGAATCACCGGGTTTCCCCTCCTCCCTTCTAGCCACAGGTTAGGTTCACCATCACCCTTTCATTATAGACCAGCGCCACGGTGCCAGTTGTCGAAACGGCACGTCGTTAAACACCGGCAATCAATCAATGAATCACCGGGTTTCCCCTCCTCCCTTCTAGCCACAGGTTAGGTTCACCATCACCCTTTCATTATAGACCAGCGCCACGGTGCCAGTTGTCGAAACGGCACGTCGTTAAACACGGGCAATCGATGAAGCAACTCACCATCGAGTTCTGCTGCTCCTCCTTGATGTGCTGCAGCAGCTTGTCAAGGTCGTCGTCGATCTTGCTATCGTCGTAGTCCATGCCGCGCAGCGCGTGCTCCGGCTCCAGCTTGCTCGGCTTCAGCTCGATGCCGGCGAACATGTCGTCGCCCACCGACCGACCTTCCGGGCTCGGAGGCTGCAAAGATGATGCAAAGATGAAACTCATGATCATTCGTCCCAATAAACCTCGCTCTTTCCAATCTACCTCCCAGCTCTTTCCATGCCAACTGCCCGCTTATTGCCTTATCTTTCTTACCTTGTTGTCTGCGTGTCGATGGCTCGTGTTGAGGTCGCCGCGCGAGATCAGCGTGCACATGTAGACGTCGTGCGAGAACACCTCGTGGCGAATCAGCTCGGCAAACAGGTGGACCAGGTTTGCGAACACGACGCGGCTGCCGGGCGTCTCGTCTGTTGGCAGCGGTGGCGGCGGCTAGTTAGTTGGGAGCGCCGATAGAAAGCGCTTACGTAATCCCACAGAGCCCGAGGAGTTTCTATTCTACTGACGCGGCTTGTTGGAATGGTGCCTTTTTTTTCGCAGATGTTTACGAGTTAGCATAGCAGTAGCTGTTCACGTAAATGCAATCTTGATGAAAATAAGCAAGTCCAAAACAAGAGATGTAGCCGTGATAAGTACGCCAATCAGATTGCCTGGGAACTGGCGCCATTTCATCAGCTTTTTTCCATTGCTAATAAACCGGTTCCACTCGGAGAGAAATGACGTCAGGTACCCACTGGACGTGCTACCAGTTTGGAAAAAAATATTGATTATCTCTGCTAAATAACAAAGGAAGACAGGGAAATCACAACCCGAATTGCTCTGCCTGGCTTTAGCGAGTGGCTATCACGACGTACCTTTGATAGAATTTCGAATCAATGGAACAGGTTTATCACTTCAAAAGCTCCACCGTTGATCTCAAGTCCGTGATTTAGTGAATCAAGTTGCAAATCCATCAACGTCTATGCCGGTATGAACGAGCCTCTATCTAATATTAGTGACGCCTCGCCGAAACCTGCACCGACCCGGCACGGGCGCGTCGCGGTCGAGGAACGCCATCAGCAGCGGCTGGAAGACGGGGGCGCCGCCCGCCGGCCCGCAGCCCGACGACACGCTCTCGCGATCGTCGTCCTTGTCCCCCTCGGCGGCCAGCTCCGACTGGCGCTTCTCGAGCAGCGCGGCCACCGCCATCGCGCGGTGCTCGCCCCAACGCTGCCCGCTCACCGCCCACTCGCAAAGGACCTGGACGGTGGCTGCGTCGCACGCCGGGACCTGGCGGTGTGAGGTTAAGTTGAGACAATGTGTTAGGTTGACTGTTGATTGATTGATTGATAGGTGTTTAACGACGCACTGTTTTGACAGCTGGCACCGTGGCGCTGGTCTATAATGAAAGGGTGATGATGAAGCTAACCTATGGCTAGAAGGGAGGAGGGGAAACCCGGTGCCGGCACGTAGCCTACTCCTGTCGAAAAGCACCGAGGGGACCACCGGCTTTACGTCCCTTCCGAAGGACGGTGCAACTCGAACGACAGGATTCCTCCGCTAATCCGTGCTGTCGAGAGGTTGACAATCAAGGCGAGTGAAGTTTTCGTACCGACTTCAAACCCTCCGACCTCTCTCCCGAACATAACTGATCATGTGCATGATGGTCACCCGTCAGCGCGATGTTGCTTAACTTCGATGATCTCACGAGAACCGGTGTTTCCAACGTTGCCAAACTGTGAAAGTATCACAACAGAATCAAGTTCGAATCTTTGCGAGAACGCCGATCTCCACTCACCGTGGGCGGCTTCATCTCCTGGCCCGGCTTGGTCGGCGGCGGCGGCGCGAAGATCTTGGCGTAGAGCGTGTCCAGGCAGTTGGCGGCGTCGGCGCGGCCGAAGTTGTGTCGGTCCAGCGCGTCCAGCGCCACCGTCAGCAGCTTGGCCGTGCTCAGCCCCTCCGAGCTCTGGTGCCACGTGTCGCACGGCCAGCGCGACTCGGCGGCGCGAGAACGAGCGCGGACAGACTCCTGCGACGTCGTCAGCAGCTCCCTACGCGGAAGCGGGGTTAGGGTCAGGAAGTGCGGTTATGGTCACACAAAGCGTCATGCGCCACGTCAAGTCTTTTTGATTTCTGAATAACAAGGGTCTGCTCGGAGGTTGTGGTCAACTTTAAGAGCAAAATGCAACTGAATAAATGTGGAGAAAACGATTTACGTTTATTTCTAGCTGTGTAGTTTATCCAGCCAAGTAGAGTTTGCCGAAAAATACTTGACATTTCCATTTCACAAACTCATGTTGCTAAATCCGCAAGGCGGTGTTTCAAAATCACAACATGAAACACATAGAACAGTGGCTAAACGTTTTATTTAACACTCGCATATCTTCTAGCTTGTTACTTGTAACTTCATTATTACAGTTATATGCAAAGACAGGTTGGAATAACGGTGAATTGATGACGGCAAATTTATTTTGCATCAAGATGCAGGATGTAGAAAGACGTGGAAAGTGGAGTGATGTTGATGATAATAGATTAGGGAGAATAGAGAGCAATGGAAGGAATTAGTAGAGAGGATGGAGGAAAGAAATGAAGAAGATGAAGAAGAAGAAGAGGACAAAGAAGAGGAAGATGAAGAAGAAACAAGGGAAGCAACCGGAGTGGCCACCCGGTTGTATCACCTGAGCTGCCCTAGATTTAGGTGGCTTTTCCACCCCTTGACCCATGAAAATTTGAATAAAGGAAAGATATTATTATTATCAAGATGGTATTAATATTGAGTACTAGAGCCAAGCAGATAAGGTGATTCTAAAAATATTTGGACTTCATTTTTATAGAACTAAAAAAAGTAATAAAGTTACGAGTAAAAAGTTAGTAAAGAGATCCAAACAGGGCTAATAAAGCGCCTACGCACTGTCCTAGTGTTGGATTTCGGTACTTCTCAACGGCAACTTACGGATATATTTCCATAAGTCGGCCTAACGCAAACGGTGGTCGACTTCCTGCGCGTGACCAAATCCCGCGCGGTCGTTTACCTGATCTGCGCGTTGGACTCCCGGGGAGGCATCGGCAGCGACGCCGGCGCCACCGGCAGCAAGTCCAGCGGAGAGCCGTTGAGCGCAGACTTGCGCTCGCCCACGCAGCTCCAGACGAGCGCGGCCGGACACTCGAGCGTTATCGCCTGCGAGGACAAAAAACCGTTTGGCAACTTTGGAAACACCGGTTCTCGTGAGATCACCGAAGTTATGCAACATCGCGCTGTTTGATGGGTGACCATCATGCACACGGTCAGTTCTGTTCGGGAGAGAGGTCGGAGGGTTTGAAGTTAGTACGACAACTTCACTCGCCTTGCTTGTCAACCTCTCGACAGCACAGATTAGCGGAGGAATCCTGTCGTTCGAGTTGCACCGTCTTTCGGAAGGGACGTAAAGCCGGTGGTCCCCTCGGTGCTTTTCGACAGGAGTAGGCTACGTGCCGGCACCGGGTTTCCCCTCCTCCCTTCTAGACTTCAAACCGGCCAACCTCTCTCCCAAACAGAAACGATCATGTGCATGATGGTACCTAACCACCACCCAACTCAGCACGAAGTTGCTTAACTTCAATGAACCCCCGAGAACCAACTACAGAGACGTTGTTTAAGTGATTCGAACTTGAATGCAAGTACTCTTCGCATGTACGTACGGTAGATAATTATTCAAGATCCCCGGCTTCCTGGGCATGAAAACGGGTCTACGGAATAAAAAAAGAGACCGCGTTACGGTCGTTCCGTTGGCTGACCTGCAGAATAGCGCTGAGCCCGAGCACGACATCCCGATGCTGAGGACATGACGTCAGCTCCTGCAGTGTTGCCAGCGCCGCGCTCCCTTCAGAGCTGCAAAACAAACATCTCACTTACAAAAACGATTGTTGGCATTACTACGTGCCTTGACTAATGCCAGCAAACACCGGTGTCACTGCTGTTGCTAGTGTTGCTACGCTGCTACGATTGTTGGCATTACTATGTGCCTTGCCTAATGCCAGCAAACACCGGTGTCACTGCTGTTGCTAGTGTTGCCACGCTGCTACGATTGTTGGCATTACTACGTGCCTTGCCTAATGCCAGCAAACACCGGTGTCACTGCTGTTGCTAGTGTTGCCACGCTGCTACGATTGTTGGCATTACTATGTGCCTTGCCTAATGCCATCAAACACCGGTGTCACTGCTGTTGCTAGTGTTGCCACGCTGCTACGATTGTTGGCATTACTATGTGCCTTGCCTAATGCCATCAAACACCGGTGTCACTGCTGTTGCTAGTGTTGCCACGCTGCTACGATTGTTGGCATTACTATGTGCCTTGCCTAATGCCAGCAAACACCGGTGGCACTGCTGTTGCTAGTGTTGCCACGCTGCTACGATTGTTGGCATTACTATGTGTCTTGCCTAATGCCAGCAAACACCGGTGTCACTGCTGTTGCTAGTGTTGCCACGCTGCTACGATTGTTGGCATTACTATGTGCCTTGCCTAATGCCAGCAAACACCGGTGTCACTGCTGTTGCTAGTGTTGCTACGATTGTTGGCATTACTATGTGCCTTGTCTAATGCCAGAAAACACCGGTGTCACTGCTGTTGCTAGTGTTGCCACGCTGCTACGATTGTTGGCATTACTATGTGCCTTGCCTTATGCCAGCAAACACCGGTGTCACTGCTGTTGCTAGTGTTGCTACGCTGCTACGATTGTTGGCATTACTATGTGCCTTGCCTAATGCCAGCAAACACCGGTGTCACTGCTGTTGCTAATGTTGCTACGCTGCTACGATTGTTGGCATAACTATGTGCCTTGCCTAATGCCAGCAAACACCGGTGTCACTGCTGTTGCTAGTGTTGCCACGCTGCTACGATTGTTGGCATTACTATGTGCCTTGCCTAATGCCAGCAAACACCGGTGTCACTGCTGTTGCTAGTGTTGCCACGCTGCTACGATTGTTGGCATTACTATGTGCCTTGCCTAATGCCAGCAAACACCGGTGTCACTGCTGTTGCTAGTGTTGCCACGCTGCTACGATTGTTGGCATTACTATGTGCCTTTCACAATGCCAGCAAACACCGGTGTCACCAGGGGCGGTTAGTGCATGAGGCCGAGGAGGCCGTGCCGCCCCAAGAAAGAGAGGAAAGAGAGGAAAGAAAAAAGTTTTGTATTACTAGTTGTCTTTGAATTACCTATTTACATTTGAAATTTGAAATGTCGTGGCGTTCTCAACTTGCGTTCGTTCAGCGACATCTTTGCGTCTCTGCGGGTATTACGCGTCTTTGCTGCATGATTGTCGTGTCGCGTCATAAGGGAGGCACCTGACGTCAAGAGGAGGCCGGCGACCATGAACTATAGGTGCGGGGTGTGGAGGTACCACTAGAGCCGCAAGGGGGGGTGTTGAAACGTGGCTCTCTCGGACGATCTCACGTCTTGCCGGAGTCCACGCTTCCCCTAGGATCTTTGGTTCCCCCACGTTCCCCTCCTTACGATGCGCGAGCAAGGCAGAGCCGATGGAATCGGCTGGAACCAGAGGCTCTGGGCCGAAGTTACCCGAGTCCCGAACAAAGTAAACCTACATGTCATTGCCAATTCCGTGCAACCGGTACCATTTTATTCCATGCTAATTTGTTGCTCTTAATTGTTTAAAAGCAGACAAGTTTTAGATGAATCAATATAAAGTTAATTTCTGTGTCGTGTGATTGCATGTATCTACGCGCCTTCTGTGTAATGTTCGCGTTTTGTAAGTGTTGTAAGTAAATACGTGTGCTGGTGCTATCCTTTTGCGACATCATGAATGCGGTTGATGATTTTCTAAATTTGCTAGTAAGCAAACGCGACTTCGTAGAACGTGTCAAAATCAAAACTATTGGTAAGCCAACACCCTATCTCAAAATAATCTTCGAAGATGGTACTAGATATCGTTCGTTTTCTGGCAAGTGGCATCGAAGATGACTGAGGCTGGCTGGCAGGCAGCAATGAGAATATTGCATTGTTTTGCTGGTCTTGTGCCATGTTCCCTGCTTGCAACAACAAACACTCGCGTGGAATTCCACAGGCTACGTAGGTGTCACAAAACCTTCCCAGATCAATCAAACGTCACAGGACGAGCATTGAGCATATTATTCAGACTGAGAGAGAGTCGACGAGGCAATAAATGATGCTGCACGTGTTCAAAACGAACTCCACAATCTTCAAGTTTCTAAGAATCGTTCGTCTAATCCTCGAGCGTTTGATTGACATAACTTGCTTTCTGGCAAAGCAGGAGGAGGCTTTCTGAGGGAATGAGGATTGACGAAAGCGAAACCTCGGCCGATAAGGGGAATTTAGAGGACAGTATGACCATTTTATGTAAATACGACCCCGCTTTACGCGAAGGTGTTTCCAAGATATCGCAAAACGAACAAATCGAGTCGGTTGCTTAAAATCACGAAGTAAATAATGTAGGTACTGTGATTGCTTTTGAGGGAAATTGACGAAACAACCGAAATTGCTTGCAAATCTCAAGTTTCTGAATTACCTTTCGGTACGTGATCAAGGGAAATGTGGTCAAACGTTTTGTATGGTTTTATGCGTTTCTAGACGTGAGTTCTGGCCGGAATGTCACTTGTCTGAACTCAAACTGATCTTCAAATAGCACCACTTCTCATTAGGTTAGTAATTATGTTTGTGCCTCCTCTCTTTTTTGACCCACGAACCGCCACTGGGTGTCACTGCTGTTGCTAGTGTTGCCACGCTGCTACGATTGTTGGCATTACTATGTGCCTTGCCTAATGCCTGCAAACACCGGTGTCACTGCTGTTGCTAGTGTTGCCACGCTGCTACGATTGTTGGCATTACTATGTGCCTTGCCTAATGCCAGCAAACACCGGTGTCACTGCTGTTGCTAGTGATGCCACGCTGCTACGATTGTTGGCATTACTATGTACCTTGCCTAATGCCAGCAAACAACGGCGTCACTGCTGTTGCTAGTGTTGCCACGCTGCTACGATTGTTGGCATTACTATGTGCCTTGCCCAACGCCAGCAAACACCGGCGTCACTGCTGTTGCTAGTGTTGCCACGCTGCTACGATTGTTGGCATTACTATGTACCTTGCCTAATGCCAGCAAACAACGGCGTCACTGCTGTTGCTAGTGTTGCCACGCTGCTACGATTGTTGGCATTACTATGTGCCTTGCCCAACGCCAGCAAACACCGGTGTCACTGCTGTTGCTAGTGTTGCCACGCTGCTACGATTGTTAGCATTACTATGTGCCTTGCCCAACGCCAGCAAACACCGGCGTCACTGCTGTTGCTAGTGTTGCCACGCTGCAACGATTGTTGGCATTACTATGTGCCTTGCCCAACGCCAGCAAACACCGGCGTCACTGCTGTTGCTAGCGTTGCCAACCCAAAGAACGATGGACTCACCCGGGAGCCGCCTGGTCGGCAGCCGAGTCCCCGGCGAGCGCCGCCAGCTTCCGCGTGCAAACCGTAGCCAGCTTGCGGGCGATGAGCTCCGAGCCGCAGAACTCGGCGAGGTACTGCAGCGGGAGCGGCAGCACGAGCCTCAGGCAGCCGTCGTCCGTGCGCGCCTTGTCCGTCACCTCGAGGACCCACTGCAGCATCTCGTGGCGTTGGAGGAGGCCCTCCTGCGAAGCCGCCGCCGTGGGGAAGCGCGGTTAGCGTAAGTCTCTTTGTCATTTCGGCCTGGTGGCCGCTAGGGTTAGTTTCCTGGGAGGGCGTACTTTGCCGCAATGTTCGAAACAGGCTTTGCGGTAGCGGATTCGCACAGCTGGATGCGTACGATGCTTGTTCCATTGTGTATCTTGTCTAACAGAGGCTTATCGCTTACGGCAAGCAGGCACGTACCTCGTAGAGACACTTGGCGAGGCGGAGGCAGTACTGCCAGTTGCGCTGCGCCAGCTTCTGCTCCTCGCTCATCGGCACCGAGTTGCCCGCCGCGTGGTAGTACTCCTGCAGCTTCGTCAGCTGGTCCTTGACAAACTTGATCAGCGTCGCCGTCCACTCTGCAACCGAGACGGCAGACTTTGAAACGTAGGCGGTTTGCCGTAGTGAAGTTAATACGCCGACTCCATTCGGCTGAGTCAGTACACCTATTACCTTCAATCAAAATTCTACCAAAGCAACGTCATGATACCCACTCGCTAAAGCCAGCCAGAGCAATTCGGGTTGTGATTTCCCTGTCTTCCTTTGTTATTTAGCAGAGATTATTTTAGCTACTTTCAACGGACTTTCAACGGCCGTTTTGTCTATCGTCGCCGGCTTGTGGAGACGACACACTGGTGACGTTCGGTCGAAAGTCATTACACCTATTCCCTTCGGTCAAAATTCAATCAAAATTACGTCATGACACCCACTCGCTAAAGCCAGTCCGAAGGACGGTACAACTCGAACGACAGGATTCCTCCGCTAATCCGTGCTGTCGAGAGGTTGACAAGCAAGGCGAGTGAAGTTGTCGTACTAACTTCAAACCCTCCAACCTCTCTCCCGAACAGAACTGATCGTGTGCATGATTGTCACCCATCAAACACCTGACTCACCGCGTTGTCGCTTAACTTCGGTGACATCATGAGAACCGGTGTTTGAAACGTTGCCAAACCGTTCGGTCAACGCCGTTACCTTGCGTCGGGTCCGGCAGCTGGCGCTTCTTGACCTTGACCTCGGAGACGGCGGCGGTGTAGGCGTGCGACAGCTTGACGAACCAGGCGGCGCGGAGCATCGGCACCTGGTACTCGCACAGCATCGCAAAAACCTCCTCCTTCTTGTTGTAGTTGGGAGCCTGCGTGGCGGAGACAAACAGACTTGCATTACGACTCACGTCATACGCTTACTACGAATCTTAGCACGTTAGTTTTCAGAATATCTATTTGACTGGGCATTGAATTCTAAGCTCCCAAACTCAGACTTTCCTAGACGAAACATGTGACCGTGTAAAAGGGGCTTAACACGGTCATAGGCGGTTGTACACAAGACTGCTGTACAAGGGTTTGACAAAACATGTGACCGTGTAAAAGGGGCTTAACACGGTCATAGGCGGTTGTATACAAGACTGCTGTACAAGGGTTTGACAACACATGTGACCGTGTAAAAGGGGCTTAACACGGTCATAGGCGGTTGTATACAAGACTGCTGTACAAGGGTTTGACAAAACATGTGACCGTGTAAAAGGGGCTTAACACGGTCATAGGCGGTTGTATACAAGACTGCTGTACAAGGGTTTGACAAAACATGTGACCGTGTAAAAGGGGCTTAACACGGTCATAGGCGGTTGTACACAAGACTGCTGTACAAGGGTTTGACAACACATGTGACCGTGTAAAAGGGGCTTAACACGGTCATAGGCGGTTGTATACAAGACTGCTGTACAAGGGTTTGACAAAACATGTGACCGTGTAAAAGGGGCTTAACACGGTCATAGGCGGTTGTATACAAGACTGCTGTACAAGGGTTTGACAAAACATGTGACCGTGTAAAAGGGGCTTAACACGGTCATAGGCGGTTGTATACAAGACTGCTGTACAAGGGTTTGACGAAACACGTGACCGTGTAAATAGAGCTTAAGATTTTGGCCCTGTACGAAACGGCCACGTTCCAACAAAGATTTTGAATATAAATTTGTGATTTTTTTCCGCCAGCCTCGTAGGCGGCCTGGTCGCACCTTCTTGGAGAGCGCCAGCAGCGGCTTGTTGCCGGCGAGGTCCTTGAACCAGAGCTCGATGACCGGCTTGGTCCGCGGCGTCGCCGGCCAGAAGTTGTCCTTCGGGTTTATCTGCTGGCGCTTGCGTCCGGAGTCTGCCAGCGTGTTCGTCTCCTCCTTCTTCGACAGGATGCTGTTGAAGAACGCTCCAACCTGCAACAAGGAACAAGCTAGGGAACGGTTTGCCACGTCGGAAACACCGGTTCTAGTGAGATCATCCGAGTTAAGCTACATTGGTGTTGGATGGGTGATCATCATGCACATGATCAATCCATTCAGATAAGAATGACATCAGATTCGCACTGGACGTATACTGCCAGTGTGTAGTGTGTGAAATAACGTAGTTCTATCTCGGCTTCTTAACCAAGGAAGATAGGGCAATCGCAACCCAAATGGCTTTACCTTGTAGTAGATATTATGATATCAATTTGATTGAATTATTGTATTATTTGTTGCTTAACAAGCTTAGAGATAGTCAAGCATCTCTAGTAGGTACTTTATTTTTACATTTTCCCCTTAATTTTTTATCATCTTCAATGCATTCCCACACATTGCTACATTGCTCGTATGTAGTTAGACAAAACAGTTGCCACAAACATTACAAAACATGCAATGAATCTCTTTCTTTTGACAGGGCAGCATCATCAGGCATAAACCTCCTGTGCAGAAGCAATAAAATAGATGTTCAAATCAAATGGATATCAGCTGGCGGCCTTTTGAGTTGGGCAAGGCCATGAATGAAGGCAGATCCAAACTGGACCAGGTCGTGGGTAAGACAGCAGAAAGATCCCCAGGCCGTGGGACGTCTGGTAACCTTGTGCAAGATCGTTCGTACCTTCGACGCGTTGACATTGCAGTTCCTGGCTGTGCCAAACTCATCGGTGAGCTGCGGCATCGTCGCGAAGCCGTGCTTGACGTTCATCGACGTCAGCTCGTCTTCTTTCTGCCTCACTTCTTGCGGGTAGACGTCGGGAGCACCGAGTCGCGGCCTCTTCAGGGCCCGCTTCTCGGGAGCCCATTTCAACATCGCTGTTGCAGGAAAGATAGGAATCATTCAGATTAAGCAGCTTTCTTTTAAAACATGATTTGGAAGATTGTTGTGAGGCAGGCAATCTTTCGAGGCCAATGCAGAATAAATATAAAATGTCAATTCTATGAAAACAGAAGCGGTTATATTTAGGTACTGTAATTAATTTACTCATTGCAACTCTCATGATGTAGACCGAATACTAGACTACCTTATTAATACAAGTGAGCTTTGATCAAATACGCTAACGCTAAAAGTACCTAGGAATTGACGAGGTTAAATCAGACACCACTCACCAAAACCAGACACCGAAGAACAGTTCAATAGTTCATCAACTAATAACTATCAACCGAACTTTGATTATCACGACAACATCCTAGCATTGACTTCCAACAACGCACCGGCCCAAAAAATAATATAAAAACTAAACGCGACCGACGGCAAGCCCTAACTCAGCTGTCGTCGGTGTCGGTCGATGACACGAAGTGAGGAGGTTCGCTTGGCTTTTCGGGCATCAAGATGTTTATACTTTTCAAATCGCCACTTCCACGCTACCTAGCGTCGACATTAGAAACTAGCGCGGTGGTCGGTCTAGACGAACACTACTGTTGCGGCAGAAAGCAAAGAAAAATGTGGAAAAATGGTAAATTTAAATTGTGGAATAGGGGACCGTTGATTTTTCACCCCAACAAGCCTTAAAAGACACGCGTAATTTTTATAAATTAAGTACAAAATTCAAATAAAATTGAATTCTCTTATTCACTTATTTTCTTTAACAATAAAAATTGAATTCCCTTGGATGGCAATGTTTGACGAAGTTGCGTTTCCTGGCGACAGATTGCTAGTTTTTCAACTCGAGTTTCCAGCGGTTCCAACTCCAGCCACCAGAGCACGTCATGTCTTTCGCTATTTGCGCTTGCTGGGCCAATTGCTTGCGTTCTTGCTGTGAGTTTGTTATTGAATAATAACAACCCCCCACCCCTCCAAAAAAATATAACAAAACCCAACCCTTGACCCTGTCGAGAGGTTGACAAGCAAGGCGAGTGAAGTTGTCACAAACTCTCCAACCTCTCCCGAACAGAACTGATCATGTGCATGGTGGTCACCCATCCAACTGCGCGATGTTGCTTAACTTCGGTGATCTCACGAGAACCGGTGTTTCCATCATTGCCAAAATGTTTGGTCACCTGACGGTCATAGTTCATAGCCCACAGTACCACGATGCTAAACATGTACTGACGGTCGTATAGGGTCCTGTATGGAACAAAGCCCCACGTTCCACGTTGCTAATTGCGTCACCTGACGGTCTCAGGTCGCTGCATCCCTCAACGGTACATCCTGAGCACGATGCTGGGCGTGGGGATGATCAACACGTACACCATGAGGTTGGTGTTGAACATCGCCATCACGGTGATGGCCAAGCCGACCGCCTCGAAGGTGAACGTGACGGTGTTGCCCGGTACGTGTCCAGCGCCCCCGGGATACGGAACCTCAAGCCACCCGGCTGCGGTGAGTCTACGATGTTGACAAATCACTGACCTCTATAGCCTGGGCAGCGTCCAGGCTGCCAGGATGCCGTATTGAGCCACTTTATCATGTCTTCCCACTGATCTCTGTAGCCATGGATAGCGCTTCGTACAGCGAGACTTTGATGCCGTATTGAGACACTTTATCATGTCTTCCCACTGATCTCTATAGCCATGGATAGCGCTTCGTACAGCGAGACTTTGATGCCGTATTGAGACACTTTATCATGTCTTCCCACTGATCTCTATAGCCATGGATAGCGCTTCGTACAGCGAGACTTTGATGCCGTATTGAGACACTTTATCATGTCTTCCCACTGATCTCTATAGCCATAGATAGCGCTTCGTACAGCGAAACTTTGATGCCGTATTGAGCCACTTTATCATGTCTTCCCACTGATCTCTGTAGCCATGGATAGCGCTTCGTACAGCGAGACTTTGATGCCGTATTGAGACACTTTATCATGTCTTCCCACTGATCTCTGTAGCCATGGATAGCGCTTCGTACAGCGAGACTTTGATGCCGTATTGAGACACTTTATCATGTCTTCCCACTGATCTCTATAGCCATGGATAGCGCTTCGTACAGCGAGACTTTGATGCCGTATTGAGACACTTTATCATGTCTTCCCACTGATCTCTATAGCCATGGATAGCGCTTCGTACAGCGAGACTTTGATGCCGTATTGAGACACTTTATCATGTCTTCCCACTGATCTCTATAGCCATAGATAGCGCTTCGTACAGCGAAACTTTGATGCCGTATTGAGCCACTTTATCATGTCTTCCCACTGATCTCTGTAGCCATGGATAGCGCTTCGTACAGCGAGACTTTGATGCCGTATTGAGACACTTTATCATGTCTTCCCACTGATCTCTATAGCCATGGATAGCGCTTCGTACAGCGAGACTTTGATGCCGTATTGAGCCACTTTATCATGTCTTCCCACTGATCTCTGTAGCCATGGATAGCGCTTCGTACAGCGAGACTTTGATGCCGTATTGAGCCACTTTATCATGTCTTCCCACTGATCTCTATAGCCATGGATAGCGCTTCGTACAGCGAGACTTTGATGCCGTATTGAGCCACTTTATCATGTCTTCCCACTGATCTCTGTAGCCATGGATAGCGCTTCGTACAGCGAGACTTTGATGCCGTATTGAGACACTTTATCATGTCTTCCCACTGATCTCTATAGCCTGGATAGCGCTTCGTACAGCGAGACTTTGATGCCGTATTGAGACACTTTATCATGTCTTCCCACTGATCTCTATAGCCATGGATAGCGCTTCGTACAGCGAGGCTTTGATGCCGTATTGAGACACTTTATCATGTCTTCCCACTGGTCTCTATAGCCATGGATAGCGCTTCGTACAGCGAGACTTTGATGCCGTATTGAGACACTTTATCATGTCTTCCCACTGATCTCTATAGCCATGGATAGCGCTTCGTACAGCGAGACTTTGATGCCGTATTGAGACACTTTATCATGTCTTCCCACTGATATCTATAGCCATGGATAGCGCTTCGTACAGCGAGACTTTGATGCCGTATTGAGCCACTTTATCATGTCTTCCCACTGATCTCTATAGCCATGGATAGCGCTTCGTACAGCGAGACTTTGATGCCGTATTGAGACACTTTATCATGTCTTCCCACTGATCTCTATAGCCATGGATAGCGCTTCGTACAGCGAGACTTTGATGCCGTATTGAGACACTTTATCATGTCTTCCCACTGATCTCTATAGCCATGGATAGCGCTTCGTACAGCGAGACTTTGATGCCGTATTGAGCCACTTTATCATGTCTTCCCACTGATCTCTATAGCCATGGATAGCGCTTCGTACAGCGAGACTTTTATGCACATATCTGTACAACCTGTGGACGTAGAAACACCGAGTAAGCAGTAAGCAGACTCACAAAGGTAGAAGTTGACGCCCTACCCGCGTGCGCAGGGCGTGGTCGGCGAGTTCGGCTGGACGCAGAGCGAGCAGGGCATCCTGCTCTCGTCGTTCTACTGGCTCTACGGCGTGGCGCACGTTCCGGGCGGCGAGATGGCGCAGCGCTGCGGCGGGAAGAACGTGCTGCTCGTTGCGCTGTTCTTGGCAGCGCTGTTGACGCTGGTCACGCCGGTGGTGACGCGCGTTGGCGGCCTCTACGCGCTGGTGGTGGTGCGCGTGATCGTCGGCATTATGACGGTGAGAGCTGGGCGAGGTTCTCGTGAAGTTGAGCAACATCGCGCTGTTGGATGGGTGACCATTAAACATATGATCAAGTTCTGTTCGGGAGAGAGGTCGGAGGGTTTGAAGTTAGTACGACAACTTCACTCGCCTTGCTTGTCAACCTCTCGACAGCACGGATTAGTGGAGGAGTCCTGTCGTTCGAGTTGTACCGTCCTTCGGAAGGGACGTAAAGCCGGTGGTCCCCTCGTGCTTTTCGACAGGAGTAGGCTACGTGCCGGCACCGGGTTTCCCCTCCTCCCTTCTAGCCATAGGTTAGGTTCATCATCACCCTTTCATTATAGACCAGCGCCACGGTGCCAGCTGTCAAAACAGTGCGTCGTTAAACACCGGCAATCAATCAATGAATCACCGGGTTTCCCCTCCTCCCTTCTAGCCATAGGTTAGGTTCATCATCACCCTTTCATCATAGACCAGCGCCACGGTGCCAGCTGTCAAAACAGTGCGTCGTTAAACACCGGCAATCAATCAATGAATCATCGGGTTTCCCCTCCTCCCTTCTAGCCATAGGTTAGGTTCATCATCACCCTTTCATCATAGACCAGCGCCACGGTGCCAGTTGTCAAAACAGTGCGTCGTTAAACACCGGCAATCAATCAAGGAATCACCGGGTTTCCCCTCCTCCCTTCTAGCCATAGGTTAGGTTCATCATCACCCTTTCATTATAGACCAGCGCCACGGTGCCAGTTGTCAAAACAGTGCGTCGTTAAACACCAGCAATCAATCAATGAGAGCCAGTCGAGAAGACTATTTCATTTCAGCGCTAGTAAGTCATTACAATTACAAACATGATGCGAAATAAATTTCCAGCCAAAGTTTTGCCTGAATTTCTTGCACTGTACTAGTATAATACTGTACTAATATTAGCTGTAGCTGTTAAAATCAGCTGTAAATATACTTAGGTGGTCACACCTGGTCACTTTACCTGTACTTTCTCCGTCGATATCTTAAGATTTGATTCAAGGTTCAGAGCTCGATGATGACTGCATCTGCCCTCTTCGCAGGGCCCGACCTTCCCGGCGGTCAGCACGCTAATCGCCAACTGGGTGCCGAAGAACGAGAAGAGCTTCCACCACTCGGTGGCTTTTTCCGGTAAGTCGCCGCCGAAGAATCGCGAGACTTGAAAACGTGGCACCTTCCAGATCAATTCGCTCGCTGGAGCCGGGGGTGCGATTTTGTACAAATTTCTGGTAGAGAAGACACGTCGTCTTATCGATGTGATCTCCATGTGTGTCCATGTTGATTGATTGATTATTGGTGCTTAACGACGCACTGTTTTGACAGCTGGCCCTTTGGCACTGGTCTAATGGCGTCGGTGAATGAAAATGGTGATGATGAGGGTGATGATGAACCTAACCTATGGCTAGAAGGGAGGAGGGGAAACCCGGTGCCGGCACGTAGCCTACTCCTGTCGAAAAGCACCGAGGGGACCACCGGCTTTACGTCCCTTCCGAAGGACGGTACAACTCGAACAACAGGATTCCTCCACTAATCCGTGCTGTCGAGAGGTTGATTAGCAAGGCGAGTAAAGTTGTTGTACTAACTTCAAACCCTCCAACCTCTCTCCCGAACAGAACTGACCATGTGCATGATGGTCACCCATCAAACACCTGACTCAGCGCGATGTTGCTTAACTTCGGTGATCTCACGAGAACCGGTGTTTCCAACATGCTAAACCGTTCGGTGTGTCCATGTTTATCATGGGACAAATTACCACTTTCATCGACAAGGACAGTGACTTTCCAGTGACAGTGAAAGTGATTTTTACAAAATCGCCCCCTGGGACTCCTAAACCTACAAACTCACGGTTCAACACGGAGGCTGGACTCTGTCTAAACCTACAAACTCAACGGTTCAACACGGAGGCTGGACGCTGTCTGAACTCAGGACTCTCTCTCTGCCAATTACTGGTGTTTTAACGTTTTTTTCCAAACAGTCCGTTTAACGATAGTTTTTTTAACGGTCTGTTAACGCAATACCTAGGCATCTCATTGACAGTTGCCATGGTAATGTCACTTAAACGGACCGTTAGAATGTGATAACGCGGTGATTTCGTTAAAAAACGTACTATCGAGTAAAACGTGCGAGTAACCGCGTTGGAGTGAAACCCATGTCATTTCCTAATCATATCTCATTAATTTGATTGTTTGATTGCCGGTGTTTAACGACGCACTGTTTTGACACCTGGCACCGTGGCGCTGGTCTATAATGAAAGGGTGATGATGAACCTAACCTGTGGCTAGAAGGGAGGAGGGGAAACCCGGTGCCGGCACGTAGCCTACTCCTGTCGAAAAGCACCGAGGGGACCACCGGCTTTACGTCCCTTCCGAAGGACGGTACAACTCGAACAACAGGATTCCTCCACTAATCCGTGCTGTCGAGAGGTTGATTAGCAAGGCGAGTAAAGTTGTTGTACTAACTTCAAACCCTCCAACCTCTCTCCCGAACAGAACTGACCATGTGCATGATGGTCACCCATCAAACACCTGACTCAGCGCGATGTTGCTTAACTTCGGTGATCTCACGAGAACCGGTGTTTCCAACATGCCAAACCGTTCGGTGTGTCCATGTTTATCATGGGACAAATTACCACTTTCATCGACAAGGACAGTGACTTTCCAGTGACAGTGAAAGTGATTTTTACAAAATCGCCCCCTGGGACTCCTAAACCTACAAACTCACGGTTCAACACGGAGGCTGGACTCTGTCTAAACCTACAAACTCAACGGTTCAACACGGAGGCTGGACGCTGTCTGAACTCAGGACTCTCTCTCTGCCAATTACTGGTGTTTTAACGTTTTTTTCCAAACAGTCCGTTTAACGATAGTTTTTTTAACGGTCTGTTAACGCAATACCTAGGCATCTCATTGACAGTTGCCATGGTAATGTCACTTAAACGGACCGTTAGAATGTGATAACGCGGTGATTTCGTTAAAAAACGTACTATCGAGTAAAACGTGCGAGTAACCGCGTTGGAGTGAAACCCATGTCATTTCCTAATCATATCTCATTAATTTGATTGTTTGATTGCCGGTGTTTAACGACGCACTGTTTTGACACCTGGCACCGTGGCGCTGGTCTATAATGAAAGGGTGATGATGAACCTAACCTGTGGCTAGAAGGGAGGAGGGGAAACCCGGTGCCGGCACGTAGCCTACTCCTGTCGAAAAGCACCGAGGGGACCACCGGCTTTACGTCCCTTCCGAAGGACGGTACAACTCGAACAACAGGATTCCTCCACTAATCCGTGCTGTCGAGAGGTTGATTAGCAAGGCGAGTAAAGTTGTTGTACTAACTTCAAACCCTCCAACCTCTCTCCCGAACAGAACTGACCATGTGCATGATGGTCACCCATCAAACACCTGACTCAGCGCGATGTTGCTTAACTTCGGTGATCTCACGAGAACCGGTGTTTCCAACATGCTAAACCGTTCGGTGTGTCCATGTTTATCATGGGACAAATTACCACTTTCATCGACAAGGACAGTGACTTTCCAGTGACAGTGAAAGTGATTTTTACAAAATCGCCCCCTGGGACTCCTAAACCTACAAACTCACGGTTCAACACGGAGGCTGGACTCTGTCTAAACCTACAAACTCAACGGTTCAACACGGAGGCTGGACGCTGTCTGAACTCAGGACTCTCTCTCTGCCAATTACTGGTGTTTTAACGTTTTTTTCCAAACAGTCCGTTTAACGATAGTTTTTTTAACGGTCTGTTAACGCAATACCTAGGCATCTCATTGACAGTTGCCATGGTAATGTCACTTAAACGGACCGTTAGAATGTGATAACGCGGTGATTTCGTTAAAAAACGTACTATCGAGTAAAACGTGCGAGTAACCGCGTTGGAGTGAAACCCATGTCATTTCCTAATCATATCTCATTAATTTGATTGTTTGATTGCCGGTGTTTAACGACGCACTGTTTTGACACCTGGCACCGTGGCGCTGGTCTATAATGAAAGGGTGATGATGAACCTAACCTGTGGCTAGAAGGGAGGAGGGGAAACCCGGTGCCGGCACGTAGCCTACTCCTGTCGAAAAGCACCGAGGGGACCACCGGCTTTACGTCCCTTCCGAAGGACGGTGCAACTCGAACGACAGGATTCCTCCGCTAATCCGTGCTGTCGAGAGGTTGACAAGCAAGCCGAGTGAAGTTTTCGTACTAACTTCAAACCCTCCAACCTCTCTCCCGAACAGAACTGATCATGTGCATGATGGTCACCCATCAAACACCTGACCCAGCGTGATGTTGCTTAGCTTCGGTGATCTCACGAGAACCGGTGTCTCCAACGTTGCCAAACCGTTCGGTTCTGTCTCTGCCTATACAAAATCAATGTTACATTTGATACACTTACGGACACTGTATGCTTGTGCTAATGCTTATGCTAATGCTTATGCTAATGCTTGTCGCCAGGTGTTATCTTCGGCAGCATGCTGACCAATGCCCTGAGCGGTGTCATCCTGGAGGCGACGGACAACGCGTGGGACCTGCTCTTCTACGTGTTCGGCGGTGCTACCATTGTCTGGTGTCTGCTCTTCTGGCTGTTCTGCTCGAACGAGCCGTGGGACCATCCGTTCATCTCGCAGGCTGAACACGACTTCTTGAACGCAGAGCTGCTGGACGTGACGCATGGCAAGGTGGGCCTCGTGCATTGCAGCCGACACTAACTAGGAACTGGAGCTATCAAACTATGAACTAAGAACAGGCAACCCGTTGCCTTAAACTGTGTAAAGTTACCCCGAAATTTTGATTATTTCTTGCTGTGATTATGTAAGTATTGTTTCAGACTATACTAGGTAAACGATTAGTAGAGCCTACACTCGTTGCAGGATGAGCGAGCCGTAATCTCCACGAGGAAATCCAAACGGAAAACATTTGACAATCATATTGTTGAAAACGGTGCTCTTATGATCAAGAATATTTTTTATTATTAAGTAATTTTATTTTTCTGATTAGCAAAATACTTCATGCACGAATCTGAAACTTTGGCAATTCGTTTAGCTTGTTATTATATATATTCAATCCAAATTTGGTGCGGATCGGTTAATTAGTTACGAAGCTAGGACCAAAAAACTGAAAAATTTAAAGGTTTTTGCTCATTAAAAACAAATGGCCGACCAGATTTCGCTCAAAAACTATACAGCACCTCGCTGAGTCACCACGAACGTTTTTGCCAAATTTTGTAACGATCTGTGACCTTTAAGTAGGCCTGCTCGTTTTTGTTACAAACAAACAAAAAAAAAATCGAAATGCTTTTTTTTCCCCTATGTTGTGAAATTGAAGGATTTCGCTCGCTTCGCTCGCTCATCCAATTACATTTTCAAATAAACAACAAATAATGAATTCTTCCGGTCGGTTTTACAATGTACAGTCTAAAAAGCCTTCCTTATCAACCTTGACAAGTGTTGGATGGGTGACCATCATGCACACGATCAGTTCTGTTCGGGAGAGAGGTCGGAGGGTTTGAAGTTAGTACGACAACTTCACTCGCCTTGCTTGTCAACCTCTCGACAGCACGGATTAGCGGAGGAATCCTGTCGTTCGAGTTGCACCGTCCTTCGGAAGGGACGTAAAGCCGGTGGTCCCCTCGGTGCTTTTCGACAGGAGTAGGCTACGTGCCGGCACCGGGTTTCCCCTCCTCCCTTCTAGCCATAGGTTAGCTTCATCATCACCCTTTCATTATAGACCAGCGCCACGGTGCCAGTTGTCAAAACAGCGCGTCGTTGAACACCGGCAATCAATCAATTGCAAAGGAACAAGTTCCCTGTGGTCCATATGAACATTTGGTCGCATGTTGCATCCAGACGAAGCCGCCGACGCCATGGTGGCCGATCGTGACGTCACTTCCGGTGATAGCGCTGGTCATCGGCCAGCTGGGACACACCTACATCTTCTTCGCGTTCACCACCGACCTTCCGAAGTACATGACAGACGTCCTGCACTTCAAGGTCAAGGAGGTCGGTGCACGTGTACTCAAGCAAGGGGCTAAATCACGTTGTGGATGGGCGTTGTAAGAAATGCATGCTCAAAGAACACTCTTGAAGGTCCGATGGATGCTGTCAGAATTGCTTCAAATTGTGCAAATCATTCCTCCACCGTCTCGTCTCATCTCGGCTCGTCTTGTTTAAGATGGGTTTCTACTCGGCGCTTCCCTACATCTGCGAGTGGATCGTTGCGTTGATCTCCGGGAAGTTGGCAGACCTGACGATTAGGCGCGAGTGGATGTCCACAATCAACGTCCGCCGCTTGCTGGCGACCATCAGTAAGCAAGCAAGCAAGCAAGCAAGCAAGCAAGCAAGCAAGCAAGCAAGCAAGCAAGCAAGCAAGCAAGCAAGCAAGCAAGCAAGCAAGCAAGCTAGCCACTGCCCAAACAACCCGTCGTCGCTATGTTTCAGGCACCGTGCTGCCGTCGGTGGCACTGATCGTAGCCTCGCACGGCGAATGCAACAAGGCGCTGGTGGTGACAGCGTTTGCTTTGTCCCTCGGGTTGATGGGCACCTTTTACCCCAGCGTCCGGGTGAACGGCATGGACCTCAGTCCGAACTACGCCGGCATCTTGATGGGTGTTGTCAACGGAATCGGTGCCTTGTCAGGTGTCATAGCGCCGATGATGATTGGACAGCTAACACCAAACGTGAGACCTAGTGATTGATTGCCGGTGTTTAACGACGCACTGTTTTGACAACTGGCACGGTGGCGCTGGTCTATAATGAAAGGGTGATGATGAACCTAACCTATGGCTAGAAGGGAGGAGGGGAAACCCGGTGATTCATTGATTGATTGCCGGTGTTTAACGACGCGCTGTTTTGACAGCTGGCCCTGTGGCGCTGGTCTATAATGAAAGGGTGATGATGAACCTAACCTATGGCTAGAAGGGAGGAGGGGAAACCCGGTGATTCATTGATTGATTGCCGGTGTTTAACGACGCGCTGTTTTGACAACTGGCACGGTGGCGCTGGTCTATAATGAAAGGGTGATGATGAACCTAACCTATGGCTAGAAGGGAGGAGGGGAAACCCGGTGATTCATTGATTGATTGCCGGTGTTTAACGACGCGCTGTTTTGACAGCTGGCCCTGTGGCGCTGGTCTATAATGAAAGGGTGATGATGAACCTAACCTATGGCTAGAAGGGAGGAGGGGAAACCCGGTGATTCATTGATTGATTGCCGGTGTTTAACGACGCGCTGTTTTGACAGCTGGCCCTGTGGCGCTGGTCTATAATGAAAGGGTGATGATGAACCTAACCTATGGCTAGAAGGGAGGAGGGGAAACCCGGTGATTCATTGATTGATTGCCGGTGTTTAACGACGCACTGTTTTGACAGCTGGCACCGTGGCGCTGGTCTATAATGAAAGGGTGATGATGAAGCTAACCTATGGCTAGAAGGGAGGAGGGGAAACCCGGTGATTCATTGATTGATTGCCGGTGTTTAACGACGCACTGTTTTTACAGCTGGCCCTGTGGCGCTGGTCTATAATGAAAGGGTGATGATGAAGCTAACCTATGGCTAGAAGGGAGGAGGGGAAACCCGGTGCCGGCACGTAGCCTACTCCTGTCGAAAAGCACCGAGGGGACCACCGGCTTTACGTCCCTTCCGAAGGACGGTGCAACTCGAACGACAGGATTCCTCCGCTAATCCGTGCTGTCGAGAGGTTGACAAGCATGGCGAGTGAAGTTGTCGTACTAACTTCAAACCCTCCGACCTCTCTCCCGAACAGAACTGATCGTGTGCATGGTGGTCACCCATCAAAAACCGACTCGGCGCAATGTTGCTTAACTTCTGTGATCTCACGAGAACCGGTGTTTGCAACGTTGCCAAACCGTTCGGTAGTACCTAGTGTAAAACCCTCAAGGAATTTTCCTGACTACAGAATTTTTCTGTAACCAAGGCTTTACTAGCGCCGGGTTGTTTACAGATGGAGCGTTGCTGTTGTGGCTTTACAGCGCCGGGTTGTTTACAGTGGAGCGTTGCTGGTGTGGCTTTACTAGCGCCGGGTTGTTTACAGTGGAGCGTTGCTGGTGTGGCTTTACTAGCGCCGGGTTGTTAACAGTAGAGCGTTGCTGTTGTGGCTTTACTAGCGCCGGGTTGTTTACAGTGGAGCTTTGCTGTTGTGACTTTACTAGCGCCGGGTTGTTTACAGTGGAGCGTTGCGCTGTGACTTTACTAGCGCCGGGTTGTTTACAGTGGAGCGTTGCTGTTGTGGCTTTACTAGCACCGGGTTGTTTACAGTGGAGCGTTGCGCTGTGGCTTTACTAGCGCCGGGTTGTTTACAGTGGAGCGTTGCTGTTGTGGCTTTACTAGCGCCGGGTTGTTTACAGTGGAGCGTTGCGCTGTGGCTTTACTAGCGCCGGGTTGTTTACAGTGGAGCGTTGCTGTTATAGCTTTACTAGCGCCGGGTTGTTTACAGTGGAGCGTTGCGCTGTGGCTTTACTAGCGCCGGGTTGTTTACAGTGGAGCGTTGCGCTGTGGCTTTACTAGCGCCGGGTTGTTTACAGTGGAGCGTTGCGCTGTGGCTTTACTAGCGCCATCGACAAAGTGAAACACTCTTTTGCAGAGCACGCTGTTGGAATGGCGCCTGGCTTTCTACGTCATCTCCCTGATCACGTGTGTCTTCAACGTAATTTTCTGCGTGTTTGCTTCGGGCAGCGTGCAAGCGTGGAACCAGCCGAAGGTTGCCGAAGCGCCGACGTGAGCCGGGACGAACTTGCACGAAGCCACATTTTTTTTTATGTTTGCATTAAATTTTGGGAAGGATTGTGAATTTGTGTGGTAGATTTTAAAGTGAGTAGGGCTTAGCGGATGTTTGTTTTAATCGTGTCGTGGATGAGCGATTGTTGTCTCGTTTCGCGCCACAAAAAAATGCCCTTCAAATCCTCGACGTCACAGCTATGACGTCATCCTCAAAGCTTCCCCCGCGCAAAATCGATCCCACTTTCCCCGCCGGTAACCATGACGACGCCGCCGCTAGGCTAGCGTCAACAAAACAGTCGACGCTAAGCTAGCGAGCCGGTAACAACCTCGCGAATTACCGACACTATTCACAATTACCGACTGGGAACAGCGTTTGAACGATTTAACAGTGTTAACTTTTCACTATACAATCATAACCGCTTAGAAGTCGTGCCAAGGTGCATCGAGAAGTCTTGTTAAACACCTCATTGCAATATTTGACATCAATTTCTAATTTAGAATTGTGTTTTATGCTCTAAAAACACAAAACAAAAAATTAACACCGCAATGTTATGTGAATCATAGTCGACGTAAGAATCAATTCAATAATAAATTGATTTGTCACTGGACACAAAATTACTTCATCATTGTCTGTTTTAAAATCAGTTTTCGCCAATTTCTATGCGAGAAGTCATCGTCGATTTTTTGCGAACATTGCGGGCACAATTTCTGTGATTGTTTGCAACGCTACCCAAGCTGGTAGTTGACAAAGCATTAGGCGTTTCGGCCTTTAGGGTGAAGAGCGAAGACATCTGCAACATCTTCATCATCGACAAGAGCTCGTCAACAACGGAAAGATGTCGACCAGAGCGATTTCACCGGAGATTGCGAGAGGGGTGAGTTTTTAGTAATTAGAACAACGCAATATCATTCCCATTGCAGTCGTAACGAGGGTGGAAATGGATCTTTCACCTTGCCGGGGTTGAGCAAATTACCAATATGCTAAACGGACAACCGACTTTTGAGTGCAGATATCGAGTTTATTTAAGTTTTTGGGCTCCATGGAGATAGAAACAGGACTATGAATGAACATAGAAGCCGGTGAATCTAGTGACGCTATGCTGCAATCACACGCCAACAACTCGACTAACCCCGATTATAACGTGGCTCCATGGAGATAGAAACAGGACTATGAATGAACATAGAAGCCGGTGAATCTAGTGACGCTATGCTGCAATCACACGCCAACAACTCGACTAACCCCGATTATAACGTGACTCCATGGAGATAGAAACAGGACTATGAATGAACATAGAAGCCGGTGAATCTAGTGACGCTATGCTGCAATCACACGCCAACAACTCGACTAACCCCGATTATAACGTGGCTCCATGGAGATAGAAACAGGACTATGAATGAACATAGAAGCCGGTGAATCTAGTGACGCTACGCTGCAATCACACGCCAACAACTCGACTAACCCCGATTATAACGTGGCTCCATGGAGATAGAAACAGGACTATGAATGAACATAGAAGGTGGTGAATCTAGTGACGCTATGCTGCAATCACACGCCAACAACTCGACTAACCCCGATTATAACGTGGCTCCATGGAGATAGTAGCAGGACTATGAATGAACATAGAAGCCGGTGAATCTAGTGACGCTATGCTGCAATCACACGCCAACAACTCGACTAACCCCGATTATAACGTGGCTCCATGGAGATAGAAACAGGACTATGAATGAACATAGAAGGTGGTGCATCTAGTGACGCTATGCTGCAATCACACGCCAACAACTCGACCAACCCCATTATAACGTCGAACTGAACGTTGAACGTTGAATTGAAATATGATGCAAAATTAACAATTCAACTGGTTTTTCTTAGCGGGTGAAGTTATTTTTTCTCCTGGGTGGAATAGCTGAGTTGAGTCTTACAAAAATACTTTATTGGGTAATTTAATGCTTGGATAGCTTTTTACAATAACTTTACTCTGATGAGGGGATTAATTGTAGCAAAGATTAGGAAAATATTGGAAACTTTAAAAAGTAATTTAAGTGGCTGTAAATAAGTTATTACTCCTCTGTGGAGTGATGTAATCGGAATCCCAATGTGGGTACTAAATTGTTCGAAAGAAGGCAACAGCAGGCAAAAATCGTCTGGTATAGTAGAATTATGATCCTACAGCCTGGTGAGATGTTTGCTGGCAGAGTGTCCTGCATCCTACAGCCTGGTGAGATGTTTGCTGGCAGAGTGTCCTGCATCCTACAGCCTGGTGAGATGTTTGCTGGCAGAGTGTCCTGCATCCTACAGCCTGGTGAGATGTTTGCTGGCAGAGTGTCCTGCATCCTACAGCCTGGTGGGATGTTTGCTGGCAGAGTGTCCTGCATCCTACAGCCTGGTGAGATGTTTGCTGGCAGTGTGCCCTGCATCCTACAGCCCGGTGAGATGTTTGCTGGCAGAGTGTCCTGCATCCTACAGCCTGGTGAGATGTTTGCTGGCAGAGTGTCCTGCATCCTACAGCCTGGTGAGATGTTTGCTGGCAGAGTGTCCTGCATCCTACAGCCTGGTGAGATGTTTGCTGGCAGAGTGTCCTGCATCCTTCAGCCTGGTGAGATGTTTGCTGGCAGAGTGTCCTGCATCCTACAGCCTGGTGAGATGTTTGCTGGCAGAGTGTCCTGCATCCTACAGCCTGGTGAGATGTTTGCTGGCAGAGTGTCCTGCATCCTACATCCTGGTGAGATGTTTGCTGGCAGAGTGTCCTGCATCCTACAGCCTGGTGAGATGTTTGCTGGCAGAGTGTCCTGCATCCTTCAGCCTGGTGAGATGTTTGCTGGCAGAGTGTCCTTCATCCTACAGCCTGGTGAGATGTTTGCTGGCAGAGTGTCCTGCATCCTACAGCCTGGTGAGATGTTTGCTGGCAGAGTGTCCTGCATCCTACATCCTGGTGAGATGTTTGCTGGCAGAGTATCCTGCATCCTACAGCCGGGTGAGATGTTTGCTGGCAGAGTGTCCTGCATCCTACAGCCTGGTGAGATGTTTGCTGGCAGAGTGTCCTGCATCCTACAGCCTGGTGAGATGTTTGCTGGCAGAGTGTCCTGCATCCTACAGCCTGGTGAGATGTTTGCTGGCAGAGTGTCCTGCATCCTACAGCCTGGTGAGATGTTTGCTGGCAGAGTGTCCTGCATCCTACAGCCTGGTGAGATGTTTGCTGGCAGCATATTCGGCCAATTCACTATCGACCAAACCAGCCCAGCAAAGCGTCACGTTAGAATCGTCATGGCAGCAATCACACAACGCTGGCATGCCAGCTGCGGCGGGTGTATCGACTGAACGCGGCCCACTTTCTCAGCGTGCAACAGCGTGCCACGGTGCCACTGTGCCACGGTGCCACGGTGCTGTTGCTGTGTTCGGCGGGACGCGAAAGCGTGACCGATTCAAGTTGGTTCGTGTCATCTCCCGTCGAATTACAGGCATTACGCGAATTCAAGACATACACAAAGCTGGTAGCAGGCTGCATTAATTGCAAGTCCAGTAGAAATATATGTAGAAACAATGTACACTCCTGGACACTGAAATCCGTCCACTAGAAATGTAAACAAGTCCCGGGGAAGGTTGGCTTGAAAAATAGTGTAGGTAAGTCGGGTACACACCATGCTGTATGCCATGTGCTTTCTGAACCTATACCTCGTTATGATAAACCAGTTTTCCTTATCAGTAATGCCTGCCCAGTGAAATGAGGATCGAGCAAGCTCACAAATATCATATCTCGTGAGTCTTGCGCACCATTTCACCACCCCCCATGACCTATAACTCGTAATTTTGAAGATGCAGAAATAATTCGAAAACTTCCTGCGTCTACTCTTTACAGCAAACACGTTTATCTCATCACTTCTTCAGTATTCTGGAAAAAGTTTGTTTCCATGGCACGTTTTAATTTCTCTCCTTTTAATTGCTTATCTTATCTTTGGATCAAGTCGATGGTTGGCTCCGAGACCCGACCTTTTTGATGGCTGTAGGCTACCTTGTCCTGGCGGGTCGGATATATTATATCAAGTACGGGAGATTAGATAACAAACGACGTCGATCACTACGATGCAGTGGAGGAAATTCAAACGGTTGTCATTTTTAGTATTTTTACCATAGAATAAATGTTTAACTATTAATAGGTATCAATAGTAAATGTGGTGTAGTAACAGCAAGGATATTGAAATTCGTCCAAACCATTTTTACCATTTTACCATATTTTTATCACTTTAACCACTTCAGTGTCCAGAAGTGTTCTTCACATACATCGATGCAATTTTAAGCTACGCATAACGCAGTCTTCAAACAACCAACTGTACAATCCAATGTATTTATGGATGTTATACGGAAGTCTCGTCAAATTACGTCAAATCGCTCGGCAAAGTGAGTAAAAACGAATGCAACAATAAAACTTGAAAACACACTGATTTTATAGTGAAAGTTATATCAGAGATAAAATTAATTGTACCACAGAGCACTAATGACGTAATCTAGTAGTAAAATCACTAGCGGGACCGTCGGCAGCGATGTGTATTTTAATCTCTTATCATAAGACGGGCAGCGATGGAGATATTGTAGCCCACGAAGCTTAGCTGCAACCCAGAAGCCAGCTGCTAGCGCCAAGTGAGGCTGCATTCTGCGTGTCATCCCTGCTTTGAGATGGTCAAGATTCTGACACACTCTGCTTCATGTTTTTGAAGATCCCAGGATGTAGGCCGCTGTGTGGACTGATATGGTCTACATAAGTCCGTTTTATACACGTTTATTATAATTTCTATGTGTAAATCCAACGATGCTAGACGAAAATTTTGTCTATACCTGGCTTTAGCGAGTGGGTTTCATGATGTCCTTTTGATAAAATTTTGATTGAATCATATTATCATATTTTTTAAGATTTAGACCAAAATGTGACCTAGCATTTATAGATATCAACGATCACAGACATTTGCACGTGATTTTAATAACGGAATTAGACATTTTAAAAACATTATTCGATTAAAACTCCATTTAAATTTAATTTCGTATCAAGAAAACAAATGCAAGTATCTTTTATACAAACGTATATTCACAAAGAAAAACTCTTTTATCTAAGGTTGACAATCTCGCACAGAGATCTCGCCAGCAGGTGTACAAGTGCGTGGTCATCTGTAATGGACCAGATGGCAGTGAATGCTGCTGTGCGATTAACATACTTCCTTTGTTTGCCTTGCGCCGCATGCAAATGTTAACAACGCACGAGCTTTTGACAGATCCGATTGTATCTTAGCGTGATTACTCCGTTTTTAGTGTTGATTACGCCTGGCTCGTTATGGTTTTGCATTGCGATTTGGTTTGGTCTAGAATCCTAGGCGTTTGCTCGACTCAAATGCAGCTGTTGCGCTCGAATAGTTTCAAGAATTCTCATCTCAAGACAATGAAATCTCGGCTGAAAGAAAATCTTATCAATCTGCAAATTTCGTTGCAAGAAAGGTGGATATTTGTAGTTAGAAATTAAATATCCATTAGAAATTTGTGTCTTGGGTCTATCTTGCAAGTTTTTTGAGTTGCAAGTTCGAAAGAGGTTTTGAATCACCTTCTGCTTCAAAGACAATCATTTCGATTTTCTACAAAGGGTCGGTTTTACAATATCCAGTGAAAAAGTTATCCTCCAGTAAGGATGAAAATAGAAGCAACCGACATTGGTTGTACCAAGAAGATGATTTTTATCTGAAGGTTTAACACTTGACTGTACACTGAAAAACCAGCCCTTCAATTAGCTTTTAGCAAAAAAATCACAAAAAAGTTTCTCTTGTCCATCGGCTTACGAAGATTTTTAAAGTTTTTTTCGTCTCTAAATTAACAATAAAGATAATCATCAATTATTCAAACAAAGCGATTTCAATTAGCATTCGCGTGGCCCTAGTACTTAGATAATTAGTAAATTAAGCACTTTGGTGCTGTATAATCAGAAGGTTCATTGTCAAGGTGTGTTTATAATAACCCGAAGTTGATGTCATAAGCATCTTGCATAATCATCGCGCAATAAAAACACAGTACAACCCAAAGCAATGTGATGATAGGTACCGAGCAGCAGGAACGATTTGATGTTACCTCCCGATAGCGACCAGTTCAAGCGGCCACTGCTGGAATTGATGTAAACAGCAAGAGGTATACTCGAGTAAACAATCGGATGTCATCGTGAGCAGGGTATGTTGTGGTAGTACCTATCAAAACAATGAATACACAACCCTATTACATTTATCTATTACATTAAAACCTTGCTTATACTAACTGTGACAACTGAATACATTTCTGGGTATAAATGTTTACTCGTTTTGATTTGATAGGCTCCTTGGAGATAGAAACAGGACTGTGAATGAACATAGAAGGTGGTGAATCTAGTGACGCTATGCTGCAATCACACGCCAACAACTCGACTAACCCCGATTATAACGTGGCTCCATGGAGATAGAAACAGGACTATGAATGAACATAGAAGGTGGTGAATCTAGTGACGCTATGCTGCAATCACACACCAACAACTCGACTAACCCCGATTATAACGTGGCTCCATGGAGATAGAAACAGGACTGTGAATGAACATAGAAGGTGGTGAATCTAGTGACGCTATGCTGCAATCACACGCCAACAACTCGACTAACCCCGATTATAACGTGGCTCCATGGAGATAGAAACAGGACTATGAATGAACATAGAAGGTGGTGAATCTAGTGACGCTATGCTGCAATCACACGCCAACAACTCGACTAACCCCGATTATAACAAGGCTCCATGGTGATAGAAACAGGACTATGAATGAACATAGAAGGTGGTGAATCTAGTGACGCTATGCTGCAATCACACGCCAACAACTCGACTAACCCCGATTATAACGTGGCTCCATGGAGATAGAAACAGGACTATGAATGAACATAAAAGGTGGTGAATCTAGTGACGCTATGCTGCAATCACACACCAACAACTCGACTAACACCGATTATAACGTGGCTCCATGGAGGTAGAAACAGGACTATGAATGAACATAGAAGGTGGTGAATCTAGTGACGCTATGCTGCAATCACACGCCAACAACTCGACTAACCCCGATTATAACGTGGCTCCATGGAGATAGAAACAGGACTACGAATGAACATAGAAGGCGGTGAATCTAGTGACGCTATGCTGCAATCACACACCAACAACTCGACTAACCCCGATTATAATATTGGGTACGCTTTGTGTTGCATGTGCTGTATGATATTTATTAATAAAACGAACCATCCAATTCTGGCGTTACGCTGATGAATTACGTGACGTCACAGACGCAGTTACGCGCATGTCACCTGTGTCCTACGGCCATCTGATAAGGAGGCTGTTATCAGTCGTGTTTGACGACAGGTCGCTATCAAACGCTGATTGTAAATTGTTAATTAATGCTGTGATTTTCTAGACAATTTGCTAGACGATGTTCGTTGAGTGTTCAGTTTGCAGGCTTGGATCGCGGTGGCGAATTCGCAGTGCGTGTATTTGTCGAGTTTAGTGCAAAGCGACGGAATCTGAGAGTTTGAACGATGACTTCTGAGTTGTGAGATGTCTGCAAGTGCTTTTTTTGTGTTAAATTCTGTTTTTGAAGTGAAATAAATCTACGGTGTGCGTTTTAAAATATATCGAGTCCATTCTTGTTGCTTAAAAGGCCGATGGAAATTTTATGTTTTCAAATGTATTTTCGCGTTTTGAATCAGTTATGATCTGATTTTTTTAGCATAGTTTCATACAGCATCTGTTATATTTTGACAAAGATGATGGAGCACCTTCGAAATAGCCCATTCAAGGGTCAATAGTTGATTAAAACAAATTTATTCCCATTAGAAGAGAATTCTAATGGAAATGAATTTATAATGTGGTCTTTTAGCGTCGCTTTCAAGTTTTTGTGACTTGATTTTAACACAATTTAAGATTTTTCACATGAAAATGACATCTTTATTCAGTGCTAGCAGGCGACGGACAAAGAGATAGTGGACTAATGTATCAGACAAAGACAAATGCAATTAACTTCACATTAGCATCAGACAAAAACAAAGAAAGTGTGGATAATCAAGGAAATTGATAAACACCACAAGAAAAAAATAACTTATCGGTCCTAGCACCGTTCTACAAGAAGCAATGTCCAAGGGGAAACTAATGCTAGTAAAAAACTCAACCTGCCAAAACGGAAAGTGAAGTAGACCTCTCAAAATCGATGGCACACAACGAATGGAATTCACAAATAGACGGCTGGTTTCTAGAAGATATTAAACCGACACAAATCGATGACGGACAAAGAGCTACGACCAGCCTATAGAAACTAGAAATATTGAGAGACAGAGCCATGTCATAAGGAATCAATTAGCTAAAACACCCATTTAATTTCCGACATCTACAATCCCCATTGCTAACAACGTGTATAAACAATGATGCAGATCAATATAATATAACCGAAACTAATAGAAAGTAAGCAACAGTAAAAATAATAGAGGCATAGGAAATCAAAATATAATAGCAAATATTTACAAAGTTTGTACAAAACAGGAAAGTAATATCGGAGACATCAGCAAAGCGATGGTAGTGACTAGCTAGTGTAATTATCGAAGATACTCTTTTATCTGTCAGCTGTCAGTTGACGCTTGAGATTGAGCATCAGTGGCAAACAAAGCCTCCTTGATATTACTTGAGATGGCTTAAGTAACGTTGTGTTAAGTTGTACATAGATGGCTGTGGTAATTTAATTTCAAACCAAGCTGACGACGATTCTGTTGCCAGCTCAAAAATGCAATTTCGGCCGAGTTTCCTTAATTCTACAGCCATGGTAGATATTTGAACCCACAGACCGAACGGTTTGGCAACGTTGCAAACGGTTCTCGTGAGATCACCTAAGTTAAGCAACATCGCGCTGAGTTAGCTGTTGGATGGGTGACCATCATGCACACGATCAGTTCTGTTCGGGAGAGAGGTCGGAGGGTTTGAAGTTAGTACGACAACTTCACTCGCCTTGCTTGTCAACCTCTCGACAGCACGGATTAGCGGAGGAATCCTGTCTTTCGAGTTGCACCGTCCTTCGGAAGGGACGTCAAGCCGGTGGTCCCCTCGGTGCTTTTCGACAGGAGTAGGCTACGTGCCGGCACCGGGTTTCCCCTCCTATCTTCTAGCCTTAGGTTAGGTTCATCATCACCCTTTCATTATAGACCAGCGCCACGGTGCCAGCTGTCAAAACAGTAAACACAAATAATAATAAACCTTGAACCCACAGTGTCCTGCATTCAACAGCCTAGCCGAATAATTGATAACAGCTGACAAAGACAAAAGCAGCATCAGCAGCAACGACGGACGCTACACAAAAACTTTGAACGAATCAACACTATAGATTTTGCAGACAAAATAAGTTGACTGAAAATCGATTCACCAACAAACTCTTCGTTGAAAACGTCGAACCACCGCCGAGTGCCACGATGTTCAAACTAACAACATCCGTGATGGGTTCGATCGACAAGCCGACGCGGTCCCCCATGGGCCCCAGCGTCGTGTTCCTGCCCCCGGCGTCGACACCCACCCCCCGGGCTCCGTCGCCGCCACCCGCCGGCCCCGACGATGACGAACCCGACCTCGTCGACGACCAGGAGCAAGCAGGACCGCGCGTTGTGAGTCACGATCGAGTCCCTTCAAGGATGAGGGTGAACCCGGTGCCGGTGACAGGCTGGACAGGCTGGGTGAAGCTTACCTAGCCTAGCAGCGAGCTGAGGGTGAAGCTAACCTAGCAGCTAGCAGCGAGCTGAGGGTGAAGCTAACCTAGCAGCTAGCAGCGAGCTGAGGGTGAAGCTAACCTAGCAGCTAGCAGCGAGCTGAGGGTGAAGCTTACCTAGCAGCTAGCAGCGAGCTGAGGGTGAAGCTAACCTAGCAGCTAGCAGCGAGCTGAGGGTGAAGCTTACCTAGCAGCTAGCAGCGAGCTGAGGGTGAAGCTTACCTAGCAGCTAGCAGCGAGCTGAGGGTGAAGCTAACCTAGCAGCTAGCAGCGAGCTGAGGGTGAAGCTAACCTAGCAGCTAGCAGCGAGCTGAGGGTGAAGCTTACCTAGCAGCTAGCAGCGAGCTGAGGGTGAAGCTAACCTAGCAGCTAGCAGCGAGCTGAGGGTGAAGCTTACCTAGCAGCTAGCAGCGAGCTGAGGGTGAAGCTTACCTAGCAGCTAGCAGCGAGCTGAGGGTGAAGCTTACCTAGCAGCTAGCAGCGAGCTGAGGGTGAAACTTACCTAGCAGCTAGCAGCGAGCTGAGGGTGAAGCTAACCTAGCAGCTAGCAGCGAGCTGAGGGTGAAGCTTACCTAGCAGCTAGCAGCGAGCTGAGGGTGAAGCTAACCTAGCAGCTAGCAGCGAGCTGAGGGTGAAGCTTACCTAGCAGCTAGCAGCGAGCTGAGGGTGAAGCTAACCTAGCAGCTAGCAGCGAGCTGAGGGTGAAGCTAACCTAGCAGCTAGCAGCGAGCTGAGGGTGAAGCTTACCTAGCAGCTAGCAGCGAGCTGAGGGTGAAGCTAACCTAGCAGCTAGCAGCGAGCTGAGGGTGAAGCTTACCTAGCAGCTAGCAGCGAGCTGAGGATTGCAGTCACTATGATTCAGCGCATTTAATATTTAATTGGAATCATGTTTCTGTCCAAGAAGGTTAATGACGATACAAATGTCGGGCGTCCATTTAGGACATTAGGAAGAGCAGCAACCGGCAAGGAAAATGCCGAAGGAGTGGATATACGTTATGGACTGCATATAGTATTTATTGTAATAAACTTCTGTCGTCTCCATGGACCCCAACAACTCAAAAAAACGGATCCACATTTGTTCGCCCGCATTGCATCCGGACAGGTGAAAAGATCCGGGTCATGTCCGTACGGATACAATTATTGCAACAGATATAAAGTTTATAAAGGCCTTTTTACACGGTCTCGTGTTTCGTCAAACCCTTGCACAAAAGGTTGTGGGGCACGGGGTGTCGGGGCCTGGCTCTGTACTCACCCCCAGCCGGTTGCCCGCTTGTCCGACTTCTCCTCTCTCTCCTCGTAGCTCTCTATTAGAGAGCTGTGTTGTCTGGTGCAGCACCGAGGAGATGCTGAAAGGGGATGGGACTGCCCTTTGCCCGTCCGATCAACCCCTCATCTAAAACCATGGTTAACTAAACCAATTCTACTGAACTGAACTAACCAAGCCGAGGGTTATACAACGCTATTTATTTGTACTATAGTAATTAGCGAAAGGGTGGGGGTGGGAAGAAAATCAAGTAGGGGGTAGTAAGATGGTGATGGAAGTAGCTATACCTCCCTCCGCCGAAACGACCACCCACTGTCCGACTCCCCTAACACTCACACTCCGACCGAAAAACCTCGTCCACGAGTTTGACTTGACCACTGCACTCCCTGCCTCGTACTGCCGCTCTGTCCGCTCGATCCTCTCCATCCTCGACATTCCTGATCCAGGCAACAGCGTGACGCATCGCAAGCATGATCGTTAATTGATACATCGAACATTGCACCGCTTGCTAAAATAATAATATTACAGCATTTGCATTGAATTCCGAATCACATTGTATGAAATATTTATTATGTCGATGCTGATCGCTGTGCGTTGCGTGTGTCAACAGAAGCCCCTCGACGCCAACCGGTACGCCACGAAGAAGACGATAGCGCAAGGGATGCTGGACATCGCGCTGCTCACGGCCAACGCCAGCCAGCTCAAGTACGTGCTGACGGTCGGCCAGCAGCATCAGTTCTACTCGCTGATGATCGGACTCATCACCGTCTCCATCGTGCTGCAGGTACAGCCGCCTTGCTCGAGATGGGTGGAGCCCACCGATCTCTACAGCCATTCTAGAGCCATCAGTATAGCTAGCCGTATACGGGGACTTTGATGCTGTATTGAGCCACTTTATCATGTCTTCCCACTGGTCTCTATAGCCATGGATAGCGCTTCGTACAGTGAGACTTTGATGCCGTATTGAGACACTTTATCATGTCTTCCCACTGATCTCTATAGCCATGGATAGCGCTTCTTACAGGGAGACTTTGTTGCCGTATTGAACCACTTTATCATGTCTTCCCACTGGTCTCTATAGCCATGGATAGCGCTTCGTACAGTGAGACTTTGATGCTGTATTGAGACACTTTATCATGTCTTCCCACTGATCTCTATAGCCATGGATAGCGCTTCGTACAGCGAGACTTTGATGCCGTATTGAGACACTTTATCATGTCTTCCCACTGATCTCTATAGCCATGGATAGCGCTTCGTACAGCGAGACTTTGATGCCGTATTGAAACACTTTATCATGTCTTCCCACTAATATCTATAGCCATGGATAGCGCTTCGTACAGTGAGACTTTGATGCCGTATTGAACCACTTTATCATGTCTTCCCACTGATCTCTATAGCCATGGATAGCGCTTCGTACAGCGAGACTTAAATTTTGGCGATACTAAAATCGTCTTATCTTCCCGAAATTCAATTTCTAAGAAAAAGTGATAGACTGATAAAAGATGCGCATTTGCAATCGCTATCTTTTCATGTGCGCTTCGACTCCCGCCGAATGTTCCAGCGCCCGCACTTACACATTTTTCGTAGTCCCATAAGCCACCATGTTAAATGACTTGGCCGCATTTCCGACGAAAACACTAAATCTTTAATAACTTCCTCAAATTCAATTTCTAAGGAAAATTGATAGAGCTGTAAAAGATGCGCATTCACCCAAGCTATCCACCAGTATAAGTATAAGTATACTTTGGCTGTGGGTTCAATGACGCTTTCCTTGCTAGAGAATCTGCGTATAATTCATAATTAAAAAGCGAAAATCCCCCCTTAAAAGCATTAGGTAGATTGAGTGGCGGCGAGTGTAAAGTATGTTTCACCTTGAGACGCAGCCCGGCGCCGCCACCTCTGACTTGTCAGTCATAAAACACTGTCACAACCTCCTCCCCCCGAGGGGGTAGGGGGGGGGGGGGGGGGGGCGTCCGGTTGCCCATGAAAGCCGGCCACGTGGAACCGTCGTCTCGATTCTCCGCCGCACCGTTCGATACTCGATTGTTTATTTAAACGACGCCCGACGCGTCAGGGTTCCGTTTCCCGTCAATACACGGCCTCTCGGATACCTTCGATTCCGCGTGTCACTTGTTTCACGGTACAGTCTGTGCGAGGAAAGAGTGCTGAAAATATCTCATCGGGCTCTAGGATTTTTATAAGGAATTTCTCGGCGCAATTCGGCGACAGAGCGTTCCAGCAGCGACCGGTGTGGAGATAAAGTTTATAAGTGCAGTTGTTGCTTGCAAAGAGTCTCTTTCAAATGTCAGTTGTCAGTTGACGCTTGAGATTGAGCATCAGTGGCAAACAAAGCCCCCTAAATATTACACAAGATGACGTTTATACCGTTTTGTTAAATTTTAACTAGATGGCTGTGTTTAATTTCACCACAAGCCGTTGAGGCGCTGTTGTCGATTCTGTCAACAATGCTCAAAAATGCTACAATGCAGCAATTCTACAATGCTACAATGCTACCATGCTACAATGCTTCAATGCTACAATGCAACAATGCTACAATGCTACAATGCAACAATGCTAATGCTATTTCGAGAGAGTTTTCTTAAATCTACAGCCTGGTGAGATGTTTGGAGGAATTCAATATGTTTTTTCTTTGTAGTTTGTGAACTTGGGAAGCAAAAATCGTTTCTAAATATTTTTTTCCTGGGGTTGTGAAAAGTTGAATGAATTGTCACTCTCCACATAGCAAATTTTAGGTGAGAGTTGATAGTAATTCATCAGCTAAGAACACTGGTGGTGCTGCTAAAAGCACTTAAAGCATGACTTTACTGTCTGTCTTCCTCAAGGATTCAAGAGCTTGTCGATTTGTTTGGTAAATTTGTCTAAATTTAATTTTTAAATTTAATTTCTAAATTTTTCTGGCAGCGCTCTGATCTTACAGAAGATGACAGGTCATCGCATTGGCAGCCCGTACGGGTTTTAAAATAAGCTACTTCATTCATTTATAGGTGCTGAGAATGGTAAAATAACCAATTTCTTATTAAATGTATCTTTGTCCGCTTGGATTTTCGGAATGTGCTGCTATAAGTGATGTTTGAGAGTGCAAGGGTATGTCGTGGGGAGGTTCGTCACAGAAAGAAGCCAAAGATTTTAAGTCTTATTCGAAATTATTCTTGACTCGAGAGAAGATGTTCCGTTTAGCTAACATAGATGGTGCTGTAGTCAAAATGTAAGCAGATCTTAAACACTGAATGACAATTATGAGTACCTGTGATGGTTAATTTCCACCAAACAGTGTTTAACACAAAGAACCGAAGGTAATTTACAGCCCTGCGTAGAGGCACTTTATTCCATTTCAGTAATTTGCCTGTCGAGGGTGCTTTGGGACTGTACCCTTTGCGAATGCTTTTGTAAATCATCGATCGTGATTGCATTTACAATTATTATCACGCTAAAAAGCCATCAAAACTAGGAACTACTACCGTGCATTCAAAACTAGGCTACCATCGATTTAAAAAAAGCTATTGAAACCTTTAACGATACCATTTTTATTGATAACGGTTGATTTATAATTAGAAACCACATTATTGATGTCAATTATTGTTTTCAATGTCACATAGGCACATAGTAATGCCAACAATCGTAGCAGCGTGGCAACACTAGCAACAGCAGTGACACCGGTGTTTGCTGGCATTAGGCAAGGCACATAGTAATGCCAACAATCGTAGCAGCGTGGCAACACTAGCAACAGCAGTGACACCGGTGTTTGCTGGCATTAGGCAAGGCACATAGCAATGCCAACAATCGTAGCAGCGTGGCAACACTAGCAACAGCAGTGACACCGGTGTTTGCTGGCATTAGGCAAGGCACATAGTAATGCCAACAATCGTAGCAGCGTGGCAACACTAGCAACAGCAGTGACACCGGTGTTTGCTGGCATTAGGCAGAGCACATAGTAATGCCAACAATTGTAGCAGCGTGGCAACACTAGCAACAGCAGTGACACCGGTTTATGCTGGAATTAGGCAAGGCACATAGTAATGCCAACAATCGTAGCAGCGTGGCGACACTAGCAACAGCAGTGACACCGGTGTTTGCTGGCATTAGGCAAGGCACATAGTAATGCCAACAATCGTAGCAGCGTGGCAACGCTAGCAACAGCAGTGACACCGGTGTTTGCTGGCATTAGGCAAGGCACATAGTAATGCCAACAATCGTAGCAGCGTGGCAACACAGCAAAGAGACACCAGCTAAATCTTAGGTCCCACACAAGTACATAATTTTGGAAATGGCCGAGCTAAAACCCCACTTTGCCAGTTCTGTCTGTACAGTGACCCACATGGCATGAAGTGTAAATATTTCAGCGTGTGACACACACATGACATGCGATGTGTTGGTTGATACATGCAATGCGCTGTCAGTTTAGGGTGACGGGTGTCGAAATGACAGGCGCATTCGGAGCTGGTGTGTGGATTTGAAGGGCTGTTTGCATCAGCAGAGAGTTAGGGAGTAAGGAAACAGGGTCGCCGTCAGGCGAGATTGCTGGCAGATATTCTGTTTGAACGGTGAGTCCTTGCTTATTGCGAATGTCTTTGATCTTGTAGAGAATATAGGAAAATCTTTGACGAAATAATACGCTAACTCAATTGCAAGGAAGCAAATTCAGCTTTTCTGTGTAAACACTTGTTCATTATTGATTTTAGCGTCAAGTTATTTCATAAGATGGCATAAGCGGTGACATAAGTTCTTGAAAAATGATTGATTGAGTTCGTGACTCTTTCAAATGTATGTTAAAATGGAATAATTGAACTCAAGATTACTTATCAATAACTAAAAAATTAACTATAACTCTAAAATAGCGAGCGATTCGAAGCGAATAATTAATACGTGATACAGTGCCGTAGTGGCTTGCTCTTACGGTGAAACATACTTTACCTCCAATTTTATCCCAAAAAAAATCCAATCGGAATCCCTGCTATCAATTGCCTTTTTGCATTCGGAACTTCCCGGAAAGATTACTAAAGTATGTCGTGCTGAAGGCATACAACTTGCAGAACTGGTTGTTTCGCAAAAAAACGTGCTTTTTTGACCCAAATTGCAAAATGAATGACCTGTGAGCTTGGAGTCCGAGAGTGACCCAATCTGCTCGGTAAAACCACGAATAGTTTCCTCCCCACCGAGTTGCTTTATCATGGGACAGTCTTAACATGGGAAACTTTATCATGGGACAGTCTTAACATGGGAAACTTTATCATGGGACAGTCTTAACATGGGAAACTTTATCATGGGACAGTCTTAACATGGGAAACTTTATCATGGGACAGTCTTAACATGGGAAACTTTATCATGGGACAGTCTTAACATGGGAAACTTTATCATGGGACAGTCTTAACATGGGAAACTTTATCATGGGACAGTCTTAACATGGGAAACTTTATCATGGGACAGTCTTAACATGGGAAACTTTATCATGGGACAGTCTTAACATGGGAAACTTTATCATGGGACAGTCTTAACATGGGAAACTTTATCATGGGACAGTCTTAACATGGGAAACTTTATCATGGGACAGTCTTAACATGGGAAACTTTATCATGGGACAGTCTTAACATGGGAAACTTTATCATGGGACAGTCTTAACATGGGAAACTTTATCATGGGACAGTCTTAACATGGGAAACTTTATCATGGGACAGTCTTAACATGGGAAACTTTATCATGGGACAGTCTTAACATGGGAAACTTTATCATGGGACAGTCTTAACATGGGAAACTTTATCATGGGACAGTCTTAACATGGGAAACTTTATCATGGGACAGTCTTAACATGGGAAACTTTATCATCGGACAGTCTTAACATGGGTAACTTTATCATGGGACAACCTTTTTCATGAGGCAACCTTTATTATGGGGCGAGCTTTATCACGGGGGACCCTTTATTATACTATAGGTACTATATATTCTCTATTTCTAACAGTATTTTATTTTCACAGTACATTTGCAAGGAAAAAGCTAAAAGTGGTAAATAAAAAGTTCAGCCACTGTTCCAGAGTTTGATTTTGAAATTTTGAAGCAGCGCCTTGTGGATTTAAATTCACGACTTGGTGAAATATAAATGGCGGCCAGTTTTCGAGTATAACTGAATGCTGGAAAGAGTATACCGATAACGACGACCTCCGTGTCTCCCTCGCACTCGCGTGCCCGGCCAGGTGGTGGTCGGCGTCCTCTGTCTCTCACTGAACCTGATGCGCGACTGCCGACTGCACGTGGAAAGCTACCGCCAGTCAGCGCTGCTCATCAACTACGTCACGATGGCCGCGTCGGTCGGCATCACCGCGCTTAACCTCATGATCTCCGCGTTCGACCCTTCGATGGCCCGCTTCATCGACACGACGGGCGTGGGGCTCTCCGACCCCCTGGCGCAGGGGTAGTTGATTGCCGGTGTTTAACAACGCACAGTTTTGACAACTGGCCCTGTGGCGCTGGTCGAATGGCTATTGGCTTTTAGGGTATCTTCATATATATATATCTAGAATCTATCGGTTTAGGAGTTTCCAAAAGCCAGTACAGCTTCGGAGCGATTTGTACAGAGTAGGCGTGTATGTAACGTGTTTTACTTTTTCTTTGTATGAAAAAATAGTTTTTTACTATTTTTATACAATTGACAATAACACGTAACAATGTAGTGTAAATAGTGTAATATATAAACCTCACACAAAACCGTCGTCGAGTGTCAAAACGCGACAACAGCGCCACCTATGACAGCCAACCGGAACTCATCATTTGCCCTCAATGAAATTCCACGTGACGTGTACCTCAGTGTCCAACAAGTCCAACTCGACAAGGTTTTAAGAACGTAAAACATTAGAGAATAGAACCACGACATACCTTAAGCACTCGCATGCGGCGACCTCCGTCTAACACGACCTCCCGCCCTCCCTGCGACCTCCCGCCCTCCCTGCGACCTCCCGCCCTCCCTGCGACCTCCACCAGGTTCTCGTCGGCGTCCTGTTTCTCGCCATCGGCGGCCTGGACATTAACGAACAGAGTGACCATCGATCAGCGACCATCCTCAACGACATCTCGCTGGTGGTGATCTTCGTGATCTCGCTGCTCAACGTCATCATCTCGGGCTTCGGCATGGAGCAGTCGAGCACGCCGTTGATGCTGATTCAGCGCGAGCAATATGTCGCCTTCAATTACACGAAGATTCCGACGCACTAGCGATGCTGCGGAGATGATTGGAGTGTTTCGTTAGGGGGCCTTACCTAGCGCGGCCTACTGGCTGGTTTTAAGGTGGGGATAGTGATTACCCGGGTTTTTACTATCCTTTTAACACAGTAATAGCTGGTGCTAGCGTAGCATCAGCGCAGCATCGATACGTTGCCCGCGCTAGGTAAGGCTCCAGGGATACAATGACGCCATTTACCAGCGAAGATAAAGTCAGTTTGTTCTATTTTTTAAGGTTAAAATGCACAGCTAATACTATTTTTTATGGACTTTTTTTCACCAAAGCAGATATGAGTTTGAGATTTCTCTATCGTTTTAGGTTAAATTTCAGAGCAAGTACTATTTTTTATGATTTTTTTATCAAATAAGATAGCAGTATCAGAACTAAATTGGCAGTTCTTAAGCCTGATTTACACGGTCACATTTTTTCATCACATTCCGTCAAACCCTTGCTCAGCAGTCTTGTATACAACTGCATGTGACCGTGTAAACAGTCCATTGCACGGCAGTCCGTCACATAAGTCTTGTATGGCAGACTGTGGCACATTTTTTTCGGATAGCCCAGGCTCTATTTCCATCACATCTTGTATGGAATGCAGCCAATCAGAGATCAGAGATTGCGTGACGTCAAACTTTTCAAAAAATTCGTGGCGGCGAATGTCAGTGAGCAGTGCAAAATTTGAAATGGCTGCAATTAAAATGAATTAAAAGTTGATAAAATTTTATTTTTAATAAGAAATCACACCCATACCTGACGTCTGACGAAAGTAGATCTAAATTCACTCTCATTTTTTTTCTGAAATGTCAGCTGACATCACTTCCATGGCCTGCTGTGATCATAAATGTGATACAATGATTATTGTATCGTGTAAAAGGTCGCCACATTTTCCATCAAATCCGTCACACAAAACCTTGTACAATGTTTATATTACGGACTGCTGTACAAGGGTTTGACGGAATGTGATGAAAAAATGTGACCGTGTAAAAGGGGCTTTAGTGGGTAATTTGACGTAATTTTGCTTTGAGTGGAAAAAGTCTATTCCTCGTTGAGGTTAAAACAAAAGCACGAACCCTAATTCAAACCCGTGGGTTGTCCGTGGTCATCGAGCCTTAACCCCGACCCGACCCGACCCGACCCGACCCGACCTGACCCGACCCGTCCCGTCCCAGAGTGAGGAAGTATGTTTCACCTTGAGCAACAAGTCGAGTTTAACTAAGATTCAACAATGCCATAAATTTGCAGACAATTTCCTGGGAATAACCGGGTTTTCGTGGGACGAGGAGCCTTTGTGTAAACCATGTTCAGATTTCTGACTTGAACGAGCGATCCAGCGATCGTTAACATCATAAAATAACAGCGGATTTTAAATTTCTTATCAAAATATGGCAGGATTTAACGATCGAGTCTGCCTTGCAAAAGAAAATAGAAAGCCTCACGTCCTAAAGACCGTTAGCGAAGTCTCCTAGTATTTTTAACCAGATGGCTCTTGGATTGCATGATTTTCAACTAAAGTCCATCATTTTTTCGACCACGCCTCGAGGTTTTTTAACACTTCATATTGAAGTAGGTGACATTGGCCCCCGACTTGACACAAACACAACGATTTTAATGATTGGTGTCACCGACAGGGAACCACAGTCGATGCAACGACAGACAAAACAATGACCGCCTTTTTCTACGGACCAACTCCTAGAACCAAACTTCATCGGCGACATTTCAAAATGTCAATGCTGGAACTAAAACGTTGGCTTTTTTCGGCTAATAACTAAAAACAAAGTTCTGAAACTGATAATAAATCAACCAAATCAATTCACAAATAGCAGTAAACATTTCACCGCCGCCAAAGAATCAATAGAGGCATAGAAAACATTTCCAGTGTGTGAAGTTGTGCGAACACAAAGCCTGTCTCGAACCCTGAACAAAATGACGCTCTCAAACAGACAGTACGCATGCGCGGCATCAGCCAAACCGACTGCAACGCTCCAAGGTGCAGCAAACCGAACCCGCTTCCTTGACAGGTCCTCGGCGCCATCTTGGGCGTGATCCTCGCGACCTTGAACCTCAACAACCCCGACCGCCATCGCGTGGCGGCCATCTTGAATCACACGTCACTGGCGTTCGTGATGGGCGCGATGGTGGCCGACGTGGTCAAGATGAGCTTCGGTCTCGACCCCGCCGTGCCGCTGGCGATCTACAAGTCGCTGGACATCAAGGAATAGATGCTGGTTTCAGGCTGGCAGTTTTTTTGACAGGTCCCAGCACCACGGCCATTGCGATGGCTCTGCGCGTCTCTCGATTCCTGTTCAAATATCACGTGATCATTTTCTACTACTTTCTCCACCTCGCCGCTTTCTGCGCATGCGCGCTGCTCAGAGAGCGTCTGACAGCTGCGCTCGCCGCGCTCATCCAGCCGTTGGCGAATCTTTGCACTTTTCTCCTTTTCTACCAGATTCCCAGCAATCTTCTGCGCATCTAGCTGCCGATTGGTCCGATCCGTTTGTTATTTTATTCTGTTTTATCAGTTTTATAGACACGAATTGTGATTGTAAGAAACGAAATATTAGAAATATTAAAATATTATAAAAGATATATCCCGGCACGGATGTTAATTTAGGAATTGATATTTCGTTTGTAATAATCACTATATTGGTGCATCTCACATCCCAGCATGCTTACACCGACGCATTTTATGATTTCTTTGATTTGATTTTGGTTTTCTCTCTCCCCTCCTTGCACCCGACCCGGTCAGATCGTGCAAGCCATCATCTCATTGGTCCTCGGCTCCGCGTACAACATCAACAAGTCCAACGATCAGCGCTCGGCCAACTGTTGGAACAACCTCGCGCTCTCTCTGATCGTCATCACCGTCGCCGTCAACGTCGTCATCAGCGCGTTCGACATGCGCGACACGAGCTCGATGACGTCGACACTACGCAACGCGTCGACAGCCGGCAACGTGACGTCACTGGTCGGACGCTTGTTTGGGTTGTAGCGCCTTTAAGGGATTTGGCAATGTGACGTCACTGGTTGGAGGGATTTTTGGGTTGTAGTTCCTTTAAGGGATTTGGCAACGTGACGTCACTGGGCGTTTTTGGTTAACACGGTACAGAATCGACTATAGATAACATCCTTGGGGTGGCAAAACATCATTGATGTCAAGATAGGCCACTTTAGTCTCTACTAATACTTCAAAGGGGTTTAAAAACCTCATAGGGATGAAATAATTGGCTGCATGCTGGTATAGACGCGTTAAAACCGGGGATTTTTCGTGTTCGTGTCGTTTCAGAATATGGCATTAGAAACCTTAAAAAGTGTCTGACAGATAAAAGTGGATAAAAATTTATTAATCAACCCCCCTCCCCTACCTTAGGCAAAAAAAACACAGGTTAAATTTTGTAGATGATTTTTTTGAATCATTTATGTTTATGTCTTTGGTTGGACGTTGTTTAAAAATGGCTGGCATTAATAGACCTATTCCACTCAGAGAAAAGTGACGTCAGATACCCACTGGACGTACTACCAGTTTGGAAAGAAATATTAATAATCTCTGCTAAATAACAAAGGAAGACAGGGAAATCACAACCCGAATTGCTCTGCCTGGCTTTAGCGAGTGGGATTGAATTTTTATTGAATGGAATATTATGTGTATTGACCTCGTTGGAATTTTTTTTGAAAATGCTTTCCAAATTCTTCGCTTAATATTGGATGGTTCATTAAAAGTATTTCTCACAATTCCTGGAGAAAATAGAAACAATAGCAAAACGACACAACATCGACGATCTGTTGGGCAAGAGATGCACGGAGAGCAAAAACCATACTATCGAGATGCACGGAGAGCGAAAACCATACTAACGAAACATTCCCAGCAATCATCACTAAATGTATATTTAATATTTATTTTGTATGATATTAATGAATGAAAGTTGTGCTGTCAAACTGTCATCTCATCATGACAACTACCAACTGTTGAAAATCGTCTAGGGAACGGACGTAGGTTTATCTTATGATGAGCCAAACATATGTACATAGAAGAAAATTGCCTTAAATGATTGATATTATAAATAATGTATTCTAATGCTATCTTTGTGAGGGATATTTCTCACATCTGAATTTAGAAGCACACAATTGATTGAATATGAGCTCGTTTGTTTTGAAAGCTGGTATGAAGTCACCTTCCAAAATTGTATCACAGATTTTGACAGATTGGTTTATTTGAAGGAGTGTTACGATTTTACTTCGTGGTTTGTGTAAAATACGTGTTGAAGGCCTAGATATTTATGCAAACACTTGTGTCAGAGTGTCGATTAGTTTTTAATAGTTTAGGTCATTTGTGTTGAAAAAATACGCTCGAAGGCAATTGATATTACTTACAAAAACGGCGGTTGTGTGTTTTTAATACGAATTTGCATTGAATTCTGAACATTTTCTGCTGTTCATTTCAAAATTGACTGTCGTAATAATTTGATGATATTTAAAACTGTTGTTGATAATGCGAAACTTATTGATAAACAATGGTTCGATTTGAAAAAATAACAAATCTATGTTGGTTTTTCAGTTAAAATACTAAACATATTTTGAATTGTATATATTTGATCCATTTATGCTGATTAAAAATAAAATAAACTGCAATGTTATGAATGAACAAAATTATTTGCAAACAGTAAACTTGGCTTAAAACTGAATACTACTGCATTTTGCTATAAATATTCGACTTGTTGCAATGTTAATAAAAAATTTGCTACTAAACATTGGATATCTGTGACTTGATAGCTAGGGTTGATATCAATGATAAGGTAGTTTTTAATATACCTAAACTATTCAGGGATAAATGCCGTCAAAGGTAATTTACCTACAAAGGTACCGTCGCGTCAAAGTTACCTACAAAGTTACCTACAAAGTTACCTACAAAGTTACCTACAAAGTTACCTACAAAGTTACCTACAAAATTACCTACAAAGTTACCTACAAAGTTACCTACAAAGTTACCTACAAAGTTACCTACAAAGTTACCTACAAAGTTACCTACAAAGTTACCTACAAAGTTACCTACAAAGTTACCTACAAAGTTACCTACAAAGTTACCTACAAAGTTACCTACAAAGTTACCTACAAAGTTACCTACAAAGTTACCTACAAAGTTACCTACAAAGTTACCTACAAAGTTACCTACAAAGTTACCTACAAAGTTACCTACAAAGTTACCTACAAAGTTACCTACAAAGTTACCTACAAAGTTACCTACAAAGTTACCTACAAAGTTACCTACAAAGTTAAGCCCTATCTTCATTGTTTCAGCTCAATACTCAGCTCGAAACTCCAACTATTCCTTTGAAAAAAATTGGTAAAGTTTGAGTTTTGGGAACGTAGCATCCAATAGCTCAGTGAGAGATAGTTATTCTGAAGACTGACGTGAACAAAGATAAGAAACCGATGAGGCTAGAGAGCGTAGAAGCCAAGAATACTGTTTGCTGACCTTGTTGAGCAGAGGAGGAAGAAATCGAAACCCACAAGGCATTTCTTGGTGGGAGTTTGACGTCATTTCACTTTTAATGGAACATGTCTTAAATCCCTGCAGCCTCAGTTCATCCATGCTACAAGCGTCGCTTCACAAGGTAAGAAAGGTAAGTAGCTAGGTATAATATGATCGGTATGTTACCAAACAGTCTCAGTTCATCCATGCTACAAGCGTCGCTTCACAAGGTAAGAAAGGTAAGTAGCTAGGTGTAATATGATCGGTATGTTACCAAACAGTCTCAGTTCATCCATGCTACAAGCGTCGCTTCACAAGGTAAGAAAGGTAAGTAGCTAGGTGTAATATGATCGGTATGTTACCAAACAGTCTCAGTTCATCCATGCTACAAGCGTCGCTTCACAAGGTAAGAAAGGTAAGTAGCTAGGTGTAATATGATCGGTATGTTACCAAACAGTCTCAGTTCATCCATGCTACAAGCGTCGCTTCACAAGGTAAGAAAGGTAAGTAGCTAGGTGTAATATTGTTCGGTATGTTACCAAACAGTCTCAGTTCATCCATGCTACAAACATCGCTTCACAAGGTAAGAAAGGTAAGTAGCTAGGTGTAATATGATCGGTATGTTACCAAACAATCTAGGCACTATAATCGCTGTTGCTATGGTTATTGATGAGCGTAACGAGCGAAGCGAGTGAAGCGAAATCTTCAATTACACTTTACTGCTAGAAAAATCCGGAAGGTTTTTTTTCCCGTCAAAACGGATTTTGATGAAAATTTCTGCCAACCTTCGTTTTCTCTGAACTGTGATCTGTCACGTTTTTAAAGCAATTCGAACGAGTAAATTTTAGGTCATATAGATTTCCAAAACACGTTTTGCACTCTAGAGGCCAAGCATCTGGATATAATTTGACAAAACTTTTTGGGTATGTTGACCCTCACGATTCAATGTTTGTGTAAAAATTTCATTGTTGTATGTTAAACACTTTTCTTGAAAAAGGCGCTCTTAAGACGTTTTTTTGTGCTTCATTTAGCGCTTTTGCAGTTTTATGCAACTTTATCTTCAGCCGATGTTCACAAAATGTTCTGTGTGCGTTATAAATCGTAGAAAGAATATACTGGGTTAATTCTAGAGCCATGGTCTTTATTAAGTGTCTTTTTTTGGTGAGGTATTTGGTAGCAACACAGTGATTGTAACGCCCCCTAGCGTTGCCAAGCAACAAGTCGCTGTTCAAAGTGCACAGGACTGAGCACTGGTTCCAGGAGCTGCCACCAGAGCGCGTCGAGATGGTCTGCGCCTGTTGGAACGAGCTCAAGTGTCTGGCGTACTGCTGTGAGTGTTTCAGATCCCGATGGTGACGGTAAGGTCAGATGAGAACAGACACTTTAGATAGGGTGACGAAACACCTTATTATGTTGTAGAATATAGGGTTTATTCTATGGCCCAGTGGCATATTGCTCGATACAAATGATTACAACATGACACCTGCTTAGGTTGGTACATATCAAGGTACTAGTCTATGTCCCAGTGGCATGTTGCTCGATACAAATGATTACAACATGACACCTGCTTAGGTTGGTACATATCAAGGTACTAGTCGATGTCCCAGTGGCATGTTGCTCGATACAAATGATTACAACATGACACCTGCTTAGGTTGGTACATATCAAGGTACTAGTCGATATCCCAGTGGCATGTTGCTCGATACAAATGATTACAACATGACACCTGCTTAGGTTGGTACATATCAAGGTACTAGTCGATGTCCCAGTGGCATGTTGCTCGATACAAATGATTACAACATGACACCTGCTTAGGTTGGTGCATATCAAGGTACTAGTCGATGTCCCAGTGGCATGTTGCTCGATACAAATGATTACAACATGGCACCTGCTTAGGTTGGTACATATCAAGGTACTAGTCGATGTCCCAGTGGCATGTTGCTCGATACAAATGATTACAACATGACACCTGCTTGGGTTGGTACATATCAAGGTACTAGTCGATGTCCCAGTGGCATGTTGCTCGATACAAATGATTACAACATGACACCTGCTTAGGTTGGTACATATCAAGGTACTAGTCTATGTCCCAGTGGCATGCTGCTCGATACAAATGATTACAACATGACACCTGCTTAGGTTGGTACATATCAAGGTACTAGTCGATGTCCCAGTGGCATGTTGCTCGATACAAATGATTACAACATGACACCTGCTTAGGTTGGTACATATCAAGGTACTAGTCGATGTCCCAGTGGCATGTTGCTCGATACAAATGATTACAACATGACACCTGCTTAGGTCGGTACATATCAAGGTACTAGTCGATGTCCCAGTGGCATGTTGCTCGATACAAATGATTACAACATGACACCTGCTTAGGTTGGTACATATCAAGGTACTAGTCGATATCCCAGTGGCATGTTGCTCGATACAAATGATTACAACATGACACCTGCTTAGGTTGGTACATATCAAGGTACTAGTCGATGTCCCAGTGGCATGTTGCTCGATACAAATGATTACAACATGACACCTGCTTAGGTTGGTGCATATCAAGGTACTAGTCGATGTCCCAGTGGCATGTTGCTCGATACAAATGATTACAACATGACACCTGCTTAGGTTGGTACATATCAAGGTACTAGTCGATGTCCCAGTGGCATGTTGCTCGATACAAATGATTACAACATGACACCTGCTTAGGTTGGTGCATATCAAGGTACTAGTCGATGTCCCAGTGGCATGTTGCTCGATACAAATGATTACAACATGACACCTGCTTAGGTTGGTACATATCAAGGTACTAGTCTATGTCCCAGTGGCATGCTGCTCGATACAAATGATTACAACATGACACCTGCTTAGGTTGGTACATATCAAGGTACTAGTCGATGTCCCAGTGGCATGTTGCTCGATACAAATGATTACAACATGACACCTGCTTAGGTCGGTACATATCAAGGTACTAGTCGATGTCCCAGTGGCATGCTGCTCGATACAAATGATTACAACATGACACCTGCTTAGGTTGGTACATATCAAGGTACTAGTCTATGTCCCAGTGGCATGTTGCTCGATACAAATGATTACAACATGACACCTGCTTAGGTTGGTACATATCAAGGTACTAGTCGATGTCCCAGTGGCATGTTGCTCGATACAAATGATTACAACATGGCACCTGCTTAGGTTGGTACATATCAAGGTACTAGTCGATGTCCCAGTGGCATGTTGCTCGATACAAATGATTACAACATGACACCTGCTTGGGTTGGTACATATCAAGGTACTAGTCGATGTCCCAGTGGCATGTTGCTCGATACAAATGATTACAACATGACACCTGCTTAGGTTGGTACATATCAAGGTACTAGTCTATGTCCCAGTGGCATGCTGCTCGATACAAATGATTACAACATGACACCTGCTTAGGTTGGTACATATCAAGGTACTAGTCGATGTCCCAGTGGCATGTTGCTCGATACAAATGATTACAACATGACACCTGCTTAGGTTGGTACATATCAAGGTACTAGTCGATGTCCCAGTGGCATGTTGCTCGATACAAATGATTACAACATGACACCTGCTTAGGTCGGTACATATCAAGGTACTAGTCGATGTCCCAGTGGCATGTTGCTCGATACAAATGATTACAACATGACACCTGCTTAGGTTGGTACATATCAAGGTACTAGTCGATATCCCAGTGGCATGTTGCTCGATACAAATGATTACAACATGACACCTGCTTAGGTTGGTACATATCAAGGTACTAGTCGATGTCCCAGTGGCATGTTGCTCGATACAAATGATTACAACATGACACCTGCTTAGGTTGGTGCATATCAAGGTACTAGTCGATGTCCCAGTGGCATGTTGCTCGATACAAATGATTACAACATGACACCTGCTTAGGTTGGTACATATCAAGGTACTAGTCGATGTCCCAGTGGCATGTTGCTCGATACAAATGATTACAACATGACACCTGCTTAGGTTGGTGCATATCAAGGTACTAGTCGATGTCCCAGTGGCATGTTGCTCGATACAAATGATTACAACATGACACCTGCTTAGGTTGGTACATATCAAGGTACTAGTCTATGTCCCAGTGGCATGCTGCTCGATACAAATGATTACAACATGACACCTGCTTAGGTTGGTACATATCAAGGTACTAGTCGATGTCCCAGTGGCATGTTGCTCGATACAAATGATTACAACATGACACCTGCTTAGGTCGGTACATATCAAGGTACTAGTCGATGTCCCAGTGGCATGCTGCTCGATACAAATGATTACAACATGACACCTGCTTAGGTTGGTACATATCAAGGTACTAGTCTATGTCCCAGTGGCATGTTGCTCGATACAAATGATTACAACATGACACCTGCTTAGGTTGGTACATATCAAGGTACTAGTCGATGTCCCAGTGGCATGTTGCTCGATACAAATGATTACAACATGACACCTGCTTAGGTTGGTACATATCAAGGTACTAGTCGATGTCCCAGTGGCATGTTGCTCGATACAAATGATTACAACATGACACCTGCTTTGGTTGGTACATATCAAGGTACTAGTCTATGTCCCAGTGGCATGTTGCTCGATACAAATGATTACAACATGACACCTGCTTAGGTTGGTACATATCAACGTACTAGTCGATGTCCCAGTGGCATGTTGCTCGATACAAATGATTACAACATGACACCTACTTAGGTTGGTACATATCAACGTACTAGTCGATGTCCCAGTGGCATGCTGCTCGATACAAATGATTACAACATGACACCTGCTTAGGTTGGTACATATCAAGGTACTAGTCTATGTCCCAGTGGCATGCTGCTCGATACAAATGATTACAACATGACACCTGCTTAGGTTGGTACATATCAAGGTACTAGTCGATGTCCCAGTGGCATGTTGCTCGATACAAATGATTACAACATGACACCTGCTTGGGTTGGTACATATCAAGGTACTAGTCGATGTCCCAGTGGCATGTTGCTCGATACAAATGATTACAACATGACACCTGCTTAGGTTGGTACATATCAAGGTACTAGTCGATGTCCCAGTGGCATGTTGCTCGATACAAATGATTACAACATAACACCTGCTTAGGTTGGTACATATCAAGGTACTAGTCGATGTCCCAGTGGCATGCTGCTCGATACAAATGATTACAACATGACACCTGCTTAGGTTGGTACATATCAAGGTACTAGTCTATGTCCCAGTGGCATGTTGCTCGATACAAATGATTACAACATGACACCTGCTTAGAAAGATGCATATGAAAGTGCTGAACACTTAAAATTTTGGTGCCAGCCTCGCACCCCTTTAGGTTCGAATCACACTCGCTACTTGACGGGTGACCATCATGCACACGATCAGTTCTGTTCGGGAGAGAGGTCGGAGGGTTTGAAGTTAGTACGACAACTTCACTCGCCTTGCTTGTCAACCTCTCGACAGCACGGATTAGCGGAGGAATCCTGTCGTTCGAGTTGTACCGTCCTTCGGAAGGGACGTAAAGCCGGTGGTCCCCTCGGTGCTTTTCGACAGGAGTAGGCTACGTGCCGGCACCGGGTTTCCCCTCCTCCCTTCTAGCCATAGGTTAGCTTCATCATCACCCTTTTATTCACCGACGTCAAAAGAGCAAAAGAGCAACATGAGGATACATATCTTGGAACGGACACTTCGTTCGACGCGTTCTGCACGAGCGAAACGTCACATTGTGTGTCATGACACAGGTCACTTGACACAGGTCACTTGACACAGGTCACTTGACACAGGTCACTTGACACAGGTCACTTGACACAGGCCACTTGACACAGGTCACTTGACACAGGTCACTTGACACAGGCCACTTGACACAGGTCACTTGACACAGGTCACTTGACACAGGTCACTTGACACAGGCCACTTGACACAGGTCACTTGACACAGGTCACTTGACACAGGTCACTTGACACAGGTCACTTGACACAGGCCACTTGACACAGGTCACTTGACACAGGTCACTTGACACAGGTCACTTGACACAGGTCACTTGACACAGGTCACTTGACACAGGTCACTTGACACAGGTCACTTGACACAGGTCACTTGACACAGGCCACTTGACACAGGTCACTTGACACAGGTCACTTGACACAGGTCACTTGACACAGGCCACTTGACACAGGTCACTTGACACAGGCCACTTGACACAGGTCACTTGACACAGGTCACTTGACACAGGTCACTTGACACAGGTCACTTGACACAGGTCACTTGACACAGGTCACTTGACACAGGTCACTTGACACAGGTCACTTGACACAGGTCACTTGACACAGGTCACTTGACACAGGTCACTTGACACAGGCCACTTGACACAGGTCACTTGACACAGGTCACTTGACACAGGTCACTTGACACAGGCCACTTGACACAGGTCACTTGACACAGGCCACTTGACACAGGTCACTTGACACAGGTCACTTGACACAGGTCACTTGACACAGGTCACTTGACACAGGTCACTTGACACAGGTCACTTGACACAGGTCACTTGACACAGGTCACTTGACACAGGCCACTTGACACAGGTCACTTGACACAGGTCACTTGACACAGGTCACTTGACACAGGCCACTTGACACAGGTCACTTGACACAGGTCACTTGACACAGGCCACTTGACACAGGTCACTTGACACAGGTCACTTGACACAGGCCACTTGACACACGTCACTTGACACAGGTCACTTGACACAGGTCACTTGACACAGGCCACTTGACACAGGTCACTTGACACAGGTCACTTGACACAGGCCACTTGACACAGGCCACTTGACACAGGTCACTTGACACAGGTCACTTGACACAGGCCACTTGACACAGGTCACTTGACACAGGTGGTTGCGTGAAGCAGCGCTACGTGCTGAGCAGCATGTGCGGCCTGGCGCTGCTCAACGCCTACACGATGCGACTCTGCCTGAACATCGCCATCACCGTGATGGCGAGGCCGGTGGCGATGACCGGAAACGCGACCGTGCTGCCCGGCACGTGTCCCGGTGACGTCAAAGTGGCGAACGCTACGGCCATGGTAACGACAAATACTATTTTTATTTATTTATTTTATTGTGGCTAGTACAATGGTAATTGCATGGGTCTGGGATAAATTTTATATTTTATTAGTTGATAAAAAAATTAGATAAAATATGATAATAACAATAGTAATTTAAACTCGCGGTAAAGGAAGATGAGTACCGATTAATGAGGGTTTTTATTGAAGTGGTAAAACCACCGAGGGGACCACCGGCTTTACGTCCCTTCCGAAGGACGGTGCAACTCGAACGACAGGATTCCTCCGCTAATCCGTGCTGTCGAGAGGTTGACAAGCAAGGCGAGTGAAGTTGTCGTACTAACTTCAAACCCTCCGACCTCTCTCCCGAACAGACATGGTCGTGTGCATGATGGTCACCCATCCAACAGCGCGATGTTGCTTAACTTCAATGATCTCACGAGAACCTGTCTGTCCAACGTTGCCAAACCGTTCGGTCCGGTAGTACGTCCAGTGCATATCTGACGTCATTCGTCTCTAAGTGGACCATGTGACCTCTGGCGACCAGATGGCGAAAACCGGGCGGAAATTTTGTAGAAATTTCGTTAGAGAAGCCATTCTCGATGAGATTTACATTTTTGTCAAAGCTTTAAGCGTAACAAGAACGCTATCATCGACAAGACCAGTGATTTCTCGAACGAAATTTGTACAAAATCTCCCCCTAGCCTCTCTTAACAAGTCATAGGCTCGATGCGATGCGCGGTCCAGGATTCTAGAGATCAGTGCGGTGCCCTCATGAAAGGTGGCCGGCGAGTTCAGCTGGTCGCAGAGCGAACAGGGTTACCTGCTGGGCTCGTTCTTCTGGCTCTACTGGCTGTCGCACATCCCCGGCGGAATCATCGCGGAACGCTGGGGCGGCAAGCCGCTGCTGCTCATCAGCATCCTCTGCACGGCTGTGTTGACCATCTTGACGCCGGTCGCAGTCAGGGTCGGAGGACTCTACACGCTCATTGCCGTGCGCGTGCTGGAGGGTATCTTGGAGGTATGGGGGTCAGAGAATCATTCTTGTGCGCCATTCATTGTTGTGTGGTGGAAATTTACATGCGTTATTTTTTTTTGGCGTAGAGAGTGAAGCGGGAGGAGCGAAATCTTCAGTAAGCATTGCTAAAAAACTTCACTGTCATCTGCTAAATTGCATTCCCTCTAAAGTCGATGAGGGACGTAGAATATGCCGTTATCATGCTAATATGCATCGCAAAACACCACAATTCACGATTGTTCGGTCATGATTACAAGGGATGCAACCCTTCCGATTACTTGACTTCGCATGTCCCGAGAAGACCTCAGCTACTAACCGCTTTCACACATTTTGAAAGCAGACATTTCTTACATTATTTTTTTGAAGGGGGTTGGGGATGTGATAGATCTCAGATGGTTTTTTTGTGGTTATATATATATATATATATATATATATCCGGATTTTTTACGTTTTGAAACATTCAAATCATTTCACGACGACTTCATCATGTTTTTTCCAGATAACGACCATCGAGAAAGCTGCTAAACTATCGGCGAACATATAAAATTCACCTGACACGCTTCTAGGCTACCGCGCACTCTCAATGTAACCGTGTTGTGGATGAGTGTAAGCCATACGCTCTGTTGTGTGTTCAGGGGCCTGCCTACCCTGCCGCCAACGTGCTGATGGCGCATTGGTCTCCGGCCACCGAAAAGTGTTTCCACAGTTCGATCGCCTTTTCAGGCAAGTCCGGGCAACTAGCACACGGTGAAAGCAAATCGTGCTATGGACAGAGAATGGCTACCATTAACTGAAGAAATAGAATTAGAAAATAGAAATATGCGAGGCCGACAAAGGCAGGAAAGAGCTTAGAACACAGGTGAAGATAAGGCACCGATATGGAAAATTTTCAGAAAGCCCACACCTTTGGGAAGTGTCTGTTCGAATTAGTATAAATATTGTGAATACTTCTGTTTTGTGCTTGTCAATGCCTGTCAATGTCAAGTAATGTCAAGTATTGATGCATATTTTCTGATGAAGAGGCAACACAATGCTGTTATAATCATTAATATTATTATTCACTGTTAATATGTTAACCATCTTTAGCCTTTGATTTTGTTAAAATTGCCTATCATACAAGCTTTAGTACTTATATGGGCGTCATTCATTGCAATATATTTTCAAACTTTGAAAAATAGGGAAGTATTTTATATTATATGTATATAAACTAGCTGGTACCCAGCTAGGCCCAGCGAGTCGCTTATATGCCCCCTAGAGAATGCCTATAGGACATGTATAAGCCCATAAGACAAAGAAATGTCCCAAGGGCAAATTTTATGTAAATTGATTAAAACTTCCAAAACTTGTCTCCCGTATCTTGTAAAAACTTGTAAATTATTGACATAAAGCAAAACGTAAAACGTAGAGCAAGTAGCCACACCTGACCCCCCACGCCCCCACCCCGTGCGCAGGTGTGATAATCGGCAGCGTGATCGCGCACGCGCTCAGCGGCGTCTTGCTGCACGCGACGGACAACGCGTGGGACCTGATCTTCTACGTGTTCGGCGCCGCCGCCATAGTCTGGTGTCTGCTCTTCTGGCTGTTCTGCTCGAACCATCCGTGGGACCATCCGTTCATCTCGCAGGCAGAGCTAGACTTCCTCGATAAGGAACTGAAGAACGTAGCGCATGGAGGGGTAGGTCTTCAGAGATGTGATATCCCTGCACCCTACAGCCTGGTGAGATGTTTGCTGGCAGAGTGTCCTGCATCCTACGGCCTGGTGAGATGTTTGCTGGCAGAGTATCCTGCATCCTACAGCCTGGTGAGATGTTTGCTGGCAGAGTGTCCTGCATCCTACAGCCTGGTGAGATGTTTGCTGGCAGAGTGTCCTGCACCCTACAGCCTGGTGAGATGTTTGCTGGCAGAGTGTTCTGCATCCTACAGCCTGGTGAGATGTTTGCTGGCAGAGTGTCCTGCATCCTACAGCCTGGTGAGATGTTTGCTGGCAGAGTGTCCTGCATCCTACAGCCTGGTGAGATGTTTGCTGGCAGAGTGTCCTGCATCCTACAGCCTGGTGAGATGTTTGCTGGCAGAGTGTCCTGCATCCTACAGCCTGGTGAGATGTTTGCTGGGAGAGTGTCCTGCATCCTACAGCCTGGTGAGATGTTTGCTGGCAGTGTGTCCTGCATCCTACAGCCTGGTGAGATGTTTGCTGGCAGAGTGTCCTGCATCCTACAGCCTGGTGAGATGTTTGCTGGCAGAGTTTCCTGCATCCTACAGCCTGGTGAGATGTTTGCTGGCAGAGTGTCCTGCATCCTAAAGCCTGGTGAGATGTTTGCTGGTAGAGTGTCCTGCATCCTACAGCCTGGTGAGATGTTTGCTAGCAGAGTGTCCTGCATCCTACAGCCTGGTGAGATGTTTGCTGGCAGAGTGTCCTGCATCCTACAGCCTGGTGAGATGTTTGCTGGCAGAGTGTCCTGCATCCTACAGCCTGGTGAGATGTTTGCTGGCAGAGTGTCCTGCATCCTACAGCCTGGTGAGATGTTTGCTGGGAGAGTGTCCTGCATCCTACAGCCTGGTGACATGTTTGCTGGCAGAGTGTCCTGCATCCTACAGCCTGGTGAGATGTTTGCTGGCAGTGTGTCCTGCATCCTACAGCCTGGTGAGATGTTTGCTGGCAGAGTGTCCTGCATCCTACAGCCTGGTGAGATGTTTGCTGGCAGAGTTTCCTGCATCCTACAGCCTTGTGAGATGTTTGCTGGCAGAGTGTCCTGCATCCTCAGCCTGGTGAGATGTTTGCTGGCAGAGTTTCTTGCATCCTACAGCCTGGTGAGATGTTTGCTGGCAGAGTGTCCTGCATCCTAAAGCCTGGTGAGATGTTTGCTGGTAGAGAGTCCTGCATCCTACAGCCTGGTGAGATGTTTGCTGGCAGAGTATCCTGCATCCTACAGCCTGGTGAGATGTTTGCTGGCAGAGTGTCCTGCATCCTAAAGCCTGGTGAGATGTTTGCTGGTAGAGTGTCCTGCATCCTACAGCCTGGTGAGATGTTTGCTAGCAGAGTGTCCTGCATCCTACAGCCTGGTGACATGTTTGCTGGCAGAGTGTCCTGCATCCTACAGCCTGGTGAGATGTTTGCTGGCCGAGTGTCCTGCATCCTACAGCCTGGTGAGATGTTTGCTGGCCGAGTGTCCTGCATCCTACAACCTGGTGAGATTGCAGGGGAAGCTGCCCGTTCCGTGGCGGAGTATTGCGACGTCGGTGCCGTTGCTGGCGCTGGTCATCGCGCACATGGGCCACGACTGGATCTTCTTCGCGCTCATCACCGACCTGCCCAAGTACATGAAGGACGTGCTTCACTTCAAGATCTTGCAGGTGCGTTCAGGTGGCTCAACGGATGTTCAGTTTTCAGTTCAGCCAAAAAGTTGAAAATAAAGGGCCTGTTAGCGAGGCTAAGCTACGTCACGACCTACGTTCTAAAGCCAACTGTGATATTTGTGTAAACTTGTTTAAACGCTGGTCTCGGCTCTTCTCGGCTGGTCTCGGCTGGTCTCGGCTCTTCTCGGCTGGTCTCGGCGCAGCTCGGGTTCTACGCGTCCATCCCCTACCTTTGCGAGTGGGTCGTCGCGCTGGTTTCCGGCCGGCTGGCCGACCTTGTCGTCGAGCGGAACTGGATCAAGACCATCAACGTCCGGCGCGTCCTCGGCACCACCAGTCAGTTCCGCTTCCGCTAGCCGCCGAGAATTCGCCCGACTTCACCCGACTTCACTCGATATGACCCGATAACACCCGACATGATGTAACACCTTCCGCCTGACAGTCCGACTGTTATAAATGTTTCCAAATGTGTTGATAGACCTATTCCACTCAGAGATAAGTGACGTCAGATACCCACTGGACGTACTACCAATTTGGGAAAAAAATAGTATAAGACAAGTAACGTATCACAGTCACAGCACATTAATAATGGCTAAAATTCAAACACAACACACCGATTCCATTCAATCAAAATTCAATCAAAATGACGTCATGATAGCCACTCGCTAAAGCCAGGCAGAGCAATTCGGGTTGTGATTTCCCTGTCTTCCTTTGTTATTGAGCAGAGGTGAATAATATTTTTTACAAACTGGAAGTCATTTATCTCTGAGTGGAATAGGTGCAATTAACAAATGAAGATAGGGAATAGTGTTTATGGAACACAAACCCGGGTTCAAACACTACGTAGCGCGCCCTGCATAAAAGATCTCCCAATAAACTGACTGTCGTCTTCCACACAGGCTCGGTGCTGCCCGCGATGGCTATCGTGGCCGCGTCGCTTGCCGAGTGCAACCTGGCGCTGGTGATGACCTGCTTCACGCTCTCTCTCACCGTCATGGGCACCTTCTACCCGGGGGTCAAGGTCAACGCACTCGACCTCAGTCCGAACCACGCCGGCGTGCTGATGGGTCTCGTGAACGGACTCGCCGCTCTTTCGGGGGTCATCGTGCCGGTCCTGATCGGACACATCACGCCCAACGCAAGTTGTTGCTTTTTCCGTCGCGTTGTGGTTGATCGTTGCTTGCATGATGTCGATTGATTGCCGGTGTTTAGCGACGCACTGTTTTGACAGCTGGCACCGTGGCGCTGGTCTATAATGAAAGGGTGATGATGAACCTGACCTATGGCTAGAAGGGAGGAGGGGAAACCCGGTGATTCATTGATTGATTGCCGGTGTTTAACGACGCAATGTTTTGACAGCTGGCACCGTGGCGCTGGTCTATAATGAAAGGGTGATGATGAACCTAACCTATGGCTAGAAGCGAGGAGGGGAAACCCGGTGCCGGCACGTAGCCTACTCCTGTCGAAAAGCACCGAGGAGACCACCGGCTTTACGTCCCTTACGAAGGACGGTACAACTCGAACGACAGGATTCCTCCGCTAATCCGTGCTGTCGAGAGGTTGACAAGCAAGGCGAGTGAAGTTGTCGTACTAACTTCAAACCCTCCGACCTCTCTCCCGAACAGAACTGATCACGTGCATGATGGTCACCCATCAAACAGCGCGATGTTGCTTAACTTCGGTGATTTCACGGAAACCGGTGATTCCAACGTTGCCAAACCGTTAGGTTTGTAGGTTATTTACCATGTATTGTAGGCTGGAGACATTATTAAAGGATTATAAGGAGCTAGATGTAGGTTTTGTAGGCTAGAAACTAGATTGCCTATAGTTGGGTTTGATTTGAACTTTGTAGGTTTAGCGGCGCGTGTACAGCGTCGGCCATTCGCGCCGGTCAGAAGTTTAGTAAAGACAAGCACTTCATCAACTTTATAACAAGCTTGATTTATGTTTCAAAATGCGTTTTCGCATGATATTAGGCCTATGCCACTCAGAGAAAAATGACGTCAGATACCCACATGGATGTACTACAAACTTGGAAAAAGATATTAGACCCGATTTTACAATTTTGGCAACTCCAGGTTAAAGTGGGAATTAAGTTATTTGTTATGGCAACGGCCAATGGGATGCAGTGGAATTCATTTGTTTCTAGGGGTTAGATGCTTAACCCAGAGTTGACAAAAGTTGTAATACCGGCCCTTAATAATCTCTGCTAAATAACAAAGGAAGACAGGGAAATCACAACCCGAATTGCTCTGCCTGGCTGTAGCGAGTGGGTATCATGACGTTGCTTTGTTTGAATGGAATCGGTGTGTTTCGGGGTTTGCAGAGCACGCTGCTCGAATGGCGGGTCGCGTTCATAATCATCGCCGTGGTGACGTTCTTCTGCAACGTGGTCTACTGCACGCTCGGTTCGGCAGACGTGCAATCTTGGAACGAGCCTCCTCCAGAGTCTACCTGAAAACCGACGCGAGCCGAGCTGAGCCGAGCTGAGCCGAGCTGAGCCGAGCTGAGCCGAGCTGAGCCGAGCTGAGCCGAACTGAGCCGAGCTGAGCCGAGCTGAGCCGACTTGACTGTCGATGCACGGAGATTTCTTGTTTCATAAACTCAATTTTAGTAACAAATTTCTTGTATTATTTAACTTTTTAGAAAAAAAAATATGAAGTTTTAAACGTGATTGAAACTGGTGATTCAGAGTTTATTGCTGGCTTTGTTTTTACAGATGTTTATTAAGACAAACATTTTTGTGGATGTTTATGTGAATAAATATTTATTTTAATGCACTCGTAGAATAACATTGAATATTGTAGGAGTTTTTCTAGACAATCAATCAGCGATATGGAGGGCGGTTGTGTCATAACTTGTGTCACGCTGAGACGAAATGAGATATACATTTTGTCAATGTTTAAAATCTGATCTTTAACTGTCACACCTTGAACAAAGTGACACAATCGCTCAGCAGATGCGGACATTTAATAAATCTATTGCATGAAAACAAACTAATGTGCCCTCAAATTGAACAAAACAACTTAACACAAGCTAATAGATAAAAACCCTAAGCAACATACTTGAATCAGCAAGCTATGAAAGCCTTCAGTATTAGAACTAAAGAACAGAAACGCAGGGCAAGCAACAAATCACACCATCATATATAACGGCAAAAATTCAAACACAAAACACCGATTCCATTCAATCAAAAATCTATCAAAGCAACGTCATGATACCCACTCGCTAAAGCCAGGCAGAGCAATTCGGGTTGTGATTTCCCTGTCTTCCTTTGTTATTTAGCAGAGGTTATTAATATTTTTTTACAAACTGGTAGCACGTCCAGTGGGTATCTGACGTCATATTTCTCTGAGTGAGAAATAGGTCCATTCAACACGCAGCCGTAGAAATCCGCAGCAAAATTCCACAACCCCGTCAGCGGAAGACCGATTTAGTTCGCCCGAGTTTTCAGTGACTCAAGGCCAATGAATCTAATATCTGTCAAAATGTTAAAACTCATCTTCTAAATGGATTGGACAACAGATGATTCAAATACATAAATCGGGTTGGGAAGTTGGGTCGGGTCAGGAGAGGTATGATTAGAAGGCGGGGTGGAGGGAAATATAGTGCGAGTTTTGCTAGAAGTTAACAGGTTAGGTCAACTGCATTTCAAAACAGAGACACATTTAACACCGGCTGACTTGGACGACCCCCCCCCCCCCCCCCCCCTCAGCGTCTACACCGGCGTCTCCTCCACGGCAGCCTCGCTCCCGGCAGCCATCTCGCCCCGCTCGGCCCTCGGTATCCCCGGCAACCTCCACAACCTCCATCGAGCAACGGGCTCCGAGACCCGCCACGTCCAGCCTCCCATCCGCACGTTCCAGCATCGCCTGCTCGTCTCATCGCAAACAACGAAGAACACGAACATCACGAAGCCCTGCACCGGATCGAGCAGCTTGCCAACATACTCGACGCCCGCTACGTGCGACCCCAAGTCGTTGCACAGCTCGAAAACGGTCGGAATCCCGAACACAAAGAACATCAACACGACAGTCTTGATCCGTCGCTTCAGCAAGTCCACGCCGGCGACGTTGCTGCGCCGCAGCTCGCCCTCGTGGCCGCAGCCGCACTTGTTGCTGATCTTGTAGACGATGGCGACCATCAACGCGAGGTTGAGCGCGCTGACGACCGCGCCCGGAACCAGGTACAGCGCGTAGTGCGTCATCTTGTCGGCGGTGCAGAAGTGCGTCACCGGCCGCCACGACAGCAGGACGGCGAGCGGCAGCAGCGGCGCGCCCCACGCCGGCGCGGCGACCTTGAGCAGCAAGTGCGACGTGTCCTTCGCACCGACCAGACTCGAGAACCTCCGGTACTGCAGCACGGACATGGCGAGACCCCAGCAGAAGTGCGCCAACCGCGTGTAGTGCACGGCCACTGTGAACACGATCAGAGCCACGTCGTCGTGGTTCGTGTCGGCGAAGATGACGTGGGTCTCGCGGTACGTGGTGAGCGCGAGGTAGAGGAACGAGGAGGCGGTCAGGTGGAGCAGGATCTTGTTGCCGAGCTCCGAGCGCCACTTGGCAAAGAGTATCGCGGTGGTCGTGATCATGGCGAAGCCGACCAGCGATAGCGTTGCTCCGACCAGGAAGATGATGGTCGACGGCTTGATGCGTTCGACGAGCGAGAAGTTGGGCGTGTCGGTGTACTCGTAGACGATGACCTGCGTGGCGGTGCGGTTGATCAGTTCGCAGCGGCAGATGTGGTCGTGGCCGAATTCGATGACGGCCTGGCAGAGCTCGTTGGTCCAGGCCTGCTGGCGATCGTCCCATGCGGCGCAGGACACCTTGACGTAGCTCTCCGGTGCGGCGGACGGCTGGAAGTACAGGTGCATCGCGGTGCTGGCGACGAGTTCGTAGTCGGACGAGTAGATGTATTGCAGGTCGTCGGTGCTTTTGTAGACGTCCATCTGCCGCGAGTTGAAGATCGAGTGGTTGGTCATCGAGCGCGGGAACGGCGACACGTTCAGAGGGTACACCAGGAACACGAAGCGGTGATTGCACAACGCTTCTCTGGTGAAGGACAAGCACGCGAACTTGGTGTCGTTCTTGACGAGCGATTCGGGGGTGTCGCGTTTGCCCGCCAGCGCGAACCTCTCCGCGGAGTCGCCGTAGAACCGGAAGCCGTGTCGATGCTCGGCGTCGACGTAAGAGAAGTAGCCGAGCGCGACGACCGTCATGTACGTGGTGAGGGCGACGTCGGCGCCGTCGGCGGCCGCGAGGACGGCGTTGGAGAACAGGTCCTGCGCCACCTCCGAGCTCTTCGCGCTCCACGAGCCCTCGATGCCGAAGTCGACGGTCACCGGCCGCGACCGGTTCACCAAGTAGCGGTCGAACAGGACCTCGATGTCGGCCATGATCCCGGCGACTTCGCGAGGCTTCGCCAGCAGGAAACGTCGCTCGAGCGACAGGACCCGCAGGAAGACGCTCAGCGTCTGGGCGACGCGGTGCCGATCGTTGGGCAGCAGGGAAGCGTTGCGAATCAAAGCCGCTCCTTGCGCGAAGATTACGTCGGCGTCGGCGAGGGACCGCGAGCCGAGACGCGCGAAGACGTCTTCGTCGAACGTGATGGTCGAGTACGTGTACGCGGCGTACTGCCCGCCCGTCGGCGTCTCGTCGAAATGCGCAGTCAAGCTGCAGTTGCAGACGCGCAGGGCGCCGACGAGGAAACCGCCGCAGCCGGAGGTGGTCCACGCGCCCAGCGTTCGGCTCCAGTACGCGCACTGCAGCGTGCTGTTCTCGAATGCCGACTGGTCGAGGTAGATCTCCACGAACTGTTCGACGCCGGAATCCGTCGCGTCTCCCGGCACCAGGATCACGTCGACCACGCGGCTACTGATGATGCGGTATCCGGGAACCGACGGCGGCGGGTTGAACGGGACTTTGTCCGCGGGATACACGAGGAACGCAAACTTGTAGTTCTGGCTGGTCGTCGAGTCGGATGCGCGAACGGCGTACGATGCTCTGGTGTTGAACAGGTTGCCGGCGTCGTACGCGTCCGTCGGGTTTACGTCGAAGAGAGCGCCGGGGTAGCGGGTGATGGAGTAGTAGAACCAGGTGTGATGGTCGTCGCTGAAGCTGCTGGCCGGTTCGTAGCAGACGACCTCGCAGCCGTCGTTGGTGTAGCCTTCAGACTTGTTCGTTTCGCACGCGTTGTGCGCGATGATGTCGCGAATGTCAGCGATTATCTGGGTCTGCGCGTCCGCGTCGAGCAGAAGCGTGTTGCCTTCGGAGTCCTCGAACACTTGGCTCAGAGCGTACACCGCTTTCTGCACGAGACCCGCGCGGCCGGAGTACTTCCGCCGGAGCTGGTGGAGCTCGAAGATGTTTCGATAGATGAAATCGAGATGAAGTACCGGGAAGCCGGACGCGCGGACGTCCCAGACGACTTCGTTGCGGTACTTGAAGACGAGGAGCTGGGAGCGTGTCCGCGAACCGTCGGGGTTTGCGGCCAGGCGGCACGTGCAGACGCCGCGGTAGAGTTCGGGGTCGCGTCGGCAGCCGCGCGTAGCCCAGGCGTCGAGCTGCGCGCTCCAAATCGCGCAGCCGTAGTCGTAGGAGAGCAGGTCCAGCGCGGTGTTCATGTAGTACATGTGCACGAGCTGCTCCTTCGCGTCGGTGACGTTCGCACGCGGGACGAGCCACAAATCTAACACTTCGAAGTAAATGACTCGGTGTCCATCTACGGTCGTCGTCGGTTTCACGTAGGTGTCTCCCGAGTAGAGGAGGAACGCGTAGCGACAATTCTGAGCGATCACCGAGCCGGAGAACATGAACGAGTATAGAAATTTAGAGATGAACAACGTGTTCAAATCGATACGCTCCTGCGATCTGTAATAAGTAAGTAGATTCAGGTCAGGGTAGACGGAGAACGCGATCGGAGGGTCTCGGTCGTAGGTGGCGACGTCGACGACGACGGCAGCCAACATGTCGTTGTGTCGGCCGACGATGCCGCGCCCGTCTTCCGGCTCGACGCCTTCCACGACGCGTCCGATGTTTTCCAGAAGTTCCCGGCTGCAGTTGTGTTGCAGTACGTGATCGTCGAACTGCATCACGCCGTACAAATAATTGGAAAGCAAAGTCTCGAGCGCCAGCGACCCGCTAGGCGAGCTGTTCGCGAGGTCACCGATCAGCCGCTCGTACTCTCGCAGCTCGGTCACGTCGGAACTGTTTTTCACGGCGAGATCGACTTCATTGAATCGCACCAACATATCGACGTCTTCAAAGTAGCTGTAGACAATGTACGTCTCCGCGTTGCCGTTACCCGACGTATCGCAGACACAGGTGGCGCAGTTCCTAACCTCTTCGAAGAATTCGAAGAAGGCGGTGTTCATCAGGCAGTCTTCTGTGGACCAGCTGCGTCGCACGTCGTCCCACCTGCCGCAGCCCAGCTTAGGACCGGTCTTCAGGGACGAGAAACAGGTTTCCATCACCAGCCTGTCGAAGAACTGGCCGTAATCGCAGCGAAGCCCCGATTGAATCTCGGCGTGCGTTGGCAGGAGGAACATGTCGACGACGTTGAATCCCGTCAGCGGGAACCCGACGTCAGGCAGCGGCCGCAGCGGCGACGTGTTGTTCGGATGGACGACGAACCCGGCGTGGACGCGCTCGTCGACGAAACAGTTGCCGTACAGCTTCACACTGTCGGATTCGTAAATTTTAGCAAAGCCATTGTCATCGCCGGGCTGTCCCAGCTGGGTCACAAGGATCGTGTCGACGGATGAATGCTTTGCCGAACAGACAAACTCGACGTTCGAGTTTTCGGGGACGCTGCGGTGATTCACGCTGGGAACGGCGACGGTACGGAGGAAGTCGGCGGTGTTGCGGATTATCGCGGATGTCGCGGCGGCCTCGGGCTCGGAGATCGGTAGCGAGCTTGCGGGGAGTTGGTCGAGCAGTTCGTAGACGCTGCACAGTTCGTGTTGGGCGTAGGCGGACGATGACGACGCTCCTAAGAGTCTCTCGATGCTGTTCGACGCGTCGGTAAGGGACGACAGTTTCTCGCTAAGTTGCTCTTCGGTAATCGCGAGGTGAATCGGCGGGGCGTCGGCGTTCGGTGCTGTTTGCCAGGTCGGTTCCGTCGGTGATGTGGCAAGCGAAGCCGCCAGGAACAGCCAGGCTTGGAAAGTTGACGCAGGCATTATTCCCGACAGAAATCTACTATTTCACTTGTTGGAATGTTGGAACGATTTCTGTGTCGCAGTCAAATCGCTAGGGAGTGAGAACCACTTAACTAATCATAACTGGTTTTTGAAAATCTGATTGAATTGTATGTTTGATAGAGTATCAAATCTCTTTTAGAATCTTGACTGATTAAAATTCCATCGCTGTCGTTTTTATTCGTAGGAGAATTGTTAACTGTTCCAATTTACGCTCCGTCCAAGATCTTTTAAAAATTTTCCATTGTGTTGGCAGCTTGTGCCGTCTGTCGAAGAAAATCACCACTGACTTTCAGGGCAATTTCCGCAAGGGCAGCAAATCACACGACAGCATTCGTGACTAGTTGCCTGCAAAATTATCCAAGGTAATCTAGTAATCTTATCTTGGTTCTGACAATTGCGAGTAAAGCTAATGCATTTCATTGTTAGTGCCTTGACGAAACCGTAATCACAAATTATAGTTTTTCAAGTTCTACTTGGGCGATAGTAAATAATTTGAGGTAATTATGTTGAAGTTGAAGTGTACAAACATACATTGTACAAATGCAATATTCCCGGCTATGTGTCACTGTAAAGCAGGGATCTCACCATGGATTGAATTCTGTTCTGAATTATGCTGAGCTGGCATTGGTTCCTAACTAAATTTTGTTAGTAAACTAAACTTTTGTTAGTCACTACAGTTTCTTAACGCTGATCCTGTTACATCTCGACAAGATCACTCTAAGCCAGGACAACCTCAAGGCCACAAACCCCCAAAATATATAAAATCATCTTCAATATCAGCATTAACGCAAACCTTGATCTGAGTAGATCTGAGCAGATCAAGAATATCAGCATGTTTAATAAAAACAAGATGCCAAAAAGTAGTTTTAAAATAAATAGGTACCTATTCCATAACCCACTATTTTTCTTTTCTTTCCAAGATGTATTTTCAATGAAATGAGTCATTTTGAAATTTTTAAAAAACTCGCCTCTAAAAACAACCGAGCATTTCATGGTGAGTTGTTTTCTTATTTTGACAAGATTGTCATGGTTCCCATGAGAAAGCAGCCTTCACATCGGCTGGATAAGCAATTCAACGTGAAAAATGAAGTAATCATAATACTACATCATTTCAGTTCCTTGTCAAAATACTGAAATTGTTTAAATCTATAAGTGATATACATTTGTTATGAAAACACCCACAAGAAACGCTGTGGCATGTTAAATATTGTGCAGAACTGTCAGTGAATTAAAATCATAAAGCGGTTAAGGATTCCCAGAGTTTAATTTGCCAATTACACGATCGCTCGACGATCACACGACAAGTCTGGCTGCGACACAGAATTCATAATAAATGGAGTCAATGACAAGAACTTTCTCCAGTGATGGCTCGACACCACCGTCATGAGCCTACAGTCTATTCGTTCGGAATCTCCGCCTTGTTGGAGATGACAAGCAATATTTTTGCAAACTTCAATGACCATCGACTATTTCTGCAAGATTTTTGATCCTATACTTGTTATGTTTTTGTTCTTCACTATTGTCATCGAGGAGAGAGCTCGGAGACTGGCAACAGTTTGCGAGAGGTGTTTGGTGTTGATTCAAATGGTTAGTCAAGCAAGGGAACCGTACACAGATGCCAACATCATTTTATCTGGCTTTCTGTGCAGCAAATGATACCAACGAATCTTTGTGTCCCGTTAGTGGTTGAAATAGTGGGTAACTTTTCTCACATAGAACAAAATGGTACTATACCAACTGAAATTACCAATCTAAGAACAATAGAATTGTAAGACCATTCACACACATGAAAATCAAGGTAAAAAAAGGTCATACTTATTTTTGCTGCAACAGGCAACAGGTCAGGTCCATGCTCCATGCTGCTTTGAGGTTGTGATATTTGGCAAGATTGGTTGTAAGAAGGTTTTTTGTGTTTTACTCACCACTAGACAGCACATTTCGATGGTCCACAATCTCATTGCTTCTGCCTTGGAGTTGAGCTGCAACACTTTGCTTCTTACACTAATATAAAAAACGCTTGAAACTTTTAACGAAATGGGCACCTCAACAGCAAATTTTCTACTGGACATGACAGTTGGGCGCCATTAACACCTCAAAGATATCACCGAATTTGAACTGACATCAGGAAATAATAATGTAGCAAAGCAGAGAATCTATGCACTGCATAAAATGAATATTTCCAATTCCATTCCCTTTAAATTCATCATTTTATTGAAAAGTCAGCCACACAAATTATGCTTCATTCAAACAAAGTTGTGAACAAATCAAAATCAATGATCATCCAGTTATTATTCATAATTCATGAACAATGATTGTGCTGCTACTATGAACAATATTGATAACAACAATTAATACATGACTGGTTCATTGTAAATTGTTTCACTTTGTTCAACTGCTCAGAGGACTGTATTTCCAAGCTTGCCCCGTCAGCTTCCTCAACAAAACGATGAAGGGTACGATTTTTCTACGTACGCTTCGATAGGGGAATGTTTCGATTGCACCCATAATTAACCAGGAATGACGTTGACTAGATGTCCAAGATTGAAAAACACACTCTTTTCGCCGTAATAATAGTATTCACCAGTCGTAGCGGCCGATTATAGGCCAGAATCAATCGGAACCGATGGGAAATCGATCTCCAAACTGTACTACCTGAGCATGAACCGTGCCCCAAGCCCAAATCACTATTGACAAATTATGAGCGAATTGGAAAACAATAAGAATGGAACGAGGAAAAAAAGGAGCATGCACAACAAGCCTAGAGGAAACGGAAGATGTATTACGAGTTGGATAGAACGACGTTTCGGCACTGCCACCTGGCTCGGCGATCCCATCCTGAGCACGAACCAAGTCACAGCCCGAAACTCCGTCCATCGTAACGTCCCCCGTATCCGCCAGCCGAGCCGTGCGCGTCCCCTCCTCATTCCCGCCGCGATCAAACCCTCGCCACCCCGCCTGGTTACCGCCGGTCGCGAAACACCGCTGCAGCCGCCACCGATCGCCATTCCCCCACCGAATCGTCGAAAAACCCCCCCGTCTCGTGTCGCAGATGCGCTCGAGCGGTCACCGCAGGGCACCCAAATAATACAGGCCCCCCCACGCGAAAAAAAAATAACGAAACAGTCAAGCAACACGTTCGGCCCGGACGTCGAGCCCGTCGAGAGAGCGCGCCAATCCGAGCAATCAGAGCTCGATGTGTTGGTGTCCGTCATCGTCGGCGTCGGCGTCGGCGTCCGCGTCGAGGTCGGCGGGCGGCGGTGGCGCGGCGTCCTCCTCGACGTCGGGCAGCTCGTCCAGCGGCACGCCCAGAGTCTTGCGCATCAGAGCCTCGACGCTCGTCGCAAAGCCCAGCGTGTCCTTCAGCATGAAGCCCGAGCGGAGGGTGGCTGCGCGGGGCGTTAACAGGCGTGAAAACGAGGCCACTGGGTGCGCGCTTTGGCAAGACAATTTCTAAGTTTATTTGAGTTGATGGGCTCCATGGAGGAACAGGACTATGAATGAACATAGAAGCCGGTGAATCTAGTGACGCTATGCTGCAATCACACGCCAACAACTCGACTAACCCCGATCATAACGTGGCTCCATGGAGATAGAAACAGGACTATGAATGAACATAGAAGCCGGTGAATCTAGTGACGCTATGCTGCAATCACACGCCAACAACTCGACTAACCCCGATTATAACGTGGCTCCTTGGAGATAGAAACAGGACTATGAATGAACATAGAAGCCGGTGAATCTAGTGACGCTATGCTGCAATCACACGCCAACAACTCGACTAACCCCGATTATAACGTGGCTCCATGGAGATGGTAACAGGACTATGAATGAACATAGAAGCCGGTGAATCTAGTGACGCTATGCTGCAATCACACGCCAACAACTCGACGAGCCCCGATTATAACGTGGCTCCATGGAGATTGAAACAGGACTATGAATGAACATAGAAGGTGGTGAATCTAGTGACGCTATGCTGCAATCACACGCCAACAACTCGACTAACCCCGATTATAACGTGGCTCCTTGGAGATAGAAACAGGACTATGAATGAACATAGAAGCCGGTGAATCTAGTGACGCTATGCTGCAATCACACGCCAACAACTCGACTAACCCCGATTATAACGTGGCTCCATGGAGATAGAAACAGGACTATGAATGAACATAGAACCCGCCGAATCCTGTGACGCTACGCTAAAATCGCACGCCAACAACCCGTCCAACGGAGACGGCCGAATGAACCCGGCGATCCTCACCCGTGCGGAACATCATGAGCGCGATGTCCTTGGCGGCCGGGTCGCTGGGGTCCTGCTCGACACGTCGCAGCAGCTCCTTGACGAGCGGATGCCGCGGGTTCACCTCCAGCGTCTTCTTCTGTCCGAGGTAGTAGCCGCGCTGCGTGTCGTCCGCCTTCTGGTGTGCATTGCTCACCGCCAGCCGCTCCATGTTGCCCGTCCAGCCGAACATGCTGGCCACAAGCGCGCACGGCGAGTCGCTCAGACGCTCCGACACCTGCGGGCGGCGGGGCCGGCGGCCGTCTTAGAAGCAAGTCTTGGAGACCGAGTCTTACAGACTTCGTCTTAAGATCTACCCAAAATTGACGCAAGCTCAACGATAGCTTGAACACGCAACTACTACTATTTATTACTGATTACTATTTCCAAAGGATCCACCTTTGCAGTTTATAATTGACAATCTAACAATAAAAGCACAAACAGAAATCATAAGATAAGATTCATTGCTAGCTGTGACAGCTGTCAGAACACAGTTGACGCCCCTTTTCAATCGACAGTTCCCCGTCGACTCATCGCTGCGTCGTAGCAACATGTCAATCGTAGGTCACCAAGGTCTGTTCGCTTGCGCTTGCGCTCTGCGCGTTGCGCTTGCATCAGTTGTGGCCGGACCTTTAGAGGGCCGTCTTACGGGGGTCGACGGGCATCTTTTAGGGACCGAGGGGGGCCGGTGAACGCCGCCACCGTGGAATAGGTAATGGCTTTGACGAAGCCGACGCTGATTCCAGAGTCGGTCGTCCGTGTAGCATAATGTAGAAGTGCAGTCTCCTGGACAGGCAAGGACCCGGATTCGAATCCCGGCACGGATACCAATTTCGCATTCGATATTTCGATACTAATAATCAATCTTTGCCACAACTCCCCCCGTCCCAACACACAACGGCCCGACACCGACCCTTGGTCGACTTTTGCTAGACTTTAGCTAGAAATTAACAGGTTGAAGTTGTTGAACAGATAGAACCAACTGCATTCGATAACAGACCGTACTCCGGCGCACGGGAAACGCCGGCGCACGCAGCCACCCACCTGCGCCTTTGCGATCTCGTCCTTGAGCGCCTCGTCGCCGAGCCACTTGGTGAGCGGCTCGAAGGCGGCGCGCAACGCCTCCTGCTTGCCGGCGTCCTCGCCGGGCAGCGAGAAGCCCTCCTTGGCCACGTTCTGGAACTTCTTGCCGTCGAACTCGGGCAGCGCCGACACGCAGTACTCGTCCACCGCCTCCGTCAGGTAGAGCACCTCGTAGCCCTTCGAGAGCAGACGCTCGACGAACGGGCTCTTCTCCACCTGCGCGGGTCGCGAGCGCGGTTAGGGGGACACGTTTTCTAGGTTAGGAACCGGGGCCCTTAGGTAGCGCGGCCAACAGGCTGGTTTTACGGCGGTGATAGCGAAAAACCGGTTTTTCCCGTTTCTTTTAACACAGACTCTTCCTCCTTCTCCTCATCTTAGCACGTAAGTTCTTAGGAAAGCTATTTAACTGGGTAATGATGAATGCTAAGTGTCAAAAACTCAAACTGGTGCTATTGTAGCGCTAGGTCACGCCCCAGGCTTTCTAGATTATTATTGTTGTTATTGACGGTGTTTAACGACGCACTGTTTTGACAGCTGGCCCTGTGGCGCTGGTCTATAATGAAAGGGTGATGATGAACCTCACCTATGGCTAGAAGGGAGGAGGGGAAACCCGGTGATTCATTGATTGATTGCCGGTGTTTAACGACGCACTGTTTTGACAACTGGCCCTCTGGCGCTGGTCTATCATGAAAGGGTGATGATGAACCTAACCTATGGCTAGAAGGGAGGAGGGGAAACCCGGTGATTCATTGATTGATTGCCGGTGTTTAACGACGCACTGTTTTGACAGCTGGCACCGTGGCGCTGGTCTATAATGAAAGGGTGATGATGAACCTAACCTATGGCTAGAAGGGAGGAGGGGAAACCCGTTGCCGGCACGTAGCCTACTCCTGTCGAAAAGCACCGCAGGTCTATAGATCTATGATAGTTGTACTGCGCCTAGATTCCGATGGCACCGCCGACGTACCTCCTTGCGGCTAGAGCCGGCGATGTAGTAGACGTGTTCCTGGCCGGCCTTCATCCGCTTGACGTAGTCGCCGAGCAGCGTCATGTCCGCCTGGCTCGACGTGTGGAACATGAGCAGCTTGGCGAGGCGCGTGCGGTTCGACGGGTCTTCGATGACGCCCAGCTTGATGTTGGTCGAGTACTCCTTCCAGAACTTGGCGTACTCCGCCTTCTCCAGCTTCTTGAACATGTCGAGGGCCTTACGCACCAGCTTCTTCTTGATCACCTGGAGGCGGGCGGAAGTTGGGTTAGCGGGCGTCTTTGCTCGGTTGCGGCCGTCGCCGGTGTGTTACTCGAGCCTGTTTAGTTTCAGGGCGACGTTGTCCGCTCGGGGCTGGTAGTCAACACGATAACCAACTTGACGCCAAAAACATTTACAGAGACCGATTTTCCTTGATTTCTATCTGTGTTTCTATACATTCTATATTTCTAACGGTATACAATTGTCACAATACAGTTGCTAGAAAAAGCTAGAAGTTATGCGAGTAATAAATAAAACGAGAAAGTGGTTTTTCTGGTGGAAGCTTACACCAGTACGCAAATGCAACCCCTCCTAATAAATAAAACATTTAGCCACTGTTCTAGTGTTTGATTGAGATATTTTGAATAGATGACCTATGTTTATATTGCCTATATTGAACAAACAGACATTAAAAAAAAGGAACAGTGGATTTTTTCAGCTTTTTCAACGGGCCATGGAACGAGCCGGCCAGAACGATGACCTCCCTGCCACGACGCCGTCGCCCTCACCTTGATCAGCTTGTGCTGCTGCAGCGTCTCGCGCGAAACGTTCAACGGCAGGTCGTCCGAGTCGACCACGCCCTGCACGAAGCTCAGGTAGTTGGGCATCATGTCGTTGAACTCGTCCGTGATGAACACACGCCGCACAAACAGCTGGAAACAGACAAACAAACGTTCGACAATGTCGCCGATCGTCGCAAATGCTTGTTTAGATCACCGATGCCATTCAATAAAAAACCTATCAAAGCAACGTCATGATACCCACTCGCTAAAGCCAGGCAGAGGAATTCGGGTTGTGATTTCCCTGTCTTCCTTTGTTATTTGGCAGAGAAAATTAATATTTTTTTTCCAAACTGGTAGCACGTCCAGTGGGTATCTGGCATCAGATTTCTCTGCGAGTGAAATTGGTCTATTCACCGCCATCCAGTTAACAAAACACGAATTTTGGCTTATATTTCCGACACGAACTCCTGGCTCTGAAGCTGTGCCGCCCACGTTATTGAGATCGGCGGCCCGCGCGCGGCGTCGTGACGACACGTTGAAACCGCCGCCGCCGCCGCCGCCGCAGTTGCGCTCACCTTGATGTGGTCGACCTTCGAGCCGTACTTGTTGAAGCTCTCGCTGGGCTGCGTCTGCGGCACGTAGAGCAGCGACTTGAACGTCACCTCGCCCTCAGCGACAAAGTGCACCTTGGCCAGCGGGTCCTTCGTGTCCTTGGTCAGCGACTTGTAGAACTCGGCGTACTCGTCGTCGGTGATCTCCGAGATCCTGCCGAGTTTTATGTTTTATGGTGTTTAACGACGCACTGTTTTGACAGCTGGCACCGTGGCGCTGGTCTGGTCTATAATTAAAGGGTGATGATGAACCTAACCTATGGCTAGAAGGGAGGAGGGGAAACCCGGTGATTCGTTGATTGATTGCCGGTGTTTAACGACGCACTGTTTTGACAGCTGGCACCGTGGCGCTGGTCTATAATGAAAGGGTGATGATGAACCTAACCTATGGCTAGAAGGGAGGAGGGGAAACCCGGTGATTCATTGATTGACTGCCGGTGTTTAACGACGCACTGTTTTGACAGCTGGCCCTTTGGCACTGGTCTATAATGAAAGGGTGATGATGAACCTAACCTATGGCTAGAAGGGAGGAGGGGAAACCCGGTGATTCATTGATTGATTGCCGGTGTTTAACGACGCACTGTTTTGACAGCTGGCCCTTTGGCACTGGTCTATAATGAAAGGGTGATGATGAACCTAACCTATGGCTAGAAGGGAGGAGGGGAAACCCGGTGATTCATTGATTGATTGCCGGTGTTTAACGACGCACTGTTTTGACAGCTGGCACCGTGGCGCTGGTCTATAATGAAAGGGTGATGATGAACCTAACCTATGGCTAGAAGGGAGGAGGGGAAACCCGGTGCCGGCACGTAGCCTACTCCTGTCGAAAAGCACCGAGGGGACCACCGGCTTTACGTCCCTTCCGAAGGACGGTGCAACTCGAACGACAGGATTCCTCCGCTAATCCGTGCTGTCGAGAGGTTGACAAGCAAGGCGAGTGAAGTTGTCGTACTAACTTCAAACCCTCCGACCTCTCTCCCGAACAGAACTGACTCAGCGCGATGTTGCTTAACTTCGGTGATCTCCGAGATCCTGGCGAGACGCGACACGTTGCTCCCGTCAGACCGAATTTCAAATGGACGATGCACCGGTTCCGTTTGATCCGAATTCAATCAAAATCACGTCATGATACCCACTCGCTGAAGCCATCTTTTTATTCTGTTGACGATTACCTCGGCAAGAGCACTCAATTTCTGTTTGTTTTGATTTCAATGTGAATATTTGACGCAAAGTGTGCTGAATGTGCAATTGGACTGTCTTATAATATCATCCTATGATCTCTGGACAGTAAAACATTTAATTGGTGGGTTAGCAGAGCAGGAAAAATGTGCGTCCGAGCCGGGATAGGAACCCGGGACCTTCCGCTTGCCGGGCGGTTGCTCTGACCACCGAGCCATCCGGCCGCACAAGATTCCTGCTTCGCTGGCTGAGGAAAGGGCTCTCTCGTCGAGACGAAACACCGGCTCGCGCGACCGCTGTTGTCCGAGAGAGAGAGAAACGACTCACTTGCGCGTCCAGATGGGCTTGTTGTCGTTGAGCGATTCCCAGTCCCAGACGGTCTTCTCCACCTTCTTCGTCTTGGGCTTGTCCTCGTTGGCGTCGTCCTCCACCTTGCCGTCGTCGTCGTCTTCCGCGTCCTTGCCGTCTTCGGGCTCGTCGGCTTTAGCGTCGTCTTCGTCCACCGGCTCCTCCTCCGTCACCGACTGCAAAACACGGACGGATGCTCGTCACCGCTGTTCCCATCGTCGGTTCGTTTTTTGTCAAAATTTCATTTGTTAGACAGTTTTTACGGTTGATTTTAAACTTTTTTGGCCAAGGGCTCATGTCAACGGTTTGAATCGTGATTTTTTGAGATGATTTTATACCTTTTTCGACCGTTAGGTCTTACATTCAGCACCGTGACTGACCCGGGAAGTCTAATGAAGTACCAGAATATATATTTTTTTTAGAAAAACTATTCAACATTTAACTATTTAGCTAACTAACTAACTATTTACTAACTATTTATAACTATTTATATAATATTTAACTATTTGCCCAGTTAAATAGTCTTTCTAAAAACTTACGTGCAGGACAAGAAATACCAGAAAAGTACCAGAATCACTGACAAACCACTTTGTCTTCCCGTCATTTCTGGGACTCGACCCTCCGTCAAGCAGACGGCACAGCTTTGCGTCGGTCAAACTACGATTCATGCGGCATCCCATTCGTCAACCCGGTGAAACAGTTTATCGGAGAACCCACCTTGCTGGCCCAGAGGTAGATGGGGAAGTTGATGAACTGCGAGTACTTCTTGACGAGGTTCCGCACAGAGTCCTGCTCCAGATAGTCGTACGCCTCCTCCTTGAGATAGAGCGAGACCATCGAGCCGCGCTTCAACGTCGGTCCGCGCGGGTCGGCCGAGATCGTGAAGCTCGACGCGTCCGACTCCCAGACCTGCTGCTCGTCCGAGTTGTGCTTCGTCGTCACAACCACGCGGTCGGCCACTGCAAACAAACGCACGGACGTAAAGACACGTCGGCTGTCGCCGGATTCGGGGATGTTGGTACCATCGAGGGTTCTGGCCGTTGTGGCTGCTGCTCTGACCGCCGAGCTAAATGTCCGTCCACTCGGGGACTCGAACCCCGGTCTCCAGCCATCGCGGCTGCTGCTCTGACCGCCGAGCTAAATGTCCGTCCACTCGGGGACTCGAACCCCGGTCTCCAGCCATCGCGGCTGTTGCTCTGACCGCCGAGCTAAATGTCCGTCCACTCGGGGACTCGAAGCCCGGTCTCCATCGCGGCTGCTGCTCTGACCGCCGAGCTAAATGTCCGTCCACTCGGGGACTCGAACCCCGGTCTCCAGCCGTCGCGGCTGCTGCTCTGACCGTGCTCCGAGCGCCGTCATCGATAACGCCGGGCGAGAGACCGCTGTGCCATCGCTCTCACCGAGGAACGAAGAGTAGAATCCGACGCCGAACTGCCCGATCATGTCGTTCATGTCTTGGCCGTCGGCGGCTGCGGCGGGGTCGTCCTGCATCTTGCTGAGGAAGTCCGCGGTACCCGACTTGGCGATGGTGCCGAGGTTGTTCACCAGATCCTGCTTGCTCATGCCTGGAACAAGCGGCAGCGACGTCAGTCACGTCACCTTGTCCACGGCAGGGTGGGACGGGATTCGTCATCGATACAGACATCTTGAAAATTTAGCATTACAAACGTAACATCCGTTCCGAATTTGTATCCATTATGCAAAATTTCCGGGTTAGAATTCCAGATATGTTATTTAGTTGAAACTTATACTAGTAAAAGTAAATTTCGTGGAAAGCGTTAGCCCCGAGCCTCTACCCTCCTTCACACAAGACGACGAAACGGACGTACCGATGCCAGTGTCGATGATGTGAAGCACGTGATTCTCCTTGTCCGCCTTGATCTTAATGCTGAGTTCCTCGGTGGCCGACAGGCTGTCTTTGTCGGTCAGCGACAGCAGCCTGATCTTGTCCAAAGCGTCGGAAGCGTTCGAGATGAGCTCTCGGAGGAAGATCTGCAAAGCACGGCGAGTTGTTACATTCGAATATCTTGCCAGGCGGTACGATGTAGGAAACTCGCGGCAAAATCGTGCGGTTAGTGAGAAAGTGCGGTTATACCTGCACTGTAAATAGGTTTATTTCAACTGTCAGTTGAAAATCGATTTGGTGCATCGGTGCCAAGCAAAGCCTCCCCTCCCAATATTACCTAAAGGCATTTTTGTAAGTGGTTACTAGACGGCTGTGGTGTTTTAATTCCAAATCAGCTGCACGAGCGATGCTGACAATTATGTCACCAGCTCAACAATGCTGTTTCCGATTTTTTGGTTACAGCCTGGTGAGATATCAAATCCATTGACATTCTAAAATGTTTAATCTCTAATTTCCCAATAACTTGAGAAGATTATTCAATTATTGCAACTTTCCATTTTGTTTCAGTTTCATTTGTTTCATTGACGAGATTTCAAATGATTTCTGCTACCAACTTTTATGTCTGGGTTTTATGAAGTCACAGTTATAAAAGCAGGAATAATTATAGTAGATAAGGATAAGCTTGCCAAAAATCAAGGACATCTGAAAGCAGATAATCCATTTTGAAAGTAGTACACTATTTTCTCTTATCAAAACAAACTGATAATAAAATATGGCACATTGAAATTTGAGAACTATGCTGACATGGAACAATTGGAGGCAGTAAATTTACTGCTAATTTGTTCAACATATTTGTTGGTAAAATGACATTGCTACCTAATGAAGGCATGGTAATTATTATTCATTGGAGATGGTCAGAAATAAAGTGGAAGATTTTAATTAAATTGATCAAATATCTGGTGATGGTAGTTATACTAGTAGGCAGCAGGCAAGGCAAGACTAAGTTTAACTAGGTATAAATTTTGGCCAAGTAAATTAGTATAAGGTACCTAGACCCGAATTCTCACCTCCTTGTTACGATACAGCGAATTGATGATGAGCTTCATCATCCTGTTCACTTCAGCTTGGAAGACAAACTTCTCCGCTTTGTCACGCATCTCTTTGATTTGAGCTACGTTCAACCCATCAATCTTGATTGCTTCCTCTTCCCTTTTCACCACTTCATCATCTACATGAAAAGAAATCGAATTGAATTCCAGATGAAAACACCAGAGACAATAAAGCAAGGAAATGTTACAAAGGCAAACTCCAATCCGCCCCCTTTTCTGATTGAATATGTAGTGCCATACCTGTTCGTGAACCTTCTCTACTTGCTCCCAAATCAATCTCCACAGTCTCAACAGTTCCTTCACCTTCGTCAGCCTTCACAAAGCCTGTAAAAACGAAATACATTATAAAACTGTGTGACAGAATTGAAGATCATCAAAACTAGGGTTAAACATGAAGCAGAAAATCTTACCAGTAAAAAGGAATAGACCAAGAAGACAAAATAAAAGAGTCTTCATATTGGCTCGTTGTTGTAATCACTCAATTGTAACGGATTAATCACGCAGATGTACCGCATAAATCGAGGATTATTCGAGAAATGAGACCGGCGGACGTGTTCCTTCACCGACGTTGGTTGTTGACATCAAGGAAGCCTTTAGCAACGCAGCTCGGTATTGTAATATGTGGACCAATCAGAAGCCACCACGCTGACCAATAGAATGCAAGCAGCGAGCGCCCGTCTCTACTGTCATATGTTTTCAACCGAACGGTAGTCTTTATGGTGGGGGAAATATCCCACTTCGTATGGAAGCAATGATGGAAGTATTCAGTTGAAAATATCTCTTTTCTATTATCTTGGATATTATTTGAATCGAGAAGCATGGAAGGCGATAGTGGGAAGAAAAGAGTGGAGAAGAGGAGGATGAAGAATTATCGAAAGGCTTGGCCGGCCGGATGACTTTAAGAAGGCCTTAATTTGTGCTTTTTTAATAATGGACAAATAAATTGATTAATAATAATAATTTTTTGAAGCAAGCAAATAAAGTGTAAATTCCCGGTATACACAAAAAATTACAATGAAACTTAGCAACCCTTTGCAGTGCATCGGGTGAATTGTTTTTCTTTGAAATAAATTTAGGTCATGTAGATAAAAATTGCAAACTTCAAACTTCAAACTTCAAACTTTTCATTCCCTGCTTGCCTAAAATATTGAGACAGCGGGAACTTTTTATCTGCCTTGATGCAGCCCTGAATTCTTTGTGCCTACTTCTAAATGACGTTTCGTGTTAAACAAATAATACTTACCACGCCACGGGTATGGTTATAAATAATTTATGGTGATTACTTTTGACCACAAGTCTTACCAGAGTCTTCAGTGGCTATTATTGGTCCTCTTGGACCACTGAACTCATATTGAAACTAGGCATGGCCAAATTGATTTTTTAAAGTATAAAATCAATTTACAGAATTTTATAAATTGTCATACCTACATCTGATTTCTAGTGATACGAAATATCAACAAGAACTTGAAATGGAAGTCACTGAAAGAAAGAAGGGGAATCGCAAGAATAATTAAAATGTATAAGGCAATAATCGGATGCAAGCCATGGCAGGAAATAGCAGGAGGGATTAGAAAGGACGAGCGTACAGGACGAAACGCTCACGACATGAAATTATACAGCAGAGGCTACAAAACCAAACAAGGCAGCCAATCAACACTTGAGAGAGGGACAGTTGAGTGGCACAACCTTCCACCAACAGTTGTGTGCAATCCCCTCGCAAGTATCAAAGAATTTAAATTTAGACTTAGTAATATGATATAATGAATAATATCAAAATGTATTTCCTGAGAACTTATAACTATATTAGAACCAAGTATTAAGAATGAAATTATATGATAGTAGGTACCAGGGGGTGGTAACAAGGTTAGCAGTGAAATTCCTTACAGTAGCTACTGACACTGTCCGTCAGAGGCGCTGCAGCATAAGGAAATTCCGTATAGCACTGGGTTTCCACTCTTCCTTGGTAGGTACTATGTAAGTGAAATTACTGTTGACTACTCACACACCGCAATGTATGTACCTACTTGCAAATCGGTTTTAATAAATAAATAATAAATAATAAATAAAATGGAATTTCTTCAGGGTTCCAGTTGTTTCTGATGAGACCGTTTCAACCTCCAATGAGGGTTAAGATGCAGTGGTATAGGAAGTTAAATAAAACATTGTTTTGACACAGAGAGACGCAGGTACGAATATATATTGGCACAAAATAACAAATTACGCTTCCGGCAATATATCACATAGTAGAAAGGCAGAGTGGTTCCGAGCCGTGGTTTGAAGATTTGAAAGTGTACGGTTTTGCTCTGTTCAAACGTTGTGGCGGTCGTAGAAAGTACCTTGTCGAGTGTACAATGTATCGTCCGCGATGGCGTGGACACCTTCAGGACTGTGATGTGATTGTGACAGCGTTTCGTAAAATCGTACACTTTCAAATGTTATCAAATAATATTTCAATTTCTAAAAGGACATTGATTACACATTGACAACATACTCAAAGTTTGATTAGTTTTCACTGAAGGAATAGGGAAGCGTTAAGATCGGAGACCAGTTTTATTACATAAACCAATATTTATTATTTATTGAATATGTCAGACAAAAATAAAATATATGTCATCTGGTTGATGGTAATTGGCAAACAATTAACTTACAATTAATGAGTTATTGGACAAAATTAAGATAAAAGAAATTAAGATATAAAATTAATTAAAAGAAGTCAATTCATTAATAACACATACATACGTGAAACATAATTATTTCAACATTTCTTGTTTTTTGGTTTTTTTAACAGGCATAGACTTCTACCAAACGTCTATTTATTAAATTTATATTTTAACATTTAAGCAGGGATAATATTTATGAAAGAATATATTGATATTTATACTTATTATTGTATATTATTATTTATTATGATTACTATTCTTATTACTATTATTATTACTATTATTATTATTATTACGTTGTGGCCGTGGGTTATCTTTGAATGATTGGACACCTGCAGCGGGAACATTTGTCCGTCATCAAAACAGAGCCAAGGTATGAAATTAAAATTAAAAAATTATATAAGTAGGGAGACACGACTAAGAAAACCCAAAGAAGAGATTTAATGCCGTGGCCGGTCCAAATTTCTCGACTGCTATTAGAAATCCAAGAAAATTTCACAAAACAGTTAAAAAATAAATTTTTAAGTCATTGGTCCATATTGTTGCTGTCAACCATGTGGCGGGATGAAGCAGCTTGAGCCGAGCTCTCAGATAAATCATTAATTTCCTCCTCAACGATCTCCTCCTCCTTCTTCGACAAGAAATCGTGTCACGTCATCGTGCGAACCAGCTTTAGCCAAATCCAAAGCCGTTCGACCCTTTACATCTTCCATATTCATGTACTGAACTTTTCTAGCCAAATCACAATCACCACTAAACAAGTTTAACAACAATCTAACAATCTTTGAAAAACCAAACTTGGCAGCTTTCATTAAAGGTGTTTCATTGGCATTGTTCACTTTAGAAATGTAGGCTATCTTCCCCTCCTCAGTGTTAAATACTTCAAGAAGCCCACTGACAATTTCTGTGTGTCCTTTAATAGCTGCATAATGCAACACAATGTTGCCATACTGGTTGGGTATAATCAAGCAAGCAGCCTCCTCAGCAGCGCTGGGAATCGCATCCAGTAATGCCTGGAAGGTTGCTAGACATCCTGTCCAAGATGTTAAATGTAATGCCGTACGGCCGTATTTGTTAGGCGTCATCACGCAAGCAACCTTCTCCGCAGCGCTGGGTATTGCTTCCAGTAGCGCTTGGACAGTTGTTGCATGTTCCTTCCAAGCTGCAAAATGCAATGCTGTTCGGCCAACTTTGTCAGGTGTCATCACGCAAGCAAACTTCTTTGCAGCGCTGGGTATTGCTTCTAGTAGCGCTTGGACAGTTGTTGCATGTTCCTTCCAAGCTGCAAAATGCAATGCTGTTCGGCCAACTTTGTCAGGTGTCATCACGCAAGCAAACTTCTTTGCAGCGCTGGGTATTGCTTCCAGTAGCGCTTGGACAGTTGTTGCATGTTCCTTCCAAGCTGCAAAATGCAATGCTGTTCGGCCAACTTTGTCAGATGTCATCACGCAAGCAAACTTCTTTGCAGCGCTGGGTATTGCTTCTAGTAGCGCTTGGACAGTTGTTGCATGTCCCTTCCAAGCTGCTTCATGCAATGCTGTTCGGCCAACTTTGTCAGATGTCATCACGCAAGCAGCCTTCTCCGCAGCGCTGGGTATTGCTTCTAGTAGCGCTTGGACAGTTGTTGCATGTCCCTTCCAAGCTGCTTCATGCAATGCTGTTCGGCCAACTTTGTCAGATGTCATCACGCAAGCAGCCTTCTCCGCGGCGCTGGGTAATGCTTCTAGTAGCGCTTGGACAGTTGTTGCATGTCCCTTCCAAGCTGCTAAATGCAATGCTGTTTGGCCAACTTTGTCAGATGTCATCACACAAGCAACCTTCTCCGCAGCGCTGGGTATTGCTTCTAGTAGCGCTTGGACAGTTGTTGCATGTCCCTTCCAAGCTGCTTCATGCAATGCTGTTCGGCCAACTTTGTCAGATGTCATCACGCAAGCAGCCTTCTCCGCGGCGCTGGGTAATGCTTCTAGTAGCGCTTGGACAGTTGTTGCATGTCCCTTCCAAGCTGCTAAATGCAATGCTGTTTGGCCAACTTTGTCAGGTATCATCACACAAGCAACCTTCTCCGCAGCGCTGGGTATTGCTTCTAGTAGCGCTTGGACAGTTGTTACATGTCCGTTCCAAGCTGCTTCATGCAATGCTGTTCGGCAATCTTCGTCAGGTGTCATAACACAAGCAACCTTCTCCGCAGCGCTGGGTATTGCTTCTAGTAGCGCTTGGACAGTTGGTGCATGTCCGTTCCAAGCTGCTTTATGCAATGCTGTTCGGCAATCTTCGTCAGGTGTCATCACACAAGCAACCTTCTCCGCGGCGCTGGGTATTGCTTCTAGTAGCGCTTGGACAGTTGTTGCATGTCCCTTCCAAGCTGCTTCATGCAATGCTGTTCGGCCAACTTTGTCAGATGTCATCACGCAAGCAGCCTTCTCCGCGGCGCTGGGTAATGCTTCTAGTAGCGCTTGGACAGTTGTTGCATGTCCCTTCCAAGCTGCTAAATGCAATGCTGTTTGGCCAACTTTGTCAGGTATCATCACACAAGCAACCTTCTCCGCAGCGCTGGGTATTGCTTCTAGTAGCGCTTGGACAGTTGTTACATGTCCGTTCCAAGCTGCTTCATGCAATGCTGTTCGGCAATCTTCGTCAGGTGTCATAACACAAGCAACCTTCTCCGCAGCGCTGGGTATTGCTTCTAGTAGCGCTTGGACAGTTGGTGCATGTCCGTTCCAAGCTGCTTTATGCAATGCTGTTCGGCAATCTTCGTCAGGTGTCATCACACAAGCAACCTTCTCCGCGGCGCTGGGTATTGCTTCTAGTAGCGCTTGGACAGTTGTTGCATGTCCGTTCCAAGCTGCTTTATGCAATGCTGTTCGGCAATCTTCGTCAGGTGTCATCACACAAGCAACCTTCTCCGCGGCGCTGGGTATTGCTTCTAGTAGCGCTTGGACAGTTGTTACATGTCCGTTCCAAGCTGCAAAAAGCAATGCTGTTTGGCCATCTTTGTACGGTGTCATCACGCAAGCAACCTTCTCCGCAGCGCTGGGTATTGCTTCTAGTAGCGCTTGGACAGTTGTTGCATGTCCGTTCCAAGCTGCTTTATGCAATGCTGTTCGGCAATCTTCGTCAGGTGTCATAACACAAGCAACCTTCTCCGCAGCGCTGGGTATTGCTTCTAGTAGCGCTTGGACAGTTGTTGCATGTCCCTTCCAAGCTGCTAAATGCAATGCTGTGCGGCAAACTTTGTCAGGTGTCATCACACAAGCAACCTTCTCCGCGGCGCTGGGTATTGCTTCTAGTAGCGCTTGGACAGTTGGTGCATGTCCGTTCCAAGCTGCTTTATGCAATGCTGTTCGGCCAACTTTGTCAGGTGTCATCACACAAGCAACCTTCTCCGCAGCGCTGGGTATTGCTTCTAGTAGCGCTTGGACAGTTGTTGCATGTCCCTTCCAAGCTGCAAAATGCAATGCTGTTAGGCCATCTTTGTCAGGTGTCATAACACAAGCAACCTTCTCCGCAGCGCTGGGTATTGCTTCTAGTAGCGCTTGGACAGTTGTTGCATGTCCGTTCCAAGCTGCTTTATGCAATGCTGTTCGGCAATCTTTGTCAGGTGTCATCACACAAGCAACCTTCTCCGCTGCGCTGGGTATTGCTTCTAGTAGCGCTTGGACAGTTGTTGCATGTCCGTTCCAAGCTGCTTTATGCAATGCTGTTCGGCAATCTTTGTCAGGTGTCATCACACAAGCAACCTTCTCCGCAGCGCTGGGTATTGCTTCTAGTAGCGCTTGGACAGTTGTTGCATGTTCGTTCCAAGCTGCTTTATGCAATGCTGTTCGGCAATCTTCGTCAGGTGTCATAACACAAGCAACCTTCTCCGCAGCGCTGGGTATTGCTTCTAGTAGCGCTTGGACAGTTGTTGCATGTCCGTTCCAAGCTGCTAAATGCAATGCTGTGCGGCAAACTTTGTCAGGTGTCATCACACAAGCAACCTTCTCCGCGGCGCTGGGTATTGCTTCTAGTAGCGCTTGGACAGTTGGTGCATGTCCGTTCCAAGCTGCTTTATGCAATGCTGTTCGGCCAACTTTGTCAGGTGTCATCACACAAGCAACCTTCTCCGCAGCGCTGGGTATTGCTTCTAGTAGCGCTTGGACAGTTGTTGCATGTCCGTTACAAGCTGCTAAATGCAATGCTGTTTGGCCATCTTCGTCAGGTGTCATAACACAAGCAACCTTCTCCGCAGCGCTGGGTATTGCTTCTAGTAGCGCTTGGACAGTTGTTGCATGTCCGTTACAAGCTGCTAAATGCAATGCTGTTTGGCCATCTTCGTCAGGTGTCATAACACAAGCAACCTTCTCCGCGGCGCTGGGTATTGTGTCTAGTAGCGGTTGGACAGTTGCTGGGTCTCGGTTCCGAGCTGCTAAATGCAATGCTGTTCGGCCATTTATGTCTTTAATGTTGACGAAGTCAGTTGATTTCATTAATTTTATCAGTGCTTGTATCACATCAATATTCCTACCAATGGATGCCCAGTGCAAGGCTGTTCTGCCAGCCCCATCAACCGCCAGGAAATCACAATTTCCTAGAAGTTCGATGATTTTAAGATGGCCTTTTCTAGAAGCAATGTGCAAAGGGGAAACGTGTTCACCATCAATTTTATCAATGCTGGCACCTCTTTCGATGAGAAGTTTTGCGACCTTCAAACTGCCGTGCTCACATGCTCTAGCAAGCAACCGTTTAAATCCCTCTGAAGCATACTCTACGGGAAGGCCATGGTGTATACAGAAGTCTAAGAGAAGGTGCAGGTCACGCCTGAAAACATATTGCAGCATGATTTCGTCATGGGTATTTTCTTTTGTAACAACGAGATCCTCACTTGCTCTAGTTTTGTCGTATTTTGGAAGTAAAGTGTTGATTGCAGCAAATGATTTGTTGATATCAGCATACCTTAACGGTGATCCCTGCATCACACTGTCTATCTTGTCGAACTTGATTTCGAAGCCAAGAAGTTCATCTAATATTATGTCAATATTAAAGTTTACTTCCTGAGAGTCGTGACCACTAAGAGCTGCCGCCAAATGCAGCGGGGTTCGGCCTCCAAGGTCGGTGGCGTTTACGTTGACTTCTTTATTGGCCAGCAATGCCTTCACTTGCTCGGCATCTTCGTTTAATACCGCGGTATGCAATGCACAGCCTTTGGCAAGAATGGAGTTGAATATATTGCGAATCACACGAAAGTCAGGTGTATACAAGAATTCTTTTAAGAAATCTGCATTACAAGCAAAATGTTTTGAGAACCACATTGCTACAAAATACTCGGCAAATACCCTGTGTATGAAGGTTGGTTTGTTGTCAAAAATTCCATCAATGATGCCAGTTTTTTCTTTGCCAAGTTTGATATTCTCTTTGAATTTGAAATACTTTTCCGTAAAACTGCTTGTACTCAATTGCTCGAGCTGCTCAACACTCAGAATTACGTTCAGACCTGCTTGCATATGAGATTTATAGCAATCCGCCGTTAATGTGTCAAATTGGTCAGGATAGTTTGTAACTTCAGGAGGAATCTTAAGTTTGTATTGAACATATATGACTATTTTTTTTTCAACTAATCTGGTGAGCAAGTCCAGTAAGTCCAGCTTGATGGGAAGATTGGTTTCCTTGACTGACCCAGTGACAAAGTCCTCAAAAACCTCCGCCATCATTCGGGTTTGGAGGGGAATTCCTAAAAAGTTTTTCTCTTGGTCTCTGATTGTCTGAGATGTCATCTCAAGCAAGCGGTCAATAAAACTGTCCAGTTCTTCCGCAGACTTGATTGACTTTCCCGACTTGACTGCTGACTCCCGTGCACCTGCCCAGTACTTTTGGAAAAACTTTTTCTGATCACCTTCATTGAATCTGGGAAGTTTTGTTGCAAAGTTTGAGAGATGAGTTTCAAGTTTAATTTGCAGTGAGTTTCGGGAGGTTACCCATATTTTGCTCAACTTTGTTTTGATAAGACTTGATAACAGGTCACAGCTTTCTTCCACATACCTCGGTGCTATCTCATCCAGCCCATCCAAGATTATGGCAATATTTCCAGTTTTCTCCCACGCCAGCTTTAACAGCGACTGCTCTAGATGCGAATCTATTTTCAGTGCATCCAAAATAAATTGAAATGCATTGCGATGCTTTTTTTCATTGAGTAACTTTGCATGATCATTTTGAGAAATTGCAATTACCCAGAAATGTTTGTGCGCTTCTTTAATTTCCCTTGCTTCGTGACGCATTTGGGTTGATTTTCCCATTCCGGGTCCTGCGCAGAGCAGCACCACCCTGTATTCAAGGGAGCTTACTTTTTCAGGAGAGACTGAAATTGTTTGTGTCACGTCAATGTGTGCTCGTATTAAATTCAAGTTGCTGCTTTCATCAGAATGCACCCAACACAGCTTACGCTCATTGAGATGCAAGAGGTGCTTTGAATTGTTAAATTCAGATAATCTGAGAACATCAGACTTTTCAGTACCTTTCGGCACAAACAAAAACCAATTCCCACTCTGGCGAGGACGAAGTCGCATAGCAGACGCTACATGAGTTTGGCCATTTCGTAGAAAAACTATGCAACATTCAAAATTTCCAACTGTAAAAATTTTACTCTGAAAGATTGTTTTGCTATTTTCTACAGAAAGAGGTTGAGTTTTTGAGTATTTTTGAAAAGTCTCCTCAACAGTTTGTTGGTTGAGAGATGAGTCGGCTTCAATCAAAATGGACAGCACTTCTTTTATTGATGAGCAGACAACAGTCATACTTTCTGCAAGTTTAGACTCTAAAAATATGCTTTCTTTTACAACAAAAGCCTGCTCCAGAGTGCGAGGAATGTAGTAACTAATTTCATCAGGCAATATCGGTCCTACTCTCAGATTAGAACCTTTATCAATGATTTCTAAAATTGATGATGCATCGAAATGATCAAGTTCAGTAGTATGGCTACCAAAGTACTCTCTGAGAGTTGTTTTATGACCTTGGAGATGGAAACTTGTGCTCAAAATTTTGTCTTGAAATTCTCTTTCCAGTTGGGAGAACCAAAACTTGTCTTCTATCTGAACATGATCCCCATTCTGGCGTGTTACCAATTTACCAACAAGAAAACTGACATTATTTGAGATGACAACAATACATGGAAGATCCCCTGTGGAAATATTGCAAACTTCATTGATTGCAGATAAATGTGATTCACTCAAAATGCTGGCCACAACAATAAGTGTCTTGTATTGTCTACTTTTGCATGCTTGGATCACAGACTCTTTCTTTTCGATCAGGTGTTTGATACCAAAAACCAAGTGTGTCGGGTCATCAAGACCCTGTAGGAACTTTGTCAAGGTCAAACGAGAAGAGCTCTCACTAGACTGGATAAGAGTCAGCGAGGATTTGCAATTGGAAACAATCAAATCTTTGAAACGGATGTCAACTTGATGGAGTTTTTTTTCACCAGTTGAACTAGCCTCAACCTGAGATTTAAGACACGCCTTCGAAAACAAATCACTTTGCTCATTCAATAGAGCTGCAGTAACATTACTATTTTCCCACCAGCCCTTTACCTCCCTAATAAGATTTTCACAAAGACGTTTGACGTCAATTTCTAACTTATTTTTATTCTTCCACTCGTTAAGTTCATTTTCAATAAGCTCATCTAAACCACTCTCCCCTGGCTGACTGGCAAATATGTAAAAATGTTTTATGAAACTCTTGGCATCTTTGTCAGTCCCCAAACATTTCTTTATATCCTGTTCTTTGTCGTAGTCAAAGCAGAAGATATTGCCGGAGTCGGTGCCGACAAGCTTTTCTAAGGTCCCCATTTCTCCTTTACGATCTTTCCCTAAAGTACCGCTGCGATCTTTTGACAATATGTTGTCTAAGACATTAGAATGTTCTTTAATTTTTTTCATTTCATCTAATCTTGCATTTGTAAAAATGATGAACTTGCAGTCTTCAATATCCCCCTCAAACAAAGGCAGTCTCCTAGCTGACAACATGCCTTCTTTTATTTCCTGGTAAGATTTCAGACATTTTTTCAGACTAAAGTCTTTTTTCTCGCCAGCCCCAGTGAACATTTCTCGTGCAATCCACTTTGCGTGCTTCATCTGGATGAAATAAGTGTCCCACTTAACCAAACTTTCTTCCTGCCGGATTTTGAAGATGACGTCGTCAAAGGCACCAGAATGGGCATCGTTACTTCCCAGCCTGAACTTACGGCCACTGTTGATTCCTCGGACGTAGAGAAGGGTGGCCATTTTGAACTCGTATGCTGGACCCCTTGTGGTTACATAACCGGCTCTCCTTTCATGTGTCTCCTTTATCGCAGCCGCAGTTGGTTCACCTGGAAATTTCCCATGAGTCTTACGATTGGCAAGCGTTACGGTGAAACAAACCTTCAATTTTGATCATACTGGAAAAAGTCACTCAGAACTCATTTATAAATTTCCAAATGATAACAAATGCCTTCCTAACAATAAAGGGGATGTTAATATTTACTTTATATATCGTAGTCTTGTATACGTAGGTTAGAGATATGAAAAGTATTAACGCATTCTTGACAGAGTTGATAGACAGAATTCAGCGAATCTAGAACCGTGCTGTAGGATAGGGAATGGCTTCGTGTTGCTAATTCCCACCGGCTGTTAATGGTCAAAGGTTTAGGGTAGGTGAAGGGTAACTGTAGATTAGGTGGATGGTGATAATTTTCATGACGTAGGGCAGGTGTAGGGTCAGCCAGACTCGGTTCAGGAAACCCAAAGCGCTCCGCCATTTTTTTTCTATTTAAACTACTACATTTTAAGGTACTTAAAACCAATTTGTAAAGAAATTTGGCGTAGTTTATCACCTTGGGCAGCGGTGGAGTGGACACGAAGATGGCTCGGCTTGTCTGTGATACAGCTTGGTAGATCAGTAGGATTCTGAAAGAAAACAACAAAAATGATCAAGAGTGTCGCATTCCCGAAACAACTCATTACCTACTGAAAAGATAACTAGGTGTCGTGGGAAAATTGTAATAATTTTATAGCAGCACTGTTGGGCTTAATTGGCAGTCAATTCCAGATTGCAGAAACCATTCTTTATGAATGGTATAATGTGAATACTAGAGACGGCTCTTGAGTAGAGACGTCGTAGTTTACCCGTAGATTACGGTTGAAAGAACTTGTATCCTGTTCCAGAACGGATTTCCTTTGGAAACTCGCACGGACTCGGAACCTCTCTAACATAATTCCACGACGTGACGACATGGAAAGTTTTCGGAATGCCAGCAGATGGTATGTGCCATATCATCTCGTTCTCGTTGAAAATAACAACTCCATTCGGTATGGTTTCGCTTCTTACTTTCCTTCAATAAGTAGACGTGGCTTGATTGATTGTGTCCAATGTCAATGGAAAGTATGTCCAGAATGTTGACAAATAAATTACTGGGTACAAAAAAAAATACAGAACAGAAAACCAAATTAACCGAGAAATGAATAAATTCCAATGTTAAACCAACTGTTACTTGGCCCACCAGACTAACATCTTTGCATGGCCCTAGGTGCTGTTCCAGTTCCAGTCACATTTTAGCATTAACTCACCATAGTTTTTAACGTGTAGAAAATTTATAAAATTAGATACCTAGGTAATTAAATTTTTTACTAAAACATTTTAATGGTAGAAAATACACTAAGGTAAAGATCGACTAGTTTCGACACCCTTGACTTGTATTACTATTGACATGTATTACTATTGTATATTGACTAGTGTATTGTATTGACTAATGTTGTACTTTGACTAATGTATGTTTGCCACCAAATGTACTACATTTTAAGCAAGCTAATAAAATAAAATTGAAAAAAAAGTAACAACGCACCTGTTGGCAGCGGCTGGTTCCTGGCTGCGGCTGCCAGGCTGCACCGGACTTCCCGTTGGTTTTCTTTTTAGACCCTCTGCGGCGACGTTTCTGAAACGGCGGCTCCGGAATGCCAGCGGCATCTTCGCTCGCACGTTTCCTAACCTGAAAGGTTACACATTTTAGTTTCTATACTTAGGATCACGAGTTTAATCAAATCGACAAAAGATTACAAATATCGATTCCGAATCGGATGTGATATCAACGAGCCAAATCGAGTTTTGGCATTTCTCAATAGAAATTATTACTGGCTGGTAAAAGCCTTTACTGCCATTTGCTCAACCTGCTCGCTGCGTAGTCATATCCAAGCTAAAGCGTTTAATTTTAATCGTATGGCCAGCAAGCATGTAGCACTTTCATTTAATATTTGTGACACAACCTATTGCAAGCAAAAGGAAAGAAATGTGCTTTATGTATCCATTGTCCAAAGTTGTAAATAAACCCCTATTCTATTCTATTCTATTCTAAACTTGAAAAATAGCTGTGGTGAGACGTCATCAAAAAAAAACCTTAATATAAGCGATCCTTTCGGGTAATTTTTCATGAACCAGATACCGGCTTTGAAACCGGGTAGTACCAAGGGAAATTTGCTACCCGGTTCCTAACAGAATACCTGGATACCTGACTGCATCATTACTAAATATTCGCTTTTAGCATTTATGCCCTATATGCCTATAGGTAGGCATATAGGTTTGCTTTCAGGCAAAAGAATTAAGCCGTGCTTCCATGAGACTTTGTGAGGTTCCCCGGTCGTATCTAAGGGTTTACACTCGGAAAGAAAGTCAATTGCTCCGTGGAATACAATTAAGGTAGAATCTTTATTTATTTGCCTAAACACAAACGAGACTGACCGGAGACGTATGTTTGGCAGGCAACAAAGTCAGAGGCAGACGAATGCAAACGATGGGGGTGCCGTGATTTGTTACAACTTTGCGTGCGATATCGTACGCAAATAGAAATGGTTGCTTCCATGAAAGATCGCATTGCATCGCCACGCCATCTAGTAGCACTGATCGGCACATGTCTGACACTTGTCTGCTTCGGCTTTGGTTGTCTGGCAACGCCATTCTGTGAGTTTTTGTGGACCAGAAAATATAATCAAATATGAGCTCTGAACAAAAAATACTGTTATTATGGTTGACGTGGAGAAAAAGAAAGAGAGCTGATTGGAAGTTTTGGGTGAGGGACATTTTCCTGGATCGCCCAAACCAGGGAAATTATTATTCTTTGCTCGCTCTAATGAGGTGAAGGGATCCTGAGCTGCATCACAGGTATTTGAGGATGTCTCCAGCGCGTTTTGATTATTTGCTGGGATTAGTTAGTCCTCTTATCCAGAGGAAACAGAGAGACCGCCCCACCATCCACCGTCCGCGCACGTACTTCTTCAATAAGTTGCTCAATCGAAAACTCCATTTCACAATCAATGAAAATAATAATAAGTATTTGAACAAGTGGAGCGGCACGTGGTCGATGAATAATTTAAATTCTACCGGAATAAGTATTGGAGCGATCCTGGCGGCTTGTGGATGAAGTGACACTACTTCCGCCGCAACGCAGCATCGCATGCAATTTTATTCAACTTTGCTGAACTTTTTAGCTCTGCGTTGCTGCGGCAAAATATCGCAGACTACTCGACTGTGATTGGCCAATAGCCCAAGATGGCGGAATATTTTCCGCCATGTTTGCGTGCGTGCGAATAAATTCGAATTAGGCTTATTTAATAACTTAGGCTTTAGCCTTGTTGGCTTATAATTAATTGAAAAAAAATCAAAACATAAATTAAAAGGCGTAGCTACACACTTAGTGCCGTAAGCACGGGCTCAGCTGCTGGTAACACTCTCGGAAGGATTCCAAACATTTATGAAAAAAATCCTGCGCATTGTTCGTGCGCTATTTCGCACTTTGCAACACATTTGGGATTTAAGCACAGGAAGACGCAGACTCTATCTATAAGAGTGGGTCATGATATCCACGTACCGACCCTTGGTACCGGTAGGGATGTTCCTAAATACCTTGGTCAGACTGTCACTGGGAACTGCAACTTTGCTAAGTGGCTCTTCGATTCCATCTTCGCCAGCGTCAGCGTCATTCCTTCCAGCAGAAGTTCTCTTCATTTCAAAGGTCACCGAGTGTACGTGACGTGGAATGTAATCGGAGAAACTAGGAAGAAACAGAGACAGATTGAAAAATATTGATTTTGTTTGGAATAATCCACATTATATAATTTTTACAAGCTATTAATATTATTTGCAGATTAGAGGCACTCTTCTTATAAAATAAATAGTTTAAATTACTGAAAGTTACCACTTTATTTCATAAATTTGGCAAACATTGTTTGGGTGAATATTTTTTCCTCCACACCAAGAAGCCATCAAGAGGGCACAAAATTAGTAAAATAATTAAATGATGAAATAATTAAACAAAAAAATATGATTTAGTAGATGTGAATATTTTTAATAACTACTTCTTTCAATTGATCCTTATTTAAAATGCGATGAAAATGCCATTACAGATTATTGGGTCGTTTTCACTTGGTGAAATTATCAATATAATACCACCCAATGTCCTGTCCGATTTCATCAGCAAAAGTTTTGTGTTGAAAGCCCGTTGAAAGTCAGTGAAAGTGGCAAAATTGTTGTTTTCATTAGGCAGAGGATAGTGACTACTCTCCATTAGAGTGAGGAATTTCATGAACAGTTTATCTGATTGCATGCTTGATGAATGTTTCAATTACATTAGCTTGCACTATCTTTTTTGGCAATGGCATAGAACACGAATCGATGCTTCTTTTTTGTCTAACTGATCTACTATGTGGCGGTTCGTGTTTCGAAAAAGAGAAGAAGCACAAATTATATTTTTGATCCATAAGAAACCAAATAAACCACAAGTTATCTGTGGAGGTCTATTTTTCAGACAGAGCGTGGGTGACCGTACCATGTGCGTAATAAATACGATTTCAGGGAACGACCTAACCTACAATAATCGGCAATACAGTGAGTTCCTTACTTTGCTTTCTGCGAGTCAGGCACACATCGAAGATACGCTTATCTTCATCTAATCTTCAAGTCTGGTCTTGCGGTCACCAACTACCGATAGCATTGAATTTGGAATTCAATGCCGATAGCTTTCAAATTATGCACACGCGTTACGAAAATCAAGACATTTCGTAATTCAATGATTTGCGAGGCGCAATTCGGATTAACATTTACAATAAATAGTATCGATCAAGGATCACACGGACATAACACAATGTACGGAATACTAACGTAGATCACGGCTTCAGCACTCTTCTAACGCAAACCGAAACAGGACGACTTTATTTATCAAAACTTGTCTTTACAAAAATCCCTTGGCAACTTGGCTTGCCGGGCGGCGGCATGTCACTTCGGCGGACCTCGGGCCACTTCGGCCCAGCGTCCTTAGAACCAGCCGATTCCATCGGCTCTGCAACAATTTACTTTTGAATTTTGCCCGGCGGATACGAACCCCGAACTTTGTAGGGATTTTTTTTTGTTGTAATACCTGCAATACCGGTATTATTACCGGTAACATGATGTTAAAAATAAAAAAAACCAAACAACATTTCATATTAGGAAACAAAACATCAATTTCCTTAGCAGTTGTTTTTATATCTGTACATGTATAAATACAATCAAATTGGTACACTCTCAATTTACTCCCCAAATATTTATGAATCGATCTTTAACGCAGCGTGCTTCGATCAGACGAAACCGAGTGATAAAAATCATCCCAGCTGATATAGTTCCTGTGACTGGCTTCTGTGTTGAGTAACCTTGCTGCGTTCATATCACAGATGCCTTTGAGCGAAGTTTACATCGAATTAAAATAAACTAACACTTTTATTTTGAAAGTTCACATTTTACCTAGACCTTTGTCATTATTGCTATGTAAAAATACTTTTTTATATTGGTTTCTTGTTGCGCGTTCTTTTTGTGTATTTTGAGTATTTGGTGTTGGGTCCAAATCACCGTAATACAAGCGTAGCCAGCGTCAAAATCGGAGTTAGTCGAGTTGGCGTGTGATTGCAGCATAGCGTCGCTAGATTCACCACCTTCTATGTTCATTCATAGTCCTGTTTCTATCTCCATGAAGCCACGTTATAATCGGGGTTAGTCGAGTTGTTGGCGTGTGATTGCAGCATAGCGTCGCTAGATTCACCACCTTCTATGTTCATTCATAGTCCTGTTTCTATCTCCATGGAGCCACGTTATAATCTGGGTTAGTCGAGTTGTTGGCGTGTGATTGCAGCATAGCGTCGCTAGATTCACCACCTTCTATGTTCATTCATAGTCCTGTTTCTATCTCCATGGAGCCACGTTATAATCGGGGTTAGTCGAGTTGTTGGCGTGTGATTGCAGCATAGCGTCGCTAGATTCACCACCTTCTATGTTCATTCATAGTCCTGTTTCTATCTCCATGGAGCCACGTTATAATCGGGGTTAGTCGAGTTGTTGGCGTGTGATTGCAGCATAGCGTCACTAGATTCACCACCTTCTATGTTCATTCATAGTCCTGTTTCTATCTCCATGGAGCCACGTTATAATCGGGGTTAGTCAAGTTGTTGGCGTGTGATTGCAGCATAGCGTCACTAGATTCACCACCTTCTATGTTCATTCATAGTCCTGTTTCTATCTCCATGGAGCCACGTTATAATCGGGGTTAGTCGAGTTGTTGGCGTGTGATTGCAGCGTAGCGTCACTAGATTCACCACCTTCTATGTTCATTCATAGTCCTGTTTCTATCTCCATGGAGCCACGTTATAATCGGGGTTGGTCGAGTTGTTGGCGTGTGATTGCGGCATAGCGTCATTAGATTCACCGGCTTCTATGTTCATTCATAGTCCTGTTTCTATCTCCATGGAGCCACGTTATAATCGGGGTTAGTCGAGTTGTTGGCGTGTGATTGCGGCTAAATACTAATTAAGCTAGTCAATTCGGATCACTCACCAGCATTGATAGTAGATACGACGAAGTCCTTTTTTTGGCAATGACAGTATGTCCACTTCACCCATCAGCGTCCACCAAACTGAATCTAACAACATGCCACCACAAGTCAATATGTCAAACTTGTCTCAAATCAGTTTCAACGAGAATTACAAGTTCCTTAAACTACTCGACGCCAAACTTTTGTATATATTTCGACCAAACTTTCCAGATATGTTAAACCTTATAACACACCGACTGTGTAACAATTGCATTGCTGCAAACTTACGTCAACCACAGTTTAGTGGTGCTTAAACGTTTTTGCAGTTTTTTCCCCACCAATTCTATTATGACACTCGAGAGCTTGAATAGAATCAATCAACGGTACTCAAGCCACAACGTTCGCCACTCGCAACCCGCTCCTGCCGCCCTTCCCCGGCAAGCTACGCCAGAGTACTGACCTCTCGCTGCATTCACGCTGGTAAACAACCCGACGATCAGCTGATCTCTCAGCTGATGATCCCCAACGTTGACTTCCTTCCTCCATGCTGCATGATGCTTGCTGATGTTTTACTTTATTATCAAACAAAATATCGATATCGTTATCAAATACAGGTATACGTATTTGGGAATTGATATTTCTTTATAATACATAATGAATATCTGCCATGAATGCAACGAGTATTTGCCTTCGGTTCGAATCGCGCTGGATTGCTGATGTTTCTGTGCTGTGTTGATATCCTCGCTGTCCATGGCGATACCGACATAGGGCTTCAAAAAGGTTGATTTTAATTGCGTTCTGTTTTGAATTGCGATTTGATAACGATGATTTAACAATATAAATGGTTGAATAAAAAATTAGCCAGGTTGATTTAATGCGACAAAAACTGGTAGAACTGTAAGAAAGCAACGTGAAAATGTAGTTTTCAAAGGAATTTCTCAACTTACAACAATTAATTAAATTTTAACACAGTACTTGAAAATAACACAGTGTCTTCTTAAGGATTGGTTAATATTAGTGAAGATTTAATTTATCTAGTTGCAAGAAACCGCAAACACGAAAAATAACTTCAAACGAACGTCATAAAAGCGGAATTTTAATAATAAGTGCTAAACAAATAAAAACATATTTTTTAACGTCATTCACAGCTCAAGTACGACTATCTGGCGTACGTGATGAACATCGGCCCCGACGGTGGCATCATCGGCACCGTCAAAGACGTCACCTTCGACGTCGACATCCTCGTCAACCTGACTTCCGGCGAGTCCCGAGTCGATCACCTCAACATCCTCAGCACCGGGTGAGACTTTGCCGTCAATCGTAGCAGCGTGGCAACACTAGCAACACTAGCGACACCGGTGTTTGCTGGCATTAGGCAAGGCACATAGTAATGCCAACAATCGTAGCAGCGTGGCAACACTAGCATCACTAGCGACACCGGTGTTTGCTGGCATTAGGCAAGGCACATAATAATGCCAACAATCGTAGCAGCGTGGCAACACTAGCAACAGCAGTGACACCGGTGTTTGCTGGCATTAGGCAAGGCACATAGTAATGCCAACAATCGTAGCAGCGTGGCAACACTAGCAACAGCAGTGACGCCGGTGTTTGCTGGCATGGGGCAAGGCACATAGTAATGCCAACAATCGTAGCAGCGTGGCAACACTAGCATCACTAGCGACACCGGTGTTTGCTGGCATTAGGCAAGGCACATAATAATGCCAACAATCGTAGCAGCGTGGCAACACTAGCAACAGCAGTGACACCGGTGTTTGCTGGCATTAGGCAAGGCACATAGTAATGCCAACAATCGTAGCAGCGTGGCAACACTAGCAACAGCAGTGACGCCGGTGTTTGCTGGCATTAGGCAAGGCACATAGTAATGCCAACAATCGTAGCAGCGTGGCAACACTAGCAACAGCAGTGACACCGGTGTTTGCTGGCATTAGGCAAGGCACATAGTAATGCCAACAATCGTAGCAGCGTGGCAACACTAGCAACAGCAGTGACACCGGTGTTTGCTGGCATTAGGCAAGGCACATAGTAATGCCAACAATCGTAGCAGCGTAGCAACACTAGCAACAGCAGTGACACCGGTGTTTGCTGGCATTAGGCAAGGCACATAGCAATGCCAACAATCGTAGCAGCGTAGCAACACTAGCAACAGCAGTGACACCGGTGTTTGCTGGCATTAGGCAAGGCACATAGTAATGCCAACAATCGTAGCAGCGTAGCAACACTAGCAACAGCAGTGACACCGGTGTTTGCTGGCATTAGGCAAGGCACATAGTAATGCCAACAATCGTAGCAGCGTGGCAACACTAGCAACAGCAGTGACACCGGTGTTTGCTGGCATTAGGCAAGGCACATAGTAATGCCAACAATCGTAGCAGCGTAGCAACACTAGCAACAGCAGTGACACCGGTGTTTGCTGGCATTAGGCAAGGCACATAGTAATGCCAACAATCGTAGCAGCGTGGCAACACTAGCAACAGCAGTGACGCCGGTGTTTGCTGGCATTAGGCAAGGCACATAGTAATGCCAACAATCGTAGCAGCGTGGCAACACTAGCAACAGCAGTGACACCGGTGTTTGCTGGCATTAGGCAAGGCACATAGTAATGCCAACAATCGTAGCAGCGTGGCAACACTAGCAACAGCAGTGACACCGGTGTTTGCTGGCATTAGGCAAGGCACATAGTAATGCCAACAATCGTAGCAGCGTAGCAACACTAGCAACAGCAGTGACACCGGTGTTTGCTGGCATTAGGCAAGGCACATAGCAATGCCAACAATCGTAGCAGCGTAGCAACACTAGCAACAGCAGTGACACCGGTGTTTGCTGGCATTAGGCAAGGCACATAGTAATGCCAACAATCGTAGCAGCGTAGCAACACTAGCAACAGCAGTGACACCGGTGTTTGCTGGCATTAGGCAAGGCACATAGTAATGCCAACAATCGTAGCAGCGTGGCAACACTAGCAACAGCAGTGACACCGGTGTTTGCTGGCATTAGGCAAGGCACATAGTAATGCCAACAATCGTAGCAGCGTAGCAACACTAGCAACAGCAGTGACACCGGTGTTTGCTGGCATTAGGCAAGGCACATAGCAATGCCAACAATCGTAGCAGCGTAGCAACACTAGCAACAGCAGTGACACCGGTGTTTGCTGGCATTAGGCAAGGCACATAGTAATGCCAACAATCGTAGCAGCGTAGCAACACTAGCAACAGCAGTGACACCGGTGTTTGCTGGCATTAGGCAAGGCACATAGTAATGCCAACAATCGTAGCAGCGTGGCAACACTAGCAACAGCAGTGACACCGGTGTTTGCTGGAATTAGGCAAGGCACATAGTAATGCCAACAATCGTAGCAGCGTAGCAACACTAGCAACAGCAGTGACACCGGTGTTTGCTGGCATTAGGCAAGGCACATAGTAATGCCAACAATCGTAGCAGCGTGGCAACACTAGCAACAGCAGTGACACCGGTGTTTGCTGGCATTAGGCAAGGCACACAGTAATGCCAACAATCGTAGCAGCGTGGCAACACTAGCAACAGCAGTGACACCGGTGTTTGCTGGCATTAGGCAAGGCACACAGTAATGCCAACAATCGTAGCAGCGTAGCAACACTTTCTTCTTGAATTCTAGCTCGCTGGATGTGAAATTGACCGGAACCATCATCATCGATGCAATTGCCAACGCCATTGCTGACGTCATCACGTTCCTCTTCAAGGGTGTCATCATGGACCTGATTGCTTTGACGCTCAAGATCGTCATCAACAGTGTCTTGCAAAACATGGGCGTGCCTTCAACGCCGCCGCCCTTTGAACTTGAGATGTCTTAGGTCTTGACCATCTTGCTCGTCTTGGTCCTTAACATTGAAATTGTATTTTTAAGTGGAGGTAGTCCCTGGCGCAAGCGATCGTTTAGTAGAACTATCTTTATAAGATTGTATTGAATTATTTTTATCGTGACTTGTATATCTTTAAATATCTGTAATTGTGTGAGGATTAATCAATCAATTAAGAAAGAATACTGAATTTATTTATTTATCCGTAACCCCTGCTTTGAGATGGTAGTTGCACTTGGAAATGCAAGCCTATTATTGATCTTTTATTAGATTTTAGGATAAAATTTATAACGACGCCTTTCGGGGATTTTCTAACCGTGGAACTGATGTCAAAAACCAGAGAAATGTTGCCAGGATTTCACAAAATTTTAGGCTGGCAACACAATAATATTTTCTCATCGTATTTGCTTCAGCAAATGGGGGAAAAAACACATTCAAAATGAGAAAAAATTCGCCTGATTATCGTAAGTGGCGAATTCAGTTCAAAGCCAATGCCTTCATCTCTGATAAAGCACAAATAAATACTTCCAGTCTGTCTTTCATGTTGGCGGAACCAGAGGTTACAGCTGGGCCAGGATTGGTCAGCTCAAGTCACGTGACCAACGGCTACAACTACTTTTAAAAGTCTTCACTAAAAAATGTTGCAACAATGATGTGTAGGTATCAAGTGCAACACAGCGCCTCTCTGCACAAGGCGACAATAGCAGGCCATTGTTGGTGACACATACGACGCTGTTACAAGGCTAGGCTAGGCAGCGTGGAGCCAGCCTCCCAGACGACTCTCAAGTACTATCACGTCAAGTACTATATCAAGCACTTTCAAGAACAATCAAGTACGGCCGTCAAGATGTCGGCTGCCAGAACGCGGTGACGCTCGCGAGTCCGACGCCGACGCCGACGCCGACGCCGACGCCGGGTCGTTGGCGTTCGGGCGGACGCCGCGGGAGCCAAGTACCGTAGAAAAAACCTGTTCAATCTCAAAGAAAAATTACGTCAGGTACCCACTGGACGTACTGCGAAGTATGGAAAAAATATTAATAATCTCTGCTAAATAACAAAGGAAGACAGGGAAATCGCAACCCGAATTGCTCTGCCTGGCTTTAGCGAGTGGGTATCATGACGTTGCTTTGATTGGATGGAATTGGTGTATTTGACTGAAGTACTCAACAGTTGAGCAAGATTCAAGATCATCGTACAGCCACTCATGCCGCAATTGTCGCAGTACATCAAACAATCCGTTATCTGAATTCCAAGTAAATTTTAAATGCGATTTTTCCCACACCCTAGCCGATTGCACAATGTGCTTTTCACGGCCAGAAGGTCTAATTTTGGAGTGTCTTCCGTGCTCTAGAATATAAATAAGAGCTACGACGAGGTTCTGAAGTCAGTGAGATTCGTTGTGGGACTTGACCTGATGTCAGTCATGTTGTGCGCTATTATTTTGGCGCTGGCATTTGGCTCTTTGGGCGTCGTTGGCTCCGAAGTCGTCACCGATGTCGTCATCGATGTCGTCACCGAGGACGCAGCCGGGACGGCGTTCAATTCGACCTCCAAGTGAGCAGTTTAATCTTAGGGGCAGCCAGCTTTAATAATATCAAACAAAAATCTGAATTTTTTAAATTAATTGTTTCATGTATTATAAAATTGCGACTTAAATTTGCGGAGTGATTTCGGTTATTCTCAGCTTGGATCCTGTAATATTCGCAGCGCATTTCTTTTAAGACTTTTCTTGGCAATCAGATTTGACTGTATTTTTCGAATTTCAGTCTACCTGGCCAAACTTATGAATAAACTTTGATGCAGCTATCCAGATTGTAATACTTCATAACATCTCATTTATTTCTCCATTTAAAACTAAAATTGCATTGAAAACGACGTTTGTATGTTGATTTCCTAACGTTTCTTCCACTAAAATCTAAATCAATTCTAACTCAACGTAAAGATCCATTAATATAATATAGTTCATTCAACATAGCGCTCCTCCACAAAGCCCCAGTAAGTCACAGATAGCAAATGCCAAGCAGAATTGTTTCCATTTAAAAACCACGTGACTTCGCCTTTTATCCACATTGGTTTCATGAATACAAAAATAATACAACAACTCATCCGTTCATCAACCTTATATAATTTACAAGAGGGTTGATTTTCAGCTGTTTTTGTACCTATCTGGGTTTCTGGGTTTCTGGGGATGTCTTCCATTAATCTTTTATAGAAACGGTGAAAAATGGACGAAAATTAGTGGGGTTTTTTTCAAAACCTTTCTTATTCTCTTCCCAAATTATTTTCCGTTTTTGAGCGAGATCTGTGACCTTTTTCTAATTTAATTTTGAAGAAATCTCATTTCGTCTAGGCTGAAAAAAAAACAAATGCAACCGACGGCCGGCCAAAATGCATCCACTATAAAAATGGAAAATATCACTATGGCACTGGAATTCAACAAGTACACAGTAGTTTACAATTTCATGCAATAAAGACACATTGCGTCACTAAAACTCTTGCCACGCAGGCGCATTATGCCCTATGGGCATTTAATTTGCCCTATGGGCATATTAATGTTGTTTTGCATGATAATATATGCCCTATGGGCATATTTATGCCTTATTGGCATAGGGTTTTGCCCTATGGGCATATTGTTGACATATAATTTTGCCAGAACTTTGCCCTATGGGCATATCGTTTTGCCTTATTGGCATAGGGTTTTGCCCTATGGGCATATTGGCATATAATTTTGCCAGAATTTTGCCCTATGGGCATATCGTTTTGCCTTATGGGCATAGGGTTTTGCCTTATTGGCATAGGGTTTTGCCCTATGGGCATATTGACATGTGAATTGGGCGGCATTTTGCCCTATGGGCATATTTTTTGCCCTAGGGGCATAGTTATGCCTTATGGGCATAGTTATGCCTTATGGGCATAGGGATTATGCCTTATGGGAATAGGGTTATGCCTTATGGGCATATTGACATAAAATACTGCAGCTTTTTGCCCTACGGGCATAGCTTTGCCCTATGGGCATATACATGCCCTATGGGCATATTTTTTTGCCCTCGGGGCATATCTTTGCCCTAGGGGCATAGGGTTTTGCCTTATGGGCATATTGACATATAATTTTGGCAGCGTTTTGCCCTATGGGTATAGCTTTGCCCTATGGGCATATACATGCCTTATGGGCATATTTTTTGCCCCAGGGGCATAGTTATGCCTTATGGGCATAGGTTTTGCCTTATGGCATAGGATTTTCCTGAGGGGGAAACATGCCATCATATGAACTAAAAAAAAAAAAAATTAATTTAAAAAAAAGTATAAGGAGTAACCACATAGTGCCGGAGGCACGGGTCTCCGCTGCTAGTCTCTCCTATAAATATCACTATTTAATTTTATATTTTCTTCCCTTTTGGTAATTCAGAAATATGTATAATTGCTTCGTTTGTTTATTAAATTTTCACTGGGCCTCTTTTCATTCCTATTTCGATCGGAAGAAATATTTTACGACTCTGGTTTTCATAAAAATGTCTCTATACATTAGGAGAGCAATTACTCATGTTTTTAAAAATTATAATTTGTACAAGTTCGAACTTGCAGACTTAACACCTATTCACAATACGCGTAGCACCACTATTGACCTAAGGCACACTTTGAGAATACCCCGACGTAATAAAACAACTGGACAGAACAATGTTGACTACCTTGGCCCGAAAATATACAATTCTATACCAATTGAAATTCGGAGGGAAAGTAAATTTTCTAGTTTTAAAAACAAAGTATCAAAATGGCTAAAAATGTTAGGAATAGTTTCATGTTCAGAATTATTTAGTGTTTAAAGTAATTTCTAAACTATCACCTGGTTTGTTATGTCCTTTTCCTTCGCATATCTGCTAAGAATAATGAGTCTATTATATGAGATTATATGAGATGTTAAGTTTTGTATTACTACATTAAAGAGAAGATTTTGGGTTACGTTTATATAGGACGCTTCTACTCCTACTCACTGCTGAGAACTAAGTAATTTAAATAATTTTGTTAATAATCAGCCCGCGCACAAGGTATTTCCTTATGCGGGCTTCACCTTTTTGTATATTACTGCTTTATTTGTAAAACATGTAATGTATAAATGTGTGAATAAAATGTTAATGAAATGAAAAAAAAAAAGTGTTGAAAAAAGTTTCCTGCAATTGTTTTCTGCCTAAACTGTAATTATGGATTTTATCAGTGTGATAATTTTACATAAATTTTGAAGCTGTCCTCTCATGACCTCCCAAGACTTCGATCAATCACATCTCCAGGTATCTGTACGAACAAAATGCAACCTTCTACGCTCGGTATTCCTCCCGTAAACCTCAAAATAATGGGACATAAGAAGCCATCCCCACGCGTTTTCACATAACATTGCCAAGCCAAACATCACATAACAAACTGTCTCGATAATAAACTTATTTTAACACTGAAATTAGATGAAGAGCCTAGGACATAGATAAAGATTCAGATTTAGACTTTTCAAGAACTCATCTTATCTAGATTCCTTCACACGAATTTAGTTTAAGGTGAAACGTAAATGGGGAGGTGCTATGTTTCAAACTTTCAACAACAAACTCTAGAACAGTGTCCAAACGCTTTACCCACACGAGTATCTTCTAGCATTTGACTTGTGGGACTTAAGTATTGCAGATAATATTAATAATACAGTTAAAAGAGGGGTAATGGTAAAATTAATTCCACATAATTTCGGTTTTCATATTGACTACAAGTGCTGAATACACTGGGTTATTCTTAGATTGAAAAGAGTTAACCGTCGTTTAAATAACTCTTAATAAACGTTTATTTTAAATAAAATCCTTGACTTTTGACATAAAAGCGTTAACTACTACTACCAGTACCAATCTGCAGTGGAGGGCTATCGAGATCGGTTATCTCACACGCGGAAAGCACACAACTCGAATGTAGTACAAGTCACGGTGTATTCATTAATTCAATACTCGAAAAGGCAAACTCAGTAATCGATACAATCGCTGACATACCTCAGAGACCGGTGTTGTCTCTGTAACAGCAATGCAAACTCAACTGTCTTACCAAACCAAAAACACGGCGGGGGGGGGGCACCCTCGCAAAGTCAAAAATGACAACAAAATTGGCGATATTAATTCAAATGGAGGGCAAAAGCTAACAGAAGTAACCACTTCTTCACAGCAAAATGTCGATGAACATGAATGTTTTGGTCGACTCGTTTGTGATCGGAGCAATGCGCCAGTACGCCTTCGACAACGGCCTTGACCCGATGGAGCTTCCCGACTTCAAGGAAGGCTTCCGCATTGTAAGTACCTTCCCTGTACACAAGTGCGAGCAAGATCTCTGTGTTGTAGCTTGTAAGCACCTTCCCTGTACACAAGTGCGAGCAAGACCCCTGTGTTGTAGCTTGTAAGCACCTTCCCTGTACACAAGTGCGAGCAAGACCCCTGTGTTGTAGCTTGTAAGCACCTTCCCTGTACACAAGTACGAGCAAGACCTCTGTGTTGTAGCTTGTAAGCACCTTCCCTGTACACAAGTGCGAGCAAGACCTCTGTGTTGTAGCTTGTAAGTACCTACCCTGTACACAAGTACGAGCAAGACCTCTGTGTTGTAGCTTGTAAGTACCTTCCCTGTACACAAGTGCGAGCAAGACCTCTGTGTTGTAGCTTGTAAGCACCTACCCTGTACACAAGTGCGAGCAAGACCTCTGTGTTGTAGCTTGTAAGTACCTTCCCTGTACACAAGTGCGAGCAAGACCTCTGTGTTGTAGCTTGTAAGTACCTTCCCTGTACACAAGTGCGAGCAAGACCCCTGTGTTGTAGCTTGTAAGTACCTTCCCTGTACACAAGTACGAGCAAGACCTCTGTGTTGTAGCTTGTAAGTACTTTAAAACATATATAAGCAAGGCTACAGTGTTGCTCTTACTTGAAACCTTCCTTACATCTGAGGGCTGCTGCTACATGGTCCCATGTGAGTGGGCGTTATATTACAGACGACGCCCATACTTCAAAGGGACGTCTTATACTAAAATTACCTATTCCACTCAGAGAAAAATGACGAGAGATACCCACTTAGCGTACTACCAGTTTGGAATAAAAATGTAATTTGCTCTGCTTAAAAACAAAAAATCACACCCCGAATTGCTCTGCCTGGCTTTAGCGAGTGGGTATCATGATTTATATGGTGTTTATGTATTAAATATGTGTATTGGGATTTGGGACCGAACGGTTTGGCAACGTTGGAAACACCGGTTCTCGTCATGCTAAATCAGGTGTCTGATGGGTGACCATCATGCACATGAGCAGTTCTGTTCGGGAGAGAGGTCGGAGGGTTTGAAGTTAGTACAACAACTTTACTCGCCTTGCTTGTCAACCTCTCGACAGCACGGATTAGCGGAGGAATCCTGTCGTTCGAGTTGCACCGTCCTTCGGAAGGGACGTAAAGCCGGTGGTCCCCTCGGTGCTGTTCGACAGGAGTAGGCTACGTGCCGGCACCGGGTTTCCCCTCCTCCCTTCTAGCCATAGGTTAGGTTCATCATCACCCTTTCATTATAGACCAGTGCCACAGGGCCAGTTGTCAAAACAGTGCGTCGTTAAACACCGGCAATCAATCAATGAATCACCGGGTTTCCCCTCCTCCCTTCTAGCCATAGGTTAGGTTCATCATCACCCTTTCATTATAGACCAGTGCCACAGGGCCAGTTGTCAAAACAGTGCGTCGTTAAACACCGGCAATCAATCAATGAATCACCGGGTTTCCCCTCCTCCCTTCTAGCCATAGGTTAGGTTCATCATCACCCTTTCATTATAGACCAGTGCCACAGGGCCAGTTGTCAAAACAGTGCGTCGTTAAACACCGGCAATCAATCAATGAATCACCGGGTTTCCCCTCCTCCCTTCTAGCCATAGGTTAGGTTCATCATCACCCTCTCATTCACCGACGCCGTTGGGACAGTGCCACCGGGCCAGCAAAGACTTACGAGCAAAGACTTTCTCTGCGTAAAAGGACACATTCGAATTATTTGAGAAAACACTCGCTATCGAGACTTTTTTCCTTAAAAACGTTCTATCGAGTTTTTTCGACAATCCCCTGATAGCGACAAGATCCGTTGCAACTCGGCACCGCGTCGACGTCTGCACGAGAGTGAGTTTAATGTTGATATTGTGAAATAGCACCACGGGCATTTAGTTGTTTGAGCTGTTGGAACGTTAGAATGTCGTCCACTCTCTAAAAGTATAACACGTTATCGAGCAAAGTGTAAAATACTGAGTTTTAGAAGTGAGTACATAAACCGACCGGTCAAATTACAATTTAGCTTCCTTAAAATTTTCCTTCCCTTCTTCACTTGGATACGTTTCGTGATTAATTCTGCATTTGGTTCGGTGATGGTTTCTCCAGAGCCGTTAGTGAAGATATAGTTTCTTGGATTTGCTCTCTGCGGAGATTAGTGGACCTGAAAAGGAGCAAGTGTGACGATTCGCGAGAACGTTGCAATTCGCTTGCAATCACGGTGCCTCGGAACTTGCTGCTGCCGCCAGGGCCTGCTGCTGCTAGCGGTCAAGTGCGAACTCTGGCTGACCGGAGGACGTCTTCGCGACTTCGCGACGCTGCGACGCGAGGGCGACGCGTTGATCAACGTAAACAAGAAGACTATCGACGTGCACTTCGCGTTGGGCTTCGAGGACCTGATTGTGAGTGGCCATCGCCAGCGTTGGAAACACCGGTTCTCGTGAGATCACCGAGGTTAAGCGACATCGCGCCGAGTCAGGTGTTGGATGGGTGACCGTCATGCACATGATCAGATCAAGTTCGGGAGGGTTTGCTTTCAAAGTTTGCATTGAAACATTTGTTCGTGGCTTTGAAGCAAGCAAACAAGTTGATGGCATTTATCAAGTTTTTTGCTTTAAAAGATGGTAACCAATGCGGTTCGATATCCCCATCCCTGATTCTATGTAAGATATCCTTGTCCCTGATTTGATGTTTGATATCCCTATCTCTGATTCTACGTAAGATATCCTTGTCCCCGATTCTATGTTCGAAATCCCTATCCCTGATTCTATATTGTTCGATATCAGATCAGCTACGACTATCGAGCACAGCTGATGGGCATCGGCCCGAAGGGAGGCATCATCGGCACGCTGAGGAAGACGGTGATGAAAGTGGCCCTGTCTTATGACAAGCAGTCAAAGGTGGCCACGCTGACAAAGCTGAAGATCACGCACAAAGGGTGAGGAATCTTGTCGAGTAGTTACTAGCAGAAGCAAAAGTTGTTACTTTTGCAATTTATAAGGTTTATAATTGCTTGATTCAATTGCTTGTGTGCTATGCTTGTGTGCTATGCTTGTGTGCTATGCTTGTGTACTATGCTTGTGTGCTATGCTTGTGTGCTATGCTTGTGTGCTATGCTTGTGTGCTATGCTTGTGTGCTATGCTTGTGTGCTATGCTTGTGTGCTATGCTTGTGTGCTATGCTTGTGTGCTATGCTTGTGTGCTATGCTTGTGTGCTATGCTTGTGTGCTATGCTTGTGTGCTATGCTTGTGTGCTATGCTTGTGTGCTATGCTTGTGTGCTATGCTTGTGTGCTATGCTTGTGTGCTATGCTTGTGTGCTATGCTTGTGTGCTATGCTTGTGTGCTATGCTTGTGTGCTATGCTTGTGTGCTATGCTTGTGTGCTATGCTTGTGTGCTATGCTCGTGTGCTATGCTTGTGTGCTATGCTTGTGTGCTATGCTCGTGTGCTATGCTTGTGTGCTATGCTTGTGTGCTATGCTTGTGTGCTATGCTTGTGTGCTATGCTTGTGTGCTATGCTTGCGTGCTATGCTTGTGTGCTATGCTTGTACTAAAGCTCGATCGTGGCCGTCTGCGCAGGCGCCTGCGCATCAAGTTCACCGGGACAATCCTATTGGACCTGGTAGCCGACGCCATATCGGGCGTCGTCAGCACCCTCTTCACCGGCGTCGTCATGCGCATCGTCGAAGCGCGCGTGCGCGACGCCATCGAGGACGCGCTTGCGCATAACACCCTTTTCTAGCTGCACGCTATTTTTTATTATCTTAATTATCTTTTTTATTATCTTAAATTTTAACTTGGTAGGTATAAAATATATGTATGTGTTGAAGTAGAAAAATAATTTGGAAAGACGTTCTAAAAGAATTTACTTGAGTGCCAGAGAATTCTCAAAGAAAGGGCAGAAAATAGGGCGTAAAAATAATATTATAACAATTGTCAATTTCACCGACTAATCCGAAGGGGAAGTTACGAATAAGAATAGTTAGATTACTGGCGAGATTGTCCACACCACGTTCAATAATAGAAATAATATTCGTAAAAAATATTGCCTTGTAAATTTTTATTATCTATTATTATATACTGAATATAGAAAAATAAATATGGAAATAGTGTTAAATGTGATCTATTTTGAACCTTTTCGCTGTGGGAAGAAATCAAGATATTCTATCCTGCGATTCGATCGATGTTGTCAACATTTTTCCAACCTTCCTATTTAGTATTTTGCCTTTGCTCCTTTGTCAAATGACATTTCTAATTCCTATCACTTAATCTTTTAAGTTCTTCTCAGTAGGTACCGGAGGATGCTTCTCTTAACCAGAAATCAAAACATTTCAATTCAAAGTTCCGGTCCAAACAGATGGCACGCACCTGGTCCCATTTTGAATAGGATACTAGCTGAATATAATTAGGCGTTTTTCAAAAAATTTACAATAAAAACACAAAATCACACACCACTTCACCTCGCGTAGAGCTGCACGTCGTAGCCGAGGACAGACACGGCCGTGATGGCCGCCTCGATCCTCTCCAGCCCTCGCATCGTGTGACGACACTCGACCCGGAACTCCCTCAGCACGCGACTCAGCGTCGCTTTCATCTGCAGCAGCGCGTACTTCGAGCCCACGCACTTGCGTACGCCCGTGCCGAACGGCAGGTACGCGTACGCATGCCTGCGTGTACGAAGATTCTTTAAGCATCCACACTTTTATCACACAAACATCTTAGGATCGATGATTGATTGCCGGTGTTTAACGACGCACTGTTTTGACAGCTGGCTCTGTGGCGCTGGTCTATAATGAAAGGGTGATGATGAACCTAACCTATGGCTAGAAGGGAGGAGGGGAAACCCGGTGATTCATTGATTGATTGCCGGTGTTTAACGACGCACTGTTTTGACAGCTGGCACCGTGGCGCTGGTCTGTAATGAAAGGGTGATGACGAACCTAACCTATGGCTAGAAGGGAGGAGGGGAAACCCGGTGATTCATTGATTGATTGCCGGTGTTTAACGACGCACTGTTTTGACAGCTGGTACCGTGGCGCTGGTCTATAATGAAAGGGTGATGATGAACCTAACCTATGGCTAGAAGGGAGGAGGGGAAACCCGGTGATTCATTGATTGATTGCCGGTGTTTAACGACGCACTGTTTTGACAGCTGGTACCGTGGCGCTGGTCTATAATGAAAGGGTGATGATGAACCTAACCTATGGCTAGAAGGGAGGAGGGGAAACCCGGTGATTCATTGATTGATTGCTGGTGTTTAACGACGCACTGTTTTGACAGCTGGTACCGTGGCGCTGGTCTATAATGAAAGGGTGATGATGAACCTAACCTATGGCTAGAAGGGAGGAGGGGAAACCCGGTGATTCATTGATTGATTGCTGGTGTTTAACGACGCACTGTTTTGACAGCTGGTACCGTGGCGCTGGTCTATAATGAAAGGGTGATGATGAAGCTAACCTATGGCTAGAAGGGAGGAGGGGAAACCCGGTGATTCATTGATTGATTGCCGGTGTTTAACGACGCACTGTTTTGACAGCTGGTACCGTGGCGCTGGTCTATAATGAAAGGGTGGTGATGAACCTAACCTATGGCTAGAAGGGAGGAGGGGAAACCCGGTGATTCATTGATTGATTGCCGGTGTTTAACGACGCACTGTTTTGACAGCTGGCACCGTGGCGCTGGTCTATAATGAAAGGGTGATGATGAACCTAACCTATGGCTAGAAGGGAGGAGGGGAAACCTGGTGCCGGCACGTAGCCTACTCCTGTCGAAAAGCACCGAGGGGACCACCGGCTTTACGTCCCTTCCGAAGGACGGTGCAACTCGAACGACAGGATTCCTCCGCTAATCCGTGCTGTCGAGAGGTTGACAAGCAAGGCGAGTGAAGTTGTCGTACTAACTTCAAACCCTCCGACCTCTCTCCCGAACAGAACTGATCATGTGCATGATGGTCACCCATCAAACACCTGACTCAGCGCAATGTTGCTTAACTTCAAACCCTCCGACCTCTCTCCCGGTTGCTTCTGTTTTCTCCCCAACTGGAGGATGACTTTTTAACTGGACATAGTAATAAATCTATTTTATTATAATTTAAACCTAAGCCCTCATCATTCTTCAATCGGTACCCCCCGACGATCCCCTCGCCCCGAAACCAATCTCCTTTAATCATTTATTTCCGTGGCTCTTGCCTCTGGTGACAGCGAAAACCGAAACATCATCCTACCTGCCCACGCTATTCTCCGGCAGCCAGCGATCGGGCCAGAACCGCGTCGGCTGCTCGAAGTTGTCGGCGTTACGGTGCAGATGGTAGGTCGAGACGTACGCCGTCGCGCCGGCGGGCACGAGGACGCCGTCAGCGAGGGTCAGGTCGACGGGGAGCTCGCGCGACACGAAGAGAGCCGCGGGGAACAGGCGCAGCGTCTCCTTGATGACGCGGTCCAGGACGGGCATGCGGCCGAGGTCTTCGGAGGTGGCAGCGCGTAGGTGAGACTGCAAGCAGGGGTGTGTGTCGTGCTTTGAATAGTGGACGCAGGCGAGGGAAGGCCAGAGACCTGAGTAACTCTGAGGAAAATTACGGTAGATGCCCGCTGGACGTGCTACCGGTTTGGAAATATCGTTAGCTATGCTGGGTAATAAAGGAAGATGGGGAAATCACAACCCGCATTGCTCTGCCTGGGTTATTAGTGATGATTATTATTATAAGTAATCATTGGATACCCGTATAGATGCAATCAGTATTTGAATTTGGGATTAAATTCACACTAATGGCCTTAGATAGTGGATATCATGGCGTCATTTTAAATTAATTTTGATTGAATGGAATAGGTGTATTATTGTAAAAAAAATTGAGGATTATTTTATGTCTGCTGGCGCTCTAGAAGTCAAACGCCTCGACTGATTTCGCTGAAAATTTAGGATACCTTTGTCCTCTCTCAACTCCACTATTTCCCACGCATTCCGTTAAACAACAGAGTGAAATCGGTCTAGTTTCAAAATGAATCACGAAATTTTCAAAACCGGCTGCTCACATCGCTCCCAGTTAGTTCGTTAGGCGACTGGAAGATTTCACGCTGCTCGTCGACAACTCGTCGCTGCTCGTCCGGATGCATCGCCAGCAACATGAGGACGTAGGCCATCGCGTTCGCCGTGGTCTCCATCCCGGCCAGCGCCAGCCCGGTGAACTCGTCGCGGGTCTCCGTCTCTGTGAGCGCGTTGCCAGCGCTGCCAGCGTTGTCCAGCGCTGTGTCGAGGAAGCTGCGCGCTGTCTTGTGGCCATGCGCGGCGGGCTGCTTGTCTTGCCGCTTTCTGCTCACGGCGTCGCGGAAGATGTCGACAAATGTCTGTTTGAATGGAATGCAAGACGTTGGTTAGTGCGAGATTGGTTGATGAATTTTTTAGTTTTATAGGTCTGTGGGGATCCACTCCCCCGAGGCAGGAAACATCCAAGTCCTCGTGAGAGTTTCTTGTTGCGAGAGATTTTGTTATGACCTGTCTTCGACTTCAACCGACAAGATGACGACGTGTTTTTTCATATTTATATTTTCTATATTTTTTTAAAGTAATTCTAGATGTCAACAGAAATGATTCTGACAGAATTGACATCGAGCTTTACTCACTTTGTATTTTGAGTTGCAATAAACGTATGAAACATGTCGACGATGCAACAGCTCCAAGAAGTATACACAAGTAAATTGGAGAGAACTTGGTTTTTATTTACTAGTCAGAAAAACTCTTGAATGCGACGCTCCCAAACTCGAACTTTTCGCGACGTTTCACAAAGCTATATGCTGCCTGCTTCATCAACGGTCTAAACTCGAGGTTTGTAAATGCAGAATTTGTAGCTGGTGGTTTCTCGGATTTGAGGAGATTAATGGTCCAGGAGTACGGATCCTGAAGATGACAGAATGCGTTCTGTCGAATCGTCACACTTGGTCCTTTTCAGAGCCATCAATCTCCGCCGATCAGAACAAATCCAAGAAACTAGATCTTCACTAACGGCTCTGGAGAAACCATCACCGAACCAAATGCAGAATTAATCACGAAAATTATCCAAGTGAAGAAGGGAAGGGAAATTTTAAGGAAGCTGGATTGTAATTGGACCGGTCAGTTTATGTACTCACTTCTACAACTCCAGTATTATACACTTTGCTCGATTACGTATTATACTTCTAGAGAGTGGACGACATTCTGACGTTCCAACAGCTCAAACAACTAAATGCCCGTGGTGCTATTTCACAATATCAACATTAAACTCACTCTCGTGCTGACGTCGATGCGGTGCCGAGTTGCAACGGATCTTGTCGCTATCAGGGGATTGTCGAAAAAAACCTCGATAGAACGTTTTTAAGGAAAAAAGTCTCGATAGTGAGTGTTTTCTCAAATAATTCGAATGTTCCCTTTTATGCAGAGAAAGTCTTTGCTCGTAAGTCTTTGCTGGCCCGGTGGCGCTGTCCCAACGGCGTCGGTGAATGAGAGGGTGATGATGAACCAAACCTATGGCTAGAAGGGAGGAGGGGAAACCCGGTGCCGGCACGTAGCCTACTCCTGTCGAAAAGCACCGAGGGGACCACCGGCTTTATTTGCTGGCAGAGTGTCCTGCATCCTACAGCCTGGTGAGATGTTTGCTGGCAGAGTGTCCTGCATCCTACAGCCTGGTGAGATGTTTGCTGGCAGAGTGTCCTGCATCCTACAGCCTGGTGAGATGTTTGCTGGCAGAGTGTCCTGCATCCTACAGCCTGGTGAGATGTTTGCTGGCAGAGTGTCCTGCATCCTACAGCCTGGTGAGATGTTTGCTGGCAGAGTGTCCTGCATCCTACAGCCTGGTGAGATGTTTGCTGGCAGAGTGTCCTGCATCCTACAGCCTGGTGAGATGTTTGCTGGCAGAGTGTCCTGCATCCTACAGCCTGGTGAGATGTTTGCTGGCAGAGTGTCCTGCATCCTACAGCCTGGTGAGATGTTTGCTGGCAGAGTGTCCTGCATCCTACAGCCTGGTGAGATGTTTGCTGGCAGAGTGTCCTGCATCCTACAGCCTGGTGAGATGTTTGCTGGCAGAGTGTCCTGCATCCTACAGCCTGGTGAGATGTTTGCTGGCAGAGTGTCCTGCATCCTACAGCCTGGTGAGATGTTTGCTGGCAGAGTTTCCTGCATCCTACAGCCTGGCGAGATGTTTTGCTGGCAGAGTGTCCTGCATCCTACAGCCTGGTGAGATGTTTGCTGGCAGAGTGTCCTGCATCCTACAGCCTGGCGAGATGTTTGCTGGCAGAGTGTCCTGCATCCTTCAGCCTGGTGAGATGTTTGCTGGCAGAGTGTCCTGAATCCTACAGCCTGGTGAGATGTTTGCTGGCAGAGTTTCCTGCATCCTACAGCCTGGCGAGATGTTTGCTGGCAGAGTGTCCTGCATCCTATAGCCTGGTGAGATGTTTGCTGGCAGAGTGTCCTGCATCCTACAGCCAGGTGAGATGTTTGCTGGCAGAGTGTCCTGCATCCTACATCCTGCTGAGATGTTTGCTGGCAGAGTGTCCTGCATCCTACAGCCTGGTGAGATGTTTGCTGGCAGAGTGTCCTGCATCCTACATCCTGGTGAGATGTTTGCTGGCAGAGTGTCCTGCATCCTATAGCCTGGTGAGATGTTTGCTGGCAGAGTGTCCTGCATCCTACAGCCAGGTGAGATGTTTGCTGGCAGAGTGTCCTGCATCCTACATCCTGGTGAGATGTTTGCTGGCAGAGTGTCCTGCATCCTACAGCCTGGTGAGATGTTTGCTGGCAGAGTGTCCTGCATCCTACATCCTGGTGAGATGTTTGCTGGCAGAGTGTCCTGCATCCTACAGCCTGGTGAGATGTTTTGTTACACTATAACGCAGCCTACCTGCTTGGCCTCCTTGGCAAGCTTCCCTTCTGACGTCATCGAATAAATCCAGCCAATGAGCAGCCAGGGGTTGACCACGCGACGGAAGACCAGCGTGAGCGCCATCTGAAGTTGGTCGCGGGCTCTTGTCCACTGTTCAAGGTCGTAGTTCAAGTGAACACCTGGAACAAAGATTTGGCTGGTTACGGTTTATTTACTGGAAGAGCGTACTTTTTCCCAACGAGCTTCCTCAGAAATCACTTTCTGATATGAAAATTTGATAAAAATTGGGAGAAGAAGAAGGCGGCCCAAAGTGTCTCAATACGGCATCAAAGTCTCGCTGTACGAAGCGCTATCCATGGCTATAGAGATCAGTGGGAAGACATGATAAAGTGTCTCAATACGGCATCAAAGTCTCGCTGTACGAAGCGCTATCCATGGCTATAGAGATCAGTGGGAAGACATGATAAAGTGTCTCAATACGACATCAAAGTCTCGCTGTACGAAGCGCTATCCATGGCTATAGAGATCAGTGGGAAGACATGATAAAGTGTCTCAATACGACATCAAAGTCTCGCTGTACGAAGCGCTATCCATGGCTATAGAGACCAGTGGGAAGACATGATAAAGTGGCTCAATACGGCATCAAAGTCTCGCTGTACGAAGCGCTATCCATGGCTAAAGAGATCAGTGATAAGCAGCCATCCATCTTATGAGATCACAGCTCACCGAGCGCCGTCTCGCAGATGGCTGCCAGCGTGCCAGTGCTGAGCTGGTCCTTGATGTCGACGTCACGTCCATCGGCAATCTTGGCGATGCGCGCGCACGCCTCGTCCGCGTTGCGCGCGAACACGTCCAAGTAGTCGCCGAGACGGGCGGCGTGGAACGCGGGGGCGACGAGACGCCGACGTGTCCGCGCAGTCTCGCCCTGCGGGCCGGTCGGCGACCGAGACGTCATTTTGATTGTAGCGGCTTGTTTTCAATTGTGTAGATTGGCCTGTTCTGTATTCATGCCAGTGACGAGCACTAGCTCTTGATTATTGGTGTTTTATACGACGCAATGTTTTGACAACTGGCCATGTGGCGCTGGTCTAATGGCGTCGGTGAATTAAAGGGTGATGATGAACCAAACTAAGCCTAGAAGGGAGGAGGGGAAACCCGTCTCAAAGTCACGCTGTACGAAGCGCTATCCATGGCTATCGAGATCAGTGGAAAGACATGATAAAGTGTCTCAATACGGCATCAAAGTCTCACGATACGAAGCGCTATCCATGGCTATAGAGATCAGTGGGAAGGCATGATAAAGTGGCTCAATACGGCATCAAAGTCTCACTGTACGAAGCGCCATCCATGGCTATAGAGATCAGTGGGAAGACATGATAAATTGTCTCAATACGGCATCAAAGTCTCACCATACGAAGCGCTATCCATGGCTATAGAGATCAGTGGGAAGACATGATAAAGTGTCTCAATACGGCATCAAAGTCTCGCTGTACGAAGCGCTATCCATGGCTATAGAGATCAGTGGGAAGACATGATAAAGTGTCTCAATACGGCATCAAAGTCTCGCTGAACGAAGCGCTATCCATGGCTATAGAGATCAGTGGGAAGACATGATAAAGTGTCTCAATACGGCATCAAAGTCTCGCTGTACGAAGCGCTATCCATGGCTATAGAGATCAGTGGGAAGACATGATAAATTGGCTCAATACGGCATCAAAGTCTCGCTGTACGAAGCGCTATCCATGGCTATAGAGATCAGTGGGAAGACATGATAAAGTGTCTCAATACGGCATCAAAGTCTCGCTGTACGAAGCGCTATCCATGGCTATAGAGATCAGTGGGAAGACATGATAAAGTGTCTCAATACGGCATCAAAGTCTCGCTGTACGAAGCGCTATCCATGGCTATAGAGATCAGTGGGAAGACATGATAAAGTGGCTCAATACGGCATCAAAGTCTCGCTGTACGAAGCGCTATCCATGGCTATAGAGATCAGTGGGAAGACATGATAAAGTGTCTCAATACGGCATCAAAGTCTCACTGTACGAAACGCTATCCATGGCTACAGAGATCAGTGGGAAGACATGATAAAGTGTCTCAATACGGCATCAAAGTCTCGCTGTACGAAGCGCTACCCATGGCTATAGAGATCAGTGGGAAGACATGATAAAGTGGCTCAATACGGCATCAAAGTCTCACTGTACGAAGCGCTATCCATGGCTATAGAGATCAGTGGGAAGACATGATAAAGTGGCTCAATACGGCATCAAAGTCTCGCTGTACGAAGCGCTATCCACGACTATTTTTTTATCCTTCTTCTTATCAAGAGAGCGATATTAAGACACACACAACGGACCTGCGCGCTGACGAGGTTGACGCCGGCGAGCCCGGCGAACGCGTCCTGGAACAGGCCCCCGCGGTCGGCGACTTCCGGTCCTGCGACCAGCCGTTGTGCGTCCTCGGCCGCGGCGACGCAGACCACCAGCTGCGGTCCGATCCACAAGCGGAAGACGGCGCCGAACTCGTCGAACTGGCGGCCGAGGCTGCAAGCACACGACACGTCGCCAACTTCATCAGGTTGCAGGATTGATTAGTGATTATTGGAGTTTAACGACGCACTGTTTTGACAGCTGGCACCGTGGCGCGGGTCTATAATGAAAGGGTGATGATGAACCTGACCTATGGCTAGAAGGGAGGAGGGGAAACCCGGTGCCGGCACGTAGCCTACTCCTGTCGAAAAGCACCAACGGGACAAGCGGCTGTACGTCCCTTCCGAAGGACGGTACAACTCGAACAACATGATTCCTCCGCTAATCCGTGTTGTCGAGAGGTTGACAAGCAAGGCGAGTGAAGTTGTCGTACTAACTTCAAACCCTCCGACCTCTCTCCGGAATAGAACTGATTATGTGCATGATGGTCAACCATCCAACACCTGACTCAGCGCGATGTTGCTTAACTTCGGTGATCCCACGAGAACCGGTGTTTCCAACGTTCGGTAGGTTGCAGGATGGAAATGGAGACGATGTTGATGCGTTTAAGGTAAGACAGTTAGAACTAAAGGTAAATAGGCGACGTAACCAAGTCATAACAATAGTTCGAATTGCCTTGAATTGGCTTATAATGGCCTTAGGTTGGTTTTAACGGCCTCTCATTGGCTTGTTATGTTCTTAGGTTGGTTTTAACGGCTTCTCATTGGCTTGTTATGTTCTTAGGTTGGTTTTAACGGCTTCTCATTGGCTTGTTATGTTCTTAGGTTGGTTTTAACGGCTTCTCATTGGCTTGTTATGTTCTTAGGTTGGTTTTAACGGCTTCTCATTGGCTTGTAATGGCCTTAAGATGGTCGGAACGGTTGTCAGGGCGCACGGAACTCACAGACTGAACGCTTTCTCGGGGCCTTGGATGTAGTCGAGCGCGTTGCCCAGCAACGGCCAGCCGCGCGGTCCAGCCAGCTTCCTCGAAACCCACCATCTGCGCAGTCGCGGACACGCCCACAAGGCCGCGCACGACAAGATGGCGGCGGCGACGAGCAGCATGGCCGACTGGATAGTGGACACTGGACACTGGACACTGGACACTGGACACTGGACACTGGACACTGGACACTGGACACTGGACACTGGACACTGGACACTGGACACTGGACACTGGACACTGGACACTGGACACTGGACACTGGACACTGGACAATCGACAAGAGATACTGGACACTGGACACTGTACACTGGACGCTGTACACTGTACACTGTACACTGTACACTGGACACAGGACACTGGACAATCGACAAGAGATACTGGACACTGGACACTGGACGCTGGACACTGGACGCTGTACTCCGGCAACTGGAAACTGGACACTGGACACTGGACGCTGGACGCTGTACTCCGGCAACTGGACACTTAGCGATCGGCACTCGGTTATATAGCTTTCGGTAAATTGGCGGAATTGACGTGCGTACGAACAAATAATTGCATATGTGAAAAAATTCGCGGTAGGTAAGTATACATAGAAAAAATAGAACGTTTGTAGCGGTGCGATGGGTATAAATAAAGCTTGAGTGTTGTTTGGCGATTAATCACCGTGAGTAAACCTGTAGTGGGTGGCCTTCAGAAGTCCGTTAGGAGCCACCAGTGGCGGGCCCTCGCTTCCTCGTGCTCACAAATATTCACCAAGCAGAACGTAACGACCACTTACTATTATGAAAAGAAATAACCCTTCCATAATTGTTACCGTGTCGGAGGTTGAACCTGGATCTTTCGCTTAGCCGGAGTTAAGCTAGTTTCTTGCACGGACAGCCGCCTTTCGAGTGGATATCAAGTTAATTCGAGATGTTGTTTAAATTGGCAGAGTGTCCTGCATCCTAAAGCCTGGTGACATGTTTGCTGGCAGAGTGTCCTGCATCCTACAGCCTGGTAAGATGTTTGCTGGCAGTGTCCTGCATCCTACAGCCTGGTGAGATGTTTGCTGGCAGAGTGTCCTGCATCCTACAGCCTGGTGAGCTGTTTGCTGGCAGAGTGTCCTGCATCCTACAGCCTGGTAAGATGTTTGCTGGCAGATGTTTGTTGGCAGAGTTTCCTGCATTCTACAGCCTGGTGAGATGTTTGCTGGCAGAGTGTTCTGCATCCTACAGCCTGGTGAGATGTTTGCAGGCAGAGTGTCCTGCATCCTACAGCCTGGTGAGATGTTTGCTGGCAGAGTGTTCTGCATCCTACAGCCTGGTGAGATGTTTGCTGGCAGAGTTTCCTGCATTCTACAGCCTGGTGAGATGTTTGCTGGCAGAGTGTTCTGCATCCTACTGCCTGGTGAGATGTTTGCTGGCAGAGTGTCCTGCATCCTACAGCCTGGTGAGATGTTTGCTGGCAGAGTGTTCTGCATCCTACTGCCTGGTGAGATGTTTGCTGGCAGAGTGTCCTGCATCCTACAGCCTGGTGAGATGTTTGCTGGCAGAGTTTCCTGCATCCTACAGCCTGGTGAGATGCTGCTGGCAGAGTGTCCTGCATCCTACAGCCTGGTGAGATGTTTGCTGGCAGAGTGTCCTGCATCCTACAGCCTGGTGAGATGTTTGCTGGCAGAGTGTTCTGCATCCTACAGCCTGGTGAGATGTTTGCTGGCAGAGTGTCCTGCATCCTACAGCCTGGTGAGATGTTTGCTGGCAGAGTGTCCTGCATCCTACAGCCTGGTGAGATGTTTGCTGGCAGAGTGTCCTGCATCCTACAGCCTGGTGAGATGTTTGCTGGCAGAGTGTCCTGCATCCTACAGCCTGGTGAGATGTTTGCTGGCAGAGTGTCCTGCATCCTACAGCCTGATGAGATGTTTGCTGGCAGAGTGTCCTGCATCCTTCAGCCTGGTGAAATGTTTGCTGGCAGAGTGCCCTGCATCCTACTGCCTGGTGAGATGTTTGCTGGCAGAGTGTCCTGCATCCTACAGCCTGGTGAGATGTTTGCTGGCAGAGTGTCCTGCATCCTACAGCCTGGTGAGATGTTTGTTTGTATACCTGGTCGGTGCGCCACTGAATAGCAAATAGGGGATCACGCAAGGCCAAGATATAGGCGCGGGCATCGTTTAAGATGTCAATTGGCACAAATTTACATCAAATACCTGCTATATCAAATGAATTCACACGCGATTTTTTCCGAATATATTTTTTTGGAACATTGTGTTTAACTTTTATTCGGGTGACACGTCAAGGGAAATCGACCAAAAAGACAAGGTTTACGAAAATAAATAATTACGCAGAAATATTTTAGGTGCTACAGGTGCTAGTTAGTATATATTGTATTTTAATATATTTTGAAATTCTTAAGAAAATTATTAAATCTGTCTCATCCGCCACAGCAATGAAAATCTGGTTCTAAACACAAAGCAATTGCAATTGGCTTCTGAGGTGATGTATCAATCGCTTCGCAAATGATTAAAACCAACACGAGAACCGTTCGGTTGCTTTTTAGAGTAATTATTGACATGTTCTCGGAGAAATTACCGTTGTACAAAATTGGGAAAATTTTGAACTTGTGAATTTATTTTGCTGGTATTCAGTGTGACTGTGAGACGGGTTAGAACTAGAAGGTATCCTGAAAATTTCATTTTTTTTGGACTAGCGTTTGGCCCGTGAACAGACATTGAAAAACAAAATACAAAAATAAAATACAATATTTCAGCAAATGCAAGGGAGGTGTCGGTTACCTAGCCCACACTCATCAATTCTAAGATTTGCAACAAAAAGTCAGCTGTTTGCTTATTACAAACCTTGGCACATAGCAAATACCGCGGCTTTTTCTTTGCTTTATGGTGCTATGAAGGTCTATTTTATTAGTGATAGGACTAAGGGTAAAGGTCATGTAAAACCAAACACTCGAAGTTCCCGAATACACCTATTCCACTCGTTAAAAATTAATAAAGATGACGTCATGATACCCACTCGCTAAAGCCAGGCAGAGCAATTCGGGTTGTGATTTCCCTGTCTTCCTTTGTTATTTAGCAGAGCTTATTAATATTATTTTACAAACTGGAAGTACGCCCAGTGGGTATTTGTCAGTATTTTTGGAATGGATCTATTGGGCCACAAGAAATGGAGAGTGAGCGATATTTTTCAATCCCTGGCAGTTTGGGCTGGACTGAAGAATGTAGATTCCAAAATGGTCTCAAGCTGTAAGCTCGATTAATGTTATAATTATCTGCACATTCAATCCCGATTATAAAGTGGCCCCATGGAGATAGAAACAGGACAATGAACGAATTTAGAATGTGTTGAATCTAGTGACGCTATGCTGCAATCACACGCCAACAACTCGACTAACCCCGAATATAAAGTGGCCCCATGGAGATAGAAACATGACTAAGAACGAATTTAGAATGTGTTGAATATAGTGACGCTATGCTGCAATCACACGCCAACAACTCGACTAACCCCGAATATAAAGTGGCCCCATGGAGATAGAAACATGACTAAGAACGAATTTAGAATGTGTTGAATATAGTGACGCTATGCTGCCATCACACGCCAACAACTCAACTATAAGCCCGAATGTGACAAAACTAAACCAAACCATCGATACAGTAATTCTTTGTTGCATATTGGATGAAGACTTTTACTACAATACAGTTCAAATGAATCTCGGATATGCCTGAGAGTATTTCAATTTAGATTACTTGAATGGTGCTTAGAAAGGAGTGCAGACATGAGCTTTACAATTTTAGTTGGTCGTTTCTTCTGATTTTTAAGTGGTGATCGGGTATAATTAAACTGTCTGCTTAGTGTCAGCCACGTGGAATGGCAAGCATAACTTTGTTGTGCAAATCGAACAAGGTCGTCCTATTAACAGCCATTGACCCTGTGGTCGACCTACGACCGGAGACAAGTTGAAATGAAACATTTTTAACACACGGCCGTTGACAAAACACCGTTCCCACTGTGCATTGGCGTGCTCGTCGTTCACTGTCGATTTTATCACGAACAAAGCAAGATTAACAGTGAAAATGTGATTACCTTTAGCTGGTGGAAGAAGAGTCAGTCGCCTCATTGCTTCCTTTTAGCAGTCATAGCGACAACCGCGTACTTTGCAAGGGTTTTCGTACGTCACTACTTGCCATTTGATACACGACTGATCGCTAGGATTGCTCCGGCCTGTTTTATTCAGCCGAGATAGCAGATTGCGATAATGGTACAGGTTTCTCGGTGTTTTTGGTACCCTGATTGGTGACCTGATATTATGATACCATGGAGTTGATATGATACCATCTCCCGAGAGACAAAGGGAAATACCTGAATTTGTCCACATTAAAACCAATGAACAATAAATGATGACCCTTTGCCATCTGACCAATGACTTATGATATGTTTAATCCAACCAAACTTGGAACTTGATGAAGCGCTTGTCTTCAGTGTCCAGAAGCGTTTTTGTAATTATTATTTAAAGTGGTATCTTGCGGCTAGAATTTCACTAGTTGAGAGAGGTCAATATTTTGTCTGTCAAATATAGAAACAACTGAGCGCGAATTCGAACGGACAAAAAGATTTTATACTTCGCACATACTTTTGTTTTGTTTAATATTATTATTATTATTGAGGAGACTATCCTAGCACTAGCAGCAAATGTCTTGAATACTTTTAATAATACCATAATTAATATAACAGGAATACATTTGACAGGAACCAGGTTGAGTTTAGGAATTCCTGAGAATTATCAGATGCAAGGAACTTCTGCAAATATCACTTGTCATTTAAGCAGTTAACATTTGAGGTAGTATGTTTATTCAAGAGTAGATTAGTACAAAATTAATTAGTGTGGGTCATTGAATTGAATTATGGCAATGTTGATATTATGTAAGTTTGCCAGACTTTGATGAGAGTAGCTCTGATCGAAGGCAAGGAGCTTGAAACATGGTCAGCATCAGCAAGCTTGCAGCGGTCTAAAATCAGACAGAATGATGCTGCTTGTACGAGATGACGCAATGCCTGAGCCACTAGCAGTAAAAACACTAAAATACTTAACATATAATTAACATATAAATGGCTAGACACATTGTTAGTCAGCTCAGCATAAAATATAATGTAAAATAAAGTTTTAGTAAAGACCTTGGTGGTCAGAAAAAACTATTAATACAATAAAACAAATAAAGAAAATATAAAATGACAAATACAACCAAGCAATATAATATTATAGTCAATTGACAATTAGAATTGAATTAAAAAATACAGAAATGAAGGTTAGCACATAATTTATCAGTTGTTCGAGACTTTTAAAAAAAAAAAAACTGAAACTATAATAAATCTTTTACAGAATATAGTTAAAACAATAAAAATAATGTCTAAATCTAAGCAACTAGACACTTAACAATTTCAAACAGAAAAACGATCAAGAAAATTGTTTACGAAGCAAATTTGCATAACTTCGTAAGACTAATGAAGCACCTCTGTTGTGGTAATTTTAGACTAGGGAACTTGCATTACTGGTAATTAGTACCTACAACAGTATTATATTCATCAAATAAAAATATGCATTATAAATTATAAACGTAGCCAAAGTGGTGCTTTGTATTCACAGCAGATATCAAGACTATATTTTCAAGACATGGCATCGAAATGTGCCCTTCAAAACAACAGAAAGCAAACACTGATCTTAAAAAATACTTCAACAAAACAATAGTGATGCATTTTGCAAGAAATAATGTAAGAATATAGATGAAAATAAACCATGCCTCCTGTGAACATTCGAGAATTATAAGTAAGCAATACTATTTTAAATAGAAACTTAGAAGCAAACACAAACGCAAATTAAAAATAAACAAATAAAGTCACAAAATTTTTACAGATTTTTTTTAAATGAAAAAACATCGATTGCACGAGCTTAGTGATGGACGCAGAACACGACACTGGATCATAGTTATTGGTCATTGGCAGTGTTTTTATTGTGCAGATCGGTCATGGCGCAGTGTTTTCTTGCAGATCTCGGTCATTGGCACAATTTTGTACCATTCAGTCTCGACACAACGGTTTGATTGCAAACGCTTTGATTTGCAATGAGATGGCGGTTGGCAAAAGCATTGCCAAGTTGTTGGTTCTTCAATTCTTTTTGAGTGGAACTTCACTCAAAGCAGTCGCCTTTGAAGTTATAGAATGCCGAACAACGATGAGTCGTGTAGACACGTTTGTTTTGTGCCTTGATTGTTGATAGCCTCGCAACACACCGATTCCATTCAATCAATATTCAATCAAAATAACGTCATGATACCCACTCGCTAAAGCCAGGAAGAGCAATTCGGGTTGTGATTTCCCTGTCTTCCTTTGTTATTTAGCAGAGCTAATTAATATTTTTTCCATACAGGTAGTACGTCCAGTGGGTATCTGACGTCATTTTTCTCTGAGTGGAATAGGTGTATTGTCAGGGGTTTGGGGGTTGCCAAGTTGATTGACCTCGTGTCCCGTTCGTCCTGCAGTCCATACTGAGGCTCGGCGGTCGACGGTGGTTGTTAAACGTTTGCAGAACGAAGAGTTACGCTTGGACAGAAAACATCACGCCAGTCAATTGTTCACAGGGAGCATGGAAAAGGTTTTGAAAATCTAGTTTGCTATCAGTTCTCATAATGAAATTTTCAGGCATGTTGACAAACAATAGTTTAGGTGTTAGGTACCTCCAGTACCAAGAGTGTATTTTACAACTAAATAATTGGAAACCAGACTGCATGCCTCATCTTTCTCTTCTCGTATCCTGGTCTCGCCAACAATTATTTCCACACTCTCATCCACTCTCACCACAACTTTGAAACACACTTATTTTTCCCAGTTACAAAACATTCGTGAATGTTAATATCTATTTTCAAAACTAATAAACTGGACAAATGGCTTGTTGCAGATCGTTGATTGAAGAAATTATTCGGACAAAACTATAAATAACAGTGAAAAAAACAACGACAAATTTTTGTGTAAAAGCTGAGAATAGGTCTTTGAAAACTAAATGAAGAGAGAACATTTTGCTGGCCAAAAAACAGAAATAAGTAAAATATAGCTCAACAATTCCTTGAGACATGGCACGGGTCTTGCTGGAAGATAATAATTCTGCCCTTCAACCACGCTCCAACTGCGTCTGTTGTCCCAGTCTCTCCAACGCTTTAACCTCAACTTCCTCGACCAATTCATCCACCCGCAAAGCAATTGACTCGATCTCCACCCGCACGTTACCATCATTACTTTGCTCAAACTCATCTTCAAGCGCGTTTAACTTTTCTTCCAACGATTCTAACTCTTGTTCTAACTTTTGATCGGTGATGTTTAGATCTTTAAGTACCGCAATTTCGGTTTCTATCAAACTCATGATAGCAGCGATGAGGTCATCTATATCTTCTCGACTAGTCGATTCTAATTGGCTGCTCATTTCCTTCCTGGCTTTTCTTAGCGATACGACATGAAACCTGTTGACGATCGCAGCGTGCCTTCCATTCTCTGCTACATCCATTATCATATCAAATCTTTGGCAAAGTTTATTTAACTCAATTTTGCTAAAATCCGAGTTTAACATCAAGTTAAAGTCCTCAAACACAGACATAATTTCAGAGGTATTATTTCTACAAGCAGCGTATGTTGATTTATTAGCTGCGATTTCGGATTTATCATAAGCTTCTTGGTACTTCATTTGTGCTTCACTGTACTTTCCTTGGGCAAACAAATTGTCGCCCTGAGAATTCAGGTCGATTGCATCTAATTCATTTATGGATTTGTCTCGATTTTCTTCATATATACTATACTTGCTGCTAACTTGGGATTTATCGTAAGCTTCTTGATACTTAATTTGCGCTTCCCTGTACTTTCCTTGTGCAAACAAATTGTCGCCCTGAGAATTCAGGTCGATTGCATCTAATTCATTTGTGGATTTGTCTCGATTTTCTTCATATATACTATACTTGCTGCTAACTTGGGATTTATCATAAGCTTCTTGATACTTAATTTGTGCTTCACTGTACTTTCCTTGGGCAAACAAATTGTCGCCCTGAGAATTCAGGTTGATTGCATCTAATTCATTCTTGGCTTTATCTCGGTTTTCTTTATATTTACTATACTTGCTGCTAACTTGTGATTTATCATAAGCTTCTTGGTACTTAATTTGTGCTTCACTGTACTTTCCTTGGGCAAACAAATTGTCGCCCTGAGAATTCAGGTCGATTGCTTTTACTTCATTTGTGGCTTTATCTCGATTTTCTTTATATTTACTATACTCGCTGCTAACTTGTGATTTATTATAAGCTTCATGATACTTAATTTGTGCTGCACTGTACTTTCCTTGGGCAAACAAATTGTCGCCCTGAGAATTCAGGTTGATTGCATCTAATTCATTTGTGGATTTGTCTCGATTTTCTTCATATATACTATACTTGCTGCTAACTTGTGATTTATTATAAGCTTCTTGGTACTTAATTTGTGCTTCACTGTACTTTCCTTGGGCAAACAAATTGTCGCCCTGAGAATTCAGGTTGATTGCTTTTACTTCATTTGTGGCTTTATCTCGATTTTCTTTATATTTACTATACTCGCTGCTAACTTGTGATTTATTATAAGCTTCATGATACTTAATTTGTGCTGCACTGTACTTTCCTTGGGCAAACAAATTGTCGCCCTGAGAATTCAGGTTGATTGCATCTAATTCATTTGTGGATTTGTCTCGATTTTCTTCATATATACTATACTTGCTGCTAACTTGTGATTTATTATAAGCTTCTTGGTACTTAATTTGTGCTTCACTGTACTTTCCTTGGGCAAACAAATTGTCGCCCTGAGAATTCAGGTTGATTGCTTCTAATTCATTCTTGGCTTTATCTCGGTTTTCTTTATATTTACTATACTTGCTGCTAACTTGTGATTTATCATAAGCTTCTTGGTACTTAATTTGTGCTTCACTGTACTTTCCTTGGGCAAACAAATTGTCGCCCTGAGAATTCAGGTTGATTGCTTCTAATTCATTCTTGGCTTTATCTCGGTTTTCTTTATATTTACTATACTTGCTGCTAACTTGGGATTTATCATAAGCTTCTTGATACTTAATTTGTGCTTCACTGTACTTTCCTTGGGCAAACAAATTGTCGCCCTGAGAATTCAGGTTGATTGCTTCTAATTCATTCTTGGCTTTATCTCGGTTTTCTTTATATTTACTATACTTGCTGCTAACTTGTGATTTATCATAAGCTTCTTGATACTTAATTTGTGCTTCACTGTACTTTCCTTGGGCAAACAAATTGTCGCCCTGAGAATTCAGGTTGATTGCATCTAATTAATTTGTGGATTTGTCTCGATTTTCTTTATATTTATTATACTTGCTGCTTACTTGCGATTTATTATAAGCTTCTTGATACTTAATTTGTGCTTCACTGTACTTTCCTTGGGCAAACAAATTGTCGCCCTGAGAATTCAGGTTGATTGCATCTAATTCATTCTTGGCTTTATCTCGATTTTCTTTATATTTACTATACTTGCTGCTTACTTGTGATTTATTATAAGCTTCTTGATACTTAATTTGCGCTTCACTGTACTTTCCTTGGGCAAACAAATTGTCGCCATGAGAATTCAGGTTGATTGCATCTACTTCATTTGTGGCTTTATCTCGATTTTCTCTATATGTGGTATATTCACTCTGTACATGAGATACATCATAAGCTCTTTGAAACTGACTCTCAGCTTCACTGAACTTCCCTTCACTAAACAGCGCAGACCCCATTTCGTTCAACTTAGCGGCTGCCTGACTTTCGCTGTTGCCCAACAACCCTCCGCTACCGACATCAAAATAATGGATTTTTCCTGTCGTGTTGCCGACAATAGCTCCAACGACACCTCCTCCTGCAAGGCCGCCATACAATCCTCCGACGGCAATGGCCGCAGCAGCGGGCGGGAACAAGATTACACCCCCAATGGCGGCAAGACAACCGGTTAAACCACCCACACCAGCTCCTAATCCACCGCCAGCCACACGATCGATTTCATCGTACTTTATTTTAATCACTCCGTAAGCCTCGTCCCGTTCGTAGTTTCTGATTGATTTACCTGAACGTTCGAGAGCGCTCTTAGAGAAATCACTTACGTGCGACATGATTTTTTAAACTCTTAAAGTAAATATCTGAGTGTGACAACTAACCACCTAACCTAACTTCTAATTGTTTTCAATATTAAACGTATTTACTAACTTAAGGGATTGAGGTAACAAGCAGACTCTGTGTCCTGGAAAACAGAAAGAACCAAAATGTTCTCAAAAAAATTTAAGAAAAAAATATAATAAAAGGCAAGCTTGCAAACAGTAAAGAAATAATCAGAGTATGGATGTTTTGGACAACTCACGTAGACGAGCGTGAATGAACAAGCCGGACAATTGGGACAGAGAGATCGGTCAGGGAGGCTGCTACTCCGACGCTCCCCACTCAACTGAAAGCATAGCGAGCGTTTAACTTTAAAATTCAATTTCTACGACGTTTCGAAACTGCTATACATGTTTCCGTAGACAAATAATTTTGGAAAATTGTGATTGAAAGATAAATGAAGAAGCGGCAAGAATAGATAGTTTCCAAGTTTATTTTATTTTATTTGGTTTGAGCTGCCGGAAGTCAGCAGGTAAAAGGCAGGAGTTTAAACAGTACGCCTTCGAAATCCAGTGAGAAATTGTACGATTTCCCAGCTTATGGGAACAAATATTTTCCTTGTTTGGTTTATAACTCTCTCTGACTCTAAATCTGTGAAGAGTTTTTAATCAGCGTCATGCAAATTATGATTATTCACAAGCAAAAATAACAGTGAATCCGGCCTAAATCACTGTAGTACTACATTCTAAGCCAGTGTTTGTTTATAAATATGTTTACAATGCCTAACCAATTCGGTTACGGTTTGGGATGTTTGATGACTGGGAACATTGTTTGCATTTGATAAGGTCTACCGGATCCAAGCTCCGCTGGGTCTATAACGAACGTAACAAATTTCATGTTTCGCGCTCCTCCCGACTGCCTCGTCGTTGCTTGCCTGTACCGCTCCTTCGTTTTGGGAGGCAAATTTTTGGGCAAAAGTTTCTCTATCGGTAAAGTGCATACCCTTCGCTGCCTGGTATGCTGCACCTCTCTGGCTTTCGATAGAAATTCTGCATTCCTACTTGCCGCATTCGCTAGATAATTCTGTTGTTCCTTGCCGTGGGCAAAAACCGTGTGGCACTCCTTGTCCTTGAATCCTATGTGTGTTAAATGATTAGACGCGTGACCTGGTGCATTAGGACTAAATTCTCCCCGGACTCCTTCAGACGCCCTTAGCACATTGGCTCCTGTCATGCTGTGTACCGGCAGTTCTTCGCAATAATTCAGTTGATTTATTTTATATTTAACTTTATCTTTTTTGTTTACTTCCCCGCCAAACATCATCCCACCATCTTGTCCTACATAACCAATTGGATGGGTAGCTCGTGTAATACGGTTTAGATTACATGAATGCTGGACATCTTGTAACGTTGAGGCATTTACACCTTTCGGTATAATAAGCTCTGCGTTGGTGAAGCCGTGATCCCTTTGGTATTGATCTAAAGTTATGTTTCGTCCGTTCTCTGTCACCATAAGGCAATTTTCTTTCGTGTCCATGGTAACAGGTATCACATGACCGAGTCCGTTGTCCCTGCTTAGGCATACTACTCCTCGATCTGAATCTAGTTGTTCAAACTGTGATTGGGCATCGTTTATACCGCAAGAAGTAACTTCGACTCCATTTTGTATGAAAAGTTGTTTAGTATCTTCAATACTTGCTCCATCTGTCGATGCAGCTAGATTCGTAGCATCAGCCAGCTGTTTACTGCCCTTGTCTTTGTCAAATCCTAACGTTTCTGCTACTGCATCATGGGCACATTTTGTATTTGCTGCTTTGGCTGAATCATCTTCTGTTTCAATAGCATCCGATTTTTGTCTCATCTCAGCAATATCCTTTTCATCACTCTTTTTCTCCTTGTGCTCTTGGTACCCCCTATACAAAGCCTTCGGCAAAGTTACCACCACTTTACCAGTTATCGCAACTATTTTACCGTAGATCGTATCTGATATTTGCTCGGTTATTTGAGATATAATACCTTCAATCATTTTGCTCCTTTCAGTATCATTTTTATTATTATCTTTTTGGTAAGCTGGTTTAGATACCTCAGCCAAAAACTTATTACATATTTTATCAGTGCATGTTGTGATATCAATGCCAGATAATAAAGACTCAAAAGCTAGAGTGGCTAGTTGCATTTTCCAATTACTTGAATGCCCCAAAATTCCCAGACCAATCTCTTTACTGACCTGCATGACATCTTCCCCTAAGCTAGTGTCCAATAACTGTGCAATAGCTTGCTTGATCTGTGAATCCGATACATTTTTAAACGTTCTATTTTCATTTTCATGTGTTATTTTTGTTTTAACAGCATATTTTACTTTTTCTTTAATTACAGGCTGCAACCCTTTCATCATGTTGTTTAAGCTAGCGATAACTATCCTTTCTATAGCGACCGAAATTACCACACCTTTGACCGCACCAATTGCTGATTGTGTTACAATCTGAGTGATTTTTTTACTGTGTGACATTACAACATCTGAGAATTTCATTGTTTTCTGAAGTTGTTGAAATTGCTTCAATTTATCTGCATCCTTCAGTTGGGCCAAGTACTTGGCTTGCTCCATTGCTGTTTTTCTAGCAAACTCTATTTTAGCTATCATTAGCTCCAAATATTTCGCTAATATATCTAATTTTTCCGCCAAGTAATTGCATATCCCTGCAAAAGGTCCTGTGACCGATCGTAATTTTGTTGCTAAGCTTCGACAAGCGTTCATTGCTTTGTTTAAAATCTTAGTGCTGCTCATTATCGCACCTATGCCCATAGTTAGGATGGATATGCCGTAACTAATTACCTTGCCTTTTATGTAATCCTTTTTATTAAAACCCGACTCTCCTTGCTGAATTAGTGCAGTAATAATATCAGTAATACCTTCTGAAATCATGGCACCAGCAAGCGGACCATTCACGGGCAGCAACACAGGGAATGCCGCAGCACTTGCAAGTAGTGCAAAAGCAGTCCCTATCTGTATCTGAGCACCTATTATTACTTCTTCGTGGACATCGTGTATTTTGCGTAACTGATAAACCGAGCTCATGCCCACGTATTCGAGCTCGTTAACTGCCCTCTCTGTTATGTGCTGTTTAATTTCATTTTGTGAATCTAGCTTGCTTAAGTATCTCGGTACCTTAGAGTCAATAATGACACCGTCGTTTGGTCCAATGCAGTTTTCGGGCTTGTCAAACACATTTTCTCCGTTTATCTGTTTTACAAGGCTATCGATATTTCCTTTGTAAGCGGCCAAGCAGACCAACCGTGCTTGCAAGTGTTTTACAAAGAGATTTGTGTTCCCTGCATTCTCCTGAGCCTGTTGATCAGACTCTTTCTCTCCGCTGATGACAACCGACGCTAAAACCGATTCTTCTCGTTTGCCATCGTCCGTTTTCTTACTACCAATCAATTCCTCCAAGTAATCATGCTCTATTTCTAACGCTGCTTTTGCTTTTCGAAGATTGTCACAAGCACGTGTTTTGTACTCTGGGCAGCCGCTTTCTAGAGGAATAAAGAAGATTTTTGCTACTGCTTTCTTGTATCTTTCTAAAATCTGTCCCCCATCTTCAATTGCTATTTCAAAAAACTTAATATACGCAGAATATAACAATTCACTGCTCTTGCTAATATTAAGCGCGTGATCTAACGCTTCCTTGGCTTTCTCTCTATTTGATTTACCAGTACTGTCTTCCAAATATCTTTCAGCCAAGCATATACTATAAAAAGGATTGTGGCTTATATTGCCAGCCATTATTTCATTTGCTTGTTTGAGGAATTTATTGTATTCTTGATCTACAGCTGCTAAGCAAGGATCCCTTCTTTGTAGAAAAGATACCTGCTTAGCTATGATTTCTTTGACGGTTTTTGCTGTATATGCCTGCTTTTCAAGCCAAAATGCCCAGTTTTCTTTGAGGTCTCTTAAAACATATATCCATTTTACAACATCACTTCCCCTTTTATACTTTTCTTTTAATTCCGCATATTGTGACGAAAATTTATTAAATAACTGTCCCTTGAATTCGATCTCAGTTATCTTATTTTCAGCAATGTCGTTTACACGCGTGGTTTCCAATTCATCTCTGTGTTTCATGATTTGATCAAAGTCAATATTTTCAGTATTATAAATTGTAATACCTAATGCTTCCACCTCGCTCAATTTGACAATTATCTGACCAGTGCCTTGATTCCCTTGTCTTGCAGTTCTCCCCAAACCCTGATCCTCAACCCTTTTGTTGCATGGTAAAAACGCTTCAATTACATGTAACCCACCGTTACTCTCTAACAAAGCGCTGGTTTTAAAATCTGTTCCTCTTCCGGCTAAATTTGTAGCGATTACCACGTCACAAACATCCAACGGTTTGTTTGTAATATGCTCATCAACTTCATCTCGATATTTAAGAATGTTAGGAGTGAGTCCCGCTGCTTTTGCCTCCCTGGCTATCTCTCCAGCTACCGTTTCGGCATCCAGAATACTTGCACACACAATTAAAACCGCTCTTGGTGCTTTGATTTTAGTTCTTTGCTCTCCTTCAAGATAGTCGTGTGCTTCTCTGGTTCTCGTGAGTTCACCCAGCGCTGCTACAGCTACATCGTTCACAAATGTGTCATCAGGAGACACTTTTCCTGGAAATTGAGCGAAACTATTGGGTTTGCATGGAGGGATGACAGAGAACTCAAGATTGAACACCCTTCCAAGTAGATCTCTTTCTGGCTTTGATCCTAATGTTCCAGTGACACCAGATAATTTACTGCCATATTTTTTGATATAATCCAAATTTGAAACATAGCAACTGGTAAGACTTTCATATGTTAAGCACAAGTTATGCTTAATTTGTAAGAATTGATGTAATCCGTTGGACAATACTGTGTTTTTCATCGAAACACCAGTATTTTGATTATCTACAGGGGTGATAATATTTTCTCCGTCTTTGTCTTTGCCTATCTTATACTCCACATTTTCCTTGTATTGATACTTTGCAGTAAAGGCGTGCTCTACCCATCTTTCTACACTGTCTTCGGCATATCGAAGCAAATGATTAGCTAATATTTTTTTGTTGATCAAATGATCTTTCTGATTCTTGATCTGTTTTTTAATTTCATCTAAAAATGATTCTCTAAGACCATCTTCGTATTCTTCATATTCGAGTTGTTTTTCATCATCACATGTGTTTGAATCCTTGGCTAATTCATCAGCCTTGGCCTTTAGCTTTGCTAAAATTTCTTCTGTTACTTGTTTCTCTGTTTTAGCTAGCGCGACCCAGATATTAATGTACACATATCTTAAACTCTCCATCCCAGGAAATGGGCCGGACAACTTTGCTATGTTACCCCCTTGGTCAATTAATAAGCTATCTATTTCATCCAGCATCACCCAAACGTTATTAAAATCTACACCTCCCAACGTCTTCAATTGTTCGAATGAGTCTCTTAGCCAATCAAATTGAAAGCTAGTGATACTGCCATATACTACATCTTTATTGTAGCACACTCTGGGACCATCGGTGTACTTATCATCAGGGTTATTGTCTGCTGCAGTAATCTTTAACAATTCATAGAATAATGACTTGTCTTTGACTCCATCGGAAGCCAACACGTTGTTACTGGTAATGACATGAATTTTGTATCCTTGCATCACCTTCAATGCTGCTAAGACCGAAACTATTGTCGTCTTACCCTCCCCTGTATTGATTTGACTCACATGACCCTTGACGTTTGTTTGCATGAATATCAGAATAGCGGCTTTTTGGGTATCACGCAGTCGATGACCTTTAGTTGCAAGTTCATTGGCTCTGTCCATCACGGATATTGCTTCGATGATGTCATCTCCTAACTGCAAACTGTCACCGATGTTCTTGCTTAATTTGCCTTTATGTTCCCGAGACCACTTTTTTAATTCATCAACTCCCCAATCCTTTATTTGTTCAAAATGTTGATCTATTTTAAGAATTTTAGATTCAATGTCAGCCTTCTGCTTGCTAATAGTCTGTTCTAAATCAACCAAAGAATTATAGTGATTACTGTTGGTGTACTGTAGATTTATAATGTGCTTAATTTGGGCATCCTTATTGTTAGCAGCAGAGGCATTATATGTCTTGGGTGTGCCATCTTCGTCATAAACATTTAGGGTAAAATCAAATGCTTGAGCCAATGCTCCAATAATTCCACAATCGGCCCATGTTCCTTCCTTGCTGTGAAGTTCTACATATTCATCAATCGAATGTGTACCTGGCGGTAGATCAACATGTAACGGATCCGTATTGTCAGCTTGCAATCTCTCTTCTAAATTTCTGACAAATTCTTGCTCTCTATTTTCCTTCATGTAATCTATAGTTTGTTCCCGGATTATTTCATGAGTGTAAGATGATTCGGACTGATTTTTAGGTTTATTAGCATGTCTTGTCAGCTGATCTGCAATGGCAGAGTAAAAAGAATTCCCATCTTCGGTGATTAATACCACTTTAAAGTGATTGCCGTCTTTCATTAATATATAATCATCATTTAATTTCAGCTTTGTTATTACAGTTTTTAGATCATCAACTTTTGCAACATGCTTCAAATTGACTAAGTTTCCGCTTGATATTTTCTGTAACTTATGACCTAACCTTATACTTGGGACTTGTTCCTGAGTTGTAAAAGCTATCCCTCTAGGTTCACCTTTAAATAACTCGATCAATGCAGCTACACCGTCAGTACCTTCATCGTTAATTTCTTTCACTTTGCTTGCCATTACCTCCAAGTTATTAATTGTCATTGGGCCACAACTGGAATCATCTTTTTGTGCAACTTGCAAGTCTCTAATGAAGTCTACTTTGTCGTCATAGTGCTGCTTCAATTCTTGTTCAATCGTGGCAGAACTATTATTCCAATCTCCTTTTGAATCCTTGTACAATATTGTCACTATCCCTCCTGGTCTCTTCACTAGGAAAATAGCTACCCAGTGCATTCCACTGTTGTCTCCCGTTGCCTTCCCTCCTATATTGTAACAGATGTATCGAGGATGATTCACTGAAAGGGATTCCAGAGACGGTAAAGTGTGTATGCCATCGTCAGTAAGTCTATTTGAAAATTGGGTATCAAAATCTACACCGTGCTTCTCTAAAACCCGGCCATAATTATGCATATCGTCATCAGTGTACCAGCGTTCATCGAGGTTACTTTCTACGTTACGCGTCTGTTGTGGCTTAGTAACACTGCGTGCGTTAAAATAGCCTTTTACCTTTTCTATCAATTCTGGAGATAAGCCAAGTTTACCAAAAACAATTCCAATTTGTTCATCTAATTTTTCACCTCTTTCAAGTTCATTGAGTATGTCAAAGATTTTCTTAATCTTACAACTTTGCTTAGGAAACTTTATTTCTAATGGAAATAGTTCGCAAAATTCTCTAGCAACCAGAGAGGTGTAACAATTTCCGGAAAATTTGATAGTTAAAACTTTCTTGGTGATAGAATCCGTAACTTGTGGACCATTATATGTCATAGGTACGTCATCTTGGTCATATATATTTAAAATAACGTCTAATGCTCGAGCTAACGCTTCAATTATTTCATTATCAACCCGTGATCCTTCTTTACCATGAAGTTCTATGTATTGATCAATCGTTTGTATTTCTGACGGTGGATCAGCATGTAATGGATCCGTATTTTTAGCTTCTAACTTCCTGCCAAATTCTTGCTCTTTATTTTTCTTTATATAATTTGTAGTCAATTCCTTGAGGTCTTGATGTGTGTAAAAGGATTTAGGCTCATTTTTAGCTTCATTTATTTTTTTTGTTATGTCTAATTGTTCCAACTGATCAGCAATGGCAGAATAAAAACAGTTTCCATCTCCAGAAATCTTAACTTCATTGAACATACCGATTCCTATGTTATTTATTCCTTTAGGAGGCTTGACAGAATTTTCCTTATCTTTCTGAGACATATGGGTATCAGAGCTACTACTCATCTGCTGTTTTCTTTGTTCAATGTAGTTCTTGCCCAAAGTCTGATATGAGCTAAAAGAATCTAGTATTTTTTTGTGTATTTCAGCTAAAGCCTTTAAGCGTGGATCATTTTCTTCACTTTCCTCGATATCCCAGTCATCAAAATTAATTTCCTTTAGCTTGCGAACACTCCCAATGAATTCATATGGAACTTCTGGTAATTCATTGACAAATTTATGAAATTCCCTTAAGAACCCGTCTTGATCATCCATCTTATTTTCTCTGATTAACTTATTAATGATTTGTTGCTTAAAGGCCATAAAAGCATTGTCCCATTTTTTCTCTGGAATAACCGACCTACTATTTTGCAGTGCAGTCCTAACATTATCATAATCCTCCTTCCTGACATTGCTATCAACCTCAATCTTAGACTCATTATTATTATATTCTAAACACAAAAATGTTCTCTCTTCATTTAGTTTGATGGTAATGGTGTTTGGTTGAGGCGGGGACCGACCTTTCCTTCTAGCATCAAAGATAAATTGCAAAGGTTTCAATGCTTCGAGCAAAGAATCAAGCTCTTGAGACATTTTAGCTTTAACACCTTGCTTAGCCATCATAATAATGTCAGTAGGTATGCCAAATATCAATTACCTAGTATGTAGATATGCATAAAAACGTTGTTTTCACAAAATTTCCCCTTTACAAAAATTATTTAGTTGCTAAATAATTAAACATTATGTTTAACGCTACAAAGTAACACATACTTGATCTACGTGATCAGCATTTTTTTAACAGGTTGATCTATTATGTGTATGGATACTTTGATAGTTTGGAACCACCAAGGTTCGAAACAAAGTTTTATTCAAGTTCACCCCATCTTCACGGTCAGATGTCAATATTTCACATCCTACCGTAACAAACAATTGCTGGATTTACTCGTAATAAAATGGATGGATGCTTTCGTTTCTTTTAAAAGGCTCAATTCATTGATTAATATTAAACATTGTTCCTGTTCTCACCATGAGAAATGTTGTTAAAAGCTCTTGTTTTGTCCCAAACGCGCACCTAACCCTAAAAAAATTAATTCTATGAACAACGATAATCAATCACATAAAACCGAATAAGCAATTTAGCACACAAGGAAATAATAAGTGTATCGTTAATCCTAACAACTCACGTAAAGCGAGAATGAAGGAGCTGCGGTCACGCAAAGGACAGCGACTTCTTGCTACTGCAAGTCCAGGCAAAGTCCAGGCAGTTGTTGACATCAAGGAAGCCTTTAGCAACGCAGCTCGGTATTGTAATATGTGGACCAATCAGAAGCCACCACGCTGACCAATAGAATGCAAGCAGCGAGCGCCCGTCTCTACTGTCATATGTTTTCAACCGAACGGTAGTCTTTATGGTGGGGGAAATATCTCGTATGGAAGTATTCAGTTGAAAAAATCTCTTTTCTATTATCTTGGATATTATTTGAATCGAGAAGCATGGAAGGCGATAGAAGAGTGGAGAAGAGAAGGATGAAGAAATATCGACAGGCTTGGCCAGCCGGATGTCTTTAAGAAGGCCTTAATTTGTGCTTTTTTAAACCCTTTCACCCTAATGGAAAAAGAAATTTATTATTACACAAAAAAATACATTGCAACTTAGCAATCGTGTGCAGTGCACGGGTCAGTTGTATTTCTTTGAAATAAATTTAGGTCATGTAGATAAAAATTGCAAACTTCAAACTTTTCATTCCCTGCTTGCCTAAAATATTGAGACAGCGGGAAATTTTTATCTGCCTTGATGCAGCCCTGAATTCTTTGTGCCTACTTCTAAATGACGTTTCGTGTTATACAAATAATACTTACCACGCCACGGGTATGGTTATAAATAATTTATGGTGATTACTATTGACCACAAGTCTTACCTGAGTCTTCAGTGGCTATTATTGGTCCTCTTGGACCACTGAACTCATATTGAAACTAGGCATGGCCAAATTGATTTTTTAAAGTATAAAATCAATTAACAGAATTTTATAAATTGTCATACCTACATCTGATTTCTAGTGATACGAAATATCAACAAGAACTTGAAATGGAAGTCACTGAAAGAAAGAAGGGGAATCGCAAGAATAATTAAAATGTATAAGGCAATAATCGGATGCAAGCCATGGCAGGAAATAGCAGGAGGGATTAGAAAGGACGAGAGTACAGGACGAAACGCTCACAACATGAAATTATACAGCAGAGGCTACAAAACCAAACAAGGCAGCCAATCAACACTTGGGAGAGGGACAGTTGAGTGGCACAACCTTCCACCAACAGTTGTGTGCAATCCCCTTGCAAGTTTCAAAGAATTTAAATTTAGACTTAGTAATATGATTTATAATGAATAACATCAAAATGTATTTCCTGAGAACTTATAACTATATTAGAACCAAATATTAAGAATGAAATTATATGATAGTAGGTACCTACCAGGGGGTGGTAACAAGGTTAGCAGTGGAATTCCTTACAGTAGCTACTGACACTGTCCGTCAGGGCGCTGCAGCATAAGGAAATTCCGTATAGCACTGGGTTTCCACTCTTCCTGATATAAGCTCCTTGGTAGGTACTATGTAAGTGAAATTACTGTTGACTACTCAGACACCGCAATGTATGTACCTACTTGCAAATCGGTTTTAATAAATAAATAATAAATAATAAATAAAATGGAATTTCTTCAGGGTTCCAGTTGTTTCTGATGAGACCGTTTCAACCTCCAATGAGGGTTAAGATTCAGTGGTATAGGAAGTTAAATAAAACATTGTTTTGACACAGAGAGACGCAGGTACAAATATATATTGGCACAAAATAACAAATTACGCTTCCGGCAATATATCACATAGTAGAAAGGCAGAGTGGTTCCGAGCCGTGGTTTGAAGATTTGAAAGTGTACGGTTTTGCTCTGTTCAAACGTTGTGGCGGTCGTAGAAAGTACCTTGTCGAGTGTACAAAGTATCGTCCGCGATGGCGTGGACATCTTCAGGACTGTGATGTGATTGTGACAGCGTTTCGTAAAATCGTACACTTTCAAATGTTATCAAATAATATTTCAATTTCTAAAAGGACATTGATTACACATTGACAACATACTCAAAGTTTGATTAGTTGTCACTGAAGGAATAGGGAAACGTTAAGATCGGAGACCAGTTTTATTACAAAAACCAATATTTATTATTTATTGAATATGTCAGACAAAAATAAAATATATGTCATCTGGTTGATGGTAATTGGCAAACAATTAACTTACAATTGTGAGTTATTGGACAAAATTTTATGTCCGATGGCAACAGCATGATTAGAAACGTTATTTTCAATAACACATTTTATAAAATTACTTTAGAATATATTTAATTATTCATAGTGCTACATGTATAACAAATAATGATAATTTACAATTAAGTGAAAATAACATCTGTTTTTCACAATATTCGAAATTCACCGATTCCATTCTATCAAAGCAACGTCATGATACCCACTCGCTAAAGCCAGCCAGAGCAATTCGGGTTGTGATTTCCCTGTCTTCCTTTGTTATTTAGCAGAGATTATTAATATTTTTTTACAAACTGGTAGCACGTCCAGTGGGTATCTGACGTCATATTTCTCTGAGTGGAATAGGTCTATTTTTGCCAGTCCCTTGCGAAAATATTGTGCAGTATTTCACGAGACTCAATGATGACACTCTGGGGGCGGCATGCGACACTCTGGGGGCGGCATGCGACACTCTGGGGGCGGCATGCGACACTCTGGGGGCGGCATGCGACACTCTGGGGGCGGCATGCGACACTCTGGGGGCGGCATGCGACACTCTGGGGGCGGCATGCGACACTCTGGGGGCGGCATGCGACACTCTGGGGGCGGCATGCGACACTCTGGGGGCGGCATGCGATGGGGGCGGCATGCGATGGGGGCGGCATGCGATCGAGCAAAAGTGTCCAGTAATTCCCATGGAAGAATGCAAAACACTGCGAAATGCTAACAAATTTTGGCACACTACTAAACATCCAAAAGACAGAAACATATGATTTCAAGGTTTTATTTTTTTGGAAATTAAAATTTTGAATAGGAAGCCCATTGCAATGATCAAGTTTCTTGTCATAGATATAAAAAGTAATTTTCTTTCCAATATTTGACAACATCAGATGCCATAAATGAATTTATGAGCCAGCAAAATCCTTCAATTTAACATCATAGAGGAAAATAAGCATTTGGATTTTGTTTGTAACAAAAACGAGCAGGCCTACTTGAAGGTCACAGATCGTTGCGAAATTTGGCAAAAACGTTTGTGGTGACTCAGCGAGGTGCTGTATGGTTTTTGAGCAAAATCTGTTCAGCCATTTTGTTTTTATGAGCAAAAACCCGTAAATTTTTCAGTTTTTTTGGTACTAGCTTCGTAACTAATTAACCGATCCGCACCAAATTTGGATTGAATATATATGATAACAAGTTAAACGAATTGCCTAAGTTTCAGATTCGTGCATGAAGTATTTTGCTAATCAGAAAAATAAAATTACTTATAAATAAATAAAATACTTAAACATTAAAGCACCGTTTTCAGCATTGTGATTGTCAATCGTTTTCCGTTAGGATTTCCTCGTGGAGATTACGGCTCGCTCATCCTGCAACGAGTGCAGGCTCTACTATTCTACTAAAAGTTTACCTAGTTAATTATGAACACATGTTAATATTTTACTTCCATTCATTGCACTCTTTCACTTCACCTGCCTAAATTTCATATTTCAATATTATTAAAAGGTATCAATTTAAAACGCTTTTTGCACAAATTCCGCTACAAGCAGCCGTCCTGCCGGATCTCCTTCAGCTTCATTAATAACACATACATGCGTGAAACATAATTATTTCAACATTTCTTGTTTGTTAGTTTTTTTAACAGGCATAGACTTCTACCTAACGTCTATTTATCAAATTTATATTATTACATTTGAGCAGGGATAATATTTACGAAATAATATATTGATATCTATACTTATTATTTGTATATTATTATAATGATTATTATTATTATTACGTAGTGGTCGTGGGTTATCTGTGAATGATTGGACACCTGCAGCAGGAACATTTGTCCGTCATCAAAACAGAGCCAAGGAATGAAATTAAATTAAAAAATTATATAAGTAGGGAGACACGACTAAGAAAACCCAAAGAAGAGATTTTATGCCGCGGCCGGTCCAAATTTCTTGACTGCTATTAGAAATCCAAGAAAATTTCCAAGAAAATCCAAGAACATTTCACAAAGCAAACTTTCAAGTCATTGGTCTATATTGTTGCTATCAACAATATAGCTGGATGAAGCAGCTTGAGCCAAACTCTCGGATAAATCTGTAATGTCCTCATCAACCGTTTCGACGAGAATTCGTGTCACGTCATCGTGCGACCCATCTTTAGCCAAATCCAAAGCCGTTCGCCCCTTTACATCTTCCATGTTGATGTATTGAACTTTTCTACCCAAGTCAGAATCACCACTAAACAAGTTTAACAACAATCTAACAATATTTGAAAAACCAAACTTGGCAGCTTTCATTAAAGATGTTTCATTGGCTTTGTTCACTTTAGAAATGTAGGCTATCTTCCCCTCCTCAGTGTTAAATACTTCAAGAAGCCCACTGACAATTTCTGTGTGTCCTTTAATAGCTGCATAATGCAACGCAATGTTGCCATACTGGTTGGGTACGATCAAGCTAGCAGCCTCCTCCGCGGCGCTGGGTATCGCATCTAGTAATACCTGGAAGGTTGCTAGGCGTCCTGTCCAAGATGCTAAATGAAATGCCGTACGGCCGTTTTTGTTAGGTGTCATCACGCAAGCAACCTTCTCCGCAGCGCTGGGTATTGCTTCTAGTAGCGCTTGGACAGTTGTTGCATGTCCCTTCCAAGCTGCTTTATGCAATGCTGTTCGGCCATCTTTGTCAGGTGTCATCACACAAGCAACCTTCTCCGCAGCGCTGGGTAATGCTTCTAGTAGCGCTTGGACAGTTGCTGCATGTCCGTTCCAAGCTGCTTTATGCAATGCTGTTCGGCCATCTTTGTCAGATGTCATCACACAAGCAACCTTCTCCGCAACGCTGGGTATTGCTTCTAGTAGTGCTTGGACAGTTGCTGCATGTCCGTTCCAAGCTGCTTTATGCAATGCTGTTTGGCCATCTTTGTCAGGTGTCATCACACAAGTAGCCTTCTCCGCAGCGCTGGGTATTGCTTCTAGTAGCGCTTGGACAGTTGCTGGGTCTCGGTTCCGAGCTGCTTCATGCAATGCTGTTCGGCCATCTTTGTCAGGTGTCATCACAAAATTTACCTTCTCCGCAGCGCTGGGTATTGCTTCTAGTAGCGCTTGGACAGTTGCCGCATGTCCGTTCCAAGCTGCTTCATGCAATGCTGTTTGGCCATCTTCGTCAGGTGTCATCACGCAAGCAACCTTCTCCGCGGCGCTGGGTATTGCTTCTAGTAGCGCTTGGACAGTTGCTGCATGTCCGTGACAAGCAGTTTCATGCAATGCTGTTTGGCCATCTTTGTCAGGTGTCATCACGCAAGCAACCTTCTCCGCAGCGCTGGGTATTGCTTCTAGTAGCGCTTGGACAGTTGCTGCATGTCCGTTCCAAGCTGCTTCATGCAATGCTGTTTGGCCATCTTCGTCAGGTGTCATCACGCAAGCAGCCTTCTCCGCAGCGCTGGGTATTGCTTCTAGTAGCGCTTGGACAGTTGCTGCATGTCCCTTCCAAGCTGCTTTATGCAATGCTGTTCGGCCATCTTCGTCAGGTGTCATCACGCAAGCAACCTTCTCCGCAGCGCTGGGTATTGCTTCTAGTAGCGCTTGGACAGTTGCTGCATGTCCGTTCCAAGCTGCTTCATGCAATGCTGTTTGGCCATCTTCGTCAGGTGTCATCACGCAAGCAGCCTTCTCCGCAGCGCTGGGTATTGCTTCTAGTAGCGCTTGGACGGTTGCTGGGTCTCGGTTCCGAGCTGCTAAATGCAATGCTATTCGGCCATCTTTGTCAGATGTCATCACACAAGCAACCTTCGCCGCAGCGCTGGGTATTGCTTCTAGTAGCGCTTGGACAGTTGCCGCATGTCCGTTCCAAGCTGCTTCATGCAATGCTGTTTGGCCATCTTCGTCAGGTGTCATCACGCAAGCAACCTTCTCCGCAGCGCTGGGTATTGCTTTTAGTAGTGCTTGGACAGTTGTTGCATGCCCGATACGAGCTGTTTCATGCAATGCTGTTCGGCCATGTTTGTTAGATGTCATCACGCAAGCAACCTTCTCCGCAGCGCTGGGTATTGCTTTTAGTAGTGCTTGGACAGTTGTTGCATGCCCGATACGAGCTGTTTCATGCAATGCTGTTCGGCCATGTTTGTTAGATGTCATCACGCAAGCAACCTTCTCCGCAGCGCTGGGTATTGCTTCTAGTAGCGCTTGGACAGTTGCCGCATGTCCGTTCCAAGCTGCTTCATGCAATGCTGTTTGGCCATCTTCGTCAGGTGTCATCACGCAAGCAACCTTCTCCGCAGCGCTGGGTATTGCTTTTAGTAGTGCTTGGACAGTTGTTGCATGCCCGATACGAGCTGTTTCATGCAATGCTGTTCGGCCATGTTTGTTAGATGTCATCACGCAAGCAACCTTCTCCGCAGCGCTGGGTATTGCTTCTAGTAGCGCTTGGACAGTTGCTGGGTCTCTGTTACAAGCTGCTTCATGCAATGCTATTCGGCCATCTTTGTCAGATGTCATCACACAAGCAACCTTCTCCGCGGCGCTGGGTATTGCTTCTAGTAGCGCTTGGACAGTTGTTGCATGTCCGTGACAAGCAGCTAAATGCAATGCTATTCGGCCATCTTTGTCAGATGTCATCACACAAGCAGCCTTCTCCGCAGCGCTGGGTATTGCTTCTAGTAGCGCTTCGACAGTTGCTGGGTCTCGGTTCCAAGCTGCTTTATGCAATGCTGTTCGGCCATCATTGTCAAATGTCATCACGCAAGCAACCTTCTCCGCAGCGCTGGGTATTGCTTCTAGTAGCGCTTGGACAGTTGCTGCATGTCCGTTCCAAGCTGCTACATGCAATGCTGTTCGGCCATCTTTGTCAGGTGTCATCACAAAAGTAACCTTTTCCGCAACGCTGGGTATTGCTTCTAGTAGCGCTTGGACAGCTGCTGGGCCTTCATTCCAAGCTGCTTTATGCAATGTTGTTCGGCCATCTTTGTCAGGTGTCATCACAAAAGTAACCTTTTCCGCAGCGCTGGGTATTGCTTCTAGTAGCGCTTGGACAGTTGTTGCATGTCCGTTCCAAGCTGCAAAATGCAATGCTGTTCGGCCAACTTTGTCAGGTGTCATCACGCAAGCAAACTTCTTTGCAGCGCTGGGTATTGCTTCTAGTAGCGCTTGGACAGTTGTTGCATGTTCCTTCCAAGCTGCAAAATGCAATGCTGTTCGGCCATCTTTGTCAGGTGTCATCACACAAGCGGCCTTCTCCGCAGCGCTGGGTAATGCTTCTAGTAGCGCTTGGACAGTTGTTGCATGTCCGTTCCAAGCTGCTTCATGCAATGCTGTTTGGCCATCTTCGTCAGGTGTCATCACGCAAGCAGCCTTCTCCGCAGCGCTGGGTATTGCTTCTAGTAGCGCTTGGACGGTTGCTGGGTCTCGGTTCCGAGCTGCTAAATGCAATGCTATTCGGCCATCTTTGTCAGATGTCATCACACAAGCAACCTTCGCCGCAGCGCTGGGTATTGCTTCTAGTAGCGCTTGGACAGTTGCCGCATGTCCGTTCCAAGCTGCTTCATGCAATGCTGTTTGGCCATCTTCGTCAGGTGTCATCACGCAAGCAACCTTCTCCGCAGCGCTGGGTATTGCTTTTAGTAGTGCTTGGACAGTTGTTGCATGCCCGATACGAGCTGTTTCATGCAATGCTGTTCGGCCATGTTTGTTAGATGTCATCACGCAAGCAACCTTCTCCGCAGCGCTGGGTATTGCTTTTAGTAGTGCTTGGACAGTTGTTGCATGCCCGATACGAGCTGTTTCATGCAATGCTGTTCGGCCATCTTCGTCAGGTGTCATCACGCAAGCAACCTTCTCCGCAGCGCTGGGTATTGCTTTTAGTAGTGCTTGGACAGTTGTTGCATGCCCGATACGAGCTGTTTCATGCAATGCTGTTCGGCCATGTTTGTTAGATGTCATCACGCAAGCAACCTTCTCCGCAGCGCTGGGTATTGCTTCTAGTAGCGCTTGGACAGTTGCCGCATGTCCGTTCCAAGCTGCTTCATGCAATGCTGTTTGGCCATCTTCGTCAGGTGTCATCACGCAAGCAACCTTCTCCGCAGCGCTGGGTATTGCTTTTAGTAGTGCTTGGACAGTTGTTGCATGCCCGATACGAGCTGTTTCATGCAATGCTGTTCGGCCATGTTTGTTAGATGTCATCACGCAAGCAACCTTCTCCGCAGCGCTGGGTATTGCTTCTAGTAGCGCTTGGACAGTTGCTGGGTCTCTGTTACAAGCTGCTTCATGCAATGCTATTCGGCCATCTTTGTCAGATGTCATCACACAAGCAACCTTCTCCGCGGCGCTGGGTATTGCTTCTAGTAGCGCTTGGACAGTTGTTGCATGTCCGTGACAAGCAGCTAAATGCAATGCTATTCGGCCATCTTTGTCAGATGTCATCACACAAGCAGCCTTCTCCGCAGCGCTGGGTATTGCTTCTAGTAGCGCTTCGACAGTTGCTGGGTCTCGGTTCCAAGCTGCTTTATGCAATGCTGTTCGGCCATCATTGTCAAATGTCATCACGCAAGCAACCTTCTCCGCAGCGCTGGGTATTGCTTCTAGTAGCGCTTGGACAGTTGCTGCATGTCCGTTCCAAGCTGCTACATGCAATGCTGTTCGGCCATCTTTGTCAGGTGTCATCACAAAAGTAACCTTTTCCGCAACGCTGGGTATTGCTTCTAGTAGCGCTTGGACAGCTGCTGGGCCTTCATTCCAAGCTGCTTTATGCAATGTTGTTCGGCCATCTTTGTCAGGTGTCATCACAAAAGTAACCTTTTCCGCAGCGCTGGGTATTGCTTCTAGTAGCGCTTGGACAGTTGTTGCATGTTCCTTCCAAGCTGCAAAATGCAATGCTGTTCGGCCAACTTTGTCAGGTGTCATCACGCAAGCAAACTTCTTTGCAGCGCTGGGTATTGCTTCTAGTAGCGCTTGGACAGTTGTTGCATGTTCCTTCCAAGCTGCAAAATGCAATGCTGTTCGGCCATCTTTGTCAGGTGTCATCACACAAGCGGCCTTCTCCGCAGCGCTGGGTAATGCTTCTAGTAGCGCTTGGACAGTTGTTGCATGTCCGTTCCAAGCTGCTAAATGCAATGCTGTTCGGCCATCTTTGTCAGGTGTCATCACACAAGCAGCCTTTTCCGCAGCGCTGGGTATTGCTTCTAGTAGCGCTTGGACAGTTGTTGCATGCCCGATACGAGCTGTTTCATGCAATGCTGTTCGGCCATGTTTGTTAGATGTCATCACGCAAGCAACCTTCTCCGCAGCGCTGGGTATTGCTTTTAGTAGTGCTTGGACAGTTGTTGCATGTCCGTTACAAGCTGCTAAATGCAATGCTGTTCGGCCATCTTTGTCAGGTGTCATCACACAAGCAGCCTTTTCCGCAGCGCTGGGTATTGCTTCTAGTAGTGCTTGGACAGTTGTTGCATGCCCGATACGAGCTGTTTCATGCAATGCTGTTCGGCCATCTTCGTCAGGTGTCATCACGCAAGCAACCTTCTCCGCAGCGCTGGGTATTGCTTTTAGTAGTGCTTGGACAGTTGTTGCATGCCCGATACGAGCTGTTTCATGCAATGCTGTTCGGCCATGTTTGTTAGATGTCATCACGCAAGCAACCTTCGCCGCAGCGCTGGGTATTGCTTCTAGTAGCGCTTGGACAGTTGCCGCATGTCCGTTCCAAGCTGCTTCATGCAATGCTGTTTGGCCATCTTCGTCAGGTGTCATCACGCAAGCAACCTTCTCCGCAGCGCTGGGTATTGCTTTTAGTAGTGCTTGGACAGTTGTTGCATGCCCGATACGAGCTGTTTCATGCAATGCTGTTCGGCCATGTTTGTTAGATGTCATCACGCAAGCAACCTTCTCCGCAGCGCTGGGTATTGCTTCTAGTAGCGCTTGGACAGTTGCTGGGTCTCTGTTACAAGCTGCTTCATGCAATGCTATTCGGCCATCTTTGTCAGATGTCATCACACAAGCAACCTTCTCCGCGGCGCTGGGTATTGCTTCTAGTAGCGCTTGGACAGTTGTTGCATGTCCGTGACAAGCAGCTAAATGCAATGCTATTCGGCCATCTTTGTCAGATGTCATCACACAAGCAGCCTTCTCCGCAGCGCTGGGTATTGCTTCTAGTAGCGCTTCGACAGTTGCTGGGTCTCGGTTCCAAGCTGCTTTATGCAATGCTGTTCGGCCATCATTGTCAAATGTCATCACGCAAGCAACCTTCTCCGCAGCGCTGGGTATTGCTTCTAGTAGCGCTTGGACAGTTGTTGCATGTCCGTGACAAGCTGCTACATGCAATGCTGTTTGGCCATCTTTGTCAGGTGTCATCACAAAAGTAACCTTTTCCGCAACGCTGGGTATTGCTTCTAGTAGCGCTTGGACAGTTGCTGCATGTCCGTTCCAAGCTGCTACATGCAATGCTGTTCGGCCATCTTTGTCAGGTGTCATCACAAAAGTAACCTTTTCCGCAACGCTGGGTATTGCTTCTAGTAGCGCTTGGACAGCTGCTGGGCCTTCATTCCAAGCTGCTTTATGCAATGTTGTTCGGCCATCTTTGTCAGGTGTCATCACAAAAGTAACCTTTTCCGCAGCGCTGGGTATTGCTTCTAGTAGCGCTTGGACAGTTGTTGCATGTTCCTTCCAAGCTGCAAAATGCAATGCTGTTCGGCCAACTTTGTCAGGTGTCATCACGCAAGCAAACTTCTTTGCAGCGCTGGGTATTGCTTCTAGTAGCGCTTGGACAGTTGTTGCATGTTCCTTCCAAGCTGCAAAATGCAATGCTGTTCGGCCATCTTTGTCAGGTGTCATCACACAAGCGGCCTTCTCCGCAGCGCTGGGTAATGCTTCTAGTAGCGCTTGGACAGTTGTTGCATGTCCGTTCCAAGCTGCTAAATGCAATGCTGTTCGGCCATCTTTGTCAGGTGTCATCACACAAGCAGCCTTTTCCGCAGCGCTGGGTATTGCTTCTAGTAGCGCTTGGACAGTTGCTGAGTGTCCGTTACAAGCTGCTAAATGCAATGCTGTTTGACCATCTCTATTGGTTATCATTACATATGATCTCTTTTCGTTTTCCGTTATTGTATTTAGCAACGTTGTTGCCATGCTGATCTTTCCATCTTTCACAAGAATATGCAAGGGTGTGCATCCATCATTGTTGATTTCATGTACAATTTTGGGCACTTCTTGACATAGAACTCCCAACACCTTTTGGAACAGCTGCATCCTTTTCATCCCAAGGCTTATGAATCTATTAAAGCTTATGTCAGCTTTAACTTTAAGTAAATATATACATACAGTTGGCTGATCTTCCATTATTGCATAATCAAGGGCACTGTATCCATCGTTGTCTTTGCAGTTGATATATTCCTGATTTGACTGAACTCTCTGGTCATTTTTTAAAATTTTTAACATGTATTTCACTATTTGCTGATGGCCATGCTTAGCAGCATTTATCAAAGGTGTTTTTTTATCATAATTATAAACTATTAGCTTTGCCCCCAGTTCAATTAATATTCGGACTGTTTCTACGTTACCATTGCAGGCCGCAAGATGCATTGCTGTATCACCGTTCAAGTCAGGAATGTTTATCGGATTGCTGATTTGATTTGCCTTTGTTAACGATGCCAGTGAGTCTTTAAAATGATCCAAACAATCCTTGCTGGCAGCAGCATGCAACAATGTTGAACCATGGCCACCCAGATATTGTGTCAGTATTTCTGGATTATTTTTAATTAGAATTGCAATAATATTATTTTTATCTTTGCTTTTTTTAACATAATTGTATAAAAGGTCACAGGAGTACTTCAAATCAGTATTATTTTCTAGCAGATATTTTGCAACTTTAAGGTGGTTGTAAAATATTGCATGGTCAAGTGCAGTCATTCCTTCTCTGTCTGACATATTAATGAAATCAATCTTCCTCAAATGCTCATTTTCAATGTTATTTAAAAACTGAATCACATCCACATGATTTTTTCTTGCAGCAATAATGAACGGTGTCTGTTGATCCAAATTGATTGCTGTGATATCAGCACCAACTTCGACCAGTATTTTAACAACATCTAAATGCCCATAGTAAGCCGCGCAATGCAATGCTGTGTAGTCATCTGAATCGGTACGGTTGACATACAGCTTCTCATTGTCCGTTACTTTCTCTAAGATGTAATTGACAATCTCTGTGCATCCCAATTCAGCCGCAAGGTGCAGAGGAGTGCGATGACGATCGTCGAGGGTTTCAATAGCTTCGGGAAACTCTTTGAGTAGAAGTTTGAACACCTCCAAATGTCCATTAGACTTTCCAATCCCAAGACGAAGGAGTCTACTTATATTTCCTTTGGCAGCCCCTAAGGCTAGTAAGTATTTCACAACGTCTGGGTGGCCGTGAGATACTGCATAATTAAGTGCAGAATATCCATCATCGTCTACAATGTTGATGAAGTCAATTGTTTTGATGAATTTAATTAGGGCTTGTATCACATCAATATTCCCACCAATGGATGCCAAGTGCAAGGTTGTTCTGCCAGCCCCATCAACCGCCAGGAAATCACAATTTCCTAGAAGTTCGATGATTTTAAGATGGCCATTTCTACAAGCAATGTGCAAGGGGGAAAGGAGTTCACCATCAATCTCCTCAATGCTGGCACCTCTTTCGATGAGAAGTTTTGCGACCTTTAAACTGCCGTGCTCACATGCTCTAGCAAGCAACCGATTAAATCCCTCTGAAGCATACTCTACGGGAAGGCCATGGTGTATACAGAAGTCTAAGAGAAGGTGCAGGTCACGCCTGAAAACATATTGCAGCATGATTTCGTCATGGGTATTTTCTTTTGTAACAACGAGATCCTCACTTGCTCTAGTTTTGTCGTATTTTGGAAGTAAAGTGTTGATTGCAGCAAATGATTTGTTGATATCAGCATACCTTAACGGTGATCCCTGCATCACACTGTCTATCTTGTCGAACTTGATTTCGAAGCCAAGAAGTTCATCTAATATTATGTCAATATTAAAGTTTACTTCCTGAGAGTCGTGACCACTAAGAGCTGCCGCCAAATGCAGCGGGGTTCGGCCTCCAAGGTCGGTGGCGTTTACGTTGACTTCTTTATTGGCCAGCAATGCCTTCACTTGCTCGGCATCTTCGTTTAATACCGCGGTGTGCAATGCACAGCCTTTGGCAAGAATGGAGTTGAATATATTGCGAATCACACGAAAGTCAGGTGTATACAAGAATTCTTTTAAGAAATCTGCATTACAAGCAAAATGTTTTGAGAACCACATTGCTACAAAATACTCGGCAAATACCCTGTGTATGAAGGTTGGTTTGTTGTCAAAAATTCCATCAATGATGCCAGTTTTTTCTTTGCCAAGTTTGATATTCTCTTTGAATTTGAAATACTTTTCCGTAAAACTGCTTGTACTCAATTGCTCGAGCTGCTCAACACTCAGAATTACGTTCAGACCTGCTTGCATATGAGATTTATAGCAATCCGCCCTAAATGGGTCAAATAGATCAGGATAGTTTGTATCTTCAGGGGGAATCTTATGTTTGTATTGAACATATATGGCTATTTTTTTTTCAACAAATCTGGTGAGCAAGTCCAGTAAGTCCAGCTTGATGGGAAGATTGGTTTCCTCGACTGACCCAGTGACAAAGTCCTCAAAAACCTCTGCCATCATTCGGGTTTGGAGGGGAATTCCTAAAAAGTTTTTATCTTGGTCTCTGATTGTCTGAGATGTCATCTCAAGCAAGCGGTCAATAAAACTGTCCAGTTCTTCCGCAGACTTGATTGACTTTCCCGACGTGACTGCTGACTCCCGTGCACCTGCCCAGTACTTTTGGAAAAACTTTTTCTGATCACCTTCATTGAATCTGGGAAGTTTCGTTGCAAAGTTTGTGAGATGAGTTTCAAGTTTAATTTGCAGTGAGTTTCGAGAGGTTACCCATATTTTACTTGTCTTTGTTTTCATGAGACTTGATAACAGGTCACAGCTTTCTTCCACATACCTCGGTGCTATCTCATCCAGCCCATCCAAGATTATGGCAATATTTCCAGTTTTCTCCCAGGCCAGCTTTAACAGCAACTGCTCAAGATGCGAATCTATTTTCAGTGCATCCAAAATAAATTGAAATGCATGGCGATGCTTTTTTTCATAGAGTAACTTTGCATGATCATTTTGAGAAATTGCAATTACCCAGAAATGTTTGTGCGCTTCTTTAATTTCCCTTGCAACGTGACGCATTTGGGTTGATTTTCCCATTCCGGGTCCTGCACAGAGCAGAACCACTCTGTATTCAAAACTTTCTATTTCAGGAGAAATTGTTTGTGTCACGTCAATGTGTTCTCGTATTAAATTCAAGTTGCTGCTTTCATGAGAATTCACCCAACACAGCTTACGCTCATTGAGATGCAAGAGGTGCTTTGAATTGTTAAATTTGGATAATCTGAGAACAACAGACTTTGCAGTACCTTTCGGCACAAACAAAACCCAATTCACACTCTGGCGAGGACGAAGTTGCATGGCAGACGCTTCATGAGTTTGGCCATTCCGTAGAAAAACTATGCAACATTCAAAATTTCCAACTGTAAAAATTTTACTCTGAAAGATTGTTTCGCTATTTTCTACAGAAAGAGGTTGAGTTTTCGAGTATTTTTGAAAAGTCTCCTCAACAGTTTGTTGGTTGAGAGATGAGTCAGTTCCAATCAAAATGGACAGAACTTCTGTTTTTGATGAGTAGACAACAGTCATACTTTCGGCAAGTTTAGACTCTAAAAATATGCTTTCTTTTACAACAAAAGCCTGCTCCAGAGTGCGAGGAATGTAGTAACTAATTTCATCAGGCAATATCGGTCCTACTGTCAGCTTAGAACCTTTATCAATGATTTCTAAAATTGATGATGCATCGAAATGATCAAGTTCAGTAGTATGGCTACCAAAGCACTTGCTGAAAGTTGTTTTATGACCTTGGAGATGGAAACTTGTGCTCAAAATTTTGTCTTGAAATTCTTTTTCCAGTTGGGAGAACCAAAACTTGTCTTCTATCTGAACAAGATCCCCATTCTGGCGTGTTACCAATTTACCAACAAGAGACCTGACATTATTTGAGATGACAACAATACATGGAAGATCCCCTGGGGAAATATTGCAAACTTCATTGATTGCAGATAAATGTGATTCACTCAAAATGCTGGCCACAACAATAAGTGTCTTGTATTGTCTACTTTTGCATGCTTGGATCACAGACTCTTTCTTTTCGATCAGGTGTTTGATACCAAAAACCAAGTGTGTCGGGTCATCAAGACCCTGTAGGAACTTTGTCAAGGTCAAACGAGAAGAGCTCTCACTAGACTGGATAAGAGTCAGCGAGGATTTGCAATCAGAAACAATCAAATCTTTGAAACGGATGTCAACTTGATGGAGTTTTTTTTCACCAGTTGAACTAGCCTCAACCTGAGATTTAAGACACGCCTTCGAAAACAAATCACTTTGCTCATTCAATAGAGCTGTAACATTACTATTTTCCCACCAGCCCTTTACCTCCTTAATAAGATTTTCACAAAGACGTTTGACGTCAATTTCTAACTTATTTTTATTCTTCCACTCGGTAAGTTCATTTTCAATGAGCTCATCTAAACCACTCTCCCCTGGCTGACTGGCAAAAATGTAAAAATGTTTTATGAAACTCTTGGCATCGTCGCTAGTCCCCAAGCAATTCACCACATCCTGGTCGCCTTCTAAGCGGAAAATATTGCCGGAGTCGGTGCCGACAAGCTTTTCTAAGGTCCCCATTTCTCCTTTACGATCTTTCCCTAAAGTACCGCTGCGATCTTTTGACAATATGTTGTCTAAGACATTAGAATGTTCTTTAATTTTTTTCATTTCATCTAATCTTGCATTTGTAAAAATGATAAACTTGCAGTCTTCAATATCACCCTCAAACAAAGGCAGTCTCCTAGCTGACAACATGCCTTCTTTTATTTCCTGGTAAGATTTCAGATATTTTTTCAGACTAAAGTCTTTTTTCTCGCCAGCCTCAGTGAACATTTCTCGTGCAATCCACTTTGCGTGCTTCATCTGGATGAAATAAGTGTCCCACTTAACCAAACTTTCTTCCTGCCGGATTTTGAAGATGACGTCGTCAAAGGCACCAGAATGGGCATCGTTACTTCCCAGCCTGAACTTACGGCCACTGTTGATTCCTCGGACGTAGAGAAGGGTGGCCATTTTGAACTCGTATGCTGGACCCCTTGTGGTTGCATAACCGGCTCTCCTTTCATGCGTCTCCTTTATCGCAGCCGCAGTTGGTTCACCTGGTAATTTCCCATGAGTCTTACGATTGGCAAGCGTTACGGTGAAACAAACCTTCAATTTTGATCATACTGGAAAAAGTCACTCAGAACTCATTTATAAATTTCCAAATGATAACAAATGCCTTCCTAACAATAAAGGGGATGTTAATATTTACTTTATATATCGTAGTCTTGTATACGTAGGTTAGAGATATGAAAAGTATTAACGCATTCTTGACAGAGTTGATAGACAGAATTCAGCGAATCTAGAACCGTGCTGTAGGATAGGGAATGGCTTCGTGTTGCTAATTCCCACCGGCTGTTAATGGTCAAAGGTTTAGGGTAGGTGAAGGGTAACCGTAGATTAGGTGGATGGTGATAATTTTTATGACGTAGGGCAGGTGTAGGGTCAGCCAGACTCGGTTCAGGAAACCCAAAGCGCTCCGCCATTTTTTTTCTATTTAAACTACTACATTTTAAGGTACTTAAAACCAATTTGTAAAGAAATTTGGCGAAGTTTATCACCTTGGCCAGCGGTGGAATGGACACGAAGATGGCTCGGCTTGTCTGTGATACAGCTTGGTAGATCAGTAGGATTCTGAAAGAAAACAACAAAAATGATCAAGAGTGTCGCATTCCCGAAACAACTCATTACCCACTGAAAAGATAACTAGGTGTCGTGGGAAAATTGTAATAATTTTATAGCAGCACTGTTGGGTTTAGTTGGCAGTCAATTCCAGATTGCAGGAACCATTCTTTATTAATGGTATAATGTGAATACTAGAGACGTCTCTTGAGTAGAGACGTCGTAGTTTACCCGTAGATTACGGTTGAAAGAACTTGTATCCTGTTCCAGAACGGATTTCCTTTGGAAACTCGCACGGACTCGGAACCTCTCTAACATAATTCCACGACGTGACGACATGGAAAGTTTTCGGAATGCCAGCAGATGGTATGTGCCATATCATCTCGTTCTCGTTGAAAATAACAACTCCATTCGGTATGGTTTCGCTTCTTACTTTCCTTCAATAAGTAGACGTGGCTTGATTGATTGTGTCCAATGTCAATGGAAAGTATGTCCAGAATGTTGACAAATAAATTACTGGGTACAAAAAAAAATACAGAACAGAAAACCAAATTAACCGAGAAATGAATAAATTTCAATGTTAAACCAACTGTTACTTGGTCCACCAGACTAAAATCTTTGCATGGCCCTAGGTGCTGTTCCAGTTCCAGTCAAATTTTAGCATTAATTCACCATAGTTTTTAACGTGTAGAAAATTTATAAAATTAGATACCTAGGAAATTAAATTTTTTACTAAAACATTTTAATGGTAGAAAATACACTAAGGTAAAGATCGACTAGTTTCGACACCCTTGACATGTATTACTATTGTATATTGACTAGTGTATTGTATTGACTAATGTTGTACTTTGACTAATGTATGTTTGCCACCAAATGTACTACATTTTAAGCAAGCTAATAAAATAAAATTGAAAAAAAAGTAACAACGCACCTGTTGGCTGCGGCTGGTTCCTGGCTGCGGCTGCCAGGCTGCACCGGACTTCCCGTTGGTTTTCTTTTTAGACCCTCTGCGGCGACGTTTCTGAAACGGCGGCTCCGGAATGCCAGCGGCATCTTCGCTCGCACGTTTCCTAACCTGAAAGGTTACACATTTTAGTTTCTATACTAATGATCACGAGTTTAATCAAATCGACGAAAGATTACAAATATCGATTCCGAATCGGATGTGATATCAACGAGCCAAATCGAGTTTTGGCATTTCTCAATAGAAATGGTAAAAGCATTTACTACCATTTGCTCAACCTGCTCGCTGCGTAGTCATATCCTAGCTAAAGCGTTTAATTTTAATCGTATGGCCAGCAAGCATGTAGCACTTTAATTTAATATTTGTGACACAACCTATTGCAAGCAAAAGGAAAGAAATGTGCTTTATGTATCCATTGTTCAAAGTTGTAAATAAACTCCTATTCTATTCTTTTCTATTCTAAACTTGCAAAATAGCTGTGGTGAGACGTCATCAAAAAAAAACCTTAATATAAGCGATCTTTTCGGATAATTTTTCATGAACCAGATACCGGCTTTGAAACCGGGTAGTACCAAGGGAAATTTGCTACCCGGTTCCTAACAGAATACCTGGATACCTGACTGCATCATTACTAAATATTTGCTTTTAGCATTTATGCCCTATATGCCTATAGGTAGGCATATAGGTTTGCTTTCAGGCAAAAGAATTAAGCCGTGCTTCCATGAGACTTTGTGAGGTTCCCCGGTCGTATCTAAGGGTTTACACTCGGAAAGAAAGTCAATTGCTCCGTGGAATACAATTAAGGTAGAATCTTTATTTATTTGCCTAAACACAAACGAGACTGACCGGAGACGTATGTTTGGCAGGCAACAAAGTCAGAGGCAGACGAATGCAAACGATGGGGGTGCCGTGATTTGTTGCAACTTTGCGTGCGATATCGTACGCAAATAGAAATGGTTGCTTCCATGAAAATAATAAAGATCGCATTGCATCGCCACGCCATCTAGTAGCACTGATCGGCACATGTCTGACACTTGTCTGCTTCGGCTTTGGTTGTCTGGCAACGCCATTCTGTGAGTTTTTGTGGACCAGAAAATATAATCAAATATGAGCTCTGAACAAAAAATACTGTTATTATGGTTGACGTGGAGAAAAAGAAGGAGAGCTGATTGGAAGTTTTGGGTGAGGGACATTTTCCTGGATTGCCCAAACCAGGGAAATTATTATTCTTTGCTCGCTCTAATGAGGTGAAGGGATCCTGAGCTGCATCACATGTATTTGAGGATGTCTCCAGCGCATTTTGATTATTTGCTGGGATTAGTTAGTCCTCTTATCCAGAGGAAACAGAGAGACCGCCCCACCATCCACCGTCCGCGCACGTACTTCTTCAATAAGTTGCTCAATCGAAAACTCCATTTCACAATCAATGAAAATAATAATAAGTATTTGAACAAGTGGAGCGGCACGTGGTCGATGAATAATTTAAATTCTACCGGAATAAGTATTGGAGCGATCCTGGCGGCTTGTGGATGAAGTGACACTACTTCCGCCGCAACGCAGCATCGCATGCAATTTTATTCAACTTTGCTGAACTTTTTAGCTCTGCGTTGCTGCGGCAAAATATCGCAGACTACTCGACTGTGATTGGCCAATAGCCCAAGATGGCGGAATATTTTCCGCCATGTTTGCGTGCGTGCGAATAAATTCGAATTAGGCTTATTTAATAACTTAGGCTTTAGCCTTGTTGGCTTATAATTAATTGAAAAAAAATCAAAACATAAATTAAAAGGCGTAGCTACACACTTAGTGCCGTAAGCACGGGCTCGGCTGCTGGTAACACTCTCGGAAGGATTCCAAACATTTATGAAAAAAATCCTGCGCATTGTTCGTGCGCTATTTCGCACTTTGCAACACATTTGGGATTTAAGCACAGGAAGACGCAGACTCTATCTATAAGAGTGGGTCATGATATCCACGTACCGACCCTTGGTACCGGTAGGGATGTTCCTAAATACCTTGGTCAGACTGTCACTGGGAACTGCAACTTTGCTAAGTGGCTCTTCGATTCCATCTTCGCCAGCGTCAGCGTCATTCCTTCCAGCAGAAGTTCTCTTCATTTCAAAGGTCACCGAGTGTACGTGACGTGGAATGTAATCGGAGAAACTAGGAAGAAACAGAGACAGATTGAAAAATATTGATTTTGTTTGGAATAATCCACATTATATAATTTTTACAAGCTATTAATATTATTTGCAGATTAGAGGCACTCTTCTTATAAAATAAATAGTTTAAATTACTGAAAGTTACCACTTTATTTCATAAATTTGGCAAACATTGTTTGGGTGAATATTTTTTCCTCCACACCAAGAAGCCATCAAGAGGGCACAAAATTAGTAAAATAATTAAATGATGAAATAATTAAACAAAAAAATATGATTTAGTAGATGTGAATATTTTTAATAACTACTTCTTTCAATTGATCCTTATTTAAAATGCGATGAAAATGCCATTACAGATTATTGGGTCGTTTTCACTTGGTGAAATTATCAATATAATACCACCCAATGTCCTGTCCGATTTCATCAGCAAAAGTTTTGTGTTGAAAGCCCGTTGAAAGTCAGTGAAAGTGGCAAAATTGTTGTTTTCATTAGGCAGAGGATAGTGACTACTCTCCATTAGAGTGAGGAATTTCATGAACAGTTTATCTGATTGCATGCTTGATGAATGTTTCAATTACATTAGCTTGCACTATCTTTTTTGGCAATGGCATAGAACACGAATCGATGCTTCTTTTTTGTCTAACTGATCTACTATGTGGCGGTTCGTGTTTCGAAAAAGAGAAGAAGCACAAATTATATTTTTGATCCATAAGAAACCAAATAAACCACAAGTTATCTGTGGAGGTCTATTTTTCAGACAGCGCGTGGGTGACCGTACCATGTGCGTAATAAATACGATTTCAGGGAACGACCTAACCTACAATAATCGGCAATACAGTGAGTTCCTTACTTTGCTTTCTGCGAGTCAGGCACACATCGAAGATACGCTTATCTTCATCTAATCTTCAAGTCTGGTCTTGCGGTCACCAACTACCGATAGCATTGAATTTGGAATTCAATGCCGATAGCTTTCAAATTATGCACACGCGTTACGAAAATCAAGACATTTCGTAATTCAATGATTTGCGAGGCGCAATTCGGATTAACATTTACAATAAATAGTATCGATCAAGGATCACACGGACATAACACAATGTACGGAATACTAACGTAGATCACGGCTTCAGCACTCTTCTAACGCAAACCGAAACAGGACGACTTTATTTATCAAAACTTGTCTTTACAAAAATCCCTTGGCAACTTGGCTTGCCGGGCGGCGGCATGTCACTTCGGCGGACCTCGGGCCACTTCGGCCCAGCGTCCTTAGAACCAGCCGATTCCATCGGCTCTGCAACAATTTACTTTTGAATTTTGCCTGGCGGATATGAACCCCGAACTTTGTAGGGATTTTTTTTTTGTTGTTATACATGCAATACCGGTATTATTACCGGTAACATGATGTTAAAAATAAAAAAAACCAAACAACATTTCATATTAGGAAACAAAACATCAATTTCCTTAGCAGTTGTTTTTATATCTGTACATGTATAAATACAATCAAATTGGTACACTCTCAATTTACTCCCCAAATATTTATGAATCGATCTTTAAAAATAAAAGTCAACGACGTAAAAACTACTAAATGAATCGTATTATCCCGAATTTCCCTCGAAATTCAGCCCACAATGAAGTCCCAGGGAGCTTGGAACAAGATCAGATTGGCCAACACGGCCGTGGCAAACTCTTGGAAGAGTCTATCTTTTCTCAACGAAGTCTCTTCGTAGTCGGGTTTGCTCGGCGGACCGACAGCATAGTGGCCCTCTTCTACAACCTCTCTCCTGCAGCCAAACAGCTCACTGGACATCCCTGTCAAGCAAGTAAGCAATAGCAAATATCTCATTGTTAGAAATTAAATATTTAGGTACTGTGCAACGAATATTTGATAGAATTTGGATTGAATGGAATAGGTGTGTTATGAAATGACTGCTTAGGGCGACGTGAGACAGCAAAACCAACCGGAAAAAAACTGTTTTCAGCGTAGGAATTACCTATCTACGGTTTAATCGCTCTGTTTTAGTTACGAGATGTGCGAACAACTATTTAGATTTCAATAAATAATAATCCACCAAGTTTTACTCCCACTATGTGCAAAGTTCCAAAGTTCCATTGTCCAAAGTTGTAGATAAACTCCTATTCTATTCTATTCTATTCTATTCTATATCAAATCCGAATCAACTTAGAGGTTATGTACACTTACGTATCACGAGAATTCCGACGGCTAAGCCCACTGCAAATCTTTCCGCTCGAATTGTATTATCGGTCATCTTAATCCCCGATCCAATTCCCGATTCGAGTGTTCTTTTCAACCTCTGCAAGACAAATGGGTCGAAAAATGAAAGAGTGAAATTTAAAAAGAAGATAATCTTATCAGAGGGTTTGTCACTAAGTAAAAAGTTACCTTCGATGTGCTGACGTTTTTCCGCGAATAAACTGCGTTACAAATACAGAAGTGGTATTAAAATATTGTTAGTAGCAAGAATAAAAACAGAAAACGCAAGACACCAAGCAAATATTAAGCTTCTTGGATCACCAAGAATGCTCAATTTTTTTTTTATATTTGCCAGAGCCAAAGATAATAATATTTTCTGTTAATAAATTATGCCAATAAATTTATTTGCTCTTATAGTTAAATTTTCAAAAACAGAAACTTGCAAATCTCTTTTCTCTAAACTACAGTAAAATTAATCCATGGGACTTTTAACACAACATTCACAAACAACAAGGTATACACTACAACTCCAACTTATTTTCAAATACGTGCTGCCTTTTTATGAAGTTGATCTTTAAGACCGGCTTATCTTTGCTACTGAGTTCAGAACACAATGTTCACAACATCGTAGCTGTTAAAATCTTATGAGAGACGTTGCCTATTATTTAAATTTTGCAGCGGCATTGGCTGCTTAGTGCAAATTAAGAAAGAAATAAAACAGTTCCTAAAATGGAACCTAATCCAAAACAATCATCAGATCGGAGTGGAGTGTGTTCGGTTCTGCTCTGGTTAAATGTGTTTGCGGTCCTGAAAAGTACCCTGACGATTGTCGACGTTTCGTCCACGTTGGCGCGGACATGGCGCGGACATGGCGCGGACATGGCGCGGACATGGCGCGGACATGGCTCGGACATGGCGCGGACATGGCGCGGACATGGCGCGGACATGGCGCGGACATGGCGCGGACATGGCGCGGACATGGCGCAGAAGATGTCCGCGCCAACGTGGACGAAACGTCGACAATCGTCAGGGTACTTTTCAGGACCGCAAACGCATTTAACCAGAGCAGAACCGAACACTCTCCAGTCCGCCAACCACGGCTCTGAACCACTCCGCATTTTCAATCAACAGATCATTTCACAAACATAGTACACATGACAGTTTTCAACAGTTACTTGCCAGATCTCATTTTTATTTTTACATATCTTAATTTTTTACAGAGATCACGACATACATTGACTTCAAGGTATTTAAAAGATAAAAGCGTAATAACAATTAATTAAAAAAAAAAATAATAATTCAGTAGTATATCCACTACCTATATAAAAAAAGCACAGACATTTTATATTAATTACACAAAAATATTAATCGATTAACCGAGATTATACATAATCCTAACTTTCCTATGTTTTCATCTCCAAAATCATCTTTGCCCGTATGAAATATTTATTAAAAATGGTATGTAATATATAAATCCAGGACTAAAATGGACAGATTCATTAAGTCAAGAAGCATATGCTGAAGCAAAATTCAAACAGAGACTAGAGTTTCAATTATGATCCTGTGATTACAAATTTTAAGTACCCTCACACCTATATTTTTACTTTAGAAGGAATTGGCAAAAAGTTGACAAAAGTTGACTTTCCTCGGCAACACGTTGACAAGACATCGGAAAGAACCTCAACCACTATTTTACTACTACGTTAAGAACACAGAAACGGAACTAATATCCAACCAAATATATCTATCCAGAAAAACGCGCTGTGGCTTTACTAGCGCCAGGTTGTTTACAGCGGAGCGTTGCTGTTGTGGCTTTACTAGCGCTGGGTTGTTTACAGTGAAGCGTTGCTGTTGTGGCTTTACTAGCGCCGGGTTGCTTACAGTGGAGCGTTGCTGTTGTGGCTTTACTAGCGCTGGGTTGTTTACAGTGAAGCGTTGCGCTGTGGCTTTACTAGCGCCGGGTTGTTTACAGTGGAGCGTTGCTGTTGTGGCTTTACCAGCGCCGGGTTGTTTACTGTGGAGCGTTGCGCTGTGGCTTTACTAGCGCCGGGTTGTTTACAGTGGAGCATTGCGCTGTGGCTTTACTAGCGCCGGGTTGCTTACAGCGGAGCATTGCGCTGTGGCTTTACTAGCGCCGGGTTGTTTACAGTGGAGCGTTGCGCTGTTGTGGCTTTACTAGCGCCGGGTTGTTTACAGTGAAGCGTTGCTGTTATGGCTTTACTAGCGCCGGGTTGTTTACAGTGGAGCATTGCGCTGTGGCTTTACTAGCGCCGGGTTGTTTACAGTGGAGCGTTGCGCTGTGGCGTTACTAGCGCCGGGTTGTTTACAGCGGAGCATTGCGCTGTGGCTTTACTAGCGCCGGGTTGTTTACAGTGGAGCATTGCGCTGTGGCTTTACTAGCGCCGGGTTGTTTACAGTGGAGCGTTGCGCTGTGGCTTTACTAGCGCCGGGTTGTTTACAGCGGAGCGTTACGCTGTGGCTTTACTAGCGCCGGGTTGTTTACAGTGGAGCGTTGCTGTTGTGGCTTAACAAGCGCCGGGTTGTTTACAGTGGAGCGTTGCTGTTGTGGCTTTACTAGCGTCAAAATCAAAATCGGCGTCAAAATCGGAGTTAGTCGAGTTGGCGTGTGATTGCAGCATAGCGTCACTAGATTCACCGCCTTCTATGTTCATTCATAGTCCTGTTTCTATCTCCATGGAGCCACGTTATAATCGGGGTTAGTCGAGTTGTTGGCGTGTGATTGCAGCATAGCGTCACTAGATTCACCGCCTTCTATGTTCATTCATAGTCCTGTTTCTATCTCCATGGAGCCACGTTATAATCGGGGTTAGTCGAGTTGTTGGCGTGTGATTGCGGCATAGCGTCATTAGATTCACCGGCTTCTATGTTCATTCATAGTCCTGTTTCTATCTCCATGGAGCCACGTTATAATCGGGGTTAGTCGAGTTGTTGGCGTGTGATTGCGGCTAAATACTAATTAAGCTAGTCAATTCGGATCACTCACCAGCATTGATAGTAGATACGACGAAGTCCTTTTTTTGGCAATGACAGTATGTCCACTTCACCCATCAGCGTCCACCAAACTGAATCTAACAACATGCCACCACAAGTCAATATGTCAAACTTGTCTCAAATCAGTTTCAACGAGAATTACAAGTTCCTTAAACTACTCGACGCCAAACTTTTGTATATATTTCGACCAAACTTTCCAGATATGTTAAACCTTATAACACACCGACTGTGTAACAATTGCATTGCTGCAAACTTACGTCAACCACAGTTTAGTGGTGCTTAAACGTTTTTGCAGTTTTTTTCCCCACCAATTCTATTATGCTACTCGAGAGCTTGAATAGCATCAATCAACGGTACTGAAGCCACAACGTTCGCCACTCGCAACCCGCTCCTGCCGCCCTTCCCCGGCAAGCTACGCCAGAGTACTGACCTCTCGCTGCATTCACGCGGGTAAACAACCCGACGATCAGCTGATCTCTCAGCTGATGATCCCCAACGTTGACTTCCTTCCTCCATGCTGCATGATGCTTGCTGATGTTTTACTTTATTATCAAACAAAATATCGATATCGTTATCAAATACAGGTATACGTATTTGGGAATTGATATTTCTTTATAATACATAATGAATATCTGCCATGAATGCAACGAGTATTTGCCTTCGGTTCGAATCGCGCTGGATTGCTGATGTTTCTGTGCTGTGTTGATATCCTCGCTGTCCATGGCGATACCGACATAGGGCTTCAAAAAGGTTGATTTTAATTGCGTTCTGTTTTGAATTGCGATTTGATAACGATGATTTAACAATATAAATGGTTGAATAAAAAATTAGCCAGGTTGATTTAATGCGACAAAAACTGGTAGAACTGTAAGAAAGCAACGTGAAAATGTAGTTTTCAAAGGAATTTCTCAACTTACAACAATTAATTAAATTTTAACACAGTACTTGAAAATAACACAGTGTCTTCTTAAGGATTGGTTAATATTAGTGAAGATTTAATTTATCTAGTTGCAAGAAACCGCAAACACGAAAAATAACTTCAAACGAACGTCATAAAAGCGGAATTTTAATAATAAGTGCTAAACAAATAAAAACATATTTTTTAACGTCATTCACAGCTCAAGTACGACTATCTGGCGTACGTGATGAACATCGGCCCCGACGGTGGCATCATCGGCACCGTCAAAGACGTCACCTTCGACGTCGACATCCTCGTCAACCTGACTTCCGGCGAGTCCCGAGTCGATCACCTCAACATCCTCAGCACCGGGTGAGACTTTGCCGTCAATCGTAGCAGCGTGGCAACACTAGCAACACTAGCGACACCGGTGTTTGCTGGCATTAGGCAAGGCACATAGTAATGCCAACAATCGTAGCAGCGTGGCAACACTAGCATCACTAGCGACACCGGTGTTTGCTGGCATTAGGCAAGGCACATAATAATGCCAACAATCGTAGCAGCGTGGCAACACTAGCAACAGCAGTGACACCGGTGTTTGCTGGCATTAGGCAAGGCACATAGTAATGCCAACAATCGTAGCAGCGTGGCAACACTAGCAACAGCAGTGACGCCGGTGTTTGCTGGCATTAGGCAAGGCACATAGTAATGCCAACAATCGTAGCAGCGTGGCAACACTAGCAACAGCAGTGACACCGGTGTTTGCTGGCATTAGGCAAGGCACATAGTAATGCCAACAATCGTAGCAGCGTGGCAACACTAGCAACAGCAGTGACACCGGTGTTTGCTGGCATTAGGCAAGGCACATAGTAATGCCAACAATCGTAGCAGCGTAGCAACACTAGCAACAGCAGTGACACCGGTGTTTGCTGGCATTAGGCAAGGCACATAGCAATGCCAACAATCGTAGCAGCGTAGCAACACTAGCAACAGCAGTGACACCGGTGTTTGCTGGCATTAGGCAAGGCACATAGTAATGCCAACAATCGTAGCAGCGTAGCAACACTAGCAACAGCAGTGACACCGGTGTTTGCTGGCATTAGGCAAGGCACATAGTAATGCCAACAATCGTAGCAGCGTGGCAACACTAGCAACAGCAGTGACACCGGTGTTTGCTGGCATTAGGCAAGGCACATAGTAATGCCAACAATCGTAGCAGCGTAGCAACACTAGCAACAGCAGTGACACCGGTGTTTGCTGGCATTAGGCAAGGCACATAGTAATGCCAACAATCGTAGCAGCGTGGCAACACTAGCAACAGCAGTGACGCCGGTGTTTGCTGGCATTAGGCAAGGCACATAGTAATGCCAACAATCGTAGCAGCGTGGCAACACTAGCAACAGCAGTGACACCGGTGTTTGCTGGCATTATGCAAGGCACATAGTAATGCCAACAATCGTAGCAGCGTGGCAACACTAGCAACAGCAGTGACACCGGTGTTTGCTGGCATTAGGCAAGGCACATAGTAATGCCAACAATCGTAGCAGCGTAGCAACACTAGCAACAGCAGTGACACCGGTGTTTGCTGGCATTAGGCAAGGCACATAGCAATGCCAACAATCGTAGCAGCGTAGCAACACTAGCAACAGCAGTGACACCGGTGTTTGCTGGCATTAGGCAAGGCACATAGTAATGCCAACAATCGTAGCAGCGTAGCAACACTAGCAACAGCAGTGACACCGGTGTTTGCTGGCATTAGGCAAGGCACATAGTAATGCCAACAATCGTAGCAGCGTGGCAACACTAGCAACAGCAGTGACACCGGTGTTTGCTGGCATTAGGCAAGGCACATAGTAATGCCAACAATCGTAGCAGCGTAGCAACACTAGCAACAGCAGTGACACCGGTGTTTGCTGGCATTAGGCAAGGCACATAGCAATGCCAACAATCGTAGCAGCGTAGCAACACTAGCAACAGCAGTGACACCGGTGTTTGCTGGCATTAGGCAAGGCACATAGTAATGCCAACAATCGTAGCAGCGTAGCAACACTAGCAACAGCAGTGACACCGGTGTTTGCTGGCATTAGGCAAGGCACATAGTAATGCCAACAATCGTAGCAGCGTGGCAACACTAGCAACAGCAGTGACACCGGTGTTTGCTGGAATTAGGCAAGGCACATAGTAATGCCAACAATCGTAGCAGCGTAGCAACACTAGCAACAGCAGTGACACCGGTGTTTGCTGGCATTAGGCAAGGCACATAGTAATGCCAACAATCGTAGCAGCGTGGCAACACTAGCAACAGCAGTGACACCGGTGTTTGCTGGCATTAGGCAAGGCACACAGTAATGCCAACAATCGTAGCAGCGTAGCAACACTTTCTTCTTGAATTCTAGCTCGCTGGATGTGAAATTGACCGGAACCATCATCATCGATGCAATTGCCAACGCCATTGCTGACGTCATCACGTTCCTCTTCAAGGGTGTCATCATGGACCTGATTGCTTTGACGCTCAAGATCGTCATCAACAGTGTCTTGCAAAACATGGGCGTGCCTTCAACGCCGCCGCCCTTTGAACTTGAGATGTCTTAGGTCTTGACCATCTTGCTCGTCTTGGTCCTTAACATTGAAATTGTATTTTTAAGTGGAGGTAGTCCCTGGCGCAAGCGATCGTTTAGTAGAACTATCTTTATAAGATTGTATTGAATTATTTTTATCGTGACTTGTATATCTTTAAATATCTGTAATTGTGTGAGGATTAATCAATCAATTAAGAAAGAATACTGAATTTATTTATTTATCCGTAACCCCTGCTTTGAGATGGTAGTTGCACTTGGAAATGCAAGCCTATTATTGATCTTTTATTAGATTTTAGGATAAAATTTATAACGACGCCTTTCGGGGATTTTCTAACCGTGGAACTGATGTCAAAAACCAGAGAAATGTTGCCAGGATTTCACAAAATTTTAGGCTGGCAACACAATAATATTTTCTCATCGTATTTGCTTCAGCAAATGGGGGAAAAAACACATTCAAAATGAGAAAAAATTCGCCTGATTATCGTAAGTGGCGAATTCAGTTCAAAGCCAATGCCTTCATCTCTGATAAAGCACAAATAAATACTTCCAGTCTGTCTTTCATGTTGGCGGAACCAGAGGTTACAGCTGGGCCAGGATTGGTCAGCTCAAGTCACGTGACCAACGGCTACAACTACTTTTAAAAGTCTTCACTAAAAAATGTTGCAACAATGATGTGTAGGTATCAAGTGCAACACAGCGCCTCTCTGCACAAGGCGACAATAGCAGGCCATTGTTGGTGACACATACGACGCTGTTACAAGGCTAGGCTAGGCAGCGTGGAGCCAGCCTCCCAGACGACTCTCAAGTACTATCACGTCAAGTACTATATCAAGCACTTTCAAGAACAATCAAGTACGGCCGTCAAGATGTCGGCTGCCAGAACGCGGTGACGCTCGCGAGTCCGACGCCGACGCCGACGCCGACGCCGACGCCGGGTCGTTGGCGTTCGGGCGGACGCCGCGGGAGCCAAGTACCGTAGAAAAAACCTGTTCAATCTCAAAGAAAAATTACGTCAGGTACCCACTGGACGTACTGCGAAGTATGGAAAAAATATTAATAATCTCTGCTAAATAACAAAGGAAGACAGGGAAATCGCAACCCGAATTGCTCTGCCTGGCTTTAGCGAGTGGGTATCATGACGTTGCTTTGATTGGATGGAATTGGTGTATTTGACTGAAGTACTCAACAGTTGAGCAAGATTCAAGATCATCGTACAGCCACTCATGCCGCAATTGTCGCAGTACATCAAACAATCCGTTATCTGAATTCCAAGTAAATTTTAAATGCGATTTTTCCCACACCCTAGCCGATTGCACAATGTGCTTTTCACGGCCAGAAGGTCTAATTTTGGAGTGTCTTCCGTGCTCTAGAATATAAATAAGAGCTACGACGAGGTTCTGAAGTCAGTGAGATTCGTTGTGGGACTTGACCTGATGTCAGTCATGTTGTGCGCTATTATTTTGGCGCTGGCATTTGGCTCTTTGGGCGTCGTTGGCTCCGAAGTCGTCACCGATGTCGTCATCGATGTCGTCACCGAGGACGCAGCCGGGACGGCGTTCAATTCGACCTCCAAGTGAGCAGTTTAATCTTAGGGGCAGCCAGCTTTAATAATATCAAACAAAAATCTGAATTTTTTAAATTAATTGTTTCATGTATTATAAAATTGCGACTTAAATTTGCGGAGTGATTTCGGTTATTCTCAGCTTGGATCCTGTAATATTCGCAGCGCATTTCTTTTAAGACTTTTCTTGGCAATCAGATTTGACTGTATTTTTCGAATTTCAGTCTACCTGGCCAAACTTATGAATAAACTTTGATGCAGCTATCCAGATTGTAATACTTCATAACATCTCATTTATTTCTCCATTTAAAACTAAAATTGCATTGAAAACGACGTTTGTATGTTGATTTCCTAACGTTTCTTCCACTAAAATCTAAATCAATTCTAACTCAACGTAAAGATCCATTAATATAATATAGTTCATTCAACATAGCGCTCCTCCACAAAGCCCCAGTAAGTCACAGATAGCAAATGCCAAGCAGAATTGTTTCCATTTAAAAACCACGTGACTTCGCCTTTTATCCACATTGGTTTCATGAATACAAAAATAATACAACAACTCATCCGTTCATCAACCTTATATAATTTACAAGAGGGTTGATTTTCAGCTGTTTTTGTACGTATCTGGTTATCTGGGTATCTGGGGTTGTCTTCCATTATTCTTTTATAGAAACGGTGAAAAATGGACGAAAATTAGTGGGTTTTTTTTCAAAACCTTTGATATTCTCTTCCCAAATTATTTTTCGTTTTCGAGCGAGATCTGTGACCTTTTTCTTATTTAATTTTGAAGAAATCTGATTTCGTCTAGGCTGAAAAAAAAACAAATGCAACCGACGGCCGGCCAAAATGCATCCACTATAAAAATGGAAAATATCACTATAGCACTGGAATATTCAACAAGTACACAGTAGTTAACAATTTCATGCAATAAAGACACATTGCGTCACTAAACCTCTTGCCTCGCACGCGCATTTTGCCCCATGGGCATATTGTTTGCCCTTTGGGCATATTGATGTTGTTTTGCATGTTTTTCTATGCCCTATGGGCATATTTTTGCCTTATTGGCATAGGGTTTTGCCCTATGGGCATATTGACATATAATTTTGCCAGAATTTTGCCCTATGGGCATATCGTTTTGCCTTATTGGCATAGGGTTTTGCCCTATGGGCATATTGGCATATAATTTTGCCAGAATTTTGCCCTATGGGCATATCGTTTTGCCTTATGGGCATAGGGTTTTGCCTTATTGGCATAGGGTTTTGCCCTATGGGCATATTGACATGTGAATTGGGCGGCATTTTGCCCTATGGGCATATTTTTTGCCCTAGGGGCATAGTTATGCCTTATGGGCATAGGGATTATGCCTTATGGGAATAGGGTTATGCCTTATGGGCATATTGACATAAAATACTGCAGCTTTTTGCCCTACGGGCATAGCTTTGCCCTATGGGCATATACATGCCCTATGGGCATATTTTTTTGCCCTCGGGGCATATCTTTGCCCTAGGGGCATAGGGTTTTGCCTTATGGGCATATTGACATATAATTTTGGCAGCGTTTTGCCCTATGGGTATAGCTTTGCCCTATGGGCATATACATGCCTTATGGGCATATTTTTTGCCCCAGGGGCATAGTTATGCCTTATGGGCATAGGTTTTGCCTTATGGCATAGGATTTTCCTGAGGGGGAAACATGCCATCATATGAACTAAAAAAAAAAAAAATTAATTTAAAAAAAAGTATAAGGAGTAACCACATAGTGCCGGAGGCACGGGTCTCCGCTGCTAGTCTCTCCTATAAATATCACTATTTAATTTTATATTTTCTTCCCTTTTGGTAATTCAGAAATATGTATAATTGCTTCGTTTGTTTATTAAATTTTCACTGGGCCTCTTTTCATTCCTATTTCGATCGGAAGAAATATTTTACGACTCTGGTTTTCATAAAAATGTCTCTAGTAAGTGTTGAAAAAAGTTTCCTGCAATTGTTTTCTGCCTAAACTGTAATTATGGATTTTATCAGTGTGATAATTTTACATAAATTTTGAAGCTGTCCTCTCATGACCTCCCAAGACTTCGATCAATCACATCTCCAGGTATCTGTACGAACAAAATGCAACCTTCTACGCTCGGTATTCCTCCCGTAAACCTCAAAATAATGGGACATAAGAAGCCATCCCCACGCGTTTTCACATAACATTGCCAAGCCAAACATCACATAACAAACTGTCTCGATAATAAACTTATTTTAACACTGAAATTAGATGAAGAGCCTAGGACATAGATAAAGATTCAGATTTAGACTTTTCAAGAACTCATCTTATCTAGATTCCTTCACACGAATTTAGTTTAAGGTGAAACGTAAATGGGGAGGTGCTATGTTTCAAACTTTCAACAACAAACTCTAGAACAGTGTCCAAACGCTTTACCCACACGAGTATCTTCTAGCATTTGACTTGTGGGACTTAAGTATTGCAGATAATATTAATAATACAGTTGTAACATAGGTTGGCAACCCTGCGAGGTTGAGGGGATTGGCAGGACTGTAGTCCTGGGTTCGAGAGTGAGTGTGGACTGATGGAAGACTCGAGGCTGACGAGTAATAAACGTGTGATATTCAATCGATAAATACCTGTAATTATTGGTGCCATCCGAGGACGTGGGGACCCGTGCTACATTGGTGACAGCGCTGGGATTAAGACAGTGTAAAATAGATCGCGGGACACGTGTGGATGAACGTATTTTTATCGAGGTTATTGGCTGACCGGTCGGGCACTTGAAGAAACAAAGTTGCGTGTGAAGTGAAGATATCGTGATAACTTGTTGTGGGGTTCGCGAGGGAAATGGCTCGCAGAGTGCTGCCCGAACGTTTCACGGGGGACGGAGAATTCGAAGAATTTAAGTTCCAGTTTGAGCGTGCGGCGAAAGTAAACAAGTGGGACGAGGATGAGAAATGCTTATATCTAGGCCTATGTCTGACAGGGAACGCTTTGAAGGCATTTCGTGCTCTAGCCAGTGCAGTGCAAGACAATTACATTCAGGCGATTGCGGCGCTAGAGACGAAGTTTCAGCCCAAGGAGAAGAGCGAGGTTTACAAAATACAATTCGAAACACGTGCGCGTAACCAGGGCGAGGAGTTGTCGGCCCTAGCGACGAACCTCGAACTACTTGTACAGCGTGCATACCCCGGACTGCCTCTCGAGGCGCAGGATGATTTGACAAAAGCCAGATTTTTGGCATGCCTTGACCCGTCGATCCGGCTCGCTTGCCGTCAATCGAGGCCGAAGAACTTGCAAGAAGCCGTCGGCGTCGCCTACGAGATTGAAGGCATGAACATGCGTGAAGGTCTTGCGGCCAAGAAACAATGCTCGTGCATTCAACCGAGTGCTCGAAGCGAGGAACCAGTGTGTGCGGTAGTCGGGAACACGACCAGTAACGACCGGATGGCTGAACTGTTGCGAGCCAATGTGACTGCCATGCAGAAGATGACCGAGGCGCTGCAGGAACTGCGGGGGAGCGCGAGTGCGACGGGTTATCAACGTGATCGGCGTCAACGCGTTTGCTACGGCTGTGGAAAACCGGGCCACTTCAAGGCGCAGTGTCCGAACAGTGTCGCTGGAACTGGACAGTCAGGGCGGCAGAATACGGGAAACTGGCGGGGGCTGGCGCCGGAGTAGAGTCGCCAGCCGCAAATAAGAAAACTATGCATAGTGACGTATCCTGCGTGGACATAGAATCGGCTGTGTTTATAATGGGGCAGATCGGAAACAATGAAATGCTAATTCTCGTCGACACGGGCGCAGCGTTCTCCATCATCCGAGAAGATTTGTGGTTACGGACCAAACTGCAGGACCAACAACTGCAAGAGGTGGGGCAAATTCCTCGAGTGGTAAATGCAAGTGGCGACGCCATAGACTTCCGAGGACGTTGTGAAGTAAGCGTAAAAATAGCAGGACAGATATACATACATCCTATGTTAATAGTGCGCAAACTCTCCCAGGCGTGTTTACTGGGGGCGGATTTCCTAAGGAAAAATAAACTAGACGTCGTGATGTCTAGGGAAACAATTCGGTTGCCAGGTGGTTTGGAGGTCCCCATTGCGTGTGTAAGTTCCCCGGTGGTTTCGGCAGTGACACTGGACAAGAATACGATGGTACCTGCGGAATCGGAAGTGATCATCCGAGGAGTGTGCAAAGAACCGCCAATTAAGGGGGCCATTGGGTTGTTAGAACCAAGTGTAAATTTGGCACAGCGGCATGATGTAATCGCCGCCCGCAGTGTTGCATATGCCTCACAAAGTATCCCTGTACGACTCATGAATCCGGGGAACAAAACAATTACTCTTTACAAGGGGACAATTCTCGGAACATTCGAACCATGTGTGGTAAAGGAACAGGCAAATCAACCTGTTGAAGTATCAGCGACAACCAAGTGCAGTGTAGGTTCAAATCTGTTCGACCTACGAACCATGGCGCCAGGGGATCGTAGTCTACTCAGTCCATTACTGGATGAGTTCAGTGACGTTTTCTCGCGGGGACCAGATGACATTGGACGCACTAGCCTGGTTTATCACAAAATCATAACTCGTGACGCTGTACCAATCCGCCAACCACCAAGGAGAGTGCCAATTCATCGCCGAGAACAGGTTGGGGAAATGATCAAGAGCATGCAGAAGAATAGGATCATCGTACCCTCAGAATCACCGTGGTCTAGTCCAGTGGTGTTGGCGATGAAGAAGGACGGGAGTCTACGGTTTTGTGTGGATTTTAGACGTCTAAATGACGTAACAGTGAAAGACGCATATCCACTACCGCGGATAGACACGATCCTGGAGACCGTCGCCGGTGCAAGATATTTTTCGACTCTGGACCTAGCGAGCGGCTACTGGCAGGTAGAGATTGCTCCAGAAGATAGACAGAAGACAGCTTTCTCCACTGGAAATGGGCTATGGGAATTTAATGTACTGCCGTTCGGTTGTTGCAACGGACCGGGAACGTACCAGCGCCTGATGGACCGCGTTCTCGCGGGACTACAATGGGAAACTTGCGCGGTGTACTTAGATGATGTGATCGTTTGGAGCGCAACAGTTCAAGATCATATGGCCCGGTTGCGTGAGATATTCACGAGGTTACGTGAAGCACACCTTAAACTCCAGCCTTCGAAGTGCCAGTTTCTAAAGAGCGAAGTTTCGTTCTTGGGCCATCGTATATCGGAGGCTGGCGTCGCTACGGATCCCGACAAGGTAGGGGCAGTTCGTAATTGGCCAACACCGATGAATGTGGAACAACTGCGCACTTTCGTAGGGTTTGCGTCGTACTACCGCCGTTTTGTTAAGGGGTTCGCTGATATCGCGGCTCCGTTGCATAGACTTACCCAGAAAGGATTAAAATTCGCGTGGAGTGATGCGTGTAACGATGCGTTTAACCAGTTACGTCAGAAACTAAGCACAACGCCAGTTCTCAGTGCGGTTCGCCACGACGGAGACTTTGTGTTGGACACAGACGCGAGCGATACGGGGCTGGGTGTCGTACTCAGCCAACTTCAAGATGGACAGGAGAGGGTTATCGCCTATGCCAGTTGTGGCCTTACCAAACGAGAACGGCAATACTGTGTGACCCGTCGCGAATTGTTAGCCGTTGTGTATGGAACCAAATATTTCCGACATTATCTCCTGGGTCGGCCCTTCTTGATAAGGACGGATCACAACTCGCTTCGGTGGCTACGTAGTTTTAAGAATCCGGAGGGACAAGTGGCCCGCTGGTTAGAGCGGCTGGCTGAGTTTGAATTCACAATCCAACATCGCCCTGGGAAAAGCCACGCCAACGCAGACGGATTGTCTCGTTTATGCCGGCAGTGTGGGCAGGAGGCGGAGGAGCAGACCACGTTACCAGTTTCCAACATCACGCCCGAAGAGACAGTGAATAAATGGAATCCCGCCTGGACTGTTGGAGAAGTTCAACGAAGCCAAGAAGAAGATGCCGACATCTCGGTCATCAAGAAATGGCTTCGAGAAGGCCCGCGACCATCACAGCAAATGGTATCTGGCCACGGGACTGTAGTGCATAGCTTGTGGGCCCAATGGGATCGGTTGATCCATAGTACGAGTGGCGTACTTTATCGTCGGTGGACGGAAGAAGGACGCGTGGTCAAGTACCAACTTGTGACTCCAAGAACATTCCGAGAAGAGATAATGAAAGCACTCCATGACTCCGTTACCGGTGGTCACCTAGGAATGTTCAAAACGTCGGAGAAAATCCGTGAGCGTTTTTACTGGCCGGGCTGGCAGACTGACGTCGAATTGTGGTGTCGGCAGTGCGCGGGGTGTTCCGCAAGGAAACCACCAGCGGCGAAACCACGGGCACCGATGGTTGTTCGAGCTTCCGGTTACCCGCTTCAGCGAATAGCTATTGATCTTCTGGGTCCGTTGCCAAGAACGGAGAAGGGAAATAAATACATTGTTGTGATAGCAGACTACTTCACGAAGTGGACTGAGGCGTTCGCACTTCCTAATATGGAGGCTGGTACAGTGGCCGCGAAAATTGTCGAGGAGTTTATCTGCCGTTTTGGGGTTCCTACGGAGATACACACTGACCAAGGCAGACAGTTCGAGTCCAAATTGTTTGCAGAGATGTGCTCCATGTTGTCGATCAAGAAGACGCGAACCACCCCCTACCACCCCCAATCGGATGGGTTGGTCGAGAGGTTCAATCGGACGCTGGGGGCGATGCTCAGCCAGTACGTCAACGACCACCACACGGACTGGGACAAGAACCTGTGCTACGTCATGCTAGCCTATCGATCGAGCGTGCAAGAAACGACGCGTTTTACGCCACACTTCCTGATGTTCGGTAGAGAAGTGCGTCTCCCTATCGACGCAGTCTTTGGACGGCCAGAACCTCATGAAGCAGAGAACACAGAATGGGCGCGAGAACTGCGTGAAGCCTTGGACACTGCTTACAAGATCGTTCGACAGAAGCAGGGGTTGAAACAAAAACTTCAGAAGGATGTTTACGACCGGCGCTGTAATGGGGCACCGTATCAAGTAGGGGATCGTGTGTGGCTATACGAGCCAGCAATTAAAACTGGGCTAGCGAAGAAACTTCAACACCCGTGGCGCGGTCCCTACAAAATTAAAGCGCGTATCAGCGACGTGACGTATCGCATTGCACTTGAAGCTGCCCCGCGTCGCAGGATAGTGGTACACTTCAACCGCATGAAGCCATACGTAGCCAAAAGCACCACGGAGTATTTAGACGACCAAAATGTAACCAATCCCGTCCGGGCTAGGGACTCAGATGCGAGGGAAGTTGAACATTTTGACTCCCAATTCAGCGGGGCTGAAGACGACTTGGAGAGTCTAGAAGATGTGACCGAGGGCGCGATAGAGGAAGTGGCACCGGACATGGCAGAGGACGCGGGAGAGGAAGTGGCGCCAGACATGGGGGAAGAGGGTGTTGCGGAGCCAGAGACCCGCTACCCCCAACGGGCTCGTCGTCCTCCGCAACGATTGAAAGAATATTATGTCACTTAAATGGTTTTTATGTTCTTGTATTTTAATGGCTCGGGACGAGCCATCTCGAAGAGGGGGTGCAGTGTAACATAGGTTGGCAACCCTGCGAGGTTGAGGGGATTGGCAGGACTGTAGTCCTGGGTTCGAGAGTGAGTGTGGACTGATGGAAGACTCGAGGCTGACGAGTAATAAACGTGTGATATTCAATCGATAAATACCTGTAATTATTGGTGCCATCCGAGGACGTGGGGACCCGTGCTACACAGTTAAAAGAGGGGTAATGGTAAAATTAATTCCACATAATTTCGGTTTTCATATTGACTACAAGTGCTGAATACACTGGGTTATTCTTAGATTGAAAAGAGTTAACCGTCGTTTAAATAACTCTTAATAAACGTTTATTTTAAATAAAATCCTTGACTTTTGACATAAAAGCGTTAACTACTACTACCAGTACCAATCTGCAGTGGAGGGCTATCGAGATCGGTTATCTCACACGCGGAAAGCACACAACTCGAATGTAGTACAAGTCACGGTGTATTCATTAATTCAATACTCGAAAAGGCAAACTCAGTAATCGATACAATCGCTGACATACCTCAGAGACCGGTGTTGTCTCTGTAACAGCAATGCAAACTCAACTGTCTTACCAAACCAAAAACACGGCGGGGGGGGGGCACCCTCGCAAAGTCAAAAATGACAACAAAATTGGCGATATTAATTCAAATGGAGGGCAAAAGCTAACAGAAGTAACCACTTCTTCACAGCAAAATGTCGATGAACATGAATGTTTTGGTCGACTCGTTTGTGATCGGAGCAATGCGCCAGTACGCCTTCGACAACGGCCTTGACCCGATGGAGCTTCCCGACTTCAAGGAAGGCTTCCGCATTGTAAGTACCTTCCCTGTACACAAGTGCGAGCAAGATCTCTGTGTTGTAGCTTGTAAGCACCTTCCCTGTACACAAGTGCGAGCAAGACCCCTGTGTTGTAGCTTGTAAGCACCTTCCCTGTACACAAGTGCGAGCAAGACCCCTGTGTTGTAGCTTGTAAGCACCTTCCCTGTACACAAGTACGAGCAAGACCTCTGTGTTGTAGCTTGTAAGTACCTTCCCTGTACACAAGTGCGAGCAAGACCTCTGTGTTGTAGCTTGTAAGCACCTTCCCTGTACACAAGTGCGAGCAAGACCCCTGTGTTGTAGCTTGTAAGTACCTTCCCTGTACACAAGTGCGAGCAAGACCTCTGTGTTGTAGCTTGTAAGTACCTTCCCTGTACACAAGTGCGAGCAAGACCTCTGTGTTGTAGCTTGTAAGTACCTTCCCTGTACACAAGTGCGAGCAAGACCTCTGTGTTGTAGCTTGTAAGTACCTTCCCTGTACACAAGTGCGAGCAAGACCTCTGTGTTGTAGCTTGTAAGTACCTTCCCTGTACACAAGTGCGAGCAAGACCTCTGTGTTGTAGCTTGTAAGCACCTACCCTGTACACAAGTGCGAGCAAGACCTCTGTGTTGTAGCTTGTAAGCACCTTCCCTGTACACAAGTGCGAGCAAGACCTCTGTGTTGTAGCTTGTAAGCACCTTCCCTGTACACAAGTACGAGCAAGACCCCTGTGTTGTAGCTTGTAAGTACCTTCCCTGTACACAAGTGCGAGCAAGACCTCTGTGTTGTAGCTTGTAAGCACCTACCCTGTACACAAGTGCGAGCAAGACCTCTGTGTTGTAGCTTGTAAGTACCTTCCCTGTACACAAGTGCGAGCAAGACCTCTGTGTTGTAGCTTGTAAGTACCTTCCCTGTACACAAGTGCGAGCAAGACCTCTGTGTTGTAGCTTGTAAGTACCTTCCCTGTACACAAGTACGAGCAAGACCTCTGTGTTGTAGCTTGTAAGTACTTTAAAACATATATAAGCAAGGCTACAGTGTTGCTCTTACTTGAAACCTTCCTTACATCTGAGGGCTGCTGCTACATGGTCCCATGTGAGTGGGCGTTATATTACAGACGACGCCCATACTTCAAAGGGACGTCTTATACTAAAATTACCTATTCCACTCAGAGAAAAATGACGAGAGATACCCACTTAGCGTACTACCAGTTTGGAATAAAAATGTAATTTGCTCTGCTTAAAAACAAAAAATCACACCCCGAATTGCTCTGCCTGGCTTTAGCGAGTGGGTATCATGATTTATATGGTGTTTATGTATTAAATATGTGTATTGGGATTTGGGACCGAACGGTTTGGCAACGTTGGAAACACCGGTTCTCGTCATGCTAAATCAGGTGTCTGATGGGTGACCATCATGCACATGAGCAGTTCTGTTCGGGAGAGAGGTCGGAGGGTTTGAAGTTAGTACAACAACTTTACTCGCCTTGCTTGTCAACCTCTCGACAGCACGGATTAGCGGAGGAATCCTGTCGTTCGAGTTGCACCGTCCTTCGGAAGGGACGTAAAGCCGGTGGTCCCCTCGGTGCTGTTCGACAGGAGTAGGCTACGTGCCGGCACCGGGTTTCCCCTCCTCCCTTCTAGCCATAGGTTAGGTTCATCATCACCCTCTCATTCACCGACGCCGTTGGGACAGTGCCACCGGGCCAGCAAAGACTTACGAGCAAAGACTTTCTCTGCGTAAAAGGACACATTCGAATTATTTGAGAAAACACTCGCTATCGAGACTTTTTTCCTTAAAAACGTTCTATCGAGGTTTTTTCGACAATCCCCTGATAGCGACAAGATCCGTTGCAACTCGGCACCGCGTCGACGTCTGCACGAGAGTGAGTTTAATGTTGATATTGTGAAATAGCACCACGGGCATTTAGTTGTTTGAGCTGTTGGAACGTTAGAATGTCGTCCACTCTCTAAAAGTATAACACGTTATCGAGCAAAGTGTAAAATACTGAGTTTTAGAAGTGAGTACATAAACCGACCGGTCAAATTACAATTTAGCTTCCTTAAAATTTTCCTTCCCTTCTTCACTTGGATACGTTTCGTGATTAATTCTGCATTTGGTTCGGTGATGGTTTCTCCAGAGCCGTTAGTGAAGATTTAGTTTCTCGAATTTGCTCTCTGCGGAGATTAGTGGACCTGAAAAGGAGCAAGTGTGACGATTCGCGAGAACGTTGCAATTCGCTTGCAATCACGGTGCCTCGGAACTTGCTGCTGCCGCCAGGGCCTGCTGCTGCTAGCGGTCAAGTGCGAACTCTGGCTGACCGGAGGACGTCTTCGCGACTTCGCGACGCTGCGACGCGAGGGCGACGCGTTGATCAACGTAAACAAGAAGACTATCGACGTGCACTTCGCGTTGGGCTTCGAGGACCTGATTGTGAGTGGCCATCGCCAGCGTTGGAAACACCGGTTCTCGTGAGATCACCGAGGTTAAGCGACATCGCGCCGAGTCAGGTGTTGGATGGGTGACCGTCATGCACATGATCAGATCAAGTTCGGGAGGGTTTGCTTTCAAAGTTTGCATTGAAACATTTGTTCGTGGCTTTGAAGCAAGCAAACAAGTTGATGGCATTTATCAAGTTTTTTGCTTTAAAAGATGGTAACCAATGCGGTTCGATATCCCCATCCCTGATTCTATGTAAGATATCCTTGTCCCTGATTTGATGTTTGATATCCCTATCTCTGATTCTACGTAAGATATCCTTGTCCCCGATTCTATGTTCGAAATCCCTATCCCTGATTCTATATTGTTCGATATCAGATCAGCTACGACTATCGAGCACAGCTGATGGGCATCGGCCCGAAGGGAGGCATCATCGGCACGCTGAGGAAGACGGTGATGAAAGTGGCCCTGTCTTATGACAAGCAGTCAAAGGTGGCCACGCTGACAAAGCTGAAGATCACGCACAAAGGGTGAGGAATCTTGTCGAGTAGTTACTAGCAGAAGCAAAAGTTGTTACTTTTGCAATTTATAAGGTTTATAATTGCTTGATTCAATTGCTTGTGTGCTATGCTTGTGTGCTATGCTTGTGTGCTATGCTTGTGTACTATGCTTGTGTGCTATGCTTGTGTGCTATGCTTGTGTGCTATGCTTGTGTGCTATGCTTGTGTGCTATGCTTGTGTGCTATGCTTGTGTGCTATGCTTGTGTGCTATGCTTGTGTGCTATGCTTGTGTGCTATGCTTGTGTGCTATGCTTGTGTGCTATGCTTGTGTGCTATGCTTGTGTGCTATGCTTGTGTGCTATGCTTGTGTGCTATGCTTGTGTGCTATGCTTGTGTGCTATGCTTGTGTGCTATGCTCGTGTGCTATGCTTGTGTGCTATGCTTGTGTGCTATGCTTGTGTGCTATGCTTGTGTGCTATGCTTGTGTGCTATGCTTGTGTGCTATGCTTGTGTGCTATGCTTGTGTGCTATGCTTGTGTGCTATGCTTGTGTGCTATGCTTGTGTGCTATGCTTGTGTGCTATGCTTGTGTGCTATGCTTGTGTGCTATGCTTGTGTGCTATGCTCGTGTGCTATGCTTGTGTGCTATGCTTGTGTGCTATGCTTGTGTGCTATGCTTGTGTGCTATGCTTGTGTGCTATGCTTGTGTGCTATGCTTGTGTGCTATGCTTGTGTGCTATGCTTGTGTGCTATGCTTGTGTGCTATGCTTGTGTGCTATGCTTGTGTGCTATGCTTGTGTGCTATGCTTGTGTGCTATGCTTGTGTGCTATGCTCGTGTGCTATGCTTGTGTGCTATGCTTGTGTGCTATGCTTGTGTGCTATGCTTGTGTGCTATGCTTGTGTGCTATGCTTGCGTGCTATGCTTGTGTGCTATGCTTGTACTAAAGCTCGATCGTGGCCGTCTGCGCAGGCGCCTGCGCATCAAGTTCACCGGGACAATCCTATTGGACCTGGTAGCCGACGCCATATCGGGCGTCGTCAGCACCCTCTTCACCGGCGTCGTCATGCGCATCGTCGAAGCGCGCGTGCGCGACGCCATCGAGGACGCGCTTGCGCATAACACCCTTTTCTAGCTGCACGCTATTTTTTATTATCTTAATTATCTTTTTTATTATCTTAAATTTTAACTTGGTAGGTATAAAATATATGTATGTGTTGAAGTAGAAAAATAATTTGGAAAGACGTTCTAAAAGAATTTACTTGAGTGCCAGAGAATTCTCAAAGAAAGGGCAGAAAATAGGGCGTAAAAATAATATTATAACAATTGTCAATTTCACCGACTAATCCGAAGGGGAAGTTACGAATAAGAATAGTTAGATTACTGGCGAGATTGTCCACACCACGTTCAATAATAGAAATAATATTCGTAAAAAATATTGCCTTGTAAATTTTTATTATCTATTATTATATACTGAATATAGAAAAATAAATATGGAAATAGTGTTAAATGTGATCTATTTTGAACCTTTTCGCTGTGGGAAGAAATCAAGATATTCTATCCTGCGATTCGATCGATGTTGTCAACATTTTTCCAACCTTCCTATTTAGTATTTTGCCTTTGCTCCTTTGTCAAATGACATTTCTAATTCCTATCACTTAATCTTTTAAGTTCTTCTCAGTAGGTACCGGAGGATGCTTCTCTTAACCAGAAATCAAAACATTTCAATTCAAAGTTCCGGTCCAAACAGATGGCACGCACCTGGTCCCATTTTGAATAGGATACTAGCTGAATATAATTAGGCGTTTTTCAAAAAATTTACAATAAAAACACAAAATCACACACCACTTCACCTCGCGTAGAGCTGCACGTCGTAGCCGAGGACAGACACGGCCGTGATGGCCGCCTCGATCCTCTCCAGCCCTCGCATCGTGTGACGACACTCGACCCGGAACTCCCTCAGCACGCGACTCAGCGTCGCTTTCATCTGCAGCAGCGCGTACTTCGAGCCCACGCACTTGCGTACGCCCGTGCCGAACGGCAGGTACGCGTACGCATGCCTGCGTGTACGAAGATTCTTTAAGCATCCACACTTTTATCACACAAACATCTTAGGATCGATGATTGATTGCCGGTGTTTAACGACGCACTGTTTTGACAGCTGGCTCTGTGGCGCTGGTCTATAATGAAAGGGTGATGATGAACCTAACCTATGGCTAGAAGGGAGGAGGGGAAACCCGGTGATTCATTGATTGATTGCCGGTGTTTAACGACGCACTGTTTTGACAGCTGGCTCTGTGGCGCTGGTCTATAATGAAAGGGTGATGACGAACCTAACCTATGGCTAGAAGGGAGGAGGGGAAACCCGGTGATTCATTGATTGATTGCCGGTGTTTAACGACGCACTGTTTTGACAGCTGGTACCGTGGCGCTGGTCTATAATGAAAGGGTGATGATGAACCTAACCTATGGCTAGAAGGGAGGAGGGGAAACCCGGTGATTCATTGATTGATTGCCGGTGTTTAACGACGCACTGTTTTGACAGCTGGTACCGTGGCGCTGGTCTATAATGAAAGGGTGATGATGAACCTAACCTATGGCTAGAAGGGAGGAGGGGAAACCCGGTGATTCATTGATTGATTGCTGGTGTTTAACGACGCACTGTTTTGACAGCTGGTACCGTGGCGCTGGTCTATAATGAAAGGGTGATGATGAACCTAACCTATGGCTAGAAGGGAGGAGGGGAAACCCGGTGATTCATTGATTGATTGCCGGTGTTTAACGACGCACTGTTTTGACAGCTGGCACCGTGGCGCTGGTCTATAATGAAAGGGTGATGATGAACCTAACCTATGGCTAGAAGGGAGGAGGGGAAACCCGGTGATTCATTGATTGATTGCCGGTGTTTAACGACGCACTGTTTTGACAGCTGGTACCGTGGCGCTGGTCTATAATGAAAGGGTGATGATGAACCTAACCTATGGCTAGAAGGGAGGAGGGGAAACCCGGTGATTCATTGATTGATTGCTGGTGTTTAACGACGCACTGTTTTGACAGCTGGTACCGTGGCGCTGGTCTATAATGAAAGGGTGATGATGAAGCTAACCTATGGCTAGAAGGGAGGAGGGGAAACCCGGTGATTCATTGATTGATTGCCGGTGTTTAACGACGCACTGTTTTGACAGCTGGTACCGTGGCGCTGGTCTATAATGAAAGGGTGGTGATGAACCTAACCTATGGCTAGAAGGGAGGAGGGGAAACCCGGTGATTCATTGATTGATTGCCGGTGTTTAACGACGCACTGTTTTGACAGCTGGCACCGTGGCGCTGGTCTATAATGAAAGGGTGATGATGAACCTAACCTATGGCTAGAAGGGAGGAGGGGAAACCTGGTGCCGGCACGTAGCCTACTCCTGTCGAAAAGCACCGAGGGGACCACCGGCTTTACGTCCCTTCCGAAGGACGGTGCAACTCGAACGACAGGATTCCTCCGCTAATCCGTGCTGTCGAGAGGTTGACAAGCAAGGCGAGTGAAGTTGTCGTACTAACTTCAAACCCTCCGACCTCTCTCCCGAACAGAACTGATCATGTGCATGATGGTCACCCATCAAACACCTGACTCAGCGCAATGTTGCTTAACTTCAAACCCTCCGACCTCTCTCCCGGTTGCTTCTGTTTTCTCCCCAACTGGAGGATGACTTTTTAACTGGACATAGTAATAAATCTATTTTATTATAATTTAAACCTAAGCCCTCATCATTCTTCAATCGGTACCCCCCGACGATCCCCTCGCCCCGAAACCAATCTCCTTTAATCATTTATTTCCGTGGCTCTTGCCTCTGGTGACAGCGAAAACCGAAACATCATCCTACCTGCCCACGCTATTCTCCGGCAGCCAGCGATCGGGCCAGAACCGCGTCGGCTGCTCGAAGTTGTCGGCGTTACGATGCAGATGGTAGGTCGAGACGTACGCCGTCGCGCCGGCGGGCACGAGGACGCCGTCAGCGAGGGTCAGGTCGACGGGGAGCTCGCGCGACACGAAGAGAGCCGCGGGGAACAGGCGCAGCGTCTCCTTGATGACGCGGTCCAGGACGGGCATGCGGCCGAGGTCTTCGGAGGTGGCAGCGCGTAGGTGAGACTGCAAGCAGGGGTGTGTGTCGTGCTTTGAATAGTGGACGCAGGCGAGGGAAGGCCAGAGACCTGAGTAACTCTGAGGAAAATTACGGTAGATGCCCGCTGGACGTGCTACCGGTTTGGAAATATCGTTAGCTATGCTGGGTAATAAAGGAAGATGGGGAAATCACAACCCGCATTGCTCTGCCTGGGTTATTAGTGATGATTATTATTATAAGTAATCATTGGATACCCGTATAGATGCAATCAGTATTTGAATTTGGGATTAAATTCACACTAATGGCCTTAGATAGTGGATATCATGGCGTCATTTTAAATTAATTTTGATTGAATGGAATAGGTGTATTATTGTAAAAAAAATTGAGGATTATTTTATGTCTGCTGGCGCTCTAGAAGTCAAACGCCTCGACTGATTTCGCTGAAAATTTAGGATACCTTTGTCCTCTCTCAACTCCACTATTTCCCACGCATTCCGCACTCACACACTATTTCCCACGCATTCCGTTAAACAACAGAGTGAAATCGGTCTAGTTTCAAAATGAATCACGAAATTTTCAAAACCGGCTGCTCACATCGCTCCCAGTTAGTTCGTTAGCCGCCTGGAAGATTTCACGCTGCTCGTCGACAACTCGTCGCTGCTCGTCCGGATGCATCGCCAGCAACATGAGGACGTAGGCCATCGCGTTCGCCGTGGTCTCCATCCCGGCCAGCGCCAGCCCGGTGAACTCGTCGCGTGTCTCCGTCTCGGTGAGCGCGTTGCCAGCGCTGCCAGCGTTGTCCAGCGCTGTGTCGAGGAAGCTGCGCGCTGTCTTGTGGCCATGCGCGGCGGGCTGCTTGTCTTGCCGCTTTCTGCTCACGGCGTCGCGGAAGATGTCGACAAATGTCTGTTTGAATGGAATGCAAGACGTTGGTTAGTGCGAGATTGGTTGATGAATTTTTTAGTTTTATAGGTCTGTGGGGATCCACTCCCCCGAGGCAGGAAACATCCAAGTCCTCGTGAGAGTTTCTTGTTGCGAGAGATTTTGTTATGACCTGTCTTCGACTTCAACCGACAAGATGACGACGTGTTTTTTCATATTTATATTTTCTATATTTTTTTAAAGTAATTCTAGATGTCAACAGAAATGATTCTGACAGAATTGACATCGAGCTTTACTCACTTTGTATTTTGAGTTGCAATAAACGTATGAAACATGTCGACGATGCAACAGCTCCAAGAAGTATACACAAGTAAATTGGAGAGAACTTGGTTTTTATTTACTAGTCAGAAAAACTCTTGAATGCGACGCTCCCAAACTCGAACTTTTCGCGACGTTTCACAAAGCTATATGCTGCCTGCTTCATCAACGGTCTAAACTCGAGGTTTGTAAATGCAGAATTTTTAGCTGGTGGTTTCTCGGATTTGAGGAGATTAATGGTCCAGGAGTACGGATCCTGAAGATGACAGAATGCGTTCTGTCGAATCGTCACACTTGGTCCTTTTCAGAGCCATCAATCTCCGCCGATCAGAACAAATCCAAGAAACTAGATCTTCACTAACGGCTCTGGAGAAACCATCACCGAACCAAATGCAGAATTAATCACGAAAATTATCCAAGTGAAGAAGGGAAGGGAAATTTTAAGGAAGCTGGATTGTAATTGGACCGGTCAGTTTATGTACTCACTTCTACAACTCCAGTATTATACACTTTGCTCGATTACGTATTATACTTCTAGAGAGTGGACGACATTCTGACGTTCCAACAGCTCAAACAACTAAATGCCCGTGGTGCTATTTCACAATATCAACATTAAACTCACTCTCGTGCTGACGTCGATGCGGTGCCGAGTTGCAACGGATCTTGTCGCTATCAGGGGATTGTCGAAAAAAACCTCGATAGAACGTTTTTAAGGAAAAAAGTCTCGATAGTGAGTGTTTTCTCAAATAATTCGAATGTTCCCTTTTATGCAGAGAAAGTCTTTGCTCGTAAGTCTTTGCTGGCCCGGTGGCGCTGTCCCAACGGCGTCGGTGAATGAGAGGGTGATGATGAACCAAACCTATGGCTAGAAGGGAGGAGGGGAAACCCGGTGCCGGCACGTAGCCTACTCCTGTCGAAAAGCACCGAGGGGACCACCGGCTTTATTTGCTGGCAGAGTGTCCTGCATCCTACAGCCTGGTGAGATGTTTGCTGGCAGAGTGTCCTGCATCCTACAGCCTGGTGAGATGTTTGCTGGCAGAGTGTCCTGCATCCTACAGCCTGGTGAGATGTTTGCTGGCAGAGTGTCCTGCATCCTACAGCCTGGTGAGATGTTTGCTGGCAGAGTGTCCTGCATCCTACAGCCTGGTGAGATGTTTGCTGGCAGAGTGTCCTGCATCCTACAGCCTGGTGAGATGTTTGCTGGCAGAGTGTCCTGCATCCTACAGCCTGGTGAGATGTTTGCTGGCAGAGTGTCCTGCATCCTACAGCCTGGTGAGATGTTTGCTGGCAGAGTGTCCTGCATCCTACAGCCTGGTGAGATGTTTGCTGGCAGAGTGTCCTGCATCCTACAGCCTGGTGAGATGTTTGCTGGCAGAGTGTCCTGCATCCTACAGCCTGGTGAGATGTTTGCTGGCAGAGTGTCCTGCATCCTACAGCCTGGTGAGATGTTTGCTGGCAGAGTGTCCTGCATCCTACAGCCTGGTGAGATGTTTGCTGGCAGAGTTTCCTGCATCCTACAGCCTGGCGAGATGTTTTGCTGGCAGAGTGTCCTGCATCCTACAGCCTGGTGAGATGTTTGCTGGCAGAGTGTCCTGCATCCTACAGCCTGGCGAGATGTTTGCTGGCAGAGTGTCCTGCATCCTTCAGCCTGGTGAGATGTTTGCTGGCAGAGTGTCCTGAATCCTACAGCCTGGTGAGATGTTTGCTGGCAGAGTTTCCTGCATCCTACAGCCTGGCGAGATGTTTGCTGGCAGAGTGTCCTGCATCCTATAGCCTGGTGAGATGTTTGCTGGCAGAGTGTCCTGCATCCTACAGCCAGGTGAGATGTTTGCTGGCAGAGTGTCCTGCATCCTACATCCTGCTGAGATGTTTGCTGGCAGAGTGTCCTGCATCCTACAGCCTGGTGAGATGTTTGCTGGCAGAGTGTCCTGCATCCTACATCCTGGTGAGATGTTTGCTGGCAGAGTGTCCTGCATCCTATAGCCTGGTGAGATGTTTGCTGGCAGAGTGTCCTGCATCCTACAGCCAGGTGAGATGTTTGCTGGCAGAGTGTCCTGCATCCTACATCCTGGTGAGATGTTTGCTGGCAGAGTGTCCTGCATCCTACAGCCTGGTGAGATGTTTGCTGGCAGAGTGTCCTGCATCCTACATCCTGGTGAGATGTTTGCTGGCAGAGTGTCCTGCATCCTACAGCCTGGTGAGATGTTTTGTTACACTATAACGCAGCCTACCTGCTTGGCCTCCTTGGCAAGCTTCCCTTCTGACGTCATCGAATAAATCCAGCCAATGAGCAGCCAGGGGTTGACCACGCGACGGAAGACCAGCGTGAGCGCCATCTGAAGTTGGTCGCGGGCTCTTGTCCACTGTTCAAGGTCGTAGTTCAAGTGAACACCTGGAACAAAGATTTGGCTGGTTACGGTTTATTTACTGGAAGAGCGTACTTTTTCCCAACGAGCTTCCTCAGAAATCACTTTCTGATATGAAAATTTGATAAAAATTGGGAGAAGAAGAAGGCGGCCCAAAGTGTCTCAATACGGCATCAAAGTCTCGCTGTACGAAGCGCTATCCATGGCTATAGAGATCAGTGGGAAGACATGATAAAGTGTCTCAATACGGCATCAAAGTCTCGCTGTACGAAGCGCTATCCATGGCTATAGAGATCAGTGGGAAGACATGATAAAGTGTCTCAATACGACATCAAAGTCTCGCTGTACGAAGCGCTATCCATGGCTATAGAGATCAGTGGGAAGACATGATAAAGTGTCTCAATACGACATCAAAGTCTCGCTGTACGAAGCGCTATCCATGGCTATAGAGACCAGTGGGAAGACATGATAAAGTGGCTCAATACGGCATCAAAGTCTCGCTGTACGAAGCGCTATCCATGGCTATAGAGATCAGTGGGAAGACATGATAAAGTGTTTCAATACGGCATCAAAGTCTCGCTGTACGAAGCGCTATCCATGGCTATAGAGATCAGTGGGAAGACATGATAAAGTGTCTCAATACGGCATCAAAGTCTCGCTGTACGAAGCGCTATCCATGGCTATAGAGATCAGTGGGAAGACATGATAAAGTGTCTCAATACGGCATCAAAGTCTCGCTGTACGAAGCGCTATCCATGGCTATAGAGATCAGTGGGAAGACATGATAAAGTGGCTCAATACGGCATCAAAGTCTCGCTGTACGAAGCGCTATCCATGGCTATAGAGATCAGTGGGAAGACATGATAAAGTGTCTCAATACGGCATCAAAGTCTCACTGTACGAAACGCTATCCATGGCTACAGAGATCAGTGGGAAGACATGATAAAGTGTCTCAATACGGCATCAAAGTCTCGCTGTACGAAGCGCTACCCATGGCTATAGAGATCAGTGGGAAGACATGATAAAGTGGCTCAATACGGCATCAAAGTCTCACTGTACGAAGCGCTATCCATGGCTATAGAGATCAGTGGGAAGACATGATAAAGTGGCTCAATACGGCATCAAAGTCTCGCTGTACGAAGCGCTATCCACGACTATTTTTTTATCCTTCTTCTTATCAAGAGAGCGATATTAAGACACACACAACGGACCTGCGCGCTGACGAGGTTGACGCCGGCGAGCCCGGCGAACGCGTCCTGGAACAGGCCCCCGCGGTCGGCGACTTCCGGTCCTGCGACCAGCCGTTGTGCGTCCTCGGCCGCGGCGACGCAGACCACCAGCTGCGGTCCGATCCACAAGCGGAAGACGGCGCCGAACTCGTCGAACTGGCGGCCGAGGCTGCAAGCACACGACACGTCGCCAACTTCATCAGGTTGCAGGATTGATTAGTGATTATTGGAGTTTAACGACGCACTGTTTTGACAGCTGGCACCGTGGCGCGGGTCTATAATGAAAGGGTGATGATGAACCTGACCTATGGCTAGAAGGGAGGAGGGGAAACCCGGTGCCGGCACGTAGCCTACTCCTGTCGAAAAGCACCAACGGGACAAGCGGCTGTACGTCCCTTCCGAAGGACGGTACAACTCGAACAACATGATTCCTCCGCTAATCCGTGTTGTCGAGAGGTTGACAAGCAAGGCGAGTGAAGTTGTCGTACTAACTTCAAACCCTCCGACCTCTCTCCGGAATAGAACTGATTATGTGCATGATGGTCAACCATCCAACACCTGACTCAGCGCGATGTTGCTTAACTTCGGTGATCCCACGAGAACCGGTGTTTCCAACGTTCGGTAGGTTGCAGGATGGAAATGGAGACGATGTTGATGCGTTTAAGGTAAGACAGTTAGAACTAAAGGTAAATAGGCGACGTAACCAAGTCATAACAATAGTTCGAATTGCCTTGAATTGGCTTATAATGGCCTTAGGTTGGTTTTAACGGCCTCTCATTGGCTTGTTATGTTCTTAGGTTGGTTTTAACGGCTTCTCATTGGCTTGTTATGTTCTTAGGTTGGTTTTAACGGCTTCTCATTGGCTTGTTATGTTCTTAGGTTGGTTTTAACGGCTTCTCATTGGCTTGTTATGTTCTTAGGTTGGTTTTAACGGCTTCTCATTGGCTTGTAATGGCCTTAAGATGGTCGGAACGGTTGTCAGGGCGCACGGAACTCACAGACTGAACGCTTTCTCGGGGCCTTGGATGTAGTCGAGCGCGTTGCCCAGCAACGGCCAGCCGCGCGGTCCAGCCAGCTTCCTCGAAACCCACCATCTGCGCAGTCGCGGACACGCCCACAAGGCCGCGCACGACAAGATGGCGGCGGCGACGAGCAGCATGGCCGACTGGATAGTGGACACTGGACACTGGACACTGGACACTGGACACTGGACACTGGACACTGGACACTGGACACTGGACACTGGACACTGGACACTGGACACTGGACAATCGACAAGAGATACTGGACACTGGACACTGTACACTGGACGCTGTACACTGTACACTGTACACTGTACACTGGACACAGGACACTGGACAATCGACAAGAGATACTGGACACTGGACACTGGACGCTGGACACTGGACGCTGTACTCCGGCAACTGGAAACTGGACACTGGACACTGGACGCTGGACGCTGTACTCCGGCAACTGGACACTTAGCGATCGGCACTCGGTTATATAGCTTTCGGTAAATTGGCGGAATTGACGTGCGTACGAACAAATAATTGCATATGTGAAAAAATTCGCGGTAGGTAAGTATACATAGAAAAAATAGAACGTTTGTAGCGGTGCGATGGGTATAAATAAAGCTTGAGTGTTGTTTGGCGATTAATCACCGTGAGTAAACCTGTAGTGGGTGGCCTTCAGAAGTCCGTTAGGAGCCACCAGTGGCGGGCCCTCGCTTCCTCGTGCTCACAAATATTCACCAAGCAGAACGTAACGACCACTTACTATTATGAAAAGAAATAACCCTTCCATAATTGTTACCGTGTCGGAGGTTGAACCTGGATCTTTCGCTTAGCCGGAGTTAAGCTAGTTTCTTGCACGGACAGCCGCCTTTCGAGTGGATATCAAGTTAATTCGAGATGTTGTTTAAATTGGCAGAGTGTCCTGCATCCTAAAGCCTGGTGACATGTTTGCTGGCAGAGTGTCCTGCATCCTACAGCCTGGTAAGATGTTTGCTGGCAGTGTCCTGCATCCTACAGCCTGGTGAGATGTTTGCTGGCAGAGTGTCCTGCATCCTACAGCCTGGTGAGCTGTTTGCTGGCAGAGTGTCCTGCATCCTACAGCCTGGTAAGATGTTTGCTGGCAGATGTTTGTTGGCAGAGTTTCCTGCATTCTACAGCCTGGTGAGATGTTTGCTGGCAGAGTGTTCTGCATCCTACAGCCTGGTGAGATGTTTGCAGGCAGAGTGTCCTGCATCCTACAGCCTGGTGAGATGTTTGCTGGCAGAGTGTTCTGCATCCTACAGCCTGGTGAGATGTTTGCTGGCAGAGTTTCCTGCATTCTACAGCCTGGTGAGATGTTTGCTGGCAGAGTGTTCTGCATCCTACTGCCTGGTGAGATGTTTGCTGGCAGAGTGTCCTGCATCCTACAGCCTGGTGAGATGTTTGCTGGCAGAGTGTTCTGCATCCTACTGCCTGGTGAGATGTTTGCTGGCAGAGTGTCCTGCATCCTACAGCCTGGTGAGATGTTTGCTGGCAGAGTTTCCTGCATCCTACAGCCTGGTGAGATGCTGCTGGCAGAGTGTCCTGCATCCTACAGCCTGGTGAGATGTTTGCTGGCAGAGTGTCCTGCATCCTACAGCCTGGTGAGATGTTTGCTGGCAGAGTGTTCTGCATCCTACAGCCTGGTGAGATGTTTGCTGGCAGAGTGTCCTGCATCCTACAGCCTGGTGAGATGTTTGCTGGCAGAGTGTCCTGCATCCTACAGCCTGGTGAGATGTTTGCTGGCAGAGTGTCCTGCATCCTACAGCCTGGTGAGATGTTTGCTGGCAGAGTGTCCTGCATCCTACAGCCTGGTGAGATGTTTGCTGGCAGAGTGTCCTGCATCCTACAGCCTGATGAGATGTTTGCTGGCAGAGTGTCCTGCATCCTTCAGCCTGGTGAAATGTTTGCTGGCAGAGTGCCCTGCATCCTACTGCCTGGTGAGATGTTTGCTGGCAGAGTGTCCTGCATCCTACAGCCTGGTGAGATGTTTGCTGGCAGAGTGTCCTGCATCCTACAGCCTGGTGAGATGTTTGTTTGTATACCTGGTCGGTGCGCCACTGAATAGCAAATAGGGGATCACGCAAGGCCAAGATATAGGCGCGGGCATCGTTTAAGATGTCAATTGGCACAAATTTACATCAAATACCTGCTATATCAAATGAATTCACACGCGATTTTTTCCGAATATATTTTTTTGGAACATTGTGTTTAACTTTTATTCGGGTGACACGTCAAGGGAAATCGACCAAAAAGACAAGGTTTACGAAAATAAATAATTACGCAGAAATATTTTAGGTGCTACAGGTGCTAGTTAGTATATATTGTATTTTAATATATTTTGAAATTCTTAAGAAAATTATTAAATCTGTCTCATCCGCCACAGCAATGAAAATCTGGTTCTAAACACAAAGCAATTGCAATTGGCTTCTGAGGTGATGTATCAATCGCTTCGCAAATGATTAAAACCAACACGAGAACCGTTCGGTTGCTTTTTAGAGTAATTATTGACATGTTCTCGGAGAAATTACCGTTGTACAAAATTGGGAAAATTTTGAACTTGTGAATTTATTTTGCTGGTATTCAGTGTGACTGTGAGACGGGTTAGAACTAGAAGGTATCCTGAAAATTTCATTTTTTTTGGACTAGCGTTTGGCCCGTGAACAGACATTGAAAAACAAAATACAAAAATAAAATACAATATTTCAGCAAATGCAAGGGAGGTGTCGGTTACCTAGCCCACACTCATCAATTCTAAGATTTGCAACAAAAAGTCAGCTGTTTGCTTATTACAAACCTTGGCACATAGCAAATACCGCGGCTTTTTCTTTGCTTTATGGTGCTATGAAGGTCTATTTTATTAGTGATAGGACTAAGGGTAAAGGTCATGTAAAACCAAACACTCGAAGTTCCCGAATACACCTATTCCACTCGTTAAAAATTAATAAAGATGACGTCATGATACCCACTCGCTAAAGCCAGGCAGAGCAATTCGGGTTGTGATTTCCCTGTCTTCCTTTGTTATTTAGCAGAGCTTATTAATATTATTTTACAAACTGGAAGTACGCCCAGTGGGTATTTGTCAGTATTTTTGGAATGGATCTATTGGGCCACAAGAAATGGAGAGTGAGCGATATTTTTCAATCCCTGGCAGTTTGGGCTGGACTGAAGAATGTAGATTCCAAAATGGTCTCAAGCTGTAAGCTCGATTAATGTTATAATTATCTGCACATTCAATCCCGATTATAAAGTGGCCCCATGGAGATAGAAACATGACTAAGAACGAATTTAGAATGTGTTGAATCTAGTGACGCTATGCTGCAATCACACGCCAACAACTCGACTAACCCCGAATATAAAGTGGCCCCATGGAGATAGAAACATGACTAAGAACGAATTTAGAATGTGTTGAATATAGTGACGCTATGCTGCAATCACACGCCAACAACTCGACTAACCCCGAATATAAAGTGGCCCCATGGAGATAGAAACATGACTAAGAACGAATTTAGAATGTGTTGAATATAGTGACGCTATGCTGCCATCACACGCCAACAACTCAACTATAAGCCCGAATGTGACAAAACTAAACCAAACCATCGATACAGTAATTCTTTGTTGCATATTGGATGAAGACTTTTACTACAATACAGTTCAAATGAATCTCGGATATGCCTGAGAGTATTTCAATTTAGATTACTTGAATGGTGCTTAGAAAGGAGTGCAGACATGAGCTTTACAATTTTAGTTGGTCGTTTCTTCTGATTTTTAAGTGGTGATCGGGTATAATTAAACTGTCTGCTTAGTGTCAGCCACGTGGAATGGCAAGCATAACTTTGTTGTGCAAATCGAACAAGGTCGTCCTATTAACAGCCATTGACCCTGTGGTCGACCTACGACCGGAGACAAGTTGAAATGAAACATTTTTAACACACGGCCGTTGACAAAACACCGTTCCCACTGTGCATTGGCGTGCTCGTCGTTCACTGTCGATTTTATCACGAACAAAGCAAGATTAACAGTGAAAATGTGATTACCTTTAGCTGGTGGAAGAAGAGTCAGTCGCCTCATTGCTTCCTTTTAGCAGTCATAGCGACAACCGCGTACTTTGCAAGGGTTTTCGTACGTCACTACTTGCCATTTGATACACGACTGATCGCTAGGATTGCTCCGGCCTGTTTTATTCAGCCGAGATAGCAGATTGCGATAATGGTACAGGTTTCTCGGTGTTTTTGGTACCCTGATTGGTGACCTGATATTATGATACCATGGAGTTGATATGATACCATCTCCCGAGAGACAAAGGGAAATACCTGAATTTGTCCACATTAAAACCAATGAACAATAAATGATGACCCTTTGCCATCTGACCAATGACTTATGATATGTTTAATCCAACCAAACTTGGAACTTGATGAAGCGCTTGTCTTCAGTGTCCAGAAGCGTTTTTGTAATTATTATTTAAAGTGGTATCTTGCGGCTAGAATTTCACTAGTTGAGAGAGGTCAATATTTTGTCTGTCAAATATAGAAACAACTGAGCGCGAATTCGAACGGACAAAAAGATTTTATACTTCGCACATACTTTTGTTTTGTTTAATATTATTATTATTATTGAGGAGACTATCCTAGCACTAGCAGCAAATGTCTTGAATACTTTTAATAATACCATAATTAATATAACAGGAATACATTTGACAGGAACCAGGTTGAGTTTAGGAATTCCTGAGAATTATCAGATGCAAGGAACTTCTGCAAATATCACTTGTCATTTAAGCAGTTAACATTTGAGGTAGTATGTTTATTCAAGAGTAGATTAGTACAAAATTAATTAGTGTGGGTCATTGAATTGAATTATGGCAATGTTGATATTATGTAAGTTTGCCAGACTTTGATGAGAGTAGCTCTGATCGAAGGCAAGGAGCTTGAAACATGGTCAGCATCAGCAAGCTTGCAGCGGTCTAAAATCAGACAGAATGATGCTGCTTGTACGAGATGACGCAATGCCTGAGCCACTAGCAGTAAAAACACTAAAATACTTAACATATAATTAACATATAAATGGCTAGACACATTGTTAGTCAGCTCAGCATAAAATATAATGTAAAATAAAGTTTTAGTAAAGACCTTGGTGGTCAGAAAAAACTATTAATACAATAAAACAAATAAAGAAAATATAAAATGACAAATACAACCAAGCAATATAATATTATAGTCAATTGACAATTAGAATTGAATTAAAAAATACAGAAATGAAGGTTAGCACATAATTTATCAGTTGTTCGAGACTTTAAAAAAAAAAAAAACTGAAACTATAATAAATCTTTTACAGAATATAGTTAAAACAATAAAAATAATGTCTAAATCTAAGCAACTAGACACTTAACAATTTCAAACAGAAAAACGATCAAGAAAATTGTTTACGAAGCAAATTTGCATAACTTCGTAAGACTAATGAAGCACCTCTGTTGTGGTAATTTTAGACTAGGGAACTTGCATTACTGGTAATTAGTACCTACAACAGTATTATATTCATCAAATAAAAATATGCATTATAAATTATAAACGTAGCCAAAGTGGTGCTTTGTATTCACAGCAGATATCAAGACTATATTTTCAAGACATGGCATCGAAATGTGCCCTTCAAAACAACAGAAAGCAAACACTGATCTTAAAAAATACTTCAACAAAACAATAGTGATGCATTTTGCAAGAAATAATGTAAGAATATAGATGAAAATAAACCATGCCTCCTGTGAACATTCGAGAATTATAAGTAAGCAATACTATTTTAAATAGAAACTTAGAAGCAAACACAAACGCAAATTAAAAATAAACAAATAAAGTCACAAAATTTTTACAGATTTTTTTTAAATGAAAAAACATCGATTGCACGAGCTTAGTGATGGACGCAGAACACGACACTGGATCATAGTTATTGGTCATTGGCAGTGTTTTTATTGTGCAGATCGGTCATGGCGCAGTGTTTTCTTGCAGATCTCGGTCATTGGCACAATTTTGTACCATTCAGTCTCGACACAACGGTTTGATTGCAAACGCTTTGATTTGCAATGAGATGGCGGTTGGCAAAAGCATTGCCAAGTTGTTGGTTCTTCAATTCTTTTTGAGTGGAACTTCACTCAAAGCAGTCGCCTTTGAAGTTATAGAATGCCGAACAACGATGAGTCGTGTAGACACGTTTGTTTTGTGCCTTGATTGTTGATAGCCTCGCAACACACCGATTCCATTCAATCAATATTCTATCAAAATAACGTCATGATAGCCACTCGCTAAAGCCAGGCAGAGCAATTCGGGTTGTGATTTCCCTGTCTTCCTTTGTTATTTAGCAGAGCTATTCATATTTTTTCCATACAGGTAGTACGTCCAGTGGGTATCTGACGTCATTTTTCTCTGAGTGGAATAGGTGTATTGTGAGGGGTTTGGGGGTGCCAAGTTGATTGACCTCGTGTCGCGTTTGTCCTGCGGTCCATACTAAGGCTCGGCGGTCGACGGTGGTTGTTAAACGTTTGCAGAACAAAGAGTTACGCTTGGACAGAAAGCATCGCGCCAGTCAATTGTTCACAGGGAGCATGGAAAAGGTTTTGAAAATCTTGTTTGCTATCAGTTTTCATAATGAAATTTTCAGGCATGTTGACAAAAAATAGTTTAGGTGTTAGGTACCTCCAGTACCAAGAGTGTATTTTACAACTAAATAATTGGAAACCAGACCGCATGCCTTCTCGTGTCCTGGTCTCGCCAACAATTATCTCCACACTCTCATCCACTCTCACCACAACTTTATATCACACTGTCCCAGAAACATCAGTGGTCCACTTAATTTTCTCAATCACATTTCATTCGTGAATGTTAATATCTATTTTCAAAACTCATAAACTTGTTGCAGATTGTTGATTGAAGAAATTATTTGAACAAAACAATAAACAACAGTGAAAAAACAACAACTAATTTTTGTGTAAGAAAGCTGAGAAAATGTATGAAAAATAAATGAAGAGAGAACATTTTGCTGGCCAAAAAACAGAAAGAAGTATAATATAGCTCAACAATTCCTTGAGACATGGCACGGGTCTTGCTGGAAGATACTAATTCTGCCCTTCAACCACGCTCCAACTGCGCCTGTCGTCCCAGTCTCTCCAACGCTTTAACCTCAACTTCCTCGACCAATTCATCCACCCGCAAAGCAATCGACTCGATCTCCACCAGCACGTTACCATCATTATTTTGCTCAAACTCATCTTCAAGCGCATTCAACTGTTCTTCCAACGATTCTAACTCTTGTTCTAACTTTTGATCGGTAATGTTTAGATCCTTTAGTACCGCAATTTCGGTTTCTATCAAAGTCATGATTGCAGGGATGAGGTCATCTATATCTTCTCGACTCGTTGATTCTAATTGGCTGCTCATTTCCTTCCTGGCTTTTCTTAGCGATACGACATGAAACCTGTTTACGATCGCAGCGTGCCTTCCATTCTCTGCTACATCCATTATCATATCAAATCTTTGGCAAAGTTTATTTAACTCAATTTTGCTAAAATCCGAGTTTAACATCAAGTTAAAGTCCTCAAACACAGACATAATTTCAGAGGTATTATTTCTACATGCTGCGTATGTTGATTTATTAGCTGCGATTTCGGATTGATCGAAAGCTTCTTGATATTTAATTTGTGCTTCACTGTACTTTCCTTGGGCAAACAAATTGTCTCCCTGAGAATACAGGTTGATTGCATCTAATTCATTCCTGGCTTTATCTCTATTTTCTTTATATTTACTATACTTGCTGCTTACTTGTGATTTATTATAAGCTTCTTGATACTTAATTTGTGCTTCACTGTACTTTCCTTGGTCAAACAAATTGTCCCCCTGAGAATTCAGGTTGATTGCATCTAATTCATTCTTGGCTTTATCGTGATTTTCTTTATATTTACTGGAGGGGTTGCTAGGCAGGAAAAATGGGAAAATACTAGTAAAAAATATAGTAAAAATGGAAAAATACTTGCTGTTTACTTGGGATTTATCATAAGCTTCTTGATACTTAATTTGTGCTTCACTGTACTTTCCTTGGGCAAACAAATTGTCGCCCTGAGAATTCAGGTTGATTGCTTCTAATTCATTTGTGGATTTGTCTCGATTTTCTTTATATTTACTATACTTGCTGCTTACTTGTGATTTATCATAAGCTTCTTGATACTTAATTTGCGCTTCACTGTACTTTCCTTGGGCAAACAAATTGTCGCCCTGAAAATTCAGGTTGGTTGCATCTAATTCATTCTTGGCTTTATCGTGATTTTCTTTATATTTACTATACTTGCTGCTAACTTGTGATTTATCACAAGCTTCTTGATACTTAATTTGTGCTTCACTGTACTTTCCTTGGGCAAACAAATTGTCGCCCTGAGAATTCAGGTTGATTGCTTCTAATTCATTTGTGGATTTGTCTCGATTTTCTTTATATTTACTATACTTGCTGCTTACTTGTGATTTATCATAAGCTTCTTGATACTTAATTTGCGCTTCACTGTACTTTCCTTGGGCAAACAAATTGTCGCCCTGAAAATTCAGGTTGATTGCATCTAATTCATTCTTGGCTTTATCGTGATTTTCTTTATATTTACTATACTTGCTGCTAACTTGTAATTTATCGAAAGCTTCTTGATACTTAATTTGTGCTTCACTGTACTTTCCTTGGGCAAACAAATTGTCGCCCTGAAAATTCAGGTTGATTGCATCTAATTCATTCTTGGCTTTATCTCGATTTTCTTTATATTTACTATACTTGCTGCTAACTTGTGATTTATTATAAGCTTCTTGATACTTAATTTGTGCTTCACTGTACTTTCCGTGGGCAAACAAATTGTCGCCCTGAAAATTCAGGTTGATTGCATCTAATTCATTCTTGGCTTTATCTCGATTTTCTTTATATTTACTATACTTGCTGCTAACTTGTGATTTATTATAAGCTTCTTGATACTCAATTTGTGCTGCACTGTACTTTCCTTGGGCAAACAAATTGTCGCCCTGAGAATTCAGGTTGATTGCATCTAATTCATTCTTGGCTTTATCTCGATTTTCTCTATACGTGGTATATTTACTCTTTACATGAGATACATCATAAGCTCTTTGAAACTGACTCTGAGCTTCACTGAACTTCCCTTCACTAAACAGCGCACACCCCATTTCGTTCAACTTAGCAGTTGCCTGACTTTCGCTGTTGCCCAACAATCCTCCGCTACCGACATCAAAATAGTGGATTTTTCCTGTCGTTTTGCCGACAATAGCTCCAACGACACCTCCTCCTCCAAAGCCGCCACACAATCCTCCGAGGGCAATGGCCGCACCAGCGGGCGGGAACAAGATTACACCCCCAATGGCGCCAAGACAACCGGCTAAAGCACCCACACCAGCTCCTAATCCACCGCCTTCCAAACGATTGATTTCATCGTACTTTATTTTAATTACTCCGTAAGCCTCGTCCCGTTCGTAGTTTCTGATTGATTTACCTGAACGTTCGAGAGCGCTCTCAGAGAAATCACTTACGTGCGGCATGATTTTTTAAACTCTTAAAGTAAATATCCGAGTGTGTGATAACTAACCACCTAACCTAACTTCTAATTGTTTTCAATATTAAACCTATTTACTACCTTAAGGGATTGAGGTACCAAGCAAACTCTGCGTCCTAGAAAACAGAAAGAACCAAAATGTTCTCAAAACAATTTAAGAAAAAAATATAATAAAAGGCAAGCTTGCAAACAGTAAAGAAATAATCAGAGTATGGATGTTTTGGACAACTCACGTAGACGAGCGTGAATGAACAAAGTGCGACGGCCGGACAATTGGGACAGAGAGAGCGGACAGGGAGGCTGCTACTTCGACGCTCCCCACTCAACTGAAAGCATAGCGAGCGTTTAACTTTAAAATTCAATTTCTACGACGTTTCGAAACTGCTATACATGTTTCCGTAGACAAAGAATTTTGGAAAATTGAGATTGAAAGATAAATGAAGAAGCGGCAAGAATAGAAAGTTTCCAAGTTTATTTTATTTTATTTGGTTTGAGCTGCCGGAAGTCAGCAGGTAAAAGGCAGGAGCTTAAACAGTACGCCTTCGAAATCCAGTGAGAAATTGTACGATTTCCCAGCTTATGGGAACAAATATTTTCCTTGTTTGGTTTATAACTCTCTCTGACTCTAAATCTGTGAAGAGTTTTTAATCAGCATCATGCAAATTATGATTATTCACAAAGCAATTATTCACAAGCAAAAATAACAGTGAATCCGGCCTAAATCACTGTACTACATTCTAAGCCAGTGTTTGTTAATAAATATGTTTACAATGCCTAACCAATTCGGTTACGGTTTTGGATGTTTGATGACTGGGAACATTGTTTGCATTTGATAAGGTCTACCGGATCCAAGCTCCGCTCGGTCTAGAACGAACGTAACAAATTTCATGTTTCGCGCTGCTCCCGACTCCCTCGTCGTTGCTTGCCTGAGCCGCTCCTTCGTTTTGGGAGGCAAATTTTTGGGCAAAAGTTTCTCTATCGGTAAAGTGCATACCACTCGCAGCCTGGTATGCTGCACCTCTCTGGCTTTCGATAGAAATTCTGCATTCCTACTTGCCGCATTCGCTAGATATTTCTGTTGTTCCTTGCCGTGGGCAAAAACCAGGTGGCACTCCTTGTCCTTGAATCCTATGTGTGTTAAATGATTAGACGCGTGACCTGGAACATTAGGACTAAATTCTCCCCGGACTCCTTCAGACGCCCTTAGCACATTGGCTCCTGTCATGCTGTGTACCGGCAGTTTTTCGCAATAATTCTCTTGATTTATTTTATATTTAACTTTATCTTTTTTGTTTAGTTCCCCGCCAAACATCATCCCACCATCTTGTCCTACATAACCAATTGGATGGGTAGCTCGTGTAATACGGTTTAGATTACATGAATGCTGGACATCTTGTAACGTTGAGGCATTTACACCTTTCGGTATAATAAGCTCTGCGTTGGTGAAGCCGTGATCCCTTTGGTATTGATCTAAAGTTATGTTTCGTCCGTTCTCTGTCACCATAAGGCAATTTTCTTTCGTGTCCATGGTAACAGGTATCACATGACCGAGTCCGTTGTCCCTGCTTAGGCATACTACTCCTCGATCTGAATCTAGTTGTTCAAACTGTGATTGGGCATCGTTTATACCGCAAGAAGTAACTTCGACTCCATTTTGTATGAAAAGTTGTTTAGTATCTTCAATACTTGCTCCATCTGTCGATGCAGCTAGATTCGTAGCATCAGCCAGCTGTTTACTGCCCTTGTCTTTGTCAAATCCTAACGTTTCTGCTACTGCATCATGGGCACATTTTGTATTTGCTGCTTTGGCTGAATCATCTTCTGTTTCAATAGCATCCGATTTTTGTCTCATCTCAGCAATATCCTTTTGATCACTCTTTTTCTCCTTGTGCTCTTGGTACCCCCTATACAAAGCCTTCGGCAAAGTTACCACCACTTTACCAGTTATCGCAACTATTTTACCGTAGATCGTATCTGATATTTGCTCGGTTATTTGAGATATAATACCTTCAATCATTTTGCTCCTTTCAGTATCATTTTTATTATTATCTTTTTGGTAAGCTGGTTTAGATACCTCAGCCAAAAACTTATTACATATTTTATCAGTGCATGTTGTGATATCAATGCCAGATAATAAAGACTCAAAAGCTAGAGTGGCTAGTTGCATTTTCCAATTACTTGAATGCCCCAAAATTCCCAGACCAATCTCTTTACTGACCTGCATGACATCTTCCCCTAAGCTAGTGTCCAATAACTGTGCAATAGCTTGCTTGATCTGTGAATCCGATACATTTTTAAACGTTCTATTTTCATTTTCATGTGTTATTTTTGTTTTAACAGCATATTTTACTTTTTCTTTAATTACAGGCTGCAACCCTTTCATCATGTTGTTTAAGCTAGCGATAACTATCCTTTCTATAGCGACCGAAATTACCACACCTTTGACCGCACCAATTGCTGATTGTGTTACAATCTGAGTGATTTTTTTACTGTGTGACATTACAACATCTGAGAATTTCATTGTTTTCTGAAGTTGTTGAAATTGCTTCAATTTATCTGCATCCTTCAGTTGGGCCAAGTACTTGGCTTGCTCCATTGCTGTTTTTCTAGCAAACTCTATTTTAGCTATCATTAGCTCCAAATATTTCGCTAATATATCTAATTTTTTCGCCAAGTAATTGCATATCCCTGCAAAAGGTCCTGTGACCGATCGTAATTTTGTTGCTAAGCTTCGACAAGCGTTCATTGCTTTGTTTAAAATCTTAGTGCTGCTCATTATCGCACCTATGCCCATAGTTAGGATGGATATGCCGTAACTAATTACCTTGCCTTTTATGTAATCCTTTTTATTAAAACCCGACTCTCCTTGCTGAATTAGTGCAGTAATAATATCAGTAATACCTTCTGAAATCATGGCACCAGCAAGCGGACCATTCACGGGCAGCAACACAGGGAATGCCGCAGCACTTGCAAGTAGTGCAAAAGCAGTCCCTATCTGTATCTGAGCACCTATTATTACTTCTTCGTGGACATCGTGTATTTTGCGTAACTGATAAACCGAGCTCATGCCCACGTATTCGAGCTCGTTAACTGCCCTCTCTGTTATGTGCTGTTTAATTTCATTTTGTGAATCTAGCTTGCTTAAGTATCTCGGTACCTTAGAGTCAATAATGACACCGTCGTTTGGTCCAATGCAGTTTTCGGGCTTGTCAAACACATTTTCTCCGTTTATCTGTTTTACAAGGCTATCGATATTTCCTTTGTAAGCGGCCAAGCAGACCAACCGTGCTTGCAAGTGTTTTACAAAGAGATTTGTGTTCCCTGCATTCTCCTGAGCCTGTTGATCAGACTCTTTCTCTCCGCTGATGACAACCGACGCTAAAACCGATTCTTCTCGTTTGCCATCGTCCGTTTTCTTACTACCAATCAATTCCTCCAAGTAATCATGCTCTATTTCTAACGCTGCTTTTGCTTTTCGAAGATTGTCACAAGCACGTGTTTTGTACTCTGGGCAGCCGCTTTCTAGAGGAATAAAGAAGATTTTTGCTACTGCTTTCTTGTATCTTTCTAAAATCTGTCCCCCATCTTCAATTGCTATTTCAAAAAACTTAATATACGCAGAATATAACAATTCACTGCTCTTGCTAATATTAAGCGCGTGATCTAACGCTTCCTTGGCTTTCTCTCTATTTGATTTACCAGTACTGTCTTCCAAATATCTTTCAGCCAAGCATATACTATAAAAAGGATTGTGGCTTATATTGCCAGCCATTATTTCATTTGCTTGTTTGAGGAATTTATTGTATTCTTGATCTACAGCTGCTAAGCAAGGATCCCTTCTTTGTAGAAAAGATACCTGCTTAGCTATGATTTCTTTGACGGTTTTTGCTGTATATGCCTGCTTTTCAAGCCAAAATGCCCAGTTTTCTTTGAGGTCTCTTAAAACATATATCCATTTTACAACATCACTTCCCCTTTTATACTTTTCTTTTAATTCCGCATATTGTGACGAAAATTTATTAAATAACTGTCCCTTGAATTCGATCTCAGTTATCTTATTTTCAGCAATGTCGTTTACACGCGTGGTTTCCAATTCATCTCTGTGTTTCATGATTTGATCAAAGTCAATATTTTCAGTATTATAAATTGTAATACCTAATGCTTCCACCTCGCTCAATTTGACAATTATCTGACCAGTGCCTTGATTCCCTTGTCTTGCAGTTCTCCCCAAACCCTGATCCTCAACCCTTTTGTTGCATGGTAAAAACGCTTCAATTACATGTAACCCACCGTTACTCTCTAACAAAGCGCTGGTTTTAAAATCTGTTCCTCTTCCGGCTAAATTTGTAGCGATTACCACGTCACAAACATCCAACGGTTTGTTTGTAATATGCTCATCAACTTCATCTCGATATTTAAGAATGTTAGGAGTGAGTCCCGCTGCTTTTGCCTCCCTGGCTATCTCTCCAGCTACCGTTTCGGCATCCAGAATACTTGCACACACAATTAAAACCGCTCTTGGTGCTTTGATTTTAGTTCTTTGCTCTCCTTCAAGATAGTCGTGTGCTTCTCTGGTTCTCGTGAGTTCACCCAGCGCTGCTACAGCTACATCGTTCACAAATGTGTCATCAGGAGACACTTTTCCTGGAAATTGAGCGAAACTATTGGGTTTGCATGGAGGGATGACAGAGAACTCAAGATTGAACACCCTTCCAAGTAGATCTCTTTCTGGCTTTGATCCTAATGTTCCAGTGACACCAGATAATTTACTGCCATATTTTTTGATATAATCCAAATTTGAAACATAGCAACTGGTAAGACTTTCATATGTTAAGCACAAGTTATGCTTAATTTGTAAGAATTGATGTAATCCGTTGGACAATACCGTGTTTTTCATCGAAACACCAGTATTTTGATTATCTACGGGGGTGATAATATTTTCACCGTCTTTGTCTTTGCCTATCTTATACTCCACATTTTCCTTGTATTGATACTTTGCAGTAAAGGCGTGCTCTACCCATCTTTCTACACTGTCTTCGGCATATCGAAGCAAATGATTAGCTAATATTTTTTTGTTGATCAAATGATCTTTCTGATTCTTGATCTGTTTTTTAATTTCATCTAAAAATGATTCTCTAAGACCATCTTCGTATTCTTCATATTCGAGTTGTTTTTCATCATCACATGTGTTTGAATCCTTGGCTAATTCATCAGCCTTGGCCTTTAGCTTTGCTAAAATTTGATCTGTTACTTGTTTCTCTGTTTTTGCTAGCGCGACCCAGATATTAATGTACACATATCTTAAACTCTCCATCCCAGGAAATGGGCCGGACAACTTTGCTATGTTACCCCCTTGGTCGATTAATAAGCTATCTATTTCATCCAGCATCACCCAAACGTTATTAAAATCAACACCTCCCAACGTCTTCAATTGTTCGAATGAGTCTCTTAGCCAATCAAATTGAAAGCTAGTGATACTGCCATATACTACATCTTTATTGTAGCACGCTCTGGGACCATCGGTGTACTTTTCATCAGGGTTATTGTCTGCTGTAGTAATCTTTAACAATTCATAGAATAATGACTTGTCTTTGACTCCATCGGAAGCCAACACGTTGTTACTTGTAATAACATGAATTTTGTAACCTTGCATCACCTTCAATGCTGCTAAAACCGAAACTATTGTCGTCTTACCCTCCCCTGTATTGATTTGACTCACATGACCCTTGACGTTTGTTTGCATGAAAATCAGAATAGCGGCTTTTTGGGTATCACGCAGTCGATGACCTTTAGTTGCAAGTTCATTGGCTCTGTCCATCACGGATATTGCTTCGATGATGTCATCTCCTAACTGCAAACTGTCACCGATGTTCTTGCTTAATTTGCCTTTATGTTCCCGAGACCACTTTTTTAATTCATCAACTCCCCAATCCTTTATTTGTTCAAAATGTTGATCTATTTTAAGAATTTTAGATTCAATGTCAGCCTTCTGCTTGCTAATAGTCTGTTCTAAATCAACCAAAGAATTATAGTGATTACTGTTGGTGTACTGTAGATTTATAATCTGCTTAATATGGGCATCCTTATTGTTAGCAGCAGAAGCATTATATGTCTTGCGTGCGCCATCTTCGTCATAAACATTTAGGGTAACATCAAATGCTTGAGCCAATGCTCCAATAATTCCACAATCGGCCCATGTTCCTTCCTTGCTGTGAAGTTCTACGTATTGATCAATCAAGTGTATATCTGGCGGTAGATCAACATGTAACGGATCCGTATTTTCAGCTTGCAATCTCTCTTCTAAATTTCTGACAAATTCTTGCTCTCTATTTTCCTTCATGTAATCTATAGTTTGTTCCCGGATTATTTCATGAGTGTAAGATGATTCGGACTGATTGTTAGGTTTATTAGCAAGTCTTGTCAGCTGATCTGCAATGGCAGAGTAAAAAGCATTCCCATCTTCGGTGATTAATACCACTTTAAAGTGTTTGCCGTCTTTCATTAATATATAATCATCATTTAATTTCAGCTTTGTAATTACAGTTTTAAGATCATCAACTTTTGCAACATGCTTCAAATTGACTAAGTTTCCACTTGATATTTTCTGTAACTTATGACCTAACCTTATACTTGGGACTTGTTCCTGAGTTGTAAAAGCAATCCCTCCAGATTCGCCTTTAAATAACTCGATCAATGCAGCTACACCATCAGTACCTTCATCGTTAATTTCTTTCACTTTGCTTGCCATTACCTCCAAGTTATTAATTGTCATTGGGCCGCAACTGGAATCATCTTCTTGTGCAACTTGCGAGTCTCTAATGAAGTCTACTTTGTCGTCATAGTGCTGCTTCAATTCTTTTTCAATCGTGGCAGAACTATTATTCCAATCTCCTTTTGAATCCTTGTACAATATTGTCACTCTCCCTCCTGGTCTCTTCACGAGGAAAATAGCTACCCAGTGCATTCCACTGTTGTCTCCCGTTGCCTTCCCTCCTATATTGTAACAGATGTATCGAGGATGATTCTCTGTTAGGGAATCCATTGACGGTAAAGTGTGTATGCCATCGTCAGTAAGTCTATTTGAAAATTGGGTATCAAAATCTACACCGTGCTTCTCTAAGACCCGGCCATAATTATGCATATCGTCATCAGTGTACCAGCGTTCATCGAGGTTACTTTCTACGTTACGCGTCTGTTGTGGCTTAGTAACACTGCGTGCATTAAAATAGCCTTTTACCTTTTCTATCAATTCTGGAGATAAGCCAAGTTTACCAAAAACAATTCTAATTTGTTCATCTAATTTTTCACCTCTTTCAAGTTTATTGAGTATGTCAAAGATTTTCTTAATCTTACAACTTTGCTTAGGAAACTTTATTTCTAATGGAAATAGTTCGCAAAATTCTCTAGCAACCAAAGAGCTGTAACAATTTCCAGAAAATTTGATAGTTAAAACTTTCTTGGTGATAGAATCCGTAACTTGTGGACCATTATATGTCTTAGGTACGTCATCTTGGTCATATATATTTAAAATAACGTCTAATGCTCGAGCTAACGCTTCAATTATTTCATTATCAACCCGTGATCCTTCTTTACCATGAAGTTCTATGTATTGATCAATCGTTTGTATTTCTGACGGTGGATCAGCATGTAATGGATCCGTATATTTAGCTTCTAAATTCCTGCCAAATTCTTGCCCTTTATTTTTCTTTATATAATTTGTGGTCAACTCCTTGAGGTCTTGATGTGTGTAAAAGGATTTAGGCTCATCTTTAGCTTCATTTATTTTTTTTGTTATGCCCAACTGTTCCAACTGATCAGCAATGGCAGAATAAAAACAGTTTCCATCTCCAGAAATCTTAACTTCATTGAACATACCGATTCCTATGTTATTTATTCCCTCAGGAGGCTTGACAGAATTTTCCTTATCTTTCGGAGACATATGGGTATCAGAGCTACTACTCATCTGCTGTTTTCTTTGTTCAATGTAGTTCTTGCCCAAAGTCTGATATGAGCTAAAAGAATCTAGTATTTTTTTGTGTATTTCAGCTAGAGCCTTTAAGCGTGGATCATTTTCTTCACTTTCCTCGATATCCCAGTCATCAAAATTAATTTCCTTTAGCTTGCGAACACTCCCAATGAATTCATATGGAACTTCTGGTAATTCATTGACAAATTTATGAAATTCCCTTAAGAACCCGTCTTGATCATCCATCTTATTTTCTCTGATTAACTTATTAATGATTTGTTGCTTAAAGACCATAAAAGCTTTGTCCCATTTTTTCTCTGGAATAACCGACCTACTATTTTGCAGTGCAGTCCTAACATTATCATAATCCTCCTTCCTGATATTGCTATCAACCTCAATCTTAGACTCATTATTATTATATTCTAAACACAAAAATGTTCTCTCTTCATTTAGTTTGATGGTAATGGTGTTTGGTTGAGGCGGGGGCCGATCCTTCCTTCTAGCATCAAAGATAAATTGCAAAGGTTTCAATGCTTCGAGCAAAGAATCAAGCTCTTGAGACATTTTAGCTTTAACACCTTGCTTAGCCATCATAATAATGTCAGTAGGTATGCCAAATATCAATTACCTAGTATGTAGATATGCATAAAAACGTTGTTTTCACAAAATTTCCCCTTTACAAAAATTATTTAGTTGCTAAATAATTTAAACATTATGTTTAACGCTACAAAGTAACACATACTTGATCTACGTGATCAGCATTTTTAAACAGGTTGATCTATTATGTGTATGGATACTTTGATAGTTTGGAACCACCAAGGTTCGAAACAAAGTTTTATTCAAGTTCACCCCATCTTCACGGTCAGATGTCAATATTTCACATCCTACCGTAACAAACAATTGCTGGATTTACTCGTAATAAAATGGATGGATGCTTTCGTTTCTTTTAAAAGGCTCAATTCATTGATTAATATTAAACATTGTTCCTGTTCTCACCATGAGAAATGTTGTTAAAAGCTCTTGTTTTGTCCCAAACGCGCACCTAACCCTAAAAAAATTAATTCTATGAACAACGATAATCAATCACATAAAACCGAATAAGCAATTTAGCACACAAGGAAATAATAAGTGTATCGTTAATCCTAACAACTCACGTAAAGCGAGAATGAAGGAGCTGCGGTCACGCAAAGGACAGCGACTTCTTGCTACTGCAAGTCCAGGCATGTCGAAGGCATGCGTCATGCCTGGCTGGGTTATTTTGGTGGCCGAGCTGAGTAAACATTTGACCTCCAAATTCAATGGATTTGACAGTTCTCTGAAATCACGGGTGGGGTCTTATCTGGCTATGAGCCAAGAGAGATATTTGCCCAGCTTCGCGGAAGGCTTAATCTGAATGTTATGAAGTAGCTACTGCATTTGCCTTGTGCTCACAATATAATTACCGCTTGCAGTGATAGGAAATAATTTACAAAATATATATTTTACACTTGCAAATCCCATCAGAGATATTACATAATAAATATTTGCTGTAAGTTATTGGATCGCGATACGAATTTTATGTTGCCACTTAAACAAGTTTACACCCAGCTTTTAGCTATTGGTACATGAATTTGAATTGAATCCAAATGAACGTGTCAATATGGATGTTTTACAAAATTTCATAATATGATTCCCATTCAGCCACATAGATCACTTGATTGATACAGGCACACACACAATAATAATTCCTCTTTCAATTCTACGAAAAAAATTCTGCAGATACCTTACCTACTTTATTTACAAGTAAAAATGTTGCTACTTGCTAGCATTATTTAAATATTAGAAAGCTTATTTAATATTAGATATTGCTGTAAAATAATTTTATCCTTTCATAATTATCAAATTATCATATCTTAATTATCATATTACTTATTCATGATTTCGAAGTGCATCCCCTCTCGACTTTTTCAGTTTCTAATACTGCGGCATTCAATTAAGAATGAACAACCGCAAGATTGGACCGAAAGCCACAGAGTGCGCAACTGAGAACGTTAACAAACAGGAGTCCCGGGCTGCGGCGCCGGCGTATCAGTCCGTGTTCTTGTGAACAAACAGCTGGGAGTAAAACGTGCCCAAATCCTGCAATGAAACGAGACGTTTAACAATACCGAACGGAACCACAAAAAAGAGTAGGAAATACCAGAGATTTAAGCATAAGCATGGGAGAAGTTTGCAGCATAGAAGGCAGAGTTTGCTGGTGACCAGCTTGCCCAGGCCTCCAAAAGCCTGGATAGCGTATTGAGCCAAGGTCAAGTATAGTGAAGCCATCTTTGTCGACCCTATTATGCAGAAATTTATTTACTCTTCTTTCTTTATGTTTACCTATATATAGGCTAAGCTTAACCAGCCATTATTTTACAGCATACAGTACGTCAATCCCCACCCTCTAAAGCTCACAATTAAGTAAAAGCCAATGCACTTTTCATGCTGAAATACCATGAATTATGAACTGAAAATTTTACTACAATTATAAAATTGTTCCTACACCAAGTTTACCTTTTGATTTGAAAACATGGTGAAAATTGCAAGCAGGAGAAGATGTCCCAAAGTGGCTCAATACGGCATCAAAGTCTAGCTGTACGAAGCGCTATCCATGGCTATAGAGATCAGTGGGAAGACTTGATAAAGTGTCTCAATACGGCATCAAAGTCTCGCTGTACGAAGCGCTATCCATGGCTATAGAGATCAGTGGGAAGACATGATAAAGTGTCTCAATACGGCATCAAAGTCTCGCTGTACGAAGCGCTATCCATGGCTATAGAGATCAGTGGGAAGACATGATAAAGTGTCTCAATATGGCACCAAAGTCTCGCTGTACGAAGTGCTATCCATGGCTATAGAGATCAGTGGGAAGACATGATAAAGTGTCTCAATACGGCACCAAAGTCTCGCTGTACGAAGCGCTATCCATGGCTATAGAGATCAGTGGGAAGACATGATAAAGTGTCTCAATACGGCATCAAAGTCTCGCTGTACGAAGCCCTATCCATGGCTATAGAGATCAGTGGGAAGATATGATAAAGTGGCTCAATACGGCATCAAAGTCTCGCTGTACGAAGCGCTATCCATGGCTATAGAGATCAGTGGGAAGACATGATAAAGTGTCTCAATACGGCATCAAAGTCTCGCTGTACGAAGCGCTATCCATGGCTATAGAGATCAGTGGGAAGACATGATAAAGTGTCTCAATACGGCATCAAAGTCTCGCTGTACGAAGCGCTATCCATGGTTGTAGAGATCAGTGGGAAGACATGATAAAGTGACTCAATACGGCATCAAAGTCTCGCTGTACGAAGCGCTATCCATGGCTATAGAGATCAGTGGGAAGATATGATAAAGTGACTCAATACGGCATCAAAGTCTCGCTGTACGAAGCGCTATCCATGGCTATAGAGACCAGTGGGAAGACATGATAAAGTGTCTCAATACGGCATCAAAGTCTCACTGTACGAAACGCTACCCCCGACTACAGCCGGACGGCCGTGGGAACGCACCCGAATGTTGGTCTGCATGACGTAGCGTAGGGTGTCGGTGTATCGGCGGTCGGGCCGCGACCCGGGCAGCCCGGGATCGCGCCAGCCGCGGCCGGCAGCGTCGCGCTGGAACAGCGCCGGCGCCGGCACGTGATCACGCAGGTAGCCCCACACGCAGTTACGCAGCAGCTGCACGATCTGCCGGAAAACGTCGCGTGTTAAACCTCGGCGAAGGACGACGGTACCCCTGACGGCTGTCTCGTCGGAATCTGGCGGACGCTCGGCGAAATCCGACCGCGACGAGGACAGCGCTACCGGCTGGCTCGTCGGCATCTGCAAGTCGAACAAGCTCCGAGCATTTCTTTATGTTAGCGGCGTTATCGGTAATCAGGTTGAATGGCTTTTACGATACATTCGGCCAGTGGGACGCGACGTATGAGTCACGACCAAGTTTGTGGCACTCTCGTCTCGGATGTTCGTCCATCCGTCAGCCACATTGTTACCCGTGGACGATATTTGCACTTTCGCTTTCAAACGTTGTTTTCCACTGACACTGAAATGCTTGTGCACTGATATTAACTTTTTCACTTGCAAGACGCTAAGAAGTATGGTCAAAGCTCACCAAGTAAGCTTAACCTCAGGAAAGCAAGTATTTTTTGCATGCGCCATAGATATTTTGTTATTTAAAAAATATATATATTTGATAATAATAAAGCAAACTTTACAGAAAAACTAGTGAGCTGGGAATTGGATGCTACGCTTCTAAGCTCAAACTTTTCCCAACATTTCGCAAAGGTATGCGGCTTTATCACGCCTACTTGCTTTACTTGCTACTTGCTTTATCAAGTCTACTGCTTTATCAAGGGTCCAAGCTCCAGCGCCAAAGGGACTTGGCATTCAATACACCAGTCAAACAGTTTTATATTTCTAAAAACCAACGAGCTAAGCTTAGGAAAAGACGCGCGTCTTCAGAAAGTAACAATAAAAAAGAACCCTCGAATCAGAGCAAAACTGTCAAGCTCACAGCCACCGAAATCGTCACAAAACAAGTCCCGTCTGTACCTCTGGCGGCTGCAGCGCCGGCAGGATCCCGGGCATCGCGGCCAGCGGCGGCTGCAGCAGCTGCCCCAGCGCCAGCACGCCCAGCAGGCGCTGGCTCGCCGACATCAACGCGTCGCGGTCGCGCTGCCCGGCGCTCGCCCACTGCGCGAGCAGCGTTGCGCAGACGGCGCGCAGCAGCACCGAGCAGTAGCACAGGCTCGGGCGGTGCGCGGCCAGCAGCGCAAGCAGCGACCACGCGGCCGGCCGTTCGTCCAGCGCGCGGCGGACGCGGAGGTCGCGTTCCACCGTCACCTGCACGGGTACGGGGTGTTGGCGACACGTTAGCTCGGAGGGACCGTCGGCGGTTAGCTGTTCACGCTTTTCTGATGGTAGTTGGATGGTGAAAAAACTTGGAATTTTAAGTTGATAGCGGCTAGTAGGAGTTAGCATCCGAGGTGTATCAGAGTCTGCATCTGAGCAGGCTGATGACAAGGTTGATTGCCGGTGTTTAACGACGCAATGTTTTGACAACTGGCCCTGTGACGCTGGTCTATAATGAAAGGGTGATGATGAACCTAACCTATGGCTAGAAGGGAGGACGGGAAACCCGGTGCCGGCACGTAGCCTACTCCTGTCGAAAAGCACCGAGGGGACCGCCGGCTTTACGTCCCTTCCGAAGGACGGTACAACTCGAACGACAGGATTCCTCCGCTAATCCGTGCTGTCGAGAGGTTGACAAGCAAGGCGAGTGAAGTTGTCGTACTAACTTCAAACCCTCCGACTTCTCTCCCGAACAGAACTGATCATCTGCATGATTGTCACCCATCAAACACCTGACTCAGCGCGATGTTGCTTAACATCGGTGATGACAAGGGTTTAGCATCCAAGGTGTATTAGAGTCTACTCTGCATCTGAGAAGACTGATGACAGGGTTGAGATGAAGAGGGGCAGTCAATGGGATTACCTTGCAGAACTCTTCATCTGGCCAGGGCAGGCCGTTGTACATGACGTCGGACGAAAGCAGCTGCACCGTGAGCAACGCCAGCATCGTCATCGCGTCCGTCGACACGACAACCTCGCCGTCGACTGGAACCGAGCGCGGCGGCCGGAGCCAGGTTAGCCAACGCGCAAGACCGAGCAAAGGATAAAGCGTTGTCCAGGGTTGATACCAACCTGACGGCAATACACCTGTTCCACTCGGGGAAAAATGACGTCAGATGCCCACTGGACGTTAAATAACAAAGGAAAACAGGGAAATCACAACCCGAATTGCTCTGCCTGGCTTTAGCAAGTGGGTATCATGACGTCATTTTGATAGAATTTTGATTGAATGGAATCGGTGTATTGCTTGTTGCATGTACAGCAGATGTTGATTGGTACAAGCGAAACATCCATTCCGTGACCTTTTCAAAAATGTGGCAGCGTTTTAATCGAGAAGTCAGCAATGCTGCATGAAAAGTTGGCATTACGGCACGAAAAGTCAGTATAGCAGCACGGAATTCGGTAATAATACAGTATGAAAAGTGCTGGAGACTCGTACCAAGACTCGTTACAGTAAAAACTATCGACAGCCGACCACGCTAGTGTGAATTAAATCCTAAAAGCCAGGTCATTGCACGCACAGAGACCAAACATCCATTACAAAATTTCAATCCATGCCGCCAAAAAGCATGGATACAAATTATGGTGTTGATATTTTGTTACTAATAATCATAGCCAACCACGCAATTAGATGTTAACGAGTCACAACGTTATATAATACATATTATGTCATATTAAATATATATATTATATATGTTATATGTTATACTATACATATTATGTACATGCAACGAGTATTTGCATTTAGGATTAAATTCACAACGAGTGACAACGTTCGCTCGCTTGCTCGCCGTGGGGTCCGTATTCCCCGAGAGCCGCGCGAAACGACGAGCTAACCGCACGGCGATTCCAGCCGTCACTCACCGACGTCGCTGGCGGCTGCCTTGATGACGTCTAGCAGCAGCTGCGTGTTGTCGTGGGCGACGGCGGCGGGCAGCGCAGGGCCGGTGGGGCCGGCGCGGCGGCGGCGCGCCTCCAGCGAGCCGCTGAGGAACGCAGACGAGACGCGGTGCGCGTGGGTCGTCGTAACGCCCTGCGCCCACCGTTGACCGGGTGTTACTGACAGAGCGACGGGAAATTTCGCGAGAGTTTTTTGTTTTCTCAGGTTTTGTCAGATATTACGTGAAAATTATTACAGTTCCTCGACTGGGATAGCATACTTTCTGCTAGTGTCCGAGAGATCAGAGACAGAGATCAGGGCATCAAAGTCTCGCTGTACGAAGCGCTATCCATGGCTATAGAGATCAGTGGGAAGACATGATAAAGTGGCTCAATACGGCATCAAAGTCTCGCTGTACGAAGCGCTATCCATGGCTATAGAGATCAGTGGGAAGACATGATAAAGTGTCTCAATACGGCATCAAAGTCTCGCTGTACGAAGCGCTATCCATGGCTATAGAGATCAGTGGGAAGACATGATAAAGTGGCTCAATACAGCATAAAAGTCTCGCTGTACGAAGCGCTATCCATGGCTATAGAGATCAGTGGGAAGACATGATAAAGTGGTTCAATACAGCATCAAAGTCTCGCTGTACGAAGCGCTATCCATGGCTATAGAGATCAGTGGGAAGACATGATAAAGTGGCGCAATACAGCATCAAAGTCTCGCTGTACGAAGCGCTATCCATGGCTATAGAGATCAGTGGGAAGACATGATAAAGTGGCTCAATACAGCATAAAAGTCTCGCTGTACGAAGCGCTATCCATGGCTATAGAGATCAGTGGGAAGACATGATAAAGTGGTTCAATACAGCATCAAAGTCTCGCTGTACGAAGCGCTATCCATGGCTATAGAGATCAGTGGGAAGACATGATAAAGTGGTTCAATACAGCATCAAAGTCTCGCTGTACGAAGCGCTATCCATGGCTATAGAGATCAGTGGGAAGACATGATAAAGTGGCTCAATACGGCATCAAAGTCTCGCTGTACGAAGCGCTATCCATGGCTACAGAGATCAGTGGGAAGACATGATAAAGTGTCTCAATACAGCATCAAAGTCTCGCTGTACGAAGCGCTATCCATGGCTATAGAGATCAGTGGGAAGACATGATAAAGTGGTTCAATACAGCATCAAAGTCTCGCTGTACGAAGCGCTATCCATGGCTATAGAGATCAGTGGGAAGACATGATAAAGTGGCTCAATACGGCATCAAAGTCTCGCTGTACGAAGCGCTATCCATGGCTATAGAGATCAGTGGGAAGACATGATAAAGTGGCGCAATACAGCATCAAAGTCTCGCTGTACGAAGCGCTATCCATGGCTATAGAGATCAGTGGGAAGACATGATAAAGTGGCGCAATACAGCATCAAAGTCTCGCTGTACGAAGCGCTATCCATGGCTATAGAGATCAGTGGGAAGACATGATAAAGTGGCGCAATACAGCATCAAAGTCTCGCTGTACGAAGCGCTATCCATGGCTATAGAGATCAGTGGGAAGACATGATAAAGTGGCGCAATACAGCATCAAAGTCTCGCTGTACGAAGCGCTATCCATGGCTATAGAGATCAGTGGGAAGACATGATAAAGTGGTTCAATACAGCATCAAAGTCTCGCTGTACGAAGCGCTATCCATGGCTATAGAGATCAGTGGGAAGACATGATAAAGTGGTTCAATACAGCATCAAAGTCTCGCTGTACGAAGCGCTATCCATGGCTATAGAGATCAGTGGGAAGACATGATAAAGTGGCGCAATACAGCATCAAAGTCTCGCTGTACGAAGCGTTATCCATGGCTATAGAGATCAGTGGGAAGACATGATAAAGTGGCGCAATACAGCATCAAAGTCTCGCTGTACGAAGCGCTATCCATGGCTATAGAGATCAGTGGAAAGACATGATAAAGTGGCTCAATACAGCATAAAAGTCTCGCTGTACGAAGCGCTATCCATGGCTATAGAGATCAGTAGGAAGACATGATAAAGTGGCTCAATACGGCATCAAAGTCTCGCTGTACGAAGCGCTATCCGTGGCTATAGAGATCAGTGGGAAGACATGATAAAGTGTCTCAATACGGCATCAAAGTCTCGCTGTACGAAGCGCTATCCACGGCTACAGAGATCAGCGGGCGACTCACCAGCTTGTGTATCTGGTCGGTGAGGGCCGTCGGCGGTGGCGGCGGCCCGACGGCGACCGCTGCCGCCGCCGTAGCGCCGAACAGCGGCGCTTCCCGGCCGAAGAGCGCGCGCTGCGTCAGTTCCGACAGCGCCTGGCTCCGCGCCGCCGCCTTGAGCGCCGCCAGCCGCGAGAGGAGGCGGCACGACGTTCGGACGCCGCGCAGCCGGGCGTAGTTCGCTGTCGGTGGGAACAAGCCGAACGAACAGGTGTGAGGTAAAACTGATTTTAGTACCGGTGGGTTGGTTTTTACAATAAAAATTGTTTCGACACACATCAATGGTTCAATTAGGGTTTAACCTTTAGCCGAGGCAGGTATTCGTGGTTTTTGCAGAAAATTCAAGTTGTTAAAAAGTGTTTTTTTCGTTCGGATGACTATGTTCCAGACTGTTGTGATTCCAAATATATGCTTCTTCTTTTGCGAATTCTTGCGAGTATCGCATTTCAAATTTTCACAAATTAACGCGAAATTTACTATTTTGTGTCAATTATCACAAATTTTACAATTATGCATCAAATTGCTTGTCTTAAAGCTTTTTCTAGAATTTCATGGCTCATTTTGACATTTTATTTTCCCTATTTTCTTACTACCTACTCTCGATTTTTTAAGTACAAGTTCCCTATATTTGTTCAGTTTGCTGTTAGTTTATTTGTAGATTGTAGATGTGTTCTGGGAAACCAGGGGACAGTATAAAGTTCACTCTATGAATTGCCAGAATAGTCAATAAGGAAAGGAGTTGGGGTTTTTCAGGCCATATGACTCATTCTAGATAACAGGGTCCATGACACAAAAGATAAACCCAGACAAAAAATATTGACTGCAGCAAAAAAAAACCAGCAGAAAAATAAATAGCTGTGATAGCCGCAATCTGCAAGTGAGTGCTGAATCATGATTATTATAATGAATTTCCCAAGGTCTTCCACGAATCTGCACACATTACATGTCATCAAAAGGCCTAAAATAATAATTCAAGGCCTGAATGCAAAATTGAGCTTTTACCAAAACCAGTTTACCACTTTTGGGAATTGTAAAAAACGAAACATGACTCTTTTTGGATGAGCGAGCGAAGCGAGCAAAATCCTTCAATTTCACAACATAGGGAAAAAAAAAGCATTTGGATTTTTGTTTTTTTTTTTGTTTGTAACAAAAACGAGCAGCCCTACTTAAAGGTCACAGATCGTTACGAAATTTGGCAAAAACGTTCGTGGTGACTCAGCGAGGTGCTGTATAGTTTTTGAGCAAAATCTGTTCGGCCATTTTGTTTTTATGAGCAAAAACCCGTAAATTTTTCAGTTTTTTGGTACTAGCTTCGTAACTAATTAACCGATCCGCACCAAATTTGGATTGAATATATATGATAACAAGTTAAACGAATTGCCTGGGTTTCAGATTCGTGCATGAAGTATTTTTCTAATTAGATTTTTTTTTTTTTTTTGCCTCTAAATGGGTTCAATACCGATTTATATTCGGTTTATTATATGATTTTCAAATGTTTTCCGTTTGGATTTCCTCGCAGAGATTACGGCTCGCTCATCCTGCAACGAGTGTAGGCTCTACTAATCGTTTACCTAGTAATCAGCATTAATACCTGCCTCTGCCTAAAGCATATTGAACTGGGTTGGTGCGATTCAAACTTTAATGCAAATACTCGCCGCTGTGTATAGTACGGTAGATAATTGGACCTCTCTCCCGAACAGAACCGATCACGTGCATGACGGTAGTTTCAAATGAAATACCTCGTAAGAACATAACGTCAGACCAGTCCCTCGTCCGCTAGCGGCAAACCCAACTCACCGTCGTCGGTCGGCAAGGCGACGCAGAGGAAGAAGTAGTCGACGGCGGCCTGCGCCAGCCGCAGCGTGAGCTGCACCGTCGGCCTGCCGAGCGCGCTGCGATCCAGCACCGCCGCCACCGCGTGCGCCAACGCAGCGTCCACGCCGGGCGTCGAGAGCACGCGCGCCGCCGCCGCCAGGTTGTGACGGACCGCGGCGCTCGCGCGGACCGAAGGCACGCGCGACTCCCACCTGTGGCGGTCCGAGAGCGAGGTTAGGGTCGGCCGGTGCGCTGCGTTCGGTTCCATGCCAACAAGCGTGGCCGACGTCACGTTCGGGGTTGTTGGCGTGTGATTGCAGCGTAGCGTCACTAGGTTCACCGTCTTTTAGGTTCATTCATAGTCCTGTTTCTATCTCCATGGAGCCACGTTATAATCGGGGTTAGTCGAGTTGTTGGCGTGTGATTGCAGCATAGCGTCACTAGATTCACCGGCTTCTATGTTCATTCATAGTCCTGTTTCTATCTCCATGGAGCTACGTTATAATCGGGGCTAGTCAAGTTGTTGGCGTGTGATTGCAGCATAGCGTCACTAGATTCACCACCTTCTATGTTCATTCATAGTCCTGTTTCTATCTCCATGGAGCCACGTTGTAATCGGGGTTAGTCGAGTTGTTGGCGTGTGATTGCAGCATAGCGTCACTAGATGCACCGGCTTCTATGTTCATTCATAGTCCTGTTTCTATCTCCATGGAGCCACGTTATAATCGGGGTTAGTCCAGTTGTTGGCGTGTGATTGCAGCATAGCGTCACTAGATGCACCGGCTTCTATGTTCATTCATAGTCCTGTTTCTATCTCCATGGAGCCACGTTATAATCGGGGTTAGTCGAGTTGTTGGCGTGTGATTGCAGCGTAGCGTCGCTAGATTCACCACCTTTTATGTTCATTCACAGTCCTGTTTCTATCTCCATGGAGCCACGTTATAATAGATTAACAGTTGGTTTTTCCTGTAGCATGACTGTATAATGCTTAACCACGGACCGGTGAAAGATTGAAAGCAACGATTTCACCCAGAGGGGAATCGCGGTAATGCTCACCTCAAGAGCGTGTCTACGTTAGCCCAGAGCGCGAGGGCGTGCTGGTGCACGGCGCCGGGGGCGGTGGTGGCGCGTGCGGCGTGCTCCAACGCGAGTGCCAGCGCCGGTGGGGCGGCGGCGGGGGCGGCGGGGGCGGCGGCCAGCCGGGCGAGGGCGGCCAGCTGGCGGGGCGTCGTCGAGCGGAGCAGCAGGAAGCTGCACGCGGCGACCAGCACCGACGAGCTCTGCTCGCCGAGGACGCCTGGCGAACGGAACGGGGATTTGCGACGTCAAATAGTCCGGTCGGATTGCGGTGTCGTCGTCTTCGTTGGTTGCAAGTGGGGGGCAGATGGCAGTTTTTGTCGAAGTTTTTAGTTAACGGTATTTGAAATCCTATTTCTGTGAATGGAATTCACCTATTCCAATCAATCAACTTTAATAATTGACTTTAAAATTGTTGGCTGCTTGCTTATTGTAGTATTTCGCCCCAGCAAAGGATGGGCTCTAAGGTAAGAGAACCATATTGTGTTCTGCAATACACCTATTCCATTAAATCAAAATTCTCTCAAAGCAACGTCATGATACCCACTCGCTAAAGCCAGGCAGAGCAATTCGGGCTGTGATTTTCCCATGTTCCTTTGTTATTTAGCAGAGCTAATTAATATTTTTTTCCTAACTAGTAGCACGTCCAGTGGGTATCCGCCGCCATATAAAAAGGTCTACCCAGCCCAGCAAGCTCTCAACCGGGCATTTTCCACACGCAACCAGGAACGAATCCCGCCACTCGATGTCGTCGACGTACCGAGCAGGCGTACGGCGGTGGCCAGCCGGAGCGGATGCTCGCTGAGCAGCAACGGCTGCAACGCGGCCACCTCGCTGCCGCGACGCAGGCACGCCAGCAGCGGCACCGACGCCGCCCGCGACGAACGCAGCACCGACTCCGTCTCCTGCAGCAGCAGCTCTGCGCAGGACGGCGCGTCGTTACTTTCACGGTTATTGGTGTTTAACGACGCACTGTTTTGACAGCTGGCCCTGTGGCACTGGTCTATAATGAAAGGGTGATGATGAACCTAACATATGGCTAGAAGGGAGGAGGGGAAACCCGGTGCCGGCACGTAGCCTACTCCTGTCGAAAAGCACCGAGGGGACCACCGGCTTTACGTCCCTCCCGAAGGACGGTACAACTCGAACAACAGGATTCCTCCGCTAATCCGTGCTGTCGAGAGGTTGATAAGCAAGGCGAGTGAAGTTGTCGTACTAACTTCCAACCCTCCAACCTCTCTCCTGATCAGAAGTGATCATGTGCATGATGATCACCTATCAAACACCTGACTCAGCGCAATGTTGCTTAACTTCGGTGATCTCACGAGAACCGGTGTTTCCAACGTTGCCAAAACCGTTTGGTTTAGTTTCACGAGATGCAGCGGTGTAATGCAAGGAGGTGCATGGCATGACAGGGCTTGGCAAAGCAACACAGAGCTACACAAAAACAACGGAATGAAACGCAAGCCAAAGCAAGGCAACGCAAGGCAACGCAACGCATCGCAATGGAAAGCAGCACAACGCAGTACAGACCTACACAAAGCAATGCAATGCAAGGCAACAACCCAACGCAAGGCAAGGCAACGCAAGGCATGGTAAGGCAAGAACCCAACGCAACTAAAAGCAGATCTACACAAATCAATGCAACGGGCACCGACCTAGCAGCTGGCGCGCGGCCACCTTGGCGTGTTGGTCGGGCGCGTCGCAGGCGGCGGCCAGCAGGAGCAGCAGCAGGCGTGCGGCGTCGCGTTCGCAGCCCAGCGCCAGGTGGACGACGAGGTCGCGGAGGGCGGCGGCTCCGCCCAGGCGCCGGCACCACGCGGGGGCGGCCGCCGACAGCCGCGGCAGCAGGCCCGGCTCGCTCACTGCAAAACGCAGCAAGTCTGTTTAATTTAGGAATTCCCTTGTCAGCTCGGCGCTGGTTGTCAATACGATAACCGAATTGACGCCAAAAGCATTTACAGAGACCGATTTACCTTGATTTCTAACTGTGTTTCTATACATTCTATATCTAACAGTATGTTTTGGTCACGATAAAGTTAATGGTAAAAAGCTAGAAGAAATGCGAGTGGTATATAACACGGTGAGGCACAGTGCTAGTGTTTGATTTTGATATTTTGAAATGGCGCATTGTGGATTTTGTTTCATGATATGTAAATTGTGGACTTTTTTGAGTATGATCGTATCCTGGATAAACTACAGGGAGATTTCGTGGAGAGTTGTCACGGGAATCTTTTCGAGGGACTTTTCATGAGAGATTCTCGGAGAGAACAACTCAAATAACTTAATATCAATTCCACAGATTGTTGTCCATAGAGAATAGTGGATAAGTGCAGTGTACCGGACAGGCAAAGACCCGGATTCGAATCCCGGCACGGATGTAAATTTGGAATTGATATTTCGTTACTGATAATCGGCGTATGGTCATTGAATTATTCAATGCCTTGGATTTTACACAATGTTACTATGTTTCAGCATTTGCTGGCATTGAGTTGGGAAATTTGACCATCACTAAAATCAATGGTCAGGGTCAAAGATCGTCAGGGTTAGGAGATAGACACAAAGATACACATACTCAGAACATCAGAAAATTGAAGTTGTGTGTATTCAGTTAGAAACGTACGAAGCGCGTGAGATGTGATTTGAACTTCAACCTCAAAACGATTAAAAAACAAATGCTGCATATTCCGAGTGGCGAGTATGTCACGTGATGCATCGAGTAGGGGAGGTAGGGGAGCTTTGTAATGGCCGCGTCACACAAGTCAGCTGTTTTCCGTGCAAGAACGGCATCCTAGCTCAGTCCACACAGCTTGCAACAAGTTGCCAATGCTGGCAGAAAAGTTAAAATATGAAAATTTGAGATTTCATGAAAAAAATCTGTGAAAACATCCAATTCTTGGTGGAAACAACATGTAGCACTTATTACCTAACTTGTAGAGTGATTTTTATGTTCCCAAGTACAATTTAACTAATTAAGAACAATAAAAATGCTTTTTTTTCTTATGGCCGAATGATAAATTATGGCCGCAAAACTGATATTTCTGAATATCTCATGAAATATTCAACCAATCACTATCATCAAAGCATTTATGAAAACTTCAAACCGAAACGCATGCACAGTGCCACTTGAGGCTTCATAACTCCTAATTCTCGGTACAATCATACTTTTATTGAGAAAAAATAGCAGAAAAGTTGTAGCATTTACGCAATTTTCTGTACTATTTCAGCAGCTGACTATCATTATTAATTACTAATTAAATATTAACGGACCCAATGTGTTGCTACTTTCTGTAACATGCTGAATGAACGTAGAAGCCGGTGAATCTAGTGACGCTATGCTGCAATCACACGCCAACAACTCGACTAACCCCGATTATAACGTGGCTCCATGGAGATAGAAACAGGACTATGAATGAACATAGAAGCTGGTGAATCTAGTGACGCTATGCTGCAATCACACGCCAACAACTCGACTAACCCCGATTATAACGTGGCTCCATGGAGATAGAAACAGGACTATGAATGAACATAGAAGGTGGTGAATCTAGCGACGCTTTGCTGCAATCACACCCCAACAACTCGACTAACCCCGATTATAACGTGGCTCCATGGAGATAGGAACAGGACTATGAATGAACATAGAAGCCGGTGAATCTAGCGACGCTTTGCTGCAATCACACGCCAACAACTCGACTAACCCCGATTATAACGTGGCTCCATGGAGATAGAAACAGGACTATGAATGAACATAGAAGGTGGTGAATCTAGTGACTCTACGCTGCAATCACACGCCAACAACTCGACTAACCCCGATTATAACGTGGCTCCATGGAGATAGAAACAGGACTATGAATGAACATAGAAGGTGGTGAATCTAGTGACTCTACGCTGCAATCACACGCCAACAACTCGAATAACCCCGATTATAACGTGGCTCCATGGAGATAGAAACAGGACTATGAATGAACATAGAAGGTGGTGAATCTAGTGACGCTATGCTGCAATCACACGCCAACAACTCGACTAACCCCGATTATAACGTGGCTCCATGGAGATAGGAACAGGACTATGAATGAACATAGAAGCCGGTGAATCTAGCGACGCTTTGCTGCAATCACACGCCAACAACTCGACTAACCCCGATTATAACGTGGCTCCATGGAGATAGAAACAGGACTATGAATGAACATAGAAGGTGGTGAATCTAGTGACGCTATGCTGCAATCACACGCCAACAACTCGACTAACCCCGATTATAACGTGGCTCCATGGAGATAGAAACAGGACTATGAATGAACATAGAAGCCGGTGAATCTAGTGACTCTACGCTGCAATCACACACCAACAACTCGACTAACCCCGATTATAACGTGGCTCCATGGAGATAGAAACAGGACTATGAATGAACATAGAAGCCGGTGAATCTAGTGACTCTAAGCTGCAATCACACGCCAACAACTCGAATAACCCCGATTATAACGTGGCTCCATGGAGATAGAAACAGGACTATGAATGAACATAGAAGGTGGTGAATCTAGTGACGCTATGCTGCAATCACACGCCAACAACTCGACTAACCCCGATTATAACGTGGCTCCATGGAGATAGAAACAGGACTATGAATGAACATAGAAGCCGGTGAATCTAGTGACTCTACGCTGCAATTACACGCCAACAACTCGACTAACCCCGATTATAACGTGGCTCCATGGAGATAGAAACAGGACTATGAATGAACATAGAAGGTGGTGAATCTAGTGACTCTACGCTGCAATCACACGCCAACAACTCGAATAACCCCGATTATAACGTGGCTCCATGGAGATAGAAACAGGACTATGAATGAACATAGAAGCCGGTGCATCTAGTGACGCTATGCTGCAATCACACGCCAACAACTGGACTAACCCCGATTATAACGTGGCTCCATGGAGATAGAAACAGGACTATGAATGAACATAGAAGGTGGTGAATCTAGTGACGCTATGCTGCAATCACACCCCAACAACTCGACTAACCCCGATTATAACGTGGCTCCATGGAGATAGGAACAGGACTATGAATGAACATAGAAGCCGGTGAATCTAGCGACGCTTTGCTGCAATCACACGCCAACAACTCGACTAACCCCGATTATAACGTGGCTCCATGGAGATAGAAACAGGACTATGAATGAACATAGAAGGTGGTGAATCTAGTGACTCTACGCTGCAATCACACGCCAACAACTCGACTAACCCCGATTATAACGTGGCTCCATGGAGATAGAAACAGGACTATGAATGAACATAGAAGGTGGTGAATCTAGTGACTCTACGCTGCAATCACACGCCAACAACTCGAATAACCCCGATTATAACGTGGCTCCATGGAGATAGAAACAGGACTATGAATGAACATAGAAGGTGGTGAATCTAGTGACGCTATGCTGCAATCACACGCCAACAACTCGACTAACCCCGATTATAACGTGGCTCCATGGAGATAGGAACAGGACTATGAATGAACATAGAAGCCGGTGAATCTAGCGACGCTTTGCTGCAATCACACGCCAACAACTCGACTAACCCCGATTATAACGTGGCTCCATGGAGATAGAAACAGGACTATGAATGAACATAGAAGCCGGTGAATCTAGTGACTCTACTCTGCAATCACACACCAACAACTCGACTAACCCCGATTATAACGTGGCTCCATGGAGATAGAAACAGGACTATGAATGAACATAGAAGCCGGTGAATCTAGTGACTCTACGCTGCAATCACACGCCAACAACTCGACTAACCCCGATTATAACGTGGCTCCATGGAGATAGAAACAGGACTATGAATGAACATAGAAGGTGGTGAATCTAGTGACGCTATGCTGCAATCACACGCCAACAACTCGACTAACCCCGATTATAACGTGGCTCCATGGAGATAGAAACAGGACTATGAATGAACATAGAAGCCGGTGAATCTAGTGACTCTACGCTGCAATTACACGCCAACAACTCGACTAACCCCGATTATAACGTGGCTCCATGGAGATAGAAACAGGACTATGAATGAACATAGAAGGTGGTGAATCTAGTGACTCTACGCTGCAATCACACGCCAACAACTCGACTAACCCCGATTATAACGTGGCTCCATGGAGATAGAAACAGGACTATGAATGAACATAGAAGGTGGTGAATCTAGTGACGCTATGCTGCAATCACACGCCAACAACTCGACTAACCCCGATTATAACGTGGCTCCATGGAGATAGAAACAGGACTATGAATGAACATAGAAGCCGGTGAATCTAGTGACTCTACGCTGCAATTACACGCCAACAACTCGACTAACCCCGATTATAACGTGGCTCCATGGAGATAGAAACAGGACTATGAATGAACATAGAAGGTGGTGAATCTAGTGACTCTACGCTGCAATCACACGCCAACAACTCGAATAACCCCGATTATAACTATGGGTACACTTAATTATCATGATTCGGACAACCCCCATGTTTTTTGGCACGGCCCGTCCCGTGTGTGGTGTACTTACGTGTGAGCAGCGCGCTGGACGTGAGCGCTCGCAGCAAGGTGGGGCTGAGCGAGCCGAGCCGCAGAAGGTACGGCACTGTCGCATCGCGCAACTCCTCGTCCCGCTCCTCGTCCAGGCTCGCCTGCAACCGACCGTCGTTTAAACCACGCATCTCTATGTAGCCATTGCGCGTCGTACAGCGAGACTTTAATGCCGTAGTGAGCCACTTTATCATGTCTTCCCACTGATCTCTATAGCCATGGATAGCGCTTCGTACAGCGAGACTTTGATGCCGTATTGAGACACTTTATCATGTCTTCCCACTGATCTCTATAGCCATGGATAGCGCTTCGTACAGCGAGACTTTGATGCCGTATTGAGACACTTTATCATGTCTTCCCACTGATCTCTATAGCCATGGATAGCGCTTCATACAGTGAGACTTTGATGCCGTATTGAGACACTTTATCATGTCTTCCGACTGACCTCTATAGCCAAGGATAGCGCTTCGTACAGCGAGACTTTGATGCCGTATTGAGACACTTTATCATGTCTTCCCACTGACCTCTATAGCCATGGATAGCGCTTCGTACAGCGAGACTTTGATGCCGTGTTGAGACACTTTATCACTGATCTCTATAGCTTTGGACAGTCTTGATAATGTAGTAACGAGTGACTTCCCCAACGAAACATTTACAAAACCGCACCCCGGGACGGACCCGATCCAAGCGACAGAGCTCCATTCTCTGAAGAATCGCGTCACAAACCGACCTGGAACAGCTGGAGCACGGCCTCGCGGATGTGGTCGGCGCGCGTGGCCGCCAGATGCCCGAGTATGCCGACCACCGAGCCCAGAGTCTGGCCGTCGCCGTCGGCGCGCGCCGCAAAGTCTCGCAGCCCGCACGCCAGGACGCGCTGCACGACGCGGCGCGGCGCGCTCGCCCCGACGTGCGCCACCGCCCAGTCGAAGCTCGGCCCGTGCGCCGCCGACGTCTCTGTGGGTTGATGATCGATTGCCGGTGTTTGACGACCCACTGTTTTGACAACTCACGGTCTAACGGCAGTCTGACGACGACCGTAACCTAGCCTAGAAGGGAGGAGGGGAAACCCGGCGCCGCTATGTCTTGACGAAAATGGAGATCAGACATCGTTTCGCCGTGATAAAACTTGCAAAATCGCCCCCCAGGAAAATGTATGAACATCGAAGGCGGTGAATCTAGTGACACTATGCTGCAATCACATGCCAACAACTCGACTAACCCCGATTATAACGTGGCTCCATGGAGATAGAAACAGGACTGTGAATGAACATAGAAGGTGGTGAATCTAGTGACGCTATGCTGCAATCACACGCCAACAACTCGACTTACCCCGATTATAACGTGGCTCCATGGAGATAGAAGCAGGACTATGAATGAACATAGAAGCCGGTGAATCTAGTGACGCTATGCTGCAATCACACGCCAACAACTGGACTAACCCTGATTATAACGTGGCTCCATGGAGATAGAACCAGGACTGTGAATGAACATAGAAGCCGGTGAATCTATTGACGCTATGCTGCAATCACACGCCAACAACTGGACTAACCCTGATTATAACGTGGCTCCATGGAGATAGAACCAGGACTGTGAATGAACATAGAAGCCGGTGAATCTATTGACGCTATGCTGCAATCACACGCCAAAAACTCGACTAACCCCGATTATAACGTGGCTCCATGGAGATAGAAACAGGACTATGAATGAACATAGAAGGCGGTGAATCTAGTGACGCTGTTTTTCATTCATAGTCCTGTGTTAGTCCTGAGCCACGGTATAATCGTGGCTAGTCGAGTTGTTGGTGGGTTACAGCACTCCTACGTTGGAACGCAGCGATCGCGTTCAACGTGACCAACCTAGCAACGCAGACACGCTGTCGGGAGTGAGGCACTGTGTGGTCGCGTCGAGCAGCAAGCTGGTCGCTCGGCAGGACATCCACAGCCGCAGCGTCTCGTTGAGCCCCGCATTCGGGTTGAGACCCGCGCGCCCGGCGTACCTGCGAACCGTCGCGAGAAGCCGTCAGCATAACCCATCTTCAATCGTCTTACTGTTCTCAAGCCCCTTTTACACGGTCACAATTATCGTCAAACCCTTGTACAGCAGTCTTGTAAACAACCGCCTATGACCGTGTTAAGCCCCTTTTACACGGTCACATGTTTCGTCAAACCCTTGTACAGCAGTCTTGTAAACAACCGCCTATGACCGTGTTAAGCCCCTTAGTTAGAGTTATGATGTGAAAGTGTGTCTCCAATCCATAAATAATCCACCCTTTCTTGTTACTACCTGATCTTGTCCAAACAACCGAAAGTGCACTCTTGTGTCTGTGTCTCAAAATGAGCAGCTACAAGAAATAAAGATGACATTGGTAGGTAATGCACTTCCACGGCCATCATCCTCGTGGAAACGTGGTCGAAGAAGGCCTGCACGTAAAAATAAGGGCATCTTACCGAGATGAAAGGTGTCCCAATAGTTGCAGGCTCCATGCCGAAATGAGGGGAGCCCAGGCTTCGGGATTGTCTCGCACAAAGCTACAGAGCACATCGTGGATCTCCAAGACAGTTGCATCTTCGTCGCTCGACCCATCTGGTTCACCCCTCTGATTCTAAAAGCATTTCAAACACACGGCTTGAACCTAGACACTTCAAGAGAACGGTCGTTCTTGGAAAGAAATTCGTCTCAGCTATAAATACCTCTATGTTGATCACAAACTTGGCTACCGCCGAGTCGATGACCGTGCAGAAGTGTTCGAGAACGGCTTCGCGAGCAGCCGGGAACGTCTGCAGTAGATTCAATGCGGTTCGTACCAGTTCTAGCTGGTCTGTTTTGTTCGGAGGACGCGAAGCTCCGTTGATGAATGAACGAAGCTCGCTAAGGTTATCTTGCGAGGAAACCATCATCAGCTGGAAAAGTTGAAATAGTTCAAGACTGTGATAATTCCCAATTCCATTCTGGTAGCATTGCTGGAATTAGGCATCATGAACTGCATAATAAAGCTAAGATGTAAATTATTATGGACTTTGTCTAGTTAAAAAAAAAAAAACAGTGAAATGATTTTTCGGAAGAATTACCTTATGTAAAGTTAGAAAAAAACGATAAATTAGAGTTTGCTAAGCATTCGATGTTCCATTGCAACCTAAACGAGCAAATAACAATGGGTATTTGAGACGAGCAATTGTAAGCTTCAATTTGAACAATTTGAGGTTATGAGCGTCGTCAGGCTGGCACCGCTGAAACCCGAGCTCTCGCCTCCTATTCGTTTCCAGTCGGCTTTCTCCGGCATCCAGCTGCTGGAATTTAGCCTTGACCTACTACCAGTCATATGTCAGAAACAGAACGAGCCGGCAAGTGAACAGCGCAAAAATGGTCGACGACATGGAGTATTACATCAAATTCCCGACCGCAACGGCGAAAGAAGCCGGCGAAAAGGACGACTTCGTGTTCGTCTACGACGACGACAAGCTGCCGGTGGTGATGTTGCTCGGCTGGGCCGGCTGCCAAGACAAATACCTGTCAAAATACAGCGCGATTTACGAGGAGCGAGGGTAGGTTTTCACACCTCTGACCTAGAAGGCCATTTAAAATGCAAACACCACCGATTCGCTTCGCACCTAATCACGACGCTCTCTACGTGCAGATGCATCACGGTGCGCTACACGGCCCCGCCCGACTGCATATTTTTCCGGCACGGCCGGCTTCGAGCGCTGGGCGCCCGGCTCGTCTCCCTGCTGGCCGACATGCAGCTGTCGCCGTCGCATCCCGTGCTGTTTCACGTGTTCAGCAACGGAGGGGCGTTCCTGTACCAGCACGTCAGCCAGGCCCTGCTCCAATCTCCCGGCACCGTCAAGGTGCGCGCTGGCCAGTGTTCGCTGATTCTGTACTCGGCTTTAGGTGCAAAAGACGGTGAACTAGGCCAAGAGGACTAGGCATCGCAGTAATTGCTAGCAACACTAGCAGCGCAGTTGCTGCCTTGCCTTGCCTAAACACATTTCTTAGTCCGTTAACAGCCAGTCCAATTACGGGGATAAAACTTCTCCAGCATCGTGCAGCAAGGATTAAACCCCTGAAAATCTCGCTCCAATGAGTAATCGAGATCCATACTTACCCACTAACTCTACCCATAGTGACACCGGTGTTTGCTGGTATTATAGGCAAGGCACATAGCAATGCCAACAATCGTAGCAGCGTGGCAACACTAGCAACAGCAGTGACACTGGTGTTTGCTGGCATCAGACAAGACACATAGCAATGCCAACAATCGTAGCAGCGTAGCAACACTAGCAACAGCAGTGACGCCGTTGTTTGCTGGCGTTAGGCAAGGCACATAGTAATGCCAACAATCGTAAATTGAAACGGGCATCAGAAAACCCCCGTCCCATCGCCTTTCCCCGACAGGTCGCCGGCACGATCTTCGACTCGGCGCCCGGCGAGCGCCGGCTGGCTTCGCTGTACCGCGCGCTGCGCGCCATAATCGGCGGGCACTGGCTGTGGGCGGCGCCGGCGGCGCTGCTCGTGTCGGCGTTCTTCGCGTTGGCCTGGCTCGCCGAGGTGGCGCTGCGCTCGTGCTGGGAGCGCAAGCCGATGTCGACGGACCCGATAGCGCTGGCCGACGAGGCGGCGCGCTGGCCGCAGATGATGCTCTACTCGGACGCCGACGAGTTGATACGCGCTCGGGTGGGTTGGCTCGGCCGTCGGGAATCCGGGGCCTCTTGATGCGTCGATGATCGATTGATTGCCGGTGTTTAACGACGCACTGTTTTGACAACTGGCACCGTGGCACTGGTCTATAATGAAAGGGTGATGATGAACCTAACCTATGGCTAGAAGGGAGGAGGGGAAACCCGGTGCCGGCACGTAGCCTACTCCTGTCGAAAAGCACCGAGGGGACCACCGGCTTTACGTCAACAATGCACAGTTAGGGCCCCTTTTCACAAACTTTTTCAGTTTCTAGTTCTGAGAAATGATCCCAATCAAAGTATAGGAAACAAAAAGCTGAAATCCACCCTGAAATCTGAAATTTAGTGAATAAAGGCCCAGGGAACACGAAGATTTCTAACCGCTTCCACAATGTGAAAAACGCCACCGGCCGAACCCGCGAACGCTTGCCCCCGCAGGACGTGGAACGCTTTGCGGAACGTCGCCGCGCGCTCGGCGTCGACGTCTCGCTCGTGCTCTTCCCCGGCTCGCCGCACGTGCGCCACTTCTCCACCGACCCCGGCCTCTACGTCGGCTCCGTCATCGGCTTCCTACGCTCGTGCCTGCTGCGCCTGGACGCAGGGGCGGCGGTGGCGGCGGGGGACGCCGGGAACTAGCTCGCCGCGGACGGGAAACAAAGGTCTCGGCTTCCTGCCCTAGTGCCTGCTGCGCCTGGGCCGCGGGGGCGGAGGGACATGTTCGCGACAGCTACGTCTCGCTCCCTGACCTCCTCGAAGCGGAGACGTGGTCTCCTTTTCCGAGATGTTTGTCCCTCGGAGCTGCTCGGATGCGATGCCTTGATTGGAAACCTGTCGTTTGCCCGGTTTGCAAAATTGTGTTGTTTTTTTTTTGTTACGATTCTGTGTGCTGTGTCTTGCGATGTCTCGTATCTCGGCCACCGATTCCTCGGTAATCGGCTGCCGCACACGACGCTGGGTTTTCCCGAGGGGCCCCATTCGCCCGTAAAGCGATTTGACGGCAGGACTTAGATGCACGAACTTATCGTTCAATCAGTATTGTTTAGTTCCTAAACCTAAGCAGGTACCACGAAGACTTAAGTTGTCCCACGTCCGATTAATTCCGAAGTGGGTACGTGGTTTTATGTTTTATTTCCTTTGATCTCACAAGCGAACCCGAGAAATCTCGATCGGTCGCCATAACTAGCGTTGCAAAGGCGAATTTTTGCCAGGCACTAAGCGTATGATAGGTTTTATTGTAATGAGTTTCCACCAAACTAGACCGCGACTTCGACGAAGCGTCGACGTTTTTAGCGATTTCGAACGGGCCACTTTGAGGCGTGTGGCAAGGAAGACGGAGTTACGGTGTGCGTAAGTAGAACGGAGTTGGTCGAAGTTTAGGCAAGTGCCTTGTTTGGTGTCGTCTAACGCTTGTCATTGCTTGTCAATGAGAAACCAGGCGGCTGTATGATGGTGGACAGCTAATCTTTCTTACCACACTAACTCTCTCCTTCTGTGGCGGTACATCAAACCAAGTTCAACTCGAAATACTAATGCAGACGTACTTAACGAAGCTAATCTCTTTTAAGAGTTACTCCCTTTTAAACTCGAGCCTTTCCAGCATAAGGTCAGACTCAAAATATGTCCGCCATTATCATTCCACCGAGCAAGGTGCCGTTTCGATATTTTGAAATCAAACACTAGAACTGGGACTGAATGTTTTATTTTCCACTCGTCTCTCTTCTAGTTTTTTAATTTTAGCTGGTTATTACCGTTTTATACTATTACAGTGAGATAGAAAGGTACATCAGTGGCGGCTAATTTAGCTACTAGCGCTGAGATGAGAAGGTTATTCTGAAGTTGAGACTTTAGCAGACTGTTGTTGGTTGAATAACTAGGCAAACGGCAGAAAACAAACCGATTGGGGACATTTGGCACGTGACGTTTCGAATGATGTTACAAATCGTACGCTAAAACAGCTGATGATATGTCTTTGTTTCCACTAACATTTAAAAATATTGCTAAATTAGACCTAAATTTAGAGTTTGGATGCGTAGATGCCGTAATAGTTCTTATTCCGTTACTTCTGTAGTCTTTCCAGTATTGTTATCAGGTTAAAGAATCTCGTAGGAAATGTATTAACGTATCACTGCAGACACTTCAGTTGGGAGTTAGAACACCGTTCGAGCTTCGAAGTTTAAAACTCGTAGCGTAACCGGGCAAGAAACGCAAGCGGAGAAAATTTGACCGAAAACATAGGCCAGTTTTTCGTTGATGATATCGTAATAAGCCGTGTTTGTTTTTGTCGAATTGTCTTGCCCAGGCCCTCTGTTCACTAACTCTTTCAGTTTCTCATACCTATTCCAAAATGTCGTCATGATAGCCACTCGCTAAAGCCAGGCAGAGCAATTCGGGTTGTGATTTCACTATTTTCCTTTGTTATTTAGCAGAGATTATTAATATTTTTTTCAAACTGGTAGTTCGTCCAGTGGGTGTCTGACGTCATTTTTCTCCAAGTGGAACAGGTCTGTTCTGTAGAATTGGGTAAAATTCAGCCTTTGTTTCTAAAGGATGAAACTAAGGGCAGAATTCACCCAATGGACCACATCTAAAATTGCCCAAGTGATTACTACATGATGTATTCGTAAGAGAAAAGCATTGCCACCCACATTTTTACCTTCTCTGGATTTGGATATTGAATGCGGTCTATTTAGCAGAATAGGTTTCCCTGTTCAACGCATGTCCGAGTCATGAAGTTGTGTTGATGAAAGAGGGGCGAGAAATAGTCCCGAACAAGCAGAACGAGCAAGAAAGTCCAACGCAAACAAACAAAGCATTTCTTGCCTGAGTAGAAGTGTCCCACACAAGGCATCACAAGTCTCGCGGATTACCACAAATAATTTTAATAATAAAGATATAATTTACGACGTACTAAAACAGCGTTGGAATCGTCGTGACGCCAAAGATGCAAAGTCGAATAGCTTCGACCATTTACTCGAAGCAAAGTGCAAATATTCGTAGCTTGCACAGTGGTTATTTATTATCATAAACGAAATGTCCATTTGAAATATTATCACAGATATATCCACTTGAACGTCGATTGTCCGTCTAGCGTAATAAATGCTGATGCTTAACCCCGGCAAGTTGAACGATACGTTACGCATACTATTTCAGAATGGGCATTTCGTTACCAAATATATAATATTAAATATTGTTAATTCCCGTTAGGAATTCCAGCGTTACCGAACGTAGAAACTAGCGACTTTCTAACTTTTTACTAGCGCACGGTTCTCTGATTTAAGAACTAGTGATATTTCTTGTGATTTACGTATATTAATCTCGTTATGCACCCGTCTCGAAGCTCGTAGCACGAGGGTTGAATTCGGTTGTGAATCTCGACAATCGAACGGTTCGACAAAACTGACTGGAGAGCGTTGGTAGCGAGCATTCCCTTCAAAGTGCTGGCGTTACAATTGCCAACCCGCAGTTGAATAAGTAGAAACGGAGAATTAAAACTTGTGAAATATCGTTTAATATTGAAAATTCCCCGTTCGATTGGCGTCGAATTCAGCCGCTCGATGAAAGTATTAAGTATAGCGGGCGTCACAAGCTCGAGTGTTGATCGTGTTTCCTCGCGTTCGTCTCGTCGCGTTGTGGCGCAGAGCGTCGCGCGTTCGAACGGGCGGTCGCCACTTTCCTAGTCTATTGTCGCACTTGAGCACTGATGTAGCCGCGAGTTGTTACCAATAAATGCATTTTAGAAGTTGACATAGTCCGTGTTTTGACGTGTTGTGTTTGTGACCGCATTTCAAAACCATTCGCTTCTGTCCGATGGAGACTTCCCTCTTCCTCGACTTCCTATCTACATTAACACTCATCGCTGAAAGAAAAAATTAATTAATTAAATTTGAATTCTTTCATAATTTGAATTTTTTTTATTATTTAAAAAAGTATGAAATTTTTGAGGAGTATTAAAGGAGTAGCAAAATTGGATAAGATAAGAAGCATGAAAATAAGAAAAGAATTGGGGGTGGAAAGGGTGGGATTTAAAATTGGAAGGGAAAGATTAAAATGGTTTGGGCATTTGAAGAGGATGGAGGGTAAAAGGATCCCAAGAAAAGAATTTGAAGAGGCAGAGAGTGGAAAAAGAAGAGTGGGAAGACCAAGAATAAAATGGATAAATTTAATAGAGGAAGATGTCGAGAGAAGAAAAGAGAAGTGGGATGAAACTAGGAGAGAGAAAAGGTGGGAAGATGTTAGAGGATGGAAGAAAATGTGTGAAAAAGAGGAAGAAGAAGAAGACGAAGAGGAAGAAGAAGAAGAAGAAGATTTATAAGAGCGTTGGTGTGGCTGGCCAGCGTTATTAATTAAAGCCTAAATACTTATGTCTGTTCAGTAACTTTTAAGACAATAAACGATAATTATTTATTTATTATTTATTTAAAAAATTAAAACTGATTTTTTTAGTAAATAGATCCCACTAAAACAATTTTGGCTTATCCGATCTTGACAAAACACACAGAGATATTATTAACGTAAGCCACTGTAAGAGTTTAAATCCTTTCTTCGTTTATATTTGTTACCATAGGCATTTATTTTTTAGTCGGAGGTTTTCAGAGCCCATGCTGGTGTCTGCTCTGATTTGGTCCTGAAGAGAACATGGACCTTTTCAGGACTATCCATATGGCTCTACAGATCAGTGGGAAGACATGATAAAGTGTCTCAATACGGCATCAAAGTCTCGCTGTACGAAGCGCTATCCATGGCTATAGAGATCAGTGGGAAGACATGATAAAGTGTCTCAATACGGCATCAAAGTCTCGCTGTACGAAGCGCTATCCGTGGCTATAGAGATCAGTGGGAAGACATGATAAAGTGTCTCAATACGGCATCAAAGTCTCGCTGTACGAAGCGCTATCCATGGCTATAGAGATCAGTGGGAAGACATGATAAAGTGTCTCAATACGGCATCAAAGTCTCGCTGTACGAAGCGCTATCCGTGGCTATAGAGATCAGTGGGAAGACATGATAAAGTGTCTCAATACGGCATCAAAGTCTCGCTGTACGAAGCGCTATCCATGGCTATAGAGATCAGTGGGAAGACATGATAAAGTGTCTCAATACGGCATCAAAGTCTCGCTGTACGAAGCGCTTTCCATGGCTATAGAGATCAGTGGGAAGACATGATAAAGTGTCTCAATACGGCATCAAAGTCTCGCTGTACGAAGCGCTATCCATGGCTACAGAGATCAGTGGGAAGACATGATAAAGTGTCTCAATACGGCATCAAAGTCTCACTGTACGAAGCGCTATCCATGGCTATAGAGATCAGTGGGAAGACATGATAAAGTGGTTCAATACGGCATCAAAGTCTCGCTGTACGAAGCGCTATCCATGGCTATAGAGATCAGTGGGAAGACATGATAAAGTGTCTCAATACGGCATCAAAGTCTCACTGTACGAAGCGCTATCCATGGCTGTAGAGATCAGTGGGAAGACATGATAAAGTGTCTCAATACGGCATCAAAGTCTCGCTGTACGAAGCGCTATCCATGGCCATAGAGATCAGTGGGAAGACATGATAAAGTGTCTCAATACGGCATCAAAGTCTCACTGTACGAAGCGCGATCCTGGCAGCGGAGATCAACCAGCGGCTAGAGCAGGCTGTCGCTGGGGTCGTCCCCGCGCTGTCGGGGGTCAGCGGCTCGCGACCCGAACTGCATCGCGCGCTTGGGCAGCGCGGCGGCGCCGGGGAGGCGCAGGCGCAGCGCCAGCAGCCGCAGCAGGTATTTGTCCCCGGCGCCGGGCGGCAGCGCCGCCGTCGGCCACGTCCTGGACACACAACGTTGACGTCAGTCAACGTCAGGAATACGTCCCGAAATTTCGGCAGCCTGTATAGACTGGGCAATTTAATTTTCATAGATTTTTGATTGATGGAATAGGTGGATTCACTAACTTTTACAGTTTCCATAGTTTGGTGGAATTGGGTACACTTCTGCTTTTGTTTCCCATAAATCCTTTGGAAACAACGGAAGTAATTGACGTAATACTGCGGGAACAGAAAAGATAAGTGAATCAGGGGAAGACTGTATAGACTGGGCAATATAAACCTATTCCATTCAGTCAAAATTCAATCAAAATGACGTCATGATACCCACTCGCTAAAGCCAGGCAGGGCAATTCGGGTTGTGATTTCCCTGTCTTCCTTTGTTATTTAGCAGAGATAATTAAAATTATTTTCCAAACCGGTAGTACGTCCAGTGGGTATCTCCCATCGATTTCCATCAAACAAAACCATCTATCAACGTTCCCAATCTGCCCGGTTCCAACGATTCGCGTTTGCCGCGGAGAACGAAAACCTCCCGGCCTGGATGACTACCGACGAACAAGATCGGCACCCACCTGTGGTGCGCGGGGGCGGCGGCCAGGAACGAGACCACGCCCTCGTCGAGGTACGGGTGGCGGGGGCTGCGGCCGGCGTCGCCAGCGCACCGGTCGTCTCGGCCCAGGTTGCGCGACGGCAGCCGCGCGAGGTCGCCGCGCAGCGCCGCAGCCAGCGCCGGCCAGTCGGCGGCGGCGGCTGCCGGCGTCGGCTGGAGGTGCGGAGCGGTGATGTTATCGTGGGATCTACTTCCCAGGAGAGTTGTCAACGGCAACATTTCGTAAATTTACAGATTCTCGCCGCCGCCAAGTATGTACATTCTATCTGTAATTATGTAATTATTTATTTTATTATCTGTTTGAAACAGATTTGTAGATATTAGTTTACTTTTGACTGAGTTTTTGCATTTTACATTACATTGGCTTGGCGGTTTTAACGGTTTTAACGGTGGTTTTAACGGTTTTAACGGTTTTAACGGTTTTAACGGTGGTTTTAACGTCGAACTCAGGTCCTTTTCAGGACCAAAAGTCAATTCCATCAGAGCAAAACCGCCGTCTTTGCAACCACCGTACAAACTTGAACATAATTTCCTAAGTACTTTTGTGTCTTTTATATATTTATATAAATAAAATATAAATTATTTTATATTTATTAATTTATATAAATAATATTTATATAAATATTATATATTTTTCATCAATCTTCAATGTATTCCACTCTTCAACTCCCTTCTCCAAAACTCCAAATCTTCTCTTTCCCATAATCTTGCATCTAAATTTAAATACATGTCCATTTTTTCCAATAAATTTTTCTTCTTCAAATCTTTCACATAATTCTTCAAATGTAGCTATAAATGCAGCTAAATGCAGCTAAATGCAGCTAAATTCAGCTAAATGCAGCTACAGCTATATGTTAGCTTTATAAGAAATGGTAAATTATCAGAAAAACATTCAATCGTGCATAGTCACACGGTGACTACGTCTATGACAGCACATTCAACTGAACATGGCCACACGGTGACTACGTCTATGACAGCTACAGCCTGACAGATGCACCTCAGGGTTCTATCGGGATCGTGTGAACGATTCAGCGGTGACTGTTTTACGAACCGAAGTCTTTGCTGGCGTTGAGGCGTCGGCGGTGGCGGCGCGGGCGAGGGTTTTGCGGTGACGCGTGTAGCCGCCCAGCTGTTCGTCCGCCCCGGTGCCCATCAGCAGCACCTGCCGCAGAGGCAACACATACGTTTAGTCGCATCAACGAGGGAAGAAATTATCCAGACTACCAGTAGGAAATGTTTTCCGAAAAAAAATTGTTTTCGATGCGTGTTATCTACTGACGGGACTGTCGAATTTAGGTCCCATTCCTGTGCACAAAATACGGCCGGAAGAACTATCAATTTTTTAATACGCTTTGTAACCAAAGGAAATGCATTAAACATTGTAACAAAGTAAAGATTCTTAAAGCAATAAAATTATACATACATAGTACATACACTAACCGAAATTTGTCACAGTTTCTTTTAGACGTAGCAGTCAATAAGGGGTCAAGTTATGAACCTTACACTCGGAGAAAAATGACGTTAGATACCCACTGGACGCAACACCAGTTGGAAAAGAAATATTAATAATCTCTGCTAAATAACAAAGGAAGACAGGGAAATCACAACCCGATTTGCTCTGCCTGGCTTTAGCAAGTGGGTATCATGACGTCATTTTGATAGAATTTTTATTGAATGAATTGAATGAAGGTGTAAGCTTCAACGCAAACGCAACCGAACGAAACAACCGCAACGGCAGCACTGCCAGGCAGCAACAACGAACGCAACCACGCTCACCCTGGCCGAACACGTGTACTCCTCGGCTCTGTGCTCCGTGTTTCCCCGCGCCCAATCCCCGGCCGCTTCCGTCCGTTTCAGCGAAGTCGGCGCGACCGTTCCCACGCCGCGCGCCGCAAACCACACGGCCAGGCCGAGGCTCTCGTCCAGCACGGACGTGCGCGGACGGACGAGCGCGGCCACCGTGTCCGCCAGCCGTTCGTTCATCTCAGTTCGCGGGACATCCACCTGCGACCGGGAAAACGTTTTGAATATGTCGGCTGTGATGGCAGATCTCACCAGGCTGTAGGATGCAGGACACTCTGCCAGCAAACATCCCACCAGGCTGTAGGATGCAGGACACTCTGCCAGCAAACATCTCACCAGGCTGTAGGATGCAGGACACTCTGCCAGCAAACATGTCACCAGGCTGTAGGATGCAGGACACTCGGCCAGCAAACATCTCACCAGGCTGTAGGATGCAGGACACTCTGCCAGCAAACATCCCACCAGGCTGTAGGATGCAGGACACTCTGCCAGCAAACATCTCACCAGGCTGTAGGATGCAGGACACTCTGCCAGCAAACATCTCACCAGGCTGTAGGATGCAGGACACTCTGCCAGCAAACATCACACCAGGCTGTAGGATGCAGGACACTCTGCCAGCAAACATCTCACCAGGCTGTAGGATGCAGGACACTCTGCCAGCAAACATCTCACCAGGCTGTAGGATGCAGGACACTCTGCCAGCAAACATCTCACCAGGCTGTAGGATGCAGGACACTCTGCCAGCAAACATCTCACCAGGCTGTAGGATCCAGGACACTCTGCCAGCAAACATCTCACCAGGCTGTAGGATGCAGGACACTCTGCCAGCAAACATCTCACTAGGCTGTAGGATGTAGGACACTCTGCCAGCAAACATCTCACCAGGCTGTAGGATGCAGGACACTCTGCCAGCAAACATCTCACCAGGCTGTAGGATGCAGGACACTCTGCCAGCAAACATCTCACTAGGCTGTAGGATGTAGGACACTCTGCCAGCAAACATCTCACCAGGCTGTAGGATGCAGGAAATGACACGACTCCATTTTCATAGAATTTAGAGGTGTTTTCAGTCACAAACCTCAACAAACGTCCATTCCCTGCGCGGCCAGACTTTGCGCAGCTCGGCGAGCGTCTGCCTGCCGGTCGCGCGGTCGGGCGTGTCCGTTGTTTGGGCCGCGCGGCCAGCGCTGTCGTTGCGGTGCGTCGCTTTGCGCACCTGTTCGCGCGCGGGCACGTCGTTCAAGAGCATCAAGTCGGGAGCGTGCACCAGTTAGGTCGATTAGCGTAACGAGCAAAATTTTCCTTTTATGGACTAACGGCAGAAATAACAACGTACAGTCAAGCGGCTAGCCCCCAGATGAAAACTTGTTTCCATGGTTACAACCTATCGCTTGCGCTGTTTTCTCTCTAACTGGAGGATGAATATTTAACTAGACATTTTTATTTTGGCTATAATTTGAAATAATTCAATAATTTATCTAGTTTGCATTCTAAAGGCCAAGCAAAGTGGTTGGTTTTAGAATAGAAGAATAGAATGGGAGTTTATTTACAACTTTGGACAATGGATACATAAAGCACATATCTTTCCTTTTACCTTTTTGAAGTCTTTCAAGCTAGATCTTCAGTGAATTCCAAACAAAACGTTTCTCAGTGAGCAATATTAACAAAGAAATTTCACAATTTCTAGGTGAAGAATTGAGGTTTGTGTGATTCAAACCTTAATGCAAATACGCTTTGCATGTACAGTATTAGAAACGAAACATCAATTCCAAAATTTGTAACCAAACAACCCGGGATTTGAACCGGGATCTTTGCCTGTCCGCGGTTACACACTTTCCATTATGCTACACGGACAACCAACTGTAGAATCGATATTAATTTTGTTTGTGATATTTCGTAACAATTAATAAAGAATATAGGTTAGCCGATCGTAAAGTACGCACCCTCTCGAAGGAGACGTTGATCAACTCGATGGGTTCGTCGGGCGGCACCCACCGGTCGGCCAGGGCTGCCAACACCGAAGAGTCCAGCCCCCCGGAGAAGAGGATGCCGATCTGAAACGTCGGGGATTTCACCGTGTGACAGTCTTAAGTTCTATCAAAATGACGTCATGATACCCACTTGCTAAAGCCAGGTAGGGTAATTTGGGTAGCGATTTCCTATATCTTTTTTGTTTATTAGGAAAGTTAATTAATATTTGTTCCAACTGGTAGTACGTCCATTGGGTATCTGACATCATTTTTCTCTGAGTGGAATAGGTCTATTTAATATAAAAGTCCCACTAACGGTTTGATTCGATCCTAAACGCAAATACTCGTTGCATGTACGGTAGGTATTGATAATTAAGACAAAATATCAGTTCCAAAATTTGTATCTGTGCCGGGATTCGAATCCTGGTCTTTGCCTGTCCGGGGCACTGCACTTATCCGTTATGCTACACGGACAATCGACTGTGGAATTTATATTAAGTTTATTTGAGTTGTGGGGCTCCATGTTGATAGCAACAGGACTATTATTGACCACAGAACTCAAATAAACTTGATATCAATTCCACAGTCGATTGTCCGTGTAGCATAATGGATAAGTGCAGTGCCCCGGACAGGCAAAGACCCGGATTCGAATCTTAGCACCGTCACAAATTTTGCAATTTACATTCGGTTCCTCGTAATCAAGTCCAGCTGACCTTCGCATGTCGACACCTTCCCGCCCGCCGCCCGACACAAGCCTTGCAGAGCCCGGGCTGGGCTTCGACGCGCCGCCGCACCGCCACCGACAGCAGCTCCTCGAGCCGTTCGACCCGCTCGGCCAGCCGCCGGTCTCCGCTGAGCGCCGTCAGCAACGCCAGCGGCATCGGGGGCCCCCCGTCCGGCCGTCGGCAAGCCAGCGCCGCCTTCGCAAACGTAGCCTCGTCGTCGGGCGATGGCCACTCGGCGGCACAGGCGTCGGGCTCGCCGGGCGCCGGCAGCGTTTCGGGCGAAGGAGTTGGAAGGTCATCGGCCGAAAGTGTGGGATTCGGAGCTGGCGATGTTGGGTTTTCGGTTGGAGTTGGTTGATCAGCTGAGAGAGAAGGATAATTGGCGTTAAAAGTTGGATTATCAGCTGAAATAGTCAGGTTATCGGCTGAAATAGTTAGGTTATCGGCTCCAGATTGGTAATCAGCCGTCGACACGGGGTTTTTGACGAGAGCGTGACCGGCTGAAGTGGGAGTCGTGGACGTGGCTGCGGTCGCGGAAGCGGATCTAACGGCCGCAGGTTGGGACGGGTCGAGCGGAGATCGGACGACGACGTCGGAGATTGCGGCACCGAGGATCGTTTCACAGTCGGGCCGGACATCGCTCCACGGGTGCAGCGTCAGCCGCAGATCTGGAGGCAAACGGAGAACGGTTAGGAACTTCCATCTGGTCAGGATTAACACACGCTTCGGGCAACAATCGTTAATTTTAACATATTTTTAGTATCCTTCAAATTAATTCCTTATTAGACATTGCCAGCCACCAATTTATCTTAATTACTTCATTAGAAATTCTAAAACCCAGTCGGGCGTTGCTCTACGGAGCTATCAGGACACTCGATTTACGAACGGAATAATCTTATTACAATTGTTGGCGTCCATGGAGATAGAAACAGGACTATTCTCTTAGTGTGATTTTAATCCTAAATGCAAATACTCGTTGCATGTACGGTAGATAATGATTATTAGAAACGAAATATCAATTCCAAAATTTACATCCGTACCGGGATTTGAATCCGGATCTTTGTCTATCCGGAACACTGCACTAACGACAACCAACTGTGGAATTGATATTTCGTTCTAATAATCAGGACTATTCTCTCTCGGTTCTCCCCTGCCCATTAACGTAAGTGGAACAGCTCTATTAATTTGAGTCGATCAAACACAGAAGGCACCAAATACAGCGATCGTCTAACAGCAATCACAACTCGAGCCCGAAGGAAACTTACCGTCGTCGCCGAGCCGCACGCAGAAGACGCCGGCGGCGGGAACCTCGACCCAGCCCGTGGTCCCGCCCCCGACGGAGCTGACGACCAGCCCGTCGCCGCCGCCGCCGCCGCCGCCGCCGCCGCCGCCGCCGCCGCCGCGACGCGCCAGCAGGCTGTGTCGGCCGAGCCGGTCGCGGGCGAACCAAGCGAGCCGTCGACGTCGCTGAACGTAGACGAGCGCAAACGGGCCGCGGACGGCAGAGATCACGGAGAGGACGGCGGCGGCGTCGGCGGCGGCCGAAAGCAGGGCGGACAGGTGCGCCGTGTCGCTGGTGTCGTCGGGCTGGGAGGGAGGTTGGGATTAATGCGACGGTTGCTTCTTTGCTGAGACTCGCGTTTTTTAACGTCATGAGAAAATTTATGCTATAGGATGTGGAAATAGGAACTCAATGATCACCAAAACAAAGGCAGGGACAAAACATTATTCAATGTTTGAATTGGTCTTTCTTAATCAGAGCCAATGATGGCTTTTGATATTGTGTTGGGTTTTGCTCTGTTTCGACCACAACGGTTGGGTCGTCTTCAGGAAAGGGCTCACAAACAACAAAATCGGGCCCTTTATAAAGCCAAAATTGTTCAGAAAGAGCACAACCAAACACAAAATCTTCTTATTTAGGTAATGTCTTCAATATTGTTGTAGGTACTCACCCTGTCATCGTTAAATATTTCTCCGTTCCAGAGCAGCAGATTGCCGTCGGCATCGGCTAGAGGTTGTGCCGTTGGCTCTGCGCCCTGCATCCAGAGCACCGAGCCGATTAGGTGACAAGACTTGCTGCCAACTTCTGCCGATATGCTGTTTCGTATGTCGGGACCTCTCCTTTCCAATTGGAAGAGACAACTTGTTGCAATCTGGATGATGGAAGAGAGGTGTAAAGTGACCAGATTTAAGAATTTAGACCTCAGCAAAATTATGTAAAATAAAGCAAATTAGATAATCAAAAGTGACATTTAAGAGCAGACAAAGTGAGGTTAGGAACATGGTAACTTGAAGATATTATCCTGAAAATCAGCCGGAAACAAAATTTCAGTTCTTACCTCGTCATAAACCGACTTATCACAATGATCACAATATACAGAGAAAAATATTCCACACATTTTGCCTTTAGATCGATTTTTATCCAAGTTTTGACCACATGGTCAACGTAGACAACGTAAGTAGACGGCCGGCTAAATGATGATGATAAGTCTTCAACCAATCAGGTGCTCGCATTCATGCGGGTATTTTGATTAATTAAACCAAAGTTTAATATTAATGCTTGATTCATGGCAGTCACATCACAGAGTTATAACTCTGCTGTCACAAATTTCTTTAGTGAAACACAATCTAAGACTCATTTAAAACCACTTTATCCTAAATGAAACAACAGAAACAAATGTCCTTCCCATTCCCGTGCATTTTAATGAGATTTACCGAATCATTGAGCATACCGCATTTCGAAGACGGTATCTTCCTGAGAATTCTGACATTGTTTCCATTACTCTTCAAAACAAAAATGCAACAGGACCACAAATAAAACTAAAGACAACAATGACTATCTAAAAATGGGCTAGAGGGCTGTGTATTTTTACGTTACCTACCTGCAATTTACGTTAATTCACTTGCACTTCAAATTATGTAAAATTGGAATAATCTCAAGAGTTGATGGGCATTTAGGAAAAAATTAAAACGGATCAATATGAACAGGAAAATGAACAAGCCATCAAAATCCTCACTTGCATTGCAACCATTGAAAGGCTAGGCTACTTTATTTCATCTCGAACAAAATAAGTTTAGATTGATTTCGGAATGCCAGTGACGTCCTGAAGCCAGTCGAGGTGTTCTGTGACCCGGGAAAAGCCGGAAGGCGCCCCGCTAGCGCAGCCAGCGCTCGAAACGAAGCTGGTGACACCGACCAGTTTGCCGCCGATGGCAAGAATCAACGGTCCGCCGCTGTCGCCCTGCCGAGACACAAAAACAGTCGCTTTCACCTCTTGACGTGGAGCGGGCACTGCCGCTTGTTTTGTAACGGTTTTGTATGACGTACATCATTTAATCAATGCGGGTTTAAAATTATTACACTTCTATAATTTTGAAGAATCAACAGTTCTCAAGGATTTAAGAATAAATAAATAAAAAATTATGACTGTGCAAATTACTATGTGTAAAAAAAGGTGTTTTTTAATGTTGTCATGTCAATAGACCTGTTTCACTCAGAGAAAAATGACGTCAGATACCCACTGGACGTACTACCGGTTTGGAAAGAAATGTTAATCAGCTCGCTAAATAGCAAAGGAAGACAGGGAAATCACAACCCGAAATGTATACTCCGTTATCTTGATAGTATTTTGATGAAACGGTATAGGTGTATTCAGCTGCTTCAATAAAAATAAATTTAAATAATAGGTGCACGTAAAAGCAGCCGGGACAACTCTATTAAAGTAAGGTCTGCAGACTGCTTTCCCGCCTGCATTTCCTTTTGACCATAAATTAAAACCAAACATCTCACCAGGCTGTAGAACGCAGGAAACTCTACGGAAATATCATTACTGAGCTGGCAACAGGATCGTCAGCTGCCTGACGGCAAGGGAAGAAACTAAGGCACCAGAGCCATCTAGTAACAACCTAACACTTAAATCATTTTACTTTGTTACTCAACTTTGTACGCTGAATCTCAACTGCGTCAACTGACGGTTGACAACATCTATAAGTGTGTCATTGCAAACAACCGTTCCTGTATATTCTCTAGCGCGGCGTGACGTTTCCTGGCGCGCTACTCACGTTGCATGTGCTGATTCCTCCGGGAGCTCCGCAGCAAAGCTTGCCCTGGTCGATGGTGAGCGAGCCGTAGGTCTTCGCACATTCCTCGTTGGAGATGACGTTGAGGTTGACGAAGTTCAGTTGGTCGGACACGCTCGTGGAAGCTGGCGGATGATTGATTTCTTATTTCTCGGTGACTATAACGGTTATGGCGGTGTATTTTTCTTATACCTTATTTTATACCTTTAATTACTTATACCACAGCCAACTGGAATAAAATATTTTTTACTATACCAGCCCTCTCCAATTCGACTTTTTGAAGGAATCCTAGTTCTATATAATAATAATATATTTTTTTAAATATATAGTAAAAAATACGTGATTTCAGTTGGCTATGCTTATACTTTATGCCTTATTTCTTATTTTTCTTATTGTCTATTTCATTAAAGATTAACCTTGTCCTCTCGGCGCTAGTAGTCGATACGATCACCAACATTACGGCGAATAAATTTGCGTTTAGCCACTGTTCTGGTATCTGATGTTGATCTTGCAAAATTACGTTCATGAGTTGGTGAATTTAGTGGCTATTTTTTTAGTTTGATCTATCATTTCAAACTCAATGACCTTAGCTTGGAAAGCCGTTAGTAGTAGTAAATCTTTTATTTAGCAATATAGCTATTTTCTACAGAGACATGAATATAATATAAGATAATTATTTAAGACTAAAGTAGATACATGAGTCAATGGCGCCGCAATTGATCTTGTAGCAGAGTCGTTAATGCATCGGGGAGAAAAGAGATTGTTGAGAGCTTTCAGAATAACTTTTTAATTAATTTTGGGTTTTGAATGCTTTTAGACACATTCCACTCAGAGAAAAATGACTTCAGATACGCACTGGACGTCCTACCAGTTCGGAAAAAAATAGCTCACCGTCCGAATCCTTCCCCCAGCCGCTAGCGATGACGGCTGCGTTGACAAAGTCGTTGCCAACGTCCGAACGAGACGGAAGACTCACCAACTGGATGTATTCTGCAGACAAACATTATGTGGGATTTATTCACACATTATTCACACAAACACACAATCCACACAAACATCCACACAAACATTATGTGGACGTTTTCATAGGTTTTTCGCAGTGCATTTTTGTACAACTAGAGAAATCATCGTCTTTGTCACACTGGATTCAACACGATTAGCTACGGGGTTCCACGTCCCACCGAACGCAGTGGAGTTTCAAGATGACAGTGACAGTAGTTGAATCAGCGTATCTTTATACAGCCGGCTATTTTAAAATAACTTAACATGGAATTGTTGGCAGCCTCGGAACGCAACATTTATCTCGTTGGATCAAGTGGTATTTAGAAAAATTAGTGCATTCCTTCAAGTAGAGGAAGTTTGAACATTTCGAGCAGAATGTCACAGCCAGAAGTGAATAGTATAATATTTACATGTTCTTTTCAATATTCCCAGCAATGTGGCCAGCTGACATTTCTTTTAAAAAATGCTGTTGTAATTTTACAAAAATATAGCTTCTTGAAACTGCCCTTGCAGCGAAACATTCTTCTTCCATATTTTCGATATTCATTTTCGGCCTAACTATGTGTATATGACCGATAATAAATTAATGATAACTGAAATAAGCGTCCTATAATGACCTACGAGGGTTCTAGCGGATCCTTGATCCTAGCTAGACCACTAAAACGCAAGTGACGTCACAGGATGATATCTACGAGCACACAATAGAAAATGCTTGAACCGGAATCCGCGACGGAGTTGACATGACTCAATTTTAAACCGACCAACCCACCCAATCCCGCATAATTAGGAACGGAACAAGTCAGCGAAATGGATGCCAAGTAATTGTGACCAACCTGTCAGCTGGACAGCCGACGGCAGCTTGATGAGTGCGACGTCGTTGGAGAGGTAGTTGGCGTTGTAGCCCTCGTGCACGGTGCCCTCGGTGCTCCTCAGCGTCACGCGGCCCGCTTCCACGGCGCTCTGCTGTTGTTGGCCCAGCGTCACCTGCCAGACCTTGGAGCTACGAACATCACGAGACACGTACGTCAATGGCTTTTAGGAAAAACTATCGCACTGGGTTGTTGAATGTTATTCCCAAACGCAAACATTTCCCGACGTTACGCAAAGCTGTGCTGCCTGCTTTATCAACGGGCTAAACTCGACTGCCAAATGCCAACAAATCGAAACAAGACAACCAACAACAACCCTAAGCATCCTAAAATGAAACCAAAAACGCAAAAACCAAACTAATATATACCAATATACATGTCATGGCTTATCATTACCATCATCATCATCAAGGTCTTCATAATATGCAAGCAAGGAATATTTAACCCACTGAAACACAGAGAAACACAGCGTGCTACGGGCTTGAAACACAGCGTGCAACGGGCTTGAAACACAGCGTGCTACGGGCTTGAAACACAGCGTGCTACGGGCTTGAAACACAGCGTGCTACGGGCTTCAAACACAGCGTGCTACGAAGTTGAAACATGGCGTGTAACGGGCTTGAAACACAGCGTGCAACGGGCTTGAAACACAGCGTGCTACGGGCTTGAAACACAGCGTGCTACGGGCTTCAAACACAGCGTGCTACGGAGTTGAAACATGGCGTGCAACGGGCTTGAAACACAGCGTGCTACAGGCTTGAAACACAGCGTGCAACGGGCTTGAAACACAGCGTGCTACGGGCTTGAAACACAGCGTGCTACGGGCTTCAAACACAGCGTGCTACGAAGTTGAAACATGGCGTGTAACGGGCTTGAAACACAGCGTGCAACGGGCTTGAAACACAGCGTGCTACGGGCTTGAAACACAGCGTGCTACGGGCTTCAAACACAGCGTGCTACGGAGTTGAAACATGGCGTGCAACGGGCTTGAAACACAGCGTGCTACGGGCTTCGAACACAGCGTGCTACTAGCTTGAAACACAGCGTGCTACGGGCTTGAAACACAGAGTGCTACGGGCTTGAAACACAGCGTGCTAGGGCTTGAAACACAGCATTCTTCGGGCTTGAAACACAGCGTGCTACGGGCTTGAAACACAGCGTGCTACGGGCTTGAAACACAGAGTGCTACGGGCTTGAAACACAGCGTGCTACGGGCTTGAAACACAGCATTCTTCGGGCTTGAAACACAGCGTGCTACGGGCTTGAAACACAGCGTGCTACGGGCTTGAAACACAGCATTCTTCGGGCTTGAAACACAGCGTGCTACGGGCTTGAAACACACCGTGCTACGGGCTTCAAGCACAGCGTGCTACGGGCTTGAAACACAGCGTGCTACGGGCTTGAAACACAGCGTGCTACGGGCTTGAAACACAGCGTGCTACGGGCTTGAAACACAGCGTGCTACGGGCTTGAAACACAGCGTGCTACGGGCTTGAAACACAGCGTGCTACGGGCTTGAAACACAGCGTGCTACAGGCTTGAAACACAGCGTGAGCTACAGGCTTGAAACACAGCGTGCTACGGGCTTGAAACACAGCGTGCTACGGGCTTGAAACACAGCGTGCTACGGGCTTGGAACAGAGCGTGCTACGGGCTTGAAACACAGCGTGCTACGGGCTTGAAACACAGCGTGCTACAGGCTTGAAACACAGCGTGAGCTACAGGCTTGAAACACAGCGTGCTACGGGCTTGAAACACAGCGTGCTACGAGCTTGAAATCATCTTAAATGGGAACTTACCCGGAGGCGCAATGGCCAGCGGTAAGAACCCACTCGCGGTTGATGAGGGACCCTCCGCAGAAAGCAGCGTTGTCGATGACCAACGCAGCCTGGTGTGGGAACTGTCCCCGCGAGGCTTGCTGCCCGTTGACGATGCGGGGGTTGGTGTAGGTCGGTGCACCAGCTGACAACAGAGGGTGGTACAGCAATTTATCTTACTTGACCGTGAAATATAGGAAACTCTCTGTGGAATCAGAGTGTCCTGCATCCTACAGCCTGGTGAGATGTTTGCTGGCAGAGTGTCCTGCATCCTACAGCCTGGTGAGATGTTTGCTGGCAGAGTGTCCTGCATCCTACAGCCTGGTGAGATGTTTGCTGGCAGAGTGTCCTGCATCCTACAGCCTGGTGAGATGTTTGCTGGCAGAGTGTCCTGCATCCTACAGCCTGGTGAGATGTTTGCTGGCAGAGTGTCCTGCATCCTACAGCCTGGTGAGATGTTTGCTGGCAGAGTGTCCTGCATCCTACAGCCTGGTGAGATGTTTGCTGGCAGAGTGTCCTGCATCCTACAGCCTGGTGAGATGTTTGCTGGCAGATTGTCCTGCATCCTACAGCCTGGTGAGATGTTTGCTGGCAGAGTGTCCTGCATCCTACAGCCTGGTGAGATGTTTGCTGGCAGAGTGTCCTGCATCCTACAGCCTGGTGAGATGTTTGCTGGCAGATTGTCCTGCATCCTACAGCCTGGTGAGATGTTTGCTGGCAGAGTGTCCTGCATCCTACAGCCTGGTGAGATGTTTGCTGGCAGAGTGTCCTGCATCCTACAGCCTGGTGAGATGTTTGCTGGCAGATTGTCCTGCATCCTACAGCCTGGTGAGATGTTTGCTGGCAGAGTGTCCTGCATCCTGCAGCCTGGTGAGATGTTTGCTGGCAGAGTGTCCTGCATCGTACAGCCTGGTGAGATGTTTGCTGGCAGATTGTCCTGCATCCTTCAGCCTGGTGAGATGTTTGGCACTATACCCAAGGTGATGCAATCTGTAGCATTTAAGACCCTGAAATTGAGATGTGAATTTGGTACTCACGGATTGGCGGCAGGGTGGCCAATCGGTGCACGGGAAGCGAGGCCTAGAGCAGAAAGAACGAATTCATGTACAAAATTCATGGACTAGGACAGCACACTTTTCCACAGGGAGGAAATAGGCGGGAATATTTTTGGTATCGTCTCACTCTGTCGACTGAGGTGTATCGGTTTTCTTAAAGAACCGGTATTACAATCTTCAAGCTAAAATAGTTCTCTCAACTTGCTCCTAACAAGTCGGGAACAACTTTTGTTCGATGGAAGTTCAAATCTTGTTCGAAGATTATGATACTTCGGTCCTAAGAGGAGCAAAAGATTGTCTCGGCGAATGTTTTTATTTTATCGCGTTGTGGATGAGAGTTGTCTGAACATTCTTCAAGGTTTTATAGGTTGAGCCAGACCTATTCCATTCAATCGAATTTCATTCACAATGATGTCATTGTACCCACTCGCTAAAGCCAGGCAGAGAAATTTGGGTGGTGATTTCCCTATTTTCCTTTTTAGAGCTAATTTTTTTTTACCAACTGGTAGTACGTCTAGTTGGTACGTCAATTTGCTCTGAGTAGAATATAGGTACATTCATTTAGAAAAAAAATCCAGAAAATGTTTAAAAAGCAAAATTTAAAACATCATTTTCAAGTAAAATACTGAACAAAAAACATTGCAATTCTAATACAGTCTTCTTCACACAAGGTTCAACACATCTGGAAAGTTTTGAACGATAGAAAATCGTTTCGCCTCTAGAGAGAGAGAAAACGTTATTTGAAAAAACGTAAAATTTTTGTAAAAATTACTTAATAAAAAAATATTTCACCTGTACGGCCGCTGCCAAGAGAGCAATCAGGATGACGGTCTTCATCGCGCCTTCTGGTTGCTCGGACTGGCTGCGTTGCCTTAAGTACCCTCCTGCCTCATATCTTGCCAGGCCTTGATTCTTCACAGGCACCCACTCATAAGACAATGGACATGGTACGGGTTTTTTGTAGACGCTTAACGGGAAAAAAATGTTTGAATTGATAGCAAAAACTATGTAATCATTTTGTTGATAACCCACCTGAGAATACACCATGTGTCACAGGGACAAGGTGAGCAGTGGCCAGTGCTTGGAACAGGAGCATGACTAGCATCCCTCAGCTCGCTGCTAGCTGCTAGGTTAGCTTCACCCTCAGCTCGCTGCTAGCTGCTAGGTTTGCTTCACCCTCAGCTCGCTGCTAGCTGCTAGGTTGGCTTCACCCTCAGATCGCTGCTAGCTGCTAGGTTAGCTTCACCCTCAGCTCGCTGCTAGCTGCTAGGTAAGCTTCACCCTCAGCTCGCTGCTAGCTGCTAGGTTAGCTTCACCCTCAGCTCGCTGCTAGCTGCTAGGTTAGCTTCACCCTCAGCTCGCTGCTAGCTGCTAGGTAAGCTTCACCCTCAGCTCGCTGCTAGCTGCTAGGTAAGCTTCACCCTCAGCTCGCTGCTAGGTTAGCTTCACCCTCAGCTCGCTGCTAGGTTAGCTTCACCCTCAGCTCGCTGCTAGCTGCTAGGTTAGCTTCACCCTCAGCTCGCTGCTAGCTGCTAGGTTAGCTTCACCCTCAGCTCGCTGCTAGCTGCTAGGTAAGCTTCACCCTCAGCTCGCTGCTAGCTGCTAGGTTAGCTTCACCCTCAGCTCGCTGCTAGCTGCTAGGTTAGCTTCACCCTCAGCTCGCTGCTAGCTGCTAGGTTAGCCTCACCCTCAGCTTGCTGCTAGCTGCTAGGTTAGCTTCACCCTCAGCTCGCTGCTAGCTGCTAGGTAAGCTTCACCCTCAGCTCGCTGCTAGGTTAGCTTCACCCTCAGCTCGCTGCTAGGTTAGCTTCACCCTCAGCTCGCTGCTAGCTGCTAGGTTAGCTTCACCCTCAGCTCGCTGCTAGCTGCTAGGTTAGCTTCACCCTCAGCTCGCTGCTAGCTGCTAGGTTAGCTTCACCCTCAGCTCGCTGCTAGCTGCTAGGTAAGCTTCACCCTCAGCTCGCTGCTAGCTGCTAGGTAAGCTTCACCCTCAGCTCGCTGCTAGGTTAGCTTCACCCTCAGCTCGCTGCTAGGTTAGCTTCACCCTCAGCTCGCTGCTAGCTGCTAGGTTAGCTTCACCCTCAGCTCGCTGCTAGCTGCTAGGTTAGCTTCACCCTCAGCTCGCTGCTAGCTGCTAGGTAAGCTTCACCCTCAGCTCGCTGCTAGCTGCTAGGTTAGCTTCACCCTCAGCTCGCTGCTAGCTGCTAGGTTAGCTTCACCCTCAGCTCGCTGCTAGCTGCTAGGTTAGCTTCACCCTCAGCTTGCTGCTAGCTGCTAGGTTAGCTTCACCCTCAGCTCGCTGCTAGCTGCTAGGTAAGCTTCACCCTCAGCTCGCTGCTAGGTTAGCTTCACCCTCAGCTCGCTGCTAGGTTAGCTTCACCCTCAGCTCGCTGCTAGCTGCTTGGTTAGCTTCACCCTCAGCTCGCTGCTAGCTGCTAGCTTAGCTTCACCCTCAGCTCGCTGTTAGCTGCTAGGTTAGCTTCACCCTCAGCTCGCTGCTAGCTGCTAGGTTAGCTTCACCCTCAGCTCGCTGCTAGCTGCAAGGTTAGCTTCGCCCTCAGCTCGCTGCTAGCTGCTAGGTTAGCTTCACCCTCAGCTCGCTGCTAGCTGCTAGGTAAGCTTCACCCTCAGCTCGCTGCTAGCTGCTAGGTTAGCTTCACCCTCAGCTCGCTGCTAGCTGCTAGGTTAGCTTCACCCTCAGCTCGCTGCTCGCTGCTAGGTTAGCTTCACCCTCAGCTCGCTGCTAGCTGCTAGGTTAGCTTCACCCTCAGCTCGCTGCTAGCTGCTAGGTAAGCTTCACCCTCAGCTCGCTGCTAGCTGCTAGGTAAGCTTCACCCTCAGCTCGCTGCTAGCTGCTAGGTTAGCTTCACCCTCAGCTTGCTACTAGCTGCTAGGTTGGCTTCATCATCAGCCTGTCATTCACCCTCAGCTTGCTGCTAGCTGCTAGGTTAGCTTCACCCTCAGCTCGCTGCTAGCTGCTAGGTTAGCTTCACCCTCAGCTTGCTGCTAGCTGCTAGTTTAGCTTCACCCTCAGCTCTCTGCTAGCTGCTAGGTTAGCTTCACCCTCAGCTCGCTGCTAGCTGCTAGTTTAGCTTCACCCTCAGCTCGCTGCTAGCTGCTAGTTTAGCTTCATCATCAGCCTGTCCTTCACGTAGTCAAGAGCATGAATGAATACGATGTTAAAGATTTAGATGAAAGTTTGAAAGTATAAAAACGTACACGTGTATATTAAAGTGACTGATTTCAAGTGTCAAGTTTACTGATTATGTGATGAATGTTTTAAAAATGCCTTGGAAATATATCAGTTTCAACCAGGGATCCGAACCGGAACCGGAACCAGAACCGGAACCCGATAGAACCTTTATTTTTTTGGAACCGGAACCCGAACAAGAACCGTTATTCGAAATTTTTAAGAACCAGAACCGGAATCAGAACCGTAATTAAGTTTTTGAAAGAACCGGAATCGGAACCGGAACCGTTATTGGGATCAATAAAGTATAGGTTCTTTTTAATTTCATAAAGGTTCCACTCACTCGAAACCGAAAAAAAATCCGAAGAAGAATGGCCCAATGTGCACGCAACTCAACTGGTTACTCGGCATCTTTTTGCTTGTTGTTGGTCACTTTGTCACTTCGGCGAATTCTTATTATTGAAGTTGGTTCGCTGCTACCACCTGCTACCCTCACACCTCGGTGCGAGGCCGCGAAGGCGGCTATTGACTCCCTCAAAGTGATAACAGTAATATTACTACCTACTCTCGTACGCGGCTTCTTGTACCTTTTTGGGCTACTTATTGGAAATCCAACTAATATATTTAGACTAGCCCCTTTGTGGCTCGTCGCGACGCCGACAACAATGTCCCGTCCCAGACTACGCATATACGCATACAGTACCATTCTTGGCAGGCTTACGTGCATCATTAGGAGTGAAACCCTGATATTTTCGTCTTGAAAATGTAGAAGTGCATGACATTTCCAATAACTATAATTTAATACCGCCTTTTGGTCAAACACATGCACCGCGTACACCCGCGTGTATCACTGGCGTTCAGTATTGCAGCACTTGTGAAAGAGAGAACATGAAACCGACATTTTTCATTGGAACCGTTATTGGAACCGTTATTTTTATTGGAACCTATATTGGAACCTAAATTTTGATTCTGGAACCGAAACCGGAACCAGAACCGTAAATAAAAATATCATGGAACCAGAACCAGAACCAGAACCGTTATTTAAAAAAAATGGGAACAAGAACCGGAACCAGAACCGTTATTTGAAAAAATACAGAACCAGAACCGGAATCAGAACCGCTATTGATTTCGGTTCGGATCCCTGGTTTCAACACACTTCTAAAGTAAGCACTCAAGAATGATGCAATTCCACATTACCTTGCAAAACCACAGACAGAAAAGGGAGCAATTCTGATTATTCTGTTCAAAGAGGATCAGCTGAGGATGGTTCCTGCATTCTCGAATGCTTCCTGCTGATGCTGGAGAGATCTGCAAAAAACATCAAAGATTTAAAAACTGTCTCAGCTCTCTCCACTAGTGCAAGATAATCTGTTAATGCCACGTATTGTATTGTATTGTATTGTATTGTATTGTATTGTATTGTATTTATTTAATTTACATCGCTTTAAGGCACTGGTCCATTGACGTGTGAAATATAAATATGAATAGTAGGAATAATAAGATATAAAATCACATGATGTGACGTTATTAATAAAAATTAATATAGAATGTAGTTGTACGTAGTACGTAAATTTCAAATGTACCTATTTACCTTCTTCTGCATCAAAGCCAGCATTTTGCCGATCGGTGATGCTGACAGGTTGGCAAGTCATGGGACTCTCAGCATGGCCATGGAACGCAGAAAACAAGCGGATTAGAAATCAAATCGTATCTCTAATCATGGCAGACATTACTCTTATACGAAGCCAGCATTAGCCTCGGGATAATATACCTATGCTATGCAGCCTATCTCATGATGATAAAGTCTCGTGACTTTATAACAGTGCCCACCACGCGGCCTACCCCACCCGCCACTACCTACCCCAGACCGGCCATCCTGAGTTTTTTTTTCTTTTTTTGTAGACACTTTGTCTGCCCTCGGCTCTGGCAATAAACCACGATGACCGGGATGACCGACCATCGCAATAAGCTCCCACCTCAAGGTTTCCCTTGAAGAGACCCGGCAACGGTGACGGAGACTTCCGAGTGTCCCTATTGGACTGTCTCCAGGGACTGCTGACTGTCTCCAGGGACTGCTGACTGTCTCCAGGGACTGCTGACTGTCTCCATGGGGACTGTGGACTGTCTCCTTGGGGACTGTGGACTGTCCCCTCAGCTCAGACATAAGATGTCTCTATGAGACTTAATAGTCCATTTGGACATGTTCTCCGCTTGGCTGAATATCAGCTATGGCCCTAATTCTATGTGATACGAGTTCTCCACTCGATCTCCAGAACTTTTCACTTCCAACCCGAGATTGGGATGAGTTACACAGCTGCGAAAGAGCCGTAGTAAAGCACCGAGATCTAGTTCTGGTTCCTGGTTTCTACTGAATTAGAAGGCTGCTTCCATACCCAGATTTGTAGGCTTTGATTGACATATGGGAATACATTTGCATGTAGTGAACGATATTTCACTGCAACAGTATTGTCTAACTTAAAATTAAATCATTCAAACAACGAATTATTAACAAACATAATTTTTTTGAATAATTGTGTTGATTGCCCATAGGGAATCGAAGTTACTTTACGGATGTAAATACTTTAGTACTAAGCGCCAAAGCAATTTCGTTGAAAAACCTATAACCCGAAATATAAGATGAAAAAATTAGATTTATGCAGACCCTACTAGTAATGTTGTGCAGCTTGCAGAAGCTTTTTGTCGAGCAGCCCTGCATAGCTTGTAGCGGGATTGCCGGGGGTTGAAGTAGCGCTATCGTCAACGGCAGGTCGGTGAAACTGAAGAAGGGCGGGACTCGTTATTCCTAAATCCTATTAACTGATCGCATACACAAGGGATCGTATTCTTAGCCGACAGCAGGTATGACCCTATTAAATCGCTTTTCTAACTAATTACATTCTCGACTGATCGCAAGTCGCGATCAGTTGCGAATGCGATTAGTTTGAAGGTTGCCAAATTTGCTCGGGGTCGGACATAACCACACTTCGTAGTCAATAAAATAATCTGCCAGAAAAAAACTAGCATTTACCACACTTCTTTCACAATTTCTCTGCATTAAAACCATGGATGGAACAATGTCCTGGGAGTTATTTCTTCAATACGCCGACGACTTCTTAGAAGTCTCAGACAGTTTGGGAGATGGATGGGTGTTTCGCGGCGACAGAAGCGTAATCGGTTCCGCATACCTTGTTAAACTGAAAGACTGTGCATCTTGCCAAACGTCTGAATCAGTACACGACTTCGAGGAACCAGAACTTGAAAAGCTCATGAATGACAAATCAGAGCTGCCTAAAGAAGCCAAAACGAACGACACAACGATTCAGAACCTCATATCATCTTCAGCGTGGCATATTGTCTACAATCCAAGCTATGCCATCCCAGTCCTTTACTTCAACCACAGAGAATCAACTGGAAAACTAATGAGCTTAGAGCAAGTTTGGAAGAATGCAGATCCCAATTTACAAGCTAGTTTAAAATCCGGATGCTGGCAAACTCTCACTCAGGTTTGTAGAAAATTAAATGTCCTAGAGATTAGACATGGACTCTCCTAGCCAGGTTTGCGCAGGACTGTTTCAACGTATGAGCTTTATGATTTCTTGTCTAGGCAGAGCATCTCGTGGAGAGGACACCCTTTTTCATGCTTCACCCGTGCGGCACAAATCGCCTGACATCTTTAACGTCGAACAACCCTGTGGTCACCTGGCTGAGCAGTGTCAGTCCTGCAGCTGGACTTTCTCTCCACCCCAAATACGGATCTCTGGTGTAAGGCCTGCAGCATCCGGGAGAGACTATCCTTGAAACTACAATCGCCCGCATTCCAACAAGACGTCAATGACACGAATTGGCACGACTTGTACTGAAAGAATGGACATCAAGATCCGTCACCACTTGGTTCCAATAAAAGCCGACATACATCCCTGCAATCCAGCAGGACACAGTATCCAACAACCCTTAACATGGTTCTTCGTTAGTTTTTATCCCATTGACAATAACTGTCTTCATTGGTAATAAAATAAACAATGATTTACCTCGGCAAGCTGAAAGATCAAGTTCAATTGATAGTAAATGGACCTTTAGTTCCTAACTAGTATTGGTTCTTCTTTCCTGCAGCCAACCACCCATTTAAATAACTACATGCTATTTTTAATATTTGTTACAATGTACCCATCAAGTACCTAAATAAAAACACAAAAAAAATGGTAATAATGTTACATTCACCCCAGTGGCATCCTTTTCCAGACGGACAAAGAAATAGAAGGAAAGAACTAGGATCGATACAAAAGGTCCAACAAAGCACACAGAACTAGTAGTATTAGCAAGTTTACTTCCCGCACACCCACGGCAAGAGCCCCGCCACGTCATCGTAAATAACAAAACCCAAAGAGGCTCCGACGTTACAGAGCAACGCCTCCCGATCTTGTCCGCGACGACGGGCACGGCAGAACGAATGGCTGGCTCGAGCGCGGCCGGCCGTTGTCTGAAGGACACCCTGAGATGGGGCCGGCTGCCCGGCGAGATAAAGCAACGTCTTCGGCAGAATTAATATCGTTAGCGCGCGGGTCGCAGGGCGGGCGCCTCCGAGAGGCGACGCGGCCGAGAACTTCCCGCGACCCGGCGTCCGGACGGCGGCAGCCTAGTATTCTTCGGCGCCCTCGCCTTCACCCTCGACGGAGTCCATGCCGACCTCTTCGTAGTCCTTCTCGAGCGCGGCGAGATCTTCGCGCGCCTCGGAGAACTCGCCCTCCTCCATGCCCTCGCCGACGTACCTGCGGGATTGGGGAAGCAGTCAGTCTCGGAAAAACACTCTCTTTTGACGGAATATCGTGTTGGTCCGGATTAATACCAACTGGGATTGCAATTTTGTAAAAGTTTCGTTAAGTCACTCGTCTTCTCAATGAGAGTGTTCGTATGTTTTATTTAAAAAATTGACAAAAATGGATAGACCCCCAGGGAAGTTTTTCTTAAAATTATTTGCACATAGGCAATAAAAGAATTTTCGTTTGTGAACGAGTTATCAGATCAACCACACACAGCAGACGTCGTGAAAGCGCCGCCAGAGCAGCGCAAGACTCACCAGTGGACGAAGGCGCGCTTGGCGTACATCAGGTCGAATTTGTGGTCGAGCCGCGCCCACGCCTCGGCGATGGCCGTCGTGTTGGACAGCATGCAGACGGCGCGCTGCACCTTGGCCAGGTCTCCGCCGGGCACCACCGTCGGCGGCTGGTAGTTGATGCCAACCTTGAAGCCGGTCGGGCACCAGTCCACAAACTGGATCGAGCGCTTCGTCTTGATCGACTGGATGGCGGCGTTGACGTCCTTGGGCACGACGTCGCCGCGGTAGAGCATGCAGCACGCCATGTACTTGCCGTGGCGCGGGTCGCACTTCACCATCTGGTTGGCCGGCTCGAAGCACGCGTTCGTGATCTCGCCGACAGACAGCTGCTCGTGGTACGCCTGGGAGCGAGAGTTTCGGGGTTAGTTTGGTCGCACGGCTTGGGAAATGTCGGTTAGTTTTCCTCGTTGCAATTATGACTGGCTGTAACGGTTTGAAGTGGCCAATTTGGGACATTTATTGCCGGATTTTTTTCATTAATTTAACTAGAATTTGGCTCTCAGCGTCAATATGATTTCATCTTAGCAAACAGTTGATGGTGGCTGAAGGAAGTTTTGAACTGTTGAGCACTTGTTGGGGCTTAGCGACAGATTCTATTATTTGTATTTTGTGTTTTTGGTTGTTTTCTGTCAATTTTAACTGGCAATGCTTTTTGTGTGCGTATTTTCGTTAATAATGAGAAAACAAAACATGTCGAGAGACTTGTCGGTAACGGCGGTAAATTCCTACCGTCGGCAACAATCGGTCGACCGAACGCTCACCTTCTCGGCCGAGATGACGGGCGCGTAGGTGACCAGCGGGAAGTGGATGCGCGGGTACGGCACCAAGTTGGTCTGGAACTCCGTCAGGTCCACGTTGAGCGCGCCGTCGAAACGCAGCGACGCCGTGATCGAAGACACCACCTGGACGGGAGACGGCAACCGTTAGACAACGCAGAACTCAACAACACCTTCTCAGTGCCAACTCGTTCAGACGGTCCTGCCAGCCACTCGGGAGGTGGAGAATTGCAACAGTCTCAACATTTGGTTGAAGTTTTTTTCACTATCCAGTTATTGTGCCAGAATTGATTTAGATAACCAACTTAGATAACTGGCAAAGAACAAGTTAATTTAATGTGTTTGCGCTCCACTCTTCACAGTTTTAGAATTGCAAAATCAATAAAAATCCTCGATGATTTCTATAACTATCGCACTACTTTTAGACCCTCTATAAAAATATGTAGATCAACACACCGTAGGTACAAACATGGGAGAAAAACAACTAATATCGTCCAAAAACACGGAACAATCTCCATTATTCAAGATCTAATCTCATTAATGATTGCATGTCGTCATGAAGTTGTACTGAGTTCAACAGTTCACTGACCTCGATACACAAAGGGTAGGAGCAAACAAACAACGGATCAATCATTTTCTGAGGGTTTTGACCAGCTTGCTCTAGCCATGGCGTCGCTTTCACCTAAATCAGCTCTACAACTTGCTTCCGACAAAATGCTGCCGGCGTTAGTGGGAACAATGAACGTTGGCGTTTGGGCCTAAGTTCCTTGATCTCAAGATTTGGGACATGGTCATGGCAACAATTGACAAAAATGTAATGTTCGTTTTACTCATGTTCCAGGCAAAGACATATCGCATTCGCTGTTCCCACGTTGACACTCCTACAAAGTATGAAGGCAAGATTCTGTGGGTCATTTTTTATCATTCCTATTCAATCTCAATGCCCGTGTCGTACGACGTAACACGCAGCGAAAAGATACTCTAGAGTAGGTCGAGACGGTCAGATCGCAACGCTGCACTTGCCTGTCCGATCAGACGGTTGAGATTCGTGTACGTTGGCCTCTCGATGTCCAGGTTACGGCAGCACAGCTCGAAGATGGCTTCGTTGTCGCACATGAACGCGCAGTCCGAGTGCTCTAGCGTCGTGTGCGTCGTCAGGATAGAGTTGTAAGGCTCGACCACGGCAGTCGACGTCTGCAAGCAAGGACAGTTGATTTCAGCACAGGCAGTTGTTGGAATCGAGAAAAATGAAAACGTTTAAAGGTTGTTGTTGTTGTTAAAGCACTGCCAGGATACAGTTGCCATCAAGTCTTCAAGCAGGCATGCAGGTCGAGCAGGAAAATGCATTGCATGCATATTAGATTATTATTAGCTTTGGGGCTCATGGTGTTGAACAAAAACACGACCATATATGGTGTTACTCTAGCAAACTGCCCGGAGCAAGAAAGCAAGTAACACAAGGTCAGAGACATGAACTGCTTCTGGGTTGAGTTGGCCACATGTTTGCCAGAGGGTTACACACATAGTATAAGCCTTGCCGTTCGATGTGGATCAAAGCAGAATCATTCACGATCCTTTTGATAGGATCTCCATAACAATTGACCTTAATTACTTTTATCAAGATCGTGGTTGATTGGCATCAGAGAAACCTACTGTTATCTTTTTTATAATCCTGTCACACAAACTATGTTGTACAAAAACTAAATATAAGGGTGGACTGGTGGCAAGGAGAGATAGAAGACAATTTTCTATGGATCCGTGGGAAAAAATATAACAAAAATACCAAAGGCCTGGCATTACAACAGTTCTAGTGGAGAAAAACACTTTCCCCCATCATTTTGACCCCGGGTGCTGCAGTTGCTTGTTGTAATACCAGTCGGAAGGAAGGGTATGGCCCAAGGGCATGTAAGTCGGCATATAGAAATCAATCGACGTTTGAATTTACCTGCGGTGCCGGGTAGATAGCGAACTCCAGCTTGCTCTTCTTGCCGTAGTCGACAGACAGACGTTCCATCAACAGCGCCGTGAAGCCGGAACCGGTGCCGCCTCCGAACGAGTGAAAGATCAGGAATCCTTGCAGACCCGAGCACTGATCAGACAGCTTGCGCACTCTGTCCAGCACCAAGTCAACGATCTCCTTGCCGCAGGTGTAGTGACCGCGAGCGTAGTTGTTGGCGGCGTCCTCTTTGCCGGTGATCAACTGCTCCGGGTGGAACAGCTGGCGATACGTGCCCGTCCGGATCTCGTCGACGACTGTCGGCTCGAGGTCGACGAAGACGGCGCGCGGCACGTGCTTGCCGCTGCCAGTCTCCATGAAGAACGTGTTGAAGCTGTCGTCGCCTCCGCCGACGGTCTTGTCAGACGGCATTCGGCCATCGGGCTGGATTCCGTGCTCCAGGCAGTAAAGCTCCCAGCACGCGTTTCCAATCTGGACTCCGGCTTGGCCGACGTGGATAGAGATGCATTCGCGCTATAGGGAAGAGTTGTTCGGCATCGGTTAGTCTCTAGTAGAGATTTTTGGTGAGCGCACCCCACCCATAAGCTTTTTTGGGTAAAAATTTGGATTTAGTGTGAACAATGAGGCTAGCTTCAAGGAACGCATTTCGCGATAACCGAATATTGTGGCTGAAGTGCTAATCTGCGAGATGAGGACGATCAATCAAATTTAATTAAATCGAAATTCGGGCGTCACCGTTGAGTGGTGGTGAGGTCATTGTCCAAATCGATCTTTCAGTCAGAAAATTGCCGGCCGAAAAAGACGAACACGCATGTGGTTCTACCGAGAATCGTTTAAATATAATCAATGGAGCACTGCAACACGAAAATGCTCAAGAAAAAATGAATAAATCGATTAAATCTAGGTCACATAAGAGAACGCTGCATAATGCCCGTACAAGGCGCGTGAATCGGCATTTTCCCCGAAATCGCTGAAAGTACATGAAATTATACGGATTTTTTTCACTCACCATGATTGTTGATGTGATAGCTTTTCAAATCAGTAATATAGAGAACCGTCGGTCAGCAAAATCGCGTTGAATTTGCAAAAATACCTGCAGGACAGTGATGCGTCTAGCGGGTACAGAGCAACAATGGCTGATTTCCGTCGCGACCGTTGCTTACATGCCGAGTCCAAGGTCGAAATACCGGCAGCGCAATCAAAGCGACCAACGTAACAACACGAAAGTTACCAAACTTCGCCTAATTTTGGTGTGATAATCCAACTGATAACCGTGAAATTACCTCATGCAGCTGCAAAAAACGTCGAAATTATATTTATAAGATCTTAAGCCACAATTTCCGAGTGAAAACTTAAATTTCTCGGTAATTTTTGCTTTCGTCTTGATTCATCGTTGGGGTATTCCACTTCACGAATCTCGAACGTTCTTGCCCTTCTCGTCATTCAACAGGCACACGCCATCTATCGACCTCCCGAGTGGGCGGTAAAGTCGAATTAATAATGCAACCTCGGTTAATTTATTTCATCACCTTCAATTAAATACTACTTCCAACGCACAGATCGAATCAAAAACATCTGGAATCTAAGATCCATTTGCTTACACCAAGAGAGTTGGTAGTAAAAATTAGGAACGGAGTCATTGAAAAGTCAGAAGTCAGTGTTAAACATTTATAAACAAAACACATAATAAACGCCGGCTTTGCGTAAGAAAAAAGCGTTCACAGTTCACAAAATAATGATGGCGTGTCATCCAGCGTAGCGTAGTGCGGCTACGTGCGAACATCTCAAGCCAAATTCAAATCTTCGTTTTGCCGATAATACTCTGTCTGTAGTTCGCGCAGGTTCGTCTCCAGCAAGCTGACTTCATCGTATTTGTGGGCCGTCCTGCAGAAAGTGAACAGATAGATCACGGAAATTACACAGTATTCGAGAATCGAGAGGAAGGAATCTAGGAGGAACTTTAGTGACACAAATTCTTGACTGCCCACACAGTAAATTCTAGAACTTAATTCCATGGTCATTTCAAGCCTCAAGGAATGGACCTAGTACTAGTCATTACTAAGGGCAAGATAATTGTGGGGGAACTCCACATAAATGTTAATCTATTTGCATTTAGTGTTTCAAAATTCAAAACATTAGAAGCATTTGTAAACAAAATTGACAAAATTCAATAACAGTTTTTCATGGTACGGACAATGCTTCGAACACTGGAGTTCGTAAGATATTTGCCAGCACAGCAAAGATGTTTGCTGGCAGAGTGTCCTGCATCCTACAGCCTGGTGAGATGTTTGCTGGCAGCGTGTCCTGCATCCTACAGCCTGGTGAGATGTTTGCTGGCAGCGTGTCCTGCATCCTACAGCCTGGTGAGATGTTTGCTGGCAGAGTGTCCTGCATCCTAAGCCTGGTTAGATGTTTGCTGGCAGAGTTTCCTGCATCCTACAGCCTGGTGAGATGTTTGCTGGCAGAGTGTCCTGCATCCTACAGCCTGGTGAGATGTTTGCTGGCAGAGTGTCCTGCATCCTACAGCCTGGTGAGATGTTTGCTGGCAGCGTGTCCTGCATCCTACAGCCTGGTGAGATGTTTGCTGGCAGAGTGTCCTGCATCCTACAGCCTGGTGAGATGTTTGCTGGCAGAGTGTCCTGCATCCTACAGCCTGGTGAGATAATGGCAAGCAGCCAGCCTCGCGGGGAACAGGGTTACTATCGGAGCGTTTCTTCGTTCCGTTGCCGTCGCACCGGCGGCCGCCGATCTCACCTGGCTTGGCGGATGTAGTTGCGGATGATGTTCATCTGCTGGATCATCGGGTCGTCCGAGTCGTACATCTGCGTGGATTCCGGGCCCCAACCCGTGTCGGCCACAACCTGCCGCAAGTAACTTTCTTGAGACGCGAATCTCACCGCCGGTTTTACAATGTCGCGTTTAATATTTGTCTTCCAGTCGGGAAGAAAACAGAGGCAACCGATAAGTTGTCACCGGGGAGATGGGTTATTATCTGGTGGTTAGCTACGGAACTTGACGTTGTAATTTCAGCCAATATGCTCTATCCAGGAGAAGTTCTAGCACAAGAAAAAGTTGCCATTTGAGTTCGGCCAACTCATGAAAATGAAATCCGCAAGGAGCTATTTCAAAATAACAAAATCAAACATTAGAACACTGCCTTAATGTTTTATTTACAGCTGCCCACACATCTCCTAGCGTTTTACTAGAAACTTTATTTAACCACAAAAAACAACCATTTGTTTTTGAAAAGAACCATATGAGGTCTATCACATGTGCCACCCTCTTAAAAAAAAAATGTTAGAAATGTATGCTTTCAAAATGTGTGAAATCGGTTAGTAGCTGAGGTCTTCTCGGGAAATGCAAAGTCAAGTAATCGGAAGGGTTGCATTCCTTGTAATCATGACCGAACAATCATGGATTGTGGTGTTTTGCGATGCATATTGCATGTTAACGGCATATTCTACGTCCCTCATCAACCTCCTTTAGAGGGAATGCAATTTTGCAGATGACAGTGAAACAGCTCTGCTCAAGTTAAACAACTCAAATAAACTTATAATTCATTAGATTGCCTGAGCAGCGTAATTGCTGCAAGGATCCAGATTCGGCCGCCAAATTCCTTCGCTGCCAAAAAAGCAGCCGCCAATCACTCCCGGCTGTTCTATTCACCTGATCGGCAGCGGCGGCGGCGGCGGCCTGCGAACGAGCCGTCCCGTTGCGCTGGGGGGAGTTGCGCTGGGGAGAGTTGCGCTGGGGGGAGTTGCGGGGCTGCGCCAAACGCTCCTGCTGGATCCGCGCCTGGGCCTGCTCCCTGCAAACGATTGATTACCGGTGTTTAACGACGCACTGTTTTGATGACTGGCACCGTGGCACTGGCCTAACGGCGTCAGTGAATGAAAGAGTGATGATGAACCTAACATAGCCTTGAAGGGAGGAGGGGAAACCCGGTGCCGGCACGTAGCCTACTCCTGTCGAAAAGCACTGTTTGCAATAGTTATGGGGTTGTGTGCTATGCTTGTGTGCTATGCCTGTGTGCTATGCTTGTGTGCTATGCTTGTGTGCTATGCTTGTGTGCTATGCTTGTGTGCTATGCTTGTGTGCTATGCTTGTGTGCTATGCTTGTGTGCTATGCTTGTGTGCTATGCTTGTGTGCTATGCTTGTGTGCTATGCTTGTGTGCTATGCTTGTGTGCTATGCTTGTGTGCTATGCTTGTGTGCTATGCTTGTGTGCTATGCTTATGTGCTATGCTTGTGCTTGACACAAAACAAACGGCTCGCCCTTACCTGCGCCTGTCGGCGATCTCGCGCAGCTGCGCATCGGACGGCAGGTTGGGCAGCGTTGCGAGGCGTTCGCGCAGGAAGAGGGCGGCGGCCGCGCGAACTTGCTGCTGCAGTCGGAGCGCCGTCGGCGACGGCGGCGTCACGTCCTTCGTCCCCAGCACCAGGATGCGCTTGCTGGAACGCATGAGCAAATCGACAAGCGTCATCGACCGTCGGCAAGCTACGGGATCTAGCGGGCCGGGCTCGAGAAAGCAGGAAGCTCCGTCGAGATTGCCTTGTTGAGCTCGCGCCCATTTGCCGACATTTTCTCTCTCTAATTCTGCGGGATAGACCTATTCCACTGATTATCATCTTGTCATCTTGCGTAATGTCAAGGAGGCTTTGTCTGCCACTGATGCTCAATCTCAAGCGTCATCTGACAGCTGACATGTAAAAGAGTATCTTTGCCGGTGGTAACTGAACTTTTTTACTTTAACAACTAACAAGTTGGCCAAATTATCCGCCCGAGCTTCCCATATTGTAATATGTAATAATATTGTAATATTGTATTACGATTTACGACTAGTTCAAATGCCGCTTAACATTTTTCAACCCTGAATAAATGATCATTATATATTATATAATATTACAATATATACATATATATATATATATATACAATATATTATTATTATTGGGATGAGTAATAGATTTTTGCTGGTTCCCGCAGAGCCAACACGAGTAATCGATTGTTAAACGGCGAGCGATACGCAAGGGAAGGGCTGCGGTGCCGCCGTTGGATTGCTCACCTCAGCGAGTCGATGCTTTCGGCGAGCTTCAGCAGCTTTACGCGCGAGTCCTGCGCTTCTTGCAGCGAGTACTTGGTCTCGCCCGACCTGCAATCGGAACACGGCCGGAGATCAGCGGCTCGACACCGGAGAGCCAGGTCCACCCGTCACGCTCTCTGCTATTATAGTTAGTCTGTTTAGTTTAAGAAATAACCTTGTCTGCTAAGTTCTAGAAGTCAATATTATTACCGACAACACGCCAAATAAGCTTAACTTACTTTGCTATTTTTGCTGATCAATTATATGATGTTTGATAAGTATCCATTTATTTATTATTTAACAGATTTGATTGATTGATTGATTGATTATTGGTGCTTAACGACGCACTGTTTTGACAACTGGCACCGTGGCGCTGGTCTAATGGCGTCGGTGAATGAAATGGTGATGATGAGGGTGATGATGAACCTAACCCATGGCTAGAAGGGAGGAGGGGAAACCCGGTGCCGGCACGTAGCCTACTCCTGTCGAAAAGCACCGAGGGGACCACCGGCTTTACGTCCCTTCCGAAGGACGGTGCAACTCGAACAACAGGATTCCTCCGCTAATCCGTGCTGTCGAGAGGTTGATAAGCAAGGCGAGTAAAGTTGTTGTATTAACTTCAAACCCTCCAACCTCTCTCCCGAACAGATCTGATCATGTGCATGATGGTCACCCATCAAACACCTGGCTCAGCACGATGTTGCTTAACTTGGGTGATCTCACGAGAACCGGTGTTTCCAACGTTGCCAAACCGTTCGGTTTTAACAGATTTGAACATTTATATGTCCGTTTGTCTCACCAATGCCGTCCCATCTCATTTTAGGGAGAGGATAAGCAATTACTCTCTTTTCTCTGAATCGACAAGCGCCCAAAAATATATCGCAAGCTTTTACCCGTTAAATTCAAAGGACTAAAGGAAAAAATATATATTTTGAAGATCATGGTTACCCTAGAGCCTCCCACTGGCGCCAGTAGACTGCAGCCTGCTGCTCCGCCTCCGATTCAAACGTCTTCAGCCGCTCGTAGAACTGCGACAGGATCGGCTTCGAGCCGCGCTCTTCCTTGGCCCGCTCCCGCGACTGCAGAAGCTGCCCAACGCGCAAACAAACGGTCAGACACGTTCAGAACCGGCTCGTTGAGCAATGGGGCGAGAGCGAAATTGTCGCACCTGGTGGCAGTAGCAGCAGACGCGGAAGTGCGGCTCGCCGGTCTCGGCGTCGGCCAGGGAGCTGACGCTGGTCTGGGAGGCGGCGCGTCGCATGCCGGCCCCGGCCACGCCGCCCGCGGCCGTCGTTGTCGTCGTAGACGTCGCACCGGGCTCCACCATCTTGCCTGGCAAACATCCGCTATTTATAACAAACTTTAATTAAAATAACAACCCAGGCTGCTAACTATAACCACTTCGTACTTATTATTACTTATTATTATTATAAGTTATTAGTTTTCAGGCAAATTATATAACTGGGTTAAACTTAATGATATGCTAAGCATAAACTTTGCTAATCTAAGCTTTCCTCGACGTTTCGCAAAGTTGTGCTGCGTGCTTTAGCAAATGCAAATAACATGAACTTTGAACTTAAGAAACAGGAGCGTGGTGAAATCGCGCGCGGTTACTCACGGGCGCCGGCGATCGGCAAGAAGGCGGAGCAGTCCTTGCAGAGCACCGCGCCGCAGACGCGGCAGTGGTGGCGGCGTCGCGCAAACCCAAACTTCTTGGCGCAGCCCGGGCACAGCGGCACCGCCTGGTCATCGGCCCACGGCACCACGCTGCGCTCGTGCGCTGAAAGACAGGCGGCAATTAGGTCACTGATCTCTAAAGCCGTGGAAAGTGCTTCGTACAGTGAGACTTTGATGGCATATTGAGACACTTTATCATGTCTTCCCACTGATCTCTATAGCCATGGATAGCGCTTCGTACAGTGAGACTTTGATGCACTGATCTCTATAGCGATGGATAACATTATGTTATGAAAGTCGCAACATCCAATTTTTATCAATATTGTTCCCTAATTTTTGCTTATTGCAGTTAGTTTAATTGAACAAAACTTACCTTTGCGCTTGAGTGGGTCATTTGGGAGGTTAGTCAGCAATTTATCCAAGCGTATGATAAGTTTGTTGGTCTCGACAGCGCATCGTTCGGCTCTTCCGTTGCGTATTGTCCGGAATTGAACGAAATGCGAGCGACTAAGGCCTGAGAGGAAACATCAGTAAATTAATTTTCACTCTAGCGCTAGCCGTTTCAATTAAAATGCATCCTACGATTGAATTCAGAGTGACCTTACCAAGCTCTTGAGGTTCGTCATTGAATAGCAAGCTCGGAGCTTTATCGCGTCGTTGCGATTGGTCCAAGTCAGTAGAAAAGAGGTCTTCGTCTAGTTTAAGGATCTTTTTCTTTGCCTTTCCGATGAGACCTGACAAAACATAATCGGTATAATTAATTATGGTAAACGATCCTCATGGGAGAGGGGCGTTCACAGCACAGCCAGTTGTTGCTCGCCTTTGAGTGATTTCAAAACGTCCTGATCTTGGTCCTCTTTGTGGGCTTCTTGAAAGTGGGAAAGAAGGAGCACAGCCGTTCGCAAGTCAGCTTTGCATATCGGACAGAGAAATCCCTCTAAAATCTCTCCGCCTTCTGCCATCGCTGAATAACATTTCAAGCACCCTCGAGTGGGAACGGGCTCGAAAGCGCCATGTTACCCGAACTGTCAGACTCATTTGTCACGTTTAGGTTGGCAACAACGACACCGAGACTTCGACCGCGAAATTTTATCTCTACAGTTTTCTTTACAATTGCCCGTGCCCCAAAATCCAGCTCAAAAAGGCAGTGATATACTAGCTAAAATCAAATATTTTCTCATTTTATTGACACAAGATATTAGAGAATTTTGAGAACAGTTATTTTTGATAAGACAATTTAAAGTGTCTCTTTACAAAATGTGGTACCCACTAAATTCGAGCCCTCCACATACTTTTCTTGCGCTGACAGTTAGCGATGTCAGACCCTGCATCCTGGAACGAGCATTGAACAGGGGTATGAAATATCACTCACAATTTTATACATTCAGCGTTTCATGAAACAGATTCGTCGCCATACTGATATAAGCTCATAAAATTTCGGAAACTTGTCGTTGATTCTCGTGATATTTTCAGCACGGCATGTTGTCACAAAGCCGCATTGCTTGGAGCCACCGTTTCTCCCGGTCGAGTGTTCGCCGTGTAAGTTCGCTCCGAAAGCGGACCAAACTCGACGGCGAATAGCTTTTGGCCGTTGGTGTCTGCCTAAGCTGGTAACCGCACAGTCTCACTACAGCCACTCGTTTTTATCATTTATACTACCATTATTATTCCCACCATTATAATTTATAATTTTCTATTACTTACGATATGAACAAGGTAAATATCAACGAGCTAATAAATAATACAAAATTGAACAGTTTTTCTCAACCATTACAATTTTGTTCCAAAGTCACGAGGCTCTCGGGAATTTTAGTCCAGCCGAAAACCTTGTAAACCTTAATGGTAGAAGAGGTTACCGTCCTAAATAAATTTACAATCTATCACCTAAAATCTCAGCCATTCTACCGCGACAATGATTATTTTCAACAAATCATAAAGACATTGGAACTCTCTATTTTATTTTTGGGGCTTGATCCGGTATAGTAGGAACATCCCTAAGTTTACTAATTCGAGCCGAATTGGGTCAACCAGGATCCTTAATTGGAGATGACCAAATTTACAACGTAATTGTTACAGCTCATGCTTTTGTAATAATTTTTTTTATAGTTATACCTATTATAATTGGGGGATTCGGAAACTGACTCGTCCCTTTAATACTAGGAGCCCCTGATATAGCTTTCCCACGAATAAATAATATAAGTTTTTGACTCTTACCGCCTTCTTTAACTCTTTTATTAGCAAGTAGATTAGTAGAAAATGGAGCTGGTACAGGTTGAACTGTTTACCCCCCACTTTCAGCAGGAATTGCCCATGCTGGGTCTTCGATGACTTGCGTCTATTAAATAATCCAGCACCAATCTTGCATCGCTTGTCTACAGAGACGTGAACTCCACTCCGATCGCCCGATCTTCCTAAAGAAGGCTCTCAATTCGTTTGACGATTTGCTCCACAACCCCGAGCTGGTCTACTTCGCTCTCGACCTCGACCTGGTGGCACGGTGAGTCACACATCGACGTCCATTCGTCCATCACCTTCGTGTCGATTTTGAGCTAACAAACTTAAGATTTTTGACGTACTGCTTTATTTATTCATTGCCTGCCGGGCATCTTCAAGAAAATCAATTTGAAAATACCTACCATATCAGGCTTTGTTGCATGCATTAGATATTTATCATAGAAATGGAATATCCATACCAAAATTGTCTTCCTACCGGGGTAGGTAATGCAAAAGATTGGTGGTACAGTTTAAATTTGATACTTAAAATATTTATTTTATTGATTTAACGCTATGAGGCACCCCGATCCGAACACTCCAAGGCGGTCAGAGCGAGTTTAAAACCCGCGTGTGCTTGCCGTCAGCCTGGAAGACCTGCTGCAAGACGCCGACTGCTTCGTGCGAATGCGCAGCGTGTCAATCTTGATGACGCTGTCCACGCACGGACTCGGCGTGGCGGCGGTGGCGCGAAGACCCAACATGCCCGGCATCTTCGCTGCGTTGATACGCGACCGGGACGACGCCGTCCGTCACGAAGCCGCATTGGCGTTGGAGGTCATGTCGCGAGCCGTACAAGGTAAGACGGAGGCCGGTTTGCACGGAGGTTTTGGATTTTTTAGATTTTTTAGGTTGCGTTGGATGGGATTCTAGTTTTTAGGTACCTACTTGTAAGATGGGATTCTAGTTTTTAGATGCGTTAAAATCTCCTGGTAATCCGGATAAAATAAGCGTTTGCGAAGCATTCGTAGTGAGAATAGACTGAGAATAGAAAAGATGAGAATAGAATAGAACGAGAAAAGAAAAAATTGTGAGAGTCCCGACGTAACGATGAGCAGCGTAACGTAGCTGCTGCGTTCTGCACACAGGCATAATGATGCTCACCGACAACAACTTCTCCCAGAAACTACTCAACCGACTGATCGGCGAAGACGACAATATCGTGGTGAGTCCATCGACATTTCGCAATCAACAGCATCTAGCGTTTGGCACATCCAGCATTGTGCAGCATCTAGCGTTTCCAAACGCAATGCATCGCGTTGGTTCAGGTGATCAAAACCATAGCTGAAAGTTGAATAAAGCATATGAAGTTATCTCGGGCAAAGATACACTTTTATATGTGGACTGTCAGTTGATGCTTGAGATTGAGCATCAGTGGCAAACAAAGCCCCCTAAATATTACGTTAGTTACTTTGTTCCCACTGGACGTGCTACGAGTTTGAAAAAAAATATTAATCATCTCTGCTAAATAGCAAAGGAAGACAGGGAAATCACAACCCGAATTGCTCTGCCTGGCTTCAGCGAGTGGGTATCATGACGTGGTTTTGATAGAATTTTGATTGAATGGCATAGGTGTATTTCTGAATTGAAATTTCGTTACCAACAACCAACACTTGTCCTGACGGTCGCGGCAGGTGATCCACCTGCTGACGCTGCGCAAACTGCTGAACGATTCGCGCTGCGCAAACAAGCGAGCGTTGCGCGCCGGCGGCCTCCACGTCGTCATGTTCGTAGCGCGCAGCCAGTGCGCCGAGCTCGTCGCAAACGCGTTGATGGCGTTGTCCGCGCTGCTCGAGATGCCGTCCGCGGTGGCCAGCGCGACCAAGATCGACCTCTTGCCGCGGCTTGCCGAGTTCCTCGAGTGCGAGGTAGAATTCGTTCCAGTTCTCTAGTTCTTAAGCCACTTTTACACGGTCACGTGTCAAACCCTTGCACAGCAGTCTTGTATACAACCGCCTATGACCGTGTTAAGCCCCTTTTACACGGTCACATGTTTTGTCAAACCCTTGTACAGCAGTCTTGTATACAACCGCCTATGACCGTGTTAAGCCCCTTTTACACGGTCACATGTTTCGTCAAACCCTTGTACAGCAGTCTTGTATAAAACCGCCTATGACCGTGTTAAGCCCCTTTTACACGGTCACATGTTTCGTCAAACCCTTGTACAGCAGTCTTATATACAACCGCCTATGACCTTGTTAAACCCCTTTTACACGGTCACATGTTTTGTCACACCCTTGTACAGCAGTCTTGTATACAACTGCCTATGACCGTGTTAAGCCCCTTTTACACGGTCACATGTTTTGTCAAACCCTTGTACAGCAGTCTTGTATACAACCGCCTATGACCGTGTTAAGCCCCTTTTACACGGTCACATGTTTCGTCAAACCCTTGTACAGCAGTCTTGTATACAACCGCCTATGACCGTGTTAAGCCCCTTTTACACGGTCACATGTTTTGTCAAACCCTTGTACAGCAGTCTTGTATACAACCGCCTATGACCGTGTTAAGCCCCTTTTACACGGTCACATGTTTTGTCAAACCCTTGTACAGCAGTCTTGTATACAACCGCCTATGACCGTGTTAAGCCCCTTTTACACGGTCACATGTTTCGTCAAACCCTTGTACAGCAGTCTTGTATACAACCGCCTATGACCGTGTTAAGCCCCTTTTACACGGTCACATGTTTTGTCAAACCCTTGTACAGCAGTCTTGTATACAACCGCCTATGACCGTGTTAAGCCCCTTTTACACGGTCACATGTTTTGTCAAACCCTTGTGCAGCAGTCTTGTATACAACCGCCTATGACCGTGTTAAGCCCCTTTTACACGGTCACATGTTTCGTCAAACCCTTGTACAGCAGTCTTGTATAAAACCGCCTATGACCGTGTTAAGCCCCTTTTACACGGTCACATGTTTCGTCAAACCCTTGTACAGCAGTCTTGTATACAACCGCCTATGACCGTGTTAAGCCCCTTTTACACGGTCACATGTTTCGTCAAACCCTTGTACAGCAGTCTTGTATAAAACCGCCTATGACCGTGTTAAGCCCCTTTTACACGGTCACATGTTTCGTCAAACCCTTGTACAGCAGTCTTGTATACAACCGCCTATGACCTTGTTAAACCCCTTTTACACGGTCACATGTTTTGTCAAACCCTTGTACAGCAGTCTTGTATACAACCGCCTATGACCGTGTTAAGCCCCTTTTACACGGTCACATGTTTCGTCAAACCCTTGTACAGCAGTCTTGTATACAACCGCCTATGACCGTGTTAAGCCCCTTTTACACGGTCACATGTTTTGTCAAACCCTTGTGCAGCAGTCTTGTATACAACCGCCTATGACCGTGTTAAGCCCCTTTTACACGGTCACATGTTTTGTCAAACCCTTGTACAGCAGTCTTGTATACAACCGCCTATGACCGTGTTAAGCCCCTTTTACACGGTCACATGTTTTGTCAAACCCTTGTGCAGCAGTCTTGTATACAACCGCCTATGACCGTGTTAAGCCCCTTTTACACGGTCACATGTTTCGTCAAACCCTTGTACAGCAGTCTTGTATAAAACCGCCTATGACCGTGTTAAGCCCCTTTTACACGGTCACATGTTTCGTCAAACCCTTGTACAGCAGTCTTGTATACAACCGCCTATGACCGTGTTAAGCCCCTTTTACACGGTCACATGTTTCGTCAAACCCTTGTACAGCAGTCTTGTATAAAACCGCCTATGACCGTGTTAAGCCCCTTTTACACGGTCACATGTTTCGTCAAACCCTTGTACAGCAGTCTTGTATACAACCGCCTATGACCTTGTTAAACCCCTTTTACACGGTCACATGTTTTGTCAAACCCTTGTACAGCAGTCTTGTATACAACTGCCTATGACCGTGTTAAGCCCCTTTTACACGGTCACATGTTTTGTCAAACCCTTGTACAGCAGTCTTGTATACAACCGCCTATGACCGTGTTAAGCCCCTTTTACACGGTCACATGTTTTGTCAAACCCTTGTACAGCAGTCTTGTATACAACCGCCTATGACCGTGTTAAGCCCCTTTTACACGGTCACATGTTTTGTCAAACCCTTGTGCAGCAGTCTTGTATACAACCGCCTATGACCGTGTTAAGCCCCTTTTACACGGTCACATGTTTCGTCAAACCCTTGTACAGCAGTCTTGTATAAAACCGCCTATGACCGTGTTAAGCCCCTTTTACACGGTCACATGTTTCGTCAAACCCTTGTACAGCAGTCTTGTATACAACCGCCTATGACCTTGTTAAACCCCTTTTACACAGTCACATGTTTTGTCAAACCCTTGTACAGCAGTCTTGTATACAACTGCCTATGACCGTGTTAAGCCCCTTTTACACGGTCACATGTTTTGTCAAACCCTTGTACAGCAGTCTTGTATACAACCGCCTATGACCGTGTTAAGCCCCTTTTACACGGTCACATGTTTTGTCAAACCCTTGTACAGCAGTCTTGTATACAACCGCCTATGACCGTGTTAAGCCCCTTTTACACGGTCACATGTTTTGTCAAACCCTTGTGCAGCAGTCTTGTATACAACCGCCTATGACCGTGTTAAGCCCCTTTTACACGGTCACATGTTTCGTCAAACCCTTGTACAGCAGTCTTGTATAAAACCGCCTATGACCGTGTTAAGCCCCTTTTACACGGTCACATGTTTCGTCAAACCCTTGTACAGCAGTCTTGTATACAACCGCCTATGACCGTGTTAAGCCCCTTTTACACGGTCACATGTTTCGTCAAACCCTTGTACAGCAGTCTTGTATAAAACCGCCTATGACCGTGTTAAGCCCCTTTTACACGGTCACATGTTTCGTCAAACCCTTGTGCAGCGGTCTTGTATACAACCGCCTATGACTGTGTTAAGCCCCTTTTACACGGTCACATGTTTTGTCAAACCCTTGTACAGCAGTCTTGTATACAACCGCCTATGACCTTGTTAAACCCCTTTTACACGGTCACATGTTTTGTCAAACCCTTGTACAGCAGTCTTGTATACAACTGCCTATGACCGTGTTAAGCCCCTTTTACACGGTCACATGTTTTGTCAAACCCTTGTACAGCAGTCTTGTATACAACCGCCTATGACCGTGTTAAGCCCCTTTTACACGGTCACATGTTTTGTCAAACCCTTGTACAGCAGTCTTGTATACAACCGCCTATGACCGTGTTAAGCCCCTTTTACACGGTCACATGTTTTGTCAAACCCTTGTGCAGCAGTCTTGTATACAACCGCCTATGACCGTGTTAAGCCCCTTTTACACGGTCACATGTTTCGTCAAACCCTTGTACAGCAGTCTTGTATAAAACCGCCTATGACCGTGTTAAGCCCCTTTTACACGGTCACATGTTTCGTCAAACCCTTGTACAGCAGTCTTGTATACAACCGCCTATGACCGTGTTAAGCCCCTTTTACACGGTCACATGTTTCGTCAAACCCTTGTACAGCAGTCTTGTATAAAACCGCCTATGACCGTGTTAAGCCCCTTTTACACGGTCACATGTTTCGTCAAACCCTTGTACAGCAGTCTTGTATACAACCGCCTATGACCTTGTTAAACCCCTTTTACACGGTCACATGTTTTGTCAAACCCTTGTACAGCAGTCTTGTATACAACTGCCTATGACCGTGTTAAGCCCCTTTTACACGGTCACATGTTTTGTCAAACCCTTGTACAGCAGTCTTGTATACAACCGCCTATGACCGTGTTAAGCCCCTTTTACACGGTCACATGTTTTGTCAAACCCTTGTACAGCAGTCTTGTATACAACCGCCTATGACCGTGTTAAGCCCCTTTTACACGGTCACATGTTTTGTCAAACCCTTGTGCAGCAGTCTTGTATACAACCGCCTATGACCGTGTTAAGCCCCTTTTACACGGTCACATGTTTCGTCAAACCCTTGTACAGCAGTCTTGTATAAAACCGCCTATGACCGTGTTAAGCCCCTTTTACACGGTCACATGTTTCGTCAAACCCTTGTACAGCAGTCTTGTATACAACCGCCTATGACCTTGTTAAACCCCTTTTACACGGTCACATGTTTTGTCAAACCCTTGTACAGCAGTCTTGTATACAACTGCCTATGACCGTGTTAAGCCCCTTTTACACGGTCACATGTTTTGTCAAACCCTTGTACAGCAGTCTTGTATACAACCGCCTATGACCGTGTTAAGCCCCTTTTACACGGTCACATGTTTTGTCAAACCCTTGTACAGCAGTCTTGTATACAACCGCCTATGACCGTGTTAAGCCCCTTTTACACGGTCACATGTTTTGTCAAACCCTTGTGCAGCAGTCTTGTATACAACCGCCTATGACCGTGTTAAGCCCCTTTTACACGGTCACATGTTTTGTCAAACCCTTGTACAGCAGTCTTGTATACAACCGCCTATGACCGTGTTAAGCCCCTTTTACACGGTCACATGTTTTGTCAAACCCTTGTACAGCAGTCTTGTATACAACCGCCTATGACCGTGTTAAGCCCCTTTTACACGGTCACATGTTTCGTCAAACCCTTGTACAGCAGTCTTGTATACAACCGCCTATGACCGTGTAAACAGTCCATAGTATGGCAGGATGTCACACGAAAGCCTTGTATCGAAAACTTCCCCATAGATTCCCCAGGCAATATTTTCATATTTTCATATTGGTCACCCACCAAACACCTGACTCAGCGCGATGTAGCTTAACTTTGTCAATCACACAAGAACCGGTGTTTCCAACGTTTCCGAACGGTTGACGCAGAACGTGGGCGTCCAGGCGGCGGCGGCGTCGGCGTTGATGTGCATGACGGCGGGGATCCCGGCGCGCCGACGGGCGTTCGGCCTCCCGCTGCTGTCGCTCGTCCTGGACCGACTCGAGAACTACAACGCTCCCGACATGCAGCTTTATTGTCTCAAGGTTAGGTCACGCCTTCACCTCACTCAATGCCGCCTTGATGAGCGTGAGGTGCAAAGTGCAAAGTAAATCATTAATTAGACTTGCTGCTGAAAAGATCCTGGATACGTTTAGTTTTTTAAGCTTTTTTGGGCTGCACAGGGCAAACGCCTCAACTGATTTTGATGTAATTCTATGGATAGGTATCTTTGTTTTCTTTCAACTTGGATCCTGTAATATTTATAGCAAGTTCCACCAGGCAGCACTTTTTCACCAGGCTGTAGGATGCAGGACACTCTGCCAGCAAACATCTCACCAGGCTGTAGGATGCAGGACACTCTGCCAGCAAACATCTCACCAGGCTGTAGGATGCAGGACACTGCCAGCAAACATCTCACCAGGCTGTAGGATGCAGGACACTCTGCCAGCAAACATCTCACCAGGCTGTAGGATGCAGGACACTCTGCCAGCAAACATCTCACCAGGCTGTAGGATGCAGGACACTCTGGCAGTAAACATCTCACCAGGCTGTAGAATCCAGGAAACTCTGCCAGCAAACATCTCACCAGACTGTAGGATCCAGGACACTCTGCCAGCAAACATCTCACCAGGCTGTAGAATCCAGGAAACTCTGCCAGTTTCCGGGTTTTGGACGCCAACGGTAGAGCACCGCGTTTTGTCGTTTTGGCAGATCCTGGGCAACGTGTGCGAGGTCCCGGCCGCAAGGGACGCGCTCCTCGGATACTACTTGCCGCGAATCGAAGCCACCGTCTTCCGCGAGCCCAGGCACCAGCCGCACCTCGAGCGGCACCGACACCAACTCCTCAAACTCATCCACTGGAGGCCTTGACGTGCGCCTCAAATCTTAACAGAGAGTTTCTTTCACGTGTCAAGATTTATTCTCCGTTTCTGTTGAATGTTTGTCGCTACTGCTGAATGATTAAACTGAGATTTTACGAGCTATCGTGTTATTGAATATCTTACGGTTACGATGTGGGACGCTTTGGTGAAATCGGGCTACAAAGCGCTGGTGGCAATCCTGGGAGTCTAGCCAGAAGTTAAAGGAAACAAGTGTAGTTTTCACTTGTAAAAGATACTCTTTTTTATGCTAATACACCTATTCCATTCAATCAAAATTCTATCAGAGTGACATCACGATACCCAGTGGCTAAAGCCAGGTAGAGCTATTTGGGTGGTTAATTAGGAAAAACAACTCTATTTTTTCTCAACTGGTAGTACTTCCAGTGGGTATCCGACGTCATATTTCTCTGAGTGGAATTGGTCGATCACGATTTGGGAAACTCTCGGCAAAATACGGCGACAAAGCCCTGGTAGCTAACTTGGCCGACTTGTTAGATGTTAAAGTTAAAAAGTGGAGTCAACAACTGCAAAAATACACATTCTCATGTTAATCGTCAGTTGACGCTAGATTTTGCTTATCAGTGGCAACTAGGCGAGCAATATGACGTAAGAAACGCCGTTTATACTGGAAATAGTTAGCACTCGGACGGGAAATCGCTTCAAGAGTGCATTAAAGAAACAAATCGGAAGGAAGAGGCACAGAGATGAAAGCAGCGTCGTCCGCATTTGCAATACCTTTAGATTTTTAATAATTAAGTACCAACGTAAAGACATGTTCTCGTACAAACAAACGCCGGGTGAGAACAAAGGCGACGCCACGCCGCGTGTCCGCGCAAGAACCGCGGGAGATTCACGTGGATCGGGCGAGGAAATAAACCAGTCGTCAATCGATCGCCTCCAGTCTTCAGACGCCACCGAGCGCCTCGGTGGCTCCATTCATTAAAATAACATCCGGTCGAGTCGAGCTGCGTCGGTGCCGCGGCGGCAAACCCGGTCCTTGCGTTACGCCGGGTCGGACGTCGACGGCGAGAGAGTCGTGCGGCAAGCCCGGTCCTCGCGTTACGCCGGGTCGGACGTCGACGGCGAGAGAGTCGTGCGGCAAACCCGGTCCTCGCGTTACGCCGGGTCGGACGTCGACGGCGAGAGAGTCGTGCGGCAAGCCCGGTCCTCGCGTTACGCCGGGTCGGACGTCGACGGCGAGAGAGTCGTGCGGCAAGCCCGGTCCTTGCGTTACGCCGGGTCGGACGTCGACGGCGAGAGTCGTGCGGCAAACCCGGTCCTCGCGTTACGCCGGGTCGGACGTCGACGGCGAGAGAGTCGTGCGGCAAGCCCGGTCCTCGCGTTACGCCGGGTCGGACGTCGACGGCGAGAGAGTCGTGCGGCAAGCCCGGTCCTCGCGTTACGCCGGGTCGGACGTCGACGGCGAGAGAGTCGTGCGGCAAGCCCGGTCCTTGCGTTACGCCGGGTCGGACGTCGACGGCGAGAGAGTCGTGCGGCAAGCCCGGTCCTTGCGTTACGCCGGGTCGGACGTCGACGGCGAGATTCGTGCGGCAAATGGACCGCCGTGAGATCGTCGGAGCTGGAGGGCAGACTTGTAACTTTTATCACGGACGCTTTGGTCGATGTTTTTAATGGAACCGTGATAGAAGTTACGCAGTCGCGACTCCTTGCGACGTCTGTACGAATCCAACCACGTCGCGAAACGTACAGCGGCAGGAGACCAAGCTGCAAACGGTCGTGTTTCTCGACGATCGGAGGAACCGATTCGCCGCCGCCGCCGTACTACCGCAGCTCGATAAAGTACGAAAAGTTTCATCGCTTGAAACAAAATGCGGCGGCCCGTTCGAACTCGCGAGTATTAAAAGAGGCCGTTGTGGCCCGAGCGCACTAAGATCTATCCTATGTTTAAACACAAATACACTGTGTGATAGCCAGGGCAATAAGCAGCTTTTTACAATTCAATCTCTTTCGTTGGTTAACTGCGTAAACGCGGAACTCGATCCGCATCGGAACTCGCCCGTAAGCCCGCGCACTCGAGCTTTCAACGTTCGGTACGCTAATTCGAATGTTGTTCACTGAGTCAATGAAGCCAAAAAGATTCCGGTGCCGGAGATTTACTTTAAAATGTAAATCTAGTTTGCGACGCATAAGATGTACCGCAAAGATCTCTGCAGGCTGTCGAATATAGGAAAGTGTCTGCGTAACGTTGTAAATAGTTGCTTGAGATTCACGCTACGACGAGTCACCAATGCTTTCTTGGCTCAGTTTCCTACAATCCACAGCCTTCCGAATAAAGTTGCGATTCGTTCGAGTTCCAATACACCACCGTGTCTTTTTAATGATTAGTGATTAGTGATTAATTTTGATTGCCGTCAACTAGGAAAATGCCGCTGGGGAAAAGAGTATGTTAAGAATACTGTGCGAAATACACAATCAAGGTGAACCTATTTTCTGCCAAGCAGCGTGACCGCCGCTAGGAATTCTGCGCTTGAAACAGAGCCTACCTACACGCTTTTTATGTATAACGTCAAACGTGACTAAACGTCGAAAATAATTTCTTTGCGGTTTCAAAGTCAAATTCTGTGTGGGAACTCATTCTACCCAAATTATATAAATGTATAAAAATATATAGAAATTACTTCCACTAGGTTTGCCTATAAAAGACACTCAGTTACCAAAATTCAAAATTTGAGGAATTACTTGTTTTTTTTTGCATAAAATCAAATTTGAAGAAAATTTTCCAAACATTTAATGGACCAAAGAGTACTTTCCCCAGAATACTATCAAATATTCTCCAAAAATTTATGGGAAAAGTTACAAGCAACGCATTGATGTGAGAACACCATGACTTCAAAGTTCAAATGATTAAGACTATCGATAAGGATCGATAAACTTGAGAACGATTAGGATTAAGTGTTTTTTAAATTGTGGATAAGAATCTTTGCAAACCCATAATTCCCATGCGGTCACGCTGTTGGCAGAAGTCTAACGATAGCACTAAATAACAATACAATAGCTCCGTTTACCTGGGAGCATAAAATAGGTAAAGAACAGAGAATACTAGGTAAAAATTTGTCTATCCATTCGGAATCGCTGCCCATTTTCTACCGACCAAGGGACACCTCAATTGCGACCAAATAAAAATCTCATAGCGTTCGAGACTCCGAAACCGCAACCGCACCGAACTTGTGTATTAAACAGGTTGATTTGAACCAAACCGCAATTAATCTTTGCATGTACGGTAGTTATTTATTATTAGAAGTAAAACATCCATTCCAATTTTGAATCCGAACCGGGAGTTGAACCTGGATCTTTCACCTTGCCGAGGTAAAGCATTACTAATTATGCTACATAGACAACTGACTTTCAAGTGGATATTAAGTTTATTAGAGTTGTTGGACTCCATGGAGATAGAAACAGGACTATGAATGAACATAGAAGGTGGTGAATCTAGTGACGCTATGCTGCAATCACACGCCAACAACTCGACTAACCCCGATTATAACGTGGCTCCATGGAGATAGAAACAGGACTATGAATGAACATAGAAGGTGGTGAATCTAGTGACGCTATGCTGCAATCACACGCCAACAACTTGACTAACCCCGATTGTAACGTGGCTCCATGGAGATAGAAACAGGACTATGAATGAACATAGAAGCCGGTGAATCTAGTGACGCTATGCTGCAATCACACGCCAACAACTCGACTAACCCCGATTATAACGTGGCTCCATGGAGATAGAAACAGGACTATGAATGAACATAGAAGGCGATGAATCTAGTGACGCTATGCTGCAATCACACGCCAACAACTCGACAAACCCCGATTAAAACCAAAACAAACTCATTATCCAATCGGAAGTCAGTTGTCCGTGTAGAATAATTGGTAATATTTCACCCCGGCGAGGTGAAAGATCCGCGTTTGAACTTCGTTAAGGACACAATCCGGGAATTGACTTATCGTTTCTAACAACAAACACAGCGAGTGTAATATTTGGTGCTCAATAAACCGAACGTGGACACGGAACACCGACGGCAACGACCTCGGGTTGAAGCGCGCCCGTGAAACGCTACCGACGTCGTCCCAGGATCGCGAGGTTAAGAACGCCGCCCGGCCCGCCTTAAAACGCCAGGACCGCCGAACGTTTCGCCGTTCAACCAAGCGTAAAATACTGCTATTAATAAATTTAGTAAAATCACCATCCGGTATTTGCTGCGTTACCGATAGCAAACTTAGAGAGTGTATCATTTCTTAATCGCCGAAGTTAAAAGATAAAATGATACTGACGTAGTTCACGTAACATCTACTTAGCACCTGATCGCATTAAGCAAAGTTCTATTTCGATGCCATACCTTAAGCTCGAGAGCTGGACAAAAACGGTATGAAAGTAAGAAATTTCATGACAGGAGCATTATGGTTTACGTAGCGACTGAAGGACAAATTATACAGTTTAAGCAGCAGGTTACGGGTGAAAGACAAAAACAAAGAAATATCACCCGTCAATTATTTGCGGAGGCCAACCCCCACCATCGAAACTAAGAGAATTCGGTAGCGAAAAAGCAGCGAAGGCGTTTGGGGCTCGCATGAGCGGCGATCCCGGCGCCCGTAACACCGGGAGTCTATCGCTCAGTCGCCGACAAAAACACACGACCGGCGAGAAGAGAAATCCGCAAAGTCGGCCGCCTCGAAATTGCCGCGTTCCCCGCCGCGGGAGACGCCGCCAATCTCCGTCCGCGGCGTCCGTTTCGTGCGCTCGAACCCCGCACTCGTTTATACAAATTCACACGCGGCGCGACTTAGCACTCGGTTCGCTTCGCCGTCCAGCCTGCGTAACCCGAATTGTTTTCGGTCGGCTTCAACGCCGCCCACTTTCCTTCGGTTTCACGGTGTCCAGGATGCATTCGCTGTCGGAACACACAGTTTTTTTCGTAGCCCGACTTTCCGCTCGTGAAAACACTCGGTGCCGAGTTCATGGCTAGTCGAACTTGCCACCACAGTCATCGGGGTTCTCGGAACGACAAAACTTAACTTTGCGCTTCTTTCATAGCTTGCAACTCATCGAACTTGCCAATGCTGTTGACTTGGTTCTTGAAACGAACAAAATACCGCTTCTCTCGTAGCTGACAACTCGTTGAACTTGCCAATGCAGTCGTGGTCGCTCTGAGCAGACATAACCCCGGTCGCGGCTAGTCGCCCTGAGCCTCAAGCTCGTCCAGCGCGGTCTCCAGCTTGCCGAGGCAGTCGGCTCCGCCTTCGGAACGCGAGAGGCGGGGCATGGCGGCGGGTCCTACGAGCTCGATGCTCACCGACGGCGTCAGCAGGCCGGCGGGCGGGTTCGGCCGCAGCACAGGCATCGACGTCTCCGTCTCTTCGTCCTCGTCGTCGTCGTCTTCTTCGTCGCCGCCGCTCTCGTCCACCTGCCGGCAGAGTGCGACGTTGGTCTCAGACAGAGAACTCTGTGCCGGGAGTCTGTTTTGAAACACTGAAGACCCTTTCTATTCGAGCAAAACTCACGCTATATTTTCCATAGTGATGTTCGCTATCCCTGTTCGACTACCGATTGCGGTCATAGGTTGTCAGTTTCGACTCTATTTTCAAATTTTAAATCATTACTAACCGCTTTGAGAGTCAATAAAAGATTTTTTTATTGGTTTGGATTTTAATATCCGTGGGCATTTCTAGTGATAACACTCACCTCTTCAATTACTTTATATTATTTTTGTTGTTTCACGACACGCTGTTTTGACAACTGGCCCTATGACACTGGTCTAACAGTGTCGGTGAATAAAAGGGTGATGATGAGCCAAACCTAGCCTAGAAGGGATGAGAGGAAACCCGGTGCCGGCACGTAGCCTACTCCTGTCGAAAAGCACCGAGGGGACCACCGGCTTTACGTCCCTTCCGAAAGATGGTTTCGATTGCTTATTTAGCTAATCAACAAATAGATAAAGTCCCACGTAAACGTTATCAAGCCGTCGACGTACCTCCATGTTCTCGCCGCTCTCGTCGGCGTCCGGCTTGACGCTGGCGGCGCGCGGCGGCGTCTTGTCGCTGCTCGAGTCCGACGCAACGTGGTCCAGTCCGTGCCGATCGACCGCGTGTTCCCGCAGCTTGGCCGCCGTCTCGAACACGCAGAGGCAGTCGCGACACGTCAGGAAGCCGACGTGGTAGCGCGTCACGTGATCCACCACCTGCAGCATCGGCAAACGCGGCAAATACGTCAGCTTTCACCTACGCTATGCTACATTCGCACGCCAACAACTTGACTAACCCCGATTATAACGTGGCTCCATGGAGATAGAAACAGGACTATGAATGAACATAGAAGTCGGTGAATCTAGTGACGCTATGCTGCAATCACACGCCAACAACTCGACTAACCCCGATTATAACGTGGCTCCATGGAGATAGAAACAGGACTATGAATGAACATAGAAGCCGGTGAATCTAGTGACGCTATGCTGCAATCACACGCCAACAACTTGACTAACCCCGATTATAACGTGGCTCCATGGAGATAGAAACAGGACTATGAATGAACATAGAAGTCGGTGAATCTAGTGACGCTATGCTGCAATCACACGCCAACAACTCGACTAACCCCGATTATAACGTGGCTCCATGGAGATAGAAACAGGACTATGAATGAACATAGAAGCCGGTGAATCTAGTGACGCTATGCTGCAATCACACGCCAACAACTCGAATAACCCCGATTATAACGTGGCTCCATGGAGATAGAAACAGGACTATGAATGAACATAGAAGCCGGTGAATCTAGTGACGCTATGCTGCAATCACACGCCAACAACTCGACTAACCCCGATTATAACGTGTCTCCATGGAGATAGAAACAGGACTATGAATGAACATAGAAGTCGGTGAATCTAGTGACGCTATGCTGCAATCACACGCCAACAACTCGACTAACCCCGATTATAACGTGGCTCCATGGAGATAGAAACAGGACTATGAATGAACATAGAAGTCGGTGAATCTAGTGACGCTATGCTGCAATCACACGCCAACAACTCGACTAACCCCGATTATAACGTGGCTCCATGGAGATAGAAACAGGACTATGAATGAACATAGAAGCCGGTGAATCTAGTGACGCTATGCTGCAATCACACGCCAACAACTCGACTAACCCCGATTATAACGTGGCTCCATGGAGATAGAAACAGGACTATGAATGAACATAGAAGGCGGTGAATCTAGTGACGCTATGCTGCAATCACACGCCAACAACTCGACTAACCCCGATTATAACGTGTCTCCATGGAGATAGAAACAGGACTATGAATGAACATAGAAGGTGGTGAATCTAGTGACGCTATGCTGCAATCACACGCCAACAACTCAACTAACCCCGATTATAACGTGGCTCCATAGAGATAGAAACAGGACTATGAATGAACATAGAAGCCGGTGAATCTAGTGACGCTATGCTGCAATCACACGCCAACAACTCGACTAACCACGATTATAACGTGGCTCCATGGAGATAGAAACAGAACTATGAATGAACATAGAAGCCGGTGAATCTAGTGACGCTATGCTGCAATCACACGCCAACAACTCGACTAACCTCGATTATAACGTGGCTCCATGGTGATAGAAACAGGACTATGATTGAACATAGAAGGTGGTGAATCTAGTGACGCTATGCTGCAATCACACGCCAACAACTCGACTAACCCCGATTATAACGTGGCTCCATAGAGATAGAAACAGGACTATGAATGAACATAGAAGCCGGTGAATCTAGTGACGCTATGCTGCAATCACACGCCAACAACTCGACTAACCACGATTATAACGTGGCTCCATGGAGATAGAAACAGGACTATGAATAGAAGACACTGAATCCGAAGGCATCCCAATCACACATTCATCAAAACCAATAAATTCAAACAAAGGTTTATGTATAGGTTCAGCATTGTCGCAAACGGCCCGCCACGAAGCCACCCACCTTGTAGACGCTCGAGTACTGCTTGGCGCAGACGCGGCAGGCGAGCTCGCGCTCGGTGGCGCCCGGGTGCTCGTCGGCGACGTGTTGGCGCAGCGCCGCCGTGTCGTCCAGCGCGCGGAAGCAGACGCCGCACATCGTCGGCACCAGCCCCTTGTGGTGGCACATCATGTGCGACCACAGCCTGGCAAACCACCGCCTTGTTACTTTCTTATTTCTCGTGCCTGGTTCATTGAATGTGGTGGCAGAGTGTCCTGCATCCTACAGCCTGGTGAGATGTTTGCTGGCAGAGTGTCCTGTATCCTACAGCCTGGTGAGATGTTTGCTGGCAGAGTGTCCTGCATCCTACAGCCTGGTGAGATGTTTGCTGGCAGAATGTCCTGCATCCTACAGCCTGGTGAGATGTTTGCTGGCAGAGTGTCCTGCATCCTACAGCCTGGTGAGATGTTTGCTGGCAGAGTGTCCTGCATCCTACAGCCTGGTGAGATGTTTGCTGGCAGAGTGTCCTGCATCCTACAGCCTGGTGAGATGTTTGCTGGCAGAGTGTCCTGCATCCTACAGCCTGGTGAGATGTTTGCTGGCAGAGTGTCCTGCATCCTACAGCCTGGTGAGATGTTTGCTGGCAGAGTGTCCTGCATCCTACAGCCTGGTGAGATGTTTGCTGGCAGAGTGTCCTGCATCCTACAGCCTGGTGACATGTTTGCTGGCAGAGTGTCCTGCATCCTACAGCCTGGTGAGATGTTTGCTGGCAGAGTGTCCTGCATCCTACAGCCTGGTGAGATGTTTGCTGGCAGAGTGTCCTGCATCCTACAGCCTGGTGAGAAGTTTGCTGGCAGGGTGTCCTGCATCCTACAGCCTGGTGAGATGTTTGCTGGCAGAGTGTCCTGCATCCTACAGCCTGGTGAGATGTTTGCTGGCAGAGTGTCCTGCATCCTACAGCCTGGTGAGATGTTTGCTGGCAGAGTGTCCTGCATCCTACAGCCTGGTGAGATGTTTGCTGGCAGAGTGTCCTGCATCCTACAGCCTGGTGAGATGTTTGCTCGCAGGGTGTCCTGTATCCAACAGCCTGGTGAGATGTTTGCTGGCAGGGTGTCCTGTATCCTACAGCCTGGTGAGATGTTTGCTGGCAGAGTGTCCTGCATCCTACAGCCTGGTGAGATGTTTGCTAGGAGAGTGTCCTGCATCCTACAGCCTGGTGAGATGTTTGCTAGGAGAGTGTCCTGCATCCTACAGCCTGGTGAGATGTTTGCTGGCAGGGTGTCCTGTATCCTACAGCCTGGTGAGATGTTTGCTGGCAGGGTGTCCTGTATCCTACAGCCTGGTGAGATGTTTGCTGGCAGGGTGTCCTACATCCTACAGCCTGGTGAGATGTTTGCTGGCAGAGTGTCCTGCATCCTACAGCCTGGTGAGATGTTTGCTGGCAGAGTGTCCTGCATCCTACAGCCTGGTGCGATGTTTGCTGGCAGAGTGTCCTGCATCCTACAGCCTGGTGACATGTTTGCTGGCAGAGTGTCCTGCATCCTACAGCCTGGTGACATGTTTGCTGGCAGAGTGTCCTGTATCCTACAGCCTGGTGAGATGTTTGCTGGCAGAATGTCCTGCGTCCTACAGCCTGGTGAGACGTTTGCTGGCAGAATGTCCTGTATCCTACAGCCTGGTAAGATGTTTGCTGGCAGAGTGTCCTGTATCCTACAGCCTGGTGAGATGTTTGCTGGCAGAGTGTCCTGCATCCTACAGCCTGGTGAGATGTTTGCTGGCAGAGTGTCCTGTATCCTACAGCCTGGTGACATGTTTGCTGGCAGAGTTTCCTGCATCCTACAGCCTGGTGAGATGTTTGCTGGCAGAGTTTCCTGCATCCTACAGCCTGGTGAGATGTTTGTTGGCAGAGTGTCCTGCATCCTACAGCCTGGTGAGATGTTTGCTGGCAGAGTGTCCTGCATCCTACAGCCTGGTGAGATGTTTGCTGACAGAGTGTCCTGCATCCTACAGCCTGGTGAGATGTTTGCTGGCAGAGTGTCCTGCATCCTACAGCCTGGTGAGATGTTTGCTGGCAGAGTGTCCTGCATCCTACAACCTGGCAAGATATTTTCAAGGATTGATTGATTGATTATTGGTGTTTAACGACGCACTGTTTTGACAACTGGCCCTGTGGCGCTGGTCTATAATGAAAGGGTGACGATGAACCTAACCTATGGCTAGAAGGGAGGAGGGGAAACCCGGTGCCGGCACGTAGCCTACTCCTGTCGAAAAGCACCGAGGGGACCACCGGCTAACATTCAACTTCGCGCATTGCGGTGAAATATAAAATACTAAGGAATCCAGCATAAAACCAGTGTGAAGTAACTTTTGCAATAACAATTTGTTATTCCGTGGATCTTGATTTCATCTGCGATTGATGTTTGCTCTTTTACTGGCTGGGTTCGTGCTTTTGCAGAAACCTGGCTGGACCACTCCATGTGAGAGTTCAAAAACTAGCAAACGAGAATAAAATTGCCATTGAAAACCAATCAAATGCCTCGTCACACGCGAGGAAAAGGGGACTGTCACGCAAAGAAGCGCAAAGCAAACTCACCTAGCGGGCGCCGCGCACACCTCCCCGCAGGTCTCGCAGTAGAACGGGTGTCCGACGGCGTCGTGCTGCGCGCGGTGGGCGGCTAGGTCGCTGTCCGAACGGGCGTGCGCGTCGCACCGGTCGCAGCGCAGCTCCGGGTGGGCCGCCTTCGAGTGCGCCAGCAGCGCCGAACGAGCCGGGAACGTCTCGCCGCAGCGTTCGCACGACGCGCCGCTCGAGTGCGGGGAACGGCCCGTGCGCTTGGCGCAGAACGCCGCGTGCCGTCGCATCGTCACCGCCTTGCTGAACACCTGCGCACGGGGGAGGAGGGGGGGGGGTTAGGTGGCGGCAGGCTGCCTGCGCGGCTGTGGTGATAGATGAAAGGTGATAAAAGGTTTAATTTTAAACTTTTTGTTGGAAGCTGAATTGAATTGAAACATTTTTTAAACATTATAGAATTATATTTTAATCTGTAGTTTCAACATACTACAATCATAGTTATACTTATTTATAGTTTTAAAAGTCATAGAGCTTATTTTATAATTTCAAATGCGCAGTTCAAGAGTTAGTTTGAAAAGCTGTCTTGAGGTTACCTTGTTGCACAACGGACACGAGTGCAGCTGCAGCCGGTGGGTCTCCGGCTCCGAGCAGGGATCGTCGGGGAACTCGGCACGGAACTCGTCGCGGTGCATCTTGCGCAGGTGCACGACCCGCTGCGCAGACGTCGCGCTCACCTAAGCAACGCAAACAACCGCCGCTGCAGTCTCCGCGACAACCGAATGTCCGCCATGCTTTGTCCACACGTGTTTCACTGTCCGTCAAACGCGTCGAATCGTCAAGTTACACTTGCCGCTGGAAATATTCTGTATTTTTTGGTTTTTTTTTTCGTCCTTGACCTAGGTTGCTTTTTTTAGCCAAGCAAGTAAAGTGAATCTTCAAAGCCACTTGGCAGTTGTATACAAGACTGCTGTACAAGGGTTCGACAAAACATGTGACCGTGTAAAAGGAGCTTAACACGGTCATAGGCGGTTGTATACAAGACTGCTGTACAAGGGTTTGACAAAACATGTGACCGTGTAAAAGAGGCTTAACACGGTCATAGGCGGTTGTATACAAGACTGCTGTACAAGGGTTTGACAAAACATGTGACAGTGTAAAAGGGGCTTAACACGGTCATAGGCGGTTGTATACAAGACTGCTGTACAAGGGTTTGACAAAACATGTGACCGTGTAAAAGGGGCTTAACACGGTCATAGGCGGTTGTATACAAGACTGCTGTACAAGGGTTTGACAAAACATGTGACCGTGTAAAAGGGGCTTAACACGGTCATAGGCGGTTGTATACAAGACTGCTGTACAAGGTTTTGACAATACATGTGACCGTGTAAAAGGGGCTTAACACGGTCATAGGCGGTTGTATACAAGACTGCTGTACAAGGGTTTGACAAAACATGTGACCGTGTAAAAGGGGCTTAACACGGTCATAGGCGGTTGTATACAAGACTGCTGTACAAGGGTTTGACAAAACATGTGACCGTGTAAAAGGGGCTTAACACAGTCATAGGCGGTTGTATACAAGACTGCTGTACAAGGGTTTGACCAAACATGTGACCATGTAAAAGGGGCTTAACACGGTCATAGGCGGTTGTATACAAGACTGCTGTACAAGGGTTTGACCAAACATGTGACCATGTAAAAGGGGCTTAAGTTGAGGGGGAAAAAAATGTATCCACAAAATTTCATCGAAATCAGTCGAGACTTTTGGTCTGCAGAGCAAGCAACCGGACGGATTTTAATCCGAGTCTAGCGCAACCCTGACCTTGAGGCACACGGCGCACGTGATGGCTGGGTTCCCGCGGTGCTTCTTGTTGACGTGCTTCCACAGGTGGGAGTTCCGGCCGTAGAACTTGGCGCAGAGGTCGCAGGGATGCAGCGCGTGCTGCAGCCGGCGGTGAGCCGCCAGCAGCTCCCGGCTGCCGAAGTGCGCCGGCGACGGGCAAAGTTCGCACCTGTCAAAACCATGTCATACCATGTCATACAAGGTCATAAAAAGGTTGTAACAGGTCAAAATTTGGTGCGGTGCTGGCAATCAGGCAGCCAGTGTTCTTGCCGCTGCGGCGCCAGCAGCCTGCGGCTGCCAAACGATGTCAAACAAGGTCGTATACGGTAATACAAGTACAACTGCTTTAAATCTCTACTAATACTTGTTTTATGTGTTTAAGCACATGCCAGAAAAATTATAAGCGTGTGTTGATGCCACGATGTTGATGTTGATGTTGATGTTGATGCCACAATGTTGATGTTGATGTTGATGCCAAACCAACATATTGTCCCTGCTTTTCATAAAACTAAAATCTCTAATGATATTTGTAGAAGAATCAATAAATTTTTACTCGAAAATATCTCACCAAAGTACGTCCTCTTTGGAGGTCAGTAGCGCCTTCTTGACGTTTGGAGTATTGAGTATCACTGCCTTCTTCACGACAACCTCCTGCAAACAAAATAAATACGCAAATCAGTTGATGAGCTTAACAAGCGTAACGAGCGATACGTGCAAACCGTATGTACAATGAGCTATCCATGGCTTAGAGATCAGCGGTTTAGTTCCACCGAGGTGCATGGCCAGGTCTAGCCAACTGCGGTCGGGTCTAGCCAACTGCGGTCGGGTCTAGCCAACTGCGGCCAGGTCTAGCCAACTGCGGCCAGGTCTAGCCAACTGCGGCCAGGTCTAGCCAACTGCGGCCAGGTCTAGCCAACTGCGGCCAGGTCTAGCCAACTGCGGCCAGGTCTAGCCAACTGCGGCCAGGTCTAGCCAACTGCGGCCAGGTCTAGCCAACTGCGGTCGGGTCTAGCCAACTGCGGCCAGGTCTAGCCAACTGCGGTCGGGTCTAGCCAACTGCGGCCAGGTCTAGCCAACTGCGGCCAGGTCTAGCCAACTGCGGCCAGGTCTAGCCAACTGCGGCCAGGTCTAGCCAACTGCGGCCAGGTCTAGCCAACTGCGGTCGGGTCTAGCCAACTGCGGCCAGGTCTAGCCAACTGCGGTCGGGTCTAGCCAACTGCGGCCAGGTCTAGCCAACTGCGGCCAGGTCTAGCCAACTGCGGCCAGGTCTAGCCAACTGCGGCCAGGTCTAGCCAACTGCGGCCAGGTCTAGCCAACTGCGGCCAGGTCTAGCCAACTGCGGCCAGGTCTAGCCAACTGCGGTCGGGTCTAGCGACTCACCTCCGGCAGCGGCATGGGCCCGTCGGTGGCCGGCCGGTGGATCTTCTCGTGCCGCGTGCACTTGGACTGGTTCGAGTACTGGCGCGCGCAGACGCGGCAGTGGAAGCCGTTGGCGTCCAGCGTGTGGTTCGTCTGCACGTGGTAGACCATGCTCTCCGTCTCGCCAAACATCTGCCGGCCCCGGAGGGAAGGAAGCGCGGTTAGAAGACGCTCGGAAAGTGAATCTGGGTGTGTTCCTAATTTGGCGGGAGTTCGAAAAGCGTGGTGTTTTCGGTGTTGGTCGATGCTTGTTGTTGCGAAACTTTTTGGTTGCTCGTACTACGCTGAAATTTTCCATGAAGCAAACACGAATTCGTAGAACGTGTCAAAATATATTTATTTAATAAGCTAACACTCATACAATCGTGTTGCGATTGCGAACACGATTATATTGCGCGTGCGCATAGCCTAGATGCTTATTTGACCAATTTAAGATGTTCAGCGTTAATTTAGCAGCTTTCTCAATGACATTCGTTACCTGGAAATATCACGATTTAGACGCCGTGAAATTAACAGAATATTTTAAGACGAAAAAATCGATATAAAGAAAACTATTCGATTGATTTGCTTGACTGATAATGCACAGAAGCCGCATCTACCGACGTCTCCAACCCTGGCCGTCTCACCTTGAGGCAGATCCCGCAAACGTGGGCGAGCATGTCGGCATGTACGCCCTGGACGTGTTTCCAGTATTCCACGCGCGAGTTCCACAGCTTGCCGCAGAGCTCGCACGTGTTGGGCAGGTCGCCCTGCAGCCTGCGGACAGACGAGGAGGAGCGTTACGAGCGGTGAGAATGCTGGCCGGGAAACGCGATGCCTCCGATTCGAGGGAGGAGGTGAAACCCGGTGCCGGCACGTAGCCTACTCCTGTCGAAAAGCACCGAGGGGACCACCGGCTTTACGTCACTTCCGAAGGACGGTGCAACTCGAACGCGACAGGATTCCTCCGCTAATCCGTGCTGTCGAGAGGTTGACAAGCAAGCCGAGTGAAGTTGTCGTACTGACTTCAAACCCTCCGACCTCTCTGCCGAACAGAACTGATCGTGTGCATGATGGTCACCCATCAAACAGCGGGATAGTGCTCAACTTGGGTGATCTCACGAGGACCGGTGTTTCCAACGTTGCCAAACTGTTTGGTCTGTGGCAGTCGTGGAAAATTCCAGACGACACTAGAATCAATTTCTTCCGCCACCAGATTCCGCGCAGAATTTCCCGCAGACTGGAGCCGACAGCGAGACGTTTCCCGAGCGCAAGGCAAGTCCCCTCTGGCGGTCGCGGCGATCGAAAAACATCCCCGGTGACACCGGTGTCAATTTTGTTGCCGCCGACTATCCAAGAGCCGATGGCAGCCGACCGACAACTCACCGGTGGTGGTCGCGGTGGTCGGAGCACATCGCCGGCGAAACGAAGATCTTGCCGCACGAGTCGTAGTCGCAACGTATCGTCGACTCGTCGGCATGGTAACGGTTGACGTGGCGCCACCGCTCCGACTTGGTCGGGTGCGAGCTGCGGCAGAACTCGCAGAAGTAGTACGACGAGTACGTCGACGACTCGTCCATCTTGTGCGCGCCCTTCTTGTGCTTCACCAGGCAGTCTTCAGACACGAACGACTTGTTGCACACCTGCAAACACACGCCAATAACTTGACAACTCCGATTATGGGGTATAAGGCCGAATAGGCCAAATAATTCGAAAGTGTCCTTTTGTGCACAGAAAGTCTTTGCTTGCACGTAGTATGAACAGCAGAATTACCATAAGTATCATTGAAACTAGTAATATTATCGATAGTTGATGACTGTTTTGATAACTGGCCCTTTGGCACTGGTCTATAATGAAAGGGTGATGATGAACCTAACCTATGGCTAGAAGGGAGGAGGGGAAACCCGGTGATTCATTGATTGATTGCCGGTGTTTAACGACGCACTGTTTTGACAGCTGGCACCGTGGCGCTGGTCTATAATGAAAGGGTGATGATGAACCTAACCTATGGCTAGAAGGGAGGAGGGGAAACCCGGTGATTCATTGATTGATTGCCGGTGTTTAACGACGCACTGTTTTGACAGCTGGCCCTGTGGCGCTGGTCTATAATGAAAGGGTGACGATGAACCTAACCTATGGCTAGAAGGGAGGAGGGGAAACCCGGTGATTCATTGATTGATTGCCGGTGTTTAACGACGCACTGTTTTGACAGCTGGCACCGTGGCGCTGGTCTATAATGAAAGGGTGATGATGAACCTAACCTATGGCTAGAAGGGAGGAGGGGAAACCTGGTGATTCATTGATTGATTGCCGGTGTTTAACGACGCACTGTTTTGACAGCTGGCACCGTGGCGCTGGTCTATAATGAAAGGGTGAGATGATGAACCTAACCTATGGCTAGAAGGGAGGAGGGGAAACCCGGTGATTCATTGATTGATTTCCGGTGTTTAACGACGCACTGTTTTGACAGCTGGCACCGTGGCGCTGGTCTATAATGAAAGGGTGATGATGAACCTAACCTATGGCTAGAAGGGAGTAGGGGAAACCCGGTGATTCATTGATTGATTGCCGGTGTTTAACGACGCACTGTTTTGACAGCTGGCACCGTGGCGCTGGTCTATGATGAAAGGGTGATGATGAACCTAACCTATGGCTAGAAGGGAGGAGGGGAAACCCGGTGCCGGCACGTAGCCTACTCCCGTCATACGGACGGGTACCCACCTCGCACGGATGCAGGAAGTCGTCGGCGTTCTGTCCGGCGCCCTTGCACGCGCCGGCGTGGCGTTCGAGTCCGGCCGCGCTGTCGAACGGCGCGCGGCACACAACGCAGTAGAACACGTCCGTCGCGACGTCCACCAGCGGCTCGAACGGGTTGAATGGCTCGGCCAGCATGTGCGAGCCGTCGAAGTGCTCGGACGTTACGTGCCGCATCAGCTGCTGCTCCGAGTCGAACGCCTGCGCAGGGGAACGGGGCCATCAGACACAGTCGGATCTGAACGCTCTAGCGGTCAAGAACCAATAGACTGATTCCACTCGGAAAAAAAATGACGTCAGATACTCACTGGATGTACTGCCAGTATGGAAAATAATATTAATTAGTTCTGCTAAATAACAAAGGAAGACAGGGAAATCACAACCCGAATTGCTCTGCCTGGCTTTAGCGAGTGGGTGTCATGACGTCACTTTGATAGAATTTTGATTGAACGAAGCGTTACCTGGTAGCAGACATTGCAGGCGACGTGCTTGTGAACGTTCCGCCGGTGCTTGGCCAACGTCTCTGCGCTCTCGAACGCCTTGAAGCACAGCGAGCACGGATGGTAGGCGTCGGCGACGTCCACGTATTCCTGCTGCGGAGAGGGCGGCCGGCCATCCGCCAAGCCGCCGCCGTCGTCGTCGGCGGTCTCCACGTCGCCGCGGTGCTCCGAGTTGGCCAGCACCAGCGAGTCGAGGTCCACGCCGCTCGGCAGCGAGTGGATGCGCAGGTGGTTGCACAGCTTCTTGCGGCTGAGAAAAACGGCGACGGTGAATTGCCGGTGTTTAACGACGCACTGTTTTGACAACTGGCACCGAGGCGCTGGTCTATGATGGAAGGGTGATGATGAACCTAACCTATGGCTAGAAGGGAGGAGGGGAAACCCGGTGCCGGCACGTAGCCTACTCCTGTCGAAAAGCACCGAGGGGACCACCGGCTTTACGTCCCTTCCGAAGGACGGTGCAACTCGAACGACAGGATTCCTCCGCTAATCCGTGCTGTCGAGAGGTTGACAAGCAAGGCGAGTGAAGTTGTCGTACTAACTTCAAACCCTCCGACCTCTCTCCCGACTATGTGTATGATGGTCACCCATCAAACACCAGACTCAGCGCGATGTTGCTTATCTTCGGTGATCTCACGAGAACCGGTGTTTCCAACGTTGCCAAACCGTTTGGTGAACCAGATTGCATGTAGTAGCAGATGGAGGACTTGCTCCTCAAGGAGGTACCGTGCCAACCCGCCAACATGTCAAACGGCCAAACGGCACCCACCTGTTGTCCTGACGGCCGCAGATCTGGCAGGAGTACCGTCGGTCGAACGCGTGGCCGGCCGGGAAGTGCTTGCGCCAGTGCGACATCAGCGCCTCGTTGCTCGTGCTCAGCTGCAGGCAGACGCCGCACGCCAACGGCGCCTGCTGCTTGTGCGAGTAGAGCAGGTGCAGCCACAGCGAGCCGCGGTCGTTGAACGTGCGCGAGCACACCTGGAGGACGTAGGAGCCAGGTTAGGTTGGTCGCAATTTGTTGCGGTTGTCGATAGTGAGGTTAGGCTGGTCTCGATTCGTTGCGTTTGACGATAGTGAGGTTGGGTTGGTCTCGATGCGTTGTATTTGTTGGCAGTGAGGGTAATTTGTCGTTAATTTAGAACAAATTCAAAAGTCGATAGATGCGATCACAGTAAAGCTCCATTCAAGATCTACCAACCTCGCAGTAGTGCGTCAGCCCGACGTCCTCGTCGTGCCGTTCCTCCTCCGGCGGCGGCGCCGCCGACGACGTCGTAAGCACCGTGAGCGCCGACGGCAGCGTCGGCAGCGCCAGCTCCGAGCCGTGGTTGGCGTTGAAGTGCCGCGACAGCGCGTTCTTCAGCACAAACGACTTGTCGCAGTGCATGCACGCAAACGGCTTCGCGCCGTCCGCGTCGCCTGGCCAACGGACAGACGGGCGGCGTCGTTAGTTTCATCGAACGTCTCGCCGGGCTGTGAGACGCAGGAAGCTCGGAGGGATTAGCGTTGTTCAGCGGGCGACATAATCGTCATAACCGCCTACGCAGCTTGGTTGGAAAATAGAGCATCGCAGCCATCTTGGTACAACTTAACACGTTACTTACGTCATCTTAAGTAATATTTAGGGAACTTTGTTTGCCACTGATGCTCAATCTCAATCGTCAACTGACAGTTGGCATATAAAGGAATATTTTTGCAGGTGACACACCACCAATTGTTTAATTTAACTGCTAACTTTTAGCGCCAGATTCGCCACCAGGGTTTTTTTGCACGATTTTGCCGAGAGTTTATTTGATTAGGATAGTTATATACTTGTCAAAGTCTTCCAGCTAGCTCTAGGCACTAGGCACGAGGCACGAGGCACTAGGAACTTGCTGTAGGCACTAGGCAATAGGCACAAGGCACTAGTGCACTAGGAACTTGCTGTAGGCACTAGGCACTAATTTAACTTCCAGCTGGTTCAATAACCCAGTTAAATAGTAGGAGTGAAAACTAATCTCCGTCGATAAGCGGTAGAATCAGATGAATAGACGTGGGAGAGATGGTCTGCGACCGATCCCCGTCCGATGCGCGGCACAAAACTCACCGCGCGCCAGCTTCCTCGGCTTGGCGGACTTTCGCCGGCTGGCCCCGCCTTCTTCCTCCGACTGGCCCAGATGTTCGTCCGCCTCCGACGAACTCGAAGCCCGCCGGTTCACTGAAGACTTCAGCAGCGACTCTGTGCCGGTCGGGGCAGAGAACGTTCCGTTAAACCGGGCGGTAGGATGCACGAAACTCTGCCTGCAGCCGAGCGGTAGGATCGGCGGCGACGAATTTAAGCATCACACGCCGTTATTTAAGTCATCTTCAAGGTTTTCCCACTCAAAATGACGACGATGATGAAAATTATTGGTTGAAACATAGGAGATTGAACACTTAAAACGCAATATGAAAATTGTAAACTTTTAAAACAAAAACTTTTTAAACAAACTTTTAAAGAGCATTGAGAACCAGATTGTAATATATTTCAGGTGCCGAGGATTGTCGGAAAGGTTTAACTTTCGAATCTCGATTAGCGAATCTTACCTTTTAGCAGGCTCTGGTTGGCTTGCCGCTTTGTTCCGTTGCTTCTCCGGACTTGAATCACCTTGTCGGTTAAGTCTACCACTTTGATTACTTCCGCTTCGATCTTTAGCGGCAAACTTATCTGCTTCTGCTTCGATGCCGAAGCTCTGGCCACCTGGCTGGCGTTTACTTTCTTGATCACCTGCAACTGAAAGGAATATAGATAATCTTGTCGACAACAAAACGCACCATCTGCCTTCATTCATTTCTCTAGTGCATTAACTTTGATTAACTTTGAATGACACATCGGAAGAAACAGTAGTTACTACAAGCCGACAACAAATAAAACTGCGAAGTTACGGATTATGGCATTACAAGGAAACTACAGAAATGATGATGTCTTACCTGAGGTTCGAGTTTCGGCATAGAATCTTGGGCTCCCGAGTCCGACAGAACTTCCTGCTTGACAGAAAACTCCTGCAGCAGAAAGAAAGACATTATTGGAGGAATAAAAACTTGAATCGCACGGACAAAAGCGACGTCAGCTGTCATACTTACGTTCTCCGTTGTCGTTTGAGATACTGAAATCTCCAGCATTTGCGCAGTGTTCAGACAACATTGTCGGAAGTCGAAGAACTTCTCCAGCAAGTACATGCATCGATAGCACAGAGACTTGGGCAGCTTGTCTCCAGAGGTAACCTAGGTGAAAGGAAGATATCCAATGTGAAGAAAGTGTTGGTCAATACAAGGTGACATATAAGTGTCACAGGCCATGCCTCTTAGGTCAATGAACTACAAACTATTGGACTGTAAATCACTGGTGGATGATGTTTCCATAACGGCTGTGGTGATTTCTTTAAGATCCTGCAAGACATCGGCAACCTACCGTCTGTCTGAACGATATAAAGCTCAAAAAACAAGAATATGGAGGTGCCTTACCTTCAGTGGCAGGCATGTTTGGATTTTGTCAGCCAATTGCTTCGACCTTCCTTCAACACTGAAGATATCGACATTGATGTTCTCGTCGGCTGCACAAAGGCGACAACGTGATTCGGGACTAACTTGGGCAACGTCGGCGTCCATCGCGACGCCGAATTGCTTGCCACGGACGACGACGACGAGAAAATAGCCCGGGTATGGCACTAACTCCCACAAACAGCGTCGGCCATGTTTCTCTGTGGACGCTGCAAACAAAACCGGCTGGTGCGACATTCACCGGACAGGTAGCAGCACTGGCGGCATTGTTTGATTTGGCGCCTAAGGTAAATTATTTTATTTGCGAGGATAAAATAATTGCTTATTTAGAAGAGGATTCTTTCCAAAATCACAAATTAACTGTATAAATAAAAACTTAGGGTAATTTTCAAAGGAAACAAAGTGCAAGGAAGTCAAAGGAAGGAAGTGCCAAAGATATTGTTATTGCTTGTGCCATCCATTTTTCTATTAATTTGGCGTTTTTTTTTTTTTAAGAAACGCCACTATTTGCTCTAAGCGGCACTTTCATAACTTTATTGGCCCTTATGACTAAATCAGAAAAATACCACATCAAAGTTATGATTCTAATTCATAATTCTAATTTATTTATTTTAAAAACACAACAAATCAGTTATCTAAAATATAAATATGTAATAGTAAGCACTTATCAATGATTAGATTTCGCAAGGCCGAGTCCAACCTTCAAGACCGAAACAACTGACTCTCTGCCGAACTGTGGATCATCATTCAATGCGATGATCTGTCATCAACGCCATATTAGGTCTTTGCATCATTGGTGCCTTAATCCTAACGTGTCATAATTTTTAATACAAACCGCAGGCCAAATCCTCCTATTTTCCTGCATCACAGATCATTTTGGTCATTTATTTGCCACCGAGAGATACTTTCAAGTTTATATAACACTGTTTACAATATTGTAGGATAATATTTGATGTAATATATGCTAAGTAATATATAAAAATAATAAGGAATAATTAAGCAAGAAAGTAATAAAAAATACCCGCTAAATTGATAGCTATACGGGTAAGCAATCTCCTTTTCGGGAGCCCCACGGCAAATATGGAAACTTACAAAATAATACGCTTTGATACTCGAAAAGAGCTTGTGGCTTTGATTTTGGTCCCTAATCATTATTCACCAGCGAGAACAAAAGTAAAACGTAAACAGAGTCGTTAGACATCGTCAAAGCTCATTATTGACAACGAACAACTCTATGACCATCGTAACTAGACAAAATTTGAGAGATAAAATATCACCGTCTCTTACGTATCGAAGTAGATTTCAGCCGTCACAAGTACAGAAAACATGCCAGCATGGTCAATAAACATATATTTAAAAATAAATACCACATAATACCAAAGAGGCTGAACGTATCTCAAGATTTCCTTGTCAATATCGATAAAAAAAGTAAGCCTAGCGTATAAACTTTCTAATTGGCAATAAGGTTTACTAAGAAAAACAAACCGGATAAACGTAACGTGAAATTTTGATGGAAAAGCCGAGACTTTTAACGGTGTTACGGACGAACGGTTATCGGTCTGCGGCCGTGGTGAGCGACAGCAAGATGTCGGTGTCGCGTTTGTCCGAAGCCCACTTCCGCTTGTGCTGGTCGGAGCCGAAACCCTCGTCGTAGTTTCCGCGCGTGAAGAAGCCCTGCTTGAAGTGCGGCAGGCAGTAGAGCCGCCCGCCGTTCAGCGTGTACGTGTCCATCCTGCGCGCCGCCGGGGAATACACACGCATTTAGCCACTTGAAATTAGTTTCATTGATGTTACAATCGAAACTTTGATCCATTTCGATTGGAAAATTAACACAGTAGACGAAAATTTTCGAAATCAAGATCTCTGATAAGTGATAATATATCCGATAGTCTGATGATGAATAATCTGATAATCTGAGAGTAATAATCTGGTGAAAATCTCTGATGACATCACTGATAATCAAAGTATGAAATTATGGAGGCAAATGCATTCATTTTACCAGGCTTATGGTCATTTTTACTAATTTTCTTAACCCTGGGCTGCAACAAGGTAGTTGGTAGTTGGTAGTTGGTAGTTGGTAGTTGGTAGTTGGTAGTTGGTAGTTGGTACAGACCTGAGCACACAGTTGCACTGCATGCAACGGAAACAGTTCTTGTGGAAGATCTTGCCCCCCGTCTCCACCTTCTCGAGGTGGTAGACCTTCTTGTCGCAGCCGCTGCAGAACTCGGCCGTCGACGTCTGGATCTCCTGGAATCCGTCGGAACACCGTCAGGCTTGTCGTAGCACAGAGGTTAAGCAGCGTTGCGTTGGGCGAGGGATGGGATGGGTGGCCGTTTGCACAGAAACACACAGTGGGAGTGAGCAAACATCTCACCAGGCTGTGGGCTGCAGGACAATCTGCCAGCAAACATCTCACCAGGCTGTAGGATGCAGGACAATCTGCCAGCAAACATCTCACCAGGCTGTAGGATGCAGGACACTCTGCCAGCAAACATCTCACCAGGCTGTAGGATGCAGGACACTCTGCCAGCAAACATCTCACCAGGCTGTAGGATGCAGGACACTCTGCCAGCAAACATCTCACCAGGCTGTAGGATGCAGGACACTGCCAGCAAACATGTCACCAGGCTGTAGGATGCAGGACACTCTGCCAGCAAACATCTCACCAGGCTGTAGGATGCAGGACTCTGCCAGAAAACATCTCACCAGGCTGTAGGATGCAGGACACTCTGCCAGCAAAGATCTTACCAAGCTGTAGGATGCAGGACACTCTGCCAGCAAATATCTTACCAGGCTGTAGGATGCAGGACACTCTGCCAGCAAATATCTTACCAGGCTGTAGGATGCAGGACACTCTGCCAGCAAATATCTTACCAGGATGTAGAATTCAGGGAACTCTGCACAGATTGTGTCGTTACGCTGGCAAAAGAGCCGTCAGCGCATAAACAGTATCATAAATAGTCAATCAACACTTTTCTGATGAGGAGGAAGAAATAAAAAAAGGCTTGCAAAAAGCTTTTAATCAAACTGGGATTGGGAGAGCTGCCTTCTTACAACCAAAATTCAATTTTTCAAGATAATTGTTTATGTGTATGAACACAAATCAGCCACTAAAACTAATGAAATCAGAGATTTTGCTATCATTATTATGAATAGTCCACTTGCCTATTAGCTAGAAGTATAAGTACTACTTTTCAGAATAGCCTACTTACCTGTGTTTCCAGTTTCTATAGCAAAGGGTACTATTTTGTTATTATTTCTATTTTCTACCAGGGTTTCTACCGCGGAAGATCATTTCTATTCTGTGTTCTGTATTCTGAGCTCGTAAAACAGTGAGATAATTCATTGAACACGCCCTCTCTAAAGCCTGTTTTACGCGGGAGAAGTTTTCAACCAAGTCTGGTGCAGAAGTCTCCTGCAGCAGAAGACTTGGGCCGTGTAAACAGAAACTTGTCTCAAAACGTGTTTGGCACGAGTCGGGACACGTCGTCGAGACAAGACTTTTGCGCAAGTTTTTCAATTAGAGCATGTTCTAGTTTGACACAAGTCTTGTGTCAAACCGACCAATCAGAATCACTCGTATTGATAACAATTGTTGGGAGGCTGAACTGACTTTAAACAAAAGTCCCACCAAGAAAACTTGTCCCGTGTAAATGGTCGGCCAAGTCTTGCGTGGAACTTGTGTGCACCAGACTTCGTTGAAAACTTCTCCCGTGTAAAAGGGGCTTTAGAACTGAACAGAGAACGTGAACCTAGAGGTTCTTGAAATGTTTTGGGCCGAGGAAATCAGAAAGAGGACCGCGGACAAACAGAGAAGTGAACATCAGTTTATCAGAGGTAAAAACTACATCAAACGATAATTTATTTCTTACAAAAAGTTGGCACTTTTAAACATGTATAGTGTTATTATGACATTTCAATAATAATCAATAATAATAAGTAATAATAAAGATTGTAATAATTAATAAAGACAATAGTGAATCCATCACAACAATAATTAAGTATATTTTTCATCCTACCGAGCAGAGTTATCGAAAATATTGCACGCTCAAGATTTCTTTCCGCCCTGCCGCGGTCTAACATCCAAGACCGGCGCCTAGACTAAAGTTCGGCTCGCCGGCGCCGCTACCACTTTACGAGGGGGAGGGTTTGGGGGGTGGGGCGGAGACCTAGCTCCAGGCAACTCAAACCAACTGGGACAGGTGGGGGGGCAAGCGCCCGAAACCCCCGTCGAATTTACGCGACGCGAAATCGGCGGCGGAAACCTAGAAAACGAGGATTCGCGTCGACGCTTTTTACTCTTTACAGCATTTGTAGAGAGTTGTACGAGACGCGCAGCTGAAATTACAAGATTTCTTCCATCAGCCGAGTTATTTCGCTTTCTGCCAAGAGAATATTTAACGCAAGTCCCGTGCGTGCCTTCGTTTCGGTTGATCGTTCCGACCCTACGACCGATCCCCGATTCTCCAGCATCGATTCGAGTTTACAACTTCGCCACTCGCTTTTCGTTTGAAAACCGAACGCTGCAAGTTTCCGCCACCGCCTTCCGACGCAACGAGAATCGTGCCTGGACCAAGAGGTGGCGTCTACGGTTTCACGGAGATGGGATTCTCCAGCGAAACGATAAGAGAAACTTGGAAGCCTTCGTACGCCTCCTCACCGAATACACGCCGGTGAAAACTACGTCCGTTTCGAAACGGAAACGAGTCTAATTTTGAACTGGGGTGGCGAGCGTGGTGTTTGCGATACGGACTGTCGTTACTTATTTTAATACTTATTGACGAACCGCGCGGACTAGTTTCGAGCTCTTTCTTCCCGCCGAAACCTTCGTTATTTGGCACAAACCAGAGGTCCCACGCGTTACGATCTCTCGGGAGACGTTCCAGCCGCGTTCGGCAGCCGACATCTCGAAAATTCCAAGAAATTTGCAAAAAAAGGAGTCTGCGAAACCGTTTCCTGGCGGAAAGTCGTGTGAAAAGTTATTAGCAACGACTCTAACTTAGTTTTTACTGCTTTGATAGATATGTCTTTTAATGAGCAGAGAAAAGATATAGCTCGTTTCGAATCGTTTGCGGTTAAAAACTCGTGAATCAACTTTACACATTCGTAGCCACGGGCCAAAATTCAGCAAAGCAGAAAAGCCGTAGAGGTTCGACACGGACATACCAACCTTAGTGGATACCAAGTCGTTTATAACTTTTGTGTATCAGGCCACTACAATTACAACTCAAACCTATGATATTATCTAGTCAACTTAGCCAAGTAATCAGGTAGAATCAGATCTTTGATGGACCAAAGCATTCCAGGGGCAATTAACGTTGACGGATTTCGAACGCAATACGAAACGCACCGTCCTTAAGCATTGTCCCTAAGCAGTATCCATTCTTCCAGCGGTCCTTTAGTAGCTTTGTTCGTTTGCGTCAAATTTTCTTGCTCGTCCAGTTTTATCGTAACTCTCAGATCGACCACAACTAACTTGAAACGTCAACGGAAATTATGGAGTGCGTTTCCTTGTTGTCAGATTCCTTCGTTCTACGACCTTGCTGGATTTCTATAGTTGAAAGAGTCACGTGGCGTTGGATTTTTGTTCCCAGTCATCTGTTGTAGCCTAGATTTTCTCTTATGGCGTTCAACGAGACAGATTTTGTTTTTAAAATTTAAACAGCTTAGTGCCCAATCAAGAAAAGAAGCTAAAAATGGCTGAATGAAAATAATAACGTTTCAATAAAGTTTGCGTCAGGTGTACGGCTACCGCTAAGTTAGTTAACGAGCCAACACTCTTCTTCCATCAACACCTATTCCATTCAATCTAAATTCTATCAAAGCAACGTCATGATACCCACTCGCTAAAGCCAGGCAGAGCAATTCGGGTTGTGAATTCCCTGTCTTCCTTTGTTATTTAGCAGGGATTATTAATATTTTTTTACAAACTGGTAGTACGTCCAGTGGGTATCTGACGTCATTTTTCTCTGAGATTTGATTCACGCTGACACAATCCAATCGGAACGGAGCAACGTAATTCGACACAAACAAAGCCGGCATCGTAGCGAAGAAACAAAGCCCAAAAACCAAAGCACGTCGTCGACTTCTAGATGCATCGAGTTGAGACGGAGCGGGAGCGATATCGGCGGCTTCCGAACGCGACGCTTCGACGGATCCGAGAGCCAGGAGCACCAACCCGACGTCGGCCGTCGTCCAAGGCCGGACGCTTACTGGAAGCAGACTCGGAAAGTTTGGCGGCGGCTTGCGGACGCCGGTGTGGTCTCGCGGTTAGGACTTCATCTGCCGGTTAGGTGGACTTGCTCGGGATCGGGCGGAGTTTCGTTGGAAAAAGATTGGAGAAATGTTAAGTCTGCATATCTTTAGCGCTGCCTGAGCTTTACGATGTGTTTACGAAGTTCTAGCTTTGAAGTATTATCTACATTCTCTTGGTGATATATAAATAAATATCTACATATAAAAATACAGAAAATTTACGAAAAAACCTAAAGGTCATAATGTTCGGTCACTAATTAATCATTGTATAATAAATAAGTAGATTTAAATTCTCAAATGAATTTAAAATATCTATAATATTTAAAAATCTGATAATATCTTAGCTCAGGATCTGGTAAAGATATTGAAATTTAACTGCACTTCCATTAGATTACAAAGCAAACTCGATTCATTGAAATGTATGGGCTTTGAGCAATAAATCTTGCCTAAACAGGAGATGAAATCCGTCCGCATTTTTCAACCAAGTTTTCACGACGAAGTCACAAGCGAAATTAAAACGACGTCGTCGTAAAAGCTGGCAACTTTCTAATACTCAAGCAGGTGGCAGAAATTAGTGTAAACAGTTAGTGCCGGACAAAGGCGGCAACCGTTGCGTAGCAAACGATAAAGAAAGGAAACAAGGTTAAAAACGATACTTAGCACCATGCGCACGTCTTCTTTCTTCGCCGCGTATCGAGCACATGCGCATGCGCATGCGCAACGCGGCGCAAACGTGCATCGCGACAAAGCAAAAAACACTAAGACACGCACAAACACAAACACAGCTACTGGGTGAGTGAGTAGGTTTCAAACAAGACTGCCAATTACCTCGCATGACAGTTCTACATTATCTACGATATTTACGAGAAACTAGATTTCTTGTCGAATATGAAAGAGCACACTGCAAATCTCAAGCATTAGATAGCTTACGTGGAGGGGGATGAACACTTGCAATTGAAAATCACACATATTTCAGAGATTAATCCTGGATTTTAAGCTTCGTTCAATGTTTGGCTTTGCGAGCTTTGCGCTGTGGCGTTCTCCAATCAGAGCCTGAGTTCGGAGCGTTGCGAGCTATGCGCTGTAGCGTTCTCCAATCAGAGCCTGAGTTCGGAGCGTTGCAAGCTTTGCGCTGTGGCGTTCTCCAATCAGAGCCAGAGTTCGGAGCGTTGCGAGCTTTGCGCTGTGGCGTTCTCCAATCAGAGCCAGAGTTCGGAGCGTTGCGAGCTTTGCGCTGTTGCGTTCTCCAATCGGAGCCAGAGTTCGGAGCGTTGCGAGCTTTGCGCTGTGGCGTTCTCCAATCAGAGCCTGAGTTCGGAGCGTTGCGAGCTTTGCGCTGTGGCGTTCTCCAATCAGAGCCTGAGTTCGGAGCGTTGCGAGCTTTGCGCTGTGGCGTTCTCCAATCAGAGACAGAGTTCGGAGAGTTGCGAGCTTTGCGCTGTGGCATTCTCCAATCAGAGCCTGAGTTTGGAGCGTTGCGAGCTTTGCGCGGTGGCGTTCTCCAATCAGAGCCTGAGTTCGGAGCGTTGCGAGCTTTGCGCTGTGGCGTTCTCCAATCGGAGCCAGAGTTCGGAGCGTTGCGAGCTTTGCGCTGTGGCGTTCTCCAATCCGAGCCAGAGTTCGGAGCGTTGCGAGCTTTGCGCTGTGGCGTTCTCCAATCAGAGCCAGAGTTTAGAGCGTTGCGAGCTTTGCGCGGTGGCGTTCTCCAATCAGAGCCTGAGTTCGGAGCGTTGCGAGCTTTGCGCTGTGGCGTTCTCCAATCGGAGCCAGAGTTCGGAGCGTTGCGAGCTTTGCGCTGTGGCGTTCTCCAATCCAAGCCAGAGTTCGGAGCGTTGCGAGCTTTGCGCTGTGGCGTTCTCCAATCAGAGCCAGAGTTTAGAGCGTTGCGAGCTCAAAATTCGTCAAAATTGTCGAATCAGGTTCAACATTTGTGGCGCTGGGGCCTGGGCTCATCTTTTTATGCAGTGCTCTCTCGATGAGCAGTGCCGTAACCACTTTTATCCGACAATGCCTACGTCTTATGATGGGCAGTGAAGAGAATATTGCTTTTTTTCCGGTATTTTGACATAATTCTGCCCGGTGTCAACGCAACACAACGCTAGCAAAGCCAAACAGGAAACGACGCTTTACGATCTCATGAGACTACGATTCCTTAAGTGGGTAAACTGCATCAACAAATTTTCAGTGTAATTTTTCAAATTGTAGTAAGATTACATTAACAAATTGTATTTTTCTGGCATCAAGATGTAAAATTACTACGGTCTTTACAGAACTCACAGAAATATGTCTTGGCATGAGTATTTTACTCCGTGAAAGAGGGCCTACAAAATAGAGCCTACAAACTTTGAAAATTAGCTCGGTACCGTTCTTTCTTTCATCGGAAATCTAGTTTCTGGTCGTAGATAATGAGCACCGGGTTATTCAATCATGCGCGCGTTATTCAGTGCTACCAACCTTGCTCTGTCGGCGAAACCAGGCAGCCATTAGTAGGCGAGGAAACGGAGAAACGTAGTTTAATTTCAAACACACCTCAATAGACATTTTCCGTTCAAGGAAAAATGACGTCATTTACCCACTAAGTAAGGTCAGATGGATTGGGAATTCCCTTTCTTCCTTGCTCCTTCCTTGGTGAAAAGCCAATCATATTTTTTGAGGGCCTTTTTAATCAGAGAAGATGGGAAAATCAAACCCCTAGTAGCTTCCTTTGACATAATTTTTTCTTTCAACGGAATAGTTCTATGTGTGTTTGATGACATAAGTGACAGCATTCCATTTCATAGATTTAAATTTAACAAGACCCCTGGCTTCCCCGTTCCTCGCCAAGCATTCTCAAGTAGTTTTTGTCGGTATCGGCTGGGACGTTAGTCAACGTAAGCGATGCCGAGCGATTAGGGGACACATCACGCAGATTATCCTTCTCAAATGTCTCGCAAGAATACTCAAGAAACTCAAAATAAAATCACAGAGGTCGGCTATAGGAACTAAAGAACAATTGATAGCTAACATGGGGAACAAAATAATCATTCTGAAACGCAAACTCCGTTTCTTTTGCTGCATATTTGTTGCATTCTATATGAATCTGATGATTTCAATGTCAATATATAATTTCATTTTGACAACATACCATCTAGGTTGAATATTGTTCGGCGAACAATATCTATCTCATCAGGCTGTAGAATGAAGAATCTCAATTGTCAACTGACAATTGAGAGATTCCTGTATTTCACAGCCTGGTGAGAAAGTTGCCTTCCGTTATAAATCGACTGGGAAATCAATTTGTTTACTCCTCTTTCTTAGCTTTTACGCCATCCTGTTTCTAGAATCCCGTAAAATTAGTTGGCATAATTAAAGTGGGATTGGAACAAACTGCATTTCGTTGCATGCAAACTAGTTATTTATGATATGGATACGTTAAGAATAGAATCTAGCCTCGTGAACGCCAGGAGATCAACTCCATGACGAGACATCGACAACCAGCCCCCAGCACATTCATTAAATTTTCCTCTTTCTAATTTTTCAGAGTTTAGAATTCGACTCGTTTCCAAACGAGGAACAGGAAACGGATGCCGAAATTCACCCGCTGAATTGCAAGACGAAAAGAAAATGAATAGTGGACCAGGGTGAAATCGTTCGAAATCCCGAATGAAACCAAACGCCCGTTGAAATCAAACGACGCGGACAAGAATCTGGCGGCGCTCACCACAAATCGGTTGACCTTGGCGCGCGGCTGCTTGTCTGCGGCGCGCTCGACGTCGTGGGACATGGACTCGAATCGAGCGCGCAGCGAGCGCGTCGTGTCGAGGCTGGGCGCGTCGTCGGCGCCGACGGCGGGCGCCGACGGCTCCTCCGCCTTCTCGCGCTCGATCTCGCGCTCCTCCCACCGCTCGAACTTGGCGCGCAGCGACTTGGCGCGGACGGCGGCGCTCTGGGCCTGACGGCAGGCGTCGGTTCAAACGATGAGAAAGTGATTATTAGAAACGAAATATCAATTCCAAAATTTACATCCGTACCGGGATTCGAATCCCGAATCGAATCGAATTGATATTTCGTTTCTAATAATCATTATCTACCGTCCATGCAACGAGTATTTGCATTTAGGATTAAATTCACATTGATGAGAAAGTGGTTTTTCTGGCAGAAGCTTACACCAGTAAGCAATTGTCGGTGGGTTTGCTAGGCAGGAAAAATGTGCGTCCGAACCGGGATTCAAACCCGGGACCTTCCGCTTGCCGGGCGGTTGCTCTGACCACCGAGCCATCCGGCCGAACAAGAAACGTTGTCTTTGTGGAGGAGTTGGGGGCGGCGATTTTGTTAAAGTTTCGTTAGAGAAGTCACTCGTCATCTCGACTAGATTGCCATTTGTGTCGATGTTTTCAACGGAACAAATCAACGCCCTCATCGAGAAAACCAGTGACTTCTCAGACAAAATTTTTACAAAATCACCTACGTGGTCATTCCTCGACTATGTCCTAGATTCTAGAACTAGACTAGGTCCATTTAATCACGTTTGAGATCTATAAAGTTCTCGAGACTCACGTCTTGTCCTAATCTTAGCTCGTAAGTTTTTAGAAACACTATTTAACAGGGTTTTGGAATGGATATTTTGTTGCTAAATTATTTCTTGAATTGTTTGGCTCGAGAGGGATCACCTCCTTGAGTGATATGTCCTAAATCATCTACTAGACGCAACGAGCATTTTCAATCAGGTTCCAACCCACGTCAACGTTTCGAGTCGTTCGACTCCATGGAGACCATCGGGAGATAGAGTGCGACGGTACCTCCTTGAGGAACGAGTCCTCCATCTTGTCGGAGGCGCGGATGATGCTGGGATCGTGTCCGTCGTCAACTTCGTCGTCGTCGTCGCCTTCGCTGCTGTCGCCGTCCTCCTCGCTCGACGACTCGTTGCGGTTGAGCTCGCAGTCTGGCGGCGGCGTGAACCGCTTCAGCGGCTTGGGTCCTGCGCAAGCAAGCAGCACGCATTGCCGACAGGGAAACTCCGATAGAGCCGTTTGTTGCCGCGATTAGCCTCGTTGTGTGGTTTCCAGTGACCTGACTATTTTCCCGTCAAGGTTGCACTCTAATTGAGTTCATTTGTTCGCTTATTCCCGGGGCGAAGCTCACTGCCGTGAAGACTCCCGCAATACACAACATGAGAACAGGAGCATGGTAGTGGACGGCAGATCCATAGACAACTAGGAACTCGACGGTGAAACTAGGAACTTGACAATGAAACTGATAATGTAACATTGGACTTTGGAACTGTAACATCTTGATGTCTCAAGTGGACAATGGACAAGTGATCTGTGGACCACTGGACATTGGACATTAGACAAAGTGATATGCTTGCAACTGTGAACTAGAAATTGGACAAAGTGATCTGTGGAAAATAGTGAACTAGAAATTGGACAAAGTGATCTATGGAAAATAGTGAACTAGACATTGGACAAATGATGAGTGACGTGTCTCCATCTCACCCTGAGGCTTGTCTGGCTCGGCAGCTTCCATGTGCTTGAAGAACGACAGCATCTTGCTGGCCGTCTGACTGCGCAGGACCTGCGTCTCCTCAACAGGGTCGTCGCCGCGCACAATCGTCGGGTCGCGGTAGATCTCACGCTCCGGCGATGCCCCCTGCAGCCGTCGGGAGAACCAGCCGTCAGATCGTTACAAAGATTCAACGATACACCATCACCCTTCTCAACTCCGCTCCGTAGCCAGCTCCCTAGCACACCGCTCACGCTCCATATCCGACCCCGAATACCTCCAACAGGAGGCCCAAACCCTCAAGGCCGCGCTGCTGAAAAACGGCTACAAAAACAGCGACTTCGAGAAAGCCTGGTACCCCCGGAACCGGGAGACCACGAGCGACTCCACCACCGAGGAAGCTGCGGAAGAGGAGCCAGCCCCTTGGGCTTTCCTCCCCTACGTCGCCGGCACCACGGACCGGATCGGGAAACTGCTGGCCACCGCCAATGTAAAAACCATTTACATGGCGGACCGCAAAATCCGCGACCTCGTCCGCAGCAGCAAAGACAAGATCCACCTGGAGGAGCACGGCGTCTACGAGGTGCCCTGCGCGGACTGCGAGCAGACATATGTTGGCCAAACCGGCCGGCATATGTCGACACGGCTCCGCGAACACCGGAGAGCTGTCGCTACCAAGCTGAGCACGTCGTCGCTCCACCAGCACGTGGAACAAACCCACCACACCATCAACTTTGACGGCACGAAATCTCTGGCCACCGTCGATAACTACGCCTCACGCAGCATCCGTGAGGCGGTAGAAATCGAACGACGCCCGTTCAACATGAACAAAAGAGACGACAGCATCCGTCTCCCCCAAGCGTGGAAGCCCGTCACGGAGATGATCTCCGTGACCCCGGCAGTGCCCACCCGGGCGACGGATGCTGCAGTTGCCGCCAACCCACCGAAGCAGAACACCGGCACCGACGCAGACTGCCCAGCACGCAACACCAGGCTGGCGACCGCGAAAGCCAATGGGACGACAGCTCGTCCACCATTGGCTCGGTGATCGTACTACTCCCACGACTTGAACACCTGTCGCGGGAGCTAGTACACCAGACAACCCTGAAGATGCCAACGCGCTCGTTGGCGAAACGTCGGACAACGGTCCTTTTTAGGACCACCAATCCAATCGAACAGAGCAGAAACCGTGAAGCCACTACTACCATCAACATGGGCTCTGAAAACCTCCGTTTAACCATCATCCGCCTCTACGGGGAGGACACCTATCTACTGACGAAGACTTTCGAGAAGTTGAGATCGAAGAAAGCGAGAGCTCTCTGCGATCTCAGCTTCCTCCGCCGGTGCAGAGAGAAAGAAGTCGTCCCCACGTGCGTTCGACTTCGATTCCACGCCGAGACGCCGAACACCTGGCGCATCCTCAAGAAAGCCAGCCTGTCTCTTCTTAGAGACAAGATTTCCCAGACCTACAAACACCTCGACAGCATCAGTAAAGAGCTTTACACCCTACATCTTGAGCTGTCGTCCGTGTTACACCCCCTTATTTTTCTTAGAATAGAGGAGCGGTCTCACACGAGAACCGAACACGAAGCCCACGCCACGACTAAGAAGCAGATGGCGAAATTCGACAAGTTCCAGCGGTCCAGCATCACGACCAACATCCCCGCCGAAACACCCGACAACATCGACCGGATCGTGATCAACAAGTCTTCGCTGACCCTGGACGAGACTAGCCGACGCGCCCTGGCCAAGGGTTTCAATTTCGCTGTCGCCCCCAACCGACTGCCCTACGAGAAGATCATCTGCGGAGTGGAGGCGGCAGTAAGACGACTACCCCCGGCTACCGCCGAGCAACTCCGCCAAGACACCGCAGCCATCCTCCGCAAGGCCAAACCCCCTCCCCGAAACATCTCCTCCCAAGAACTGGGTGCATTGAAAGAGCTGACACAAAACCAGGACGTCACCATCCTACCCGCTGACAAAGGCAATGCCACTGTCATCCTCGACACCTCCGACTACCTTTCTAAAATCAACACTCTCTTAACCGACCCCGTCTACACCCCCATCAACCACGATCCGTCGCATTCCCTTGAGAAGAAGACACGCCAACTCATCAAATCCACACCTATCGACAGCAAAATCCAAAAAGCCATCATGCCCAGAGAACACTCCTCCAGAGTCCCACGCCTCTATGGACTCCCGAAAATTCACAAACCAAACTTCCCCCTCCGCCCGATCGTCAGCGCTGTCGGCTCCCCCACCCAAGCCCTCGCCCGCTACCTAGCCAAAACCCTGCAACCCGCCACACTCGAGATCCAATCCCACGTCAAGAACTCCACCCACCTCGTCGAGATCCTCCGAGGCTTAAAACTCAACCCCAGCGACCTGCTAGTGAGTTTCGACGTGGTGTCCCTCTTCACCAAAATCCCCGTCGAAGAGGCCCTCGACATCATCGCGGACCACCTCAAGCCAGCCGAACACATCATGACCCTCACCAGACACTGCATGTCCTCGACTTACTTCGTCTCGGAGGGCAAATTCTTCAAGCAAGTCGAAGGTGCCCCCATGGGCTCACCGCTGTCACCCGTGATCGCTGACCTCTACATGGCCGACTTCGAGACCAGAGCTCTCGAGTCCGCCACCCTGAAACCCAGCTGCTGGCTCCGCTACGTGGACGACACGTTCGTGGTTTGGCCTCACGGACGCGACAAGCTAGAAGATTTCCTCAGCCACCTCAACAACATCCACTGTAACATCCAATTCACCATGGAATTGGAATCCGAAGACAAAATCCCTTTCCTTGACTGCCTCATCCACAAGAAACCAGACGGCACCCTAGGAACCTCCGTCTTCCGCAAACCCACCCACACAGACCGCTACCTCAACGCCAAATCACACCATCACCCTTCTCAACTCCGCTCCGTAGCCAGCTCCCTAGCACACCGCTCACGCTCCATATCCGACCCCGAATACCTCCAACAGGAGGCCCAAACCCTCAAGGCCGCGCTGCTGAAAAACGGCTACAAAAACAGCGACTTCGAGAAAGCCTGGTACCCCCGGAACCGGGAGACCACGAGCGACTCCACCACCGAGGAAGCTGCGGAAGAGGAGCCAGCCCCTTGGGCTTTCCTCCCCTACGTCGCCGGCACCACGGACCGGATCGGGAAACTGCTGGCCACCGCCAATGTAAAAACCATTTACATGGCGGACCGCAAAATCCGCGACCTCGTCCGCAGCAGCAAAGACAAGATCCACCTGGAGGAGCACGGCGTCTACGAGGTGCCCTGCGCGGACTGCGAGCAGACATATGTTGGCCAAACCGGCCGGCATATGTCGACACGGCTCCGCGAACACCGGAGAGCTGTCGCTACCAAGCTGAGCACGTCGTCGCTCCACCAGCACGTGGAACAAACCCACCACACCATCAACTTTGACGGCACGAAATCTCTGGCCACCGTCGATAACTACGCCTCACGCAGCATCCGTGAGGCGGTAGAAATCGAACGACGCCCGTTCAACATGAACAAAAGAGACGACAGCATCCGTCTCCCCCAAGCGTGGAAGCCCGTCACGGAGATGATCTCCGTGACCCCGGCAGTGCCCACCCGGGCGACGGATGCTGCAGTTGCCGCCAACCCACCGAAGCAGAACACCGGCACCGACGCAGACTGCCCAGCACGCAACACCAGGCTGGCGACCGCGAAAGCCAATGGGACGACAGCTCGTCCACCATTGGCTCGGTGATCGTACTACTCCCACGACTTGAACACCTGTCGCGGGAGCTAGTACACCAGACAACCCTGAAGATGCCAACGCGCTCGTTGGCGAAACGTCGGACAACGGTCCTTTTTAGGACCACCAATCCAATCGAACAGAGCAGAAACCGTGAAGCCACTACTACGATAAAAACAACGACAAATGCTTAACACCAGTCCGTAGGCTGTGTATGAAAGCTACAAGAAATTCTCAGTGAAGTTGGAAACATTCTTAAATTTACGTACTTTGCTAGTACCAGACAGCCTTTTTTCTTAATTTATTTTCGCCCACAAGACTATTTTGCTAATGGACATAGACGAAATCACGACTAGACTTCCTTCACCGGGCGCACTCTTCTACCTACGTCCATCGACCGGTATATCCGACCAGCCTCGGTGACATTCGTAGCCCCATAATACCAATCCTAATGGACATAGCCAATTTTGATACTTTCGGTCAGTTTTTTTCCGACAGTTTGTTTGTATTGAACAAACTTAACAACGTATTATACCTACATTATGCACCATTATTAACAACGTTAAATATTTAGACACGTAAGGCAGCACTCGATTAGGGGGTTAGAGACGCAGACCAAGTCAGTGGATCCACCAGAAGAATCACCGAGATTAGCTTTCTACTTTTTGTTAAAACATTTGCTCCTGAGGGCCACTAGGTTAAAAATAAATCCAACTCTTAGCCGTAGGGCACGAAAAATCAACAACGGGATGGTAGAAAGCAGACTTGTCAGCAACACCACGCGGAAACAAACACCAACGCTAGTAACACAGACAACAATCAGCGTATGGAAGCTGTTAGAAGGTTAAGCAATTCGATGTGTCGGGGACTAGGAATGGTTAGTCTGTCAAAGACGCCACCGAGTCCAGTTGATCACACAACGTCTAGCGTCTGAACCGCAAGCCATTACCGGGACGATACCGGGTCGTTAGCGACTAGAACAGCAGTCAAATGGTTGAACCGAACTCAACAGACGGTGTCCGTCAACAAAGCGGCTAGCAGATTAAAACGGGATACAAAAGCAACGCAACACTCTAGGATCTAGTAAAACAACGGAATGGTTGGTAGGACACTTTGTCAGCAACATCACGGTGATATAAAGCCAAATTAATCAGATGACAATGTCGAAGAAGCGATTAGCATGTTAGGATCGGCTCCGAACAAAACGTAACTTTCAAGGGTCTAGAAAAACGACAGAACAGTCGGAGAGCACCGTCAACAAAGCTTTGGTTAAGACCAGGGTAAACAAGGGTTAAAACTAGGGTTGACAAGGGTTAAAACCACACTTAACATGAGTTAAAACAGGGTCTGAAATCAACGCAACTCTTGTGGGTCAAGAAAAACAACATAACAGTCGGAGAGCACCGTCAACAAAGCGTTGGTTAAGACCAGGGTAAACAAGGGTTAACACCAGGGTTGACAAGGGTTAAAACCACACTTAACATGAGTTAAAACAGGGTCTGAAATCAACGCATCTCTAAAGGGTCTAGAAACACAGAACGGTCCGACGGCACCAGCAACAAGGGTCCGACCAGGGTTAACAAAGGTTAAAACCAGCGTAAACAAGGGTTAAAACCATGTCCGAAAGCAACGCAAACTAGCGTGGGTCTAGTAAAACAACAAAACGGTCGGCCCGAGCGGTTAGCGTGTTAGAGCCAGCCGAGGCGCGGGAGACAGGGCTTTTGCGGCGACGGCGAGACCTTGACGGTTCCGTCGCGCGGCGGCGTGATGCGGAACGCGCGCCGCTGCACCGCCTCCGGCTGGTACGTCTCGAAGAACTTGAACTTGCTGCCGATCTCCGCCGTCTCCACTCGGACCTCCTCGGCGGCGTCGGACGCGCGGACCACCTCGCCTTGCGACGTTTGCCTCGCGACCGGCTGCACCCAACGACAACCATCACTCTCTCGTTTCAACGGGCTTTGCGCTGCGACGTTCGCTGCTAGCGTATTGCCGTTGCTGTCGCTACAGACATCAACACAACGGACTATCGCCTTGCGACGTTTGCCTCGCGACCGGCTGCACCCAACGACAACCATCACTAACTTGTTTCAACGGGCTTTGCGCTGCGACGTTCGCTGCTAGCGTACTGCCGTTGCTGTCGCTACAGACATCAACACAACGGACTATCGCCTTGCGACGTTTGCCTCGCGACCGGCTGCACCCAACGACAACCATCACTCTCTCGTTTCAACGAGCTTTGCGCTGCGACGTTCGCTGCTAGCGTACTGCCGTTGCTGTCGCTACAGACATCAACACAACGGACTATCGCCTTGCGACGACTGCCTTGCGACAACGACAACCATCTCGTTTCAACGGGCTTTGCGCTGCGACGTTCGCTGCTAGCGTACTGCCGTTGCTGTCGCTACAGACATCAACACAACGGACTATCGCCTTGCGACCATTGTCTTGCGACAACGACAACCATCTCGTTTCAACGGGCTTTGCGCTGCGACGTTCGCTGCTGGCGTACTGCCGTTGCTGTCGCTACAGACATCAACACAACGGACTATTGCCTTGCGACCATTGCCTTGCGACAACGACAACCATCTCGTTTCAACGGGCTTTGCGCTGCGACGTTCGCTGCTAGCGTACTGCCGTTGCTGTCGCTACAGACATCAACACAACGGACTATCGCCTTGCGACGACTGCCTTGCGACCGGCTGCACTCAATGACAACCATCTCGTTTCAACGGGCTTTGCGCTGCCGACGATGCCGCCTCATGAACCATAGCTACCAAAGTTAGCTGTCCTGCCGTTGATGTCTGTACAGACATGTTTCTCTAGCCGGCATCAACACAATGGTGCAACGATTGCCTGGAAGCCGGCTGAAACCGGCAAAAAACCATCACTCACTTGATTCAACGGGCTTTGCCCTGCGACGTTCGCTGCTAGCGCACTATCTCCTCTACCGACGTCGACATCACACATACTCTACCTAATGATTGCTCCAAATGCACTTTATCTTCCCTTAGGTACTTAATATCGGTCTTACTCTAAGCACGCTTTACCCTAAAGACTTGCACTCCAAAAGTAGACTTTCTCTAACAAACTTTCTTCGAAGTGTTCCCTATCGCATTGACTCTCATGTTTCTAACTATTATAAATGATTTTAAAAAACCCTAGGGGGTGACGTGAACAAATTTCTAAACGGAAATTCTCACACAACCACCATCCTTCACTTAGGATAGTTTTAAGTCGCAGATTTCTTAGCAATCGAGGGATCGTGGAGGCAACTATCAACCTGACTCGGACCAAACGCTCTCCGTCGATGCCGGCTTCCGCCGCGACCACCGCGGACCCTCGTCGCTCGTCAAATCGAGGCGCGTTGCGACGCGGAACCGGCGGGCGGACACTCACTGCGTTGACGCGGTTGCGGAAGCTCTCGTCGCGTCCCAGCGGCTTGGCCGGGGTCGGCGCCTTGGCCGCCGTCGCCGCAGTCGCGTCCAGCTCCAGGAACAGCGAGCGCGACTTCTTCGAGTAGCCCGAGTCGGCGAGGTCTTCGTCCAGCAGCGAGCGCGGTTCCCCGCGCGGCTCCTCTCCGTCCGCCTCGTTCACCTGGCCGAGCCGCGTTTTGAGGTTAGCAATGTCACACCTTGTTTTTTATTGCATTTACTGTGACTGCCGACAAATACGTTGTTTTTCTATGGGCCTAGGATTAATCTATATAGTAAAATATAATAATAAAATGGTAATTAAAACTCGAGATGAATGTTAAGAGGAGGAAGTGTGGTACGTGAAACGCTGAACATCGAACAAAGAACGTGGAACGCTCGACATGGAACGTGGAAGGCAGGACGCGGACGGAGCGTGCACCCACCTGTCCGCGCTCGAACCGTTCCTTGATGCAGCGTGCGCGGTCCCCGCCGACTTCGACGTCGCGCTTGCCCGGCGCCGCTGCTGTCGCCTCCGAGACCGCCGCCTGGTACGCCTCCTTCATCTTGCCTTGGTGGCCCTGCACCAGACAAGCACACGGCTTACAACACGGCTTACAACATGGCTTACAACACGGCTTACAACATGCAGCCTGGAAAAAAACGTCTTCCAACCAGCTCACCATGAAGCATCAAAGCTCACGACACAAAGCTCCCACGCTATCAGTAATGTATCCGCAACGTCTTCCAACCAGCTCACCATGAAGCATCAAAGCTTTCCATGAAGCATCAAAGCTTTCCATGAAGCATCAAAGCTTTCCATGAAGCATCAAAGCTCACGACACAAAGCTCCCACGCTATCAGTAATGTATCCGCAACGTCTTCCAACCAGCTCACCATGAAGAGACGCGAGCGAATCGTCGAGATCTCCAGCTTGCGCTCCTCGCGGCGCTCCTCGCGGCTCTTGGTGGTGCCGGCCTCCCAGCGGCCCTTGACGTCCTCCATGGCGGCGAAGTTGACCGGCCGCTCCTTGTGCTTGCGGTTGGCGCGCACCACCCGCCCCTCCGCCCCCTCCGTCCCCTCCTCCTCCTCCTCCGAGCTCGACTCCGACGACGGCGGCGCGCCGTTCAGCGCCGAGTCCGACACGCCCACGTCGCCACCGCCCGTCTGGAACCTGTGAGAACATTCCTCGTTAAGCATTTGTAACGAAGCATTTGTCTAGGATTGCATTCCTCATCAAGTGTTTGTCACAAAACCTTGGTCATTTAAGTGTTTTTTAACGAAGTATTTGTCTAGGATTGCGTTCCATATTGAGTGTTTGTCACAAAACCTTGGTCATTTAAGTGTTTTTTAACGAAGTATTTGTCTAGGATTGCGTTCCATATTGAGTGTTTGTCACAAAACCTTGGTCATTTAAGTGTTTTTTAACGAAGTATTTGTCTAGGATTGCGTTCCATATTGAGTGTTTGTCACAAAACCTTGGTCATTTAAGTGTTTTTTAACGAAGTATTTGTCTAGGATTGCGTTCCATATTGAGTGTTTGTCACAAAACCTTGGTCATTTAAGTGTTTTTTAACGAAGTATTTGTCTAGGATTGCGTTCCATATTGAGTGTTTGTCACAAAACCTTGGTCATTTAAGTGTTTTTTAACGAAGTATTTGTCTAGGATTGCGTTCCATATTGAGTGTTTGTCACAAAACCTTGGTCATTTAAGTGTTTTTTAACGAAGTATTTGTCTAGGATTGCGTTCCATATTGAGTGTTTGTCACAAAACCTTGGTCATTTAAGTGTTTTTTAACGAAGTATTTGTCTAGGATTGCGTTCCATATTGAGTGTTTGTCACAAAACTTATGTCATTTAAGTGTTTTTAATAAAGGAACGCTTTCCATTTTAAGTGTTCGTCACAAAACTTAAGTCATTTAAGTGTTTTTAAACGAAGCAAACGGATAGCGTTCCTCATTAAGTTTTAGTCACGAAGCGTTGGTAACAATGCGTTTGAATCGCGTTCGTCAAAAAGAAACTGTCACGAAGCAAACGTCACAAAACGTTGGTGACGGTATCGCTGAGTCATACAGTCACAAAGTGTCTGCAATCAAGCGATCGTCACAAATCGTTCGTTACGATGCGTCCGTCCTGAAACATTTGCCACGAAGCATCAGGCACTTCGCGTAAGTAACGAATCCCGTTGGTCAGGGATCGCGTGTCCCGCCCGCTAGCAGTTTCGACAGAAGCGATGTCACGACATCACTTTATCGCCGGCGCTCACCTGGCCAGCTTGCTGAGGATACTCGGCGAACGCTTCACACTGACGGCGCTGTCGAGGGCCGGAGCTTCTTCGGGCGCCTTCTCAAACGCTTGGAACCGAGACTTGACGTTGAGCTGAGACAGCTCCTCCAGGCCCAGGTCTGGTTTGTCGGAGCCTGCGGAGGGAAAGCGCGGTTAGAAACACTAGGATCGTATCGGCAGCGATGGGACATTGATTTTCAGTCAAAAAACAAGCTGTTTCGTTGGACATTTGCCAGGCAGTCCACAAAGGCAACTGAAGACAAAAGGATGAGATGGGTTTATGGTTTGGTTGATTACAAGGGATCTATCCACTCGGAGAAATGACGTCAGATACCCACTGGATGTACTACCAGTTTGGAAAACAAATATTAATTAGCTCTGCTAAATAACAAAGGAAGACAGGGAAATCACAACCCGAAATTTCTCTGCCTGGCTTTAGCGAGTGGGTATCATGACTTCACTGTAATTGAGTGTGCTACCAGCAACCCCAAGTTGTCACTTAAACGTATAAACACACAAAGTAATTGAAAAATCATGATAGAAACAAGCTTTGTTTCGTTCCATCAACCTCGGGTGAATGAGTTTTCTAAGAGAAGCGATTGATTTGTGGATTGAGTTGACAGAAAGTAATGAATGATAGCATTATACTTTCATAAACAACATATTGACTGTGTTATTGCATGCTTGGCTGCCAAAATTTAACATTTCTCAGGTAAATTTGGTAGCTTCTAGTTCAATAACCCTTTTAAATAGTTTTACTGAAAAGTAATTAAGACACAAATCATAAGATATTAATGATGAGTTGTTGTTTGATGTAAGAATGGCCGTAGGATCAATTTTAGTCAAATTAAAACAAACTATTAATAAAACACAGAAAATTTGAACACAAGCTATTTGCAGACAGAGAAAAAGTCATGCAAGTCAGTCATATTTTGCGAGACACAAACAGTTTCATCTTCTGAATAACTAGAAAACGATGCTGATGAATGATGCTGTGACGTGCGTAGGACCTGTACCAGTGACATGTGATGAGTAACGATCGATGATCAGTGATTAGTTAATCAGAAGATATCATCTACACATCTACGAGGTAAGAGTTCAAACCACGACAGGCATTTCGTTAGCAACTAGCGTCTAGAAATCTTACAAAGTAGAAGATTTTCAAGAAATATATTTTACCAAGTTATTGGAATACTAAGCCGCCGACTCAAATTTTGCTTAAGTTTTGCACAGCGGTACTGCCTGCTTCATAACGGTCTCAAATCAACACCCTTCAGATAATGAAGACACTCAGATTTTAAACGCTTCGTAAAGCAGGCAGCAAAGCTTTGCGAAACGTCGCGAAAAGCTCGAGTACCTACGTTAGCCAACTGTTCATAAGCCCAGTTAATTTTTTGTTTTGCAAGCCAACAACTGAGATAAGACAGAACAATCAAGCAGTGGTTTCTCAGTTGAAAATTTTCCACTATCGGCCTGCCGGTTAGTCGAGATCCGAGCGACAAAAACAAACAAAACGGACAAAACGGACAAGACGGACGAGCCGAAGGGCCGGACGGGGGACCGAACGGATACCTCTGACCACCTCGGGCGGCAGCTCCGTCGGCTGGTTCTCGCAGATTATCGGGCCCGCCTTGCGGCGGCGGACTGGAAACCGCAACGCAACGCTACAGTCTCGAGCAAATACATGGCGGACTTGGACTTGGACTTGGACTTGGACTTGGACTTGGACTTGGACTTGGACTTGGACTTGGACTAGGACTTGGACTTGGACTTGGACTTGGACTTGGACTTGGACTTGGACTTGGACTTGGACTTGGACTTGGACTTGGACTTGGACTTGGACTTGGACTTGGACTAGGACTTGGACTTGGACTAGGACTTGGAAGACTTGACTTGGACTTGGACTTGGACTTGGACTTGGACTAGGACTTGACTTGGACTTGGAGGACTTGACTTGGACTTGGACTTGGACTAGGACTTGGAGGACTTGACTTGGACTTGGACTTGGACTTGGACTAGGACTTGGACTAGGACTTGGAGGACTTGACTTGGACTTGGACTTGGACTTGGACTAGGACTTGGACTTGGACTACGAGGACTTGCTACGACTCTCTGGTGCACTGTAGAGGCCCAGTCACAACCAACGTAGCCGTAGCCGATCTCGTACCCGCAAACTTAGTGGAAATGCGCAAAACAACTGACGTAGCCGTAATAAATACGCCAAACAGGACTATGATTTAACGGAGCGGATACAATTTAAGGATGGATATTTCGTTTCCAATATTGTTGAACGTGACGCAAGGCCACAGCCTCCAAAACAAACATGACAGACTATTTAGGCAGATGGCTCGATAGCAGCTACACAAGCAGGGCGATTGGGTATCTTTTTATCACGCTGAGATTATATGAGATCTCCAGTTTTGTCACTGATTTTAATGCAACAAATGAACGCTCTCATATCATCTCACGGTGATAAATGTAACACAATCGCCCTCCAGGAGTCCTATCCACCAACGTTTCCAGTTTTGAATTCCGCGGAATTGGGTGACTTTTGGCTTTTGCTTCGAAGTTTAGGAAAAAAGGCCGAAACTGAAATTGGCGCAAGACGAAGGCGAAACGAAGGCAATGCCTTACCGGGAGCTTCGTCCTCGACGACCGCCTTCGGCTTGAAGAGTTCCTTGAAGTGCGGCTTGCAGTAGACGACGCCCTCGTGGCTGCTGTAGATGTCGACGCTGCCGAGAACAAAACACGCTGCCGTTAGAGTTGGCTCCGTTAGCGCCGCGCTCTGTTTGCACCGCAATCCTTTAGCGCCAAGCTCCGTTAGCGCCGCGCTCCGTTTGCACCGCAATCCTTTAGCGCCGCGCTCCGTTTGCACCGCAATCCTTTAGCGCCGCGCTCCGTTTGCACCGCAATCCTTTAGCGCCGCGCTCCGTTTGCACCGCAATCCTTTAGCGCCGCGCTCCGTTTGCACCGCAATCCTTTAGCGCCGCGCTCCGTTTGCACCGCAATCCTTTAGCGCCGCGCTCCGTTTGCACCGCAATCCTTTAGCGCCGCGCTCCGTTTGCACCGCAATCCTTTAGCGCCAAGCTCCGTTAGCGCCGCGCTCCGTTTGCACCGCAATCCTTTAGCGCCGCGCTCCGTTTGCACCGCAATCCTTTAGCGCCGCGCTCCGTTTGCACCGCAATCCTTTAGCGCCGCGCTCCGTTTGCACCGCAATCCTTTAGCGCCGCGCTCCGTTTGCACCGCAATCCTTTAGCGCCGTGCTCCGTTTGCACCGCAATCCTTTAGCGCCGCGCTCCATTTGCACCGCAATCCGTTTGTGTCGAATTATCGTGGCTCAGTTCAGATATGTGTGCATCGGAGTAAAAATTAAGCATGCTGTGTTTATGAAAGAGGAGACAGAACGAAAAAGCAGAACGGGCAAGAAATTTCAAACCCTGTAGGTTTTTGAATGGCTTCAGCAAAATCACAAGACGGTGGTTTGCGTAAACATCTGAGCTGTTGTTAAGAGTTAAGTAAACTGTAATTGATGATGAAGTTTGGCAGCGTCAAAGACCTACCTCATAAAATAGAGTTTATGTTCCCTTGCGCCACAATCTGAACACAACCTAATCCCTCCAATTCATTTCGACATTCTCTGAAGGATTGTCACTTGTTCTTAAAATTATTGTGTGACGCATTTTTTTCATACAGAAGGCACTGGGTTGAGTTGACATTTGAGCTGTCAGAGATATTTTCGAGGATTTAAAATTTTTCTGTTCTTGACGCTCAACTTTAAGAGAGGTAAATAAATAGCTAAGCTGGCATTAAACACGGCACGGATTAGCGGAGGAATCCTGTCGTTCGAGTTGTACCGTCCTTCGGAAGGGACGTAAAGCCGGTGGTCCCCTCAGTGCTTTTCGACAGGAGTAGGCTACGTGCCGGCACCGGGTTTCCCCTCCTCCCTTCTAGCCATAGGTTAGGTTCATCATCACCCTTTCATTATAGACCAGTGCCACGGTGCCAGTCGTCAAAACAGTGCGTCGTTAAACACCGGCAATCAATCAATGAATCACCGGGTTTCCCCTCCTCCCTTCTAGCCATAGGTTAGGTTCATCATCACCCTTTCATTATAGACCAGCGCCACAGGGCCAGCTGTCAAAACAGTGCGTCGTTAAACACCGGCAATCAATCAATGAATCACCGGGTTTCCCCTCCTACCTTCTAGCCATAGGTTAGGTTCATCATCACCCTTTCATTATAGACCAGCGCCACGGTGCCAGTTGTCAAAACAGTGCGTCGTTAAACACCGGCAATCAATCAATGAATCACCGGGTTTCCCCTCCTCCCTTCTAGCCATAGGTTAGGTTCATCATCACCCTTTCATTATAGACCAGCGCCACGGTGCCAGTTGTCAAAACAGTGCGTCGTTAAACACCGGCAATCAATAAACACGCCCGCCAGCTTTGAACAAAGTCAGCTGAGCGTTTGAAACCGGAGACATAACATCGAGGCGTCGACTCACGTGAGCTGCTTGTTGCAGTCGTGGCAGCGGAAGCAGTTCTTGTGCCAGACGCTGCGCTCCGCCTTCACCTGCTCCATCTGGAAGACCTGCTTGCCGCAGCTGCGGCAGTTGCTGCTGCCGACGTCGCCGCTGCTTGCCTGCGCGACCGCCGCGCGGAAAACAACGCAAAAAACACAGTCAGCGTCGACGGGTTTCACAGTCCGGCCCATCGGGAACGACGGTCATCAACTTTTAGTCGGTAAAAATGACTGGTTACTTTTTTGGGCATTGAAATTTACGACCCGTGTCTTTTCCTAATCACAGCACGTTAGCCATCAGAAAGACTACTTTAATGAATTGAATGCTTGAATGCTAACCGTCCCAAACTCAAACGTTTTCCCGACGTTCCCCTAAGCTGTGCTGCCTGCTTTATCAACGGTCTAAACTTTATCTTAGCTTTAACTTTGCTTTAAAAAGGGTCTAAGCAGGCAGCTCTGATTTGAGTTTCAGTTAGGGACAATACCCAGTTAACATTTTTTTCTGAAAATTGTTCACCATTCTTGGAGAGCTAAGAAAAACTTCTAACATGACTTGAATGATGCATAAATCTGTCATGTCCCATTATAGTGTGATTTCAAAGACTTTCTCTGCTAATGAAGGAAATTACGTTTTTTCCGGGTCCATACAGGTACAAATGCTATATGCAGACAAAGCTTTGCAGACATCTATCGCAATGACTGAGCACCTGCAGGGAACCTAAAACAGTCGAAAACGGACAGACGGAAAATCTGACGCGACCAACCTGCGAGAACTGTTTCTGCGCCTTCGACGCGTCGCCCGAACGCACGTGCAGAACCGTCTTCTTCGAGAGCGCGTCGAACTTGGAGAAACTCGACTTCTGCAAGCGCAAGGCAACGGAGCAGAGGTCAGGCCACAGTCCGACAAACGAGTGTTTTTGGAAAGACGTGTTGCACGCCATCTCGAAACGTAAGTAGGTGATCGCTGCCGGTGAAATGCCGAGTGATCAGCGCACGCAATCGCTCACGTCGATGGCCCCAACGCGGAAAATAAACCGATTCCACTCGGAGGAGAAAAATGACATGCCCACTGGACGTACTTCCAGTTTGGAAAAAATATTAATTAGCTCTGGTAAGTAACAAATGAAGGCCATAGTAGAGCCACAGCGCAACGCTCCACTGTAAGCAACCCGGCGCTAGTAAAGCCACAGCGCAACGCTCCACTGTAAGCAACCCGGCGCTAGTAAAGCCACAGCGCAACGCTCCACTGTAAACAACCCGGCGCTAGTAAAGCCACAGCGCAACGCTCCACTGTAAACAACCCGGCGCTAGTAAAGCCACAGCGCAACGCTCCGCTGTAAACCACCCGACGCTAGTAACGCCACAGCGCAACGCTCCACTGTAAACAACCCGGTGCTAGTAAAGCCACAGCGCAACGCTCCACTGTAAGTAACCCAGGAGCGCAACGCTCCACTGTAAACAACCCGGCGCTAGTAACGCCACAGCACCAGACAATAAACAAACCTCAAAAACTTACAATCTACCGTTACCGTTGCGGTGCTTGGTGCTTGGTGCCGGGTGCGACGAAAACGTCTTGCGAGAGTAAAGTGCGTGAGTGATTACCTCTGGCGTTGGCGGCGCCGGCGGCGGCGTCACCGGCCGCGTATCTTTGCGCTGGACGACGTCGCAATAGCTGGCCGCCTGCCGTTGCCGGCCGTCAAACACGTGCGGAAATCGTGCGTTTCGTGTCAGAAAGCCAGACGCATGCGTTTGTCCGAGATGAGTTGGATGTGGAAGTGCATGCAGTTTTGCGAAGAAATCGTGAGGTTTCCGCCGCGATCGTGAGATCAACGTAGATGATGGAGAGTTATTCGTGCGAGTCGCAAGTTTTGAATTGATTGTACCGGGAAGGAATGTGGAACGAAGGTTAGAGTTAGTGAAGAAGTGGGATCGAGACAAAGAGAAGTGTTAGTGTTTGCAACAGCACTGTACAAGAGTAGAAGCAAAACAAAAGAAAAGTGTTAGTATTTGGAAATATATTCTATGAAAGCAATTTGAAGAACAGAAACAGTGAGCAACTTGATGAATTTTTGCCTTCCACCTGGGAATAATTAGCCAGAGTAAGCACTGATATAAACTACTTTTCACATTGAGAATGAAAAGCAAAGTTCAGAGATGTTGCTCCCAATATTTTGCAAATCGATGCTTCCTGCTTGAACCTCAGTTAGCTATCAAACCCTAGAGGAAGCAGACAGCATAGCTTTGCAAAACTTGAAAATTGAAGAAAGATTAGTAAATTTTTTTTTTTAAGTCTGGTCACGAGACTACGATTGTCAGTCCACACATTGCCGGCTTGTTCGTCGTGCAGACGTCGACTCTGTGCGCTACGCAACGGATCGCAATACAAAGGATTCCATGCATTGACTAGCAAACCATCACGTCGTGCAGACGTCGACTCTGTGCTCAACGCTTCGTATCAGACGCGGAAACTGGCTACTTGTAACGTTGGACACGCATCGCAACGGATCGCAAACCGGCAAGCAACATAGATTACGCGACGAATCGCTGAAATCCGTCGTCACAATCCATCAGAGCCAACGCCAAGACGGCAAACATGTCATTACTTTCTTAACGATGTCTTTTCCTAATTTTAGCACGTTACTTTTTAGACAAACTATTTAAGTGGCTAATGAACGCTAAGTACCAAAAACTCAAACTTTCCCGAAGTTTCGCAAAGCCGTGCGGCAGCTGCTTTATCAACGGTCAAAACGTCGAGAAAAGTTTGAGTTTTTGGGACTTGGCATTCATTACCCATTAAAATATCTTTTCTAAAAAGGCAAATATTTTGCGTGGATTGGCAATCGCGTCGTGTTCCCAGACTCAACGCGATCTCGACGAGCAGCCCCCAACGCAAGCAGCGTGCGCTACGTACCAGCGCCATCACGGAGATCCCGGTGTGTATCGGCGGCTTCTCGCGGTCCAGCGAGCCGTTGTTGTTGGAGAGATAGGCGGCGGTGAACGTGCGCAGGTCGCCCAGCGAACGAGCCTTCTGCGCCCGGCCAGCGTTAGTCAAACGTGCAAGCGTCAACGCAAACCATTCTTGCGCTTGCGTTCGGAACGTTTCGAATCGCGAAGCCCGCGGCTCGTGACTCACGATGCGATGAGCAACGTGACGTCAAAGGCTTGCGTTCGGAACGTTGCGAATTAAGGCGCAACGAGCAAATGCAGCGTCCGATCCGAAAGTTCCGAACCGCGTAGCCCGCGGCTCGTGACTCACGATGCGATGAGCAACGTGACGTCAAAGGCTTGCGCTCGGAACGTTCCGAGTCAAGACGCGACGAGCAAATGCAACGTCCGATCCGAAAGTTCCGAACCGCGAAGCCCGCGGCTCGTGACTCACGATGCGGTGAGCAACGTAACGTCAAAGGCTTGCGCTCGGAACGTTCCGAGTCAAGACGCGACGAGCAAATGCAACGTAACCTCAAGAGTCTTGTGCTCGGAAAGTTCCGAACCGCAAAGCCCTCGGCTCGCGATGCAACGTAACTTCACACGGCAAGCCAGGCTCGCGTACGTAAAGTGACAAACTGCGAAGCTCGTGCAGCTCATGCAACGGTACCTTATCGCTATCCGAAGGCATTTCCGCGTTTCGGAGTCGAACCAAACTGCGAAGCTTGTGCAGCTCATGCAACGGTACCTTATCGCTATCCGAAGGCATTTCCGCGTTTCGGAGTCGAACCAAACTGCGAAGCTCGTGCAGCTCATGCAACGGTACCTTATCGCTATCCGAAGGCATTTCCGCGTTTCGGAGTCGAACCAAACTGCGAAGCTCGTGCAGCTCATGCAACGGTACCTTATCGCTATCCGAAGGCATTTCCGCGTTTCGGAGTCGAACCAAACTGCGAAGCTCGTGCAGCTCATGCAACGGTACCTTATCGCTAGCCGAAGGCATTTCCGCGTTTCGGAGTCGAACCAAACTGCGAAGCTCGTGCAGCTCATGCAACGGTACCTTATCGCTATCGGAAGGCATTTCCGCGTTTCGGAGTCGAACCAAAATGCGAAGCTTTCATCGGAAACTAAATAAGCAATCGAAAGCGTGTGTCTCGCTCGAGGGACGAGCATGAAACCTTCCCGCGGCCGGTCGTTGCTCTACAAACTTGGCTACCTGGACACTTGACTTTCCAAAGGAAGTCAAGCTTGTTTAAAGGTGATTTTTATCGAAAACAGCCTTGAAAGTCAAAGCTTCAGCAAATAGAAGTTGTTTCAAGTGAAGATAACAAGTAATCTAAGATAAGTACTTTATAGCTGATTCATAGCTGATTAATTGCACACTCAAAGCAATCTTAAGTGGAGCTATGACTGTGTTTTCGAGTACCTGGTACTCTAAGAATCGATTATGAGTACTTGCAAATACCAGCAAGTCTACATGCCCAAGGCAAATAAAAGTGCACACAAGACAGATGTAAGCGACTCGAGGTCTAAGTGGGAACGGCAGGAAACGCGCACGCGTCACTCACCCACGCGATGCTGGCCCCGCCTTCGCGATGCGCAAACTTCAGCTCGGAGAGCGTCGGCGGACGGCGTTCCGTCTCGAGCGACTTGCATGCGTTGCCGTCGCCGCCCTTCATCGGCATGCAAACACTCCACACTCTCGGCTAGCTGTCATGCAAACACTCGACACTCTAGGCTAGCTGTCATGCAAACACTCGACTCTCTACTCTCTAGGCTAGCCGTCAAGCAATCGGAAAGCAAGCTCTCACCGGGGTGGAGTCATCGATGACTAGACGCTAATTATTTCAAGAATGACCCTGTCCGCTCAGCACTGCTTGTCGTACCGAGATTTGGCAAAGTCACGAGTCTTAACAAAGGTAATAATAGAATTGCAAGTGTACGGTTGTGCTCTGTTTCAACATTGTGGCGGTCGTAGAAAGGTCCTTTTTAGGACCGCCACGACGTTGAAACAGAGCACAACCGTACACTCTCAATTCAACAATCTACGGCTCTGAACCACTCCGACTTTCCAAAGGTAATGATGTTGTCAAGTAATAAAAAAGTAATAACAACCTACGAGACGGCAACCAAACAAAGAATTTCAGACACTGCCCCGGTACAAACGCAGAGCAACGCGGCTAGAACCCGTGTTACGACGCGTTACAACGAACTCCGTCCTACGAGATCCCGGACGGACAAATTTGACGGCACTCACGTTTTCCGGGGTCTCCAGCTCGTCCAGGTTGGTGAGATCGCCGAAGCTGCGACGCTGCCGGACCCGACGACATTCAGTTAGTCACAAACACAGAACACAGAACACACCGCAAACACCGTCGGTCAAAGCGTGGTTAAAGGTAGAGAACCCGCAGAGTTAGTTAAGGCGTTATGGCAAGTACGATTTAAGCAGCTGGGATTCTCGCTGCGCTGTGCCACCGGTGTTTGCCGGCATTAGGCAAGGCACATAGTAATGCCAACAATCGTAGCAGCGTGGCGACACTAGCAACAGCAGTGACACCGGTGTTTGCTGGCATGAGGCAAGGCACATAGTAATGCCAACAATCATACCTTGCATTTGATGGTCGTTTAAAAATCGAAATCATGTTTAAAGCGGACAGATAGGTCCTGTAAGCCTCAAACACTGCTTTCTGTTTCCTGATGCTGATTGGATATAAGGTAAACTGATCTCACAGTTAAATTTGCTCATAAAAATCAACAAAACATCACTATAATTTACTTGAAAGGCAGAAGTGAGTGTCTACAAGCAATTGCCAATCGTTGTAATTTGCCTAACATTGTTAGGTAGGTACTTCAGTTTGCATGGGTGTGACTCTACCTCTATGTGAAGATATTGACCCCATCTCAATTAACCATGCAAGTATACTTGAATCGTGAGATTTGATGATGGTGGCAAGGAATGATCCCTACAATATCCTAGTAGTCACAATAAAAAGGCAATGAAAATAAAAGCTAATGACTATGGCAGCACTATAAATTAATAATTGCATTCAAGTCAACAGCCCAAGTGAAAGTGAACCAGCCATTAAACTCTGCTGCAGCTTGCTACCCAAAACAATGATCGATCACTAATTCGACACAGCAAAATAACTGCCACATGAGAAAAAACTCACAGTAACTACCTGGTGCAGTAAAAAGTCACTTAGCCGGTAGCAGCAGTGCTAGCCAAGACGAAACTAGACGCACTGAGCAATCAGTGTTGAAAGGAGTGGAAGCAAGCAAGGCTGAATGTGCACTGCACAGGAAGTAGTATCAACAGCCGCAATCGACAACAGGATGCCGGTTACGATTCTTGAGCAAGATTAGAACTGGGTTAGAGATGTTTGCAGCAGCAATCTTTTGATATGGCTTGTTATCCCACTTTATGCTACTAGAGTTGCTTTTTTTAAATCTTGATGTGCTTCTATGAGCATTTTAAAACGTCACTTTTTGCATGAGGAATTTGTCATAGAGTGTGGTCCCTGGTCTGTGACTGTGTGAGGAGTAACAGGCCAATGGGCTTGTGTTTTGATATATGAAAGATTTATAGCTGATAAAAACCATGAGGATGTATAAATTAAGTTGAAGTTCAGCACTTTATGTTGACAGGTGGTCACGTTTTTGCTGAAGGGAGTGATTATGCCAATTTACAACTGCAACATCTTTGCTAGCACTTTTTCTGTGATCTAGTCAATATTAATTGGCACCGATAACAGAGTTGTAGCAGTGAAAATTTATATTTTATGACATGCCCTTTTAAAAGCAGTAATAATGGTCTTTGAGGATTAAGTTTATAGCCAATTTTTCACTAATTTAAATTAGGAAATGCTAAGAAACTTCATTTTATTTGTAACTACTTTCAGCTCTACATCAAAGAAAATTCTAAAGGCTACAAATTCGACCAAGTTTTGCAATTTACAAACTCAAGCAACAGTTATTTTTTCTAATAGAGTTAGAAGAAAAATATCTTTTCCGAAATTGTTTCATACCTGGGGTCAGACGGGGATCTTTTGCCAGGCGCTAATAGGCTAAGCATTACCAATTACGCAGCGCAGACAACCGCCTTTTGAGTGTATTAAGATTATTTGAGTTGTTGGGCTCCATGGAGATAGAAACAGGAGTGTGAATGAACATAGAAGCCGGTGAATCTAGTGACGCTATGCTGCAATCACACGCCAACAACTCGACTAACCCCGATTATAACGTGGCTCCATGGAGATAGAAACAGAACTATGAATGAACATAGAAGTCGGTGAATCTAGTGACGCTATGCTGCAATCACACCCCAACAACTCGACTAACCCCGATTATAACGTGGCTCCATGGAGATAGAAACAGGACTATGAATGAACATAGAAGGCGGTGAATCTAGTGACGCTATGCTGCAATCACACGCCAACAACTCGACTAACCCCGATTATAACGTGGCTCCATGGAGATAGAAACAGGACTATGAATGAACATAGAAGGTGGTGAATCTAGTGACGCTATGCTGCAATCACACGCCAACAACTCGACTAACCCCGATTATAACGTGGCTCCATGGAGATAGAAACAGGAGTGTGAATGAACATAGAAGCCGGTGAATCTAGTGACGCTATGCTGCAATCACACACCAACAACTCGACTAACCCCGATTATAACGTGGCTCCATGGAGATAGAAACAGGACTATGAATGAACATAGAAGGCGGTGAATCTAGTGACGCTATGCTGCAATCACACGCCAACAACTCGACTAACCCCGATTATAACGTGGCTCCATGGAGATAGAAACAGAACTATGGATGAACATAGAAGTCGGTGAATCTAGTGACGCTATGCTGCAATCACACGCCAACAACTCGACTAACCCCGATTATAACGTGGCTCCATGGAGATAGAAACAGGACTATGAATGAACATAGAAGTCGGTGAATCTAGTGACGCTATGCTGCAATCACACGCCAACAACTCGACTAACACCGATTATAACGTGGCTCCATGGAGATAGAAACAGAACTATGAATGAACATAGAAGCCGGTGAATCTAGTGACGCTATGCTGCAATCACACGCCAACAACTCGACTAACCCCGATTATAACGTGGCTCCTTGGAGATAGAAACAGGACTATGAATGAACATAGAAGTCGGTGAATCTAGTGACGCTATGCTGCAATCACACGCCAACAACTCGACTAACCCCGATTATAACGTGGCTCCATGGAGATAGAAACAGGACTATGAATGAACATAGAAGGTGGTGAATCTAGTGACGCTATGCTGCAATCACACGCCAACAACTCGTCTAACCCCGATTATAACGTGGCTCCATGGAGATAGAAACAGGACTATGAATGAACATAGAAGCCGGTGAATCTAGTGACGCTATGCTGCAATCACACGCCAACAACTCGACCAACCCCGATTATAACGTTGGCTACGCTTGTATTAGCGTGTTTCCAACACCCATGCAAAATGAAGTCCTTGTGACTCGAAAGATCAATCGCTCAAGACAATCTCACCAATTCCTTTGATCCGATAATAATCGACAGTGAACCCAAGCAACAATCCCAAAGTCAAAAGGCAGGCATGCGCCAGGAATGCAGGAACACAAAGGTCGGCGTTAATTTTGGCAAGCGTTTCAACGACGCCACATCGCAACGATCGTACCTTGAAACGTCGACGCCAGTTGTTCGATCCGCCACGGATCCGGATCGATACGTGCTATGTACCGCCTTTTGGTTACTGCTCTAATATCTCTACCACTTCAATACCTCAGCCGTGCGATTCTGTTCATTTCTTCAGGCGAGATGAGATTAGAGTGTTAATTTGTTCCATTCGAAACACTGACAAGAGTTCACATTTCATCTCACCTTAATTTACAGAGTTGCACTGTTAGAGGAACCTTATTAGATTGCAATGTCACCCTCAGCCAACTTTAAGGACCCAAAATACATTATTTGCTAAGAGCAACTTCCAAAACACCGCACCGCCACCACATCGCCTACGAATCTTTACCGAAACCCAACACCCAGACACTTCGGCAACGTGCTGCAAGCTCCGCCCCTTGCCAAGCCCCTCCCCCAACCGCCGACTCACCAACTGCATGATGGACACGCCGGTGCGCGGACGCTCCCGCCGGCCGCCGCTGCCGCCGCCCGAGAAGCTCTTCTCCGCCTCCGCCCGGTAAGAGTGTGTCTGCATGCAACACGCGGGCATGCACTCGACTGCGTTCCGTACACTTATTCCACTCAGTCAAGAATCCATCGAAATAACGTCATGATACCCACTCGCTAAACCCTGGTAGAGCGATTCGGGTTGTGATTTCCCTGTCTTCCTTTGTTATTTAGCAGAGATGATTAATATTTTTTCCAAACTGGTAGCACGTCCAGTGGGTTTCTGACGTCATTTTGCTCTGAGTGGAATAGGTGTATTGCACTCGACCGTGCTTGACTGCCTTTGATCGCGACGCAGCAAGCACTAACTTCGCTGTTTCGCCGCACGGACAGCGCTCGTTTTCAGACACGACCGGATCGCAAGCAGCTCGTCTCACGCCGTCTAATTAATCGTTGTGACACTTCATTCGAATTCAAATATTTATATCGAAACGTAGAGTCGGTGTCCAATTCGCCACCCGATACAAGAGTTCAAACGAAAATGAAGTGTAAAAGCGATTGCATGCGCCGGCGGTGAAATGGGACTCGAGATCTGGCGTCGGGAGACGACGCTGATCCGGTCGGCAAACAGTTCTACAACAACTTGCTACGGCCGGGGAAATCGGGGCTCTTTTTTTTTACGATATAAATTCAAGCAAGACACAAAATGTCAATGCATTCTAAGCTTCAAAGCTGCTAGCATCTACTGGTTCTAGGACATACATACTTCTAAGAGAATAGCAAAACTACTTAACAGGCATGAACATGCTCAATGAACAAGATTATTTGTGACACACAGGATACAAATAAAACATAAATGCAAGTCAGTTATGTAAATCTAAAATAATTTCCATTCAAAGTTGCAAAGTCCATTTAGCTCGGCTGTCAGAGCAGCAGCCGCGATGGCTGGAGACCGAGATTCGACGCTTTTGGATTGAAACTAATTAGTCCCACCAGCACAGGCTGGCTTTTGGAAGGTTCAAGACAACGAAACTCACCAGTTCTTTGACGGAGACGTTGGAGAGGTGGCTGGCGTCTTCTAGCAAAACCTCGTTGGGAGTGGAGGCGGTGGAACCGAAGTTCGAGTCCTGAGCGGCGATCCAACGGACACACGAACACGCAAACACACAACGTTAGTTTCACACCGTGCGGGGGAGTTAGTAACTTTTACGGTTATAATGACGTTATCGGGTCTAAATGGATAAATCTCTGTTCTAGCAAATGTTACAATGGCAAAATCAGAGTTAGAGTCACAAAGTCAGAGAAAGATTGTTATTTTTTAGTGGAAATAGTCATCAAAACTCCATTTGTTGCTAGACAGAGTTGTGATGACAGGTGAGCTAGGTAATCACTTGCTATTATTACAGGTTTGACAGGTTATTCTTTGTTTTTGACATTGAAATTTTTTTGCAATGGATCATGTAATAGATAAACTTCTATACTCTCAGTGTAAACCATCAGACTTGCATGATATTAATTAATTAGTCTACAATTTCATGACATTAAAATCAAATACATCTTCACCATGGATTTGTGATGCAACTTTTGCTGTCAAACATAAGTAAAGTCAAATTACAATAAAGTTAATAAATATTTAAAAAAAATTCAATTAACTTTGTTAGAAAACCTTTTTAAAAAGCTTTATTTTTCACAAATCTTTCCGTTAAAATTGATGTCATTAAAATATTGACTTGTTTAATTAAACTTAGCTCATATTGGAAGCGGCAATTTGTGAATTATAATCTGGCATCATCCATCCGAATAGCCACAAGTAAAACAAAGGATAACTATGCGCAGAACAATGCTGGGTCAACCGGACCAATCTCCGTCTTAATTACACCCGTTGCATTGCACGACGAAGAGGCCGGCACAATGCCGCCAACACATCAAAGTGCAATCGAATCGTAATCGCTTCTCGATTAAATCGCTCGAGAGACAATTGCTCTGTGCACGCCTTGATCAATTCAATTGGCAACCGACCAAAGTTTACGAGTTTGTCCATTGATTGAGACAACTGACCAATCAGTCAGCTAAGTTGATTCAGATCATGCTGCAATTGTTCGTTGCATGTAGAGCAGAAATATATTATTACAAACAAAATATCCATTTCAAAGTTGTATCGGTCACCTTGCCGGGGTAAACATAACCAAGTTGTTGGGATTCGTGTAGTTCGATTGAATTTCCACGCAGCATAATTGGTAGGTCTTTCACAAGGTGAAAGATTCAGGTTACGAATAAAATTCGTTGATAAATATAAATATCCAGTGTGCTTGCAAAGAATAATTGCAGTTTGTTTCGAACAAACTCAAATCCGTCAGCTGTTGTCTGTTGTCCCGTCCAATAAACGACAGACCCGAAACAATTTACAACCGGCACATGACCGAACAATCTCGGATAATTACAAGCGACCAATTAGGGTGTTGAGGCCTTGTCCCGGCTATCACAATATGCCCCAGTAGCAATCACTTTTTCTAAATAATTACCACTACCATATTCGGTATCAGTAAATTGCCAGTTAATAGTTTTAAGGACACGAAAAAAACTTTACGAACAATTTTATGAACGAGAATGTTTTAAATTACACACCGCGGTACGGGTGACCCCAAAAAGCAGCTTCATTCGAAATTGCCAAATCATAGCTACATTCAAACGTAAATTCCTCGTTGAAACTCGCCATTGAAAATAATTACTACATTACTAAGTGTTAAATTGCTACAAGTCAATTAGATTTTTTAAGCATGCCGTCAGTAAAAAGGTGACTAGTGCTTATTAGTTGATATTCAAGCAAGTCACACGTTCTTTCCAACCTTGTTCTTCGAATCTTGGTCATCTCCAGCCAACAAAACCCACCTCCACTAGCATTTCAACGCGGCAAGAGCCGTTCCGATTAACACGCGATTAACGTCAATTCGCACCTGCCAATTAACAACCTGTACCTGACCTGTGGTGGCATCATAACGGTTAAGCAACGTCGTGCCTTCTGACGGATGGGTGACCGATTATGTGTGCTTACCTTATAAGAAACCTATTTATAAGTTAGGTTTATTGGGTGCTAGGTATGCATAGCTGAAATATTTACAGCTCAGTATAACAGACAGTATTTCATCGACTATTGCTGTGATGCAAATCCATACATTTCTGACACAACCTCGCAATATTCGAGTGCAAAATACAGGTACTGGTTTTATTGACAACAAGGGATTACCTAGTCATCAACATTTTGCAAACTTAGATCAAAGGAAGAATATGCCATTTCACTAGAGCAAAGAATGACGTCAGATACACGCTAGAAGATAAGTGGCGATTCAAATTTCCCTGCCTTCCTTGGTTAAATAAGCAGAGCCAAAATGGAATACATGACTCGTTATAAAAGAAAAAAAAATACGATTATATCGGTTATGACTGCGTTTTTAAACATGTTAAAAAGTGTGTCAACGTTATAAATCTGGAAAATTGAGTCATGAATCCGACTTTTGAGTAGTCACGTCTGAAATTCCGGATACTCCGTTTTAAAAGTACGCTACAACCACAGACCACAGCGGTATCCGACAACAGACCGCCGAAATCAACTTTCAAAAGAAAATCGGCGAAAAAACCATCAACAATCTGGGATTGGAAACGCGCGACGTTAAAATCGCCGGCGTCCGAACCCCGCTTCGCGTCCACTCACCACCGAGATGTTCTCCTTCTCCTCCTTCTTCGTCTTCTTCGTGCGCTTCGTCTTCGTCTCGCCGCCGTCGCTCTTCTTCTTCTTCTTCTTGTCCTCGTTCACCGAGTTGTCCTGAAAGAACGCCGAGTAAGACGGACGCCGTTTGTTTCGTTCGATCTGACGCCCGCTCGGTCTCGCAAGCTACGATTACGCCGGCGTTGCAACCTTTACGGCGAGACACGCGATATTCTCTTAGGGTCGCGGCTTGTGAACCAAGCTATTGCCCTACAGCTATAAGCACTCGCAATAAAGAAAACTAACGTGCTAAAAAGTAGGAACAGACACGAGTCTTAAGTAAGTAATATCGCAATAAAGAATATTTCAACGATAAATTACTGCTTCTATCAACTTTCCTCAAAACGCTCTTAGGCAAGATTGCATAAGCAACGACATACAGAAATTTAATTTAAGCAAGCGAGTTCGCTAAATCAATTAGACCATCGATCGGAAATCAATCCTTTGCGAGCACCGAGCGGGCACAATCAAATCAACGTAGGCTAAGTGCTTCGTTAAACAAATTAGCAATCACAAACGTCTACAAGCGTCTACGTTAGTCACAAACTAGCGGCGAACATCTCGCCAGGCCGTGGAACGCAGGAAACTCTCTCCGTAATCGGGGGACAGGGGGTCCCCCCCTGGGGGTGGCGAACCTGACAGACCGGGGTGAAGTCGATGTAAACAAGTGAAGTAATCGTCCGGAAAAGATACGCTTTTATAAGTGTGAATTTAATCCTAAAAGTACTGGTTGCATGTACAGTGGACAATGATTATTAGAAGTGGACAATCAATTCTGTGGTCTAAATTCTATGGTCATTCATAGTCTTGAATCTATCTCCGTGGAGCCCAACAACTCAAATAAACTTAATATCAATTCTAAAGTTAGTTGTCCGTGTAGCGTAATGGATAAGTGCAGTGCCCCGGACAGGCAAAGACCCGGTTTCGAATACCGGCACGGATGAAAATTTTGGAATTGATATTTCGTTTCTAATAATCATTTTCTACCGTACATGCAACAATTATTTGCATTCAGGATTAAATTCACAATGACTATGTCCATCTTGTCCATCTTAACAATCATTTTAGGACTCAATTATATGTCAAATATCAGTAGACACTTGAGATTATTTCATCGTTAGGTTAAGAACCCCACGATGAAATAATCTCAAGGCAACGCGCCTAGAGGGTTCCGACGATTCTATTGCAAGCTCAACAATTCTATATCAGGAGAGTTTCCTGCGTTCTACGGCCTGGCGAGATGTCTGCTTGCGGTGCCACCTCTGTTAGAAGAGGGGTTGCGGCAAAGAGTTGTTGGACTTTCACGGCGGCGGGCGTTGCTGTTGTACGTTTCGTGCCGCTTCCGTCCACTTTGGGTTCGATGAGCGTGTTTTCCCGGGATTCCTGATCGTGACTTGTTTTATAATCATGACTATGAGATCGGGGTGTACGAATCTTGCAAGCAATATGTGAATTTACAAGTTAAATAGGGGATATTAACTTTAGAATAGATCTTTATTTATTTTTGTTGCGAGGATTGTTCCATTAAACAATGCAAGTAGAAGATAGCAATAAAATGATAGAGCAAAACGAAAATTTTTTGATTACAAAATAACAATTTGAGATGAATTTGGTTCGATCTATTCAGGAAATCCTTGTAAATTCTATGTGTAGCTACTGTAATTTGCAATTTTAAGCAATTCCCGCGGTTGAAATCTTGACCTAAGTAATACAAAGTAAAACTAGGATATTCAATCATTTTGACCGGATAGGTCTAGAGTTCCGACGTTTCCCAAAGCTGTTCTCAGATATGCCTCGCGACAACCCAGCTAATCGTGATCAAGAACCCCGGCACCTGGTCAAAGCAACGCCCGCCCCCGCTGTTGCCCGCACCGCACACTACGCCGCGCGGATGGCACACACTCACGCTACTGCGTTCATGCTCTGGACTCGACGGCGCGTCCGATCCCTCGCAGTCGACCACGACCAGCGGACACGGCCCGTCCGCCGCCGCAAACCCGTTCGTGCGCCCGCCGTTCACGGTCGCCGAGTCACACAGGTTACGGTTGTTAGCGGCACTCTCGGCTACGCGGTTAGTCTCAAACGACGAGTAGTTAGTGTCAAACGGGGGCCGACGTCCGAGGGGGGGGGCGGGATCGTCGGCGACGGGGGAATCGCGCGGCGCGAACAGCTCGGCTTCCGCGTCGTCGGCGGCGAAGAGCGGGCCGTCGGACTCGGAGAGCGGCGGCGTCACTTCGAACGCGGCGCTGCGCTTCTCGGACAGCGACGCGCTGGGGTCGGAAGCCGGGCTGCCGAGGTCGGAGTCCGCTTCTCCGCCGCCGCCGACGTCGACGTCCACTTCGAGGTCGGCGAACGCCGGCGACGGCGACGACGACGGGCTCGCGATCTCGAGCGGCGGGCTCGTCGCTTCGAATGACGGCCCGCTGATTTCGATCGCCGGGCTGCGGCTTCCCGCCACGGGGCTTCGGACTTCGACGGTTGGGCTTTGGATTTCGACGATTGGGCTTTGGATTTCGATGATTGGGCTGAGGATTTCGGCAAGGGGACTCTGGATTTCGACGATTGGGCTCTGCATTTCGACAATTGGGCTCTGGATTTCGACGATCGGGCTCTGGATTTCAAGGATCGGGCTCTGGATTTCAAGGATCGGGCTCTGGATTTCAAGGATCGGGCTCTGGATTTCAAGGATCGGGCTCTGGATTTCAAGGATCGGGCTCTGGATTTCAGCAATCGGGCTCTGCATTTCTACAATTGGGCTCTGCATTTCTACAATTGGGCTCTGGATTTCGACGCCTGGACTCTGCATTTCGACGACCGGGCTCTGGATTTCGAGCGCAGACCCGCCCAACACTGACGGCGCCTCGCCCGACGGACTGTCCACCTCCAACCCGGCGATCGTCGCAAACGGATCGAACGCCGCCGGCTTCGACGACGCCTCCTCGCTGCTGACCGCCTCGGGCGAGCTTAGGAAGTCGTCGCCGTTGCTCTGCGCCTGGTAGAACGTGTTGTAGAACGCCACGTCAGCCGGCGTCAACTCAGCCTGCTGCTCGGCCAGGATGAACAGCGTGTTGACGTCTCCCTTCGCCGCCGCCGCCGCCGTCGCCAGCGCGGCCGAGGTCTCCACCGACGGCGACGACGACGACAGCGTGTTCACCGGCGAGTCCAGGTCCTGGCTCGTGTCGTCGAGCAACGTCTCCGTCTGCACGACGTCCAGCGAGTCGAGCGTCTCAGTCTGGCTGCCGGCGACGTCCAAGGAGTCCAGCGTGACGTCGCGCAGCGAGTCCAGGATGTCCTCGTAGACCTGCGAGTCGATTGCAGCCGATCGGGGGTCGGGGACGGCGAATTCCGTCGAATCCAGCGCGATACGGGCAGAGCGTTGCGGGGAATCCAAGGAGCTAGCTGGGAAGCAATCTGGGACGCTGAATTCTGACGAATCCAGGGCAACGCGATCGGAATGTTGCAGGGAATCGGACGAGGAGTCCACGCTCGCTGGGTGAGGATCGGGGACGACGAATTCCGTCGAATCGAGCGCGATACGGGCGGAGCGTCGCGGCGAATCAGACGTCGAGTCTTCCTCGTCGTCGGGCACTTGCAGGTCGAGCAGGTCGAGCTTGATGGGCACGGGCGCGTCGGCGACGACCTCGTCGACGGCGTCGTCCTCCTCGATGGTGTCGGTGGAGACGCGCAGCGCCAGCTCAGAGTCGATCAGGTCTTGGAGGCTGACGGCGTCTTCGTGGAAGCTCAGCTCGACGAACGAGTCGCTGGAGGTGCTGGAGTCGTCGCGAGACCGGAGCGGGGAGGTGGCGACGGCCACGGCGGGGTCGGTACTTACGACGGGGGGTGGCTGCTGCTTGGCGGCGGCGGTGGCGGCGTCGGACATGGCGGAGCTGTGGACAGGGACGAGCCGTTAGACGCGTGGTGGTGGTTGCCGGTGTTTAACGATGCGCTGTTTTTGATAACGGGCACCGTGGCGCTGGTCTATAATGAAAGGGTGATGATGAACCTAACCTATGGCTAGAAGGGAGGAGGGGAAACCCGGTGATTCATTGATTGATTGCCGGTGTTTAACGACGCACTGTTTTGACAACAGGCCCCGTGACGCTGGTCTAACGGTGTCGGCGAATGAAAGAGTTTAAAATCTGGTCACAAGCCCGGCAAGTGAAGCTGTGAAGATAGGGTTGAGATTGGAAACGTCCAGTCTCGACATCGTGACGCGGATACATAACATTTCTAGCTCTCTGTACGGCCGATGCCAACGGAGGCTATTTCGGGCGTCGGCGTCGCATTCCAAAGCTCGGCGCTTCCTCGTGCTAAGTGCACGCCGGGGGGGGGGGGGGGGGGGGGGCAGCGGGCGACGCCGGGTTCACAGTTCTCCGCAAGCGTCAATTATTTGACTTCCGAATTCTTGAAATTAAAGTAGATGTAATAAATACTATCTTCCGACTCGTGTCTCTTCCTAATCTTCTAGTAAATGAAGTGTGCAAAACCGAATGGCGAAGTGTGCTTGGGGTTGAACGCCGGTGGGGAAGTCACGTTTTGCACGCGAAAATTTCAGATCGATATCTCACATGGGGCTTGCTGACGTTTAATCACGTTTACGGCCGTAACTCTTAAAGTATGGCAGCACTAATTGCGGGGTTTACGGCACTAATTAGCACTAATTCAGCACAAACTTCCATGAAAATTTCAGATCGATAGGTCACATGGGGCTTGCTAGCGTGAAGTTGGCAAGCCCCACAGACAACCCCTTGTGGCTTCCCCAATTTTGCAGCACTAATTCCCGGGTTTGCGGCACTAATTAGCACTAATTCAGCACTAACTCCTCAAGTTAAAAAAAATTTAAAATTCGAAAGTGGGCTTGCCAACTTCACGCACACGCGTTGCTGCTATTTCCGACTGGCAAGATGTGTACAGAGAGGCGATCACTTCAGGACACTTTGCATTTTCTGTTTATTTGACTTAGTTTGTGATCGCTGCCAGCTGTGCTGGGATTTGCTCAGCTCATGCTTTGAAATTTTTGCAAGTTTGCAATTAGGCGGCGATCTAAAAGTGTGGACGCCTCCGCGATTCGACCCGTCAACGGCGTCGGCGTCGGGAGCAACGGTTCTCCATTCGTTCAACGACTCGGCGGATTTTTGCCAAAAAATCGCGGCAAAAATACGGACTTCGAACGTCATGGAAGTTCCCTTGATGTCAAATCCTCATGCGCAGAACTTCATTAATCTACCTGCAGCTATTATTATGATATTTGCGCGGACGGTGATCAAAATAATTTTTCCATAAATAAAATCCACGATTGTTGGCATTACTATGTGCCTTGCCTAATGCCAGCAAACACCGGTGTCACTGCTGTTGCTAGTGTTGCTACGCTGCTACGATTGTTGGCATTACTGTGTGCCTTGCCTAATGCCAGCAAACACCGGTGTCACTGCTGTTGCTAGTGTTGGTACGCTGCTACGATTGTTGGCATTACTATGTGCCTTGCCTAATGCCAGCAAACACCGGTGTCACTGCTGTTGCTAGTGTTGCCACGCTGCTACGATTGTTGGCATTACTGTGTGCCTTGCCTAATGCCAGCAAACACCGGTGTCACTGCTGTTGCTAGTGTTGCCACGCTGCTACGATTGTTGGCATTACTATGTGCCTTGCCTAATGCCAGCAAACACCGGTGTCACTGCTGTTGCTAGTGTTGCCACGCTGCTACGATTGTTGGCATTACTGTGTGCCTTGCCTAATGCCAGCAAACACCGGTGTCACTGCTGTTGCTAGTGTTGGTACGCTGCTACGATTGTTGGCATTACTATGTGCCTTGCCTAATGCCAGCAAACACCGGTGTCACTGCTGTTGCTAGTGTTGCCACGCTGCTACGATTGTTGGCATTACTGTGTGCCTTGCCTAATGCCAGCAAACACCGGTGTCACTGCTGTTGCTAGTGTTGCCACGCTGCTACGATTGTTGGCATTACTATGTGCCTTGCCTAATGCCAGCAAACACCGGTGTCACTGCTGTTGCTAGTGTTGCCACGCTGCTACGATTGTTGGCATTACTGTGTGCCTTGCCTAATGCCAGCAAACACCGGTGTCACTGCTGTTGCTAGTGTTGCTACGCTGCTACGATTGTTGGCATTACTATGTGCCTTGCCTAATGCCAGCAAACACCGGTGTCGCTGCTGTTGCTAGTGTCGCCACGCTGCTACGATTGTTGGCATTACTATGTGCCTTGCCTAATGCCAGCAAACACCGGTGTCACTGCTGTTGCTAGTGTTGCCACGCTGCTACGATTGTTGGCATTACTGTGTGCCTTGCCTAATGCCAGCAAACACCGGTGTCACTGCTGTTGCTAGTGTTGCTACGCTGCTACGATTGTTGGCATTACTATGTGCCTTGCCTAATGCCAGCAAACACCGGTGTCGCTGCTGTTGCTAGTGTCGCCACGCTGCTACGATTGTTGGCATTACTATGTGCCTTGCCTAATGCCAGCAAACACCGGTGTCGCTGCTGTTGCTAGTGTCGCCACGCTGCTACGATTGTTGGCATTACTATGTGCCTTGCCTAATGCCAGCAAACACCGGTGTCACTGCTGTTGCTAGTGTTGCCACGCTGCTACGATTGTTGGAATTACTATGTGCCTTGCCTAATGCCAGCAAACACCGGTGTCGCTGCTGTTGCTAGTGTCGCCACGCTGCTACGATTGTTGGCATTACTATGTGCCTTGCCTAATGCCAGCAAAGACCGGTGTCACTGCTGTTGCTAGTGTCGCCACGCTGCTACGATTGTTGGCATTACTATGTGCCTTGCCTAATGCCAGCAAACACCGGTGTCACTGCTGCTAGCGTAGCCACGCGGAGGTATCAGCCGACTTCAGATACAACAGTCCCAGATATAAACACGGGGCAGCCTCTCAACTCTGTACCCCTTCACTAATTGCGTCATCGCGCGAGACACAAAAACCCCCGCGGGGGTGCGGGCGGTGGGGAAGTGCAGGGGGGGGGGTGGACACCGGATCCTTCTCGTCGAGACGTCACGAATCGTCAGGGTAGGGGTGGGGGTCGGGGGGGGGGGGGCTCAGCGCTGGCTTCAACAGGTGCAGTCCACATGTCAGATCTCTCCTATCAGCGTCGCCCTGATAAGCCGGCTCCACGATGATACAGCCAGCCGAAATAGAGACAGTGGCGTAAGGGCGGTGTGCAGATTATACTGGACCATGAATGGGCCGGGGTTTCAACCTCTCGTTTTGCCACGCTGCTACGATTGTTGGCATTTCTATGTGCCTTGCCTAATGCCAGCAAACACCGGTGTCACTGCTGTTGCTAGTGTTGCCACGCTGCTACGATTGTTGGCATTACTATGTGCCTTGCCTAATGCCAGCAAACACCGGTGTCACTGCTGTTGCTAGTGTCGCCACGCTGCTAAGATTTTTGGCATTACTATGTGCCTTGCCTAATGCCAGCAAACACCGGTGTCACTGCTGTTGCTAGTGTTGCTACGCTGCTACGATTGTTGGCATTACTATGTGCCTTGCCTAATGCCAGCAAACACCGGTGTCACTGCTGTTGCTAGTGTTGCTACACTGCTACGATTGTTGGCATTACTATGTGCCTTGCCTAATGCCAGCAAACACCGGTGTCACTGCTGTTGCTAGTGTTGCTACGCTGCTACGATTGTTGGCATTACTATGTGCCTTGCCTAATGCCAGCAAACACCGGTGTCACTGCTGTTGCTAGTGTTGCCACGCTGCTACGATTGTTGGCATTACTATGTGCCTTGCCTAATGCCAGCAAACACCGGTGTCACTGCTGTTGCTAGTGTCGCCACGCTGCTAAGATTTTTGGCATTACTATGTGCCTTGCCTAATGCCAGCAAACACCGGTGTCTCTGCTGTTGCTAGTGTTGCTACGCTGCTACGATTGTTGGCATTACTATGTTCCTTGCCTAATGCCAGCAAACACCGGTGTCACTGCTGTTGCTAGTGTTGCTACACTGCTACGATTGTTGGCATTACTATGTGCCTTGCCTAATGCCAGCAAACACCGGTGTCACTGCTGTTGCTAGTGTTGCTACACTGCTACGATTTTTGGCATTACTATGTGCCTTGCCTTATGCCAGCAAACACCGGTGTCGCTGCTGTTGCTAGTGTTGCTACGCTGCTACGATTGTTGGCATTACTATGTGCCTTGCCTAATGCCAGCAAACACCGGTGTCACTGCTGTTGCTAGTGTTGCCACGCTGCTACGATTGTTGGCATTATATACTATGTGTCACAGCCAGTCTATAAGTGACTATCAACAGTCTAGGAGTTCTTGGATAGTACCGAGGGTGGCCGCCACTGATGGGAGCTTGGATATCGAACGCACTGCGGTGCAACTTGCACTTGGCCGAGATAAGCATTCTGGGAACCGACGCATCACAAGGTAGGAGGGGACAGGGAGTGACAGGTTGGTTTCGCATCACTTCGGGTGCAGTTAATGTATTTAAGTGTATTTATATATTTTTTATCACTGATCTCTTTTACCACGGAGAGCTCTTCGTAAAGTGAGACTTTTATGTCATTTTGAGACACTGTGGAACACCTCCTGCTCCAAATTTCCATGAAATTTCCAAGTCAAAAATGTAAATTTGGTTAAGAAACGATTTTAATAATTGTAGGAATATTTTTAGTTAATATTTCTTGGTATTTCAGTATGAAAAGATGAGATAATTGTGAATATAGAGGAGGGCTTAAGGAATTTCGACTATAGAAATACGCTGAATACTGTTATAGGCTGGATAATTCAGCCAATAAATAAATATAAATAATGACAGTTAGAAATAAGGATAAGGGTCAATCGGTGACTGCAAATTTATCTGGCATCGTGTTGATAATCGTATTGACGATACAAGCGCCGAGCGGACAATGAGACGAACGAGATGTCGTGTTGATAATCGTATTGACGATACAAGCGCCGAGCGGACAATGAGACGAACGAGATGTCGTGTTGATAATCGTATTGACGATACAAGCGCCGAGCGGACAATGAGACGAACGAGATGTCGTGTTGATAATCGTATTGACGATACAAGCGCCGAGCGGACAATGAGACGAACGAGATGTCGTGTTGATAATCGTATTGACGATACAAGCGCCGAGCGGACAATGAGACGAACGAGATGTCGTGTTGATAATCGTATTGACGATACAAGCGCCGAGCGGACAATGAGACGAACGAGATGTCGTGTTGATAATCGTATTGACGATACAAGCGCCGAGCGGACAATGAGACGAACGAGATGTCGTGTTGATAATCGTATTGACGATACAAGCGCCGAGCGGACAATGAGACGAACGAGATGTCGTGTTGATAATCGTATTGACGATACAAGCGCCGAGCGGACAATGAGACGAACGAGATGTCGTGTTGATAATCGTATTGACGATACAAGCGCAGAGCGGACAATGAGACGAACGAGATGTCGTGTTGATAATCGTATTGACGATACAAGCGCCGAGCGGACAATGAGACGAACGAGATGTCGTGTTGATAATCGTATTGACGATACAAGCGCCGAGCGGACAATGAGACGAACGAGATGTCGTGTTGATAATCGTATTGACGATACAAGCGCCGAGCGGACAATGAGACGAACGAGATGTCGTGTTGATAATCGTATTGACGATACAAGCGCTGAGCGGACAATGAGACGAACGAGATGTCGTGTTGATAATCGTATTGACGATACAAGCGCTGAGCGGACAATGAGACGAACGAGATGTCGTGTTGATAATCGTATTGACGATACAAGCGCCGAGCGGACAATGAGACGAACGAGATGTCGTGTTGATAATCGTATTGACGATACAAGCGCCGAGCGGACAATGAGACGAACGAGATGTCGTGTTGATAATCGTATTGACGATACAAGCGCTGAGCGGACAATGAGACGAACGAGATGTCGTGTTGATAATCGTATTGACGATACAAGCGCTGAGCGGACAATGAGACGAACGAGATGTCGTGTTGATAATCGTATTGACGATACAAGCGCCGAGCGGACAATGAGACGAACGAGATGTCGTGTTGATAATCGTATTGACGATACAAGCGCTGAGCGGACAATGAGACGAACGAGATGTCGTGTTGATAATCGTATTGACGATACAAGCGCTGAGCGGACAATGAGACGAACGAGATGTCGTGTTGATAATCGTATTGACGATACAAGCGCCGAGCGGACAATGAGACGAACGAGATGTCGTGTTGATAATCGTATTGACGATACAAGCGCTGAGCGGACAATGAGACGAATGAGATAGACTCTCGTGCAGCTTGCTTTACAAAATAGTTCACATCTTCGATGTTTAGCCGTGCTTAGGTTGCAGTGTACTTAGAGTGCAGGAGCAAACACTGCACTCAACACTCAACGGGAAAAGCTTGCAGCGGTTTATTTGACTTTGAGGTGCGTTTCAGGGTTTGTCCGTTTGTATTTACCGTCGCGACATATTTGATACCGTGACATTGGAAGTATTACACCTTTATTGGCTATATTTTGCTATTTTACTTTCAAAGTTTTTTTTAGAAAAAATGTTAAAATATCTTTCTAAAGTGATAAGTTCAGAGTGAGATATCATAAAGACAGCTTCGAAGGAACAGGCAAATAGCGCGAACAGGTTTTGATCGAAGAGATGACAAGTACAAAAAGGGGCGAAATTCGTAAAAGCAACCCAGAAACATGTTTCTGAAAGATGTGATGCGTCAAGCCTGCAGCATCTGACAGACAGCCGATGCAAGCGAATTGATCGAAATCGATCCAAGCATCAAGGTCCATGTACGAGCCGACGCAGAAGTATAGATGGTCGATTACAAAATTATTTTATCCGCACCAGGAGTCGAACTTATTGACAAAAACTTTGCTCGGGTAAAGCATAATCAAATGAAGACACGGACTTGCATCCTAAATTTGCAAGAAGATGCACAAGAGTTGTTGGCATCTAATTGATAATTGCACGCTGGTTCGATTGTTATAAATTGTCAAATAACAGGTATCATCGAGGGTCACGGAAAACTTGTTTCGCTGAAAGTGATGTGGTTCTGTTCAAGCAAACGTGAAACTCTCAGCCTGTCCCCTAAATTAACTTCTCCCTGTGTGTGGCCAGAGGGTGTGAGACTTTCAGACCCTCAAAACTAATTTCTGTTCAGAACACAGTCTCCTCTCACCACAAACCGTTTGCATGCGTGGACGACCCGGAGGGAGGCTGTGTAGTGGAGCTCAAACCAGGTGGAACGTCAGCCCCTTCTCCAACCCTTCTATACCGACCCTGTCTCGGTTGGTAACCAGACGCCAGCAAACACCGGTGTCACTGCTGTTGCTAGTGTTGCTACGCTGCTACGATTGTTGGCATTACTATGTGCCTTGCCTAATGCCAGCAAACACCGGTGTCTCTGCTGTTGCTAGTGTTGCCACGCTGCTACGATTGTTGGCATTACTATGTGCCTTGCCTAATGCCAGCAAACACCGGTGTCACTGCTGTTGCTATGTAATGCTACGCTGCTACGATTGTTGGCATTACTATGTGCCTTGCCTAATGCCAGCAAACACCGGTGTCACTGCTGTTGCTAGTGTTGCCACGCTGCTACGATTGTTGGCATTACTATGTGCCTTGCCTAATGCCAGCAAACACCGGTGTCACTGCTGTTGCTATGTAATGCTACGCTGCTACGATTGTTGGCATTACTATGTGCCTTGCCTCCGGCGTCACTGCTGTTGCTAGTGTTGCTACGCTGCTACGATTGTTGGGATTACTATGTGCCTTGCCTCTTGCCAGCAAACACCGGTGTCACTGCTGTTGCTATGTAATGCTACGCTGCTACGATTGCAGGACTTTCAATGCCAATGATTTCAGCTTTAGTAGCACCTAAAAAAGTACAATTAAACGCACGTTGCTTTGTAAAGGTACTGATCCTGTCAACAGGTGACCCCCTGACCCCTCCCGACCCTGCCAGCTGGCGATGCTGCACAGATCGGTCCACGGGAGACAGCATGACCGATTCATGATCTCAGATCGTCGAGGAGGCGGCCAGCTGCCAGCTGCCAGGTATTAGCACCATGTACGGGCTTGGCCGGCCGATCTGGCACAAGGTCGAGCTGCTTTGCGGTCACAGACTTGACCTCGCTGGCGCCGCGCGAAGATGCTGCAGCGACCAGACGGACGCCGCTGGCAAAGATGCATCGGGACAAAGATGCGTTTTTGCAATTGAAAGCGTGGCACGTTCCCAGCCGTCCGCCTCGCAGCCAGCGTGCTACGCGCTTCAACGTCCCACCGAACGCGTCGCACGTTCCCAGCCGTCCGCCTCGCGGCCAGCGTGCTACGCGCTTCAACGTCCCACCGAACGCGTCGCACGTTCCCAGCCGTCCGCCTCGCAGCCAGCGTGCTACGCGCTTCAACGTCCCACCGAACGCGTCGAACGTTCCCAGCCGTCCGCCTCGCAGCCAGCGTGCTACGCGCTTCAACGTCCCACCGAACGCGCTCGCAGCCAGCGCATTCCAAACAACCATGCGTACACATAAGACAGTACCGCCCCGGGTTCGAAACCCTGGCGTCGTAGTTTCGCGCGAACAAGCGCCGCCATTCATGTCGGGACGACCATATGGCCGGAGCTGCATCGCGTTGTGGTTTCAAGACAGAAGACCGCCCGATTGCTTGGCTGCGGCGAGATGCGAGCTCTCGGTGAATCATTTAGGCGGAAAATGCTATTTTCGGTGAGGCGAACGCAGAGTCAGCTCGGGCGAGCGTTGCGACATTATTGATGAATCACTGTCAATGGGGCAGCTTGTGGTCGGCCATGCTTCCCAGCAGCGAACTCAGTGCAGATGTTAGCGTATGGAGGGAATTATTTTACATGGAAGTTGGAGGCGGAAGATGATTTGTATTGCTTGGATGGATAGGAGGTGGTCGAATATTTATGGAGCTCAGAAGGTTTGGTAGGAAAATGCAAGAGTTTCCGTTGATATCAATAATGTGAATCCTGCTGCTCGAGTTGTCTGTTGGGTTGGACCCGATGCAACAGCTTCAATCGCCTTGCATTTAAACTTCTCGACAGCACGGATCGGTGGATGAATCCTGCTGTCGGAGTTGTTCTGTGTCTGCTCGGGGGTGGCAGGGTTTCAAGCCGATGCAACAGCTTCAATCGCTCTGCATTTTAACCTCTCGACAGCACGGATCGGTGGAGGAATCCTGCTGTTGGAGTTGTTCTGTGTCTGCTGGGAGGTTGCAGGGTTGCAAGCCGGTGCAACAGCTTCAATCGCTCTGCATTTTAACCTCTCGACAGCACGGATCGGTGGAGGAATCCTGCTGTTGGAGTTGTTCTGTGTCTGCTGGGAGGTTGCAGGGTTTCGAGCCGGTGCAACAGCTTCACTCGGCTTGCTTGTCAACCTCTCGACAGCACGGATCGGTGGAGGAATCCTGCTGTTCGAGTTGTCCTGCGTCTTTTGGGTTGAAGCCGATGCAACAGCTTCTATCGCCTGGCTGCTGCTGCAACTTCTCGGCAGCACGGATCCGTGGATGAATCCTGCTTGTGACAGTCAAGATTTTGTATACGACTTGGAGCTGCCCAAAGACAGTCACAAAGATGTCACGTTGACACCGACAGCTCGGCCAAGACGCAAGTGAAGCGGAGTGCCGCATGGCGCGCTAATCACAGGAAAGACGCCGGAAGGAGGCGGAAGGAGGCGGAAGGAGGCGGCGAGAACAACAAGGTGGAAGTCCGAGCCGCGTCGATCAAGGAGGAAGCGCGTTAAGGTAGGTCGAGCCGGGTCGTCGCCTCCGAGGAGCGCGAGTCCGTGCCAACACCGGAACGCCGGGCCACGGAACGCCGGGCAAAGGAAAGTGAGGACGTTGCTGCTGCTGCTGCTGCTGCTGCCGCTGCCGCTGCTGCTGCTGCCGCTGCTGCTGCTGCTGCTGCTGCTGCTGCTGCTGCTGCTGCTGCTGCTGCTGCTGCTGCTGCTGCTGCTGCTGCTGCTGCTGCTGCTGCTGCTGCTGCTGCTGCTGCTGCTGCTGCTGCTGCTGCTGCTGCTGCTGCTGCTGCTGCTGCTGCTGCTGCTGCTGCTGCTGCTGCTGCTGCTGCTGCTGCTGCTGCTGCTGCTGCTGCTGCTGCTGCTGCTGCTGCTGCTGCTGCTGCTGCTGCTGCTGCTGCTGCTGCTGCTGCTGCTGCTGCTGCTGCTGCTGCTGCTGCTGCTGCTGCTGCTGCTGCTGCTGCTGCTGCTGCTGCTGCTGCTGCTGCTGCTGCTGCTGCTTGCTTGTTTAGCAGTTAAGCAACATTCCATCGGAACAGGCATCGGTTGGGTGACCCGTTCATTTCGTTCACCTCAAATCCGTCGCAAATTACCAGAGCAACAGTCAATTTCGGTACAGGCCGAGTGCCGAAATGTTGGCGCCAAAGTGGCCGGTAGCTATTGAAGACGGTACGACGCTCTTCTGTCGAACAAGCGCAAATTATAGATCCATCTGATTGCAAGCAGTGAAACACCACAACCAGAAATCACCGGTGCAACAAAGTACACATGATCAAACCCTGCAGAAGACAATGCAGTCCCATTATGATCGCAAAGTAGGTTCATTTCGCCGACGAGTTGTTTGATTCCGCTTCTAATCCCACACACAATTCAAACAACTCCCAACAGGTTAATTAGTCATCGAGCAACCTAATGACGCTTCGAGATGCCGCAGATTTCAATCACAGATTGGCAACAAGTTAATCGTCATGAGCTTGCTTAGAAATTCGCATCGTCTCTCGTCAATAAAGGATCTCTGGCTGATGCCTGTACAACCGGCTTTCTAACCGCCGAGTCTTTCTGCGAGTGCGTTTCTTCGACTTCTAAGTGGTTCTAGTGTTCTAAGATGGGATGTGTGTCTTCTTGCGTCTGTACGCCGGTAAAACTAAGGCAATTTTATTGTAAGATTACCTAGTTTCATCGCGTCGAGTTTCTATCTTGGGATGTAGATCTCTGATCGGATAGAAATTGTACGCAATATGCAGTTGTGAATTGCAAATTGCAATTCATTGTTGTGGGTCACTGGTGCATCCTTTTACGACTAGTTGCTTGCTTGCTTGCTTGCTTGCTTGCTTGCTTGCTTGCTTGCTTGCTTGCTTGCTTGCTTGCTTGCTTGCTTGCTTGCTTGCTTGCTTGCTTGCTTGCTTGCTTGCTTGCTTGCTTGCTTGCTTGCTTGCTTGCTTGCTTGCGTGCTTGCTTGCTTGCTTGTTTGCTTGCTTGCTTGCTTGCTTGCTCGCTCGCTCGCTCGCTTGCTTGCTTGCTTGCTTGCTTGCTTGCTTGCTTGCTTGCTTGATTGCTTGCTTGCTTGCTTGCTTGCTTGCTTGCTACTCTGTCAATGTCTAGAGATGCTGGGAAATCAATGGCCAATACATGAAAAATTGAGATAATTTTATCCAAAATGCTTAGCACCCAGCGAGCTACGTGTTAAAACGTCCCACCGAACGCGTCGCACCTTCTGCAAGTGCTTCCGCGTAACGTTCAAAGTTTGCATTAGGCTGCAAGAATATTGCAAAGTTTACCAGGAAACTACCTCCAACTGCTAGCACGAGATAAATTCGCTGTTTAGACAAATTTGCACCTGCATTCCGCAAGGCTGCACATCATACAGACGACCGTCGCCTGAATGTGGCAATAGGAGTCAATACAATTGACGACCAATGCTGACAGAAAGTGTGGTAATAGTTTGTGTAGCCGTTGAATTTAGTGCTTCCTTGGAGAACAGACCTGGATTATGAGAGATTAAGATTAGAAAAAAGTCCGATCCAATAATAGAACGATGTATGGCTGCGAAAATCTTGTTTATTTTGGAGCCAGGCTTGTTTACAACCGGGGCCGCCGAGCTTGTGTAGAAAAGAAAATAATCGAAATTTTGAGTGCGCACGGGTTTCTGACTCACGGAGAAGCGTCAATGCCCTCTGAGGGGGAAAGGCACATTTCAGGTGAAGGTATTGTGACGCTTTTGTGACGCTTTTGTGACTGCTTTTAAAAACCTTTTTATTTATTGAACATCGGAACTCGCTCTGTCGGAGCTCGTTCTACAAATGAGCTCGTGTAACACTCGTAATGTTCCCACCCCTCGGGTTCAGATGTTGCGTATTGGCACATACGCACTCACGAATAGATGTATACGAATAGCTAGAAGACCCTTGCTCGATCTTAGTTTGACACGTCACGCGTCACAGTATTTTGGGGGGAGGGCAGTTCGGCTGGGTTAAAGCGAGAGGCGAGCTAAATTCAACATCATCAAGTTATCAGCCTTGAGTCCGAGCTGACTTTTCTTATGCATATAGCGAATGCGAACAGTTTGTTTGCATGGAACTGGGTTTTTCATTTAGATTCCCGACGCGGTGCGTTGCCATATTCATGCGTTTCGGATTCATTGTTGCATTTTGAAATTTCGACGTTTTCAAAGTTGGTACGTGCAAAAAGGCGACCATTTTTGGGCCGAAAATGAATATCGAAAATGGGGAAGAAGATTGTTTTGTTGCAAGGGTAGTTTCAAGGAGGTATGCTTTTGTTACACAAGCATTTTGTACAGGAATTTTCTCGTGTCCACATTCTGGGGAATATTGAAGAGGCAATGGAAAATAGAAATATAATACAATCTCTAATCACTAAAAACCTGTGACATTCTGGTCGAAATGTTCAGAGTTCCTCTACACGAAATAATGCACTCATTCTCAAAATGCCGCTTGTTTCAAAGCTAGCTAAATTTTGTGTTCTGAAGTTGGCAATAAATCCACGTGACGTCATTTTATAATAGACAACTGTAAGGATACGCCGATTCAACTTTATTTCGGCAGAGTTTCCTGCATTCTGCAGCCTCGTGAGAGGTACGGCTAATCCTCGACTAGCAAGGTTGACCACGCTTCGGTCCGAGATGGGGCGAGGAATTTAGAAGCTGCATCACCTCCACCAGCACCCAGAGTCGAGTTGTTGGCGTGTGATTGCAGCATAGCGTCACTAGATTCACCACCTTCTATGTTCATTCATAGTCCTGTTTCTATCTCCATGGAGCCACGTTATAATCGGGGTTAGTCGAGTTGTTGGCGTGTGATTGCAGCATAGCGTCACTAGATTCACCACCTTCTATGTTCATTCACAGTCCTGTTTCTATCTCCATGGAGCCACGTTATAATTGGGGTTAGTCGAGTTGTTGGTGTGTGATTGCAGCATAGCGTCACTAGATTCACCACCTTCTATGTTCATTCATAGTCCTGTTTCTATCTCCATGGAGCCACGTTATAATCGGGGTTAGTCGAGTTGTTGGCGTGTGATTGCAGCATAGCGTCACTAGATTCACCACCTTCTATGTTCATTCACAGTCCTGTTTCTATCTCCATGGAGCCACGTTATAATCGGGGTTAGTCGAGTTGTTGGTGTGTGATTGCAGCATAGCGTCACTAGATTCACCAGCTTCTATATTCATTCATAGTCCTGTTTCTATCTCCATGGAGCCACGTTATAATCGGGGTTATTCGAGTTGTTGGCGTGTGATTGCCGCATAGCGTCACTAGATTCACCACCTTCTATGGTCATTCATAGTCCTGTTTATATCTCCATGGAGCCACGTTATAATCGGGGTAAGTCGAGTTGTTGGCGTGTGATTGCAGCATAGCGTCACTAGATTCACCGGCTTCCATGTTCATTCATAGTCCTGTTTCTATCTCCATGGAGCCACGTTATAATCGGGGTTAGTCGAGTTGTTGGCGTGTGATAGCAGCATAGCGTCACTAGATTCACCAGCTTCTATGTTCATTCATAGTCCTGTTTCTGTCTCCATGGAGCCACGTTATAATCGGGGTTAGTCGAGTTGTTGGCGTGTGATAGCTGCATAGCGTCACTAGATTCACCGGCTTCTATGTTCATTCATAGTCCTGCTACTATCATTATTTGACAGATGAAAGTGATGGGGCAGCGAAGGAATCTTTGCGATCAGAAGATCGTTGAACTGTGATCGAACATTTTTTAACAACAAAGCATGAAAATTGTTCGAATAAACACAAGAAAACACCACACACTTCGATGCGAAGCTAGATTGCAAGAGGCTTGTAACCGGTGTTGCATTATATAAAAGATCTGGTACATGAAGTGTTGAAAAAACATTGGTAAATACCGATACATCGCTGTATGTGCTTGTCGGAAGGCAATGGGCAACTAATTGAAGTGAATTACCGGAATTAAGTGGGCTGAATCATCAGTTTTATACCGATAGTATTGGCTGCGGAATCGATCAACAACCCAGCACACTATGGCATGCTCATGGGCAGGGCACATGCAGGACAATGGTACCCACATTGGTCGTTACAGCATCATTCTAATCGAACGCAGCATCCTTACACCTTCTCTCAACCGCAACGCAGGACTATGACTATAATTGCGACGAGCTTTACACCCAATAACGTGTCTGCATCCCGGCTTTGAGACGGTCAAGCACACAGCCAGTGCACGCCTAGGACACGACGTGTCTGCATCCCGGCTTTGAGACGGTCAAGCACACAGCCAGTGCACGCCTAGGACACGACGTGTCTGCATCCCGGCTTTGAGACGGTCAAGCACACAGCCAATGCACGCCTAGGACACGACGTGTCTGCATCCCGGCTTTGAGACGGTCAAGCACACAGCCAATGCACGCCTAGGACACGACGTGTCTGCATCGCGGCTTTGAGACGTTCAAGCACACAGCCAATGCACGCCTAGGACACGACGTGTCTGCATCCCGGCTTTGAGACGGTCAAGCACACAGCCAATGCACGCCTAGGACACGACGTGTCTGCATCCCGGCTTTGAGACGGTCAAGCACACAGCCAATGCACGCCTGGACACGATTTTCTCGTTGCTTTAGAAGATTCATGAGATGCTCACTAATATGTGGAAATGAGTCCGTTTCATACGCTTCATGATTTTTGTAGAAAACCAAAGATATTAGGCCGAAATGCAGCCCGTGAGGTCAAGCGCATAGACATTTGCACGCTGTTTGATAATCACTCTCCGTGGCCAGAAATTAGAGAAAATGGATAGCGAGTAGATCTACACGAAGAATCAATTTCCAATAATAATTCTACAAAACAAATATACAAACGTCAACTCTGGCGGAATTTTTACTTTTAAAACTAGTGTCAATTGTCTTTCAGAACCGGCGTTGATCATCCTGAGTGATTTCTTTTCTTATAACATCGACCCTTAGGGCCAGTATTTTAACGACTTGTTAATTATTTATTTATTATTTAACGGATTGTTAAGTTAACGGGCCACTGAAAACTTGACCAATTAAAACCAATCACGCCGGAAGACTAGGGGATGGTCTTACGGAGCCGTCTCCGATACCCCACTCTCCGATGGCTGAGGAGTGTGGTGTTGTGTAACCGGGCCTTTCCGGCACAGGTAAAACGGCTGCAAAAAGGGTACATGGGCCATCGGAGAGTGGGGTATCGGAGAGTCCACCGGTCTTACAATATCTTCAACCAGAAGCAACCGATGCCTGTCACCGTTGAGATACGGTAGATACGGTATACTTATTTTATCTCTATCTCTAACCACCGGTATTGTCTGTACCAAAGCTACGAATAAATTGAAATTGAAATTGAAATTGAAATTGAAAAATTAATCCGGAGGTTAGCCACGGGCTATGTTTTACAAGTGGGTAACCTCCAGATAAAAATTAATCTCCGTATTTTCTTCCTGACTGGAGGATAACCATTTAACTGTACTTTGGAAACCCTGGCGTAGACAAGGCGGTGGCAGCAGCGGAAGGAAGTGCTGGTCAAGTCGACGCTCGAGTGGTTTTACCAAGACGTCGCGGTGACAGAATCGGGAATCGCGGTATCCGCACAGTGACATCACAGAAGTTAAGCAACATCGCGCTGTTGGATGGGTGACCATCATGCACATGAGCAGTTCTGTTCGGGAGAGAGGTTGGAGGGTTTGAAGTTAGTACGACAACTTCACTCGCCTTGCTTGTCAACCTCTCGACAGCACGGATTAGCGGAGGAATCCTGTCGTTCGAGTTGCACCGTCCTTCGGAAGGGACGTAAAGCCGGTGGTCCCCTCGGTGCTTTTCGACAGGAGTAGGCTACGTGCCGGCACCGGGTTTCCCCTCCTCCCTTCTAGCCATAGGTTAGGTTCATCATCACCCTTTCATTATAGACCAGCGCCACGGTGCCAGCTATCAAAACAGTGCGTCGTTAAACACCGGCAATCAATCGTGCAGAATCCGCAGCGCGAAATGATCGCCGCGATTCCTCGCGTGCGATTATCGATGGTCTAGATCTCGGCCACCGCCGCCGTGCGGAAAGACGTTTCACTTTTCTGCACACGTCTCCACTCGGTCTTACCTGTGTTTCTATGCAATCGGTTCTGTTTACTAAAGGCCTTCGCTAAAGCTGATATTAATCGCGTTGGGGATGAGCGTTGCTTGCGGTGTGCTAAATGAAGGCAGAATATTTTAACACCTATATTCCATTCAATCAAAATAGGGTCATGATACCCAATAGGTAAAGCCACTATGGGTTGTGATTTTGCACGATGTGCATACACAATGTACTACGCAGGTTCAAGAAAGCAAGCAAGCAAGCAAGCAAGCAAGCAAGCAAGCAAGCAAGCAAGCAAGCAAGCAAGCAAGCAAGCAAGCAAGCAAGCAAGCAAGCAAGCAAGCAAGCAAGCAAGCAAGCAAGCAAGCAAGCAAGCAAGCAAGCAAGCAAGCAAGCAAGCAAGCAAGCAAGCAAGCAAGCAAGCAAGCAAGCAATCAATCAAGCAAGCAAGCAATCAATCAAGCAAGCAAGCAAGCAAGCAAGCAAGCAAGCAAGCATCGAGCAAGCAAGCAAGCAAGCAATCAATCAAGCAAGCAAGCAAGCAAGCAAGCAAGCAAGCAAGCAAGCAAGCAAGCAAGCAAGCAAGCAAGCAAGCAAGCAAGCAAGCAAGCATCGAGCATCGAGCAGCGGGCTTCAAGAGATGACTCAGCCGATCTGTCACACGAGATTCTGTTTAATTTTAAACAACTCGGCGGACATTCCACAGAAGACAGACTCTGATTTAAGCCGGGTTAAGATATGGCTCGTAAAGCCACCGGTTCAGTTTCAGTAAGTATGTTACACCGTATAGGATAAGAACACCTAGACAATCTTCCTTATTTTATGGTTGCACCAAAGGGCTTCGCGAAATAATCATGGTGGGGGTGAGTATAGAACTTACAGGCTCATCCACAACACGATTCTACGAGTGATCGTGAAGCCCTAGGGTAATAAAAAAAATTATTATTTTTGTAAAAACTGATTTTTATAAATGTTGTAAATGAAATGTGCTGAAAATAGGACAGAGTCTTGGCTGAGAGAAAACAAATGTGCCTATAAAATTTCATCAAAATCGGACCACAAACCACATCCAACAAAGCAAAAACGTACTTCAACTATGCTTCAACTACATCTATCCACGGACCTAAGCCATGGAGTAAATAATGGTTCGGTCTAACCAAAATCGGTCGAAGCGTTTGCCTTTTATTACGGGCTACATCTCGTGTATAATGATTGGCCAACAACAGGTAAAATTCGTGGAGCGAGTCGAGTGTATCACTTGCTGCTTTTATAATTGCTGTTTGTTATTGCCACAGCGTAGTTGGTATAAAAGTTTCGATTATTGCATCTGCTTCTGACCTACCTTATTCCACAACAGCCTCGGCTCGTCAAGGTGTATTTGTCAACAATCCGAGTCTGGCCTTGAAACCTTATCACCAAGATCATGACAGAAATTTAAAAAAATATGTGGCACTAGGTTCGAAACAGGCTTTGATCACACAACTGAGATGCGAAATGTTAGCTACAATATTTTAGATTTGAGTTGGTTAATTTATCATCAGTCAATGATCAGATAATCAGTGAATGATACTTAATTAATGGTTATTTGAAATATTAAAAGCCTACGTTTTAGATTCATTGAATCGCCAGGCTTGGCAAGCCGGATGAAAAGCAACCCGAGATGCCCTAGATAAAATAAATAAACTGGACCCTGTATTTAAGGAAACAAGAAATAAAGATAATTAATTGACATTTTGGAATTCCACTGTTGACGTTCGGTTTTAGAAGTTGGTACAAGCAAAAATGCATCCGATTTTGTTCGGTATGGTCCGTCTGTAAATACTGTTGCTGAAGTTTCGAATAGGCAAAATGGGAATCAGAACTTGATCTAAGCTGATAATCAACTCCATACCCGCTTTTCCCAGCTTGACACGAATTTTGCACAAATTTTGACTTTTCTATGCAAATGTGCAGATCGTGTCAGACGTTCCGAGCCGTCCGCTTTAGCTTCGTGAAACATCTGGATGTGGCTATCTCTTGAAATCTCCGCGAGATTGTGTTGATATTGAATGCACGGTCCACGGGCTGCGATTGGAGCATGCATGATTCATGAATCAAAATACAGCGTGATTCAGATTCAGAGAGCATCGCCACCATGCTAGGATGCTTCTTGGGGGGGGGACTCAAAATTCGGTCAGATTTTTCAATCAATACGTTTAATCAGTATTATCACTTTGTCATGGTATCTGATAAATGTGACAAATTAAAACGTGTATTTTTTATTTTTAGGGCAATTTTTTTTTCTAGACATAGAAAAATACTTAAAAAATGGTCACCATTTAGGTGCCATCAACCCATCAGGTTAAATTCGCACCACGATATTTCGCAATATCAAAAGCAAACAATAGATTCATTTCTTAAAACCGCCTAACCATTTCATTTACGACTCGCATCCCTTGCCTTTTACTAGTTCGGTGCAGTAGTAAATTGTTGCAGTTTTTAACAAATGCATTAATAAATCAAAATAAATTGATGGCTTCAAATTAACCTTTGTTATTAATATTGGCTATACTAGCGTTGAAAGCACTGGGCTACTCACAAGATAAATAGAGTATAGCAAGTTGTTGTTCCTCCAGCTTGCTGCTAGACGCTAGAGGCTAAGGAATTAGCAAAGAATTAGCATGCACGCGGTGGGCAGAAGAAGAGAGAGAAGACGAAAGCGTTCGCGCGGTAAAGAAAGAGGCAGCCGAACATGTCCAGGTGAAAGTATGAGCGAAGATGCACCGTGCATATCCATTCACGCTGTGTCTGTGTCTTATCGTACGGAACACCATACACGAAATCTAGCTCAAGATCTCGACTTCAAGGTTGATGCTTTTTCCCGAATTATTTAAATGACTAATTAAATCTATTAAACGTAATTGCGTTCGATTTTTTGGCGTCAACGTGTTAGCGGACGAGACGGAAGTGGTTTGTTCGGAGAAGTTTTTGGCACACTTTCGGCTAGGTTGTTGAAATTGTAGCAAAGTTTCGTGGAAGTGAGCTATCTTTGAACGGGGCATCGTTGACACTTGGCCAAAATTAGAGGGAACGTCTCTTTAGTGCTGTTGAAATTAGTCATTCATAATATTATCGATGACAAGAAAGTCAGAGTTCAGCGAGTTGAGAACAATTATGGCAGAGAAATTATCTCGATTGATTTGCGATGACGATGTTCATTTCAGAGAATAATAACTTTTTGATGCAGGTGTGTGATTTCCTAGGCGGGCTGAGTCACAACGAACGGGTTTCGAACTTCAGACAACAGCATAGGTGTTGGTCCCAATGATAAATGGTGGCTGGCGGCTGTTGCATGATCCTTCTCAGAAGCCAAACCGTCGTATCTCACACTCACCGGGTCAAAAATAAAGATGCGAGCCACCTTTTGTCTAGAAGAACACAATGGCTCTTGTGACAATTTAAAAATGGGTCAAGTTGTGCTAGGAAAGTCGTAACTCGTATGTTTGTCTAGTTCTGTTTTGACTCTGACACTAAATATGATGAGTTGCCTAAATGGGAGCCGAGGGCTTATGGCTTTGTTGATAAAGACTCCCCTATGGGCACTAGCTCAAACCCGCTCGACATAAAACTTTATGAGTTGATAAACGATTTTGCTGGTGACAGCTACACTTTACCTGATCTGACTCGGTGATTTTAGGAGAGCTGCTAATTCAAGTCATGCCAAACCGCAGGAAAATCTGATTGCTTGAACTGTTGTCACATCGCACAGTCTATTCATTTTTATGAATTCCGTCCCAAGGAAATAAACTGATTGTGTTAATTTCTAGAGAAATAGGTTGAAACTTGAGAGGCTTGACAGTCTTTTGTAAGAGATCAGCAGGATCAAGACAGGCAACCTCATAGTTTGCAAATGGGAGGGGTGGGGCTCTCTATACATGGTGCATGGCAATGTTAACTCGATTATACTCTATCGAGCCGGTCGATGTGGCTCAAACTACACGATACGTTCCGTCCTTAGGGGATGAACAATTTATTATTCATCACAACACGGGACGTGCCGAAAAACATGGCTTTAGGGTAACGAGATCGATAGCAGAAACAAGCGGCGGCATCTAACTGTCAGAATTTAGAGTGACATTGTGCATGGCTTACCTTTGTTGGAAAGTAAATATATCGTATATAAAATAAGTCGTGAGACGGCGACTGATCACCGAGCACAGAAACACACGGAACACTGAATGAATTTACACGCACTGCACACGGCGGGCCGAACGGGAACACTAATAAACGGCGGAATTCTTCTCCATAAATGGACCAACTGGCTCACATCCAAGCCGATCTATTTCTGACAAAAAGTCGACGAGCAGTGCGGCGAGCGGCGGCAGCACAGGTCACCGCACTCTCGTTGCAAATATGTGACAACAGAACGAACTACAAGACAGCATGGAAAAGTTAGCCAACATAACAAAGTTGCCGTTGACACTACCAATGCGGCCACCTTTTGGCTAAGTAGGCGACACCTGCTAGCTAAACAAGTACCAAATTTCGCTGATTGCCGATAAGTTACCAACCTACCTCACTGAGGTCGTGCTTATTGTGAGAATGTGAAGATCGCCAAATTAAGAACAACTGTCAAAAATATGGCAGAAAATTTAGGAAGAAACCCTTCCAAAGGCATTCTAAAGAACTCCTCGAGCTTCGAAACGAGAGATGGGTCATCACCTAGTGGCTCTATAGGAAAAAGGTTAGTTTCGTACATCAAAGATGAGAGTTTAACTAAAGTGCAACTCGAGTGGGCCTCCATATCTCTTGCGTACTTGACGGACCCAACCCCCTTTTGCAAATAAAGTTGAGTTCATTTTTTTCCAATGCATTTACTCGCTTTTTAGGAAGCCAAAAGAGACGAAATGGGATGAGATGAACATCATTGCTACCCTACATCCAGCTGATAAGGACTACGGGCACATGAAAATTGAAGAACCAAAAACGCCGTACCACAACATGGAGCAAGACGTAGCGGGTGCCGATTTGGTCGACTGTGGCGTTGACGCAACTCTGCTAGCGGAGAGGTGTGTAACATGTCCAGCCAGCATCTTGATGCCTCTCAGATTGTGGCTCTGAATACTGCATTTACATTTATTTGCATACCATGCTAATAAAGGGATGTAACTAACAGAATTCATTTTATTCATTAACTCTTTTTTTAATTAATTTTAGGATACGTCAAGGGGCATCATCACCACGGCATTTTCGTGAGGAAGACGAAGATGATGAGGATGATGCGCCAGAAACTCCAGAAGCCAAAGGTAAAGAAGCTCATTTCCTTCTATAAATGTGGGTGGAAGAAATTCCTCAACAAGGCAAGACATCAAAAAATTGCTTTGTATTCTAATTTTTCAAATTGCCAGCTATGAACCATCCTCTATAGATAGCTAGCAACCTAAAGAAGATACATTTCTAACAGTGTAGGAGCATAAATTAATGCCTAAGGAAAAGTTGTTTGCTGCATCCTGCTGCTTCCTTAACTTGCTGTTAAATTTTCCAATATATTATATGATTATCAACTAAACAATAATATGAACTCAATGAAAGACTGTTTGTTTTCACTTTTTGTTATCAAAGACAGAAAATTGTAAATGGAATTTTTGCCAATATCTTTTTCCAATTCTAAGTAGAAAGTCAATAGGTAACCCTGTCACGTAGTTTTGTGCATAACTAACTAGCTAAGATAAGGAAAAGACGCAAGTTCTATGAAAGGTCATACAAAACACCGATATCCATGACAAGATCTTTGCATAATGCCAGCGCATTTTGTTCATTGAAGTGTGTTCAAACCGAACTGCAGCTATTTGATGAATTTTGTTCATTGCCAATTACTGTGCAAGCGGGTATTAGTCCAAACGCAAGGCTCGATACAAGAAGTCAGAAAGTAATTGAAGAAGCTCGTAGAAAACACAGATAAAACCGTTGAATATCATTGTTCATTAGAGTTGATTAGAACCAAATTTTAATTATTATAACAAAAAATACCATCATTTATGATCAGCATTGCGGAAGCAGTTCGAGTCAAAGCGAAGGCACACTTCAACGGGTCCTAATAAAGTAACTGTAGAATGTTGCATAAAACACCGATAACCGCGTTTCCAGCGCTGCGCAAGCAGTTTGAGTCTAAGAGCAAGACGCACTACGAGTCCTAAGAAATAAATAGTATAAGATCGTACAAACGAAAACAACCTTGTGAATATTATTGCTCAGCACCGAAATGCATTTTCCAGCGCTGCGGAAGCAGTTCGAGTCGAAGCGCAAGGCGCACTACAACGAGTTCGAGGCGGTGAAGATGGCGCGCGAACTGATGGCGCGTGATCAGATGGCAGACAACAACGCCGACGACGACGACGCCGACGAGAAGGCGGACAGCGAACCGAGCGAGAAGAACCCTCGTCAAAACCCCGACGACCCACCTTGCATCTGCAAGAGGAACTAGCGGCGCACGGCAGCCGAATTCCCCGACCGTCTAGGATTAATTTACGTTGTGCGGACAGACGAACAGACTCGGCGTGAGTGATTCCTGTTGCGTGGTTGTGTTGTGGAGTTGCCGGGGCGGAGGATCGGAACCGGAGTTTGTTAGCCGTTGGCGTGAAAGTTATGTGGGAAAGAGACTCAACGTTGCATGGAACCCGGCACTGTTAGCAGCTTTTTTTCAGTATCAAAATTGATTTCCATTCATGAATTTGTGGTGGCTATCGAGCAGTGTTTGTCATTGTCGTGCAGAGCTCCTATCTTGAAGCGATTGCGATCCACGTGTAAATCTAGCTCGATGCTGATTTTTATTTAGCTATCGGAGATCGACGACGATTCCGAAATTCCACTCGACGGTCCTGCCTCCGTTTTCGATTACTCACGTGCGTAGGACCAAGTCATCCCGACGCGTTCGCACTAGCGCAGCTTTCCCCACTAAAACCGTTACGAACGAAAAATACACGTATTTAAGAGAAAATGTTATCATTAAACGCGAGTGTTGTAGGCGAATCTTTCCGCTACGATTTCCCAACGTTTCGCAAAGCCTTGCTAACTGACTAATCGAAAGCAGACAGCTTGGCAACGTTAGGAACCATTCGATATCGAAAAGATAGTTTGTAAACTTACGTCACGGACTAAATAACTCGCAACAAGTGCCAGCTGTTCTGGGCGACTTGCCACGGACGGAAATCGGACAGAAATTAAAATTCAAGTTCATAAATCCAGGTAATCACTTCTGAAGTTTAATTTTTTATGTTCTGTTATCCAAAAATGAAGCAAGAACACCATTTTTGTGTAGAGCTTAATCTTTTGTCCGTTTCTCAGTCCTTGGACAGTCGCCTGTCTGCATTGGCATTCACGGTGAGATACATCCACCCGACTCTCACGAGCTCCAAATAGGGAAATTCAACTTTTCAGAAAATCTTTTTAACTGGGTTGTTGAATGCTATGCTCCCAAGCTCAAACATTTCCCTGCGTTTTGCTAAGCCATGCCTTGCAAAGCTCTAGCAAATGGCTGAGTTTAGTACGTCGATAAAGCACGCAGCCTTGCGTAACTTCGTGAAACGTTTGTAGGCATTCAAACCCATTTACGTAGTTTTTCTGACAACAAACTTGCTACAGTTAGGAAAAGTCACGAGTCATAAGAAAACAACAGGAAACTTCAACGCCCAGCAAATTAACGACACATTTTTACTGACTACGTTAGCGTAACGGCGCTGGCCCGACCCCCCAACCCCCCCACGACGACGACGTCGACGACGGCAACTATTGCTTGAAGATGAGCAGAACGGCGACGATCATGCCGTAGAGCCCGAGCACCTCGGCGAAGATCAGGATCAGGATCATGCCGACGAAGAGCCGCGGTTGCTGCGCCGCGCCCCGCACCCCCGAGTCGCCGACGATGCCGATCGCAAAGCCGGACGCGAGGCCCGCGAAGCCCACCGACAGTCCCGCCGACAGGTGCATGAAGCCCCTGCGAAAGTAGCGCGCAACGGTTTGCAGGTTAGAAACAAGAAGCGAAACGTTTGTTAAGTGCAGGTTTCCAATCGCCAATAGCTGGTAACAAGTGCTTGAAGCCACTGCGTTATGTCAGATGCAACGGTTTGCAGGTTAAGGAGCGTAACGTTTGTTAAGTCTGGGTTTCCAATCGAGGTCTCTTCGTTATGTCAAACGCAACGGTTTGCAGGTTAAGAAGCGTAACGTTTGTTAAGTCCGGGTTTCCAATCACCAATAGCTGGTAACAAGTGGTCGAAGCCACTGCGTTATGTCAGAAGCAACGGTTTGCTGGCTAGGAGCAAGATTGACCGGCTTAAAGTGGGCAGTTCTGGGAATGTGAGTCCCGACATTATGAACTTTTTATGTCCTGCTGCCATGTAAATAAGTGCGTAAAACGCTCGCAAACATCAAGCAACCGTTTGTTTGGCAGCTGGAAACAGGATTGGCAAGCGATTGCTGAAATATATAATGAGAATTTAGATTAACATGTCGGCCTAGTTTGCTCGCTAGAGCTCTGTCCTCGTCTCCTATCAAAGCTAATAAGTAACCGCTACCCAATCTGTAGGCGCTAAAATAATACATAATCTAGCTAGACTCTAAATTATCGAAAGGCCGCGCCTCCAACGCTACTTTATCAAGCGTGGGGCCGGTTATTACACGTAATTGTATAGTTAGTCGTAAAGCTACTAGGCAGCCAAGCTCTGTTGATTGGCTTCTGTTCCCCACCGTCGCTAGGCTTTACTATCGCAAAACGTAGCGCTAATTTTACTGCCGGCCATTCTTTCATTAGATGTGTACTTACTCTGGTTGATAAGTGTAGGGATCAAATGAAAATGCAAATCAATTTGCATGAACGGAGGATTTTTATTAGTAGAAACGAAATATCGGAACGAAAATATGTGGTGCAACCTAGCGTCACTAGATTCAGCGCCTTCTATGTTCATTCATAGTCCTGTTTCTATCTCCATGGAGCCACGTTATAATCGGGGTTAGTCGAGTTGTTGGCGTGTGATTGCAGCATAGCGTCACTAGATTCACCACCTTCTCTGTCCATTCATAGTCCTGTTTCTATCTCCATGGAGCCACGTTATAATCGGGGTTAGTCGAGTTGTTGGCGTGTGATTGCAGCATAGCGTCACTAGGTTCACCGGCTTCTATGTTCATTCATAGTCCTGTTTCTATCTCCATGGAGCCACGTTATAATCGGGGTTAGTCGAGTTGTTGGCGTGTGATTGCAGCATTGCGTCACTAGATTCACCACCTTCTATGTTCATCCATAGTCCTGTTTCTATCTCCATGGAGCCACGTTATAATCGGGGTTAGTCGAGTTGTTGGCGTGTGATTGCAGCATAGCGTCACTAGATTCACCACCTTCTAAGTTCATTCACTCTCTGTTTCTATCTCCATGGAGCTACGTTATAATCGGGGTTAGTCGAGTTGTTGGCCTGTGATTGCAGCATAACCTCACTAGATTCCGCATCTTCTATTTTATTTCGTTTCTAGTATTAAACATCTGGTAAATTCTGAGTTGCTTGTTACCCAAGGAAAAAATTTATAAATAACATACGCAAGGCAAGTAGCAAATAAAGTCCGTAGCACTCTGTGTCCGAATTTCAAACTGTCATCTTGTTGATAAATGTCTGATTTTATCTCCTCAAATCTGTTGACCTATTTGACAATGTTTAAAAATTGATTCAAACGCGATATAATGCGACATTGGCATAAAGTCTGATGCAGTAGCATGCTGGCAAGAAACGGACGGCTCAGAAAGTGTGACGGGTTCGGTGACCTGTAAAATTTTCGACTTTTTATCGACGATAGGGTTGCAGCGTTTATTTTCCGACGGTAAAGAATTTGATACGAACGCTGCGTTTGTCAGTAAGAGTGTTACAGGCTGTACGGGCTACTTAGCACCTCAATGTTGAGGGATCCGTGGCAAATTATCTCTTGATTTCTTAGTATTATAATTGAATTCTTGCAGCCGAGTGCCATCCAGGGAAGTTCGTGAGATTAATTGCACGGCAGGATAAGAAATCGGAATAAGTTAACTATTTAGAAATTAAAATTGAGACTGGTCTGGACTGGGAGAAGAAAGATAGCGTGAAATTTTCAAAGAGGAGGCATGAGTGCTTCCTTTCACTGTCAACTGTCAAGTAAAAGTTAAAACGAGTAAAAAAACAAATATATCTACAAAAAATTTAGTTGATTATATTCTCCAAAGCAGCTGTTGAACTCTTCACTCAACACTTTTACCGAAGAAACCTGTTTCCGTTTATAAAATTCATTACGATATTAAGCTTTTCCTAGCTAGTATTTGGTCTCTGCCAATTTCATTGCAAATTTTGTTTTTACTTCTAGTTTCTACGGCCTACCACGAAATTACTATCAAAACATTAATCCAGCAAAACCAAGCATGGAAGATAGACCCCACATCTAAGAATGTTTCTGGTTTGTCAGCATACTGATCAAATTCAGACTCATTTTAATACAAATTTAATTGTGATTAGATTTCGTTGTAAGAGATTAGCATCGAGGCGTGGTGTTCGTAGACCAGGCTGTCGCTTGTCCTAAGGTCCGTCCAGAACCTATTTACCCAAACTTGCTTCATTCGGATGTTATGGGGTGCGACGGTGTAAGAAATTAACAACCCTCAGACAGTTTCCCAGCGAACAGTGTTGTTCGAGATGAGGTGGCATATAAAGTAAACATGCTTATCAAATCCGCTAGCCAAAATATCTGTTTCCCTGTTAAAATTATAGGAAACAAAGATTTTCGAGTACGGATTGATGTCTTCAAACGTGACATTTCTGGTTAGCTATTTTCATTGTTCGCTTTGTTCTGTAGTATATTTTGAAATGAGAACTGTAAACGACATTTTTGATGAAGCAGTACCAATGCTTTGTAGCTTCACGTTAGGGACCCAGGGACACGAGACATTCTAGGCTACTTTAGACGAGAAAATGTCCATGTTAAAAGTTAAAACGTATCCACTGTCTATTATTATTTTTGCTCGAGATTAAAGCATTGTTTCTTGTTTATTTCAATGTTGACTTGTGTTTATTCATGAATAGAAGGTCCTTGAAATTCCCAACCAAAATTCCACCAACTCCAGGTCTTATTGGAGTTGATTCGAAACTAACTGCAATTAATCGTTACAATGCACAGTAGATATTTATTATTAGAAGCAAAATATCCGTCATATTGTAAACATAGCGAGATTGTATCCATCCCGGTACGGATACAATTTTGAAATGTATATTTCTTATCTGATAATAAATACCCGGGTATTTGTAACTCTCAAGTTCTTAAATGCTGTCTAGAGAGATAACATCTCCATCCTGTCAAGGTTTGTAATTTTTTAATGAGAATGCCGATAGTCAACGCCTGCCTTAAAGTACGTCAGGCTCACTTGAATGCTGAGTATGTGTCCGGTGAGTTGATGCCAGTAGAGATAAGTACCGCCACCACCAAGCCGTAGATGGCGACGATACCTGCCATCACCACCGGGATCAGTGACTTCATGATCAGCTCTGGTTTCATCACGGACATGGCCGCAATACCCGTTCCTGACTTTGCCGTTCCGTATGCTGCACCGAAACCTGAAATGTGCGAAGATAATAGTTCTTAACTTACCCTTATGTTAGTCTTTCATCAATTCTAGCAATTTATCTATTCTATTCAATCAAATGACACTTCTCGGGATACACATTATTTCTGTTGCAGAGCTGAACTGAAGATTTGAGCTCTCTACAAATGTATTCACAAGTTTTCTAGTGCTCGAGCATTTGTATGTCTCATATTTTTTTTCTTATCCGTCAGTGCTACAAAAAATTTGGTTTCTAATCTTATCATGACAGGTGCAATAAACTTAAAAAAGGTAAAAGTTTTTCGACAACACTCACAACTGAATATTATAGCGCCTGCAGCACCCATTCCCCCAAAGAAGGGACCATAGATCGGATTCTCCTCGGAAAGAACCATAATAGTAAATTAAAAATACTGTAAACTTAAATATTAGGAGACAAACTTTGGTCGTTTGGTGATTCCACTACCCACTGGCTTCCATATTTTTTGTTTCAAATAGCAGTGATACTACTTTTTAAAAGAAAGCCGCCATTCTTTGCCGTTCCCTCATTGGCTACATTGACTTTTCAAGGCCCTCAAATCTAATCACATCATCTGATTTGACGCAAAATGGCACACCATCACAGACCATCAGGGATTGAGTGATGTCAAACGTGCCTAATTTAATCGGTTATTGATCAGTCAGTGTCTTGGTAAACAAGTCATAAATCGTCAGCAGTCATGGCAAACGTTGTTCATGTCGTTTCTAATTAAAACGTAGTCGACAGATCTTACGATGCCGTCTTTACGCAAGAAGTTTGCTGGATTCATTCGACAACTCTCCGCCAATAATCACGCAGAAGTCACCAACGACGCGAACAATGCAGCTGGATCAGGATGTTTCATACAAAGATATCTCAACGGGTAATCACCTATTTTCATCCACTTTCTGTATTCTGAATTGGAACATGACTGGTTAACGCCCTAATTTTTTAGGCCATGACCCTATTAGGGCAAACAGAGCCTTAACCTTGTTTGACAAGCATGCCATCTGTTCTTAAAAAAGAGATATTTACCTATCTGACATTTTATTTATCGGTCACAGCGATCAGATGGGTGGCGAAGAGCCGACGATCCTTCACGGAAGGTCGCCGCAAGAGCTGCCCCGTAAAGCGCTGGGCCGGTATCGCGTGGGACCCGACACGATCTTGGCTGCCGTCACTGGACCCGAGGATGGCCTCAAGGCGGTCAACAAGAAGCAACGGCATCTGTCAACGTCAGATCCCGACGTCGACTACATCGATATACTCGACAGCCAGATGACGGCTGAGCAGGAACGAATAGCTGGTGAGTCAGATGTGACATCATCTTTTACTTGTAGTTTTTGGTGCATACAGTACTTTGTGTTATGAGGACAATTAGGCCTGTAAAAAAAATGAACGAGAGAAATAGTGGTGGTGGCGGCTTTTCGAAATTACCATGTCATTATTTGAGACTTCAGTGTAAAAAATGTATTCTAAACCTTCTGTACAGAACTTAAGAAGTGTTGTGTCTGAGTCATGTGAAATTCTCAAAGACTGTCACAACATTTTATTAATCCCTTATGGGGCCAAACGGTCTAGGGTTCTCGGAATCACAAACATATTTCTGTTTTTGAACTGTTCCCAAGACCCCAGAGCTGCAAACTTTGGCCACATGGTGGAAGAATAAAATTAAGTGCCTGGGAAGATTACCTGACTCATTTCAAACAGACCTCAGAATTTTTTGGAAAAAACTATTAATCTGGGTTATTTATAGCTGCAAAAGTTAACAATCAATAACCCAGTTAATTAGTTGTGTTGAAAAGTAACGGATTAAAGCCCCTTTTACACGGTCACATGTTTCGTCAAACCCTTGTACAGCAGTCTTGCCGTGTAAAAAGTCGTCACATTCTCCAGAAAATCCATCACACAAAACCTTGTACAATGTTTATATTACAGACTGCTGTGCAAGGGTTTGAAAAAAAATGTGACCATGTAAAAGGGGCTTAACACGGTCATAGGCGGTTGTATACAAGACTGCTGTACAAGGGTTTGACCAAACATGTGACCGTGTAAAAGGAGCATAAGACTATCAAAAGACACAAAACAAACACATAGTAGATAACTGGTTTACGGGCTTGAAAACGTTAACCACCCGCCGCAACGTCGTGCTGCATGGCGCGTGCAATCGGTGACGGCCCCTCCCCCGCCCCCGCCCCCGCACGCAGCCACCAGCTCCAGCGACTGCGTCTTCTCGCGCGGCCACGACCGGTGGTTCACGGTGTCACGCCTCCGCCCGCCGACGGCGCCCATCGACAACTCGGTGATGAGGATCCGCGCGGCGGGCTCGGTGTTCGACGTCGGCTCGCCGCTGCCTTCGTCCGGCAATGGCAACGAAGCCGGCGGCGGCGGCGGCGGCTGGAGGCGGGACTCGAGCAGCGACTCCGAGGCCGGCTCGACCGACGACGTCATCCCGCCGCCGGCCGAGTACGCGACGCCCGAGTGCTTCGCGCTGCGCAAGTCCAAGTCGGCGCCGGCGCCGTTCAGGAAGAAGCCGATGGCGGCGGCGGCGGCGGCGGCGAATCGGGGGAACGGGAACGGGAAGACAGGTGGAGAGATTTGTCGGTACCCCTGCCCCCTTTTCCCCGGTGTTTGCTTGCTTGCTTGCGTTTTTTGCTGGGTTGTTTGCTGGTTGTTTGCTGGTTGTTTGCTTGCTTGTTTGCTTGCTTGTTTGCTTGCTTGTTTGCTTGCTTGCTTGCTTGCTTGCTGCTCTAATCTTGTTGGATCTAGGTTCTCCTCTGATATCTGATCATGTGCGCAAAACTATTTATTGTGTTTTAATTCATTTAGGGTCGATTTTATTATTTTTTTACTACTTTCAAGCCAGAGTGAAGATAAATGTCAAGGTAACATGACACTATTTACTCAAAGGTAACAGCAAAGGATAGACACAACCTTTCAGAAAATCTATTTTACTATTTAGCAACGATTTAACGTTTCGCTAAGCTGTGCCGTGTAAAGATAGCAAATCGCTATTTGGCACTCGAGTTTAGACCGTTGATAACGCAAGCAGCACGGCTTTGCGAAACGTAGGGATAACGTTTGAGTTTGGGAGCTTGGAATTCAATACAGTTTTTCAGAAAGCTAAAGCCCCTTTAACACGGGAGAAGTTTTCAACCAAGTATGGTGCAGAAGTCTCCTGCAGAAGAAGACTTGGGCCGTGTAAACAGAAACTTGTCTCAAAACGTGTTTGGCACGAGTCGGGACGAGTCGTCGAGACAAGACTTTTGCGGAAGTTTTTCAATTGGAGCATGTTCTATTTTGACACAAGTCTTGTGTCAAACTGACCAATCAGAATCACTCATATTGATAACAATTGTTGGGAGGCTGAACTGACTTTAAACAAAAGTCCGACCAAGAAAACTTGTCCCGTGTAAATGGTCGGCCAAGTCTTGCGTGGAACTTGTTGTGCACCAGACTTGGCTGAAAACTTCTCCTGTGTAAAAGGGGCTTAACGTGGCATGATTAGGAAAAGACACAAGTCTCTATAAAGTAATCTGGCCGAATCTTTATTGTGCGAAGGATTATCCTATTATCTCTGGGTTATTATGCATTGTATAACCCATAACCGACCCATAAGCAGGTACAAATACACCTAAGCTGATGGGTAGGATATAATCTGAAGTAATGCCAGAATGGCAACAATCCAATGATATGTGTTGCAAGCACTCCTATTTATAAACATGCACATACCAGAACCATCTAACCGATGCTAAACTAATTATCATCTAGTGTAATTAGCAAGTTAGACCCATTTAGCATTTGATTTGACAAAACAATACGTTGCTTTGTCTTGCTGCCTGGTTTCCATAACTTTCTGCATGTTTTTCAAGTAGTTTATTTTTGTTTAGTGAGCATTTGCTGCTTAGGAATGCAATGGCAAAATAGTTTGCATGTCTTTGCTATTATACGAGTTTACTGTTATTAGTTCATTTTTTTAGAGAAATAATTAGTTAAGAACTCTGGTCGCTGCTGTTATGATTGTAGATAAAATACTAATTATCTGACTTGGAGTTAATAATAGTGTTCTGGAGACCGATCATGTAACTTTCTTCGAAAACGTATGATTTTGAAATCATTCGATATCTCGGCCGAAAACGAATGGTTTTGAAATCACAAAAGTTACATGATCGGTCTCCTGGTCTAATTAGAAGTGACTTATAACTAAGGTATTCTAAGATGTTCCAATCCTTTTATCAATCCACTTCATCAGAGACAAAGATCAATTACATTAAGTTTCAAGTGTCAACTCTCATTTCTCAAGTGAACAGACTTATTTTTCAATCTGGCTTTTGAGAAAATGTCAAAAATGGCTTTCTTTAAAATTTAAATCATACCTTTTCCTTATCTTTTTAATTTGGCTGAAATATTTGAATGATTGAAATGTAAAACTAGGTACAGTCTATACACAGGTAGAGGTCCTACCGAAAGAATTTCCGTCTTTTTGGATGTACAAACTCTTAAGACCTCCTAAACCTTAGGTCATAAAACCGAACTTCAACGGTGAAATTTGAAAACGTTGAAATTAAAACGAAACGTAGGCTTTTTTTGACTGAAAAAACAGCTGATAACTGAAAACTTAGTCCTGAAACTGATAGTAAATTAACCAAATCAAATCAACAACAGTTGGTACCATTTCACCTCTGAATAGTTATCGATATCGGCAAAATAAACGCACTCAGTTGTGTGAAGTTGGTAACACAAAGCAGCTGTATCGAACGCTGGCACTCTCTGCGGAAAATACGCTCTCCCAGTAAACAAACTGTACGTGATGCTACAACAAGAGCAAAGAATTGCCGTACGCACACCGTTCAACGCAAACCCCGAGCGCTGTCCGTTGATCGCGTCCGTTCGTTGCAGCCGCGGAGTCGGAGCGTTCGGAGGAGGCGGCCGGCGTTCGCGACTGGGACCGGCCGCACGACGCCGCGTTCGGCGCCGCGACCACGCTCTACGAACGCTTGCCGCTCACCGGGCTCAACGCCGGGAATCCCATCGCAGGTACAACGCCGCTACGTTCGTTTGCTCGTGTTCCCCGCTTCAATCTTTAAAGATCCTGGCACATCTTAAGGGCTAAGTTAGCTAGGTTAGGGACAGGCTTCATCATCAGCCTGTCATTCACCAAATATCTCACCAGGCTGTAGGATGCAGGAAACTCTGCCAGCAAACATCTCACCAGGCTGTAGGATGCAGGACACTCTGCCAGCAAACATCTCACCAGGCTGTAGGATGCAGGACACTCTGCCAGCAAACATTTCACCAGGCTTTAGGATGCAGGACACTCTGCCAGCAAACATCTCACCAGGTTGTAGGATGCAGGACACTCTGCCAGCAAACATCTCACCAGGCTGTAGGATGCAGGACACTCTGCCAGCAAACATGTCACCAGGCTGTAGGATGCAGGACACTCTGCCAGCAAACATCTCACCAGGCTGTAGGATGCAGGACACTGCCAGCAAACATCTCACCAGGCTGTAGGATGCAGGACACTCTGCCAGCAAACATCTCACCAGGCTGTAGGATGCAGGACACTCTGCCAGCAAACATCTCACCAGGCTGTAGGATGCAGGACACTCTGTCAGCAAACATCTCACCAGGCTGTAGGATGCAGGACACTCTGCCAGCAAACATCTCACCAGGCTGTAGGATGCAGGACACTCTGCCGGCAAACATCTCACCAGGCTGTAGGATGCCCCCGCTAAGACAGCTTCGTCCTGGATTTGTTTCACCTCGTCTTGACGTGTGCCTTTCTCCTGCGTCGGCAGACTGCTTTGCGGTGGTGGCGCGCGAAGACAGCTGCGTGCTGGCGCTGGCCGACGGCGTCAACTGGGGCGAGAAGGCTTGCCTGGCGGCGCGTGCCGCAGTCCACGGCTGCGTGGAGCACGTGCAGCACGCCGTGTTCGGCGAGGCGGTGCCCCCGCTCACCAACACCACGGTGGGTCTACGCCGCCCGTCTCGGTGACGTGGATGGCGCTTCGTGTCGCGCCGGGCTCGAGTACAGTGACGCCAGGTTTATCGCCGTCTTGGTCGTCCAGATTATGCACTCTTCATGATGGAATACCGACTCTTCATGCTGTAATACCATGAATTATGAACTGAAAATTGCATTGCATATCCATGGCTATAGAGATCAGTGGGAAGACATGATAAAGTGTCTCAATACGGCATCAAAGTCTCGCTGTACGAAGCGCTATCCATGGCTATAGAGATCAGTGGGAAGACATGATAAAGTGGCTCAATACGGCATCGAAGTCTCGCTGTACGAAGCGCTATCCATGGCTATAGAGATCAGCTGGAAGACATGATAAAGTGTCTCAATACGGCATCAAAGTCTCGCTGTACGAAGCGCTATCCATGGCTATAGAGATCAGCTGGAAGACATGATAAAGTGTCTCAATACGGCATCAAAGTCTCGCTGTACGAAGCGCTATCCATGGCTATAGAGATCAGTGGGAAGACATGATAAAGTGTCTCAATACAGCATCAAAGTCTCGCTGTACGAAGCGCTATCCATGGCTATAGAGATCAGTGGGAAGACATGATAAAGTGTCTCAATACGACATCAAAGTCTCCCTGTACGAAGCGCTATCCATGGCTATAGAGATCAGTGGGAAGACATGATAAAGTGTCTCAATACGGCATCAAAGTCTCGCTGTACGAAGCGCTATCCATGGCTATAGAGATCAGTGGGAAGACATGATAAAGTGGCTCAATACGGCATCAAAGTCTCGCTGTACGAAGCGCTATCCATGGCTATAGAGATCAGCTGGAAGACATGATAAAGTGTCTCAATACGGCATCAAAGTCTCGCTGTACGAAGCGCTATCCATGGCTATAGAGATCAGTGGGAAGACATGATAAAGTGTCTCAATACAGCATCAAAGTCTCGCTGTACGAAGCGCTATCCATGGCTATAGAGATCAGTGGGAAGACATGATAAAGTGTCTCAATACGACATCAAAGTCTCCCTGTACGAAGCGCTATCCATGGCTATAGAGATCAGTGGGAAGACATGATAAAGTGTCTCAATACGGCATCAAAGTCTCGCTGTACGAAGCGCTATCCATGGCTATAGAGATCAGTGGGAAGACATGATAAAGTGGCTCAATACGGCATCAAAGTCTCGCTGTACGAAGCGCTATCCATGGCTATAGAGATCAGTGGGAAGACATGATAAAGTGTCTCAATACGGCATCAAAGTCTCGCTGTACGAAGCGCTATCCATGGCTATAGAGATCAGTGGGAAGACATGATAAAGTGGCTCAATACGGCATCAAAGTCTCGCTGTACGAAGCGCTATCCATGGCTATAGAGATCAGTGGGAAGACATGATAAAGTGTCTCAATACGGCATCAAAGTCTCACTGTACGAAGCGCTATCCATGGCTATAGAGATAATAGGATCAAAGTCTCACTATACGAAGCGCCATCCATGGCTCTAGAGATCAGTGGGAAGACATGATAAAGTGTCTCAATACGGCATCAAAGTCTCGCTGTACGAAGCGCTATCCATGGCTATAGAGATCAGTGGGAAGACATGATAAAGTGGCTCAATACGGCATCAAAGTCTCACTGTACGAAGCGCCATCCATGGCTCTAGAGATCAGTGGGAAGACATGATAAAGTGTCTCAATACGTCATCAAAGTCTCACTGTACGAAGCGCTATCCATGGCTATAGAGATCAGTGGGAAGACATGATAAAGTGTCTCAATACGGCATCAAAGTCTCACTGTACGAAGCGCTATCCATGGCTATAGAGATAATAGGATCAAAGTCTCACTATACGAAGCGCCATCCATGGCTCTAGAGATCAGTGGGAAGACATGATAAAGTGTCTCAATACGGCATCAAAGTCTCGCTGTACGAAGCGCTATCCATGGCTATAGAGATCAGTGGGAAGACATGATAAAGTGGCTCAATACGGCATCAAAGTCTCACTGTACGAAGCGCCATCCATGGCTCTAGAGATCAGTGGGAAGACATGATAAAGTGTCTCAATACGTCATCAAAGTCTCACTGTACGAAGCGCTATCCATGGCTATAGAGATCAGTGGGAAGACATGATAAAGTGGCTCAATACGGCATCAAAGTCTCGCTGTACGAAGCGCTATCCATGGCTATAGAGATCAGTGGGAAGACATGATAAAGTGGCTCAATACGGCATCAAAGTCTCACTGTACGAAGCGCCATCCATGGCTCTAGAGATCAGTGGGAAGACATGATAAAGTGTCTCAATACGGCATCAAAGTCTCGCTGTACGAAGCGCTATCCATGGCTATAGAGATCAGTGGGAAGACATGATAAAGTGGCTCAATACGGCATCAAAGTCTCACTGTACGAAGCGCCATCCATGGCTCTAGAGATCAGTGGGAAGACATGATAAAGTGTCTCAATACGGCATCAAAGTCTCGCTGTACGAAGCGCTATCCATGGCTATAGAGATCAGTGGGAAGACATGATAAAGTGGCTCAATACGGCATCAAAGTCTCACTGTACGAAGCGCCATCCATGGCTCTAGAGATCAGTGGGAAGACATGATAAAGTGTCTCAATACGTCATCAAAGTCTCACTGTACGAAGCGCTATCCATGGCTATAGAGATCAGTGGGAAGACATGATAAAGTGGCTCAATACGGCATCAAAGTCTCGCTGTACGAAGCGCTATCCATGGCTATAGAGATCAGTGGGAAGACATGATAAAGTGGCTCAATACGGCATCAAAGTCTCACTGTACGAAGCGCCATCCATGGCTCTAGAGATCAGTGGGAAGACATGATAAAGTGTCTCAATACGTCATCAAAGTCTCACTGTACGAAGCGCCATCCATGGCTCTAGAGATCAGTGGGAAGACATGATAAAGTGGCGCAATACGTCATCAAAGTCTCACTGTACGAAGCGCCATCCATGGCTCTAGAGATCAGTGGGAAGACATGATAAAGTGGCGCAATACGTCATCAAAGTCTCACTGTACGAAGCGCCATCCATGGCTCTAGAGATCATTGCAGAAATACCTAAGCTGTGTTATCAAATGCCAAGCTTCCTATCTGAATCGTTTTCCCTACGTTTCGCAAAGCCGTGCTACCAGCCTCATCAACGGTCTAAACTCGAGTCTACAAAACACTGTGGACACTAACCCCGGCTCTCCCCGGCGCAGGAGGTGCTGATTGCGCTGCTGCGCGGCTTCCACGCGGCGCACGGGCTGATCCTGCGCGAGGGCGGGATGCTGACGACGCTGACGGCCGCCGTCGTACTGCCGCTGGCGCGATCGGACCGGGCCGTAGCCTGCGTCTGCAACGTCGGAGACAGTCTCGCCTACGTCTACAGTCCGCGCAAGGGCAGCGTTCGCGAGGTGAGCGCTCGTTCGCGTTGTTCGTTGCTAGCGATTTGTGAACGCTTGTTTCATCGCGTTGTGGACGGGCGTTGTTCGAAACGTTGTTTGAACAGTGTTTAAGGTTCAATGAGGGCTGCGTTAGCGGGTTAAACGTCTGTTTGTTCGTTGCTAGGGCTTTGTGAAAGCTTGTTTCATTGCGTTGTGGTTGAGCGTTGCTTGAAATGTTGCTTGAACGATATTTAAGGTTCAATTTGTTGAGGCTGAGGTGATTTAGTCTGAGAAAGCAGGAAAAAACGTTAAAATGCAGCATTGAGACATCGTTTTCTTAAGTAGGGGTACCAAACAAAAAACGATGAAATTTGTGCACAGTCATAGTGTTATAAGATTCAACAAATCTGGAAAGTTTGGTCGAAATATAGGATATTGTTTTTCATCTAGAGTGGGAAATGTGATTTTAATAATTTTTTAAATTTGTAAACATTGATTTTGGAGAAAAGTAGTCAGTAGAATATGCTGAAAATAGTAAAGGGTCTAAGTCAAAAGCGGACAAGGGCACCGAGAAAATTTCATCAACATCAGCTAACTCACAAAAAAAAAAATCCACCCCAAGTGCGAATTGCGTGCGGTCGGCAGGTGACGCAGGGCTCGCACGACATCCACTGCATGCGCGACATGCGCGACGCGCTGGGCGCGCTCGGCCCCGTCGACGGACACAACCCGGAGCTGCACAACCTGACGGTGGCGCTGACCGAGGTCGAGCCCGGGGACATCGTGTTCTTGACGTCGGACGGCGTCAGCGACAACTTCGACCCGGTCGTCGGCAAGTTCTGCGTCGTGCGGCCGGACGAGGACGCCGACGGCGGCGGCGGCGGCCGACGGACGGCCAACATCAACAAGTCGGGTGAGTTGGTTGGAGCGGGACCGCACGGTGTCAATTGAGAGATATTCTCTCATGCTACAGACGATACAGAGATAGCAAACGTCACCTCAGTTCTGTCCGGGAGAGAGGTTGGAGGGTTTGAAGTTAGTACGACAACTTCACTTGCCTTGCTCGTCAACCTCTCGACAGCACGGATTAGCAGAGGAATCCTGTCGTTCGAGTTGTACCGTCCTTCGGAAGGGACGTAAAGCCGGTGGTCCCCTCGGTGCTTTTCGACAGGAGTAGGCTACGTGCCGGCACCGGGTTTCCCCTCCTCCCTTCTAGCCATAGGTTAGGTTCATCGTCACCCTTTCATTATAGACCAGCGCCACGGTGCCAGTCGTCAAAACAGTGCGTCGTTAAACACCGGCAATCAATCAATGAATCACCGGGTTTCCCCTCCTCCCTTCTAGCCATAGGTTAGGTTCATCATCACCCTTTTATGGCTGTCGCTCATTTCACCGTCTTCTCATCTCCACGTTCTATGAGCTGATAAAGCGACCGGTTGGGAAGGCGGGGAGTTAAGAAAGCGGGCATTCAAGAAGCCGTGGAGCTGAGATCACTGTGAGTCGAGCCGGCGAGCAAATGAGATACCGGGGAGATGAGAAGCGAGTGCACTTTGAAAGCGGTCGTCAGGAACGCGATGCATTGAGAGCGCTGCCAGTTAAGAAGACGTGGAGATGAGATTGCGACGTTTTGCACCGGCGGTCAAATGATTTTGCTGTGAGATGAACACAGTCCACACAAATCGAAATAAAATAGTCGGTGAAACAAGAAGGCGGTCAGTTGCACAAGCGAGCAGTTAACTTCGCGACCAATTGATCTTTCTGTCAGCTGAGATGACGGGCTGCAGGAAGGCGGCAGGATGATTTTGCGAGCTTTTAAGAAAGGAAGGAGTTAATATTGCGATGCATTGAGATGTCGAGCAAATGAGATACCGGGCTAATGATCACGTCGCCTAGTAGAGCAAAGGCTGGGCCTCGAGTATGTTTCCGCCCACCTCGAGGAAGTGGGGTGATAGTGCAGGGAGACGTAACATGGGTTGCCTATGCTGCCGGCGTTGTTGAACGCACACAGGGTCCGATCCCGTCGATCCTTCGCTGCTGCGACGGGATAGGCCCGAACTTTGATTCAGGTCCCACCATCCCCTCGTGTTAATTAGTTTATTTAGTTCACTTGAACATAATGATTTTAATCTCCGGACCATGGTTTGAAAAAAAGGGCGACCTTAAATTGCTGAGAGGGGAGAGAGCAATAAGAAAATTTGAAATCATGGAAATGGCTTGAGGTAAATCTAAGCGATAGAGATGCTAATCTGTCGTAGTGATGATGATAAGGCAACAAGGACGTGCAGACCTACAAAGGCACACGTAGAGGCACACGTGATTCTAGAAGCCCACGAGAAAAATATTATTTGAATTTAAGGCCTTGTTTTCCAAGAAAACTTACGCCCATGAGATAAAAATCCCTTTTGATGATATGGCTTATTAGTCTTACATCAAATATCAAATATTTTCGCAGTTGATTGGTTGGTAAGGATGGATGGCTAAAAAGCAGATAATCGGAGATACAAAAATCGGGAAATTGACCAGCCAGACACAAAAGTTGAAGGCCCCTCGAATATTAAATGAGTTGCCCTTTCGTCGCTCAAGAAGCTAATTCGGTGCCCATCTGAGGACGGTGTTAACGCAGTGTTCACGTTCAGTGTCTTACATTGTCATAAAGTGGTGCAAACGGTTCCGTCATCGACAAAACATACCCTTGCCAGCTGCAACTAATTCGCCTAAATAACAATCAGCACGGCTTAACTAAGGGACAATCCACCGCCACGGCTCTCTCTGGTTTTATCGAAGAGGTATTGCAAGCAAGGAAGAATAAGTGTCATGTTTTTGGTGTCTCCTAGTTCTATGATTTTGAAAAAGCATTTGACTCAGTCCGTCACGAATTACTATAACACAAATTAGGAAAACTTGGAATAGCCGGAATAGCAAATAAATTAATCGCTTCATATCTTTCTAACCGTAGACAGGTTGTAGTAATAGATAGCCAGGGTGCGGAGTTCAAATGAAACATTAGGACGACCAACGTAGGACTGCCCCAAGGCTCGGTTATTGCCCCGCTGCTTTTTATACTGTTTGCAAACGACATTCAGCCAGAAAGTGTTACGAAGGGTAGCTTGACACTGTTCGCTGACGATGCCACGCACCTGATCACTGCACGCAACGCCAGGACGCTAATTGACAAGACAAACCTGGCAATCACTCAATTACAGAAATGGTGCCAATCAAATAGTCTTATTCTAAATCAAAATAAAACAAAATACATGGCTTTTCAAAAAAACGATGATATCATTGTCAGTCCGTTGATCTGGCTCAATAAAAAAAGTGTTGAAGTAATAGAGAGCACAACTTCTCTAGGCCTCTTCGTAGACAGTAAACTGAATTGGAAGTTCCATATTGATATGATCTGCAGCAAGGCTTCATCTAACTGCTAGTTAATTAAAAAGTTAATGAATCTCATATCTATAAATTACGTCAAGATGGTCACATTCAATTCACACATTCACACAATCACACATTCAATCCACACATTCAAATCAATTCTACACTGAATCAATTCTACAATTTGAATTCAATTCAAATTCAATCCAAATTCAATTCACACATTCAATCCACCCTAAGCTATGGCATAATTTTATGGGGATGGTCCCCCCACACCAAGAGACTTTTTACCTGGTACCAGCTAACGGTACCTGATTGAGAAATGTTTTTATTCCATTGACCAGTTTTTAAATGTTAAGCATCATATTGTATGAATGTATATATTTATGTATATTGGTGCTGAATGTATCTATATATTGGACTAGAGGGCTGTCTGTCTTGATATCATGTCATTGATCAATCCATGGACAAAAACATTATTATTATTATTATTATTATTATTAATTGTTTTGACCCCTTTGTCCGTAATGATGAATCTTACGTTGCACGTTTTTACTGTCAAACGCCGTCTGGATCTTCCACAAAGGGAGTTGTAAGGATTGACAACAAATATTAAACTTAATACTTGTTTCCCAATATAACAATTTTGGTTTCACTTTTCTCGACGAAATTTACAATTCAGAATTACGTTCATCCACAACACGATTATGTGCGTGCTTGCGAAGCCCTAAAACTCATATCACCTCAAATCGAGATGATATAATCTCGGAAATCAAGATTTGTGAGATTTTATTGACCCGATTGAACACGTGATAACTATAGAGAATATTGATATTTGATAAAATATGAATGTAATTTCAAAGGTTATTATTGACATGTTGAATCATCAGTGAACATTTCAAATGATATTATTTTGTTGCTGCCACCCTATCTGGCCGTGGAGTTTATTCTGTGTGCGCTCGGCGGTATGATCCGGGATTGAAATATTCGATATAATGTGGAAGAGGCAATATTAAGTTAAATATATTGATGTGATTGATTTCGTGTATTTGGAGGAAATCATTTTAATTGTCAAAGCAAACATGCTTTCATGCATGTTTCAATGTAACTTTCTATAGTGCGAGTTTTAACGAAAATATAAGTAGTACCTTACACATGTGTAGGACCCATAGCAAAGATCGCCATATTTCGAGAGAATTTTTGTGGAAACTGCGTGCAATTCCATGACAGAATCCCCTAATGAAAAGAAGTGCAATGCAACATTTTGTTATATTGAACCTAATAATTTTAGTTGCTTATTGATTATGGCGACCTATCTTCGATATCGCACTTTAGTAACTTACAATGCCGAGACCGCCGGGTAAACAGTTGCAAGCATGGATGCAGCACGAGCCTCAGAAGACCAAGGTGCATGCAGGGTATCACGAGCTATACATTGAACATTTCAATATCACCCCATGTTCCGTTGCAACGGCATTGTGACGATTTCATGGCTATAGGAAAAACATGCCAAGGTGTGTTTTGGCATCTGCTAAAGGAATTTCATCTAGCTGCAGTTTTTAGATACAGAAGATGAGACGTTTCTTGGCTCTACCGTTGGAGGTAGCGCATGATAGTAAACGAGAAACTTGTTGAATTGTTAATCTCTGCTTGAATATGGTCCTTTTTTCTAAATTTTAACCCAACTGCTAAAATAAGGGTTTGCATGTTTTATGTTGTATTTAGAATGTCTTGTGCAGCAAGCCATGAATGAGATATCGAAAAGAAATCTTATTTTGAGGCATAAATAATTATCCTACTGTATAAAATGCTAAAATAAACGATAGCGCCTTGAGATATGTCCAGAAATTTTGAACCAAAATTTTCAACTTTACACATCACACCCCGTTTGTACAGCGACCAATCTTATTGTGTACCAATGTCTGCTAAACTATAGGAAGTCTGGGATTAAAAAGAAATGAAATTCTAACGCAAATATTGCATGATTAGGATAAAGCATCAGAATGAAGAAAGCACGTTTTTTCCCACATCAGAAGATTGTAAGTAACTTTGAATCAATAATGTAGTGCACTTATTGGCCATTCTGGAGCACATTTTCAATAACGTTTAATAATTGGTAGTAGGTACTACGTCATGTTTTAAGCCGCGTTGCTTTCGCACGCAGCTAAACAAAATATTTCACAGGCAGATCACATTTCATTCTCGACGCGTCGGACTAATCTCTGTCGAGCGTGCATGTTTCCAAGAAAAATAAGCAAATACAAAATGTAAAGGATGAGAAGTATTAAGTTTTCTTAATAATTACTTATATATTTGGATAGCTAATCGAAAGTAGATTTCAATCGCTTTTTAATTGAAGTTCTAAGTTGAAAATTGCAGGTTTTGAAGTCGAACGCGATTTGAATGTCTGATTGATGATAGTGGTGTTTAACGACGCACTGTTTTGACAACTGGGCCTGTGGCACTGGGCTTATGGCGTCGGTGAATGAAAGGGTGATGATGAACCTAACCTATGGCTAGAAGGGAGGAGGGGAAACCCGGTGCCGGCACGTAGCCTACTCCTGTCGAAAAGCACCGAGGGGACCACCAGCTTTACGTCCCTTCCGAAGGACGGTACAAATCGAACAACAGGATTCCTCCACCAATGCATGCTGTCGACAGGTTAATAAGCAAGGCAAGTGAATTTGTCGTAATCATCAACCCCTCCAACCTCTCTCCCGAACAGAAGTGATCTTGTGTATGAAGGTCACCCATGCAGCAGATAACTCAGTGAGATGTTGCTTAACATCGGTAATCTCACGAGAACCGGTGTTTCCGACATGCCAAACCGTTCGGTGATCGCGATTTGCATGATCGCGATCTATGAAATTTCCGAAATAATTAATTTTCGCACTTGTAAATCAAAAGTTTTTGTCCTTCAATTAGTGTGCCTCTATTTATCTCCGATATAATATGCCGAGACGGCAGATAGCATGATTTCTACCTGTGCTCACGGCGTCAACATAATATGCGTCTCTCTGCTCTCACATACATTTTGGCATGAGTATTTGAAAAAGTGTTCCACACACAGGTCTTGGTTGGCACGTGCTATGTTTAGAATATTTACAATTTTGCAATGAACAAGGAATTTTATTGAAAATCAGTTTTCAAAGGTTGTAAGTCGACTCGTAGGTGATAGAGGGTGCGAACTTATTCACGAGAGATATTACGACGAGACGGGGTGATATTATTATCGCATGGTGGGTCATATTTGGCGTGAGGCAGTGACCCGAGACATTCCCTGGCACATCTCACCCAACTAGACATGCCTGCAGGAAGGGTTGCCTATTTAGTTGCTTGGCCATTGGTGAGTGGGATGCAACGTTTTTATCTGAAGGAGTGGTTAAAAAAACTGTCAGTCAAGAAGTCGAGCTAATGCACAAACTGTCTTTTGATAACCCGAGCAGTTGATTTCGCGGTCTTTCAAGAAGACGGTGAATTGGACTAGCTGTCAATTAAGAATAGCAATGCTTAGGCTCGCGACCAATTGATAATGCGACCAATTGAGCAGGCGGTCAGTTTGCATGTGGCTGCAATCGCGATATTAAATGTTCCTGTCAGTTGATCTGTCGGCAAGATGATCAGACGTGCACTTGAGAAAGCGGGGAGTTGCACAAACGTGGAAATGAGACCGCTGTGAGTCAAGAAGGCGGCCTATTTTGAAAACAGCGCAGTTTTGCGGTGGTGGGTCAAGATGTCGATGAATCAAGAAGTCGGGGAGATAAGAACACGTACTACTGATAAAGCGATATAATGAGAAGACTGGGTCGACAATAATCTGCCAGTTAATAACACTGTCAGATGAGAGTGCGGTGAATTGAGATGTCGGGGAAATAAGATTGTTGGAGAGTTGAGAAGGCGGTCATTTGCTGTTTCGAGCAGTTTCACAGTCGGGGAATTGAGCGGCTCCCCCCTTTTATTATAGACCAGCGCCACGGTGCCAGTCGTCAAAACAGTGCGTCGTTAAACACCGGCAATCAATCAATGAATCACCGGGTTTCCCCTCCTCCCTTCTAGCCATAGGTTAGGTTCATCGTCACCCTTTCATTATAGACCAGCGCCACGGTGCCAGTCGTCAAAACAGTGCGTCGTTAAACACCGGCAATCAATCAATCAAACATTAACTAGTCGGTAGTTGTCAGGGGCAGTACCATCCAGTGTCAATAGACATATTCCGGTCAGAAAAAAATGACGTCAGATACCCACTGGACGTACTAATAATTAGCTCTGCTAAATATCAAAGGAAGATAGGGAAATCACTACCCAAATTTCTAGTAGAACAAACAGACATAACTAAACCCAACATAACCGATGCAGGAAACATGCTGCACCTGGCGCTAACAACAGATGTCCTTCAGACACAACCCGTCATAACCTGACATAACCTAACCCAATTGTCGCAGGCAACATGCTGCACCTGGCGCTGACGTGCTCGCTGCCTACGGTGACGGCTCGCCAACGTCACGCGCTGTCGCTGCTTCGCATGAACGACCTGCTGGTGCACGGCGTGTCGGGCGAGGCGCCGCCCGCCGAGACGGCGCGCGAGCTGGTGGCGCTGCTGCTGGACTTTGCGACGAGGCTCACGTCGGCCAAGCGTCGCATCCTCGAGGACGCCGAGCTCTACGTCGACGGCGACGGCGTGGAGCTGAGCCGGACGGAGCAGAGGTGGGTGGCCGGCTCGGGATGGAAACGTTGATTTCGGTGTCGGAACGTTGATCGATCGTTTCGCAAAGCTATGCTTGCTGGTTAATCTAGGGTCGTAAATCAAGTTGATTGATGATGACGGCTTGCTCTGTCTTCTTAAAAAACTTATAACTGCAAAGGTGGTTGGCTGGCCCGGGATACGGAGGTTGTGTCTTGGAAACGTTGATTTCGGTGTTGTAATGTTGATGGATCGTTTCGCAAAACTATGCTTCTTGGCTAATAAAAGGTCGTAAATCGAGTTGATTGATGATGACAGCACACTATGTCTTCATAAGAAACTTATAACAGGATTATTGAGTGTTTAAAATTTCACTTAAACCTTCCCCGTCATTAGCGGTGGGTTGTCAACGGTTAAATTCATGGATTTACTGATTACAGTCATGTACTAAGGCCATGTTTTACCATTTTATTATCTCTGAGTTCAAGTGTTAGTCGAGCTAAACAGTAAACAGCCACGTGAAGTGAAATTCAACTGTTTCTCTTAGTTATACCTCAACTGGGAGTTGAAAAGAATGGTAAAACTGGCCGTAAGACAGTTAGAAATAAAGGTGAATCAGTGACTACAAAGTTATTTGGCATGATGTTGGTAGTTGTATCGACTACCAGCCCCTAGCGGACAGGGTTATTCTTAACTAAAATAGACTCAAACAAATCATACTGGTCGAAAGAGAGGGGCTAAGAGAGATGGCTAACGAAAGCGTTGTCTCTGCTTGCAGGTCGCGGCGCCGGCAGGCGTTGGAACGGCTGGCGCTGGTCCCCGGCAAGCTGGACCACGCGACGGTGGTCGCGTACCGCGTCGGCTTCCACCGCCAGTCGCAGCTGTGAGGCGACGGCGCCGAAGTGAGGTTAGAGCGCGCCGAAGTGCGGTTAACAGGCGCCGATGGGCGGCCACGAAATCGATGGGTCGTCACGACGTACGCGCTTTCCTTGCAAAACCGATCGAGGTTCGAGGTGCTTTCGACGGACGAGGAAACGACGGGACCGGAAACAAATTTCGAGTGCCATAAAACGGAGCCGACGACGAATCGCTCGTTTAGTTTCTCGGCGACTGGTAGGCGGTTGTGTAGAATTGACGGGATCTGTGTCGACTAAAGACGTTTTGGATCTTCTCTCTGCGTGTTGTCTGTGAGCAGCGGTGGCAAAAAGTAAACGAGTGATTTCGATGACAAATATCCTACGCGATTGTCCGGCTGGAGGTGTCGAAGAGTTGAAATTGCTCGGAGAAATCGTGTGCGATCGGTGTTTATAGTTTTCTCGATTATCTCACCAGGCTGTAGGATGCAGGTGCCGACATAGCTGGCCACAGAATCGTCAGCTTGGTTACGATTTGAAGCACCACAGCCATCTAGGTACATATTTGTTTTGTGCATCAAGGTTCACTAGTGACAACTGACAGTTGATATGTTTTTTTGCTGGGGTCTAAAACTTCACCCCGATTTGGCTGAGTGTTTTCTGCATTCTACAGCCGAGTAAGATATTTGGTTTTCCTTATGTCGGACATCGGCGGCATCACGACATTTCGACTTTGATTCGAGCAACGAAAGTAGTGTGATATTGGAGATCGCAGCGCGTCTCTGATCTATATCCAGTTCCGGTGTTAGTATGATTTTTGGGAAGGAAACAATGCGGGAAATAATGAGAGGCAGAAACTGAACACGAAAGCAGGAAATCTTGCTTCGTATGATGGTTCTGCCGATAATTATTTCTTATATCGTTAAATGGTTCACTTTTCAAGAAGCAACGATGTCTCACTATGCTCATTTAAAAGCCCGGTAATTCAGTTAACACGGGATGCCATGAATCCAATGTTTTTGGCGAAAAGGAATCTACAAGTTCCGTTTTCTAACCATGAAGAGGATTGACTAATGATCTGAAAACGTACCTCCGAGAAGGTTGGAATAGAGCCACACTTTGCGGGAATTTTAAGCTACTTACTCGAAAGTTGGGGAACGCTGTACCTGTTCTGTAATACATTTCAAGTGATCCAATCCTCTAAAGTCTGTGAAACTATTTGTTGTCTGGCAACTCGTCCAATGTAAACTGCTCCAATAGCGAATGTTACAAAGCCTTCTTGCAACTGGTCCAAAACGAATACTGGCAACTGCTCCAAAACACATTCTGTCAAGTGCTCCAAGAGTCCGCTCCTCGCTATATATTTCCACCACCCCCACCCACCCTCCTAGTCCTACCCTTCCTGACCCGACATCAATTGGGTTGGGAAGTTGGGTGGGGTCAGGAAAGGTATGATTAGTGGCGGGGGTGGGGGGGGGGATATGTAGCAAGGAGCGGACTTTTGGAGCACTTGACAGAATGTGTTTTGGAGCAGTTGCCAGTATTCGTTTTAGACCAGTTGCAAGAAGGCTTTTTTACATTTGCTATTGGAGCAGTTTACATTGGACGAGTTGCCAGTCAACAAATAGTTTTACAGACTTTAGACGATTGGATCAGTTGAAATGTATAACAAACGAAGGCATCCCCGAAAGTTGCTAGAAATTCGAACCAAACTGCAAGACGTCGATGCTTTTGCAGAAGAATATTAGTTATTAGAAACGACACACACGTTCCGAAATTGTGTCCGCACGGATTTGTAACGAATATTTTGCTTCTAATAATAATTAAAGTTTGGTCATGTTTCTAGCTCCGACCGACGGTGGCATAACGGCAGTCAGTGCCGAGAGGGCGGACTTTTCGGTGGAATCGTCTTCGCTCGACAAACGAATTATTTAACACGTTTAACACGTTTAATGTGCAGCTCAAACTTTTTCTAAACGCTATCTAGACGGGCCGGCTGCAACCAAATCGACGCTGGAAGGTTGCGATTTCGCCGACGTTTCCGGGCTGCTGGCAGTGTGTAGCTCCATGCCATCGCTTGCAAAACTTCTTACCTTTCGATAACTTTCTCAATTTGGGGTGGGTTGTGGGTGGATTGGTCACATTAATCATGTCGATAGTCAAAGGCAGTAAGGATTTGTACCCGTTACCCCTTTGTTGGTCAGCCTGTCGGTGTTTGCGTCCGCGCCCTGACCCCTCGGTGGTCGCGGCAACGATTCAACGTCAGCTACGGTCGATTTGGTTGCGTCCGGACCCGAGACACGTACATTCCTGGCGGCCGTATCGCCGGCGGGCGGGTAGATTCTACGGCCTTCACGCTTCGACAGCTTCAAGCATTCCCTTCGGTAGTCCGCGATGGAAGCGCGGGGAACGTTCGGCAGCGAGAAACCGGCCGGTGAACGGAGATGTTCACGGTCCTGGGTGGACGGAACGGGTCGATACGATTGTTCTCTGTTTTCACCGATTTGTGGTCTAAAATTAAGCCGCTTTGTCTACTTTTCGACCATGTTACCGTAATCATCTACACGACTGAAGGAAAATCACAAAAACCGGGCAAAACCATATCCACCTGCTGAATAAACCGGTTTGTTTTGTGCAACGTCAGAACGTTAGCAGAGAAAACTGGTTTCGTGTTTGCAATGCACCGGAGATGCTTGTTATAAAGAGGAGCGGCTTATGAGCCGTGTGTGGACAGAAACGGTGGATATCGTCTTCTTCGGTTTTCAACGATTAGTGATCGAAAAAAGGATCCAGTTAGTCAACGTTTTGACAACTTTGGCGGACGGACGAGACTTCGGCAGACCTTACCTAGCCTAGCCGACGGGCTGGTATCACGGTTCTACCGTAGCACCTGCTATTACCATGTTAAACGTAATACCGCGATTTCATTAGTGCTGCTGCGATACCAGCGCGTCGGCAGTGTTACGTAAGGGCACAGATCTGTTTTTTAGGACCGCAAATCGATATAAAACGCAGCGAAACCGTGACCGCCTGTGTCCGCAAGCCGGCTGGTTTCGAGCGCTGGAACGTCGGCAGAGAGATCTGGTTCGTGTTGCCGTCGGCGATGTTTCGGGGTGGATGCGTTCGGACCCGGGGATTGTTTCGGGGTTTTTGCTTCAATATCTTTTGAACTCGTAGACTGTAAATAAGAAGGATCTTTATAATAAATTATTTTAGGTAAATTTAAGCGCACTAAGCTTATAGTATATTCGAGGAAGATTGAGTAGGAATCACTAAGTCGTGTCTGAAATATTGGGTAACTTGGTAACGCCATCAATAATGCGGTGCTTTTCGAGTCTTACTAATCATACCACCAAGGTCACGCTAGCATCAACCTAACACCTGCCTGTAGGCAGAAATAGCCTTTAATGGGTTAAAGATATTTTCAAATCTTTTCGAGCCGTGCAGCAAGCGGCCAGTAAGCAAAGTGTGATGCAGACATCGTAGCGCGCTAGCTTGCGAAGCAAGCGTAATTTTGTTAGATTTGGGTAAGAAGTAATGTGAAATCCAATCGTAAGATAAAGTAATTGGGGTCCAAAGTAGATGTACAGTGTCAATTTAAATCGAGTCAATTTCCGTAAGGTGAAAAGGTGGTAGTAAGTGTTCAGAAAAATTGTTTAACTGGGCCTAGCCGCGAACTCAAACGTTTTCCCGAAGTTTCGCAAAGCTGTGCCGCCTGCTTTAACGGTCTGAGCTCGAGTGCCATTGCTGCTAATCGGCACTTGGGATTCATCCGTTGAGTTTACGACTCAATGAGTCTGAGACACGGGTCTTGATTGAGTGCAGAGGTAGTAAGTGCGTTTATTTGATGGCCTATTCTACTCTCGGCAGCGAACTTTGAGAATTGAGATTGGGGAAAAAGTGAAAGATGAAAGAATAGAGGTTATTTTCTTCCTGCCTTAAGTTAAAATTAACGATTGTAGGTCATGAGTTCACGCCGTCAATGTCCATCTCAACGTAAGGAATCGGTTATCGTTGCTGTAAAAATTCGGATGCAATGTACCAGTTGCATATTGGGGAATCAGTACCAAAAACTAGGTTAAAAACACGGAGAAAAAGGATTTAATTCTTTGATATTAAGGGTTTTATTAAGTATCTTTCGTAGGGTTGATTTTCAACAGTATTTTTTGTCCGGATCTTGTCGTAGATCGCGGGTCCGATCTGTGAAACCTCGGTTCTCGAACGCGCCATCCTAAACGGAACCGACGGCAGCCGAACAGAAACGTAGCGGAAAGATATACAAGGTATTGACGAATGTGATGGGAAGTATTTTATGTAGTAGGCGCAATCGCAAAGTCCATGTACATTTATATAACTGTTGTATTATTCTTCCTGTTCTTTTAGGCAAATTACTTTCTAACTTTTCAAGTTTCACGCTGAGAAATCTAGACTCGTTCGGACCCGAAGAGAATATCGCGGTCGCGAATATTTAGTTTTTAGCATTTTTTTGTTTATTCAAATTTATTCGTGCTTTGTTTGGTAAACTCCCTGCTGTTCAAGCTAAACAAATTATGATTAAATTTGAATGTTAAATACAAACGAAACAAATAAAAACATTGATTCTAGCAGCTCCTAGAAGATCCAATCTTAGGTGAGATTTTGTCACGCGATTACGATGTTCGGTAGACTCCCTGCTGTGTGCTGCGCGTCTCACAAGCTGGCCGGCATTCCTAGCGGCCATAGTCAAGACACACAGCACTGTTTGGTTGAAATCCTAAGGCAACCGTAAGAAACCACGTGTTGTCTTATCGATGCAATACACTCTTCGATTCTTAGCGATGTTCCCTTCGCGATGGAACGAGTCTAGCGTTTCTCTACTGTAAAAGTATAACCGGCCGGCGTCAGCAAGTCTGAACGCTCACCAATGTTACCCTGATATGTTGTCCATGTTTTACATGTTTACCTTCCGGGCTTTTGGCAGCCTGCACGAAAATATATATATATACGATATTTCACGTAGCTCGGCGCGTTTGGATTCGTGTTCCTCACTCTTTTCCTTCCTGTTTTCCACAAATCGACGTCGAATGAATGGTTTTAAATAATAAATAATCATCATTTATTGTCTTAAATTTGAATGAACAGACATTTTTGAAGGCGTAATGGTTTTAAATATTGATGGAAATAGGACTGGGATAGCTAACTGGAAGACTTTTTTAATTTGTCCAAGCAATTGTTGGATATTAAGCTGATTTTCGTTGTCGCTTCATCGATTATGGTTGAAAACGTTACGAATCGGCTCGTATCGAACTGCGTCCGTAGCGAGCTGTTCGGTGATGCTGTGTTTCACTGAGACTAAACGGGATCGACGCAGAGTTTAAAGGGCTCGTTGCTGATGATGACGCGGAGCAATCAGCCGCTTGTCTTCACGATTGCCGGCTTTGTGCCACTCTCACGGGAAACATGGCCCATTGGTAAAGCTTGTAGCTTACGTATAGATTGCAGCTTACGTATAGCTTGCAGCTTACGTATAGCTTGCAGCTTACGTATAGCTTGTAGCTTACGTATAGCTTGTAGAGTATGCATCGCTTATAGGTACGTATGATTCAAATCCTTGGGATTAGTTACGTTGGGAACGGAATGAAAAACGATTTCTACGTAGTAATCAACAGAAAATTAACAAAATAATAGTTTTATTCGACAAAAACACGGGAAAGTGGCGGCGGCGCCGATTCACGCCTGCTCCCCGTAATCCTGCGCGATGCCAGCGCGTCCCTGCGTGGCCAGCGCCACCGCGTCGCCGCCGAGGTTCTGCTGGAGCCCGCGCCACGAGCGCTGGGACAGGAAGCCGGCGCCGGACACCGTCGCCAGCGTGGAGTCAGCCTGCAACGATTCGTTACGACCGGTTCGACTATGTTTTTCAACCCCGAGCTGGGAGGTAACTCACAGAAGAAGTTATATTTCCATTTTGCCATTTAGGACCAAAAATAACCATCTCCAGTAGGTACCTATCTCCAGGTAGAAACTTGTCTCCATGGTGACGGCCTGCTAGCCTAACTGGAGGAACTGGACAGTGTGATTTCAGCCCTTAACTGAATAACATCCTTCAAACGTGAAACACAAAACAGCAACACCGTCTGCGGTGCGCTCGACCGGCCCACCTTGAGCGCGAGCGCGTTCGATTCGCCGGCGCCGACTTCCTCGCGCTCGATCTGCACCGAGCGCAGCTTGCCGGTGACCAGCGACACGTCCGTCTCGTCGTCGAGCGCAGGAAGCGTTGAGACGTCGCGGTGCGCTCGACCGCCTGCGTTCAAAGCCAGCGTGAGTGAGCCAGGTTTAAATCACAATAATACAAGCGTAGCCAACGTTATAATCGGGGTTAGTCGAGTTGTTGGCGTGCGATAGCAGCATAGCGTCACTAGATTCACCACCTTCTATGTTCATTCATAGTCCTGTTTCTATCTCCTTGGAGCCACGTTATAATCGGGGTTAGTCGATTTGTTGGCGTGTGATTGCAGCATAGCGTCACTAGATTCACCGGCTTCTATGTTCATTCATAGTCATGTTTCTATCTCCATGGAGCCACGTTATAATCGGGGTTAGTCGAGTTGTTGGCGTGTGATTGCAGCATAGCGTCACTAGATTCACCACCTTCTATGTTCATTCATAGTCCTGTTTCTATCTCCATGGAGCCACGTTATAATCGGGGTTAGTCGAGTTGTTGGCGTGTGATTGCAGCATAGCGTCACTAGATTCACCGGCTTCTATGTTCATTCATAGTCCTGTTTCTATCTCCATGGCGCCCAACAACTCAAATAAACTTAATATCCACTCGAAAGTCGGCTGTCTGCGTTGCGTAATTGGCAATGCTTGACCCCAGCAACGGTGAAAGATCTAGGCATGACTCCCGGTTCGGATACAATTTTGGTAACGATATTTCGTTTGTACTAAACAGCAAGGATTCGCAAACACTCGTAGAATCGTGTTGCGGCCGAGCGAAATGAATGCTCTCGTCTCGTCTGGAGCGAACGGAACGGCACAGCAACAGAGCTACCGTGAGCGAAGCTGCGACTGACCGGGCAACAGCTGCGTGAAGTCGGTGACGTAGCCGCCGTCGCCGCCGACGGAAAGGCTCGCGTCGCAAGCCAGCTCAAGGTCGAACGGCGTCACCACCGGCTTGTAGAACTCCTTGGCGTCGAGCAGGCTGTTGTTCGCGCACGCGACCAGCACAAACAGGTCCACCTGGCAGACAACGCGTGCAATCGTTCGGCAATCGTGACAATCAGCTGACGATGTGGGAAACGCTAGTGTGAATTTAATGCTAATTGCATTTAGGATTAAATTCACAGCCGTATAAGGATACCTAACGTCATAATTTGGGTAAACTGAGTTTGTTGGCGTGTGATTGCAGCATAGTAATTGTACGAGGGCTGACGATGCAGGAAACTCATTAATTTCTCAAGACTTAAGCCTGAATAATTATGTCTTATGATGACGATGATGACGATGATGACGATGATGACGATGATGACGATGATGTAATAAAGCAGGCAGCGCAGGCGAGGCGTCGGGAAAAGTTTGAGTTTTTGGGACTTGGCATTCATTACCGAGTTGAATAGTCTGACTGCGAGATGTTTTGCGGCGGGAAACGACGGGGCTCACCTCGGGGAAGTTGGCGAGCTTGGGCACGTTGGGTTTGCCGACGGCGATGACGCGACACTTCTTGCCGGCGCGCTTGGCCAGCGCTTTGATCCGAGCCACCGACTGCACGACGTCGGTGACGCCCAGCGTCCCGACCTGGCCGGAGACGAGCGCGCATCGATTAGCAGACTCGTTTATCCGAAGAACCGGCAAAATTACAAAGGTTGATCATTTTAGACAGTAGAACCATTCCACTGGGCGAAATATGACGTCAGATACCCACTGGACGTACTACCACTTACCAGTAAGGAAAAAATATTGATTAGCTCTGCTAAATAACAAAGGAAGACAGGGAAATCACAACCCGAACTGCTCTAGTAATAGTTTTGGTAAAACAGTTGAGTTTGCATTGTTGTTACAGAGACAACACCGGTCTCTGCCATGTGTTCCGTTTACTGCGTTTGCCATTTCCGAATATTAACTCAACATCACACCGTGACTTCTACCAGACATTTGAGTCGTGTGCTTTTCTTTATTCTTTCCGACCCTCTTGATCTAAAAGCTGTCAACTAGAAACGACTGCTGCCGATTATCGTGTGGTAGCTTTCTGCGTGTGTAAGACCGGTCTCGGCAGCCCTCTACAGCACAATAGCACTAGTAGAACCATCAGATAAATCTGATGGTCTCGACGAAATGGTCAGCAAGCGCGATTGACTCACCAGGGCGGCTATCGTCGTCGCGTCCTTGGCTTTCTCCACGAGATAAAGCCGACGCCGTAGGAAGGTGCTCGACTCGCTGTCGACGGCATCGAGGCTGCGTGTCTCCGGGTCAAATCGGAAGAATCGGCATCCTGCAAACATCACGGATCCATTATTACTTTCATTATGCTGTTGTCTGTTCCGTATCTTCGCACATTCGAGTTCAGAAATCCTTTTTAACTGAATGATTAAACTTTTCCCTTGGGTTTGGGACTTGGCTTTCAATAACCAGGTGAGTTTTTCTGAAAATCTTAGATTGCTGTTAATTTCTGTCACTTTGCAAAGGCTTCTTAAAATCACATTGTGGATGAGCGTTGTTTTGTCAATTGGACAATCTTTACGGTTTAATATGTTGTTGGTGGGATAAAAGTGGAAAAAGCAAACTAAAAACGTTGTTTTTACAAGAAGTGCCGAACATCCAACAGTGAAATTTTTACACAGTTGTCGTGTTTTAAGTCGAAATGTATAAAATGATTTGGCCTGTTGTGAGAAACTTGATTTGAAAATTGCCTGTAGTGGGCAATCTGAAACTTATCTGTAAATATCTCTTTTTTTTTCAGAAATTTTCCATGTAATGCATAGGAATTACAATGGGCAGTGATATGCAATGAAGCAATTTTTTTTTTCGAAATTTTTACAAACTCAACCTCCAGCACCGACTCCTTCCGATTGAAGGCGTACGCCCGAAAGGGCACTCGAACCCCGTGCTTGACCCGACGTGGATTCTTCCCAAACCATTATTGAGCTACGTGGATAAGCAACAAGAAATTCTAGAAATTTAAAAAATTGGAAATGTTGTTTCTACCAGACAAAATGTGCCATCTCTGGAAAGTGATTTGGATTTTGGTGCAAATCCTACCTAACTAAAGCATCCAAGTGACTATGTAATAAGGTAAGCTATGTAAATCACGTAAATTAGGTTAACTACGTGACAAAAAGCATCATGATGAGTTACCTGGAAGGTCCAGCACAAAGTTCGTGAGGCAGCGGCAGTCCTGGCCGATAAACAAAGCCGTGTATTCGTTAAGCAAAGTGTTGTCGGCCAACGGAAACTCGCGGCCGAAATGCAAGCAAGAACGTTCGGATTCGCTAGACGCAGTCACTAGTTTCGACGCCACCAAGTTCGGGAAATGCGACGACAAACGCTCGGCTATTGATTCTGAGAAAAAAATTGCACATTTTTAGTTTGAAAATCTGTATTTATCGACGGTCTGAACTTAGCTAAGCATTCAATGACAGTGTTAATAGTTTTATTTCTGAATCTTTTAGGTACCTACCGATTGCATGATTATATGCTGTATCGTAAAGCACCAAGATGTGATCCGTGCCTGTCAGCCTATCATTCAAAGCATCCTCTAACGCTCCTAAATCCAGCTTCTTTTTCTCGAAAACGAATAGGATCGGCACATCACAGCTTGAAGGACTCAGGCATGCCGCACCGAAGTGAATCAACGCATCAGCTGAAACGCAAAGCCACCGATTAGTTGGTTCGTTAGACGCGAGGGTGGATGTAGACGTCATCACGTTAGTCCTTGCCTGAAACGTGTTGGGCCGCTACATGATCGACGCAACAAGCACCGTAAGTAGTGTCACCGAGTACGAATATTTTCGAGTCTGTGAGACGGCTTAGTAACAATGAAACTTGGACGGAGTCTCCCAACATTGAATCCGGAAATTGAAGACAAATCTGAAATTGCAAGCTATAATATTACTTTCTATGATAATCACACAATATTGAGGCAATGATAATGTGTTTTGCGTATTGTTATGATGAAATCGCACACATGTCAAAATGCATGGATATGAACAACATAACCGAAAAATAGCTATTTTAACGCACAAACATTGGTAATGAATACCTTTCTCGCGTTTATTTCCTGGATCCAGTTGACACATCGTTTGATTTCGTAAATCTCATCTAATGAGTCGCTGTCAGTAATTGTAGCTTCACCAGTTATTTCTGTTTTTCTTTCCAAAGCACTCGTTTCGCTGCTACTGAACGCTGACATTTTGTATTTTGATGACGTAAATTGACGTCCTACGCGCCGGCTGCTACACGCGAGAAAAATTGATTTTCACTTAGAGTTCAAACACCTTTTTTAACAAAGGTGCTGATGATGATATGTCGCCTGAGAAGGAATTCGATTAAAACATACCTATTAATAGTTAATGCTCATAAATTCTACAAAATTTCACTTAGTTATTTTATCATTGAGGCATGTCATGACATATTTTGTTCCCAGCTCTTTGTATTGCATAAATCCATATGCAACTACACAGAATTTATTTATTTATTAGAAAACTATGTGTTTAGGACACACACCTTCACGAGAGAAAAAACTCACAAATTTCTAAGAAACACACTCAAATTTCTTTCAGTTCTCTAAAGAAATCATTCTTTTTCATCAAACCGTGTTTTCGTTTCATGTTCATGACATGGTATATGCTCACACTAGATAGCGATTCTTTCTTATTTTTACCTGGTTTTTGTCGAGCATAGCCTGAAAGTCGATAATCATAAAGATTTAGAATTAAAGCACCAATTTTATAGAATGGAAGATGTATGTGATTTTTTTTTGTAAAACGTTGCAATTTCCCAATACAAACAAGTCCCCAAAATTTGACCATGAATTAATTGGCCCATATACCTACACTGCTGTTATATAATTTCGCAACGCTCTTCTATTTAATTAGCACTTAAGACTTATTTGGGAACACCTATAGGTGCACCGACTCCTGCTTAAATTATATTTATTATCCCAGAAATAGTTTCAATGCGAAAGGTAAATAAGAATAGGATAAGAGTTGCAAATTGTTACTTCCTTATGCTTGCCTCCCTCCTTACCGTCTAATAGCTATGGATCATATTATTTGCTTATATGTTTCGGTGTTGAGTGGGTGTACAGTGAATCAGTCAGTGGCTATGACACACAGTTAATATTTTTATTGTCTTAGTTATGTTCCGTCGCCAATCCCTAAGAATTTAGCAACAAAATTATACAACTTTAAGTTGAAGTCCTAACCGTGGCAATAGCCTTGTAAACGTTGTGTCTATAGCCACATCGATTTGTTCATTTGTAGTTCTAGCCAATATGGCGTCCGTGGGGTCAGACCTGCTTTTAGATATAAGTGAGTGATCAAATTTTATAGTTTACCAACGTGGACAATCACTAATATGCCCACAAAGGCGTCCAAGAAAGTCGTGGGAATAATTATACGCAACAGAAAGTCGATAATGAAGGACGGCGTGATGACGGTAAGCATTTTGATTTCGGCACCCTTGTTTCGATAGGCCTATCCTCCTGACAATGGTTTTGACACCTACATATCCGTTTCTACGCGGTGTGATGCAGTCATCATCAATCTCCTAGTTTCATTATGTGCTCATCACCTGATCGAACATGACGATATAGCCGCCCACGTATACTAAATACTAGCCGACAGAAATTCGCAGAGACCTTGTCCCATGGCCTTGAAGGAATCTAGTCTACCTTACATTCTTTTTTTGGTAGGTAATAATAACAAGGCCCTAGCTAGAAGGCCTCATTTCGAGCTTGGTCCTTTCTAGTTGTCTGTAGTTCGCGAAATCATGTCCACACCTGACCCGCAGTTTATCTGACTAGAACTGAGCGTACCGTCCTCTTGCCAATTACCGAGCCACAAAAGCCGCGATGGGATACAAGATGGATTTGTTCGTAAGTTTTGCGTGGAACCGTTTCAAGCTCCTCTCTCTCACACGATTAACCTTTTAACCTGTTTTAATAACGACTTTCACAGGCAAATGGCCTTGCTTTAGTTCCAGACCCATTTTTGATTAGATTAATTTTAGCCAGCCATAGCCATTGAGGAAATGTTCAGCTCAGGTTCTTCGAGATAAGAGAGGCATGCAGGTTCTTATCTCTTGTGGTTAATCTATGGGAGCAGATTGGCAGCCGGGTGTTGGTGTGGCACTAGTACTAGACACAGAGTTGTGGTGGCGTTACGCGATCGTGTGCTTTCAATGAAATCCTGTTGACCAAAACTGATAACACCCCCTCTTTCTCTGCCGAATCCTTGCTTAGTGACTTAATATACATTTTCCATTGTTACTGTCTGCGTTTCGTGTTTCGATCGATCTATGTTTTGGTTTCGTGATGTTTGCTGTTCAAGCATAGTGTTCAGTGTTAAATCGGCTTATAGCAAGAATTAGTCTCTTAGCAGTTCCAGTGTTAGTCAAACTAATCGGACGTGTTCCAATCGCAATGTGAGCGACAAATGTTTCGCTATAGTGATCATTTTCTATTCAAACAAAGAAAAGTGTTTGATTCCTATCAAACTCAACACTCGGAACGGAACTAGTTTCGTAGCAGTTCCGACGCTAGCTTAACGAAGCGCCGTCGGTTTGCGAACGGTGCCGTGAACGAGCGATGTATGTCTCGACTGCCGGCTCGTGGCGAGCGTGCGACGGAAGGGTGTGAAATGATCCGGCGTTTCCAGACGTCGGGCATCGGCAAGCCCAGCGTCTACCACGCGCTGGTCGTCATCTTCCTCGAGTTCTTTGCGTGGGGGCTGCTCACCATGCCCATCATTGCCGTGAGTAACGAAACCACACTCTCTCTGTCATCCTCATCATCAGAAACAAAGTATCCATCACAACCTTTGTTTCTAATAATTAATAATGTACGGTACGTGCGACAAGTGAGTGCATTTACGTCCGAATCGACGCTCTTTCATCATGCAACCATCTCACCGGGCGGTAGAATCTAGGAAACTCTCCGAACTTGGACAAGAAAGCGTTTGTGGCGAAGGACTAGCTACAAGTTAAAGTAAACAAGTGAGAATATAACCTGCAAAGATTCTCTATTATGTGTCAACTGTCAGTTGACGCTTGAGATGGAGCATCATCCACGCCATCGTGGACAAAAGGTCGACCGAGGTCCTTTTCAGGACCAAAAGTTTATCCATCAGAGCAAAGCCGCCATCTCTACAACCAAATAACGATCTTTTGTACTAACAAGAATGCTCCCGTGCTTTAATTTCGAACGCGAGCCGGCGCTGACGATTTAGCCGCCAGCGCAACAATGCTATCTCGGCAGAGTCTCCCATTATTCTACAGCCTGGTGATATGTTTGTGGTGGTGATATTCAGTTCCTAATGCAAATGATGACATTTGTTAAGGGTTCAAATTGTATTGTTGTGGGTTATGCCATGCACTTTGTTTATATTATATTATTATTATGACCCGTTGCAATTGTTTGTCAATTGTATAGCTGAGTTTCTGAATAGTCGCAATGAATTGAATGGAGACCGGATTAAGAATGGAATATTTTCCAGTTTATCACATCAACCAATTGAATGGCAGGAGATTATGTGTCAGCTAAGCTCGTAGGACAATCAATTGCTAATGTTGATTACACCGTCTATCAGCTTTGGTGATAAGTAAAATAACTCCCCCAAGTTCTCTACTTAATACTGCCATGTCGGTTACCATCACACTTAGCGCCGTGTATTGTGATCTCTGAACAAGGCTTGAATTTGTAGCAAACAAGGAATCACCGTGATGACAAACAACCAGATGCAGTTGTTCCTGAGTTGTTTGGAAGAAATTCAGAGAGCTATTTTAATTTGAAGATTGGAAACCCGGTCACTAGACACGCATGAATTGCCGGGTCGGGCAAGGAAACAAGGTTACGGTGTTCGACGGGTGCTAATTGGTAGTGAAACGCACGTTGCTTCCTCAGCGGGTTCCTTTCACGTCTCGTTAGCGCCGCGCTAATCGAGTTATCACTTGCACGGAGGCGAGACAACGCACAGAGATTCGTGTCGCCGGCCTGGCGCTTGGTTTCCATGCGGAAACGATTGCTAATCTTCGCTTTTTTTTGCCGTGAAAGTTGCAGAAGACCGTCAGTCGTCACTTGTTTTGGCCCCTGTCCATGGAATTTTTTTTTTTGGTTAATTGAGGACGTAACCCCGGCAAAACGGTTCATGCTCGAGTCTGCTGATCACAGGTGGCCTCCTAGCCGGCTGAGCTACATTTTGGGCATTAGCTTTGCTTGTTTGTGTGGAACTTTTGCTTTTTTTGTGATGACGGGGTTCAATTTTACTACTGATTAGTGGATTTACTATCGACAAGCGAATTTCATGCGGTTCAGAGATTCTGTCTACGTACAAAAGTTGAAGTTTTTCTCCAAAATAAACGCGTTTACTGCGACGGGGGTCCAATTTTACTACTGATTAGTGAATTTAATGCGTTTCAAGAACTTTGTCTCAAATGGGCAACGATAACTGGACGCTCTGTGAATTCTTACGGAGCCAGCTAAATTTTGGTCACTCAGGTAGATAGATTCAAGAGACTTTCCATTTCATAGATGGCTCTTACGGAAACAATCGATTTCTGCATATCAAACTTAACAGTGCATCAAGCATAATGCCGTTGCAAAGTTATTTTTGATTTGACTCTGCCTTTTGCGACGTCAACAGTTTCACTGTCTGGGCTGAGTTTTCGTGACGGGCTACTTTTCCATCGGTTCGAACATAGCGATGTGTTCCATCGGACGGTACTATCGGATATTTGTCGCGTTGTTGATATTAGCGTCAGCGTAAACGTCTCGATCATCGACCCAGTTTCGACTGTCAATTAGTGGTTATCAGTGGCGAGCTGCCTGTCCCCTGCCCTCGTTGATTGAAGCCTCTTGTTTTTATCAACCGTTACCTGGTCACCTATTTACAACTCGGCGCCAGCCACCGTCATCGGCGAGAAATTGCGAAACTTTGCAAGCAAAGTTGTTTTTCGATCATTAGTCGACAGGGTTGGACCAATTTCAATCAACTGTAGAAATAATTATTGTCAACGAACGGTGAAACAATACTATTTGGACAGTCTTGCAAACCCTGCAGTTATTCGATTGCCAAGCAATTCTATTTACAGCACTGGTTTATTTTTATAAAGGAGATAATATATGTGTTTTTCATTCAAGATCAAGGAAACTGGTTCAGGAAAAGAATGGATCAGAATAAATAGTTGTACGCGTATTTCCTTATCGGGTGACATCACTGACTACCTGGTATTTCTATCTAATGAAAGTAATTTCACTAAAGGACATTGTATTTGCTCGTGCTCGTGGAGGGGTTTAGTCGTATGTGGTTACTGCATAAAATCGCAAGCATTGCAAATTGGCATTGTGAACTCGTTAGTTTCAACTTGAATGGAAGGGCGTGGAAAATTATGATCAAGTGTAAATAAATAATACTCGTTGCATTTATGGTATGTATTGCATCATTAGATAGCAAATAAACGGAGAACAGGCGAAATGATCCGGGTTCAAACCCCGGGACGGATACAAATTTCCGACACGATACTTCGTAGCTAATATGAAATTGAAAATAGTCCCTGTGTGGATGCATCTTGCCGTACGAAACATCAGAGTCAGCGAAGAAACTTTCTCTGCTTCAAACATGTCAACGCTTTCAGTGTTCAGTCTGCATTATTCACGAGCAGCCAGACAGCGTACTTTTTGCTGCCGCAGAAAAAAATCATGTTGGATTTGAAACGTTGCACGCTCTAATTTAGACCCACTGATTGTCTTGATTAAAACCTTGACCTCTGCTCATGAATAGATCACGCCGATCTTAACGACGGTTATTAACTATCGAGACGAATTTACGGTTGCATCAGTGGACTAGTGCCACTAGATTCGGCGCCTTCCATGTCCGATCTGAGCTTTGTTTTTGTCTCGATGGAGCCGAAAAACTCAAACAACCTAAATATCTGTCCGTCATGGTTAATTTTTGTAATTTTTTGTTCAATTCTCGACTTTTTCATCGGTAAAGTCTATTTAATTTATTAATGACCCTGTTCCCTCTGAGCCAACTTTATCACTAAGTCAAGTCAACTTGAGTCAACTCCTAATACAACTTTATCACCAAAATGATGCAAAATAATTTTTTTTTCACTAATTAACATTTATTTTCATCTGTATCAGTGTATAACTGTAACAATAAAGTAACTAGTTTAAAGCTAGAAGATGATTTGCAAGTGGGAAATAAGACATTCAGCCACTGTTCTAGTGTTTGAAATAGCTCCGTGCAGATTTAGTTTTGTGAGTTGGAGGAACGTAAATGGGGGAACGTAAAAGAGTACGACCTATGCATGGACGTGTGAAACTGCTAGACGAACAGACCAACAGTTATCAGTACCGAATGCATTTGATGCCATTGGATGCCTTTTGATATATGGATGAGAATATTGCTGATAGGAAATCCTATCAACGTTGAAGATAACACTGGTGTTTGCTGATATCCTCTTGCTTGGCTCTAGCTTAAATTCAGTATCTTTGTTACCAATTCGGCCCTATATTGGTAATATTGGTATAACTTATCAACAAAAGTGATTAATTAGATAACTAGCATCGTAATCACACCAGTTGTGTGATTTGAATATTATCTTTGTATGAGTCAACCACGAAACTTTTTCTAAATAGGGCAGTGAACTCTTCAACCGTTCAAAGACATTTTCTCGGTTTTTCACCGGTGTTTTTTCGGCGGCGGGCAGTCTTTGTTGATCGAGACGTGTTTCTAACGAACGCTTTGTTCCCGCAGGTCCTCAACGACACGTTCCCAGACCACATGTTCTTGATGAACGGCCTCATCATGGGGATCAAGGTACGTACACGCTGCCTCTCTTGTCTAAGTACCAACTCTAAGTTGTATGGAGAGAGTTCGGTTTTACATCGGAGCAAAATACATTCATCTCCATACATCAAGCCACGGCTCTGAACCTTTTTAAATCAAAGTTTCGTGAAGTGTATGGTTATGCTCTGTTGTCAAAGTACCAACTCAAAGTTCCCTCTCCAAAGTTTCTCTCCCGAGAGAGCCCTTTCCTCACCCAGCGAAGGCAGGAATCTTGTTCGGCCGGATAGCTCAGTGGTCAGAGCAACCGCCCGGCAAGCGGAAGGTCCCGGGTTCGTATCCCGGTTCGGACGCACATTTTTCCTGTTCGGCAACCCGTCAACTCAAAGTTGTCGGTGCATTGTATGGTTTGGTCATCAATGGGCATCCTACTCAGATGCAGATACACTCGGCTGCTTGGCTTGTCAAAATTTTTTATTATTTTATTTTAGTACGTTATAAGGCTGTTATCCGTATACGCTTTAACTAACTGAAGGCATCCCTACTTTAATAAGTATCTACTCTTCGAAAACTTACAAAGTAAAACAGTTTGCAAGCACCGGCAACTGACATCCCGACTTAACCGCACTCTCTCGCACAGGGACTGCTGTCTTTCCTGTCTGCCCCGCTGATCGGCGCGCTCTCGGACGTGTGGGGCCGCAAGTTCTTCCTGCTCATCACGGTGTTCTTCACGTGCGTGCCGATACCGCTGATGACCATCAACACCTGGTGGTTCTTCGCGATGATCTCTATCTCGGGCGTGTTTGCCGTCACCTTCTCGGTCGTGTTCGCCTACGTCGCCGACGTCACCGAGGAGAAGGACAGGAGCATGGCGTACGGCCTGGTGAGTCCGCGTCTTCCAAGCGGCTGGGTGCTTCATGATCCGGAACATCGTAGCAGCGTGGCGATGCTAGCAACAGCAGCGACACCGGTGTTTGCTGGCATTAGGCAAGGCACATAGTAATGCCAACAATCGTAGCAGCGTGGCAACACTAGCAACAGCAGTGACACCGGTGTTAGCTGGCATTAGGCAAGGCACATAGTAATGCCAACAATCGTAGCAGCGTAGCAACACTAGCAACAGCAGTGACACCGGTGTTTGCTGGCATTAGGCAAGGCACATAGTAATGCCAACAATCGTAGCAGCGTAGCAACACTAGCAACAGCAGTGACACCGGTGTTTGCTGGCATTAGGCAAGGCACATAGTAATGCCAACAATCGTAGCAGCGTAGCAACACTAGCAACAGCAGTGACGCCGGTGTTTGCTGGCATTAGGCAAGGCACATAGCAATGCCTACAATCGTAGCAGCGTGGCAACACTAGCAACAGCAGTGACACCGGTGTTTGCTGGCATTAGGCAAGGCACATAGTAATGCCAACAATCGTAGCAGCGTGGCAACACTAGCAACAGCAGTGACACCGGTGTTAGCTGGCATTAGGCAAGGCACAGAGTAATGCCAACAATCGTAGCAGCGTAGCAACACTAGCAACAGCAGTGACACCGGTGTTTGCTGGCATTAGGCAAGGCACATAGTAATGCCAACAATCGTAGCAGCGTAGCAACACTAGCAACAGCAGTGACACCGGTGTTTGCTGGCATTAGGCAAGGCACATAGTAATGTCAACAATCGTAGCAGCGTAGCAACACTAGCAACAGCAGTGACACCGGTGTTTGCTAGCATCATTCAAGGCACATAGTAACGTGTCGATACTAACCCCCGGCGGCGGTCACGGCGCAGGTTTCGGCGACGTTTGCCGCCAGCCTGGTGATCAGCCCGGCGCTGGGCGCGTACCTGATGGAGACGTGCTCGATGAACCTCGTGGTGGCGCTGGCGACGGCGATCGCTGTGCTCGACGTGTTCTGGATCCTGGTCGCCGTGCCCGAGTCCCTGCCGGAGAAGGTGCGGCCGAGCTCGTGGGGCGCGCCGATCAGCTGGGAGCAGGTGGACCCTTTTGCGGTGAGTGCCGTCGATGACGCTCTCGCCACGCTGGGCCTCGTCTTGCAGTGTCCAGGAGGGCGATTTTGTTAAAATTTCGTTAGAGAAGTCACTCACCTCTTCGATTAGAGCGTTGACAAAACATTGACAAAAATGAATATCTTAGATCTCATTTCACCGTTTCAATATCGCCCCCAGGAAACTTTCCCCTAAGCTATTCATGAACCCCTACTGCTAAAACTATTCAACTAAGCCACAAAACTTGAATATTTTTGTATAAATTATGCTTGCTTGCTTTTGTTTCCGTAAAATGTACACTTAACTTTCCAAACATGTGAAACCTAACCACAAAAGATCGTTTTAAAATTTCGTTGTTGGCCGATCGGTACACTAGACTTGTAAAGGATGTCGACTAACGCGGGGTGCTCGTGTTTGCAGGCGCTGCGCAAGGTCGGCAAGGACCACACGATCCTGATGCTGTGCGTCACCGTGTTCTTGTCGTACCTGCCCGAGGCCGGCCAGTACTCGTGCATCTTCCCCTACCTCAAGCTCGTCATGGGCTTCTCCGTCATCATGGTCTCGGTCTACATCGCAGTCGTGAGTCGATCGCTTCGCTACGTCGCTTGTGCCAGCTTCAACATGCCCGCAAATATCTACCAGGCTGTAGGATGCAGGACACTCTGCCAGCAAACATCTCACCAGGCTGTAGGATGCAGGACACTCTGCCAGCAAACATCTCACCAGGCTGTAGGATGCAGGAAACTCTGCCAGCAAACATCTCACCAGGCTGTAGGATGCAGGAAACTCTGCCAGCAAACATCTCACCAGGCTGTAGGATGCAGGACACTCTGCCAGCAAACATCTCACCAGGCTGTAGGATGCAGGACACTCTGCCAGCAAACATCTCACCAGGCTGTAGGATGCAGGACACTCTGCCAGCAAACATCTCACCAGGCTGTAGGATGCAGGACACTCTGCCAGCAAACATCTCACCAGGCTGTAGGATGCAGGACACTCTGCCAGCAAACATCTCACCAGGCTGTAGGATGCAGGACACTCTGCCAGCAAACATCTCACCAGGCTGTGGAATGCAGGACACTCTGCCAGCAAACATCTCACCAGGCTGTAGGATGCAGGACACTCTGCCAGTAAACATCTCACCCGGCTGTAGGATGCAGGACACTCTGCCAGCATACATCTCACCAGGCTGTAGGATGCAGGACACTCTGCCAGCAAACATCTCACCAGGCTGTAGGATGCAGGACACTCTGCCAGCAAACATCTCACCAGGCTGTAGGATGCAGGACACTCTGCCAGCAAACATCTCACCAGGCTGTAGGATGCAGGACTGTAGATTTTAGGACGCAGGAGACGCAACGTAACGTAACTTTTGTTTTTTCGCACAGGTGGGCATGCTGTCGGTGGGTGCGCAGATTGTTCTCGGCTTCCTGATGCGTTCGCTCGGCTCGAAGCACACGATCATGGTCGGGCTCGTCTTCGAGATGCTGCAGCTCATGTGGTACGGCTTCGGCTCGCAGACTTGGTGAGTTACAGCTGGGCCCTTGCGGCAGTTAGGTTCGGCTCGAGTCAAACTGCATGCACGTGAGTCGTTGCATGCACGTGAGTCGTTGCATGCACGTGAGTCGTTGCATGCACGTGAGTCGTTGCATGCACGTGAGTCGTTGCATGCACGTGAGTCGTTGCATGCACGTGAGTCGTTGCATGCACGTGAGTCGTTGCATGCACGTGAGTCGTTGCATGCACGTGAGTCGTTGCATGCACGTGAGTCGTTGCATGCACGCGAGTCGTTGCATGCACGTGAGTCGTTGCATGCACGTGAGTCGTTGCATGCACGCGAGTCGTTGCATGCACGTGAGTCGTTGCATGCACGCGAGTCGTTGCATGCACGCGAGTCGTTGCATGCACGTGAGTCGTTGCATGCACGCGAGTCGTTGCATGCACGTGAGTCGTTGCATGCACGTGAGTCGTTGCATGCACGTGAGTCGTTGCATGCACGCGAGTCGTTGCATGCACGTGAGTCGTTGCATGCACGCGAGTCGTTGCATGCACGCGAGTCGTTGCATGCACGTGAGTCGTTGCATGCACGTGAGTCGTTGCATGCACGTGAGTCGTTGCATGCACGTGAGTCGTTGCATGCACGTGAGTCGTTGCATGCACGTGAGTCGTTGCATGCACGTGAGTCGTTGCATGCACGTGAGTCGTTGCATGCACGTGAGTCGTTGCATGCACGTGAGTCGTTGCATGCACGTGAGTCGTTGCATGCACGTGAGTCGTTGCATGCACGTGAGTCGTTGCATGCACGTGAGTCGTTGCATGCACGTGAGTCGTTGCATGCACGTGAGTCGTTGCATGCACGTGAGTCGTTGCATGCACGTGAGTCGTTGCATGCACGTGAGTCGTTGCATGCACGTGAGTCGTTGCATGCACGTGAGTCGTTGCATGCACGTGAGTCGTTGCATGCACGTGAGTCGTTGCATGCACGTGAGTCGTTGCATGCACGTGAGTCGTTGCATGCACGCGAGTCGTTGCATGCACGTGAGTCGTTGCATGCACGCGAGTCGTTGCATGCACGCGAGTCGTTGCATGCACGTGAGTCGTTGCATGCACGTGAGTCGTTGCATGCACGTGAGTCGTTGCATGCACGTGAGTCGTTGCATGCACGTGAGTCGTTGCATGCACGCGAGTCGTTGCATGCACGCGAGTCGTTGCATGCACGTGAGTCGTTGCATGCACGTGAGTCGTTGCATGCACGTGAGTCGTTGCATGCACGCGAGTCGTTGCATGCACGTGAGTCGTTGCATGCACGCGAGTCGTTGCATGCACGTGAGTCGTTGCATGCACGTGAGTCGTTGCATGCACGCGAGTCGTTGCATGCACCGTAGATATTATCGGAAACAAAATATACACTTCAAATTTCTAGCCATTTCCGTCTCTGTTTGGGTACAATTTTGGAATGATATTTTTTTCTAATAATAAACACAGTGTGGTTGATTGTGTTGGTACATTTCCTTCCCGGAGGTCTGGACAGACCGGCTTTTTTCCATTATGTCGAATTGTTTGGCTCTGTTCCGATCAGAGAATGTCGGGACAAAATAAAATAAGCCATTTTTGGAAAGGAAAGCGCATTGACAAAATCCAACTCCAATGTGCAACGCAAAGGAACTAAGATATTGTTGTCGCAGATCTACTTCTACTATTACTTTCTAATGGTTTGTGTCTTTTTCTTATATTAGCATGTTAGATTAGCATATATATTTCAGGTTAGATTAGCTTTGTTTGTCGGAACAAATTCTTTGTTCATCAAAGAGGAGTGAGACTTGTCACGAAGAAGAAGAAGAAAACAATGCATCTTTTCTCTTGCTGAATATTGATTGATTAAGTTACCAATCAATTAAATGATAAGTGTAATCCGTGCCGGTTCACTGTTTAGCCGCGCTGTGAAGCTTTCTTTTGATATCTCTTTAGAAAAACTATGTAACTTTTTAATGAACGCTAAGTTCCAAAATCTCTAACTCTAACCAAAACTCAAAAAATCAAAAATTTTGAGTTTTTTTGGAACTTTGCATTGATTACCCAAATAAATAGTTTCTCTGTAAACTAACTTGATAAGATTGGGATTCGTTTGATTTCGGTTCGTCGGCGGTGTGTTCGATTCTTACAGGAACATAATTCCGGCAACGATTCAATCGTTGTCACCGCCCCCGCCTAGCGTAACATCGCCGACTCCTCCCACTCGAGTATCGGGCGTCCACCCCTCGTTACCCCCGTGCGTTCTCCCGCAGGATGATGTGGGTGGCGGGCGTTCTGGCGTCGGTGTCGGCCATCACCTACCCGGCGATCAGCGCGTTCGTGTCGATGCACTCGGACGCAGACAAGCAGGGGCTCGTGCAGGGCATGGTGACCGGCATGCGCGGCTTGTGCAACGGCCTCGGGCCCGCCATGTTCGGTCTCATCTTCTACCTGTTCCACGTAGACCTCTACGAGGATAAGGTTAGCAGCAAACATCTCACCAGGCTGTAAGATGCAGGACACTCTGCCAGCAAACATCTCACCAGGCTGTAGGATGCAGGACACTCTGCCAGCAAACATCTCACCAGGCTGTAGGATGCAGGACACTCTGCCAGCAAACATCTCACCAGGCTGTAGGATGCAGGACACTCTGCCAGCAAACATGTCACCAGGCTGTAGGATGCAGGACACTCTGCCAGCAAACATCTCACCAGGCTGTAGGACGCAGGACACTGCCAACAAACATCTCACCAGGCTGTAGGATGCAGGACACTCAGCCAGCAAACATCTCACCAGGCTGTAGGATGCAGGACACTCTGCCAGCAAACATCTCACCAGGCTGTAGGATGCAGGACACTCTGCCAGCAAACATCTCACCAGGCTGTAGGATGCAGGACACTCTGCCAGCAAACATCTCACCAGGCTGTAGGATGCAGGACACTCAGCCAGCAAACATCTCACCAGGCTGTAGGATGCAGGAAACTCTGCCAGCAAACATCTCACCAGGCTGTAGGACGCAGGACACTGCCAACAAACATCTCACCAGGCTGTAGGATGCAGGACACTCAGCCAGCAAACATCTCACCAGGCTGTAGGATGCAGGACACTCTGCCAGCAAACATCTCACCAGGCTGTAGGATGCAGGACACTCTGCCAGCAAACATCTCACCAGGCTGTAGGATGCAGGACACTCTGCCAGCAAACATCTCACCAGGCTGTAGGATGCAGGACACTCTGCCAGCAAACATCTCACCAGGCTGTAGGATGCAGGACACTCTGCCAGCAAACATCTCACCAGGCTGTAGGATGCAGGAAACTCTGCCAGCAAACATCTCACCAGGCTGTAGGATGCAGGACACTCTGCCAGCAAACATCTCACCAGGCTGTAGGATGCAGGACACTCTGCCAGGAAACATCTCACCAGGCTGTAGGATGCAGAACACTCTGCCAGCAAACATCTCACCAGGCTGTAGGATGCAGGACACTCTGCCAGCAAACATCTCACCAGGCTGTAGGATGCAGGACACTCTGCCAGCAAACATCTCACCAGGCTGTAGGATGCAGGACACTCTGCCAGCAAACATCTCACCAGGCTGTAGGATGCAGGACACTCTGACAGCAAACATCTCACCAGGCTGTAGGATGCAGGACACTCTGCCAGCAAACATCTCACCAGGCTGTAGGATGCAGGACACTCTGCCAGCAAACATCTCACCAGGCTGTAGGATGCAGGACACTCTGCTTGCAAACATCCCACCAGGCTCTAGGATGCAGGACACTCTGCCACGCCAGCAAACATCTCACCAGGCTGTAGGATGCAGGACACTCTGCCAGCAAACATCTCACCAGGCTGTAGGATGCAGGAAACTCTGCCAGCAAACATGTCACCAGGCTGTAGGATGCAGGACACTCTGCCAGCAAACGACTCACCAGGCTGTAGGATGCAGGACACTCTGCCAGCAAACATCTCACCCTACGTCGCCTGTCCTCGCAGGACCTGAACAACGTTCTGCTGACCAACAACTCGAGCATCCCGTACGTGGAGCCGGTGCGGCCGTTCATCCCCGGCCCGCCGTTTGTGTTCGGCTCGCTGCTGGTGATCTGCGCCCTGCTGGTCGCAGTGTTCATACCGGAAGGCGCCGCCATCGGCTCGACCCTGCGCACCCCCTCGAGGAGGCACTCCGGTAGGTTGGACCCTCCCTACAACAGGGCCCTTAGTCACTAACCTTTCCAGTTTCTAACTCTCTGTCATTGGGAAATCACGGATTACCGAAAGAATCCTGTTACCATCATGCACACGATCAGTTCTGTTCGGGAGAGAGGTCGGAGGGTTTGAAGTTAGTACGACAACTTCACTCGCCTTGCTTATCAACCTCTCGACAGCACGGATTAGCGGAGGAATCCTGTCGTTCGAGTTGCACCGTCCTTCGGAAGGGACGTGAAGCCGTTGGTCCCCTCGGTGCTTTTCGAAAGGAGTAGGCTACGTGCCGGCACCGGGTTTCCCCTCCTCCCTTCTAGCCACAGGTTAGGTTCATCATCACCCTTTCATTATAGACCAGCGCCACGGTGCCAGCTGTCAAAACAGTGCGTCGTAAAACACCGGCAATCAATCAATTTATTTATTATCGCTGCAGGCCTGTCGCTGGACGTCCGCTACGAAGTTGACGGCATGAAGCACGAGCCGAGCGCGCTGTCTCCGCTTGTGCACAGCTCGCCCGCAGTGCTGTAGCCGTCGCTGCCGTCGCCGTCGCCGTTGGACTCCGCCCCCGACGCTGCCGCCAGGCCCGGTTCCGCCGCGAAGCGTCTATTTTGATAAATGTACAAAGGTTTCGAAGACTCGGGAGCGACGGCGCGATGGGCCCGACGCGCCGCGGGGGCGGGGCTTGCCGCGTTCGGAGCGTCGCGACTGGCCGCCGGTAGCGTTTCGGGGGCGTCGACGAGTTCTCAGCAATCTCTAAGCAAAACCGCACGCCGCGCACCAACGCAAATTCACTATACGATGTACACATATATTATTATATTACGGATAAGTGAGAGAAAGTATTATGGCGCTGTTTTTCGCGTGGTATTAGCGGCCGAGAGGGTCGGGCGGCGGGCCGCGGCGTTCGACTTTCGTTGTTTCCTCCGCGGTCGTCGAACGGCCGGGCGTCGGCCGCCGCCGGAACGGCCGCCGCTTTGTTTCGCATTTAACGCATTCAGGGGTGCCGCGGCGTCCGGCACGATTTTAACACTTATTTATTCTTAACGATTGCGGCGGTCTCGCGAGAATCATTGTTTTTTCGAACGTTTCGACCGACTCGAGTTGTTTGTTTGTTTTTTAGGCCGTTTGTTGTGTCGGCGGCGTTTAGGTCGTAGACGGTCGCGTGCTTGCCAGGACGCGTTAGTCGTTTGCGGCGATGGGGGGGGGGGGAAACGGACGGGACGATACGTCTGCTGTCGGGATGTTTGTAGGTTAATGTTTGTGGACGAATGAATGTATACCGGTTATTTTTTTCGCTGTAAAAATTTATTTCTATTCAAACTTGTCCGTCTGAAGGATTCGAACCGCGGTCTTCACCGGCGAACCAAATCGCTGAGCTGATCGGACGCGACATTGTCAACCGTTCGAATTTTTCGTGGAGTGATTTGAGCGAAATTGATTTTGGTCCGCAGTTCCCGATCGTTTCCGCTGCCGCCATCAAGGTTTCGGAGAGCGAATCACGCTTAATTCCTTCCCTTCAAAATCTAGCTCTCTGCGCCTGAAGGTGGCAGCGTTCGGTCGGGCGGGAGGGCGATCGTAATGCACCCCCCCCTCACCCCCTTGTGTCGTCTTAGTTGTTATTCCGTTTTACCGCCGGCTTTTCTTTCCGTGGGCTTGGCGTTAGGCCGCCTGTTATTTAGTCGTTCGCGGAGAGGTCGCGATTCTCGGCCGTTCGGACAACGAACAACGATCAACGATCAAGAAGCCTGCTTCGGTTCTAGCCTCACCCGGCGATGCATGTCCAGGAATTAAAAGCCTGATTCGTAGCGATGTTTCTACGTCGTTTTTATCAAAATCGATGGCGATTCCTTGCAGAAAGGTGCCAGTTTGGTGGTTTTTCTGTGTCTTTCGTGGTTCTAGAAGTATTTAACCATCGTGCTCTACTTATTCAACCAAGGAAGGCAGAGAATCGCCAACGGGCCCGTCCGTAGCCGTTTCCCGACGGCGTCACATTGCTCGAACAGAAACAACCGTGACCAAGTCGGCTTCGTTTGTCCGTTGTCCCGCGAGCAGGGAATTTGCGCGACGTCGACGTCCGCGACGCGGTCTTGCACGCGCATCGAAGCCAACCGCTGGCAACGCACAGCCGCCGGCCATCGCGGGCCGAACGCCAGTCTTACGTCGACCGCGGTCCGGTATCTCGCAGACGTTGGTTCGCTCGTGGTTTCGCCGCCGCCACCGAGATGGCTTTCGATTTTCTACGTGACATTTTTTACGTGACCCTAGCGGCAAGTTACAGCTTGATAGCCACGCCCTTAGCTTATTGTTCATATGTATTAGGTTATAGGTGACTGTCGTGGATTTGTTTTCCCCATTTTTCCGTCTGCGTCTTTCGCGTGCGATGTTTCGTCGCGTTGCCTTCGTTGCTTGCGTCGAATTTTCTCGCCGCGGCATGAGGTATGCCGTGTTTGCCAATGAGTAGCAAGAAAGTTCATCTCAAACTAGCAAAGCTAACATCGCCAGAGAGCCGTGAAACATTACTGCCGATATTCTTTCCCGCCTAACTTCTCAGTGGTCTGAAATGTCAGAGCCGTGAGCGTTGCTTAGAAGTGTCCGACGTTCGCGCGTAACGAACGGCCGGTCTTCTCGCGTCCGTCGCCGCGAAGCGAACCAACTCGCGAGACCGCAACCAACGAGTCCGAACACGATCTCAACGAACGGACGCAACCCGCCGAAACGGCTGCTTCGCCGGGTCCCGGTTCCGTCGGCGTTCGCGCTCTGGACACGACCGGCACGGCCGTTCCAGACCCGATAGGTATTTTTAGAATTTTGTCTCCGTCGGAAATGTATTATCTGGCGTAGTTTCGTCGTCTCAGGGATGGAGACTTTTCAAGAGCGTCGAACGGGACCGGCGAACGCAGCGAGCGACGTGGAGCTGGCGGCGTTCGAGAAGTCGGAGCCGCCGCGAACGGGGGCGACCTCGTCCGAACGACGATCCTCTCCGGAAATTGTAACGCGCTTTTAGGAGACACAAAACGTAGACGAAAGAAATGACGCGAGCTCAACGAATTAGCGAGTTGATACAGATGTGAACTTGAGGATTGGGTGCTGGCTGCGTCTTGGCTGTTCATTTGAAAGGGGAAATCGGTTGAGCCGTTTCGACGCCGGGGGAGTTTCGGGCAACCGATTCTGATGTTTGCAGCGATGTTAGCCGATGCTCGAGTAGCTTTAACCGTGTAACTGACTGATGTGCGTGTCTGAAATCGGAATCGTTGAAGATTATTAGAGTTAACACGGTAGCCGAGTCCAGAGTGGCCGTCTCGGAATCGGAGAGGATCGTCGGGCGGGGTTTAGTAGCGTAGGCAAAGTTCGTCCCGGGCGGCTCCGACGATCGATCAAGCTTGATCGATCGTCGCTTAGTCGAGTTTTGTAGGCGATTCCGATTACTTGCCAGGCTTCTACGTTATCCAGTGACTAGACGATGTTTTTCAGATCGTAGCCGTGTTTCGTTCTGCGTACCCGTGCGGGAGAAATCTAGCAAATTTTTACGAGCCCGTGCATCTTTCACAGCCGAACTCCTAGCGACTGCCGTCGGCGACACAAAATTGGATCGGCGGCCTTTTGCTGCGAAATTGAAACGGCCCCGGACGCCGTGCTACTTAATATTTATTGATTGTTTTAACGTGTTAGACCGAATTGAGCGATGCCGAGTTTTGATGTCCGCTATTTTTCTATGGTTTCGATGTGAAATTTCAAGGAGTTTAAAAATTTGCTGTGATATTTTTCGAAATTCCTGCTCGGCGAAACAATCTCGTTTACTAAAGATACTACTTAAAATATAAAAAAAAAACGTAAAGAAATACGGATGCGTGTTGCCCGGATTAGATTGTTGCGCCGACAGCACCCGAGTTCGGATGCACGAACGTGTTAGCGCTTGCTAGTCGATGTGTGCGGCGCAGGCGGCTAGTTGAACGTCGCACAGTGTTGCCACATCTTCCCCACGTCCCAAGCGTTTGTTTTTTGTTACTTCGGTTCTAAACCAAGTGGAAATACAAGTACCTATTGTAGAGGTTGACGTCCGGTTGTTTTCGTTGCGTCCTGACGGACGTGCCCGGCTCCCTTTCGCTCCGATCCCGGCTCCTGAATCCTCGGAAGTCTCTCAGCAACGGATAGGTTGCCGACGTTTCTTATAAGAAAGGAAATATTCATTCAAGAATACACCGATTCATTCTCAGGGCTTCCACTGACCAATCCTTCCAAAAATAGTAGCTATAGTACGCAAAATTCTCAAAAATAGTAGGCAAATAGTAGGCACATTTTTTGCAAATAGTAGGAAAATAAACCTGCACACAATTAAAACACGAACCCTTGCGGAAAAATATTATTTGATCACATTTCTAATCTAATTCTATCAAAATTATACCTGCGATACCCACTTGCTAAAGCCAGGTAAAACAATTCGGGTTGCGATTTCCTTTTCATCCATTGTTATTTAGCAGAGCCATAAATATTTTTTTCCCAAACTGGCAGTACGTCCAGTGGGTATCTGACGTCATTTTTCTCCGAGTTGAATAGGTCTATTATCGACCTATTCAAGGGTAAAATCAGCCAAGTAAGATGTGTATAGGGAAGAGTTTTTGCTTAGCTTACAATAATCCAGCCAGATAGTTATCCCAAAAACTAACATGAAATGTGTACCAGGCCGTAGATTGCAGGAAACTCTGCCAAACTATCGTTTTCGAGCTGGCAACAGTCAGCGCCGAGACATATTGACTAGGAATCGAACCACCCCAGCCATCTGGTTACAACTTAAACAACGTTACTTACGTCATCTCACGTAATATTGAGGGGCCTTTGTTTGCCACTGATGTTCAATCTCAAGTGCCATATAAACCAGTACCTATCTTTGCTGGTTCACTGCATAATCAAAACATCTTTAAGCGCTTTGCCGTCTGATTTTGCCACGAGTTTCCTAGATTCTACGGCCTAGTAACACATTTGCTAACATTACGAGAAGGCATGGGTAAGTATAAGAAGCAATAACCGGCACAGGCTTGTCCTAAGAATACTGACTAATCGCTTTATTTCGTGCGCAAGTACAGACAAGAACGACATGGACAAATAAATAGCAGGGTGAGCGGAGGGGCGGGCTGAGGAGACTAACGACGGCGTTCTCCGTCTAACTCGACGATTTCTCTGCCGTTTCTTCGTCTTTGCTGTAGACCCAGCGCCAGTACGCGACCTGCAATCGATATTACGAGTGAGTACAAGCAGCTAGCTATATACTAATCTGTAGGTAAGGCTCCTTTAATATATTAGAAAGCAACGCAACAGCAGTGACACCGGTGTTTGCTGGCATTAGGCAAGACACATAGTAATGCCAACAATCGTAGCAGCGTGGCAACACTAGCAACAGCAGTGACACCGGTGTTTGCTGGCATCAGGCAAGGCACATAGTAATGCCAACAATCGTAGCAGCGTGGCAACACTAGCAACAGCAGTGACACCGGTGTTTGCTGGCATTAGGCAAGGCACATAGTAATGCCAACAATCGTAGCAGCGTGGCAACACTAGCACCAGTGACACCGGTGTTTGCTGGCATTAGGCAAGGCACATAGTAATGCCAACAATCGTAGCAGCGTAGCAACACTAGCAACAGTGACACCGGTGTTTGCTGGCATTAGGCAAGGCACATAGTAATGCCAACAATCGTAGCAGCGTGGCAACACTAGCAACAGCAGTGACACCGGTGTTTGCTGGCATTAGGCAAGGCACATAGTAATGCCAACAATCGTAGCAGCGTGGCAACACTAGCAACAGCAGTGACACCGGTGTTTGCTGGCATTAGGCAAGGCACATAGTATTGCCAACAATCGTAGCAGCGTGGCAACACTAGCAGCGCTGCAACGCCAACATTTGATATTGTAGCGACTGATTGCAGCTAGACTTTGGCTTTTCACGCTTCGCGTTACCTTCATGCGGTCCCAGCAGTTGTCCCACGAGTCCAACGCGGGACGGACGTCGAGCAGGGCGAACTGGTAGCTGCCGGGCTCGACGGCGCCCCCGTCATAGTAGTCGATGACGTAGCGAACGTCCTTGCCGCACCGATCCACGATCCAGTCGTGGCGATCGAACGGCAGCTCGTAGCTGGAATTTGATTGCCGCGGCCGTCAGCCCGTGCCTCACACAGATGGAAAGGGTAGTGACTCGGCTCAGCGATTGAAATGTCTGCATTTTGATCGTATCGACTGATATATGTCGACACAATCGATGGCAAGGCAAGGCTAGTTTCCGCTAGCAACGATGGGATAGCCTGCTAGTACTTTCATCAAAGCTACTGACGTATGAAGACGCACAATCGAGGACGAGTTAAGGGTGATGCATTCGGCAATCAGCACTAGAAATGTCGAATGAAAGTAAGCCTGGAGATCGGAGAACATATTTTTCTGCGCCTTCAGTCAATGTAGCCACAATCGTGGGTAAGTTTAGGGTGGCGAGTCGGCAAGGAGCGAGCGAAACGTCGAATAAAAACGAACGAGTCGATAGGATGACTTACCCGAGCCAGGAGCGAATCCGTGCGCGCGGGCTGTAGTTCTGCGCCTTGCCACCAAAGCTCTTGAGCTTGGGCTCGCAGCACTCTTTGGCGTGCAGCGCCTCCCACTTGAGCACCTCCACCCACGCCTGCTCGTTGTTCGCGTTGTGGATGCGGATTATGTCGTCCATGTCCTTCTTGGCGATGTCCGCCTCGCGCCACCGCCAGCCCTTGCGCAGCATTGCGTTCCAGAACATCTGGAGAAGGCGGGAGAAGGTGGTTAAGTCCATGCTAGATTTGTAGCCCAGTTGAGTACAATATTTTGGTCTGTGCCTTCAAAGAGCAGGTGGTAAGGAGAAGAAGCATGGGTTTTCTCACCTGCTGTGAAGGATACACCCAGAAATCTCCTTCAACGCCGGGTTTCGGGATGTTTGACTTCTGCCTCGTCGTCGGCAAAGGGAACGGCTGGTCTGGCGCCGGCATCTGATTCGCTGGCGGCATCTGCGTTGAAGAAATACTCTCGGTAAACGCACGATTACAAGCGGAGGTGAGTTAGGCAAGTGACTTGTTCACATTATCTTGAAGCTGCATGGAGGTTGGTTAAAAAAGACTTACCATGTTCAATGGGTTGATATCGCTCGAGTTTGCTTCTGTCCCGTATCCAACTGGACATTCTGAAGCTCTCTACAGAAAAAATATAAGTTAATCACAAATTAAAATTGTACCAGTGGTAGATGGAATCATAGAAGTTAATGTAGTTGTCAAATAAGTTATGCACATAGGCTTCTTACTGTTGCTATCGGTGGTGTCTTTTGGTGCATCGGGCATTCTGGTGGTGGTTCTCCCGCGTAGAATGCGTGATTGAACGGTTTCTGGATAGGCTCAGCTGGTCTTGCTTCGGCAATGCCGATAATTTGAGACGCTGCCAAATCAGCAGCAGATATGGTGTTTCCCATGGCTTTTAACCAATTTTGATGTCACTAGTATCTATGGAAATGCGAATATTTACATAAATGATGGTAGAAATAGTCTGGTTGGGTTACGTAACCTATAACCTTTTAAAATCGGCGTTTTCTCGAGTAAATGTTGAGTTCAATGATAGACTGACTCTGTAATAATATTCTTTAATGGTGAGAAGTGCATAAGATGATGTAATTGACACATTTTATGCCGTAAAGTACTACAAAAACTTACAAAATTAGTTTCTGAGAAATCTCAGAGAAACAGCTGATGGTAGAGGCTGGAGCTGTGTGGCGGGTTAGTCTACATTTTTCTCGGTAGGACTCGGGTCTGATTTGAAAAATATCGAATCGACATTCCAACCAACAGTCATTTTAGTTCCTACAGTTTCGTGATGATGTTGTGTTGCTGGTGAAATAAAGTTATATTAACAATGAAAGTGTGTTCTGCAGTGAAAATACTATTTGATCATTCAGAAAAAAGTAAGCGGCACTCAGTTAATTATGTTAGAGTAGCAGAGACCTAAGGAAACTTCATTCATCATGCTAGAAACCATGCTCAATGCTCAATGCTACAGTTAGGTGAGTTGTGCCTGGTTTTGCACCCACATTTTCTTGATTTCTAGCTGTTCCTTACTAAAACTAACTTTGAAATATCAGTATCACCACTGAATTTGGAGTTCAAATTCAATGGTATCACATGGTATCACCAGTCAAAACTGCAGCCAACAATTTTAAAACAATCTAGCTCAAAATAAATTAAACAGCTGCAAGTATGAATCAACAATCTCTTTATTCAAAACAACGATTCAGCTGAAGATGCAGCTATCATTTGGTCAAAACCAATTTTAAGCGCAATAAAATTGCGTAAACAATAAGTAAAGTTATTCATTCAAGCATTCTCGCGATCACACCTCTGATTCAAGTGAGAGGCATGTATAGGTTCAAAAACAAAAAGATGTAGCACATATTTTATGAATTATTTAATCATGTTTTAAGATCATAAACATTTTATTTCTTAACTATTGCACTTATTTAAAAAAAAACGGCCTGTCTTCTTAATTGCTTCTAACACCAAAGCAGTCAAAATTGAATTGAAGATTACTTAACACATCGTACCAATATCGTACGATACCAACACCCTGAACAAACATCACAATGTTCAGTATTCCAAGATTCGTGTAATGCAGGATCATGCATACCCAACTAAGTATACTAATCATGCTGGTTACACTTGCGGACACTAAAACGCGTTACGCAAGCTGCATAAACAGACAAATCGCCTTTCAATCATAGGAATAGACACGACTAACAAGTTAGAATCACGAAAAATGCTTTAATATCTCCACAACTTTGTACATCGCCTTCTTCCGACCCGTCCCCCGTAAAACCCCATTTAAACCCACGTCCATCCCACCTCAAAGCTTCGTATCTACACTCGCGCCCGCCCCCTCTTTCCCCCTCGCCCGCGTCACGATCTTCGCTCGCTTCCCCTCCTTCGCGTGCACGTTCATGTGCCGCTTCAGATGGCAATTGCTGACAAACGCCCGGCCGCACACCGCGCAGACGTAGTCGCGAACGCCGCTGTGAATCCGCTCGTGGTGATTCCGGCTGCCGATTGTCTGGAACGGCTTCCCGCATGTCCGGCACGGATACGCCCGCTCTCCGGTGTGCACGAGCACGTGCTTCTTGAGGTCGCTCGCCTGTCGGAACCGCTTGTCGCACAGCACGCACTCGAAACGCCGCACGTCGCCGTGAATCAGCATGTGCGAGTTGAGATTGCTGCCCTGCGTGAACTTCTGCCCGCACACCTTGCACTCGTAGCTGATCTTCCGCGTGTGAATGTTGAGGTGTCGGCTGCGATGGCAGCTACGCACGAACGTCTTCTCGCAGTGCTGGCACTTGTACGGCCGGGCGTCGGGATGCGCGGACGCGACGTGCCGCTTGAGCTCCCGGCCGTGCGGGAACACGACGGCGCACGCGACGCACTCGTGGATCCGTCCGCGCTCCGTGTGGATGCGAAGGTGGCGCAGCTTGTAGCTGTTCTTGGCGAATGACTTGCCGCAGACTTCGCAGCGGTGCGCGAGCGGCCTGGGATGCGCGGCGAGCTTGTGCAGCTTGAGGGCGTCGTCCGAGTCGAACGCGACGCGGCACTTGGCGCAGCCGAGCGACTTGGAGCGGCACAGGCGGTCGAGGCCGGCGAACGGGACGGTGGAGCAGCGGGAGGCGAGGTGTCGGGCGAGCGCGCGCTTGCTGGGGAGGTGGACGCGGCAGGAGGCGCAGCGGAACGATTTCGCGGCGGCAGCGGCGGATTCGGTCGGCGGCGGGCCGGGATCTTCGTCTGGAACACGGCGGCGGTTAGTCGGCAGTGTCTGCGATGGATATTGCCGCAAATCTAAATGCTAATACTAGCTGTATTTTCGGAAAAAACTACTATGAAATTGGTTATTTAAGCAGAGTCTCAAACTCAAACTTTCATGACGTTTCGCAAAACTTTGCTGCCTGCGTTATCAACGATCTAAACTCGAGTGCCATCCACTCATTGCATGTACGGTAGATATTCATTATTAGAAGCGGCACATCCATTCACTAAGTTTGTGTCCGTACTAACGGGAATGGATATTTCATTTCTAGTAGGTAGTGAAGAAACAGCATTGTGTTGAGTTTCTCAAGGTGAAGTTGGTGGAAAAGAATAGGACAGTTGCGGCTCTTACCCAGGTCCTCGTCGTACTCGTAGTCCGATATTTCCAGCTCTTCAGTCTTTATGTGAAAATCTCCTGAAAGAAAAATTAAACCTGTTAGATTCTTATAAGTAGTTGCTTGCTGCTAGCTGCTTGCTGCTTGCTGCTTCCTGCTTGCTGCTTCCTGCTTGCTGCTTGCTGCATGCTGCTAGCTGCTTGCTGCTAGCTGCTAGCTGCTAGCTGCTTGCTGCTTGCTGCTCGCTGCTCGCTGCTCGCTGCTAGCTGCTCGCTGCTTGCTGCTTGCTGCTCGCTGCTCGCTGCTTGCTGCTCGCTGCTCGCTGCTCGCTGCTAGCTGCTAGCTGCTTGCTGCTTGCTGCTCGCTGCTCGCTGCTAGCTGCTCGCTGCTCGCTGCTCGCTGCTAGCTGCTAGCTGCTTGCTGCTTGCTGCTTGCTACATACAGGTTAAATAACACTTGATTACACAGAATTATTTAATTGAATCATAAAATCAAACTACACATTTGCTTTGCACCAAGACATTTAATTTAAGAAAGTAAATTGGTAAATATTTACAAAAAAATGGCTACATTTTTCAACAGATTGATTGGTTTTCAAAAGATTTGTCGTCTCAGTTTGTCACTAGCTTCAACACGGATATCAAAAGGGAAAAGCGAATATGATATCGATATCTGCACAAGACTTGCCATTTTCGGCCGGTTCGCTCGGCTCTGCGTGAATCCCCGGTTCCGTCTTGATCTTTACCGTTCTTTCCGCAAGAGCGCCTGAAGAGAGATATTAAATCCAATTATATCAGTTATATGTCTGTGACATGTTGGAGGCAAAATTGGAGAAGAAATTAGTTTGCTATTCTGTCACGTGCTCCAAAAGCCCACTCCTCGGCTGTATATTCCATCCCCCCCCCCTCCCCACCCCCACTAATCCTACCTTTCCTGACCCCACCCAACTTCCCAACCCCATGTATGTCAGGTCAGGAAAGGTAGGACTAGAAGGGTGGGCGGGGGTGGTGGAAATATATAGCGAGGAGCAGACTTTTGGAACACTTGACAGAACGTGTTTTGGAGCAGTTGCCAGTATTCGTTTTAGACCAGTTGCAAGAACGCTTTTTAACATTCGCTAATGGAGCAGTTTACTTTGGACGAGTTGCCAGTCAACAAATAGTTTTACAGACTTTAGACGATTGGATGAGTTGAAATGTATAACAGATACAGCGTTCCCAGATTTACTTTGCTCATCGACAAATTATAGGAGTGTCTTACCAGATTCAATATCTTTGTGGAAATCAGTTGCTCCTGTGACAGATGCAATCCTTATCGAAGTCTCGTTTGAATCAGCTGCAAGCAGACACAAACGCAATTAATTAGACAGTGGACCAGGTCCACGGAGGAGAAAAACTGAAAATAGTTTACCGATGTTGGTTTCATCGTCGGGTTCCCAAACGTCTGACAATGCTTCCATCTTCATTGTCGTTCCCTTTAGGCTAACTGTAAGTTAAAACACGACTTGTTTACTCTGAGACGCATGGTGAGCCACATCTATGGATAAATTACCACCATTTTTTGAATTTTGTACACCAATTCCAAAAGTGACATCTCTAGCTCCCACCTGAGTTGACGTGAGTAACGTTGTTTTCAGGTTTTACCTAGATGGATGTGCTGTTTTGATGCCTAGCCAAGCAGCTTAGATAGCTGACCATTCTGCCCCTAACTCAACAATGTTTCCCATAGTGTAATAGTAAGATATTTGATAATAAATAATAATGTGTTACAATCATTCCTCTTAGCTACGGGAGTAGGCCAGAAAAAATGGAAAAGAAATGCAGGGAGGGGATTGTGTGATAACAAATAACTAATAAGATAGCACGCAATTTTTCAAGTTGTCATCGGTTTTCTTTGAAACTTCCCGTGGCAAAAAATGGGCAGTGATGTGAAAGAGGTGTCATCGATTTGATTTAGCGTATTTTAGTTAATCGCCCTCCAGTTTACTTGTTTTTAAATTAATGACTATTGCATAAGTACAGGTACCTTCATCAATTTCTTCTTCTGTATCAGAGATTCCTGGTTCAGTTTTGATTTTAAAGGTCGACACTCTCATAGCAGCTGTAAAAATCAACATCCTAGTTTATGATTCATTTGTGAGATTTCTGATCGCCAGTCTGAGAATAATCTATTAAATGGTGGACATATTACAAGAGATATTAATAAGTGCAACAAATTTTTTCTGAGTCCTTTTAGATTCCGATATGTTTTACTTACTTTCGTCGGTGCAAGATTCCTGGAAGTTTTCTTCAACTGGCTCTTGTTTCACCTAGTAAAAAACCAAATCAATATTGTCATCATTAAATAAGCAAACATTGGCATGCAGTGCAAGAAGTTAAGGAAATATGTGAAGCAAGTTTTAAAATAAACATTGGCATTTGATATGACAAATTATCAAAATCCATGTGCAAAGAGTTGTTAATGATCTGTGGCATTTTTACGCAAACACTGCTGAATGATTCCAGCTATGTTGGCTACGTAAAGCCCGACTCCAAATCCAATGGTTTAGCTAATAGAAAAGATGTGAGTCACTTTAAATGATTTTGTTTCATGCACCATACCTTAAAATTAATGGCTGGATTATCATTGGGCTGATTAACAAGCGCGGAAGCTCCGGTATTACCTTCCATTACGAAGATCGCTAAACTCTTCCGGCACAGGATGCCACAAAATCATCTAGAAATTACAACAAAAAATAATCAGTTCCAGAAAAGCACTGAAAGTGTTAGACTTTAATGATTTAGTGAGTGAAAATCCAATTGGTTTGGAATTCACTATCTGGTTATGCAGCAATTGTGTTGTTTATTTAGACGATAATAAATTAACCTCTGTAAAAAAACTGTGGCCACCACAAGAGAGCGGAGGAGAAAGGAAATGTGAACGTATAATTAATTCTTATACCTGTAAGTAGTAACTACCTCTAATTAGGAGGTAATTAAAATGTATTCAAGTCTGCGAACATGACAACCTGACATTGACAGCTGTGTGTTTCTCATGGAGGGGTTAATAAGGGGTGGTCGAGTGGGGGGTACTACTTTTGGGTCACGCCCACAGATGGTGGGGAAGGTGGCGCGTAATTTTCGTATGAAAATGTGTGCAGTGAAAATTGACAAGACCTGAAATTTTTCGTAAATATTTTTATTCAAACATTTTGGCTCGCATAGCAGATTATTAATATTGGTGGCAATTTGTATTTGTACAAAATAAAAATAGAAAGTTGGTCAGTTGGCTTGTGGCTTGGCAGTGGCTTTACCTGTGCTCGAATTAAGTCGTTGTCATTTTGGCAGATTGATTGATTGATTGATAAATATGCTGGTCATGGTCTTTGTTGACGCAATCGGGGAGATTTGATAATGCATAAACAGAATAAGTAGAAAATGCATCTTATGATTTATGAACAATGCACATTGAATGAAAATTCAGCAGGTAGAGATATTTTGTGACCTGCACATTGATCCGTTACACCTAAGAGAAATCCCTTCGTTAACATATTGTTGCACTGGGGATGGTGGCTTTCGATCGCCGTTTCGACACCGCGATGCTTTGCTCACACTTTCCAACTACCTGCTTACCAGGCTGCTTGCAAGAACAGGAAACTTGCAAAAATGTTGATAATTTACTTGAATTGGCATTGATAGGTTACATTTTTAGCAAGTATTTGCGTCACTATAACACCATAGGAAATATTTCAAAAGGCAATCTGTACCCAATCGAATTGCATCGGTCTTAAATTAATTGGCACCAAATTCTGACAAGTAAATCATTCACCCATCCCCATTTGAGGTAGTTATCAAATATCTTATCACTAGGCTGTAGAATATTGGAAACTCTTGGCAAAATCAGGTTGAGCAAGGTGGTTGCGAATCTGGTGGACCGGGGTGAAGAGAAGTCAAAGTTTAATTGAAATCCTCTTCATTTTAGGCATGCCACTCTTGTGCGGTTGCAGACGCAGTCCACTAAATGTTGATTGGATCTACAAATGCTTTAGAAAGTGATGCAGCTATACCTATGTTTGGACTAATGATTAAAAAATAATTGTGAAATGCTCTATGCAAGTTGTGGATGACATAAAAAATGGGTGGTTGATGATGGTTTAACATTAATTATTAAAATTATCTTAAATAAATTTATTTGTTTCAAGTCCTGCTAAACAATTGTTTCGCTCTTGTTCAATATGTACTTGAGTCATAAAAATAATTGGGATTCATGCTAGAAGAAGCAGACAATCCTAATCCCAATACAATCTGAAGTTCTCGTAATTATTATCATAATTTTTATTATTTAGTAATGATTAACAGAATAAATGAAAATATTCAAAAATTCCCCTCAAATGTAACCTTGACCCTAAGTAATTCTGAATGCATGCATTTGCACGTTGCATTCTGCATATGACAGATTTGTTTCGAGCAAGATTATCTTAATTCTTAATTATCCTAGAATTACAGTGAGTATATTTCCAGAAGCTGTAAACGGTTTGTTTATTTGCATAATTACATTACAATCCTCTTTATTAATTGCTAGAAACATGAATGAATACAACAGAAGAAAACGGAGCGCATGGTTTTCCTGATAAACTAGGGTTATGTTCAATACCTTTTCTTGTTTCAGCCTGAAATATGAGTAAAAAAAAGCTCAAAGCGGAAAAGTCGAAAGTTAAGCTCAAGGCAAAAAAGACCATCTTACCGAAAGGACAAAACATCACCGACACAAATTTCAAAGTCAAGAAGATCGTCATCCGTGAACAGCTTAAAGCTGCCGATGAAGATGAACTCCTTTCTACCCGGAAACTTAACGTTAAGGTACGTTTAGTTCACAACACCACTGAGTTTGACACAGGGTAGAGGCTCAGCGCTAACAGTAAGCAGTTAGTTTGTAGCTATTGTCAGAATGGCTGTAGTAGGAGTGATACCTACCAATCAAGCAGAGATGCGGCTCCGAGTTTGAATGACCAGCACGAAAATGACATCAATTACATCAATCAAAATTACAGAAAAACTTGCAAAATCACAACGAAATATCATTGGTCTGACACAAACCGACAGCTTGGTACAACCAAGAAGCGCTATCCATGGCCAGGGTTGGGTAGGTATTATACGTAACGTCTAAAACACGTATTATACGTACGTATTATACCGTATAAAAGGTACGTATAATACGTAGAGGTTTTAGACGTTTTATACCATACGTTTTTACAAAAAACCTCATAAACATTGTGATTGATACAGATAATTGATTATTTTTATTGTGACATGACATGGTCATCAAAAAAACAATAATAAGAAATGTACTAGAAGTGCTGGAAGCCTGCCCATCTAAACAAAGCGGGTAGAGTCCTACAGCCTAATGATCCTAGCTTGGTGTGCTAAAAAGAAATTTCAAATGTGATAAACAAAACAATGGAAGTGCTCATGTTATTTAGTATGAAATATATTATGACAATTAATGAAAATACGAGATAGTGGAGTAGAATATATAGTACTTTTAACAAACTTAAAAAAATTGAATTTCTGATATGCAGTGCAGCAGGTAACTACTAAAATAACCAAGCTTGAAATAAAATTTGGAAATTTTTACCTAACACTGATCCCAAGTACTGATTGTACACAAAAAAGTCATTTTTGGAAAATTAGTATTCGTCTGAGGAAAAATTGGCGCTTCTTGATTCTGCAATTTTCAAAGTGTGGTATGTGAACAACAATTTTTTGGATCGCAAAAACGTTAGTCGGTTGCGAAGGGGGTTGTGGACGTAGGACCAGTTCGAGAACACCCTTTCGAGTTGGGCCGAGGAAGCAGGAACATTCATAAGCTTCTCAGCCAGCTCTGCTAGTTCAAGGTGGTGACGTTTAGCCAAGCCCCAGTAAGTTAAAGGGTTAACAATCGTCTTGGCTTGCAGAATGCCAAAAATTCCGGCTTTTGCCTTAAATTCCACCAAGCTGTCCAGCCCGCTTGCTGTCAACTCGTTTAACAAAAAGCCGTCAACCTCGTCAAGGTGGTGTAGTTCAATCTTTTCCCCCAGATACACGGGATGAAGAAAGTTGGCCGTGAGATTTTACTCGTTAAGTGCATAGTCCCTTCTCTTTTTCAAAGGGGCATCTGTACGAGATGCAAACCCGGGCGGAAATTCAAGTGTTAGCCACTCTTGTGCAGCATCGGCAATACTTGCTGAAGCAGATTGGCATGCGTTTGATCAATTTACAAATGGGATCAAAGAGTTGAATTGAATCTTTTACGCTCGTCAAGAATACCTGGTCGAACAACAATTTTGATACACCATCAACCATCAACAGCTCACAATAAGCCATGACTCATGAGACCAAACCAAAGTTCACCAAAATTCAAATACAGGCAGTTTAAATGAAAGTACAGGGTTTTGAAAGAAAAAAGGTTTTAGACGTAGGTTTTAGACCTTTTTTATGTATAATACGTACGTATTATACGTAAAACGTCTAAAAGGGTTTTAGACACGTATAAACCCAACCCTGTCCATGGCTATGGAGATCAGTGGGAAGACATGATAAAGTGGCTCAATACAGCATCAAAGTCTCACCATACAAAGCGCTATCCATGGCTATAGAGATCATTGATCTGTCCTCGCAGGAACTGCTTGTCCGCGTGACGCACCACAGCCGCGCCGTGAAGCTCGCCGGCCTGGAAGGGCTGCGCGAGGTGACTTCGCGCGCCGGCGCCGTCAAGGCTCACCTCGCGGCGCTGGTGACGGGACTCGCGGAGACGGCGCTCTCCGTCGAGCGCAGAGTGCGCAAGGAAGGGATCAAGCTTCTGGACGCCGCGCTGAAAAGGGTACGTACGCGTTGGAGCCGTTGAAGCCGGCACGACGAACACATTTAAGAAAGTCCGTTGGTTTTATTTTATTAAAGTCTGTTTGATTTAAGAATGGTGGCCATTTTTTGGGTATGACCTTGTCCTGAAAGATTAAAAGCTGAACTGAAATCCAAAATTGTGCGTGCTTGCACCGACTTCAACACTAGATAAAATGCAAAACACAACATAACGAGTCTGCGTTCGATGTACAGGTGGACGCGGGACAGATTGCGCCCGTGTTCGACACGATGGCCTCGTACCTGACGTGCGCCATGACCGACATCCACACGTCGATCCGCGAAGACTCGCTGCGGCTGCTCGACGCGCTGCTCGACTCGTGTCCGTCGCTGGTCGCCGCCCACGCCGCCGCCATCCTGCCCAACTTCCTCAACATGGTCGGTGCCACGTAGTTAAGCAACGTCGCGTTGAGTCGGCTGTTGCATGGGTGACTGTCATGCACATGATCAGCTCCTGAACAGCCTCCCAGGTGCTTTGTCCGGTAGCTTAGCATTCGCCAGTTAAAAAGATTTTCTGAAAGCTTTTTTTGCGTCGCAGGTGTCACGTCTGCAAGGCGACAGCACAAAGAGCCGATCGCTGACAATCAACCTCGACAGCCAGCTGACGTCGATCGCTTGGCGGAACAAGGTTCTGTCGCGGCTGCATCGGCTGCTGGCCGCGATGGCGCGCCTTCATTCAGCGGCTGACGGTACGTCGACAGTGATGCCAACAATCGTAGCAGCGTGGCAACACTAGCAACAGCAGTGACACCGGTGTTTGCTGGCATTAGGCAAGGCACATAGTAATGCCAACAATCGTAGCAGCGTGGCAACACTAGCAGCAGCAGTGACACCGGTGTTTGCCGGCATTAGGCAAGGCACATAGTAATGCCAGCAATCGTAGCAGCGTGGCAACACTAGCAACAGCAGTGCCACCGGTGTTTGCTGGCATTAGGCAAGGCACATAGCAATGCCAACAATCGTAGCAGCGTAGCAACTCTAGCAACAGCAGTGACACCGGTGTTTGCTGGCATTAGGCAAGGCACATAGTAATGCCAACAATCGTAGCAGCGTGGCAACACTAGCAACAGCAGTGACACCGGTTTTTGCTGGCATTAGGCAAGGCACATAGTAATGCCAACAATCGTAGCAGCGTGGCAACACTAGCAACAGCAGTGACACCGGTGTTTGCTGGCATTAGGCACGGCACATAGTAATGCCAACAATCGCTGGCTTTGCTTGCTTGCAGAATCGGAGATGGAGGTGGTCTCGGCCCCCGAGTTTGTCTGGGACAACGAGAAGCCGCTCTACGTCAATCTCACCGACCCGTTGCTCGTGCAACGCTGCGATCTGTTCGTCAAGACCAAAGCCGGTGAGTCTGCTGTTCCGAACCCAGAAAACCAATCGGTAAATAGACCTACTCCACTCGGAGAAAAATGACGTCAGATACCCACTGAAAGTACGACCAGTTGGGAAAAAATATTAATAATCTCTGCTAAATAACAAAGGAAGACAGGGAAATCACCACCCAAATTGCTCTGCCTGGCTTTAGCGAGTGGGTATCATGACGTCATTTTGATTGAAGTTTGATTGAATGGCATAGGTGTCTTGCCTATCGAATCCACAACTTGATAAGGCAATATTATTTTGCTTCTCAATCTGATATCATTCCAAAGTCGTAGAAAATTAGCGAGATGCCACGCCAGTTATAATGAGCATCTTTGCTAGAAAAATACCCTGTGCTTAGACCATCACCATGCCGTTTTGTTGTATGTTGTCGAACCTGGCATTTGTTTGGCAGGAACAAACGAGGCAGCCGAGATGACGACGCATCTCGAGTCGCTGATGCCGCTGCTGTTCCAGACGTGGATCGAAGACTGCCCCAAGCAAGGTACCAACACGATCCCACCACAGCCACGATTCCATCACTTTGGCTGTTATTCAAAACCCGTTCCAAAATAGTATCTCTTCCGGAATGACCAGGCTTGTCGAGTTGTTGGCGTGTGATTCACCGGCTTCTATGTTCATTCACAGTCCTGTTTCTATCTCCATGGAGCCACGTTATAATCGGGGTTAGTCGAGTTGTTGGCGTGTGATTGCAGCATAGCTTCACTAGATTCACCGGCTTCTATGTTCATTCATAGTCCTGTTTCTATCTCCGTGGAGCCACGTTATAATCGGGGTTAGTCGAGTTGTTGGCGTGTGATTGCAGCATAGCGTCACTAGATTCACCGCCGTCTATGTTCATTCATAGTCCTGTTTCTATCTCCATGGAGCCACGTTATAATCGGGGTTAGTCGAGTTGTTGGCGTGTGATTGCAGCATAGCGTCACTAGATTCACCGGCTTCTATGTTCATTCATAGTCATGTTTCTATCTCCATGGAGCCACGTTATAATCGGGGTTAGTCGAGTTGTTGGCGTGTGATTGCAGCATAGCGTCACTAGATTCACCGGCTTCTATGTTCATTCATAGTCATGTTTCTATCTCCATGGAGCCACGTTATAATCGGGGTTAGTCGAGTTGTTGGCGTGTGATTGCAGCATAGCGTCACTAGATTCACCGGCTTCTATGTTCATTCATAGTCCTGTTTCTATCTCCATGGAGCCACGTTATAATCGGTGTTAGTCGAGTTGTTGGCGTGTGATTGCAGCATAGCGTCACTAGATTCACCGGCTTCTATGTTCATTCATAGTCCTGTTTCTATCTCCATGGAGCCACGTTATAATCGGGGTTAGTCGAGTTGTTGGCGTGTGATTGCAGCATAGCGTCACTAGATTCACCGGCTTCTATGTTTATTCATAGTCCTGTTTCTATCTCCATGGAGCCACGTTATAATCGGGGTTAGTTGAGTTGTTGGCGTGTGATTGCAGCATAGCGTCACTAGATTCACCGGCTTCTATGTTCATTCACAGTCCTGTTTCTATCTCCATGGAGCCACGTTATAATCGGGGTTAGTCGAGTTGTTGGCGTGTGATTGCAGCATAGCGTCACTAGATTCACCGGCTTCTATGTTCATTCACAGTCCTGTTTCTATCTCCATGGAGCCACGTTATAATTAGGGTTAGTCGAGTTGTTGGCGTGTGATTGCAGCATAGCTTCACTAGATTCACCGGCTTCTATGTTCATTCATAGTCCTGTTTCTATCTCCATGGAGCCACGTTATAATCGGGGTTAGTCGAGTTGTTGGCGTGTGATTGCAGCATAGCGTCACTAGATTCACCACCTTCTATGTTCATTCATAGTGCTGTTTCTATCTCCATGGAGCCACGTTATAATCGGGGTTAGTCGAGTTGTTGGCGTGTGATTGCAGCATGGCGTCACTAGATTCACCGGCTTCTATGTTCATTCATAGTCCTGTTTCTATCTCCATGGAGCCACGTTATAATCGGGGTTAGTCGAGTTGTTGGCGTGTGATTGCAGCATAGCGTCACTAGATTCACCACCTTCTATGTTCATTCATAGTCCTGTTTCTATCTCCATGGAGCCACGTTATAATCGGGGTTAGTCGAGTTGTTGGCGTGTGATTGCAGCATAGCGTCACTAGATTCACCACCTTCTATGTTCATTCATAGTCCTGTTTCTATCTCCATGGAGCCACGTTATAATCGGGGTTAGTCGAGTTGTTGGCGTGTGATTGCAGCAAAGCGTCACTAGATTCACCGGCTTCTATGTTCATTCATAGTCCTGTTTCTATCTCCATGGAGCCACGTTATAATCGGGGTTAGTCGAGTTGTTGGCGTGTGATTGCAACAAAGCGTCACACAAATTTTATTTCCGATGGACACGCTGATGAAACGCGCCTGCTAATGTTTGTGTAGAGGGCGCTGCGGAGCTCTCTGCCGAGTCGGCGGACCTCCTGGGCAGCGTGCTGCAGGTTATCCAGCTGTCCTGGGACCTGCTGGTCATCTTCGAGCGGCAGTCGCAGGGCCCGGCGTTGGTGAGTCCCGCCGTCGTTGCTTTCTTCTAGAACGAGGCTTCCTCGAAGCCTGTCTTGTACAGAAAACTTGCCTGCTTTGTCGGAGGGGTGCAGTGATTGGCTTGTGCGGGGAAACTGCCCAGTGTTTTTCTTTGCTGTGATCGAGTTTTGGCTATGAAAAGGGCCTGTTTCGACTCGTTCCGAAATCTTCGTGGCTTGTGTGATTCGAACTTGAATTCATGTACGGTAGATATTGATTGCCAGTAGCGAAATATCAATCCCAACATTTGTAAATTGATATTTTTATTGATATTTAATGTGTGTTTTTTGATATGATATGATGTAATACTATAATTGAAACTTGATATAATTGACATTGATAATATTTTGTTCAACCATCAAGACTTGTCAGGACTCTCCAGGAGATGACCACTCCAACGTTGCCGAAAATCGATCGCGGCAGGGCAGAACCTTTGCGCAATTTCACCAACAATTATATATTTTGTTAATCAACCTTTTATGACATTCCAATCTCGGAAGCCTTCAACACTTTCGTTTCTGCTTAGAACTTCTTTACTCCAATTAAATTATAAAAATACAAATGAAAATCGAGCGTTTGCGTTTTTCCAAGCGTTGGCAACCAATGACGGTTGTTTTCCGTTGTTTTCAGACGCAGTGGTTCAAGACGAGCTACGCGGCCGAGATCAAGAAGCACCTGATGCCCGGATTCCCGTACTCGTTCGAGTTTGTCAAGACCGTCGACGTCGGCGGCGCAGAGAAGGTTTCTATTCGTGTTTCTTAGCTTCATTGGTTGCATCTCCCTGGCTGTAGGGTGCAGGACACTCTGCCAGCAAACATCTCACCAGGCTGTAGGATGCAGGACACTCTGCCAGCAAATATCTCACCAGGCTGTAGGATGCAGGACACTCTGCCAGCAAACATCTCACCAGGCTGTAGGATGCAGGACACTCTGCCAGCAAACATCTCACCAGGCTCTAGGATGCAGGAAACTCTGCCAGCAAACATCTCACCAGGCTGTAGGATGCAGGACACTCTGCCAGCAAACATCTCACCAGGCTGTAGGATGCAGGACACTCTGCCAGCAAACATCTCACCAGGCTGTAGGATGCAGGACACTCTGCCAGCAAACATCTCACCAGGCTGTAGGATGCAGGACACTCTGCCAGCAAACATCTCACCAGGCTGTAGGATGCAGGACACTCTGCCAGCAAACATCTCACCAGGCTGTAGGATGCAGGACACTCTGCCAGCAAACATCTCACCAGGCTGTAGGATGCAGGACACTCTGCCAGCAAACATCTCACCAGGCTGTAGGATGCAGGACACTCTGCCAGCAAACATCTCACCAGGCTCTAGGATGCAGGAAACTCTGCCAGCAAACATCTCACCAGGCTGTAGGATGCAGGACACTCTGCCAGCAAACATCTCACCAGGCTGTAGGATGCAGGACACTCTGCCAGCAAACATCTCACCAGGCTGTAGGATGCAGGACACTCTGCCAGCAAACATCTCACCAGGCTGTAGGATGCAGGACACTCTGCCAGCAAACATCTCACCAGGCTGTAGGATGCAGGACACTCTGCCAGCAAACATCTCACCAGGCTGTAGGATGCAGGACACTCTGCCAGCAAACATCTCACCAGGCTGTAGGATGCAGGACACTCTGCCAGCAAACATCTCACCAGGCTGTAGGATGCAGGACACTCTGCCAGCAAACATCTCACCAGGCTGTAGGATGCAGGACACTGCCAGCAAACATCTCACCAGGCTGTAGGATGCAGGACACTCTACCAGCAAACATCTCACCAGGCTGTAGGATGCAGGACACTCTGCCAGCAAACATCTCACCAGGCTGTAGGATGCAGGACACTCTGCCAGCAAACATCTCACCAGGCTGTAGGATGCAGGACACTCTGTCAGCAAACATCTCGCCAGGCCGCTCACCGCGATGTCTCGTTTCCTCTCGGCAGCGCGACGGCACGAAGCGCAAGCGGCAGACGCTGTCGGCGTCGCGGCTCACGACGGTGGGACGCAGCGTCACGCGGCCATGCGTCGCGCAGAACCTGTCGCTGAGCCAACTGCTCTGCTGCGTCCACGACTCCGGCGACAGGGAGCTCTGTCGACGAGTCGTGCAGTACCTGACAGGTAATGCGGCCTTGCTAGTGATTCTACAACGTGCCGAGCTGCCTAGGTACACCCTAATTATCCCCAGGTGCCATGAGGTACCCTTTAGGTATCTCAGAACCTAGTGGGTGAAACAGGGTACAAGGAATGGGATCACTAGATTCACCGACTTCTATGTTCATTCATAGTCCTGTTTCTATCTCCATGGAGCCACGTTATAATCGGGGTTAGTCGAGTTGTTGGCGTGTGATTGCAGCATAGCGTCACTAGATTCACCGGCTTCTATGTTCATTCATAGTCCTGTTTCTATCTCCATGGAGCCACGTTATAATCGGGGTTAGTCGAGTTGTTGGCGTGTGATTGCAGCATAGCGTCACTAGATTCACCAGCTTCTATGTTCATTCATAGTCCTGTGTCTATCTCCATGGAGCCACGTTATAATCGGGGTTAGTCGAGTTGTTGGTGTGTGATTGCAGCATAGCGTCACTAGATTCACCACCTTCTATGTTCATTCATAGTCCTGTTTCTATCTCCATGGAGCCACGTTATAATCGGGGTTAGTCGAGTTGTTGGCGTGTGATTGCAGCGTAGCGTCACTAGATTCACCACCTTCTATGTTCATTCATAGTCCTGTATCGACTCTAAGAATGCGCTTGCTTGTGAATGTTTGCGCAGAGCAAGTGGGGCGGTGGCACAAGCTGGAGGAAACGGCGCTGATGCAGCTGATCAAGGTCGTTCGGCTGGTGCTCGTGTCGCGCAGCAAGCAGTGGATGGTGCGCGCAATTCCGGTGAGCTCGTGTCACTTACACCCTCATGCCCTCATGCACCATGCCCGTATGCCCTCAATTACACCGTTATGCTGTCACTGACACTTTAATGCCGTTATGCCAATACTTGCGCTCTTATTCCTTCACTTATGCCATCTAGTAACGATAACGACATTCATTTGGTAACGGCATCAGAACAAGAGAAATCATGAGCAGAAAACGAAATGAAGAAACCTATCTTTTTAATATGCGGTGTCAAAGAATGTCTCCGTTAATCAGACCTCGGAGTAGTAGTAGTCAGAGTAGTACTGCTAGTACACCACTGGTAACAGCGGCAACGATGCGACAGAATTGAGGGTTTGGTCGTAGCGTTTGACGTAACGAGTAAACGATGACTAACGAGTTGCCGCGATGTTTGTCGCAGGTGGAGGATCTGCTTTCGGCGGTGCTGAGCAACTTCTCGCGGCTCGACGGCGTCGCGCGGGCCGCGGTCTGGACGCTGCACGGAGATCTCGTGCTGGACCACCGTTGCGTCCGCCTCATGCAGTGAGAAACAATCCGCAATTCTATTATTATAATTCTATTTTAGCTACTTTCTTAACATATATTAACACATATCGTGTTATTTTGACATACAATGCATCTTGCACTTGCACAAAGTAGGTACTAATGAATACGTTAAAATTCCTACCGTTTCTTTTTGCGCATATAGCATTTTTATGTGGCCTTAACCTTTTAATTTATTAAAAGGCCGTTTCATGGAACATTTGTTAAATTCTAGTCCTAGCCTCAATCATAGCCATTCAGATATCCCTGAGCCTGTCCGTAGCTTATGCGTATAGGAGCGCTATACGTTGCTTCTCGCTAAACCAATCAGGTAATTTATCAACGCGGTGAATCTTTGTCGAACCGAGACTATAACGGCGTTGTTTGCGTGTTCGCGCAGGTGCGCAGACCTGATTGCCTGGCAACACCGGCTGCCACTGGCGATGACGATGCCGCAGGTGTCGCTGCCGACGGTGCGCGTCCTCGGCCGGCTGGTGCTGCGCGCCGACGCGCCGTTCCGCGCTGCCGTCGCCGCCCAGCTGCCGCTCATCCTCGGTGAGTTGCCGTCGCGTTGTAGCAGACATCCATTAGCCAATACTTATTCGGTTTCTTATAACTCCGTGTACGTTTCTATGTAATGCAAATTATATTAGTGTTATAATATGGGAAACTCTCGGCAAAATCAGCGATAGGGCGCTGGTGGTGAACCTGGCAGCTAAGTTAAATTAAACAAGTGCAGTAATCACTGCTGCAAAGATATTCTTTTACATGTCAGCTGTCAGTTGACGCTTGAGATTGAGCATCAGTGGCAAACAAAGCCTCCTCGATATTACGTGAGATGACGTAAGTAACGTTGTTTTAAGTTGTACCTGGGGCCTTACTTAGTGCCACCCATTTAGCCGTGTTACAGCGGTGTTACGCCGTAGCCCGGTGTTACCGTCGTAGCCCCGATTTAAAGGCGTCGCTTGCCCGTGTTACAGCCGTGTTTGCGGTAACACCGCTAGATACCGGTGTTACAGCCGGGCTACGGCTACATTGTTGTTATTTCCAAGATGGCGTACTATTTGGAGCTGTCAGTCAGTATCTCGTGGGAGAAGTCAATTATTAATATAGAAGAGTTGCAGATATCGACGATTTTTATCTACGTGCATGGATAAAACTAGATCGACCGACGTTCAGTATGTTTTTGGCTACTTCGTGATGATATTGTGTCTTAAAAGTGACAGTTACTACGCCATGCATCTGACAGCTAAAGTTTGATTGGAATTTCATTATAAATCGGCAATAAAATCGATGTAATAGACTGCAAGCATGCTTAGTTTCATCCCCTAAGTGTTGAAGAAGCCTATTGTGTTGACAGGAAAGGTCTTCATTCAGTAAATGTGTAACTTTCTTGTTCATTTTCGATGTCATCATTGCCATTCGGATGACGTTTAAAATTTTTTTTTTCTACGCCAAACGCAATCGACCAATCAGGCGTCGTGTTACAAAAAGCAGAGTGGATGAAACACGGCTAGCGTAGCCCCCGTGTAGAACGCTGTCATTAGATCGGGGCTACGGTCCGGGGCTACGGACGGGCTACGGTAGCCCCGTGTTACGTCAGTAACACCGGTGTAGCCTTGGGTGGCACTAAGTAAGGCCCCTGGATTGCTGTGGGGCTCTAATTCTATCATCTTCCCGACAGGCAACCTGTCGAAGATCGAAGTGATCGGAGCTTCGAGCCCCGAGACAGGCCGGAGGATCGTCGGGGACGTGCTCTTCTGGATGGCGGGCTCGGCAGAGTTCCGATCGGCGGTGGACGCCGTCGGCAGCGGCTGCGACGACGAAACCAAGGCCGAGATCGAACGGATCACCTACAACTGGGCGGCAGCCAAACTCTAGGTGTTGTGCGTTTAATCGATGCATCGTAACGCGCTCTAGCATACAGGGAAGTCGAAATCGGGCGACAAAGCACTGGTGGCGAAGCTGGCGGACTGCTGGAAGATGAAGGAAACAATTGAAGTTATCATCTGGAAAAGATGGTCTTTGTGTCTTGTTGAAGCTTGAGATTGAGCATCGGTGGCAAACAAAGTCTCCTCAATATTACGTAAGAAACTTTGAGTTATGTTCACGATTCTGTCTCCATCTCAACAACTCTATTTCGGAGGGTTTCCTACATTCGACAGCCTGGTGAGATTTTGTTTGATTGAGGGCTGGATGTGTTCTATCTCACAGGAAAGTGACACTGTGAGACCCAATGATTTAATAATTGCTTGCGTGGTTGTTTGAAGGAAGATCAGACAAAGATTGAAGTTTTTATATTGTTATATTGCAACCTCATGGTTTTTTGCTATATCAATATTCATGTTGAATAATAAAACTCGAAAATCTTATTTTTTTGTCACATTTATTAAAGTACGGTACAAGAATTTCTGTGCGCCAGTTTGACCTAATGCGAGGAAGGTTTTTAGTAGAAAAATCTCCTGAAACATCTAGGAAAACCTCTGCTGTTCTTCACGTAGGATTTGCGAAGGGATTGAAGAGAAATCTTAATTCGCTGACAAGCCATGTACTTGATTGAGCTTTTTTTTATCAAGGAAAAAATTTCAATAAAAATATTTAAATTTAACCTCCTCTTTTTACAGGTTGTCCAGCATGACAACAAAAACATGCTATTGCTAGCCAGCAAGTTCGTGACTATGTTGCAATGAGGACGATGTCTCACTTAACTAATTAGAAACACGAATTAATTGCTTCATTTGGTTGATTTATGTGACCGGGTGGTGAATGCGTGTTTTGGTAACCACCCACTATCAGCGAAAATACGATAGTGCAACGCAGGAAGAGCATACTTCAGCGTCGGCCATATTTTAGTTTGACGTTTGTCAGAAGAGGAGGAGGACACTTCTCAGCTGTGGTGGAAATCTTGAGAAAATCTCTATTTAATCGGAAAATGTCGAAAGATTTCCACATTTCGTTTCACTAATACAATTCCGTGCATCAATTTCTGATAACAAATACATTCTTCTTGCGTTTACCTTGTGAGGGTCGGCCTAACTATGGTATGTTGTATTGGAATTCATGTACAGATGCATCTTTGTGCTCTAGGCTTCTTCGTTATCAGGCCCTAGATTCAAACGAAACTTATTAATCGGCACGAAATTTGTCTAAGATAATGATTTAGAGACAACCATAATCTATTTCAACTTTATTAGAGGCGTATGCATAGAAAACCGACCTTAAATTCCACTAAAACTTCACATGTCACATAACCTAAATTGAAGTGGTTTTTTTTCCCCTACACGATCAAATTGAATAATTACCTAATTATCCAAACAAAATAATATCTCTACAAATGACATCATATTCGACTCCCCACGCTGGCTGGCCGAGTCACAGCTGTCTAGAGCTCCGATCGGAAACAATCAACTATGTGACCACAATCGAAACGATCAATGACGTGACCACGCTTTTGTTTGCAGAGTTTCTTCGGGTTCGGCCAGAGCGCCGAGATGGACATTGTCCTCGAGGGCGCCGAGGGCCGGAAAATGGCCGACATTAAAATGGAAGACGGAAGGAAAGAACGCCACTTGCTCTATTACGACGGAGAGACGGTGTCGGGAAAGGTTAACCTCACACTGAAGAAACCGGGGGCCAAACTCGAGCATCAAGGTAAGTTTTGCGAAACCTTGTCCGTTTGGCGGGTCAAGCTTTGTGCTCGACTAGAAGTACTAAACAAACCATTTAACTGCTGAGTTAATTTTGTCTTGAATTACATAATGCGCTGGATATTTTTAGCTTCTGCAAGGTCAAACTATTCTAAATGAATCGCAGAGCTGTGATAGCATTTCATAAAACTTTGGTAAAGGACAAATGGGTGACAAACCAATGAAATGAACATCCTGTAATGATAGCCACTGTTTATTGGCCTGTAGCATGACACTGCATAAGGTCTAGCTGGAATCATCATTCATCTTGCTATTTGGACTTGCCGTTCACAATGTAGTATTGGTATTCAAGCTAAAATAAGCCAGTGTATGTTTCATCTGCAATTGCAAAGATTTTCTTTTACATGTCAGCTGTCAGCTGAATTTTGTAATTGAGAATTGGTGCAAAACAAAGCCACCTCAAAATTACCTTGTGTTAAAGTTTTGTCAAGTTGAACGTAGATGGCTGTGGTGCTTTATCTTTACCCCACGTCGTTGTTCCATCTTTCAGAAGGGACTTAATAGCTTGTGCATTTTTCCTCGATATTCCGACAATTCTGTCGCCAAATAGTGTGATTTTGAAAAAAAAATTAAAGTCACACGTCTTCTCGATGACAGCGTTCATTGGTTCCGTTGAATACACTGACAAAAATGGAGATTTCATCTCTTTTCACCGTGCTAGAAGTTACGAAAACGCCCCCCTGCATTCTCCAGCCTGACTAGACATCTGTTAACACGTACTTGTTTGACCGTGCAGGCTTGAAAATCGAGTTTGTCGGACAAATCGAGCTCTACTACGACCGAGGTAACCACCACGAGTTCACGTCGCTCGTCAAGGAGCTGGCGCGGCCCGGCGAGCTGACGCAGAACGCCTCCTATCCGTTCGAGTTCCTCAACGTGGAGAAGCCGTTCGAGAGTTACACGGGCGCAAACGTCCGCCTCAGGTAACCCCACGCTCTCTTGCAACGTGGAAGGCGTTAAAATCGGAGGAAACCTTTCTATTTCAGAACTATTTCAGTTGATTCAAACCGAACTACAATCATCAGTTGCATGCAGGTAGATATTTATTATTATAAACTTAACATCCGTTTCAAATTGAGCCCAACCTTGCTGGGGCTTAGCATTGCTAATTATGCTACACGGACAACCAACTTTCAAGCAGAAATTTACCTTCTTTGAGTTGTTGGCTCCATGAAGATAGAAAGAGGAGCATTAAAGAAACCTAAAAGACTCTGAATTTAGTGACGCTATGCTGCAATCACACGCCAACAACTCGACTAACCCCGATTATAACGTTGGGTACTCTGCGATTGAATTGCAAAACACCATGGACTCACGCAAGGAAATCGCCGTCAGCACCTCGCTAGGAGATGTTGTCGTTTAAACACCATCGCTCGTTTGGTGTTGCTGAACAGATTTAAAGGCTTTCATTGAGCATTGCTTTCATTGCTTGTAGCTTTCATTGATGTAGGGAACCTGATGGCTATAACTTCACTGAGGGTTTTGTGGTTCTTTCAGTTAATGATTGCACGTGGTTTGTGTCCTGCAGATACCTGCTGAAGGTGACGCTGGTCCGTCGTCTGTCCGACGTTGTCAAGGAGATGGAGCTGGCGGTGCACACGCTGTCCAGCTACCCGGACATGAACAACAGCATCAAGATGGAGGTCGGCATCGAGGACTGTCTGCACATCGAATTCGAGTACAACAAGTCCAAGTGAGTACACGCTATCATTCTTTGAAACTAAATATCAGTTCACTAGATTCACCGGCTTCTATGTTCATTCATAGTCCTGTTTCTATCTCCATGGAGCCACGTTATAATCGGGGTTAGTCGAGTTGTTGGCGTGTGATTGCAGCGTAGCGTCACTAGATTCACCACCTTCTATGTTCATTCATAGTCCTGTTTCTATCTCCATGGAGCCACGTTATAATCGGTGTTAGTCGAGTTGTTGGCGTGTGATTGCAGCATAGCGTCACTAGATTCACCGGCTTCTATGTTCATTCATAGTCCTGTTTCTATCTCCATGGAGCCACGTTATAATCGGGGTTAGTCGAGTTGTTGGCGTGTGATTGCAGCATAGCGTCACTAGATTCACCGCCTTCTATGTTCATTCATTGTCCTGTTTCTATCTCCATGGAGCCACGTTATAATCGGGGTTAGTCGAGTTGTTGGCGTGTGATTGCAGCATAGCGTCACTAGATTCACCGGCTTCTTTGTTCATTCATAGTCCTGTTTCTATCTCCGTGGAGCCACGTTATAATCGGGGTTAGTCGAGTTGTTGGTGTGTGATTGCAGCATAGCGTCACTAGATTCACCGGCTTCTATGTTATAAAATTCTTAAGACTCATGTCTTTTCCTAATCTTAGCACGTTAGTTTTCAGAAAAACTATTTAACTGGGTAATTGAATGCTAAGTCCCAAAACTCAAACTATTCCCGACGTTTCGCGAAGCTATGCTGCCTGCTTTATCAAGGGTCTAAACTCGAGTGCCAAATCCCAAAAAACAAAAGAAAGAACCAATAATAACTTAAGCCTCCTAAAAAATCCCCAAAAAACCCAAAAACCAAGTCAATAAAAAGACCCTGCTTTTCAAAAAACTTAAACCCGAAAAAACTATTTGAGTCTGTCCCTAAGTCTTCCTGACCAACTATTTCCAACCTGCTTATCTAATTCCTCCCTTTCTTCTATCTCAACGTCTTCTACTATCTTTTCTATTCTATCTTTCTGTTCTAAAACTGTATACCAAGCCCTATCCAGTGGAAAACTATCATCCCTATTAAAATTATTCGGTTGCTTTCTAATTTCTATAGCTTCCCTAACCTTTCGTGTGTACCTCCTATCATCTTTACAAAGCACCCTGACACTACCTATGTCTATTTTGTGTTGAAACTCATTCCCGTGTTCTGCACAAGCTGACTGGTTCAAGTGTCTCTGTTTTGCCCCTATGCTATCTGCTTGTTTAGCTAATCTGATGTGTCTTTCGTGTTCCTTAATCCTTGTGCTAATTTTTGTGCTAATTTTTAGGAGGCTTAAGTTATTATTGGTTCTTTCTTTTGTTTTTTGGGATTTGGCACTCGAGTTTAGACCCTTGATAAAGCAGGCAGCATAGCTTCGCGAAACGTCGGGAATAGTTTGAGTTTTGGGACTTAGCATTCAATTACCCAGTTAAATAGTTTTTCTGAAAGGCTTCTATGTTCATTCATAGTCCTGTTTCTATCTCCATGGAGCCACGTTATAATCAGGGTTAGTCGAGTTGTTGGCGTGTGATTGCGGCGTAGCGTCACTAGATTCACCAACTATGTTCATTCATAGTCCTGTTTCTATCTCCATGGATCACAACAACTCAGATGTAAAAAATTAGACGTTTGTGGATTGGTTTGACGCAGTCATCATTTGTACGTGTAATCGTTTGCTGTGAAACTTATTTCTAAAGTCTCGCTGTCTACCCTCCTGCAGATATCACCTGAAAGACGTCATCGTCGGAAAGATCTACTTCCTGCTCGTCCGGATCAAGATCAAACACATGGAGATCGCAATCATCAAACGAGAAACCACCGGCTCAGGTAACCGAAGCCGTATTGAGACACTTTATCATGTCTTCCCACTGATCTCTGTAGCCATGGATAGCGCTTCGTACAGCGAGACTTTGATGCCGTATTGAGCCACTTTATCATGTCTTCCCACTGATCTCTATAGCCATGGATAGCGCTTCGTACAGCGAGACTTTGATGCCGTATTGAGACACTTTATCATATCTTCCCACTGATCTCTATAGCCATGGATAGCGCTTCGTACAGCGAGACTTTGATGCCGTATTGAGACACTTTATCATATCTTCCCACTGATCTCTATAGCCATGGATAGCGCTTCGTACAGCGAGACTTTGATGCCGTATTGAGACACTTTATCATATCTTCCCACTGATCTCTATAGCCATGGATAGCGCTTCGTACAGCGAGACTTTGATGCCGTATTGAGACACTTTATCATATCTTCCCACTGATCTCTATAGCCATGGATAGCGCTTCGTACAGCGAGACTTTGATGCCGTATTGAGACACTTTATCATGTCTTCCCACTGATCTCTATAGCCATGGATAGCGCTTCGTACAGCGAGACTTTGATGCCGTATTGAGACACTTTATCATGTCTTCCCACTGATCTCTATAGCCATGGATAGCGCTTCGTACAGCGAGACTTTGATGCCGTATTGAGCCACTTTATCATGTCTTCCCACTGATCTCTATAGCCATGGATAGCGCTTCGTACAGCGAGACTTTGATGCCGTATTGAGACACTTTATCATGTCTTCCCACTGATCTCTGTAGCCATGGATAGCGCTTCGTACAGCGAGACTTTGATGCTGTATTGCGCCACTTTATCATGTCTTCCCACTGATCTCTATAGCCATGGATAGCGCTTCGTACAGCGAGACTTTGATGCCGTATTGAGACACTTTATCATGTCTTCCCACTGATCTCTGTAGCCATGGATAGCGCTTCGTACAGCGAGACTTTGATGCCGTATTGAGACACTTTATCATGTCTTCCCACTGATCTCTGTAGCCATGGATAGCGCTTCATACAGCGAGACTTTGATGCCGTATTGAGACACTTTATCATGTCTTCCCACTGATCTCTAAAGCCATGGATAGCGCTTCGTACAGCGAGACTTTGATGCCGTATTGAGACACTTTATCATGTCTTCCCACTGATCTCTATAGCCATGTATAGCGCTTCGTAAAGCGAGACTTTGGTGCCTTTGAAACATTGAAATTGTGGAATAAATCTAATAATTGTTGAAATAATTTCAGTTCAATCATTACACACTTATTCCATTTCATCAAAATGCCTGGTTGCGCATGCGTGCCGTAGAGATCAGTGGCCTTGGCCCAATACTCTGTGCCATCCACGTCACCGAGATCCCGACATCCGAACACGCTAACCCAACTTCTTGACTTCCTGACCCACGTTTCGGCTGGTGCCGCAGGGCCGAACACGTTCACCGAGAACGAGACGATCGCCAAGTACGAGATAATGGACGGCGCGCCGGTGCGCGGCGAGTCGATCCCGATCCGCGTGTTCCTCGCCGGCTACGACCTGACGCCGACGCTGCGCGACATCAACAAGAAGTTCAGCGTGCGCTACTACCTCAACCTGGTGCTGATGGACGAGGAGGACCGCCGCTACTTCAAGCAGCAGGTGCGTTGCCGCGGGATCGGCCTTGCCTAGCGCGGCCACAGTGGCACCGTCGTAATGCCAACAAGTTGACAGCGCTTTGGGAGGATGTGGACAGGGTGATAGAGGACATCTCATCGTAGAGGACATGGGTATACACCGTCAGATACCCCGGCATCCAGTTAGGCTTCACGGACAACCGCTTATTCAGTTTATTTGCCGGAAGAGTACACTTCTCTGCAGGGAGCGCTAGCGTTCGAAACATCTGCTTTGTGTCACAACCAAAATGTGAATTTTTGCCTACACTATTTCAAATTTGGGTTCAGATCGGATCATTGAATGTATTAAATTCATGGTTATGCACATTTTAGTTTAATTATTGACATTTTGAAATTCTGTTGCTGAAGTTTGGTTCTAGAAGATGGTACGAGCTAAAAGGCGTCCATTTGAAGACGGTATTAGCGCTGAGCAAACCAGGCATACCAACCAGACTGTTATCAGAGAGAGTTTGGTTTTTGCTTTGATAGACGGCGCTTCTGCTCCTAAAAATGACTTTGACGTATGTCGACGTTTCGTCCACGTTGGCGCGAACACCTCCAGGACTGCACAGAGCAGCCGCTGAACGCCTTCGCACAGTCGCTAACCCGGTCTCTCTGTCCCGTCGTGCAGGAAATCACGCTCTGGCGCAAAGGCGACAAGGCGCGCAAGGCCGCGTCGGGCGGCACGTCGCCGCAGCTCGCGCACCTCGTGTCGAGCTTCCCGCGCGTGTCGCTCGCGCAGCCCGTCGAGGACATGCGCCGCGAGGAGGCGTCGCCGGGCGAGGCCACGCCTCCCGGCCGGGCGACGCCCCCCGCCGAGGCCACGCCCCCCGCGGCGGAGCCGGCGCCGTTCGGCGACGAGGCCGCGCCTCCGGCGGCGGCAGCAGCGGCGGCGGCAGAGTGACGGACGCCTGCGTCGTTCGGCAGCGACGGGTGAAGCAAGCGACGGACCCGGAAGCGGATAGTCGGCGCGGATCGACGTTCTCTCGGGGGGGATCGCGGTTCCGGCGACTTTCCGGCCCTCGTGCCGGTGAAAGAATCGATTTGTCGATGAAAACGTCGATTTTAGTGATTTGGGATATCCAATAGTTCAGTAAAGAATCGATTTCCACTTTTCGGCGCAACGAAACGCATGGTTTTTCGAGGACCGGCCGGAGAAGCCTGTGGGATTGACGGCCGTCATTTCCAGAGCCGATGAAACTGGCAGCGACGTCGCAACGGCTGGCTCTGCGACGTCGATCGCGGGGTTCCCGGCCGGGGGAACCAGGCGCTACGATTCGCGACGCCGGCGTCGCCCCGACTCTCTCTGCCGTTGGACAACGCGAGCCGTCGGTCTTCGTCACGCGTTCCAACGTCGGTGACGGTTTAATCGTGATGAGCAGTCGCAGATGCGGGATTTTCTCCGAGTTTGTTAGCGTACAGTTGTTGGCTCGGTCGGGTTAGCAAGAATTTACGTTACTTGATTGAATGATTAGCGGTACACCATTTTTTCGATTAATTAATCTATGAAATTGAATCAACGGATTTCACGTTGATGTTAACATCCAATGAGAGATGACAGTTCGGTTTAGACTGGCCTGCCTTCATGAGTTAACTTTGTGTAGACGGTTGGTTACTAATTGGTGTTGAATTTTTTTGCCGACTCTTCTTCTTTCGACCAATGAAGTTAGGATAGTCTGAATCTGGCTGGATTTTCTTCGTGGGTGACTTGCGTTGAAGACGTGATGCAGCGAGATGTTGGCAAGCGATCAAGAGAGAACGCCGTGTTCGTCGAATTGCCGTCGATTCGAGCCGAGGGACTTTTTTCGAGTAGCTATTTGCCGTGTTCTTTCGTTACAGGTCGAAATATCGGCCGCCGGCAGAGAGTTTCGTCACGTTTTCGTGATCCAAACGGAAACGCGTTCGCCGTAGCGACGTTTAGACTGCCGAGGGCAAAGTGGATTTACGTTTGCGAGTGCTTAGTTGCCAGACGTTGACCTAAAAAAAAATAACAAAAAAAAAACGTAATAGTTTGCGGGGAAATGGGAGGCGGATTTTTAAACGCGGCGCAAACCGGCCATGTCACTAAATAATGCAATTCTAGGGACAATAGCAGAATATATGTGATAATATTTGGAGTACTGTTTATAATTTGCCGTGTAAATACAGGTGGGAATTTTGATAGGTATCGCGACGGTATCTAGTTTTTCGACTGGCTCAGAACTCAAAAGTACCTGCGTTTCTTTTGCGTCTACGGCTGGCAGAAGGACGGCCGCGAATCGGACGGAATCATAAGATTGTAGCGTCACATCGTTCGAGGCCATATCATTGTTTCGAATTTCGACACGCTAAGGTGGTCGGTAACGGGCGGCTCTTTGCTTGTACAGGAGTCGCTTGATCTTCGATTGCCCGTGGAATAGTTTACCTAATGTGTCAAATCTCCGACCTTTTTTACACTCACGTGCTAAAACTACCTTTTCCCCCCTAAAAAACGTTACATTTCTAGTTGTAAAATATTTCTATTTGGTTACTTATTTACTATTGAAGACATTATTCTGTACATATAGATAACTAAATTACATTATAAATAATGAATATATATATATGAATTCTGAGATATTATGCAAGCCGTAATTGTGTTTGTTGACGGAACCCTGCAAATTTATCCTACATTAGCATTTAAGAAGCTTTATTTTTCATTTGGAAATTCTTAGGTACTATCATTTATACAATACAAATAATTGCTGTTGCATCATCAGTCATCAGGTATCCCAAAAGGAAACCCAATGTTGAGTCCGCAACTTCTAATCTATTTGCATTTTGTTTTAATTAAAGCGAAAATCATTTTAAATCCTGAACCTGCTGCGAAAACGATCAAAATAAATTTGGGACCTAAATTCAAAATGTTAATTTGTTTGACTACCAGCAGAGATCGTTGGATGAGCTTGAGAGATAAGTGTCATGGTTGCCGCCCATGGGGAGACCGTATTGTCTGCCTGAGTAAACTGTGCTCAGAAGTCTCTAATCTCGAAAAACAGCAGACTGTGCCTGACCTTGAGTTTTTGACGAAACAGGATAGTGTGCCTCGTTTAAGTGTGTTTGGCTGAAATCGATTCAAGCTGACTTCCGGATGCAAGGCTCGTTTTCTCAGCCTGAGTAAACTCAGCCTGAACGAAACGTCAAAGTCTGCCTGGTTTAACTGTGCTCCGTTTCGATCCCTCCCCCTTCTCGCGTTTTACCGCTTGCAGCAGACTGTGCTCGAAAAATGACCTTGGTTTGTTTGGTGTGTTCGGTTTAGTGAGCCTGGGTACAGGCCGGCTAAATTAAATAGAACCTTCCCTCGATGCAAAGTCATTCTCATCTTCCTCAACTGCGCACTGGTCTATTCAAAATAAATGTGGCCTCCGCACCGATGCATTGTCCTTCTAATCTTCCTCTACACTGTATTGTGATTTAAAACTATTAACATCAGTTGCATCACTAGCAATTAAAAGTCTATCGTTGACCTTATCACCATGTTATAGGCCCATAGTTGACGGCTATGGAAGCTTATGGGCGGTTGTAAAATCAAATTTAATTCGTCGGTTTTATGTTAAAGTAAGATCAAGGAATGTGCATGTTATTTTCATTCTAATATATTTTATGCGTAATTGTCTCGAAACACTACTAATACTTTTATTCATCCTGTTAATTTCTAGCAAAACTCACACCAAACGTTCCATAATAATAAAGTAAATAAATCACGTATAGCTTATTGTTTTTAATAAGTATTTATTAATTCTTTATTTTATTTTTTTATTAATTAATTTATATAATTATTTGGTAGTACGGGGTGGTTCAGAGCCATGGATTTATAAAGTATATACATTTAAAGTATAAAGTTAATAAAGTTAATAAAGTATAAATTATTTCAAGGCAGGAAACTTGTTAGTTAAAATCCATTTTTTAATTTAGGTGCATTTATAAATGCACCAATGAATAGCTTTGTTCATTAAGTAACAGGAAAAAAGTATGAACCACTCAAAACGGAAACTTATTCCGCCGTAATGTTACACGGGTTCAATCTTCAATTGTATAATTCAATACAAATATTCACAAATCTTGTCAAAATACAACATGAGACTCACTGGGTAATCTTCATAGTAAAAGATAGATCTATCTAATAGATAGATAATTGATAGAGGAAAAATTGGGTTTTATCCTCCCTCGACATTTGGGGAAATTATTATTTGGCATTGCTCCCCCAGATCATGCATTATTTCTAGGACGTAGGGGAGGGTTGGGAACATGGGGCACAATGAAATAATACGAGTTTACTTCATTCAATTCGCTTATCAAATAGCGATGATGCATTTAAGTAATATAAAAATAAACATGAACACGAAATTGTCCCTGCGCGCGCACTTTCAAATTCCCCGCAACTCCCATTAGCGCCCATGTTAATTTACCGTACAACTAAATCCTTTATATCTCTTCCAATTTCAATTTCAAAGCGTATTGATAAGGGTTATCCACCGATATGCCCAAATCTACCTTGCCGTTATCACAACATACTAAAAAAGTTGATAACACATATTTTCCTTTATATTTTCCGCATTTTCCAAACGATTTTCTTCAAACTCTAATAGAATCTGCCAAATCACTATACGGATGCACTTTCCAAATTTCAGCTAGATCGGACAATTAATTATCGAGTTATAACTGATAAGGTGGTTTTTATTTTATTGCGGCCAAATTTTCCGAAATAATTTTCAAGCTCGAGCATTTTTAAGCTCACCCACCTATTCTGTACTCTCAGTTAAAATTTCATTCAAATCCGTTCATTACTTTAGAAGTAGTTTTCGTAAAATCGAGATAATCGCCAAGACATGGGTTAAATGATGGGGGTAACATAGGCGTAATGAAACTTCGGAGACTTCAAAACGGTTTTTTTTTTATTTTTATTTTTCCCGATGATGGATTTAAAGGAAATTGCAAAATCATACAACTCTAGTGGTCTGTTATCTGTGTTAGAAATTTGAAACAAATCTAACATTAATTTTTCTTTTTATGGCGATTTTAAGTTTTTTGGTACTTTCGAATCGTTATAACTTTTGAAAATTCAATTTCAAAGGAAAAAGCTACACTATATAAAAGAAGCACATTCACCGGGGCTATCCATAAATATGTGGTTCGATTCCCGCCGAAAGTCATCTCGCCCGCACTAACACATTTTTCGTAGTCCCATAAGAGCCCATGTTAATTGACTTTGCCGCAATTCCGACGAAAACACAAAATCTTCAATAACTTCCTTAAATTCAATATCTCTGCAAAATTGAATCAGAGATAAAAGATGCGCATTCACCGGGGCTATCCATAAATATGTGGTTCGACTCCCGCCATATGCCCTTTCGCCCGTACCATCGATTACCCCGCACGCGCTTACATCTCCCATTCGAGCCCATGTTAATTTATGCAAAACTAAGTCCTTTACATCTCTTTCAATTTCAATTTCTAAGGAAATTTGAATCAGAATTCAGTAATCAGTAATCACTGGATTAACGCCATATGCACAGATGGCGTTAGTACAGTGCAGCTACCACTGGAACAAAGCCATATTGCAATATGACATAAATCCACTGGATTAACGCCATATGCTCAGATGGCGTTATTACAGTGCAGCTACCACTGGAACAAAGCCGTTACGTTAATCCGTGACGTTAAAGCCGTGGAGTTAATCCACTGGATTAACGCCACACGACTTATGGCTTTATTCCGGTGGAACAAAAAGTGGCCGATGTGGCGTTATTCCATGTGGCGTTATTCAGCTCCCCCCCATTTAGATGACCTTTTGGTTTTTGTTGCATAAAATTTAAAATCTGAAACTTCTTCTGCAATCAATTATATAACGTATTAAAGTTATAGTAATGCAAAGAAGAAGCCCCTGTTTCATCCTGTACATGTTTTCGATCGACATCGACATCGATTACGCTGGCAACGTCATCAATATCGTCCATGGGAAGTAATATCGAACTATGTCCATTGCCGAACTTGAACTAGTTTCCAAGTCACCTTATCGAGTCAAATAAATTGAATATTAGATTTTCATTATCATCATAATTACATTGATTTCCAATGAGGTGTCGGGACCAATGCTCCATATAGAGACACTCCATGGGTAGAACCATGCTGCAGTGTCGCCAAAACAGCAGATATATTCAATGATAACAAAGTTATCCATATTAATATCTTAAATATTTATACGTGGTGATACTCGGGAGCCATGTCATCATTCGACGTTATTTCTACTACCCGAAAACGACAAATTCTAGAAAAAAGGTGTGAGGCATCAAAAGGCAAGAAACAGTCGGCTCGCATCCGGCCAATTCCTACCCTAAAACCACCTAAAACTAACGGTAAAATCTATATTTAACGCAAACATAGTGTCGAAGGCATCGTCGGGTTGCAGGTTTCAGCCTAATAGGACTGACATATTTAACATGCAACACGCATGCAATGCGAACTACTAGGTACATTTAAAATTATTTAAACCAAATAATTTTAGTTGCTGATTGATTATATCGACCGATCTACAATGTCGCACTTCAGCCACTCATAAAGAGGAAAAAGCAAGAGTGTCGTAGCACCTACAAAAGACCGACCCGTGATTAATTTATATTAAAATTATGCATGCATTTCTTGATTAAATTGATAATCAATTTCACAGTTGATTTGCCCAGATGTACAACTCGAAGTCCATATCCTGAGTTTCGGCCACATGATATTGCGACTGTACAGTGTACATGGACATTGCAAACAAGTTTACCTGCAGTGATTGACACTTGCGGTGTGAAATGTGAAGTAGGATTGTTTTTATCTTTGTAAGATCAATACAAGCGAATTGAATATCAGAATAGCATATCACATTCTGATATGAAAGTCATGGGTTCATCCAAAGACACCCACACAAAAGTATAAAAATAACATTTTAAAAGTCATGTTGAAATATTCTCTGCAATAATCTTTGCCTTTCCCAAGAAAGTTTTTAATCCAAACCTGTCCCAATACATTCCGATCGGTCATGAGGATATTTTAGGCTTTTAGCTAGCTCACAATTAGGTCCAGGGGCATTGGAGCACTTTGCTTTGTCAAGCTAAATCGCGAAAAAAAACCGTCCAAAATTTCAAAATAGTTGGGCCGATCAATTGTTCGACTCTTGGTCGCCGGACGGGCAGCAATTAGTCGATGATCTCTCATAAATGATCCCCCCTGTGATATCGATTATTTCGATCATCCTCGTCTCTGGATTGCGATACAATGTCCGATACATCATATCCCATCATATCATGTTAAAATTGTGTTTGGTTTATATTGCAGGCCTGCTTAATAGATCGTGATGCAAGCATAGAAGCATATAGCATAGCGACAAATTTTCCAATGCAAAAACAAGAGCAGATTTCCCCGAATGTCAAGTAGCCATTTTGCTTCCCTCGTATGTAAATTGAAAGATGAAGGCAGGGCGAGCTACAATTGACATTACATTTTGCTTGCGAAACGGATGATGACAAATAAACGGGTCTAGTTTGCAGGGGATGGGGGCTAATAGATAGTTTGACCGCTATCGTCATTTGTCGAATAACCCCACATTTTTTGCTTATTTCACTTATTGATTTTGGTGAATGTGGAGGTCATAGACATCAATGTACTTTGGTGGAATGTTGTATCAAATGATATGCAATCTTCAACCAACACAAAACTAAAACTTAACTCATGTGCTGCTAGAACATTACGCCACCAATATAATTTGAAATTAAATACTTAATAAAAACAATAAACAATACGTGATTTATTTACTTTATTATTATGGAACGTTTGGTGTGAGTTTTGCTAGAAATTAACAGGATTAATAAAAGTTTTAGTAGTGTTTCGAGACAATTACGCATAAAATATATTAGAATGAAAATAACATGCACATGTTCCTTGATCTTGAACATAAAACCGACGAATGAAATTTGATTTTACAACCGCACATAAGCTTCCATAGCCGTCAACTATGGGCCTATAACATGGTGATAAGGTCAACGATAGACTTTTAATTGCTAGTGATGCAACTGATGTTAATAGTTTTAAATCACAATACAGTGTAGAGGAAGATTAGAAGGACAATGCATCGGTGCGGAGGCCACATTTATTTTGAATAGACCAGTGCGCAGTTGAGGAAGATGAGAATGGCTTTGCATCGAGGGAAGGTTCTATTTAATTTAGCCGGCCTGTACCCAGGCTCACTAAACCGAACACACCAAACAAACCAAGGTCATTTTTCGAGCACAGTCTGCTGCAAGCGGTAAAACGCGAGAAGGGGGAGGGATCGAAACGGAGCACAGTTAAACCAGGCAGACTTTGAGGTTTCGTTCAGGCTGAGTTTACTCAGGCTGAGAAAACGAGCCTTGCATCCGGAAGTCAGCTTGAATCGATTTCAGCCAAACACACTTAAACGAGGCACACTATCCTGTTTCGTCAAAAACTCAAGGTCAGGCACAGTCTGCTGTTTTTCGAAGCACACAATACTCAGGCACACAATACTCAGGCACAGATAGACGTCACCCCGCCCATGCACAATTCTGGGGTTACGATCGAATTTTAATTGAGTTCATCATTAATATCCGTCATAATTAACAAATAATGGCGTTATTCTTTGGTAGGAAAGTACTTAGTTCATTGCTAGTGGATGCAAGACACTCATCAGCTGCGATTTATTCTGTGTTATCATCAAACGCCGTACGACATGATTCGTCTTATAAAGCTGCTGTACTGAAAGATATTGGAAAACCCTTAGTAATTGAAGAGAAATCTAGAAAGAAACTAAAGAAAGGAGATGTAAGTTAAAACGCCCAAAATCCTCTTTTCACTTCCATTTCACACCATTTGTTATAATGTAGTGTAGAGTTCGATCACTATAAAAGTATTTCCCGAAGTTCTTCCGTTACTCAATGTATCTTTCTCCATCTTGTAGCTTCGCATTAGAGTACGTTGTGCTGCTGTCAGTCACATCGACGTTCTCCTCTGCTCTTCGACAGCCAACCCGAAGGATATCAAAACCCCTGCTGTGCCCGGCAGCGAAATCTCCGGTGTTATCCTAGAAGCTACAAAAGAAGCAGTTGATGCCGGCTTTGCAGTTGGTGACCAAGTCGTTGGTCTCGCTTTTGAAGCGATGGGTGGCTTTGCAAATGAATGCGTACTAGCTTCTAAGGTAAGAGAGAACCAGCAAATAGTTCAATCTCTGGTTTCAGAGTAGTATGTAGATACTGGGAGTTCTACTTCTGGGGTACCTACCTACCTACTACATAGAAATCTTACTGTTTGAATTGAATAAGCTAGTTGACAATCCTAGGCAACTCCAAGCACATGTATTCTTGATAGGTTTTGTTTACTCTCTACAAGCATTGTGAACTAGAACTTTAATTTTTGCAAGTTTTGTTAACAAACTACATGATACTGTCCATATGCTATCCATGTAATAGAGATCAGTTGCCTTGGCTCAATACGATACGCTATCCATGTCAGCAAGATCAGTGGTCTAAACAGTCGCGCGGCGTCGGTTCCAGGACGCGTGGATGCTGCCGCCGGGAGTGTCGTTCAAGTCTGGCGCGGCGCTTGTGTTTGCGTACTCGGCGGCGCTGGCCGCGTTGGCGCGACGCGGACACGTCAAGCCCAACGAGACCGTGCTGGTCGCGTGCGGGCCGGGCGGCGTCGGGTTGGCAGCACTGGACCTCGCCGCCAACGTCTACCGAGCCAAGGTCGGGACTTCTAGGAATAACCGCTCAAGAGCTGGTTTTACAATGTCCTAGAGAAGGTCGGCCCGTTTGCGATGAGTGAGAGATTGCTACGAACCCTGGTTCGGGTGGGGTTTCCAGATAAAAATCATTTCCATGGTGGCAACTTATCAGTTGCTTCTGTTTTCTCAGTGACTGGAAGATTGCAGCGTAGCATCACTAGATTCATTGCCTTCTATGTTCATTCATAGTCCTGTTTCTATCTCCATGGAGCACAACAACTCAAATAAACATAATATCCACTTGAAAGCCGGTTGTCAGTGTAGCATAATTGCTAACGCTTCACCCGACACAATTGTTGAAAGATCCGGGTTCGGCTCCCACATCAAATCCAACTTCAGAATGAATACTTCGCTTCCGCTAGCAAGTGCTAACGCCACCGCGTCGCCCAACAGGTGATCGGGGAGTGCGGCACGGAGGAAGGGGCGGAGCTTCTGCGCACGCGCGGGGCGTGGTCTGCGCAGACGCATCACGCGCAGCACGTGCAGGACAAGGTCAACGAGCTGACGGAGAAGCGCGGGGTGCGGCTGGCCGTAGACTCGGTGGGCGGCGACCAGACGCAGCACCTCGTCAATTGGTGAGACGCTTATGAAGCCGACTTAGATTGATGGCCGGTGTTTAAAGACGCACTGTTTTGACCACTGGGCCTGTGGCGCTGGTCTATAATGAAAGGGTGATTATGAACCTAACCTATGGCTAGAAGGGAGGAGGGGAAACCCGGTGCCGGCACGTAGCCTACTCCTGTCGAAAAGCACCGAGGGGACCACCGGCTTTACGCCCCTTTCCGAAGGACGGTACAACTCGAACGACAGGATTCCTCCGCTAATCCGTGCTGTCGAGAGGTTGACAAGCAAGGCGAGTGAAGTTGTCGTGCTAACTTCAAACCCTCCGACCTCTCTCCCGAACAGAACTGATCGTGAGCATGATGGTCACCCATCAAACACCGGACTAAGTTGCTGCCTGCTTTGTGTCTAACCGCGTGGCGTCATTTCCTCGCAGCCTGTCGCTGGAAGGCAGCCTCGTGCTGGTCGGCTCGGCCGTGGCTGGGACCAGCGTCGTCAGTCCCGCCAACCTGCGAACAAAGTGCATGTCGTTGTCAGCGGTGTCGCTGTCCAGCTATCGACAGCACGCGCCCAAGATTTATCGGTGAGTTTTCCACGGTTATTAGTGTGAACAAGCGTAGCCAACGTCGTAATCGGGGTTTGTCGAGTTGTTGGCGTGTGATTGCAGCATAGCGTCACTAGATTCACAGGCTTCTATGTTCATTCATAGTCCTGTTTCTATCTCCATGGAGCCACGTTATAATCGGGGTTGGTCGAGTTGTTGGCGTGTGATTGCAGCATAGCGTCACTAGATTCACAGGCTTCTATGTTCATTCATAGTCCTGTTTCTATCTCCATGGAGCCACGTTATAATCGGGGTTAGTCGAGTTGTTGGCGTGTGATTGCAGCATAGCGTCACTAGATTGACCACCTTCTATGTTAATTCATAGTCCTGTTTCTATCTCCATGGAGCTACGTTATAATCGGGGTTAGTCGAGTTGTTGGCGTGTGATTGCAGCATAGCGTCACTAGATTCACCGGCTTCTATGTTCATTCATAGTCCTGTTTCTATCTCGATGGAGCCACGTTATAATCGGGGTTAGTCGAGTTGTTGGCGTGTGATTGCAGCATAGCGTCACTAGATTCAGCGCCTTCTATGTTCATTCATAGTTCTGAATCTATCTCCATGGAGTCCAACAACTCAAAGAAACTAAAATATAAGTTGGTTGTCCGTGTAGCATAATGGATAAGTCCAGTATCCGGAGAGGCAAAGACCCGGATTCGAATCCCGGCACGGATGTAAAATTCGGAATTGATATTTCGTTACTGATAATCAACGATGGTTATTGATTATCAGTGTTTAACGACTCACTGTTTTGACAACTGGCCCTGTGGCGCTGGTCTATAATGAAAGGGTGATGATGAACCTAACCTATGGCTAGAAGGGAGGAGGGGAAGCCCGGTGATTCATTGATTGATTGCCTGTGTTTAACGACGCACTGTTTTGACAACTGGCCCTGTGGCGCTGGTCTATAATGAAAGGGTGATGATGAAGCTAACCTATGGCTAGAAGGGAGGAGGGGAAACCCGGTGCCGGCACGTAGCCTACTCCTGTCGAAAAGCACCGAGGGGACCACCGGCTTTACGTCCCTTACGAAGGACGGTGCAACTCGAACGACAGGATTCCTCCGCTAATCCGTGCTGGCGACTCAGCGTGATGTTGCTTAACTTCGGTGATCTCACAAGAACCGGTTGTCATACCAACTTCTTACTCTAACATTCTAACCTACAACATAATTCTATAACTTCTAAATCAATCAATCAGTAATAGTAATCCTCTATAATAAGATATCTACCGTAAGAATCCTACAGCGACAAACAACAGCAGTTTGCCCGCAACCGAGTGTAATCCCGAACGGGTCGCTTGCGCGCCGCGCAGCCAGCTTGTGCAGGACGCGATCGACATGAGCCAGCAAGGCCTGGTCGCGCCGTTCGTCTCCAAGAAGTGGAAGCTTGCCGACGTGAACGCCGCGCTGGCCGACGACCGTTCGCTGGGACGGCTCATCATCGACATGGACGACGACTGAGTGTTCGGCCGTCACCGTCCCTCGAAGGGTCGCCTTCGGTGGAGCGTTGCTTCGGCATGACGTCGCGCCCTCTACCGTCTGGGCGCTGTGGCTGCAAGCGGCGCTGAGTTGCTTAGCCACGTTGCTTTTACTTGGCGTCGCTTCGACTTTAGGTCGCGACTTCTATCGTTGGACGACGTTCACCGTTTGGCTGTCCTGCCGCGGCTTTACCATCGCCAAGCGGCTTGAGTTCCATCGCGAGCAAAGTTTGCGGCCGCGACGCGTGCTCACTGGCGTCTGGTTGCTTACGGTGGAACGTTGCGTCGACGTTTGTCAAGGAAATGAGCGGAAATTAAGGACGCGCTGGTTATACATTTAAATTAGCAGAAAAACTAATCTGGTTGTACGACATTGTACGAGGTAGATGGACCAATCCAAGAGTTCTATTTCAGAGACAGTGAAAACTTGATTGGCGTTATTTTCAATCATTATCATCCCTGTAATGGCGATTTAAGAAGTCGAAGTTGCACCCAGCGTGCTACAGGCTACGAGCTACGAGCTGGCGAGACTGTCCCTGTTCATTTCCGTGAGATTTGCTGAAGATTGTCTTGAAAACACCGGGTTAACTTGGTAAACGCGGTCAGCAAATCTTACCGGGACCAGCGGACAGGATTTTGGACGTTGATTCGTAATTTTCTTCGATGTGTTGTCTTGTTTAAGCGAGCGAAACAGTCGTAGAAATCTGATAGACTGAACAGTCTATGCTTACCCTTGGTTCCAACGCGTAGCAAAGGCAATGGTTGCTTCCGATGGTGATATAGTTTCTTTGATTTTAGTATTTAATAATTATGTAGATAGATATTGTTGAAAGCTAGTTGATAATGATAATTAGAATTTAGCTGTTACGTAAATATATACATGTAAATATCCACGTGGTTGTCGTTTTCACTTTATTTCACCTGCTTTGCTGTACATTTGCCTTTACATTTGAACGTTTATTGATTCCTGACAGGAATGAGAGATGTTTCCAAGTATCTATGATATTCGATGTGACTCGGACAATTCTTTGCCTCCCACCGACCGATAAGTTGGCGCTTACCTTGCTTTTTGGTCCGGAGCAGCGATAATAAACTTCGCACGGCATTTCGTGTCGCAGTTGGAGGTAGAATACACGGTTTTAGCCTGTGCCTTCGCTGGTTGCTAGATGTTGAAATTTAAAAAGTATCGTCTAAATCTCTGAAGAAACGCCTAGGTTTCAATCTAACGCCTTTGTCTCTAGGTTTCCGTAGAAATATTAGCTAAAGCCGGTGACAAAGGTGACTCCATGGCTATTCCTTCTTTCTGCTGATATAATCCATTCCATTAAATAATTCTATCAAAGCAACGTCATGATACCCACTCGCTAAAGCCAGGCAGAGCAATTCGGGTTGTGATTTCCCTGTCTTCCTTTGTTATTTAGCAGAGATTATTAATATTTATTACAAACTGGTAGCACGTCCAGTGGGTATCTGACGTTAGGTGCATTTTTTTTTTGTGTGTTTTTCGGCCAAACGGCTGGACCGATTTCTATGAAATTTTCAGATGACCATTTTCTGTTCTCAACTTCGATCCCGTACGGTTTTTAGCAACTTCCAGCAAATAGTTTTCTTGTTAATAGCTTTTCGAGGTAATTTTCTGTTTAACTTACACCCTATTCACTCTGCACAGACCAACATACTTGATATATTTTAACGAAACCATTCCATTTAGGTAAACCCTTACGAGTTGATGTTTGGGTAAAAAAACTATCTTTTGTATGTTGAGCACTTTTTTGTGCTTTTATGATGTTTTTTTGAAAAAATTCATATTTGATTCTCTTTTCTTCATCTTCAAGGTGGCGTAATTTATTTTCACCACCAATCACAACTGAAAATTCAACTTAAGAGTCGTGCAATAACGGAATTCAAAATTTGTTGAAACTATATGCAATAGCTGAGGTTACATTGATTTTAATAAAACACGTTCCATGGACATAATCATGCTACATTCCTCAGACAAATATAAGTTTGGAGATTGTACCATTACACGAGACAATTTGATAGCAATTAAACGATGCTCATCAACTCGATAACGATGTGGCTCCACCAAACCCTAGTTTAATGCCATGATAATTAGCCGAACCATATCATTTGATGACAAGCAGATACAATAAACATTTTAATCCCAATTTAATCATTCAAATTATAATCACAATAAACATCTGTCTCTTCTAGTTTCACAAATCAAAAACCAGCTGTTTTTTTTTGTAGAGAATCTTGGAAATCCTGCATGAATTTAACATGTGTCATTAATGAAGCCGAGTCATTAGCAATCATTTGGAGCATCGAAACCAAAGCCAAATCTGTTTTCAACCAGAGAGAGTTTGAGTCTGCCTTAAAAACTCACTCGTGACTTGAAATCGATTTTAAGCAATGTCTGTTTCACCAAACGCCATTAAAGCGAAGCCCTCGCGGCATAAAAAAAGCTTTTTGCAAACAGCAAATTTATAGTCTATCCATACTCTGATTCGTACTCAAAGAATTGTCGCTATTTAAATTCATCAATTCAAGAAACTAAATCCGTCTGGCGCTATTTCAAAATATCGAAATCAAACACTTTAGAACACTGACAGAATATTTTATCATGGCCTTCTGTTATCTATGTTAGATTTGTCACATGGAATTCGTCACGAATTGAACATGTATAACAGTAAGCCATGGGTTTATTTACCACTCGCACATCTTCCAGCTTTTTACTACCATTTACTTCATCATTTCAGTTTTATACTAATACAGCTAGAAACAAAAGTAAATTGGTAACTGAGAATCTATCTCGCATCATGTTTATACTAATAATCACTTCTAGCGCCGAGCGAACAGGGTTATTCTGAAATTAAACTCGACTTAACCTGTTCGCGTTACCCAATCGTGAGCAAATTGTTTCGATTTCCGCGCTGAATCGGTAAGGCACCCGGCTTCAGTCAAATTGTACGACCGAAACCGACATGTGCAGCGATTTCTTTTGTATTATCGCGAATGTATCTTGCCTGACGTGATTGCTGGTTGTGCTGCATTGTGATTTGTGGACGCAGAGCGGCGAAACGAATGCAGACCAGTTCGAGATGTCATGTCCACCTCTTTGTCGTGGACCAGCGCCAGCCAACACCCCGAGGAATTACGGCGATAATTTCGCGATCGAATCGGTAAGGTGGAAATATCTGACATAAGGTTTTAATGGATTGATCAAACCTAAAAGAGTTGTTGATTTTGAAATATCTTCGTTGACAATTATGTGAAAACGATTCTGTCTCAACCTATTGAACCGTGACGACTCTAAAAAATCCAAATAATTAAAAACAAGCATCCACATCATTCAAAACTATTTTTTTTCAATTTTTTTTCAATTTCAAGATCTCTATATTCATGCACTTAACAAAAGTTACATTACAAAAAATGACCATAAACAACATTAGTATAAAGCTTGCATAAGGGTTACCATTGTGCGCATCCACATCATTCAAAACAAGCATGCACGTAGCAACTAGCTTAACCCAATGCCCATCCATCCAAAACCTCTAGCACACACGCTCTACCTCCTACACTATCACTTTCATCCACGCCACATAACATCAGGCGCAGCACGTAACAATCGCCCGCCATTCAATCTACCTGTTCTGCAGCCAGCCACTCTAGATGCGATCTCGCCGCGATAAGACCCCGGTGTCCACCCGCACCTGGGTCCAGTGGACATGACAGAGTGCAGATCGCCATCTAGAGTGGCCAGGGTGTGGCCGAGCCGGCGAGCTCGTGATCCGAAGGCAAGAAAGTGTGTCGCTGTCGAGTCAAGGGTGGGCCCTTGCTTGGCCGTCCGTCAAGCGGTCGCTGCTGCTGCTGCTTGCTGCTGCTGCTGCTGCTGCTGCTGCTGCTGCTGCTGCTGCTGCTGCTGCTGCTGCTGCTTGCTGCTGCTGCTGCTGCTGCTGATGCTGCTGCTGCTGCTGCTGCTGCTGCTGCTGCTGCTGCTGCTGATGCTGCTGCTGCTGCTGCTGTTGCTGCTGCTGCTGCTGCTGCTGCTGCTGCTGCTGCTGCTGCTGCTTGTTGCTGCTGCTGCTGCTGCTGCTGATGCTGCTTGTTGCTGCTGCTGCTGCTGCTGCTGCTGCTGATGCTGCTGCTGCTGCTGCTGTTGCTGCTGCTGCTGCTGCTGCTGCTGCTTGTTGCTGCTGCTGCTGCTTGTTGCTGCTGCTGCTGCTGCTGCTGCTGCTGCTGCTGCTTGTTGCTGCTGCTGCTGCTGCTGCTGCTGCTGATGCTGCTGCTGCTGCTGCTGTTGCTGCTGCTGCTGCTGCTTGTTGCTGCTGCTGCTGCTTGTTGCTGCTGCTGCTGCTGCTGCTGCTGCTGCTGCTGCTGCTGCTGCTGCTGCTTGTTGCTGCTGCTGCTGCTTGTTGCTGCTGCTGCTGCTTGTTGCTGCTGCTGCTGCTGCTGCTGTTGCTGCTGCTGCTATTGTTGCTTGTTGCTGCTGCTGCTGCTTGCTGCTGCTGCTGCTGCTGCTGCTGCTGCTGCTGCTATTGTTGCTTGCTGCTGCTGCTGCTGTTGCTGCTGCTGCTATTGTTGCTTGTTGCTGCTGCTGCTGCTTGTTGCTGCTGCTGCTGCTTGTTGCTGCTGCTGCTGCTGCTGCTGCTGCTGCTGCTGCTGCTGCTGCTGCTGCTGCTGCTGCTGCTGCTGCTGCTGCTGCTGCTGCTATTGTTGCTTGTTGCTGCTGCTGGCTGCTTGTTGCTGCTGCTGCTGCTGCTGCTGCTGCTGCTGCTGCTGCTGCTGCTGCTGCTGCTGCTGCTGCTGCTGCTGCTGCTGCTGCTGCTGCTGCTGCTGCTGCTGCTGATAAAATCCGGCCAAGGGTTGCTGGATTTGATGTCTGGTGCACGCGGGAGCTGGATTGCTATCTGCATGTTGAAAGGAGAAATTTCTTTTAGCACTTATCGCTTTAAATTTGATAGATATTCGAGGCTTTTCAAATCCTCACGATTTATGAATCTAAAGATTGAAAGGTATGAATTTTATGCTACTATCCCCTACCCTCTCCTCTAATGGGGAGGGTCCCCTGGCGCCAAACCGTTTCTTTATAAGTGAGTTTAATTTTCAATTAGGTGCTGTAAAGGTTATAAATAAATGTACCTGCCCCTGAGCGAAAGGTACACTCCCAGACATTATAATATGCCAACTCACTTCACGAAAAGAACCAAAAGGTAGACACGAAAATTTAGGTCCAATATTTAAAAATTTTAACCCTTGAACTGTTTTTAATCCACTGGGTAGCCATGGGTAGCCATGGGTAGCCACGGGTAGCCATGGGTAGCCATGGGTAGCCACGGGTAGCCATGGGTAGCCACGGGTAGCCATGGGTAGCCATGGGTAGCCACGGGTAGCCATGGGTAGCCATGGGTAGCCATGGGTAGCGCCCACACTCAAAACCCTCACCATCTCAGAATTTGACAAAAATTGCAGGAGTGGTAGATCACGGCATATAAAAAAATCTCGTATCAGCGTTTTTTCCGTAGGTCCAACGGTGTGCCCGTGGCGGGGCACGGAAAAACCCAGATTTTTACTTCTTGCGGAGCACGGCGTACCACTGTTTGCTCTCTAGCGTTGTAGCTAAATGACTTAGAAGGATGGGACTTGTTCTCACTTGACGACATTACTTTGAGAAATACGATAAAAAATTAAAAAAATGTCTTTATAAAATTAAAGGGTGAAATAAATCCACCCCTAAACTTCAACCCTTAATAACTTGTAAAGTGTTTTTTTTTAATTTTTCATATTTTTTTCCCAGCATCTTATATCAATTATCTACTTGTAAAAAAAAAAATTAAGTTGGGCCGAAACTGGAATCTGAAGTTATGATTTTTTTACTATCTAGATGTGTATTATTTTAGTGTATTCCAGTATGTGAGCAAGCATAATTACAGCATCACCCATGGATTCACCCCCAAATAGCTAACCGATAGATAAATCGGGTCCGTTTTTTAGTGGCCCTTATAACGTCTTAACCGTTTGACACTGTGTTATTACCATGGCAACTGCCAATGAGATGCCTAGTAATCGTGCTAAGAGACCGTTAAATAATTAACAAGCCACTTTAAAAGTGGACCTATATCTGAGAAAGTTGTAGGATTTATTTGATGTCAAATTTGATCAAATTTGATGTCTTGGTCGTCGCTAGTCTGGTATCTTGAAGCTTGTTCAGCTGACCCTTCAAGATTTTTCAATCACCATCATTTTCACAACGCTCATCCTAAACACGATTACAAAAACCGTTCACAAATCCCAATCTGTAATAAACCCAATTAAAACCCGATCAAGGTCCATCAAGACAAGCCTACAAGATATCCATGCGCAAAACAATCACTTTTTCGGCCCAGAGTGATAAATCTCATCGCGAAAGTGCAAGACCCATACTCTACATAATAGACACACATACACAGATTCGTAGAGCACGTGTGTTGCAGCGTGGCGCGAGCTGGCGCCTCGACTGATTTACCGATATCGACAGATTGCAAGGCGTGGCCCCCGTTTCCTCACCCACACCACGTCTCGCCGGCGCGTTCTGCTCGACTCTGGCTGCGTCACACCGAGACCATGGTAAGGCTCGCTGTGACCTGGCTTGGCCATGCCGAACTTTAACAGCGGCGTGCCATGTTACAAGCCGGTGGTCCCCTCGGTGCATCTTTCAAACAGCGCTCATACCGAACGGTTTGGCAACGTTGGAAACACCGGTTCTCGTGAGATCACCCAAGTTAAGCAACATCGCGCTGTTCGATGGGTGACCATCATGCACACGATCAGTTCTGTTCGGGAGAGAGGTCGGAGGGTTTGAAGTTAGTACGACAACTTCACTCGCCTTGCTTGTCAACCTCTCGCCAGCACGGATTAGCGGAGGAATCCTGTCGTTCGAGTTGCACCGTCCTTCGGAAGGGACGTAAAGCCGGTGGTCCCCTCGGTGCTTTTCGACAGGAGTAGGCTACGTGCCGGCACCGGGTTTCCCCTCCTCCCTTCTAGCCATAGGTCAGGTTCATCATCACCCTTTCATTACAGACCAGCGCCACGGTGCCGGCTGTCAAAACAGTGCGTCGTTAAACACCGGCAATCAATCAATGAATCACCGGGTTCCCCCTCCTCCCTTCTAGCCATAGGTTAGGTTCATCATCACCCTTTCATTATAGACCAGCGCCACGGTGCCAGCTGTCAAAACAGTGCGTCGTTAAACACCGGCAATCAATCAATGAATCACCGGGTTTCCCCTCCTCCCTTCTAGCCATAGGTCAGGTTCATCATCACCCTTTCATTATAGACCAGCGCCACGGTGCCAGCTGTCAAAATAGTGCGTCGTTAAACACAAAAAAAAAATACTTGAGCTTAAGCATCAGCTGCAAACAAACACCGTTAAATAATAATATGTAAGATAACGAAAGAAAAGTTGTTACAAGTTGTACCTAGACGGCTGTGGTGCTTTCATATCTTCCCTAGCCGCCTGGCGGCTGGTGATTCTAAGCTCAACTATGCTATAACGGCAGAGTTTCTCATTTGGTGTAATAGTGTGATATTCGTAGTGAGTTATTGTGTACCTACATGTCCCAACCGTCCAACCACCAACCAACAACTTCCATCAACTGTTCACCCACTTTTACTAAACTCCCTTCCTGACCGTAGAAAACAGTCGCGATAACATATCATCTCCTTCCGCCACTGAAGAGACACGTGCCAACAGCTGAGACTGGCACCGCATGCAGAAAGCAATTGCACATGTGCATTGTACGTCGTACCTAGCTGTTGGTATACTCGCTGCTCAGATCCAGTTCATGGTCCCGGTGTTGCCTTACATACATAGCACTATAGTGTAGGACGCATGGGTGTTGTACTTACTCTACCTGCATTGTCTTACCGATTACATGCTGTGCTTGTTCCTCAAGTCTAAATTGCACTCATGTTCTCAAAGAGCGCATTTTGAAGCGCGTGGCACGCTGGCTGCGAGGCGGACGGCTGGGAACGTGCGACGCGTTCGGTGCGACGTTGAAGCGCGTAGCACGCTGGCTGCGAGGCGGACGGCTGGGAACGTGCGACGCGTTCGGTGCGACGTTGAAGCGCGTAGCACGCTGGCTGCGAGGCGGACGGCTGGGAACGTGCGACGCGTTCGGTGGGACGTTGAAGCGCGTAGCACGCTGGGTGCGAGGTGGACGGCTGGGAACGTGCGACGCGTTCGGTGGGACGTTGAAGCGCTTAGCACGCTGGCTGCGAGGCGGACGGCTGGGAACGTGCGACGCGTTCGGTGGGACGTTGAAGCGCGTAGCACGCTGGGTGCGAGGCGGACGGCTGGGAACGTGTGACGCGTTCGGTGGGACGTTGAAGCGCGTAGCACGCTGGGTGGGAGGCGGACGGCTGGGAACGTGCGACGCGTTCGGTGGGACGTTGAAGCGCGTATCACGCTGGGTGCGAGGCGGACGGCTGGGAACGTGCGACGCGTTCGGTGGGACGTTGAAGCGCGTAGCACGCTGGCTGAGAGGCGGACGGCTGGGAACGTGCGACGCGTTCGGTGGGACGTTGAAGCGCGTAGCACGCTGGCTGCGAGGCGGACGGCTGGGAACGTGCGACGCGTTCGGTGGGACGTTGAAGCGCGTAGCACGCTGGCTGCGAGGCGGACGGCTGGGAACGTGCGACGCGTTCGGTGGGACGTTGAAGCGCGTAGCACGCTGGCTGCGAGGCGGACGGCTGGGAACGTGCGACGCGTTCGGTGGGACGTTGAAGCGCGTAGCACGCTGTGTGCGAGGCGGACGGCTGGGAACGTGCGACGCGTTCGGTGGGACGTTGAAGCGCGTAGCACGCTGGCTGCGAGGCGGACGGCTGGGAACGTGCGACGCGTTCGGTGGGACGTTGAAGCGCGTAGCACGCTGGGTGCGAGGCGGACGGCTGGGAACGTGCGACGCGTTCGGTGGGACGTTGAAGCGCGTGGCACGCTGGCTGCGAGGCGGACGACTGGGAACGTGCGACGCGTTCGGTGGGACGTTGAAGCGCGTGGCACGCTGGCTGCGAGGCGGACGGCTGGGAACGTGCGACGCGTTCGGTGGGACGTTGAAGCGCGTAGCACACTGGCTGCGAGGCGGACGGCTGGGAACGTGCGACGCGTTCGGTGGGACGTTGAAGCGCGTAGCACGCTGGCTGCGAGGCGGACGGCTGGGAACGTGCGACGCGTTCGGTGGGACGTTGAAGCGCGTAGCACGCTGGCTGCGAGGCGGACGGCTGGGAACGTGCGACGCGTTCGGTGGGACGTTGAAGCGCGTAGCACGCTGGGTGCGAGGCGGACGGCTGGGAACGTGCGACGCGTTCGGTGGGACGTTGAAGCGCGTGGCACGCTGGCTGCGAGGCGGACGGCTGGGAACGTGCGACGCGTTCGGTGGGACGTTGAAGCGCGTGGCACGCTGGCTGCGAGGCGGACGGCTGGGAACGTGCGACGCGTTCGGTGGGACGTTGAAGCGCGTAGCACGCTGGCTGCGAGGCGGACGGCTGGGAACGTGCGACGCGTTCGGTGGGACGTCGAAGCGCGTAGCACGCTGGCTGCGAGGCGGACGGCTGGGAACGTGCGACGTAGCACGCTGGCTGCGAGGCGGACGGCTGGGAACGTGCGACGCGTTCGGTGGGACGTTGAAGCGCGTAGCACGCTGGCTGCGAGGCGGACGGCTGGGAACGTGCGACGCGTTCGGTGGGACGTTGAAGCGCGTAGCACGCTGGCTGCGAGGCGGACGGCTGGGAACGTGCGACGCGTTCGGTGGGACGTTGAAGCGCGTAGCACGCTGGCTGCGAGGCGGACGGCTGGGAACGTGCGACGCGTTCGGTGGGACGTTGAAGCGCGTAGCACGCTGGCTGCGAGGCGGACGGCTGGGAACGTGCGACGCGTTCGGTGGGACGTTGAAGCGCGTAGCACGCTGGGTGCGAGGCGGACGGCTGGGAACGTGCGACGCGTTCGGTGGGACGTTGAAGCGCGTGGCACGCTGGCTGCGAGGCGGACGGCTGGGAACGTGCGACGCGTTCGGTGGGACGTTGAAGCGCGTGGCACGCTGGCTGCGAGGCGGACGGCTGGGAACGTGCGACGCGTTCGGTGGGACGTTGAAGCGCGTAGCACGCTGGCTGCGAGGCGGACGGCTGGGAACGTGCGACGCGTTCGGTGGGACGTTGAAGCGCGTAGCACGCTGGCTGCGAGGCGGACGGCTGGGAACGTGCGACGCGTTCGGTGGGACGTTGAAGCGCGTAGCACGCTGGCTGCGAGGCGGACGGCTGGGAACGTGCGACGCGTTCGGTGGGACGTTGAAGCGCGTAGCACGCTGGCTGCGAGGCGGACGGCTGGGAACGTGTGTTCGCTGGCAGACACAATAAAACTTAGTGTAAAATAATGTCTTGCGGGTTATCGTGAGTCAATTACACAAGACTAGAGAGTTATCTCAACGGGATATGGCTGACTTGCAATGTCAAGTTACGAAGAAACAATTGAATGGCTGAATTTGGAGCAAAGCCCAATGGAACAGTCGTGTGTCTAATGTCGTCGGTCGATCTTTTGTCGAATTCTGTGACACAACCTTGACTAACGCACGATTTGGGAGGTAAGAACGGTTCGAAGTTTTTGCCGGAACTTTTTCAGGCTTTGGTATTGATCAGCATCATGCTCCATTTCCAGCAGCAACTACTGATTTTGATGCAGCTTCGTGTTGAGTTTCCGACTTTGAGAGGATCGGATTTTGAGACCACTTTCAGTGTTTATAATAATTACAATCCTCTTCAAATGACACGGTGGAGTGCCTAGGGTTGACTGTAAATGCACCACATTCTTGCTTGAATGCTGTCCGTGGTTCACTCTCATACAATGAAATCTGATCATTAAAAACTCACAACAAAGTTCAATGGACCGCATTAAAAATTATATAAGAGAGTCGGTAATTGTATTTCGATACTTTTCCTATATACATATCGATGTTTGTTATAATTTGTTATACATTTTTTAAGACGAAAAATCTGTAAAAACGTAAAAAAGCGCCATAAGATTTCAAATTTTTGTAAGATAAGCACGAATCCAACAAAAATAAAAAAATATCGTGCCGCGAAATCGCAGGTGGCGAACCTGGTGCATCGGAGTGAAGTTAAATTAAATACGCAATGCAGCTATCATCCGGTAAAGATACTCTTTCATCTGTCAGCTGACAGTTGACGCTTGAGATTGAGCATCAGTGGCAAACAAAGCCCTCTAAATAACACGTAATATGACGTTTGTAAAGTTGTTTTACGTTGTATTTAGATGGCTGTGGTGCTTTAATTTTTTTCTTGGCAGCTTGTTTGTGATTCTGAACTCAAAAATACTAATTCGACAAAGTTTTTTAAATTGTAACAGCAAGTGATTTAGCCACACAAAATCCAAGACAGTGAATTCGTCCTGTTGATTATGAACCCGATGACATCACCGATGAATATTGTTGCCATCTTCCTAGTCGTCAAGGTGACCAAGCACAGAGAGCAACAGGCTATTTTTGACCAGAACGTCCCACCGATTGCGAAATCGCACGCGAAAATATTTTTTTCCGCGAACCACGGGGCGACTTCTCGGAAGTCACGCGTCCGTTGCGTGCTGCGTGTCGTCACGTGACGCACGCACGGTGGGAGATGCGTGCGTAAACATCTCATCTCCCCGCTAACAGGACCCATACTCACCAAGGACCGAAATTACTATGTCCTAGTGGCTATCCATGGTGATAACCTAATGCTTGCTTCTATTTTTCGCGATTTAGCAATTAGCATCTCAATTTGCCATTGCAGGGACAAAAAGTTATAAAAAAAATTAATTCCCATAGCGAAGGGATTGCCAATCAAATTGTTATCATCTCTGGGAATGGAGAATGTGATCCATTTAACTGACTGTAAATATATTCGTTGCTGTCGCTGGAGTTGGCAATATTTCGCCTTCCAAAAACAATAGCCAGTATCGCACCGACCCACCAGACAAAGCCCACGAGATCTGCACGAGATCTGCACGAGATCTGCACGAGATCTGCACGAGATAGAATTGATCAGCAATTGCAATCCAATTGACTGTGACCTACGGCAATCGTTTCACCTTGTCCGACTTAGTAACAACCCGATCCTCGATCGCGTCCGACCGCACCGCTCTTCGATTCGTAAGATTCGATTGAAACAATCTCCCCCGCCCCCTACCAGGCACCACCGCCCCCACTGTTCAAGACAGCAAAACACTTTCATCCGAGAGCATTGGTTGCCGAGGAGTGGCCATGTCAGAAATGCTGTCTTTGTGCTAAGAGAGTGGCCGACTCCGCGCGTGGACGCCGTGCTCCTGGCACGATGTGCTTTTAATGGTTGCTTTAGTGTATGGTTCTTTGGGGTGGTTTTTGGTCGCCAGAAGGACCAGTAACTACTGCAAACATGGCGGCCACGCGCCAGTTGGATAACTTAAGAAAACGGCTACATAGGAACGCATCGCGGTGAAAGCAAGCTGGATCGCAATAAAATGAAAAATCGGAGTCCATATTTCGGTGAGAACATAATTAGAATAATTGTTAATCGTCATTTTTTGTCTAAAACTAGACAATTGACATATCATATAATACTGAAATTTATTTTTGATAGAACCTATACGAAAGTATAATTCTTACATTTTCTAAGGAATTCTTGTCTGTCATCAAAATGATTTTCCAGTAATAGTGATTTGAGCCTATTTTTTAAAACTTTGTCATTGTGTAAGACCTACTTTCGGAGGAGCATTTTAAAGCGTAGACTCGAACCTAAATGCAAATACTTGCGACAAATAAATCCGTTTCGTTTCTAATAATAATCATTTATTGTTTATATCCATTAACCAATTTGCCTTTATTTATTTTTGATATACAGGTTAAGAGAGCCAACAACATTATTTCTACCAGCTGTTTTATCTCTGATAACAATATGATGTATCATCTCATCATTAAAAGATGGCGACCATGCACCAGATAGCCACTCCCTCAGCATAACATCCGTGTCTCCAGCCACAGTTGGCGAGTCTGCCACTCTTTGCCATGGCGCGCCGAGACATCAGCCGCCGCCGCCAGCAACTCGGAAGGCTAACCTACTTTCCAGCCAGCATTCCTTCCTGTGCCTTCGACAGAGCAGTGCGGAGACCGCCGCCGCCACCGCCGCACGAGAAAGTTGCCGACCAAACTCAACCATAAACACTCACGCGCGAAATAAAAGTCTCCGAAAAAAATAACAGCCATTTTCAAAATTCAAATATAACGTGTGTGCCTGTTTTGTTTTTAAATTCAAAGTGAAGTGCCTTCTTGAAATGCGAACGTAGAACGTCAGCTGTTTTTTTCACTTTCTGTTGGCTGTCGTCGTTGGCGTAGCTGTCAGTGCGGTTTGTGTTTCGATCGTTCGAGTCGCTCCGTGTGATTTTGGGTGTTTGGGTGCATTGATGTCGGATGTGTTCTGCCGCGAGTGCTATTGTGTGTGCCAGGTTTCTCCAGGGATTAGTCTGATGTCTGCATTCACATTGCCCTTCTAGCTACAAGGTAAATTCATTGGGTGGTGTTCGGTTAGTGGTTGGGTTTTAGTCGGGTGCTTTTATCGTCTTATTGGCGACTTTAGGGTTGGTTTTAGAAGTTTGTTCGTGACATTCCTCTGTCATAAATACGATACGTTGACTTTGATGTTTTGGGTTATGATTTCTGGATAAGATACATCGACCCGGTTATAAGCAGCTATATAATTGGATAACATGGATATCGTTGGGTGGACAAACCTTCTTTGAGTGTGTCATATCATGTTTTATATCATGTGTTGTCCAGCAAAATAGAGCCAAATCTCTATTAGAAAAATTTAAAAAACTACCCTTGGCTGTGAGGTAAATTTCCTTCGAATAATTGTGTTGCTATATCAAAGTTTAACATGTTTCTGTTCCAATGATTGACGTGAAAACGCCTCTCAACTGTCAATGATGATAATAGCAAATCATTTAGCTATCGCAGCTGCAAGATATATACACTATAATCGACAGTGCAACCATTAAATCTATTTTCTGTATCATCATGTTGTTGCTAAAGTGGTAGGTATCAACGCGAAAGCGAGTCATTTACCTGGGTGTCAATCCACAAAGACCCGGTGCACGATGACAAAATAAATCTTGAACTGACAAGTCAATGATCATATGTTCGCAATAATCATCTCTTTGTGGTGACACACTGACTCTGTCTCGAATATAAACTGTTTTAATGACGCCGTCGCTGTTTGATCCTGAATATTGGCAACTGCAATTTCATCAGAAGTTTTGCAAACCTGGCTGTCGAAATGTTCTCCTACGTGATCGTAAAATGCAGTGCTTGCAACGGTATTAAACAAGGCACGTACTCGACTATTGTAGATGTCTGAATCGGTATGGAGCTATCTCTTCCCGGCTTTGAGATGGCCGAGCACAAAGCTAATGCACTCCTAGGACACGCCATGACCGAAATGTGGTCTATCAGAGAAGGTCACTGCGTTGAAATGAATCCGTTTCACACGTTTATCATAATTTTTGTAGCAAAACCATCGATATTTGATCGAAATGTGGCCTGTCAGACAGATCAGAGATGGTCAAACACAAAGAGATTTGCTTGAAATTACATGGCCAGTCTCCGAAACAGAATCAGGTAAAATTCAATAAGCATAATCTATTTTGACTCAATTTTAATTCACAACAAAACAATATAGAAATATAATTGTTGATTCTGGCGGCGTTTATTAAAAGTGCATTGTAATTGACGTAGACCACTCAGCGAAAAATGACATCAGATACCCACTGGACATACTACAAGATAGGAAAAAATATTAATTATCTCTGCTAAATAACAAAGGAAGACAGGGAAATCACAACCCGAATTGCTCTGCCTGGCTTTAGCGAGTGGCTATCATGACGTCATTTTGATAGAATTTTGACTGACCGGAATCGGTGTATTGACAATCATACAGGTCAAAGATATTTCAGCCCAATGACATTATCATATAGAATTTAATGCCCGTGCTTAAAATCACTAAACAGCACGATTGGAAAAACGATCAACCTCATAGCAAAATGTAGAGCACTTTTATTAGCGTCTACCGATCGGGTGTGGTTCGTTGAGAAACACCATCTCGTCCGGCGATATTTTGCACAAGAAACCACCGAGATAGCGAAACGCCTCGGTGGTTGCAGAACATTTCTGCAATGCAAAACACCGGACTGAATCCATAACGCGCAGCGCCGGATCTTGTGGCGTAAAGCGACGTTTAACCACCGTTTAAGTCGCTTTTTTTTAGGGGCAGCATTTTCCTAAATTTGTTTCAAATGAAATCTGTTTATACACCCATTCAATCAAATTTCTTTCAAAGCAACGTCATGATATCCACTCGCTAAAGCCAGGCAGAGCAATTCGGGTTGTGATTTCCCTGTCTTCCTTCGTTATTTAGCAGAGATTATTAATATTTTTACAATAATAATATTCTGTGTCTAACACCATGATCATGATCACGTGTGCTGGTCAGAGAGGTCGTATCAGCCAAGCCTAGAGCCTACAGCCTACAGCCTAGAGCCTAGAGCCTGGAGCCTAGAGGACGTAATGTGTTAGCAGCTACAACCAGCGCTATTAAAACCGTGGCATGATTTAAACTATTTTAATTGCTCCTGATGGAGCCAGTCGGTATAAACAGGTAGCCTATGCAGTTGTGGCATAAAGTGATAGATGCACTATCCCAATTCCCACTACCACTACTATCCTCAAAATCCTCGATATTAACTAACATTATTTTATATAATTTATGTACTATTGACGAACCAACATCATCAATCAATCACCATCAATCTGGTAAAATAAGAAGAAACAAAATAATAAATATATCCCAAATCCGGGTTGAAATTGGATTTTAGATCAATTCCACGAGAGTGACCGACCTTGTGCAAAGAAATTCAATGTTTTTGCGTGAGTTATTTGTTATTTATATTTTTAAATTCTTTGACATACCACCTAGTACCACCTAGTACTACTATGTTGGCTACTCAGCAAGTCAATATACGAAATTTACATAAAACATTAACATAAAACACTCTTATCACACAAAAGTCATTAAAAAAAAGTCATCAACACCATAATACAACACCTCCTAAATTAACACACTTTTAATATGTTGCCCAAACTTCTCACATGAAGACCTGAGGATGAAAACATATAGAAAATGATAACTGAAGCATTGCTTCGCTCCCTTCGCTCGCACCGCCACTCAACAATGAGCAGCGATCAACACACACCTGTCGGCATCAACAAGCGTTGATTGTTGATTGTTGATTGTTGATTGTTGAGCAGCGAGAGTCCACGCGACGCGGTGCTTTCACGCTACCGATATCTCGCTACAAACCTTTCTAAAAAGCTGTTTTTCTTCTCGGACAACAGTGTAGATATACGGCGGTGATAAAAAATCGTAACAAACAAGTTTTTGTTTTCATTTCGGTTTATATGTGTGTGCCTTTAGGCGTCGGCTTCTATGCTACCTGTAGCTGTAGGTAACGCGCGCGCTGCGTTCACATAACAGCGCGGTTTACGAGGCGGACAATTACCTGCCGCTTGCTGGTTATGACTTGCGCTGCTCGCTTATCGCTGATTATCAAGTGAAATATTGCCTACTTCCGTCACTAATTGTCTTCCAGCCGGACCGCGGACCGTGGATTTCGATACGTTTCACTCTGGCTTGCTAAAAGTGGAATTTGGTCACGTGATTTCATTTTCACACCCCTACAAGAAAAAAATTAGACTCTTTTTTACTGTCCCTGACTTTACTACCTTTCGCTGTTTTATAAAATATAACATAGGGAAACAATTATACTGTCAGTAGATTTCTTTATATTTAAGTAAAGCCTCACACCACTTAGTCCCTTTAAGATAGACACCAAATTCAGTTTTTTTTCACGGCAGAATCTTTTTTCTACTGCCTTCCAGCTCTGGCAGTACTGCCATTCAAGCTGGTAGTGAGGGTTGCCTAAACCTGCTGAACTGATCAAAGGGTGTGTAAAAATGTTTTTATCTGGCGGTGAGACACAGTGTAGCAGCTGCCAACTGGCGGTGAGACACAGTGTAGCAGCTGCCAACTGGCGGTGAGACACAGTGTAGCAGCTGCCAACTGGCGGTGAGACACAGTGTAGCAGCTGCCAACTGGCGGTGAGACACAGTGTAGCAGCTGCCAACTGGCGGTGAGACACAGTGTAGCAGCTGCCAACTGGCGGTGAGACACAGTGTAGCAGCTGCCAACTGGCGGTGAGACACAGTGTAGCAGCTGCCAACTGGCGGTGAGACACAGTGTAGCAGCTGTAGAAAACTTAAGATTTCATTGGTCAGTAACTAATCAATAAAACAAACATTCTCCACTTCCGTTCACCACTTCTCCAGGAGTAAAATGACATATCAACTTAATGTTGTGTTCGTGCATTCAGCTCTCCACGTTAAATCATACGGCAAACTGGACTTTTCAAAGAGTTGGCAAAAGTCGGTATGTTTTTTCATTTTCGCCACACTTTCGATTGCGAACTGCGGAGCTGCGATGTGTTTAACGAGGCATTGCAATTTTATAACGACGCATTCTGCGAAAGTGAAATAAATTTGCCGAGAGAGGAAAAAAAACGGAAAAGAAAATCTTTGGCAATATATCAAAATGTATGTCTTTTATAAGTAATGAAGTTGGTTGCTAATGCTTGCTACAATGGGTAGTTAAAGGGCTTAAAATCTCTTAGTGAATTAACTCTTTTCAAGCATCCATAAGTCATGTTAAAGATAAAAGCAACAGCCATCAAAATGAAAATAACTGTCAACATCGAACAATATTTAATTTGCTGCGTGTTTTATGGGGCAATAATATTATAACTGATCTAATGTTGAAACATCGTTTTGGAAACTTCATTCCGCAATGAGTTTGGCAGCTAATTATCAATTTATATAAAAACATGGGACGTACTTCGACAAAATATCTCACTAGACCATAAAATCTAGGAAAGTCTTGACGAAAGCGAACGACAGCGAAACGGAATCCTGGGTGAAGTTGAAGTAAAAAAATAAAATTATTGGATGCAAAGACACTTTTTAACATTTCAACTGTCAGTTGACACTTGAGATTAAGCATGTTAGCGAGCATCAAGCATCGGTCTAGTAAGAAATTTGAAGCTAACGATGCTTAAAAAAATGCAATGCTCTATTTTTCAACAACTTTCGAGCGCCATAGCTTTTGTAAATGTTACATTTAAGGAGTTAACATATCAATTAAGCAAAACTCTAATGCAATAACTCGTCTAACGCTATTGATATTACTGGCACTTCACCAGGAAACAAACACATAGAAATCATAGACAGTGGTTCGACTCCTTTTATGGGCCCTTGCCGGGATGCTAATTAATTTACCAATTAAACATGGATCGGGTAACTGACTGGTGCATGACGATTGTTAATTTCCAGGTACCTGATTATCGTGAAGTTACATGTGTTTAATTGTGTTGGGATGTCAAACAACTCGCTTTACCATCCAAGCTGCAAGGCGTAGGCATGTTGAACGGAGATCTGAATCATGCTACGGTTTAAATATTCAACGTCATCTAGAAAAATGTGTCGAGTATAGAAGAAGCGCGTGGCACGCTGGCTGCGAGGCGGACGGCTGGGAACGTGCGACGCGTTCGGTGGGACGTTGAAGCGCGTAGCACGCTGGCTGCGAGGCGGACGGCTGGGAACGTGCGACGCGTTCGGTGGCACGTTGAAGCGCGTAGCACGCTGGCTGCGAGGCGGACGGCTGGGAACGTGCGACGCGTTCGGTGGGACGTTGAAGCCCGTAGCACGCTGGCTGCGAGGCGGACGGCTGGGTACGTGCGACGCGTTCGGTGGGACGTTGAAGCGCGTAGCACGCTGGCTGCGAGGCGGACGGCTGGGAACGTGCGACGCGTTCGGTGGGACGTTGAAGCCCGTAGCACGCTGGCTGCGAGGCGGACGGCTGGGAACGTGCGACGCGTTCGGTGGGACGTTGAAGCGCGTAGCACGCTGGCTGCGAGGCGGACGGCTGGGAACGTGCGACGCGTTCGGTGGGACGTTGAAGCGCGTAGCACGCTGGCTGCGAGGCGGACGGCTGGGAACGTGCGACGCGTTCAGTGGGACGTTGAAGCGCGTAGCACGCTTGCTGCGAGGCGGACGGCTGGGAACGTGCGACGCGTTCGGTGGGACGTTTAAGCGCGTAGCACGCTCTAAAAACGTTTATAGGAAAACTCCCCTACGACTCTGATCCCCCCAAAGTATAACTTGTATGCAGAACTGTTAAAAATACCTTTGTTAAAACGCAACAGAAGTTTAATTGATTTTAGCTTGGAAACACAGTGGGCTATACGTTTTTATTATAAAAGCTACCTTTGTCAAGCGGCGCCGGTTATAATTTGCAATTGTACTCGAAGCAGACTGGCCCAATTTTTCTCTAAGAATGTTTGTGCCAAGGCCATTGTGGCGCCCCTAACTCTTGCTGTCTGCTTGCTTGCTGGAGAAACATGCAGCAAGACAGCGCTCGCAGCCGATTTGCATGTAACGCCTAATCGAAACGGACAGCGCGCAAAACGAAAGTGGAATTTCGAATCCATGAATATTTGTTAACATTTTAACATATATTTCAGTTGTCCGGAAATTAAAAGCTACGGGTTGCGTAACGCGATTCTACTCCTACAGCTTTATAGCGTTGTAGAAACATCGTTGGTTTACTCTGTTCGACGTTGGAGAGGTGGTGTTATGCATGGCACGCAGCAACGATTTGTGGGTAATTAGCTTGCTTGCTTTTGCAACGGTAGACTCTCCACTTTTATGAAAACTGTTTGATTGAAAGCTGAGCAAGAATGTTTTGCCGTGCGCCGTGGTGTTGGATCACTGATAATCACCGGTTGGCAGCGAAGATGTTTGCCAATTTATACAATGTGCAAACTTGATTCCGATTTCTTCTTCATCTCTGTTTTGATGATTGAATTGAGATAAAATCTTTTTTTATTAAATGGCGTAGCGTGTGACGTGGATCTTCACTGATAAATTTTTTATTTAATATTTAATTTAACAAATGGTGGGAAGATAGAGATAAATGGAAGGAATTGGTGGAACGAAAAGAAGAAGAAGAAAAAGACGTGGAGGAGAGTTCAGTGGAAATAGAAATAAGAAAATAGTTTGGCAGTCTATTTTTGTTGTGTTGGTGTTGCCTATATTTTTAATTTTCTACCCGTGAAACAAATAGTTTATGGAGGAATAAAATTGATATTAAAAAAAAAATTAATTTAACTAAAATTTAATTTATTTTTTGTCTGCAATCTAGCGGCCAAACGTCTTTACTAATTTTAATGATATTTTAAGAACACTCTTATTTTCTTATAACTTTGGTTGTGTCCTTTTTACAGCTCACCACTGACAACTTTTCTTATCCATCAGTTCCGCATTTCAGTGGTCAAAACATTTTTTTTATTTTGACTAAGCTTCCCAGAATTGTTAAAATGTTTTTACAACTTTAATTATCTTATGTTCAGGCCCAGTTTTTTTAGTGGCGTGCTCAATTTTAAACGGTCTGCCAAGACAATATCCAGGCATTGGCTACTGGCAGCTACAAGGGTGCCATGCTCCACGTATCAATATCATTACCTACAACTGCATCGGTCAGCTGATTGCATATGAATACTAATTGGTTCCTCAGGCCCGGTATTACTTATGTGTGCAGAACCGTATCACGAAGTGCGACTAGCTATAAGAAATAGCAATTGGCCTAGAGGTAGCAGACAAATCGGAATTTGCGAAATAATCATTACAATACACCCATTCCACACAGAGAGAAGTGATGTCAGATACCCACTTGACGCACTACCAGTTTGTAAAAAATATTAATAATCTCTGCTAAATAACAGACAGGGAAATCACAACCCGAATTGCTCTGCCTGGCTTTAGCGAGTGGGTATCATGACGTTGCTTTGATAGAATTTTGATTGAATGGAATTATGTGTATTACTACCTTCTCACGACTTATATAATTTCACTAGTGAAATGTTGAAGGATCCAGGATCGATACCAGTACGGATATAATCTTGGGATGAAAATTTCGTTTCTGATAACTAATATGTTGATTTGCATCAACCCTGACCGTGCTAACGCTGTGTTGTTTGTGTTTCTGTATTTCAGGCCCACCAATTGAGCTCTGTCTTTGGGGGGCTCACCCCCCACCAGCAGAGCCATGCGTCTCGCCATCGTCTTCGCCGGTAAGTCAACCCCCCAACCTCCCACCTACTCCCACACCCAACAATTTGGAATGAAACACCGGTTCTCGTGAGATCACCGAAGTTAAGCAACATCGCGCTGTTTAATGGGTGACCATCATGCACACGATCAGTTCTGTTCGGGAGAGAGGTCGGAGGGTTTGAAGTTAGTACGACAACTTCACTCGCCTTGCTTGTCAACCTCTCGACAGCACGGATTAGCGGAGGAATCCTGTTGTTCGAGTTGCACCGTCCTTCGGAAGGGACGTAAAGCCGGTGGTCCCCTCGGTGCTTTTCGACAGGAGTAGGCTACGTGCCGGCACCGGGTTTCCCCTCCTCCCTTCTAGCCATGGGTTAGGTTCATCATCACCCTTTCATTATCAGACCAGCGCCACGGTGCCAGTTGTCAAAACAGCGCGTCATTAAACACCAGTAATCGTCCCTCCCTGTACCGACAGTAGTCCCATGTCTTTCTAGTCAAGAAAGTTCGAAGATGGCTCGTTTATGGACAAGCCACGCTTCAATTGCCCTTGTACACGGAAATGTCAGACAACGCCGACCGTGCAGCGAATCGGTTTCTGCACGACGCATCTTCCCAATTAAAACCAGCGCCGAATAACAACACTGATTGGCGAAACTCAAGAAAGAGCGGGTTACTCAAACCACGACGTGACTGGCCCGGTGTTTGCGCAAACTCGACGGAAATTGTTTAACGTTAGGAACAAAATATCCATTCCAGATTTGTATCCCCATCGGGAGTTGACCCGAGATGCTTTTCTTTTTCCATTTCTTCCATTCTTGCCATTTCTTGAATGGGTATTTCGATTCTAATAATAGATATCTGCCGTACATGCAACTATTATCTGCATTTAGGTTCAAATCAACACTTATGCAAGTGTAGCCAACGTTATGATCGCGGTAACCACAAAAAATGTATTCCCTAAAAAACAACCATTGCTAAATTTACTGTCTGTGGTCTATTTTGATCCCAATAAATCCATTTCGAAGTCACTGCCATCAAGTTTAGACACTCTTAATGCACTTAATTGTGGTGCAGAATGCTTGATTAGCATATAAACTTTTCGCAATTTACAACCGAGAAGAGTAATCAGTATTCATTTTACGTATTACCCAAAGGTTGTTGCATGTCATCCTAATGACTGTGCAATTTTATTACAATATTGAAAAGGTCTAGAGCTGAATGGCCCTCAGAGTCTTTCAAAACATCGTGTCACGTATCGACTATCGTAGTTATACTTTAAAAAACCGACACAGAATTCTCGATCCACACAAGTTAAGCAACAATGCGTCCGTTGTTGGGTGACCGTTGCTAAGAACCACTCCCGTGTCTGCTGGGAGGTTGCAGGGCTTCAAGCCGGTGCAACAGCTTCACTCGGCTTGCTTGTCAACCTCTCGACAGCACGGATCGGTGGAGGAATCCTGCTGTCGGAGTTGTTCTGTGTCTGCTGGGAGGTTGCAGGGTTTCAAGCCGGTGCAACAGCTTCACTCGGCTTGCTTGTCAACCTCTCGCCAGCACGGATCGGTGGAGGAATCCTGCTGTCCGAGCTTTTCTGTGTCTGCTGGGAGGTTGCAGGGTTTCAAGCCGGTGCAACAGCTTCACTCGGCTTGCTTGTCAACCTCTCGACAGCACGGATCGGTGGAGGAATCCTGCTGTTGGAGTTGTTCTGTGTCTGCTGGGAGGTTGCAGGGTTTCAAGCCGGTGCAACAGCTTCACTCGGCTTGCTTGTCAACCTCTCGACAGCACGGATCGGTGGAGGAATCCTGCTGTTGGAGTTGTTCTGTGTCTGCTGGGAGGTTGCAGGGTTTCAAGCCGGTGCAACAGCTTCACTCGGCTTGCTTGTCAACCTCTCGACAGCACGGATCGGTGGAAGAATCCTGCTGTTCGAGTTGTTCTAAAAACTAAAAATCTAGTTGAAATAAGATTTCCCTACCTTCGTTCATAGATTGCAGAGCCCATAATATTTTAGTGGACCTTTTCAACCAAAGAAGATAGCTAGGAATCAAAACCCATGGATGGCTTTTATTTTGTAAAAGCCCTAAGCTCTAATAAAAGCTCTATCTTCTATTTTAGCACCGCATTTTTTCTTTGATTAAGCTCAATTGAAATCAATAATTAAAAAATCGGTCCAGCCGAGGTGAAAAGCATGCTGCAGTGTTGACAGCAGCGATGACAGCCGTCCGAGTGTTTTTCCTGGCAGCACGTGCAGCCACCGATTTCCAACAACGCCAACCAAACAAAAAGTGTGTGAAAACAAAAGCAGCGACGGCGACGGCGACGTGTAATTTCCTCCGCCACCGTGTACGTGTCGGCATCCGGACAGCGGTGAAATTCACAGAGATTGAAAAAACAGAAATCGAAAACAATTGCAATATGGCTGATACTTTGAGCTAATACCGAATATTCAATTTCTCAAATATCTTACTATTACAATTTGGGAAACTCTTAGCGAAAGGCGCTGGTGACGAACCAATGGTGGACCGCGGGATGATGTTACGACATGGAGTATAAGTAAGGTATAAAGTTTGCAGATATCACTTTCAAATATTATAAAATGTTACATGTCAACTGTCAGTTGACACTAGCGATTGAGCGTCACTGACAAACAAAGCCCTCTAAATATGAAGTAAGATGATGAATGTAAAGTTGATTAAAGTCGAATATCTAGATGGCTGTGGTGCTTTAATTTCATTCCTTGCCGCATAGGTGGCGTTTAATAACGACATTTTAGCAAAGTTTTCCATATTGTAAAAGTATCATCTCACCAGGCTGTAGGATGCAGGACACTCTGCCAGCACACATCTCACCAGGCTGTAGGATGCAGGACACTCTGCCAGCAAACATCTCACCAGGCTGTAGGATGCAGGACACTCTGCCAGCAAACATCTCACCAGGCTGTAGGATGCTGGACACTCGGCCAGCAAACATCTCACCAGGCTGTAGGATGCAGGACACTCTGCCAGCAAACATCTCACCAGGCTGTAGGATGCAGGAAACTCTGCCAGCAAACATCTCACCAGGCTGTAGGATGCAGGAAACTCTGCCAGCAAACATCTCACCAGGCTGTAGGATGCAGGACACTCTGCCAGCAAACATCTCACCAGGCTGTAGGATGCTGGACACTCGGCCAGCAAACATCTCACCAGGCTGTAGGATGCAGGACACTCTGCCAGCAAACATCTCACCAGGCTGTAGGATGCAGGACACTCTGCCAGCAAACATCTCACCAGGCTGTAGGATGCAGGACACTCTGCCAGCACACATCTCACTAGGCTGTAGGATGCAGGACACTCTGCCAGCAAACATCTCACCAGGCTGTAGGATGCAGGACACTCTGCCAGCAAACATCTCACCAGGCTGTAGGATGCAGGACACTCTGCCAGCAAACATCTCACCAGGCTGTAGGATGCAGGACACTCTGCCAGCAAACATCTCACCAGGCTGTAGGATGCAGGACACTCTGCCAGCAAACATCTCACCAGGCTGTAGGATGCAGGACACTCTGCCAGCAAACATCTCACCAGGCTGTAGGATGCAGGACACTCTGCCAGCAAACATCTCACCAGGCTGTAGGATGCAGGACACACTGCCAGCAAACATCTCACCAGGCTGTAGGATGCAGGACACTCTGCCAGCAAACATCTCACCAGGCTGTAGGATGCAGGACACTCTGCCAGCAAACATCTCACCAGGCTGTAGGATGCAGGACACTCTGCCAGCAAACATCTCACCAGGCTGTAGGATGCAGGACACTCTGCCAGCAAACATCTCACCAGGCTGTAGGATGCAGGACACACTGCCAGCAAACATCTCACCAGGCTGTAGGATGCAGGACACTCTGCCAGCAAACATCTCACCAGGCCGTAGGATGCAGGACACTCTGCCAGCAAACATCTCACCAGGCTGTAGGATACAGGAAACTCTCCGCTTTGCTGTTTTTGTACATATTTATATTTTGAAAATTTTGCAAATCTTAAGAACGAAATTGAATGTTGTTTACGTCTGGAGCCTGCCTAAAAATGGGCCAATCGCGCGGCGTAATCGCGTTGCGCGGCAGCACAGGTTGCAGAACACTCGACCAGTCGCGTTGTGCAAGCCCTCGCCGACCAAATCCACCGAACGGTGAAAAACTGGCTGCAAAAAACACGAATTTGCAACCAACAGTCGCGACAGCAGCCGTCAGACGCGGTCACGTGTCACTCTTTGTCTTGCGCTTTTCTCCATGACGCGGCGGTGGAAAATTGAGCTCATATCCTCTCTGTACACTGAGAGGAGAGAGGCCACCCTTAAGCCCCTTTTACACGGTCACATTTTTTCATCACCTTCCGTCAAAGCCTTGTACAGCAGTCTTGTATACAACTGCATGTGACCGTGTAAACAGTCCACAGCACGGCAGTCTTGTATGCAACTGCATGTGACCGTGTAAACAGTCCATTGCACGGCAGTCTTGTATACAACTGCATGTGACCGTGTAAACAGTCCACAGCACGGCAGTCTTGTCTACAACTGCATGTGACCGTGTAAACAGTCCATTGCACGGCAGTCTTGTATACAACTGCATGTGACCGTGTAAACAGTCCATTGCACGGCAGTCTTGTATGCAACTGCATGTGACCGTGTAAACAGTCCATTGCACGGCAGTCTTGTATACAACTGCATGTGACCGTGTAAACAGTCCATTGCACGGCAGTCTTGTATACAACTGCATGTGACCGTGTAAACAGTCCATTGCACGGCAGTCTTGTATACAACTGCATGTGACCGTGTAAACAGTCCATTGCACGGCAGTCTTGTATACAACTGCATGTGACCGTGTTAACAGTCCATTGCACGGCAGTCTTGTATACAACTGCATGTGACCGTGTTAACAGTCCATTGCACGGCAGTCTTGTCTACAACTGCATGTGACCGTGTAAACAGTCCATTGCACGGCAGTCTTGTATACAACTGCATGTGACCGTGTAAACAGTCCATTGCACGGCAGTCTTGTATACAACTGCATGTGACCGTGTAAACAGTCCATTGCACGGCAGTCTTGTATACAACTGCATGTGACCGTGTTAACAGTCCATTGCACGGCAGTCTTGTCTACAACTGCATGTGACCGTGTAAACAGTCCATTGCACGGCAGTCTTGTCTACAACTGCATGTGACCGTGTAAACAGTCCATTGCACGGCAGTCTTGTCTACAACTGCATGTGACCGTGTAAACAGTCCATTGCACGGCAGTCTTGTATACAACTGCATGTGACCGTGTAAACAGTCCATTGCACGGCAGTCTTGTATACAACTGCATGTGACCGTGTAAACAGTCCATTGCACGGCAGTCTTGTCTACAACTGCATGTGACCGTGTAAACAGTCCATTGCACGGCAGTCTTGTATACAACTGCATGTGACCGTGTTAACAGTCCATTGCACGGCAGTCCGTCACATAAAAGTCTTGTATGGCAGACTGTGGCAAATTTTTTTGCGGATAGCCCAGGCTCTATTTCCATCACATCTTGTATGGAATGCAGCCAATCAGAGATCAGAGATTGCGTGACGTCAAACTTTTCAAAAAATCGTGCCGGCAAATGTCAGTGAGCAGTGCAAAATTTGAAATGGCTGCAATTAAAATGAATTAAAAGTTGATAAAAGTTTATTTTTAAATAGAAATCACACCCATACCTGACGTCTGACGAAAGTAGATCTAAATTCACCCTCATTTTTTTTTCTGAGATGTCAACTGACATCACTTCCATGGCCTACTGTGATCATAAATGTGATACAATGATTATTGTATCGTGTAAAAGGTCGTCACATTTTTCATCAAATCCGTCAGACAAAACCTTGTACAATGTTTATATTACGGACTGCTGGACAAGGGTTTGACGGAATGTGATGAAAAAATGTGACCGTGTAAAAGGGGCTTTAGGCACCGACCAGCTTTTCCTATAAATCTTTTTCTTATCCTAATTTTCATTTTTCTGAAATCTTTATTCTTTCACTCCAGATATCAAACGATTTCATATAATCCGACCATCTTTCCAGATATATTTTAATCTTAAGAAACGACGACCGCGTGAAAATTTCACTGTTGTAGATCTAGATAAAATAATAATTTATGTCAATTCACGTAATAGTGTGGGGCAATTCGTTAGCCACCGATGCTCAACTGTCAACTGACAGATGACAGAGTATCTTTGCACGTGATAACTTCAATTGCTTACTTAAACTTGACAATTGGTTCGTTACCAGCGTTTTGTCGGCCCCAGACTTTAACCATCGATAGCGAAGACCGGTGTTCGATGCCCGCTCCCGCCACAAACCGGCTGCGATCGAAATGTTTTGAGGCCAGCAGCTTCCATGTCGGACAACAAGATTTCGGCGACAAGAATTGACTCACCCACCCGATCTAGTTTCTTTTTGTCATCTTATCAACTCGGCGACCAGAAAACCAGATTTTCGAAACAAGACGTTTATACTTTCAACCGCACCCCTGGTTTTGTACTCAACACTTCGCTAAAAATATCTCATCCTGCTGTTGAATCTGTAAAGGACCTTCTTACGGAAGGGACGTAAAGCCGGTGGTCCCCTCGGTGCTTTTCGACAGGAGTAGGCTACGTGCCGGCACCGGGTTTCCCCTCCTCCCTTCTAGCCATAGGTTAGGTTCATCATCACCCTTTCATTATAGACCAGCGCCACGGTGCCAGCGGTCAAAACAGTACGTCGTTAAACACCGGCAATCAATCAATGAATCACCGGGTTTCCCCTCCTCCCTTCTAGCCATAGGTTAGGTTCATCACCACCCTTTCATTATAGACCAGCGCCACGGTGCCAGTTGTCGAAACAGTGCGTCGTTAAACACCGGCAATCAATCAATGAATCACCGGGTTTCCCCTCCTCCCTTCTAGCCATAGGTAAGGTTCATCATCACCCTTTCATTATAGACCAGCGCCACGGTGCCAGCTGTCAAAACAGTACGTCGTTAAACACCGGCAATCAATCAATGAATCACCGGGTTTCCCCTCCTCCCTTCTAGCCATAGGTTAGGTTCATCATCACCCTTTCATTATAGACCAGCGCCACGGTGCCAGCTGTCAAAACAGTGCGTCGTTAAACACCGGCAATCAATCAATGAATCACCGGGTTTCCCCTCCTCCCTTCTAGCCATAGGTAAGGTTCATCATCACCCTTTCATTATAGACCAGCGCCACGGTGCCAGCTGTCAAAACAGTACGTCGTTAAACACCGGCAATCAATCAATGAATCACCGGGTTTCCCCTCCTCCCTTCTAGCCATAGGTTAGGTTCATCATCACCCTTTCATTATAGACCAGCGCCACGGTGCCAGCTGTCAAAACAGTACGTCGTTAAACACCGGCAATCAATCAATGAATCACCGGGTTTCCCTTCCTCCCTTCTAGCCATAGGTTAGGTTCATCATCACCCTTTCATTAAAGACCAGCGCCACGGTGCCAGCTGTCAAAACAGTACGTCGTTAAACACCGGCAATCAATCAATGAATCACCGGGTTTCCCCTCCTCCCTTCTAGCCATAGGTTAGGTTCATCATCACCCTTTCATTATAGACCAGCGCCACGGTGCCAGCTGTCAAAACAGTGCGTCGTTTAACACCAACAATCACCAACAAACAAACGAAGCAACGCCGGCAGCCGGAAGCGTCACCGTCTCCGCAGGCGGTTACCAAAAGTGACCTTTCTGAACCAGATCTCGCCAGGTGTGACGCAACGCTGACCTTTCGGCAAATGCCAGCCCGGGTAGAAGATGGTCTCCTCTGCACAGTGTCGAGATCATGCGGATCTGTGAGCGAGGCGGCGGAGAAAGCTTGCGATGATGACTGATGAGGAAGAGCAAGGGCTGCCGGCGAGGCACCGTGTGAACCGTGCGCTCGGTGTTGATGCTGACAATGGCATCGTGCTGAGCGGACTCGTCGCAGCGGTCTTAGCGTACTGCTTCGCAGCGAGCGCTAGCGTTCCGAACAGCTGCTTTGTGTCACCAGCTTCACACACTTGAAATGTGACATGTTATAGCTACACTTTTTCAGTTTCTGAGTTGATTTGTTGAGTAGATTTGTCATCAGCTTACGAACAGAAAATCTGGGGGGTGATTTTGTAAAAATCATCTCGATGAGGTCTCCGTTTTTGTCAATGATTTTTTAATTTCAATGAATTTAAATAAAAACCTGTGATTTCGATGTAGCTGCTTTCACGGTGTCTGCTCTGTACTTCCGTTTTATCATCCATGATTTAGTTTAGTTATAGACATCTTGAAATTATGCCGTCGAGATTTGGTTTTGGGAGTTGGCACACGAAAAAAGGCGGTTGTTGGTATGGTATGGGTTCTCCCTGTGAAGTGCAATACACCGATTCCACCAAATATTAAATCCTGGCCGGCAAAGCAAGTTCCTTAAAAAAAAATGAAAACTCGTGACACCTTTTTTTGAATGAGTGTAATTAAATAAATAAGCAAGCGTATGTCTGATGGACCAGGTTGTTGCTCTGTTGAACGGAGTCGACTGGACAGAAGGGGTAGCAGCCCTTCTGCTTCATATCTCGACACAGGCAAACTCACACCTGGCTAGCCTTCTAACTACCTAAGACTAGAGCTAATGCTAAGATAGACAAAACGACATAAATCCCCCAATTGCAGGGCTTTAACAACAAAAGTGATTCAATTTGGAATCTATTCCCTTCCAAGTAAGGGCAAAGTGGTACAGAGGGCTGGCATTAACCTCGAACAACCTGCCATATTCATTTTTCCAACAGACACCACACAAAACACCTTCTTAAACTTTCCGTGCTCGCTAAGAATTCAAAGAAAACCAACCACCAAAACCAAATATTTCTAAAAATCCGTAACTCGACGATATTGGGTGACGAAGCACTCTGGTGGATCAGCCAGAAGATATAAGTTTATCATTTTCACCGGCAAAGATACTCTTTGTTCGGGTATCTTAGGTTGAGCATTAGTGCCAAACAAAGCCGCATCTTCAGTGGCGTAAGTAACATTGTCTTGAGTTGCAACTATATATAGATGGCGGTGGTGTTTAAATTCTTTAACTCGACGTCTAGGCAGCTGACGATTCGAGCGCAACCTCAACAATGTTATCTCGGCAGAGTTTCCCATATTGTCACAGTAAGCTATTTGCATCTGTCCCTTCTAATAGCGACTCCCTAGTGCCTAGACTCTAAGAAAGACCTAGCCAAGAAGCTCTCCATCGTGTGAAAGATGTGCAGAAAACAGAGACGTGAAAGACCCCCGCCGCCCACACACCACCGTGGACAACAATGGCACCGAGCTTCTCGCGGGAACGGTCCCATGCCCACAACGTCTGGTCCATTGTTGCTCTGTCGGAATTTCGGCAGCCGCCACGCCGAGAGCTCGGATCTGTAATCCGTCGGATCGTTGCCAGCGATACGCGCGATCCGCGATGTTGCGAGCGTGCGCAGAATGCCGATGATCCAGCCGGCACGTCCGGTGATTTCACCGGCTGATGCCGTTCGATTTCATTTTGTTGTTTGCCAATTGTTGATGGGTGTGGGTGCAAGACATCAAGATCCTTCGCTAGCATCGCAAGACACCGGTGTTTGCTGGCATTAGGCAAGGCACATAGTAATGCCGACAATCGTAGCAGCGTGGCAACACTAGCAACAGCAGTGACACCGGTGTTTGCTGGCATTAGGCAAGGCACATAGTAATGCCAACAATCGTAGCAGCGTGGCAACACTAGCAACAGCAGTGACACCAGTGTTTGCTGGCATTAGGCAAGGCACATAGCAATGCCAACAATCGTAGCAGCGTAGCAACACTAGCAACAGCAGTGACACCGGTGTTTGCTGGCATTAGGCAAGGCACATAGTAATGCCAACAATCGTAGCAGCGTGGCAACACTAGCAACAGCAGTGACACCGGTGTTTGCTGGCATTAGGCAAGGCACATAGTAATGCCAACAATCGCAGCAGCGTGGCAACACTAGCAACAGCAGTGACATCGGTGTTTGCTGGCATTAGGCAAGGCACATAGTAATGCCAACAATCGTAGCAGCGTGGCAACACTAGCAACAGCAGTGACACCGGTGTTTGCTGGCATTAGGCAAGGCACATAGTAATGCCAACAATCGTAGCAGCGTGGCGACACTAGCAACAGCAGTGACACCGGTGTTTGCTGGCATTAGGCAAGGCACATAGCAATGCCAACAATCGTAGCAGCGTGGCAACACTAGCAACAGCAGTGACACCGGTGTTTGCTGGCATTAGGCAAGGCACATAGTAATGCCAACAATCGTAGCAGCGTGGCAGCACTAGCAACAGCAGTGACACCGGTGTTTGCTGGCATTAGGCAAGGCACATAGTAATGCCAACAATCGTAGCAGCGTGGCAACACTAGCAACAGCAGTGACACCGGTGTTTGCTGGCATTAGGCAAGGCACATAGTAATGCCAACAATCGTAGCAGCGTGGCAACACTAGCAACAGCAGTGACACCGGTGTTTGCTGGCATTAGGCAAGGCACATAGTAATGCCAACAATCGTAGCAGCGTGGCAACACTAGCAACAGCAGTGACACCGGTGTTTGCTGGCATTTCTGGTTTGTTTGGAAGCTGGAATGTAGGAAGCCGTCTTAACTTCGAGTAAGATTCCACCGCCAGCCAGTGCACAGATCGTCCGAGGTCTCGCAACGGCAGGCGGTGATTGCGCCGCGATGCGCGCGCGCGGCGGTCGGTACTTTCACAAGATCGTGCCGGCCGCGATGGGATGCTGCGAGATGAAGTAACAAGGAAGCTGCGAGCGATTCACACGATAACACGGCTGCTGGCACAAAGATGGCGGCGGCACGGTCACGACTTGCTGGATGCGGCGTGGCGCTGTTCGACGGGGTTTCAGTGCACTAGGGCTTGGGGGATGGCGTCTGGTCGCAGTGCCATAGAGTCAGTTGGTAGTGCCATAGAGTCAGTTGGTAGTGCCATAGAGTCAGTTGGTAGTGCCATAGAGTCAGTTGGTAGTGCCATAGAGTCAGTTAGTAGTGCCATAGAGTCAGTTGGTAGTGCCATAGAGTCAGTTGGTAGTGCCATAGAGTCAGTTGGTAGTGCCATAGAGTCAGTTGGTAGTGCCATAGAGTCAGTTGGTAGTGCCATAGAGTCAGTTGGAAGTGCCATTGTGTGTACAGGATGGGGTCTTGCTCAAAGACTGGCCGCTATTGACAAGTCATGAAAGTTAAGCAGAAAGGTGCTGGTTCAAAGTATCAAACACTAGAACACTGGCTATATATTTTATTTTTACCACTCGCATATCTTTCAGAGTCTTATACGTATCTTTATTTGTACTATGGTAACTTTATTATTAATATAAACATTATTATTACTCGTAACTTTATTATGAAAGTTATATGCTAAGCAGTTATAAATATAGAACGCTTATTTTCATTGCGTTGTAGATGAGCGTTGTTCGAATGATGTTGATTGAAAAATCTTCAACGTCAAATAGATTGTACCGTTGGTTTGATTAAGTGCCACAAAAATCAAAATACGTTTTTCTTTGTTTTGAAGCGAAGTCGTCAACATACAAGAATGAAATTGGTACACAGTCAACATCTTGTCATGTAAAACATATCTGGAAAGTTTTGTTGAAGTATACAACGTGGCGTGGCCTTTATGAGTGAAGAAACGTGTTTTGAAAATAATAAAAAACTAAAATTATTCGCAAAAAAACTGATTTACAGAAAATAGCTGGCAAGGAATCAAGCGGATAGTTCACAATGATTCCACAGGTTTTGTTCCCTAGAAAAAATCATGACTCACTGCTTTTGCTTACTTCATTCTACACGAGCTAGAAATAGATAGTGCAATTTTAATGTACAATTGTTAATGTATCTGAGCGTTTCCTCTGATCCCGATGAAGGTAGTTGGCAGCTTTATTGCCAACAAGTCACCCTTGTGATGGTGACCTTGCCTCTCTGTTCTAGATTTAGAGACACTGCCGAAGGTCACTCCATTGAGTGTCTCACACCCTCACTTTTTCAATGCACTCAGCTATTGTCGACGCCATCAAGAATACGGTCACAAAAACAGTCCAGACATATTTTTTTGCAGATTTTAGCTATTTTGAGTCATTTAAAAGGATTTGTAAAAATTACAATCCAAAAAGTCGAGTCTGACAGTGGCTTGTTAGCATTTTCGGACGTACCAACCCCTAAAACCAAACTCCAACAGGGAATTTTCAAGATATATCTATATTTACAGATGGAACAGACGATAGCTGAAAACTTAGTCCTGAAACTGGAAATAAATGAACCAAATCAGATCGAAATATTTGGTAACATTTCACCGGATAAAAGGAATCAATATAAGCAGTAAATATCACATTCCAGCTGTGTGAAGTTGGTAACATAAGGCATATTTTTAACACTAGCGCTCCCTACGGCAAAGTTTGCACTCCCTGTTGATTGATTGCCGGTGTTTAACGACGCACTGTTTTGACAGCTGGCACCGTGGCGCTGGTCTATAATGAAAGGGTAATGATGAACCTAACCTATGGCTAGAAGGGAGGAGGGGAAACCCGGTGATTCATTGATTGATTGCCGGTGTTTAACGACGCACTGTTTTGACAGCTGGCACCGTGGCGCTGGTCTATGATGAAAGGGTGATGATGAACCTAACCTATGGCTAGAAGGGAGGAGGGGAAACCCGGTGCAGGCACGTAGCCTACTCCTGTTGAAAAGCACCGAGGGGACCACCGGCTTTACGTCCCTTCCGAAGGACGGTACAACTCGAACGACAGGATTCCTCCGCTAATCCGTGCTGTCGAGAGGTTGACAAGCAAGGCGAGTGAAGTTGTCGTACTAACTTCAAACCCTCCGACCTCTCTCCCGAACAGATCTGATCATGTGCATGATGGTCACCCATCAAACAGCTAACTCAGCGCGATGTTGCTTAACTTCGGTGATCTCACGAGAACCGGTGTTTCCAACGTTGCCAAACCGTTCGGCTGGTCTCCCAGTACCTAGCGTTGATACCGGAAGTGGCCGTCTGCTTCGTAGACAGCATCACGGAGGATGTCTTCATACCTTCGAGCAGCAGCAACCACCGATGACCAAGTGACCTATATTCTCGTGACGTCACGCAGACTGAAACTGAAAGTGATGCCTCCTAGACAATAAAAATATAAATCATTACAATTTATTCGATCGAGTTGTAAATTCCGACCGATCCGCTCGAGGCGTCCGCATTAAATGCAGCGTGTTACGAGCAGTGCTGTCAATTATCTTGATAATTTTCAAATGGACTTAAATTTAGCCTGTATATTTTGTGTTAAGTGAAGGATAATTTACCATAAACCATCAACAACCATAAACACAAAAAGACTAAATTTCTATTGCACTGGTGACTGTTCGTGTGCCATAACTAGTCCCGTACAGGCGAAAATGCCGGTACCCGGTACCCAGTCCCCGGTACCCGGTACCCGGTTCAAATTTTGGTTTCTAATGATAAAATTCTACCGAACATGCAACGACTCTTAGCAAGTAGGTTTGAATCACACCTACACTCTTTTTATCTCTGGATCAAGCAAAGGTTTTAAATCATCATTATTATCTTCGATACAAAAATGCAATAATCTTTTATCTAACCTAGAAGACTAAGTATATAAATCCAGTAACAACGCTGATGGTCATCTATTGCGTCGGCGCGTAGCGTTCAAGTCTGCATACCTCGCCGCTAGTTGCAACCAATGACCAAGTGACCTAATTACAAGTGACGTCACCCCCGCCGCCGCCGCAGCAGCAGCAGCAGCAGCAGCAGCAGCAGTAGCCGGCACTTGGAAACTGAAAGTTAAAACCTCCCACACCTCACCGTTTCGGTGCTGGGAGTAGGATGTTGCTGCTGCTGCTGCTGCTGCTGCTGCTGCTGCTGCTGCTGCACCCAGCGAAGGCAGGAATCTTGTGTGGCCGGATAGCTCAGTGGTCAGAGCAACCGCCCGGCAAGCGGAAGGTCCCGGGTTCCTATCCCGGTTCAGACGGACATTTTTCCTGCTCAGCTAACCCATCCATTTATACATCTCCATTTATTCTGCCCTTAATCTTGGCCTTCGTCACTGGATAAATTATCCCTGGATAAATTATCCCTGGATAAACTAGAATTGGGATGTGCCACTAGTCAGAGTTACTTTGGGGGTGGGAAATACTAGGAAACACTAGGAAACAAAATAAAACAATAGAAAACCTTAATAGGTAATCACTCAAAAACTCTAGGAAACACTAAGGAACACTTCCGAACACCGGGAAACGTTATATACACTAGGAAACCCTGGTAAACCCTAGGAAACACCAGGAAACACTAGGAAACACTAGGAAACACTAGGAAACCCTAGGAAACCCTAGGAAACACTAGGAAACAATAGGAAACACTAGGAAACACTAGGAAACCCTAGGAAACCCTAGGAAACACTAGGAAACACTAGGAAACACTAGGAAACACTAGGAAACAAATACCTATAGGTGGTGTTATTTGTTCTCGGAAGCGCAACACGTCGTTGTTTCTGTGAGATTGGAGAGAAAACAAGTCGACCACGGGCGAGAGAGTGGAGGAAAAAAAGCGAACACAAACACACAGCCGTCTAGAACTGGTCTGACTTTCGATTTTCAACCGACAAGGCCGTGGGTACATTGCAATCGACAATCGACAAGGCGCTGCCGCTTTCAGCAGCCTGTCGATTGTTCGGCTGTTGTTTTTTTCCAGCCAATTAAATCCCGTTCTGACCGAAATTAGACATTATTCATTAAATATATCAGCAAATGTGAGCTGATTTCATTCAAATTTTTTATTTTTTTTTGAAAGGCGGAATATGTGTTATGTATTCGTTTCCATGTTGCTTTATAAGCGTAGAAATTAGTTTTGGCTCGGCATTTAGTGAAATTCTCCTTTTATAACTATGCTAAAAGCCTTAGAGATAAAGCTGATTTTAATTCCTTAAACAATAAAAAGGTTTACTTTCAAATTGCATATTTGCATGACCCCATGTAACATTAGTAAAGAATCATTATTAATCTGTGAAATTGAAATTTATGGTACGATAAATCAGATTTATTTCTTTTATAAGCAGAGTCATCATTCTAAATGATCACAAACAGTAATTGATTTTTTTTTTTTACTTTTATATCAAGTAGGCAGGGAAATCACACCCCGCGCCTTTGTTTAAAAGGAATTGGTGTCAATAGACCGATTCCACTCAGAGTAAAATGACGTCAGATACCCACTGGACGTACTACCAGTTTGAAAAAAATTATTAATTATCTCTGCTAAATAACAAAGGAAGACAGGGAAATCACAACCCGAAATGCTCTGCCTGGCTTTAGCGAGTGGGTATCATGACGTCATTTTGAGGAATCCTGTCGTTCGAGTTGCACCGTCCTTCGGAAGGGACGTAAAGCCGGTGGTCCCCTCGGTGCTTTTCGACAGGAGTAGGCTACGTGCCGGCACCGGGTTTCCCCGCCTCCCTTCTAGCCATAGGTTAGGTTCATCATCACCCTTTCATTATAGACCAGCGCCACGGTGCCAGCTGTCAAAACAGTACGTCGTTAAACACCGGCAATCAATCAATGAATCACCGGGTTTCCCCTCCTCCCTTCTAGCCATAGGTTAGGTTCATCATCACTCTTTCATTATAGACCAGCGCCACAGTGCCAGCTGTCAAAACAGTGCGTCGTTAAACACCGGCAATCAATCAATGAATCACCGGGTTTCCCCTCCTCCCTTCTAGCCATAGGTTAGGTTCATCATCACCCTTTCATTATAGACCAGCGCCACGGTGCCAGTTGTCAAAACAGTGCGTCGTTAAACACCGGCAATCAATCAATTAATCAATTCCCTGAACGAGGGTCTGTTAAAATTCGCAGCGTGTGGTTTGCGGTTGCCATTTAGCTCAAGTAACATCTAACTCAGAGTAGATAAAATTGTCAAACTTGCTCATTTGAGAGATGTGATGATATGGACAAACAAAATGGCCGATCGGACAGATAATTCTTATGTAAGTCTCGCCAGATGTCAGCTCGGTAAACAGACTGATTTTTAAGGTCAGTGCCTTCTTAATTGTGCTCGTTAATGAACAAACCTGTGCAAAAAAAACATGGTCGTTTCACGGCCACCAAGATTCCTTTAGCTTAGCTCAGCGTTTAATTAGCTCAAAGTTATTTGTTTTAAATCTAATTGTTTAATTTGTTTAGATTATTTAAATTTACATTTTAACGAGCCACAGCCTCCTCGCCTGAAGATAAAGTAAGTAACAACGTCTAAAGTTGTACCTGGATCGCTGTGCTGCTTGAACTTCACCCCACGCTGACAAGGCTCAATGCTCAGATATGCTATTTTAGCTGCGTGTCCTGCATCCTGTGTCCTGCATCCTACAGCCTGGTGAGATGTTTGCTGGCAGAGTGTCCTGCATCCTGGCATCCTGTGTCCTGCGTCCTACAGCCAGAGATGTTTAATCAAACCTTGGACCTCGACCAATGACGTTCATCATCACCCTTTCATTATAGACCAGCGCCACGGTGCCAGCTGTCAAAACAGTACGTCGTTAAACACCGGCAATCAATCAATGAATCACCGGGTTTCCCCTCCTCCCTTCTAGCCATAGGTTAGGTTCATCATCACTCTTTCATTATAGACCAGCGCCACAGTGCCAGCTGTCAAAACAGTGCGTCGTTAAACACCGGCAATCAATCAATGAATCACCGGGTTTCCCCTCCTCCCTTCTAGCCATAGGTTAGGTTCATCATCACCCTTTCATTATAGACCAGCGCCACGGTGCCAGTTGTCAAAACAGTGCGTCGTTAAACACAGGCAATCAATCAATGAATCACCGGGTTTCCCCTCCTCCCTTCTAGCCATAGGTTAGGTTCATCATCACCCTTTCATTATAGACCAGCGCCACGGTGCCAGCTGTCAAAACAGCGCATCGTTAAACACCGGCAATCAATCAAGTATAAAAGCATCCCGCAGACCGGCACGTGATAGAGAACATTTGTTGTCGGTAATGAACCCGGAACCTCAGAGCTGCGAGACTTTGCTCCTGCACCCATCTACAGTTTGACGCGAACGCGATTAGCAACGATTAACCATCGAAACCCAGTCCCTCGACGCTATACCGTCACAGCGCTGCATTTTGTAAATGCAGTTCCTCGTTGCATGTATGCTTTATAATAATTATTATAAACTAAGTATCCAACTAAAAATGCATTAGCTTGCACTGGCTTCGCGAATGCTTATTATTTCGGTTAAACTTGACGAATTTTATCTCGGCGTTTGGCCTTCATCCAAGGTGTTGCTAAAAACCTCTTTCTTTTTTGGGAAAAACTAATGGCATTTTAAAACAACGGAATTCTAGAGTCATAAAAAAAAATCACCTAAAATTATTCAAGTACTGCATAAAGTGGCAACCTACATGCTGGTGCAGTGTACTGTCATAACATGCAGCAACATCAGCGTGACCGTCTCCTAACCCAGTCAACGTTTCGTCCCCCCCCCCCCCGTGCTACCAAAACTGCATTCCTCGCGGCGGCGTCAGCCGGAGCAGCACTCTGCGAATCCGACGGGGCTGACCTTTGCCAGCCGCCGCCGCGACCTTCACATTTGCGTCACCAGTTTGTCGTCTAGGAGGCGTGAGGGAACGGTGAACCTTTTTTTCTTTCTTCGCGCCGAGTCGCGCGATCGCCATATTGTTTTGCGAGCGGTTTTTTTTTTGAATTTGAAATTGATTCGCTTGGCAAGAACGTTTTGTATGAAATCGTTTCTAGCTGGCGGTGATTTAAAGCAGAACAAAACACTGGACGTTGACTTTCGTTTTCGATTTGACAGCTGCGTTGCTTTGAGGTTGGTTTTCCTAGCGGAGCGAAGTGCATTGGGATGTTGTGTGAATTCACACTTCTACAAATCGTGGTTAGCGCCAGCTTGGTCGGTGGTGTTGGAGGAGAAAATTAATTAGGTTTGTGCACATGTCCTGAATTTGAGTTGTCAATTGGCTTGGGTGTCGCCGCACTTTAGAAACCTCGGCTATTTCTACGACCGAGATTCTCGGTTACTAAGAATTTCTCTTTAAATACGCTCGAATCTAAGTCTTATTTACCCAAAATATTGATATGTCATCATACAGCCTGGTGAGATGTTTGCTGGCAGAGTGTCCTGCATCCTACAGCCTGGTGAGATGTTTGCTGGCAGAGTGTCCTGCATCCTACAGCCTGGTGAGATGTTTGCTGGCAGAGTGTCCTGCATCCTACAGCCTGGTGAGATGTTTGCTGGCAGAGTGTCCTGCATCCTACAGCCTGGTGAGATGTTTGCTGGCAGAGTGTCCTGCATCCTACAGCCTGGTGAGATGTTTGCTGGGTGTCCTGCATCCTACAGCCTGGTGAGATGTTTGCTGGCAGAGTGTCCTGCATCCTACAGCCTGGTGAGATGTTTGCTGGCAGAGTGTCCTGCATCCTACAGCCTGGGTTCTAACAAGAGTGGACCTAAATTTTGTTCCTGGGCAGAGTTTTTCGGTGGTAAGAACACAATTTACTCTCGCTTCCTGGCGCCAGCATGATGCAAAGAGGCTGTGACTTGCAGATAATTGCCTTCAGGTGGCCGAAAGGTTGCCACTCAAAAATGCACCGTGTTGTTGTCCTCATAAGACGTTAGATAACGAAATGAAAGAAGGCAAGTAATTGCACAAAGAAAATATGCAATTCACAATTGAAATTGGCATGCCGACTTGGCCACACGTAGCATTGGATGAAGTAATTGACTTCGATTTTGCGAGGTCCAAGGTTTGATTAAACATCTCTGGCTGTAGGACGCAGGACACAGGATGCCAGGATGCAGGACACTCTGCCAGCAAACATCTCACCAGGCTGTAGGATGCAGGACACAGGATGCAGGACACGCAGCTAAAATAGCATATCTGAGCATTGAGCCTTGTCAGCGTGGGGTGAAGTTCAAGCAGCACAGCGATCCAGGTACAACTTTAGACGTTGTTACTTACTTTATCTTCAGGCGAGGAGGCTGTGGCTCGTTAAAATGTAAATTTAAATAATCTAAACAAATTAAACAATTAGATTTAAAACAAATAACTTTGAGCTAATTAAACGCTGAGCTAAGCTAAAGGAATCTTGGTGGCCGTGAAACGACCATGTTTTTTTTGCACAGGTTTGTTCATTAACGAGCACAATTAAGAAGGCACTGACCTTAAAAATCAGTCTGTTTACCGAGCTGACATCTGGCGAGACTTACATAAGAATTATCTGTCCGATCGGCCATTTTGTTTGTCCATATCATCACATCTCTCAAATGAGCAAGTTTGACAATTTTATCTACTCTGAGTTAGATGTTACTTGAGCTAAATGGCAACCGCAAACCACACGCTGCGAATTTTAACAGACCCTCGTTCAGGGAATTGATTAATTGATTGATTGCCGGTGTTTAACGACGCACTGTTTTGACAGCTGGCCCTGTGGCGCTGGTCTATAATGAAAGGGTGATGATGAACCTAACCTATGGCTAGAAGGGAGGAGGGGAAACCCGGTGATTCATCGATTGATTGCCGGTGTTTAACGACGCACTGTTTTGACAGCTGGCCCCGTGGCGCTGGTCTATAATGAAAGGGTGATTATGAACCTAACCTATGGCTAGAAGGGAGGAGGGGAAACCCGGTGATTCATTGATTGATTGCCGGTGTTTAACGACGCACTGTTTTGACAGCTGGCACCGTGGCGCTGGTCTATAATGAAAGGGTGATGATGAACCTAACCTATGGCTAGAAGGGAGGAGGGGAAACCCGGTGATTCATTGATTGATTGCCGGTGTTTAACGACGCACTGTTTTGACAGCTGGCACCGTGGCGCTGGTCTATAATGAAAGGGTGATGATGAACCTAACCTATGGCTAGAAGGGAGGAGGGGAAACCCGGTGCAGGCACGTAGCCTACTCCTGTCGAAAAGCACCGAGGGGACCACCGGCTTTACGTCCCTTCCGAAGGACGGTAGATCCATTCAGGGGAAAGTGACGTCGCTTACCCTCTGAGAAAAGCTGGTTGAATTGAAATGTATCTTCCTTGGTTAAACCGCAGAGCCAATAATAATTTTTGTTGACATTTTTTTACCAAAGAATATAAGGAAATCAAAAGCCAAGTGGCGTTTCTTAGTGGGTATTTGACGTCATGTTTCTGTTTGCGGAATTTGTTTATTGTTGCTGTGAGTTATCTGTCAGCTCAGTGCTGAAAACATGCTACGACCATGGCCCTGAGCGAGGATCGAGTGAAATGAGTGAGTCGTGAATTGAGTGAATTGAGTGAATTGAGTGAATTGAGTGAATTGAGTGAAGCCAATTTAATTAAGTAGATCGAGTCGAGTGCCAGCCTTGCGCTGATGAGGCATTAAGCAAGCGTGTTAATCACATTCTCCTGCGCGTGCGCCCGCCGTTGACCACGCCCACCGCCCGCCAGCGTTACGCAACGCGCGCAGCGGCCGCGTCAAGGGCGCACTGACTTGCAAGGCCGCCTCGAGCCGCCCACAAGCCCCCCGGCGCCCGATCTACAATGTCTAAGTCGGTCGGGCGTCGCCGATGCAAACCCTAGTGCAGCCGGCAAACGTTGAACCACACAGGCCGCGAATTCGCAAACACTCGTAGAGCAAACACTAGTTGAATGTACGGTGGATAGTTTTAATCAGACACGAGTTACCTATTCCAAAATTTGTATCCCTTTACCGGGTTCCTGAACCCATACATTTTCACCTGTCAGGGGCTTTGCGTTATCCAATAATGCTACTATGCTAATGCCACCAACACCTTGCCCAAAAGACAAACCCCTTGCCAATAAGGCAAAACCCTATGCCCATAAGGCAAAACCCTATGACTATAAGACAAACCCCTATGCCCATAAGACAAACCCCTATGCCAATAAGGCAAACCCTAGGCCCATAAGGCAAAACCCTATGCCCATAAGACAAACCCTATGCCCATAAGACATACCCTATGCCCATAAGGCAAAACCCTATGCCCATAAGACATACCCTATGACTATAAGACAAACCCCTATGCCCATAAGACAAACCCTATGACTATAAGACAAACCCTATGACTATAAGACAAACCCTATGCCCATAAGACAAACCCTATGCCCATAAGACAAACCCTATGACTATAAGACAAACCCTATGACTATAAGACAAACCCTATGCCCATAAGGCAAACCCTAGGCCCATAAGGCAAACCCTAGGCCCATAAGGCAAAACCCTATGCCCATAAGGCAAACCCTAGGCCCATAAGACAAACCCTATGACTATAAGACAAACCCTATGCCCATAAGACAAACCCTATGCCCATAAGACAAACCCTATGCCCATAACGCAAACCCTAGGCCCATAAGGCAAACCCTATGCCCATAAGACAAACCCTATGCCCATAAGACAAACCCTATGCCCATAAGGCAAACCCTAGGCCCATAAGACAAACCCTATGCCCATAAGACAAACCCTATGCCCATAAGGCAAACCCTAGGCCCATAAGGCAAACCCTATGCCCATAAGACAAACCCCTATGCCCATAAGACAAACCCTATGCCCATAAGGCAAACCCTAGGCCCATAAGGCAAACCCTATGTCCATAAGACAAACCCTATGACTATAAGACAAACCCTATGCCCATAAGGCAAAACCCTATGCCCATTAGACAATTTTATGTATTTTTTTGATGATAAATATGAAATTTCCTAGCCTCATAGTAGCTAATACCTGTTCCCTGTGTGCGCAGCTGTCCTCGCGGCGGTGCGCGCGACGCCCGACGCCGGGGCGCCGTCCACCGCCGGCTACCTGGACTTCGACAACTTGCCCGAGACCAGCTTCTCCTGTCAGAAGAAGGTCATCGGAGGCTACTACGCGGACATCGAGACCGGCTGCCAGATGTTCCACGTCTGCACGATCGGACAGAAGGGTGAGAAACAGGCGACAAATACTTGGTAGTGTTGCGTCGTCGATAGATAACACAACTTCGTTTAGTTTAAAACGTTCATTGAGTCAATATAAGTGAGTGAAGTTAGATGTAAATGGTTTTAGTGAATGAAAATATTAAAAACACGTCTTTTCGTTGTCGTCGTTTCAAGAAACATAGTCGCTCGCAACAATCCACTCCCCGGGACTTGGATTCTTGTTGCCCCCGGGCCGGAGTGGATCCCCACACCTAGTATCCTCGTGGGGAAGTGTTCTGTGTGTATCCATCCGGCCATCCATCTCATACTAGTTCCCTTCTTCGCCGGCCTCAATCGAGTTTAAATGTGTTCGGGGGTTCAGTAGGGTAGCAGCCTCGGTCCAAGTCGGTTGTGTAATATTTTGAAATAACCTCCAAACGAAGGGTATGTGTACCTAAACCATAGGAGGGGAAACCCTGTGATTCATTGATTGATTGCTGGTGTTTAACGACGCACTGTTTTGACGACTGGCACCGTGGCGCTGGTCTGTAATGAAAGGGTGATGATGAACCTAACCTATGGCTAGAAGGTAGGAGGGGAAACCCTGTGATTCATTGATTGATTGCTGGTGTTTAACGACGCACTGTTTCGACGACTGGCACCGTGGCGCTGGTCTGTAATGAAAGGGTGATGATGAACCTAACCTATGGCTAGAAGAGAGGAGGGGAAACCCGGTGCCGGCACGTAGCCTACTCCTGTCGAAAAGCACCGAGGGGACCACCGGCTTTACGTCCCTTCCGAAGGACGGTGCAACTCGAACGACAGGATTCCTCCGCTAATCCGTGCTGTCGAGAGGTTGACAAGCAAGGCGAGTGAAGTTGTCGTACTAACTTCAAACCCTCCGACCTCTCTCCCGAACAGAACTGATCGTGTGCATGATGGTCACCCATCCAACAGCGCGGTGTTGCTTAACTTGGGTGATCTCACGAGAACCGGTGTTTCCAACGTGTTATAAACTTCCCCACAAACTAGGTAACGACTCACCGTTCTTTATTGTATTTCCAGGCGACATATCGGACATCAAGTTTCTTTGTCTGAACGGGACGGTGTTCGACCAAGCCACGCGGGTCTGCGAGCGCGTCGACGAGGTCGACTGCTCCAAGGCGGAGGATTACTTCGACCTGAACCTCGAGCTCTACGGCAACAATGCCTTCTCCAAGTGAGTACTCTCGATGTGCGATACGGTGTTGTTTTCACAAATAACTTACTGTTTTCGGATGGGAATCGGCCGCTGGTGGTGAACCTGGCGCTACGGGGTGGGGTTAATGTAAGCAAATGCTGCAAACACATGCAATGATATCTCTTCAATGTGTCAACTCTCGGTTGACGCTTGAGGCAAAGCATAAGTGGCAAAGAATGCTCCCGAATATTTCGTAAGCAACTTTATCTTAAGTTTTAAGTTGATGGCTGTGTTGCTTTAACTTTAAGTCTCGACAATGCTATTTTGGCAGGGTTTCCTATTAATGAAACATTGTTGGAGATTTGGTTTTACCATGTACTTTTGACCTTGTTGTACTCAAATGTTTATCGGACTGATAAATAGATAGACGATGATGTTTACGAAATAATTAGATTTTAGGTTTGGACACAGACGTCCTGCGCGTACAGAAAAATTTGTTTCATACCATATTTTTTGTTATAATAGGGTAATTTTGTGGTACTCATGAAGAGACAATAGGAAACCATGCTATCGAGGCAAATATTCTGAAAAAAGCGTTATATTGACAAAAACCATACTAACGAGGTCAACATTTTGAAAAAAGCTTCCCATTGTCAAAAACCATACTAACGAGGCAAATATTCTGAAAAAAGCTTTATATTGCACAAAAACCATACTAACGTGGTAAATATTCTGCAAAAAGCTTTCTATTGCACAAAAACCATACTAACGAGGTAAATATTTTGAAAAAAGCTTTCTAATGACAAAAACCATACTAACGAGGTAAACATTCTGCAAAAAGCTTTCTATTGCACAAAAACCATACTAACGAGGTAAATATTTTGAAAAAAGCTTTCCATTGACAAAACCATACTAACGAGGTAAACGCTTTGTTACAAAAGCGAACCCACATGAATGTCCTCTATTTGCAGAAGTCCCTGAATTTCTTTACACTTGATTAAAATTTACCAACGGAGACTTAATTAAAAAATAAAAACTTTATAAAACAAAAACAAAAAACATCAATTCTGGCAACTATTTTGAACACAAATTCAACGACTAGTATCGTCCTCGAAGATAAAGCTTGTAAATAACAGCGGACATCACTAAACGCCCCCCTTCCTCAACCCACAGCTTCCAGAACGAGGACGAAGACGTGGATGCCGCCACCGAGCACGAGTCGCTGCGAGAAGACCCGACCACCACGACCACCACGACGACCACGACGACCACGACGACGACCACCCCGAGACCGACCACCCCGAGACCGACCACCCCTCCGCCCAGACTACAGTTTGTCAGCGTGACGACGCACCGGCCGCTCTACACGACGCACGTCAAGCAGCGCTACGGGTGAGTGCCTACAAGATACTAAAATTATATTTCAAATTTGTTTCATTCCAAATTCCATTCAAAACAACTCGACCAACCCCGATAGCGCCACAGGGATATAAAATACCTAACGCGCAGAAAATTTAGTTAAAAAACATGACAACAAATCGCTCTCCCTCTTCATTTCGCAGCCTCAACCAGAACACCGCCCACCAAACGGTCCGCGCCCCCACCCCCGCCTTCCACCACACCTCCCCGCGACCCACCGCACCCTACCAGTCACCGCCTTCTTACCAGGACCACGCCCACAACTACCAAGACCAAGGGCAGCGCGGGAACACCGCATATCAAGTGTCTTCCCCGCGTCCAGGGTCCGTCTTCCAGCTGTCGTCGCCTCGTCCTAGCTACCAGGAAGCATCCCAGCGACCGAATCCTAGCTACCAAGAAGCGTCCCAGCGACCGAATCCTAGCTACCAAGAAGCGTCCCAGCGACCGAATCCTAGCTACCAGGAAGCATCCCAGCGACCAAATCCTAGCTACCAAGAAGCGTCCCAGCGACCTAATCCAAGCTACCAGCTGTCGACTCCGAGGCCGACGCATGGCTATGAAGACCATGCTTCGGGATTGGACACGCTGTTGGCGATAAGACACGCCTATGAGGCGGGGCGAACGGACGAGGACGAGTTTGGGGATGTGATCGACGACGAGGAGGAGTATTCGAGCAGCGGCGACGACGAGGGCTTCGAGGAGGAAGACGACGAGGAGCCGATCGTGATTCACAAGCCGATACCGGAGGCGCATCGGTTTCCGGTTCCCGTCGTCAACAAGGTGAGTGCTCGTGAGGAGATGACCGGACGTTTTGGCAACGTTGGAAACGCCGGTTCTCGTGAGATCACCCAAGTTAAGCAACATCGCGCTGTTGGAGCCAATTCCCGCCGTGCACCAATGCAGAAAACGGCTTTAAAATTTTCAATTTAATTCCGATTGAAATTTCCTCAGCACGGTGGTGTTAAGAGGGTGTCCTTCGCCCCCGTGCCGAGTTTCAGCCCCGTCGGACCGACAGGAAGCGCAGAAAGCGCGATCTTGACCACACCTTGCCCACACCTTGACCACATCTTGCCCACACCTTGACCACACCTTGACCACATCTTGACCACACCTTGACCACATCTTGACCACACCTTGACCACACCTTGACCACATCTTGACCACACCTTGACCACATCTTGACCACATCTTGACCACATCTTGACCACACCTTGACCACACCTTGACCACACCTTGACCACACCTTGCCCACATCTTGACCACACCTTGACCACACCTTGACCACACCTTGACCACACCTTGCCCACACCTTGACCACATCTTGCCCGCCCTCTCCAGGACAAGATCGCCGTGGCTAACAACGGCCGCCACAACGTGAACGGCCACTCGGCGTTCACCGAGAGTCTCGCGCGCCCGGCGCTCGCGACGACGCACGACGCGTCGCCCGACGCTACCGCCGCCGTCCACCAGCAGCACCGCACGGCCACGGACTTGATCCTCGGCAGACAGACCGAGGCCGAGCGTCATCGACACCACGGCAGCGTCAATGTAACCTCACTTTCTTCTAGTAGTACCGCGTTGTGGGTGTAAAGATAGTTGGTAGCAATTCCAGCAAACGCCTAACTACAGCCTGGTGAGATGTTTGCTGGCAGAGTGTCCTGCATCCTACAGCCTGGTGAGATGTTTGCTGGCAGAGTGTCCTGCATCCTACAGCCAGGTGAGATGTTTGCTGGCAGAGTGTCCTGCATCCTACAGCCAGGTGAGATGTTTTCTGGCAGAGTGTCCTGCATCCTACAGCCTGGTGAGATGTTTGCTGGCAGAGTGTCCTGCTTCCTACAGCCTGGTGAGATGTTTGCTGGCAGAGTGTCCTGCATCCTACAGCCTGGTGAGATGTTTGCTGGCAGAGTGTCCTGCATCCTACAGCCTGGTGAGATGTTTGCTGGCAGAGTGTCCTGCATCCTACAGCCTGGTGAGATGTTTGCTGGCAGAGTGTCCTGCATCCTACAGCCTGGTGAGATTTTTGCTGGCAGAGTGTCCTGCATCCTACAGCCTGGTGAGATGTTTGCTGGCAGTGTCCTGCATCCTACAGCCTGGTGAGATGTTTGCTGGCAGAGTGTCCTGCATCCTACAGCCTGGTGAGATGTTTGCTGGCAGAGTGTCCTGCATCCTACAGCCTGGTGAGATGTTTGCTGGCAGAGTGTCCTGCATCCTACAGCCTGGTGAGATGTTTGCTGGCAGAGTGTCCTGCATCCTACAGCCTGGTGAGATGTTTGCTGGCAGAGTGTCCTGCATCCTACAGCCTGGTGAGATGTTTGCTGGCAGAGTGTCCTGCATCCTACAGCCTGGTGAGATGTTTGCTGGCAGAGTGTCCTGCATCCTACAGCCTGGTGAGATGTTTGCTGGCGGAGTGTCCTGCATCCTACAGCCTGGTGAGATGTTTGCTGGCAGAGTGTCCTGCATCCTTCAGCCTGGTGAGATGTTTGCTGGCAGAGTGTCCTGCATCCTACAGCCTGGTGAGATGTTTGCTGGCAGAGTGTCCTGCATCCTACAGCCTGGTGAGATGTTTGCTGGCAGAGTGTCCTGCATCCTTCAGCCTGGTGAGATGTTTGCTGGCAGAGTGTCCTGCATCCTACAGCCTGGTGAGATGTTTGCTGGCAGAGTGTCCTGCATCCTACAGCCTGGTGAGATGTTTGCTGGCAGAGTGTCCTGCATCCTACAGCCTGGTGAGATGTTTGCTGGCAGAGTGTCCTGCATCCTACAGCCTGGTGAGATGTTTGCTGGCGGAGTGTCCTGCATCCTTCAGCCTGGTGAGATGTTTGCTGGCAGAGTGTCCTGCATCCTACAGCCTGGTGAGATGTTTGCTGGCAGAGTGTCCTGCATCCTACAGCCTGGTGAGATGTTTGCTGGCAGAGTGTCCTGCATCCTACAGCCTGGTGAGATGTTTGCTGGCAGAGTGTCCTGCATCCTACAGCCTGGTGAGATGTTTGCTGGCAGAGTGTCCTGCATCCTACAGCCTGGTGAGATGTTTGCTGGCAGAGTGTCCTGCATCCTACAGCCTGGTGAGATGTTTGCTGGCAGAGTGTCCTGCATCCTACAGCCTGGTGAGATGTTTGCTGGCAGAGTGTCCTGCATCCTACAGCCTGGTGACATGTTTGCTGGCAGAGTGTCCTGCATCCTACAGCCTGGTGAGATGTTTGCTGGCAGCGTATCCTGCATCCTACAGCCTGGTGAGATGTTTACTGGCCGAGTGTCCTGCATCCTACAGCCTGGTGAGATGTTTGCTGGCAGAGTTTCCTGCATCCTACAGCCTGGTGAGATGTTTGCTGGCAGAGTGTCCTGCATCCTACAGCCTGGTGAGATGTTTGCTGGCAGAGTGTCCTGCATCCTACGGCCTGGTGAGATTTTTGCTGACAGAGTGTCCTGCATCCTACAGCCGGGTGAGATGTTTGCTGGCAGAGTGTCCTGCATCCTACAGCCTGGTGAGATGTTTGCTGGCAGAGTGTCCTGCATCCTACAGCCTGGTGAGATGTTTGCTGGCAGAGTGTCCTGCATCCTACAGCCTGGTGAGATGTTTGCTGGCAGAGTGTCCTGCATCCTACAGCCTGGTGAGATGTTTGCTGGCAGCGTGTCCTGCATCCGTGTTGTTTTCTGCGTGTTTAGAACCGCTACGCGTTCCCGACGTCGACCACCCCTCGCTACCACCCCGCCTTCGCGACGCCCGCGTCCCGCCAAGCGTCGCTGCGCACGCGCCTGCAGGCCGAGGCGGCGCCGGCGTCGGCAGCGTCGGGACGCACGACGCCGTCGGTGGCGATCGTCTCGCAGACGAGCAGCACGTCGTTCGTGTCGTCGGCCAGGACGCCGACCAACGGGACGATCCTCGGTAAGCGCTCTCTTGGGTTTCCTTAAGCCCCTTTTACACGGGACAAGTTTTCAACCAAGTTTGGTGCTCAAGTCTTGTATGGAAGACTTGGCTTTAGGCGTTGTAAAGGCTTAGAAGCACTACTAATCATTATCCCAATCATTAATCATCAAACATCAACAACATCAACAAACATCAATCATCATATTCCTTTTTTACGTTGTAAGATTAATTCGACGGATTTACTCGTTGTCGAAACAGTGGCCCGGGTTGCGCTGTACAACATTCACATGCGACGAATCTAGCGTGGCATCAGCCGTTAACATAACACCCCAGGCAGGAAGCGTAAAACCCGGGTGCCGAATTCATCAGCGCAACCAATGTGTCACCCTGTGAAGGATTGTCGTTTTAAGATGTTTGCCCCGTCAGTATGAAAATTTGGATAGGAGCTTCTCGGAGTGGTGAAAAAATCATCGATTTATACAACAGCGTACCCTGTGGTCGGTTGCAAGAAGCTTTATTGAATGTCGATAAAGTTACCATCGATAATTTTGTCTGTTCCATAGCATTGACTAGATATGCCTTTGGTTGAAAGTAACGGCAGGAACAAAGGACTCTAAAGAAACTACTGCTTGGTTCTTAAAGATGTTTTTTCTGAAAGAAGAATAAGAAGGAAAGACAAATATTATGTTAACGTGATTTCCTTGTGATTGCTTTTAACGTTTCTCATCAAAAATAAAATATTCTTTTCTACGATATTTGCAGTATTTTCGATTTCTGAAAGTACTCAGTAAATTTACAACAATTAAGTACGACAATTAAGTCATTGCGACTAAAATAGAGACTAAAATGTGATTTCGATGCGTCAACACGGCACCTCCACGGGTACACCACACGTGCTGGGTCACCTAGTCACATTTATTTCCTATAACTAGGCAAAATTATGCTTAGCCGGATGGGTACCCGCTTCTTTGGTGAAATTTTGCTAAACCGGTCAACTTCCTGAAAGCCACCATGGTGAAATGTGGCTTAGCCGGTGACCCATTCGACCACTGCCTTCGGGAAATGTTGCTTAACCAGTAGTTCTTAACCGGTGACCCATTTGTTCACTGCCTTCGGGGAATGTTGCTTAACTGGTGACCCATTCGACCACTGGCTTCGGGAAATGTTGCTTAACCAGTGATACTTAACCGGTGACCCATTCGTTCACTGCCTTGGGGAAATGTTGCTTAACCGGTGACCTATCCGACTGCTGCTTAGGTGAATGTTGCTTAACCGGTCACCCATCCGACTGCTACCTTGAGGAAATGTTGCTTAACCGGTGACCCATTCGATCACTGCCTTCGGGGAATGTTGCTTAACCGGTGACCCATTCGACCATTGCATTCGGGAAATGTTGCTTAACCGGTGACCCATCCAACTTCTGCTTGGGTGAATGTTGCTTAACCGGTCACCCATCCAACTGCTGCCTTTTGGAAGTGTTGCTTAACCGGTGACCCATTCGACCACTGCCTTCGGGAAATGTTGCTTAACCAGTTATATTTAACCGGTGACCCATTCGATCACTGCCTTGGGGAAATGTTGCTTAGCCGGTGACCCATCCAACTGCTGCTTAGGTGAATGTTGCTTAACCGGTTACCCATCCGACTGCTGCCTTTTGGAAATGTTGCTTAACCGGTGACCCATTCGATCACTGCCTTCGGGGAATGTTGCTTAACCGGTGACCCATTCGACCATTGCATTCGGGAAATGTTGCTTAACCAGTGGTTCTTAACCGGTGACCCATTCGTTCACTGCCTTGGGGAAATGTTGCTTAACCGGTGACCGATCCGACTGCTGCTTAGGTGAATGTTGCTTAACCGGTGACCCATCCGACCGCTGCCTTCGGGAAATGTTGCTTAACCGGTGACCCATCCGACGGCCGCTTTGCTGAAATGTTGCTTAACCAGTCACGTAAAAAAAAGTTTATGTTAGTCTTTCCAAAACACGTTTTACACTCTGGAGGCCAAGAATTTGCATATAATTTGACGAAACTTTCAGGATATGTTGATCCCCACGATTCAATGTTTGTGTACAAATTTCATTGTTGTACGTTAAGTAGTTTTCTTGATAATGTCACTTTTATGTCACTTTTTAAGCATTTCTGCAGTTTTTTGCAACTAAAGCAACTTTATCTTCAACCGATGTTCACAAAATTTACTGTGTGCATTCAAGATCGTAAAAAGAAGAAACTGTGTTAATTTTAAGCAAATAAATTCAATAGTTTTTCCTTTAGTCGATTTTTACGTTTTGAAATTTTTTTTTTTTTTATCATTTTATTTCCTTAATCCATTAATAGCAACGGGTAGAAAATTGCACACGGGCACACGGATATCTCGGTGAATTCTTGCCAAGAACCCACCATCCAAAAAAAAAATATATATATTTAATTAACTCTCTCTATCTCCATCTTCCCTGGCTTCTTCTTCTCCGCCGTCTTCCTCCCCGTCATCTTCTTCCCTTCGTTCGATCAACTCTTTCCACTTTTCTTTGTTTTCCCACCATCTTTCTTCTTCAACAACCTTTTCCCACTCTTCACCTCTCTCTTCAACATCTCTTCTAACCTGCATAATCCATCTTTCTCTGGGCCTTCCCACTCTTCGTTTCTTATATTCAATATCAAAAAATCTTTTTGTTATCCTGCTTTCTTCCATCCTTTTCACTTTTCCAAACCAACCCAATCTTTCTTTGCCTACTCTAAATCTTAAACTTTCAACTCCCATTCTTTTCCTCAGTTCACAACTCCTCTGCTTATCCAATTTTGTCACACCAGCCATACTTCTCACAAACTTCATCTCTGCTCCTTGCAACAAATCTTCCAACTTTCCACTCAACGTCCAAGTAACGCACCCATACAAAAGGATGGGTAAAAAATAAACTTTGTATAATAATAACTTGCATTTTTTGGGGAAGTCTTCATTCCATAAAAGTTTCCTTACTTTTTGATAAAAAAAATTTGCCTGTTCAATTCTTCTTTTAATTTCATTTTCTAATTTGTTTTCATTGTTTACCAAAGTACCTAAATATTTAAAATCTTCTCTCTCCTCAATTACTTTCCCCATAAGCGTTACTCGGTCAAAATTCTTCTTTCTTCTTCTAAACATAAAAACCGATTCACTCTTCTTCTCGCTTATTTTCATTCCAAATTCTTCAGTAACATCACTCCACTTGTTGACCATCTCTTGCACCTCCGCACTTGCATCTCCCCAAACTAAAATATCATCTGCATAAACCATCATTTTTCCATTCGCTTCTTCATCTGTTACTCTCCTTACCATCTCGTCCATTACAATTACAAACAATAGTGGAGATAAAACACTACCCTGTCTTACACCAGATTTAACCACAAACCATTCTGTACTCCCTATTGCCAATCGCACCCTACTTTTACTGTCCTTATAAAAACTCTGAATCCTTCTGATCATCGCATCTTCAACCCCTTTCTCTTGCAAACATTCCCATATCTTCTTTCGTGGTAAATGATCGTATGCCTTTTCAAGGTCTAAAAACACCAAACACATATCTTCGCCTTCCTCCCACTTCTTTTCCATGATTTGTCTAATTGAGAATATTAGATCTATTGTTGATCTTCCTCTCCTAAAACCGTATTGTTCTTCTCTCAGTTTATTTTCAACACTATCTCTTACTCTTTTCTCTATTACCCTCTCATATATCTTTGCACATTGACTCAATAAAGTAATACCCCTGTAGTTTTTGCACTCTTTCCTGTCTCCGTTTTTGAATATTGTTACAATTTCTCCTTTTACCCAGTCTTCCGGTACTATTTTCTCTCTCCACGCTATTTCTATCACCCTATAAATCCAATCTAATGTCACATCACCACCCGCCTTTATCATTTCTACCGTTATCTGATCTATTCCCGGTGATCTACCATTTTTCATTCTTCTTATCGCTTCTCTTATTTCCTCTCTATTTATACCATTTTCCTGTTCATCACTATAATTTTCTTCTTCTTCTTCTTCTTCTTCTTCTTCTTCTTCTTCTTCTTCTTCTTCTTCTTCTTCTTCTTCTTCTTCTTCTTCTTCTTCTTCTTCTTCTTCTTCTTCTTCTTCTTCTTCTTCTTCTTCTTCTTCTTCTTCTAAATGTGGATTCTGTTCTTCTGTGTCAGAATATTTGTGAATATTAATTTTTTCTGTTTCCTCTCCTCGTATTTGAATATGTCCGTTTTGAAATATTCAAATAATTTCACGACGACTACATCATGATATTTTCAGGTAACGAATGTCATTGAGAGAGCTGCTAAATTATCACTGGACATGTTAAATTGATCATAAAAGCATCTAGGCTATGCGCACACGCAATATAATTGCGTTAAGGGTGAGCGTAAATATTACGCTCATCCACAACACGATTATATGAGTGTTCGCATAGCCTAGTTGGTATAAAAACAGAATGCTATCTGGTGTAACGTGTTGGTGTGTTAAAATACAAGGTATAGTCTCTCCCTAAGACCTGTAACCGAGGTCTTAGGGAGAGCTGACTTGTAAGGCAGAACTGTAACTTAGTGAAAAGTGTATGCTGAGACCTCGGTGTCTTGTCTTGAGGGGTGCCTTTGTGGTGTATTGAGGGGTATGTTGTACCTCCAGGGGTGTCTAAAGGGGTATGTTGTACCTCCAGGGGTGTCTTAAGGGGTGTGTTGTGTCTCCAGGGGTGTCTAAAGGGGTGTGTTGTGTCTCCAGGGGTGTCTAAAGGGGTGTGTTGTGTCTCCAGGGGTGTCTAAAGGGGTGTGTTGTGTCGCCAGGAGTTAGGTGTTAAGTTAAGCAACATCGCGCTGAGCTAGGTGTTGATGGGTGACCATCATGCACACGATCAGTTCTGTTCGGGAGAGAGGTCGGAGGGTTTGAAGTTAGTACGACAACTTCACTCGCCTTGCTTGTCAACCTCTCGACAGCACGGATTAGCGGAGGAATCCTGTCGTTCGAGTTGTACCGTCCTTCGGAAGGGACGTAAAGCCGGTGGTCCCCTCGGTGCTTTTCGACAGGAGTAGGCTACGTGCCGGCACCGGGTTTCCCCTCCTCCCTTCAAGCCATAGGTTAGGTTCATCATCACCCTCATCATCACCATTTCATTCACCGACGCCATTAGGCCAGTGCCAAAGGGCTAGTTGTCAAAACAGTGCGTCGTTAAGCACCAATAATCATCATCATCTTGTATCTCCAGGGGTGTCTAAAGGGGTGTTTTGTATCTCCAGGGGTGTCTAAAGGGGTGTGTTGCGTCTCCAGGGGTGAGCGCGGTTGCCAGCGTGGACGGGCGCCGGGTGCAAGTTGAGGATCACTTCCACGGCGGCTACGGGCTGGACCTGCCCAAGGTCACGCGCTACAGCTCGGACAGCGGCAAGCAGTACAACCCTCACAACCTCACCCTCGACGGGGAGATCGTTCAAGGTCAGCCACAATCTCACCGGAGATGCTCGTTTGTTTTTCACATTGCCAAAAGACTAAACCTGCTAAAGTAAAATGACATTTGCAGAATACACATTTTTATTTTCCTCCAAGATCCTGTACTGTTTGGAGCACATCCGGTTACAAATTGTTTCGATAATCATCTTAAGACTTTTTAAATCACGTTTCTCACTCTAGAGGCCTAACCATTTGATGGATATCGACCAAACTTTCCAGATATATTGAATCTCATAATATGACGACTGTGTAAAAATTTCACTGATTTACGTTTATTAATTCTCTTGAAAGCGACGTATTTACGTGTAGTTCTTCATATTTTGCGGATTTTTTTCCCACTAAACCAATCCTGGCTCTACCTATTGGACCTTGATCATCTTCAGACGCGGTCTTAAAAGAGATCTCATACCTCCTCAAAATGGCAAACCACCGACTCGTCGAGAAACATAGCCACTTTTAGAACCCAATCTCTCTTACACACAGAACGTAGCCGTTAAAAACATCTCAGTCAAATAACTGTACCTGCTAAATAATTTCACAAAGTGACCGCCACTCCTGCTCCCTTACAGGCCGCCTAGAAACCACCCCGCCCGTCTCGTACGACGAGTACTCGGACGGGGACGTGCGCAAAGACCCCTTCTTCCACGACGTCCCGCGCATCGCATCCAAGCGCCAGCGCTCGCGGCGGGACGCCACCGAAACACCGTCCATCCACCGTCATAAGCGCCATCTCTCGTCGGACACGCAAAGCTTCGATGGACACGACACACAGAAGCAGAACCCGGTCAAAGAGAAGCAAAATTCTGTTGAAGAAATGATGAAGGACAGGCAGCAAGGGACCTCCGTTAGCCACACAACGAAGAAGATCAATGTTAAAAAGTCCCGGCGAACGGAGAGCTCTGTAAAGAAGGGTAGCGCGAAAAAGCTCAGAGCTCCGAGCGGCGCTTTTGAAGACTTTTACGGCAGCAAAAACATTTCAAGACTGAAATTATTGGCCGGTAGCAAAAATGAGAAGAGCTCTGTCGCGAAGATGGCGAGTGTAGGGTCGCAGCGGCAACGGAGGGAGGTCGAAGAGGTCGCCGGCCTCGGGGAGGTCGACGTCGTGGAGGCGCCGAGGGTGCCGAGGCAGTTCCGCGCGCGGCAGCGGCGGCTGGAGGCGGCGGCGGCGGGGAGGGCGTCGACGACGGTGACGGAGGGCGAGGTGGAGGCGACGACGCTCAGAACAGAAGGTGAGTAGGCGGATTTGTTGAGGCGGATTATAGTGAATAGCCGTCCAGTTAAGAAACAATGATTTTTAAGCCTGATATAGTGTGTAAATCCATTTTTGTTTGGTATTGTCGATGCATTCTCAGCGAAATCTTTGTGTATGTTAAGGTAATGCTTAACACCGTAAAGGTGAGGGGACGAGGTCCGACTTTCAACAGAATTTTAGTTTTGTCTTAGGTTGGTTTTGTTTAGTTTTTTCAATGTGATGTTAGACAGAACTTAGGAAAAAGGTTTCAATCAAACAATTAAATCTCGTCGTATCTTTTTAAAAATCACACTGCCGTCTACGAATAAACTTTTGGAATAGATATTTCGATTATATTTATTTAATATTATTTAAAATTATTCATTTTTATGAAGTGTGGGATCGTGTGCAAGAAGAACAGTGGTGGAATAAGCGAGAGGTGTGGAAAGTCTTGGTACAGAAGGCGGAAGCAGAAAGTGTGGAGGAGGATGGGTAGGATGACAGGCTCGGCAAGCCGGTTCTATTAAAGCCCTGTTGCCCTTGAACCCGGTGGCCTTACAGCCACCCCCTGACCCACTCAGCGTGGAACCAGGGTCACAGATTATTATTATTATCCATTTTTAACTAATAATCGCAATACATTTGACTCTCTTCGTCGGTTCCAGTGCCTGTTCGACCTCCTGCGAGCTCTCGACGCCCCGGCCCCGGCCCAGGTCCCGATCCAGGTCCAGGTCCAGGTCCAGGTCCAGGTCCAGGTCCAGGTCCAGGTCCAGGTCCAGGTCCAGGTCCCGGCCTCGGCCCCGGCGGGTCGGGCATCTCGTCGGAGGCGTTCGGTCCGTCGGTGTCCCGTCGCGCCCGGCCCGTCCCCACCCCCGTCGTCATCATCCCCACCGAGCCCCGCACCCCCGCCGTCCGTCGACCTGGACAACGCCTTCCGGACCGCAGCTCGGCGAGCAGACCGCAAAACCCGTCGCCCATCCAGCGTGTCGAGGTCCGACGGCTTCCGGAACACAGACCTCAGCCCCGGCGTCGACCGGAAGGCGGCCGGGAGTCCGAGACACCAGCCACCAGCACGACGCCGGCCAGCACCAGTCTTCAACCCGACATCGGAGCCACGAAAAGCGCAGGAAGCTCTCAGCGGAGTGCTGAAGACAGTAGAGACATCATTGTTGAAGCTTTGCCGATGCCAGCTTCGACCGGCAACAATCGACAGCTGAAGAGCAGAGCTCAAACCGGCGCAGCAAGCTCGCAGCGAAGTGCTCCAGACAGCAGCGTGGACACCGAAGAAGCATTGAAGAAGCCAACGGCTGCAGCGGTCGCCCCGGGACGGAAAGCCAGCCGGACACGATCACAAGCCAGCGAGGAGGACGCTGCAGCGAGGAGCGCGCGCGGTCGCAACCTCCGCGTCACGTCGACGCCTGCTTCCGGCGGAAGGACGGCGTTGGACGACGTCTTCAGGACGCCGACGCACTCGGCGAGCGGCAGAGAGGTCAGCCACCGACAGCCGCGGACGAGGGTGGCCGTCGAAGAAGTGCAGACGCGTCGCATCGCGGGTCAAACAGACGACGTTCGGGCGAGCAACGCGAGCAGAACGCCCCGCACGCGGGTACCCGTTGATGGTACCTTTAAATCGCGCGAAACTCCTGTCCACGTGGCGGAAATGGTTGGAGGCCACGGCGCCGGCAGAACGGCACGGACCGGACCTGAGGAAACGGCGCGGCAAATCGACGTCGAGTTCGGCCGGAAATCGCCGAGGACGCGCTCGGACGGACTTGCTGGCCGCGCGTCGCCTTCCGGAGGGTCGACGTCGAGGAGGCGAGACGACGGGCAAGGGGTTGCCGGCGGTTCGAGCACGGAGGGGACGCGGGGGAGGTCGCGGCGGCCGGTCGACGAGGGGGTGGTGCAGCGTGGCAGGGGGTCGTCGACCTATCGGGGCGCGCGCAGGGGGATGGCCGACTCGGCACCAGCCTCAAGGTGAGTTTTTGATGAGGGTTTCTGTGTTTGTTCGCGTGCCAATGCGACCAGGAGGAAATTGCAGAACTTGAAATGTGGAAGAACGACACTTTTAGTATAGTTTCATTTTGAAAATTTCAACGTAATCACTCTCTTGTTATCACTAGCATCATTACATACCTAATTCTCTCACTCCCGAACAGAACTGATAATGTGCATGATGGTCACCCATCAAATACCTAGCTCAGCGCGATGTTGCTTAACTTGACAGCAATGTAATGCAGCAGCCAGTGGTCTAGTACGATTACTAGCCGATAGCTGACCCGGATCCAGCTAACCTGAGCTTGTCCCCGCGCAGCGTCACTTCTGCGCAGACCGACGGTGCAGCCGAGGGCGCAGCCGACAAGCCGGCGGTGGCGCTGCCCGTGACCAACTTCTCCTGCGCGGACAAGCTGCCCGGTGGATACTACGCTGACCTTGAGGCCGACTGCCAGCTGTTTCACATCTGCTCCCAGGGACGACATGGCAGGCAAGCACAATACACCCCATTGCATTCTAACGAAATTCTATCAATATAAGACGTCATGATACCACGAGGCGTTTCGCTATCTCGGTGGTTTCTTGTGCAAAATATCGCCGGACGAGATGGAGTTTCTCAACGAACCACACCCGATCGGTAGACGCTAGTAAAAGTGCTCTACATTTTGCTTTAAGGTTGATCGTTTTTCCAGTCGTGCTGTTTAGTGATTTTAAGCACGGGCATTAAATTCTATATGAAAATGTCATTGAGCTCAAATATCTTTGATCTATAGATTGACAATACACCTATTCCATTTAATAATTCTATCAAAGCAACGTCATGACACCCACTCGCTAAAGCCAGGCAGAGAAATTCGGGTTGTGATTTCCCTGTCTTCCTTTGTTATTTAGCAGAGATTATTAATATTTTTTGCAAACTTGAAGAGTGTCCAGTGGGTATCTGACGTCATTTCTTTCTGAGTGAAATAGGTTTCTATCATGCGAAACATGCAGTTGGTAATCAAAAAGTACAAAAAGGTTCCTTAAAGCTAAGAGCTGATGGTCATTATTCTTGTTTAGCGATGATGCAAACCTATATGCAAATACCCGTTGCTTGTAAGGCTTAGAAACTTTAATTAGTACTACCGTTTGGTCACGTGACTTGCTCTGACCAATCCTGGCCCAGCTGCAACCCCTGGCTCCACCAAACATGAAAAAAAAATGGAAATATTTTCGTGTGAAATGTCAGACATGAAAGCTTAGCTTTAAGTTGAATGGAGATCACCAGAGTGACTTAAAATACATTTCAGCAAGTTTATTCTGGAATTTTTGGCGTACAGTGAGATTCGCTAGAACTACTTTAATAAGCCAAATAAAGGAAATTCTGAGTAGTTCCGAGCCGTGGTTTGTAGAATTGAATGTGTACGGTTTTTGATCTGTTATAACTTTGTGTCGGTCCTACAAAGGACCTTGTCGAGTGTCAACGTTTCGTCCGCGATGGCGTGGACACCTTCAGGACTGTCATGACGAGCAGCCGCTGCACGCTGCTTTATATGCACCAGGAGGCAGTCCAGGATGTCCACGTCATCGCGGACAAAACGTAGACACGCGACAAGGTCCTTTTTAGGACCGACACAACTCTTTAACATAGGAAAACCGTACACTCTCAATTGTAAGCCAAATAAAATAAACATGTTCGGGCTCGTGCACAGGATCAAGGACAACAAGTTTGTGTGCGGCCCGGGCACGCGATTCGACCAGCAATCGCGCACATGTCAGACGCGCGAGCTGGTCGACTGTCAGCTGTCAGCGTCGCTCTATCACCTCAACGACCACTTCAGTCGGCCCACCGTGCGTCCGGGACGGCGCCAGCGCCGCCAAGTGGTCGAGTACGAGTACTACGACGACGAGGAGGAACTTCCGGTGCGTGGCAACAAGGCCTTGACAGAAATCCTTGTTTTCTCTCAGAAATACTTTATAACTGCTTTTGAATGCTAAGATTCTAAAATTAAAATTTTCTCGACATTTCGCTTAGCTGTGCTGTCTGCATTATCAACGGTCTAAACTCGAGTTCAAGATGACCAAACATCTAACAAATAACGCCTAGCATCCTAAAAAATTACACCCAAACTCGAAGAACCATAGCAATTATTTACTTTCTGACACTTTTACAAGTACTGGGTGTAAAATAGGGAGGGGGGTGTAATTTGCTTGGACTGTTAAAATATCATTCTATACCAGACAGCTGTAAGCCCATCATCCGAGCTTGAAGTAGTAGCGCAAAGCAAGAAACCTCGATACTACGTTTTACAACAGAAGAAAACGCACTATCGAGACAAACAGTAGTACTTCGTAAAGAGTAATCTAGTGACATATTTTGCAGACGGAAGCCGCCAGCACACCGCCCCCAACCCGCCAACTTCCACTTCCGGCGATCCGCGCCCCACCCCCCGCCGCCCCCGCCGCCCCCGCCGCCGACGAAGAGGAATACTACGACGACGACGACGACTACGGCGGCGTCATCTACTCCACCCCAGCCCCCAGCGCCGCCGCCGCCAAACCGGCGTCGTTCACCGTCAAGGTCGCCGCCGGCTTCACCGCCGCCCCCAAGCCGTCCGTCCACCCCCCGTCCCCCGCCTCCCACACGCCCGAAGACGCCAGCAAAGCCACACCGGGACTCAACACCAGGGCCAAAGCACCGCGATACGAGATAGACCCACTGACCCAAACCTCCCAGAATACCGAAGACACAACGCCAGCCATTTCTGACGTCACCGCTGCGGCTGCAGAATCCGAGCCACCATCCGACACCCAGAGTCAATCCACCAACAAAGCTGAGGATCGGAAACCACCGACGACGCCGTCCAAAGAGTCCTTCTTGCCGGAAGACTACGTCGACGACAACTACGAACCGGAAACGTACAGCGTCCCCACGGACGCCGTCAAAGAGGTGGCGGTCGCCGAGACGCCGACGCCTAGCGTCGCGACGCCCGTCCGAGAAGCGTCGACGCAACAGGCGGACGACGTCGGCGCGACGGACGCGGAGTTCGAGTACTACGATGACGACGTCGAGGAGGCGGCGTCGCGGTCGACGACGCCGAAGATAGACGTCGACCGGATATTCTTCACGACGCTCTACCCGGAAGTGGCGGACGCGACGGCGTCGCCGAGGTTGACGACGACCGGCGCGGAGGGCGGTGTCACCGAAGTTTGGACGCTGCCATCGACATCGAGAGACAGGACCGACGGTTTTGACGAAGAATCTACGACGACTAGACGTGCCGGAAGCTTTCCTTACAGAGCTAGTGTCTCGTCTGAAGCCGATGCTTCAAATGCATCAGACGCATCCACAGCTAGCGTTACCGGCACCTCTCTTCATAGATCTGGAGCCGGTGTCACTTCTGTTTCGGATGCTTCAAATGAAGTAAGAACCGTGCCATCCACAGCTAGAGTTACCGGCATCTCTCTTCATCGAGGTAGAACCGGTTTCTTTTCTGTTGCACCTAGAACTACTACTTCTACAGAAATAGGAACAGTTCAACCTACATCTAGAATTGTCGGTACCTCTCCTAATGGACTAAGACCAGGTCCCAGTCGCAATAGATTCAGAACAACAACTCCACATAACATTGTCTCAACTCATCGTGAAGCCGCTGCGCTCCGAACGGTGCCGACAACAGCCGAACCCAGTCCGTCGTCCGAACGTGAAGCCAGCACCGCGGCGCTGTCCGTCAAGTCGACGACACTAGCGACACCTGGCGGCGATGTGTTCGACTGCATCGGCAAACAGCTCGGACGGTATTACGCGGACGTTGGGGACGCTAAGATGTTTCACTACTGTGCGCGTGGCTTCCACGGGCGACAGCGTCTGGACTTCCGGTTTGTCTGCGATCGGGGCACGAGGTTCGACGTCGACCTGCAGAGGTGTGGGTGAGCTTCCGGTGTCTTGTCCAGAGGGAGGGTTGGTGACGGTCTGTTTTACAACATTTTTTCAAGCAGGAGTTGACGGTTGAGGCAAATATCTTGCTGTGTGGAGAAACTGGCGGGGAAATCAGGCAACAGCGTTGGCAAAGATAGTATTTATATTTGACAAGTTTAACCATCACCTGCAAAAATACTCTTTTATATGTCAGCTGTCAGTTGACGCTTGAGATTGAGCATCAGTGGCAAACAAAGCCTCCTTGATATTACTTGAGATGACGCAGGTAACGTTGTGTTAAATTGTACCTAGAAGGCTGTGGTGCTTTAATTCCTTCCTTCGCCGCCTAGGCAGCTGTCAATTCTGTCACAAGCTCGACGATGCTATTTCCACACAGTTTCCCATGTTGTAACAGTAAGATATTTGGTTCAAGGTCACTGTGTTGCCATGAAATTTTTCTTAACTCCAGGAGAAAAATGTTGTCAAATTGATCCTTCAGAGAAAAAGAAGCGATGTTTTCAGAAGCGTTGTGATTTGAAAGTTAACAATTTTTATACAAACGCCGCCAAGTATTGGGTTGTTTAACAAAAAAATCCACTTTCTCTTAAACTGCCATGTCTTTCAGTTGGTAGTAACCACTGATCTCTACAGCCATGGATAGCGCTTCGTACAGCGAGACCTTTTGCCATTTTTAGACACTTTGCGCCACCTTTCCTACTTAGAATTTTTATCAAATTCATTTGCCTGGTTAATATGAAAGGTAAATTAGGTGTTGCAACGATTTTTTACATTTTAGCTGTCTTAAGTTCATAATTATTGGTATTACAGAACGAAAAGTGGATTGGTTTTGAAAATAGCCGCATAATTGGAGCGATGAAGATGGCGAAAATCTGGCTTCCTTTTACCTGACCATTGGCTCAATGCAATTCGCTAGCCAGGTAGGAGGGATCAGTGGTAGTAACATGAGAAAGGGGAATTGGATTCCGTGTTTTTTTGCGTTAGCTCCTTTTGTTTTTGTCAAAATCTTGCCGAGTTCACATCGGATGTCAGAGTGAATGCTTTGTTGAAAGAATGTTTGTCGGGTTTATGACAGCGAAACAAGAGTCAGATAAGACAACGATCAGCAACACTGTCGAACGAAGCTTTTTAGCTTCAGAAATGTGCGTTTTTTTTCATTTTTAGAAAAAAAAAATGTTAATTTTATGTTTTATTCTTGTTTTTACATCGTAAAATTTAAGATTTTACTTCAAAATCATTTGCTGCAAATTTTCAGCAAGAAATTTTGCTGTGGATCGGATTGGAAGAAGCAAATTGCAATTTTATCTACTTTTTACTTCACACAATCTGAAGCCTTTGATGCGGATATGTTGAATATGTCCTAATTGCGTTTCTGAAATTATTGTTTTGTCTGAAAGCAACTCATAACGTTCGGTATTTGACGGATATCGGCAACTGTTTTATTATTTACTAAGATCTTGGTTCCCCAGCAAGCTCTGTGTTGAGATATTAGCGGCCTTAACAAGGGTCTTAACGCTATGCCAGCCATTTTAAGGAGGAACTAAGATATTGTCTGTTTTGTTTTCGTTTGATGCTATTTCCAATCATCTTACCAGATTGTAGAAGGTAGGAAACTCTCTCCAAATTCGGATGGCAAAGCGCTGGTGGCCTACCTGACGGATTAGCTTCATGTTAAGTAAACAGGTAAAGTTATCACGAGAAAAGATTCTCTTTTATATGTCAACTGTCAGTTGACGCTTGAGATTGAGCATCAGTGGCACACAAAGCCCCCTTGATATTACGTGAGATGACATCAGTAACGTTGTTTAAAGTTGTACCTAGAAGGCTGTGGTGCTTTAAATTTAAATCGAGTCACCTATAACCACGCCGACAATTCTGACACCAGCTCAACAATTGCGTTTTTGGCAAAGAGAGTTTCCTGCATCCTACAGCCTGGTGAGATGTTTGCTGGCAGAGTGTCCTGCATCCTACAGCCTGGTGAGATGTTTGCTGGCAGAGTGTCCTGCATCCTACAGCCTGGTGAGATGTTTGCTGGCAGAGTGTCCTGCATCCTACAGCCTGGTGAGATGTTTGCTGGCAGTGTCCTGCATCCTACAGCCTGGTGAGATGTTTGCTGGCAGAGTGTCCTGCATCCTACAGCCTGGTGAGATGTTTGCTGGCAGAGTGTCCTGCATCCTACAGCCTGGTGAGATGTTTGCTGTCTTCTGGGAGCAAGACTTTGTTATTATTGTGTTGTGGTTTTGTCGCGTGGATTATTATTTTCCGTTTTGTATATAGTGAAGCCTTCTCAGGATGACAGCATAGCGGTCCAACGCTTTGCCCTTTTCCGGGAAGGCCTCCTTCTGACGGCATGCTTATCTTATTCCTTTTTCAAAAAAATGTGTAATTATTGATTAAAAAAATGAACAATTTATTCCGTTTTTCTTTAAAAACCTTATAACCAGTTAAAATGTGGGGATATTTGATTGTTTTACATCTTTAATACGTCATCCATGTTGTCTGACTAGTTCTAAATTTGAACAATAACAGTTCCACTGTCAAAATGGAAATACAAACATCTCCCCAAACAGAAATCATTTTTACCGACCCATTTTTACCAATGACATTTTCATGGACGCCGCATGGCGCGTTGCTACCTGCTTCTAGTTCGAACAACGTGACCGTGAAACCTAAAAACAGCTGATCGAATGTCGGTGAAGTCAATCGTTGCAAGGTTATCTCTGTCAAACAGTCATCTGTCATTATTTCCCAGTCTCTTCGCTGACGCAACGTGCATTAGGCCATCGAGCACAGTGCTATTTATTGTAATTCTAGACTTTGTGTTAAATTTATAAATCAGTTGATAATGTTTATTGGGTCACAACATCGTTTGACATTACTATTTGATGAGACAAGAATAATACATCGTCTGTAGTTGCATGTAGAACAAACACATACCGAGCTGTGATCAAGATATCAAATAAACTCTTGGGATGATGGACTTACCGCTCATCAAAGATGCTGTATGCAAATATCTTTAGTAGTCTGCAAGAGTCTTGAGTGGAATTGTGAGAATCGTCGAGTATCTACGAGTGAGATCACAGGAAAGGAAGAAATCGAGATCAGCTCTGCTCTGCTCTACTCAGCTGTGCTGTGCTGCTGTTATAGATAAGGTAACTGACCCCGATCCAAATCGCCTCAAATGTTAACATCCGGACGCAGATAACCCTCCACAGAATTGGATGTGTACCCGGCTCTACTTTACTCAAGGCTTTACTCCTCGCTAACGTAGCTCCATACCACAGACCCACCTAATGACATAATTCTACGCAGAGGCTACGCTAGCCGTGTTTCATCGCCTCTGCTTTTTGTAACACGACGCCTGATTGGTCGATTGCTTTTGGCATGAAAAAAAAAACAATTTTTTAAACGTCATCCGAATGGCAATGATGACATCGAAAATGAACAAGAAATTTACACATTTATTGAATGAAGGCCTTTCTTATCAACACAATAGGCTTCTTCAATCCTTAGTGGATGAAACTATAAGCATGCGTGCAGCCAATTACATCGATTTGATTGCTGATTAATAATGAAACTCCAGCCAAACTTTAGCTGTCAGATGAATGGCGAAGTTATTGTCACTTTTACAACACAACTCATTACCAAATAGCCCCAAAAACATCCTGAACGTCGGGCTTTCTAATCTTATCCACGCTCGAAGATCAAAATCGTCGATATCTGCAACTCTCCTATAGTTCTTTTTGACTTCTCCCACGAGATTCTCGAAGACAGCTCCAAACAGTACTCCTTGGAAATATCAACAATGTAGGCGTAACCCGGCTGTAACATCGGTATCTAGTGGTGTTGCCGCTTACACGGCTAGAAACACAGGCAAGCGGCGCCTTTAATCGAAGCTACGACGTAACACCGCCGTACATGGCTGGCACTGACACTGAGTAAGGGCTCTGAACTATTTTAGACTTCTTTGTTTGTCGTGAACAGATTGGCATATAACTTGACAGAACTCTTTATTTATTTCTTACATAAGGAACGACTCCATCCTAAAATCTGAGCCAGTGGCATCGTGTTCACCATCATTTCATCACTTATAAATAAAGTAAATTGAAACATCTTCAATCTTTAAGCTGTTTAAAAAGTGTCGAGTACGTGGAATTAGTTTGGCATGAGCATGCTCGTGTGTTTTTCTTTATTTTTATAAAAACAAGTCAACAATCGATTTCACGGTTAACAAATAAATTGGCATTCCATCTTTTTGTAACTTCACAAGCAACGCGTGTAAATCTCCGTAATGCACGTATAGCTAAGTCGTGTATAAAATTGCTTTACAAACAGCTCACACAGATAAATATACACATTCTTACGTTTCTTCCAATCGAGGAGGATTCATCAATTGATTCGCTTTGGACGCCATTTCCGACAGGGTGCGTCCATGAATATGTGCTGAAAAAACATCATGGCTGCGTTTTGACAGATGAAATACAACTGTCAGTGTCATTCTACCTTGCATTGCATGACATTGAATTGTGACCTCGCGGTAAATCCAATAAAAATCATTAGAAAAGCTTACATATAACATTTTACAAGACATTGATGTATAACGCCGATGATATAATGTTGACTTCATGGTTGAGTTTCCATCTTTATCTGTTTTGTATTCATTTGCCAGGCTGCAGCAAGCAGCTCCACCAAGCCACTTAGCAAAGCAAGTAATTTAGACAAGTATTTCTTTGCATCCTTGTATAAAAGCAAACTATGAAACCAGGCCGCGATTCAGTGGGTTGTTAAATATTTAACTGTCTGTTAACACACAATAGCTATGACATCTCGTTGGCGTTGGCAACTCTAACAGACCGCTAAGACGTTGACTACCCACTGATTATCAGCGCCCAAGAAACATCACCAGCAATCGATTTTTGGCAACAAAATATCAATTCTAAAATTCTGAACCGTACCGGGATTCGAACCCGGACCATCGCCTGTCCGACTGCAATTTCCACTTAGCTAAACGGCCAACCAACTGTGGAATCGATACTAAGTTTATTTGAGTTGTTGGACCCGGTCAGCAATCATTGACATCAGCAACAACACAAAATTTCAACACATTTTCCCGGCCCCCCGTCGGCGACCTCGTGCGAAACAAACGACAAACAAAAACCTACCCATCGCCTGCATCAACAACACCTGGATTCCCACGCTCCAGGTCGCAGCACGCAGACCGCATGGCCCTTCCCACCGCAACACGCAACACTCAACTCAACCAAATCATCCATGTCCAAGTCCCCGCACCGGGGCCCTACTTCCGCGGTATCTTCTGCGACTCTCCCGCCTTGCCGAAGTGATGGTCGCTGATCGGGTCGGCGCCTTCGTACTCCGAGTCGTCGTAGTACGCGTAGTCGTAGCTCACGTCCTTCGCCTTGTCGCCGTTCAACTTCGCCTCGGTCGCCTTCTTCGTCGTCTTGCTCGGCTCGCGCGTCTGCACGGGCCTCGATGTCGTCACTTCCGGTTGGTAGCTCGACGGCTGCGCGCTGGAAGGTTGGTAGCTGGACGGTTGGTAGCTGGACGGTTGGTAGCTGGACGGTTGGTAGCTGGAAGTCCGGTACGTGGTCGAACGCTGCGTGGTCGGCGTGTAGTACTGCTTCGAGGTCGCTTCCTTCGCCTCCTTGGCCTTCGTGAACGCGTTCAGGCTGCTCGGCCGGATGTTGTTGCTCGGCGCCGTCTTCAAAAACTCCTCCTCGCCGTGCGCGGCGTCGACGAACTCGTCGCTGCTGTCGCGCTGGTTGCCGTAGCTGTCGAACGCCCCGCTGTAGTCCTGGTAGTCGCGCTGGGTGGACGCCGGACGGCCGGTGCTGCTGCCGGGGACGGCGTTGAACGATTGCCGGGAGGCGGGAGACGCGGCGTTGTTGAAGGTGTTGAAGGATTGGCGGCTGGGGGTGGAGGTTGAAGGATTGTTGTTGTTGAAGTTGTTGTTGTTGTTGAAGGATTGGCGGCTGGGGCTGGAGGTTGAAGGATTGTTGTTGAAGTTGTTGAAGTTCTGGCGGTTAGGCGTCGGCGTCGAAGGATTGTTGTTGAAATTGTTGTTGTTGTTGAAGGATTGACGGCTAGGGGTGGAGGTTGAAGGATTGTTGTTGAAGTTCTGGCGGTTAGGCGCCGACGTCGAAGGATTGTTGTTGAAATTGTTGAAATTCTGGCGGCTAGGCGCGAACGTGGACGGCTTGTTGTTGTTGTTGTTGTTGTTGTTGTTGTTGGCGAAGTCGGTGAAGTCGGGCTTGCCGGTGGCGGCGGTCTTCCCGAAGCTACCCTGTCGGTAGTTTCCGTTGTAGGTTGTCGGCGCGAAGGTCGTGGGCAGAGCGTTGTTGCTGTTTCCGCTTCCGCTGCTGCTGCTGCCGGCGCCTTGCGGAGTCGACGGGAAGCTGTTGGTCGAGATCTTCTGGACCTCAAAGCCGCGCGGGGTGTTGTCGAAGGGGGCGGTGGATTCGGACTGGCGCGTGGTCGGTGCCAGGGTGGAGGTCGATCTGAAAGTACACGAAGTGCGGTGAGCTGTGGGCTCAGCGGTCAACAGGTCAGCTGCTGGGCTGTTTGCTGTTAAAGGCCGGGTTTCTGAAATACATAAATATTTGACTGGGTGTATTGAATTCTTCGTCCCCCAGCATTTCCCTAAAACCGTCAAGAACTCCACTGTCACCACACTAACAGACGCTTACCTGCCGACAAAGTCAAAAAATACTTTTCCAGCAGAGTTTCCTACAAACAGCCCATCAATTTAAACATCTCAAGCCACTAAAACTCAACTTCACCATTCACCACCGTCCAATTTGCCAGTGTCACACCACCGTCCGCTCACCTGGTGACAAAGTTCCTCTGCGAGTTGTACCGGGGCCTGCTGTTGCGCGCCTGGTACGCGGCTATCGTCGCCTGGACAGCTTCCGGCGTGGCCACCGTGGTCGATGATGCCGAGGTCGATGCCGAGGTCGATTGACTTCCTGCGCCGCGGTTCACCGTGTTGTAGCGTGGTTGGTAGGGTCGAGCGGTGGTCGGAGCGTGTTGTGGCTCGTACTCGGTGGTCGACGGCAGCCGGGAGTGTTGCCGGTTGTTTTGACGGTTGTTGTAGTTCAGTGCCGGGCTGGAGGCGGCTGGAGCCGGCGGTGGGGTGGTCGTGCTGGTGCTGGGGGTGGTGGCGTCGGTCTGGGGGCGGTAGAGGGTTGGTTAGGGGCTGCATTTGCAGGGACGTTCATAGTCAAAATTCTATGATGATAGCTACTCGCTAAAGCCAGGCAGAGCAATTCGGGTTGTGATTTCCCTGTCTTCCTTTGTTATTTAGCAGAGCTATTTTTTTCACACAGGTTGTGCGTCCAGTGGGTATCTGACGTCATTTTTCGTTGAGTGGAATAGGTATATTATATATTGTTTTAAGCTGGGGATAGGCTAACGCTAATTTTTGCCACGTTGAAGATGACTTAAGTTGCTTGCAACATCTGTCAGAATTAATTTGGTGTAAAAAAAACGTACAAAACCAAAATTATACCTGCGATAGTAGACGTAACGCAATGAAATTCGGAAAAAAGTTGTCATGTTGTAAGGTGTTAGATGTCTGAAAAGTTTTGTTGAAATATATCAAATGGTTTGGCGACTAAGAAACGTTGATCGATTCATTTTCATTCTTTTCATTTTTCATTTTCGCGATTATCACTGGAAGGCGTTTCTACCGTGATTGGCTGGAAAAACGTTAGTATTTTTTCTTAGGAACCACTTGGGGTCTTAAGAAAAATACTATCAAGTCGGAATATTGAGTCACTTGAATTGAAAAACGTACGGAAACGAAATATAAGCATTCGGTCGGGTGTTTTGAGAAAAAACGTATTAACGAGGTTTTTGAAGAGCACTAAGTCTAAGTCCCTAGAGCACGCACCTGCTGCTCTGGACGCTTGCGCACTTGCTTGCGCACTGCCACCTTCTTGCCGTCGGGTCCTCGACGTCCGTTGCCCTGGACAACCGGCTTCTTCTCGGGCTTAGCCTCAACGTCATCCTCGTCATCGTCCTCCTGGCCGCGTCGCTTGTTGAAGAAGTTGCCGCTGCTGCTGCCTCTGTTGGCGGGAACGTGAAGCGGGTGGCTCAGTTGGGGGGTGGTGAACATTTCATTTATTGGGGTAGTTTACTTTGCTGCAAGGGTTTGACAAAACATGTGACCGTGTAAAAGGGGCTTAACACAGTCATAGGCGGTTGTATACAAGACTGCTGTACAAGGGTTTGACAAAACATGTGACCGTGTAAAAGGGGCTTAACACGGTCATAGGCGGTTGTATACAAGACTGCTGTACAAGGGTTTGACAAAACATGTGACCGTGTAAAAGGGGCTTAACACGGTCATAGGCGGTTGTATACAAGACTGCTGTACAAGGGTTTGACAAAACATGTGACCGTGTAAAAGGGGCTTAACACAGTCATAGGCGGTTGTATACAAGACTGCTGTACAAGGGTTTGACAAAACACGTGACCGTGTAAAAGGGGCTTAACACGGTCATAGGCGACCCACCTGAGCAAGTCCTTCTGCAGCCGCCGGTCTCCTGTCTCGCTGCGCTGCAGATAGAACTCCTCCTCCTCGTCGTCGTCGCGCTGCGCGGGCTGCGCGCGCACCTTGGGAAGCGCCGCCGGCGGCCGCTGCGTGGACGGGCCGAGCGGCAGCGCCACGTTCTTCGCGTTGCTGCGTCCCGAGTCCAGGCGGTAGAGGTCGAAGTTGTCCGAGTAGAACAGGGTGGACGCTTCGCAGTCGATGTCGTACCTGGCGGTGGAGGCGGTGAAATGTCTTACATATTATTATGGCTTTAATTTCTTACAGTGTATGAAGCTTGCGGCGAAATCGGGTGAATCTAGGCTAAATTAGAAGTTAGATATAACAAGTGCAGTTATCACATCCAAAGATACTTTTTTAAATATTTATGTCAGCTGTCAGATGACGCTTAAGATTGAGCATCAGTGGCAAACAAAGCCTCCTCGATATTACCTACGTGAGATTAATAAAGTATTAGGTACACTAAACTAGGGCTTCGGGAACATTATTATAATCGTGTTTTAGATAACAGGAATATTTTTCCGATTACCAAGAGCCCGATTGAATTTAGTGCGCGCTAAGACATAGAGGGTATTATATAATAAAGTGATTTGAAAAAAATTGTAAATTTCCGTAAAAACTGATTTTAAGAAAGAATTGCTAATGGATTTAACTGAAAATGGTACAAGGTCTACGTTGACAGAAAAAGAATGTGTCTTTAAAATTTCGTCAAAAACGGTTGAGGCGTTTGGCCTGCAGGGTGAAAAAAAACATAATTTATAAAAAGAAAATTTAATTTTTTCAACAGTATGTGTGATTCAAGATGCGCTTCACTCGCTTCGCTGAAATAGGTACCTTAATGGAGATAATATTTAAAAAATAAACCAAGCTAAGCCAAACAAAAACAAAAAGAAACACACTCTGCGCAGACTCGCGACTCACCAGTTCGCGCAGATCTGGTTCTCCTGGTCGAAGGTCGTGTCGTTCGGACAGAGGAACCGGAAGTCCTGCACGCCGATGCCGGGCACCTTGACGCACACGTGGAACATCTGACAGTCGGTTTCCGGGTCGGCATAGTAGCCGCCTACCACTTTGTCCCGGCAGTTGAAGCTCGTGTCGGGCATCGTGTCCTGCGCGTAGTTCGGCGGCCGCCGCTGCGCCAGCGCTAGTGTCGCCAGCGCCAGCAGCGCTGCGAGAAAGGCGGGAGAATTTTTTTTGAATTTTCGTTCCGTTTTTTTCTCGGCTCTTTTGGCCCAGGATACACATTTTTCAATGACAATGCCAGATGCAGCGCGATACGCAGTTTTCGCTGGACCTTGGCTCAAAGCGGCGTTTAACCGTCGATTAGACCACCACTTTTTAAGTAAATTATACATCTTTCAAGTGAAATCTGTTAATACACCGATTCCATTCAATCAAAATTCAATCAAAGCAACGTCATGATACCCACTCGCTAAAGCCAGGCAGAGCAATTCGGGTTGTGATTTCCCTGTCTTCCTTTGTTACTTAGCAGAGATTATTAATATTTTTTCAAACTGTTAGTACGTCCAGTGGGTGTCTGACGTCATTTTTCCCTGAGTGGAATATTTCTTTTCGTTACTTTGTTGGAAATGTAGAACATTTTGATTTCCCGTAAAATTTTTGAGTTTTTCTTCGGTTATTTGTTGTAGAATAGTACTTTGGTAGCAAAATGTAAAATATAATGGAAAATCCTTGATTTCACGTCCGAAATAGAAGTTGTTTCTTTGGAGCCAAAGTGAAAATGCATAGAAAACTGTTTAATTTTCTAGCTTCACGGCTTAGGTGTTAAGGTCACTCCTAACGGTCACCCGCTCGGGTTGTGACTCGGCACTGTGTTGCTTAACTCGAGAAATACACCCAACACCCAAACTCGGCTCAGAGTGGACAAAGTCTTCCTCGTCGTCGGTGAAGATCATAATCGATTATCTGACCACAACTTGCCACGAAGTAACCATCAAAATCATATTTTAAAAGCTGATTTTATCTAAATTCGCTGTTGCTTCCGCCTAGTAGGGGAAAACAAATCAACTGGTTTACTCACTAGGACCGGCTTAACGAAATTTCCTGGAACCGATTTGATGAGATGATTGTAGAAAAAAACCAAGTTTCACGGTTTCTGAATGTCCACTATCGTAATAGTTGAAAAAGTTGTTAATTCAACCCTTATAATCTTAAGGGCTGTTCTGCAATGTCCATCTTGCAGCCAGATAAAAAACAGAAGCAACTTTTAGGCTGTCACCACGGAGATGAGAATTTATTTAGAAATTAGCGACTACATTGGGAAAATGCACTTCACCCAATGCTCACGCAAGTGCCGGCCGACTGTCGCTTGTCGCCCGCCACTCAGCCACTTTTCTGTAATTATTGTAAAACTGGCCCCAAGTCAAAGTATCGACCAATGAAACCTGTTTAATTATTTGCCTTGTGTCTCAAGACACCGAGAGAATGCCTCTAATACAGAAGTGGCATGTTTCAAACGCTCCATCTTTCCTCATAAGATGTCAATCATATAATCATATCTAATCAAATCATATCGGATTTCCTCATAACCAGCATAGACATTGTCAAACATTTGACCGAGCCAACTGTTAAATTCAAATGACAATTCTCTGGCTTCCATCTAATGAAACTTTGGTGTAACGCACTTCCTGAAATGCTTCTACGGCGAGTTAGTTCGAGGGTACCTTTCCAGGACGAAGCACACATCAGCGGCGTGAATACAAGAACATTTTCTGATGAGGTTCAACAGCTGAGGAAGTCTTGTCGGTGATATTTGCGTGTTTAGGTGTCTCTAGCCCAAGGTCCAACTGGTTTTTACACTGAATACATTGATTCTAGAAACGAATTCGCATGAATGGAATAGTTCAAGTATCAGGTCAAATATTTTTTTAGGAAATTTAAACTTAATCAACAAATGTATTGTGAAAAGTCTGCAGATATCGTCGACACTGTCCCGTGTTACTTGACTTGACTGTCGTGCAATCTAGCGGCTGGGAAACGCTTGTGGAAAACTTCCCGGGGTTTCCCAACACGCTTGAAAGAGACGCAATACGCGCCAAGTTTTGCAAACCGTTTGTCCACTTTCCCGCCGTATTAGTTGCGAATATATGGGATGAAATCTCGAACTAGCTTTCATAACCGTTTTCAACTGATATCTTTTATGAGAAAACAGACTTGAATTTGACTTATTATTCATTGACTAAGTTTTCTATTTGAAGGTAAATTTGAAATGGAAATAATTATTGATTCGTAGGAATCTTTTCAGCTAATTCTTCTTGGCATTACAGTATTGAAAGTACATTGGTTTTGAAAATAGCCGCATAATTATGGCTACCAAATATCTGGCATCTCTTTACCTGGCCTTGACTCAATGCGATGCGCTATCCATGTTATAGAGATCCGTGTTTTCGACTCACCTGTTACAACGAAGAACGTCTTCATTTCAGAATTAATCCAATTTAAAAGAAGTTGATCGATCTGAAAGACAAAGAGGACAAAACGAAATGATGAAGGATCCTGAATTCAGCCCATAACTAAAATTCAGGCAAGCTGCTGAACAAAATATTCATTGAAACCAAGTTTTAAATATTTTTCATCGATATTGACTGTCCCTAACAGACCTATTCCATTCAAGGGAAAACGACGTCAACTACCCACTAAGAAAAGCCACTTGGGTTTTGAATTCCCTCTGTTCTCTGGTTTAAACATGTCTGCAAAATTTTCTTTCGGCTCTGCAATTTGACCAAGGAAGATAGAGAAATCAAAACCCAGGTGGCTTTTCTTAGTGGGTATATGACTTCATTTTTCGCTGAGTGGAAAAGGTCTCTTAGCTTTATGGCTTTATGTGGCTTTATGAAGACCACATTCGAAATTGCACCAGGGTTACAAATTGATTGCAACCAAGTTATTCCATCAAGAAAAGGCATCGCCACCCAAATTTTCATTGTCTCTGGGAATCGAATTGTGATTAATGCTTTAATTTACGACAAAAACACAAAATGATAATTAATTTTTGTGGCGAAAAATTTTTAAGTATTAAAATTTAACAGCTAATATAATAAATAATAACCAGTTGATAATGAATCGCAAATAAACACTTGAAACTGAATTACGCGACCAATAATTATCAACAATTAAACCTCATCCGGAACCAACAAAAAAAAACGCCAATTTCCTCTCCAAAAAACACCAAAAAACAGAACGGAAGTCAACCCCCCGACAAAAGAGGCCACACTTACGCGCCGTAATCTCTGCAAATCGTAATCACACACACAAGCACTCGAAGCAACGAGTCGTCCAACACTGAACCCACCGACCACTCTCGGTTTCATCCAGCGAAGACGCTCGCGAGTGAAAGGCCCGTCCCCCCACCATCGTGCGCCGAAGATGACCTTTGTGTACTTTCCCATGGATGCTGCATGCTCTGCTCTGTCCGCCTTGCGAAATCTTCCTCGGCTGCTTGTGTAATGCATTCTGTTTCCCATGGCTCGCTCGGTCGGGGCGGTGGGGGTGCCTGAGTTCGAGTCCCACCCGTCGGAGATGGCCTAGAATTCGATGAATCCGCCTACGCGTCGCTAGGCTTGGTTCTAGAAATGGGATTGTTGGATTTGCGATGATACGAACTGATTTTATGTGATGAACATTTCAGTTTTAATTGAGGGATAGATTACATTCAATGTTCAATTCTAGGGACGGTAAAAATTTGTGTAGAAATGCTTTTTTGTGCTAATAGATTTGTGAAGATCATTTTATCATTCTGAAATGGGCAATTTAGAAGGTCTATCGCCCATTTCAAAGTCAATTAGTGATAAGGTACAGCAAAATTTGTCAATAATGTATTCCAATTGCTTCCCAAATTTTCACTGTCGCTGGTATTTAATTTTGAATGTGGTCTAATTCTTAGACTATTTTATTTTTATTAGACTATATCATTTTGATAGAAGTTTGGTTGATTGGAATAGGTGTGAGGTTAGTGAATTTTCTCAAATCAACATTTTAAAAATTACGCTCATCCACAACTGTCCTAAGATAAAAGTCAGTAAAGCTATAAATTTCACATAAAAAATAATACACTTTAAAATCAAAAATGTTTAAATGTTAGAATGCCGAACCCACAGCCGGCGAAGCGTTGCAAAAGTGCGCGAACGCTGACGTTTCGCTGGCGACCCCGCCGTTCCTCCGTGACCTTTGTGCGATGCGCACCGTGGGACGAGGTCACCCTTTGGCCCGGGGTCTCGGCGCCCTGGAGTTTTCCACCGCGCTGGCTGCATGAAACCAAACAGCTTACTATTCTCTAATGTAGATAACTCTGCAGAAATAGCTTTGTCGAGTTGGTGATTGAATCTTCGGCGCTGCCTGGGCGGCGTGGGGTGAAATTAAAGCACCACAGCCTTCTAGGTACAACTTGACACAACGTTACTTACGTCATCTCACGTTGTATCAAGGAGGCTTTGTTTGCCACTGATGCTCAATCTCAAGCGTCAACTGACAGCTGACTTTTATCATTTATTTTTCAAATATTGTTCACAGGGGCAGTTCCTGTGGTGTTTTTTTTTATTAAATCACAAATTCAACATCAGAAATGTAGTTAGCGAAAGGAAATTAACTCAGAAAATAAAGTCAAATGTAAACAAATTTTGCCAGAGTCACGCGTAGCACTGTCTTATTCCAAGAGGTTCTTGACATATTTTCGATCATCGACCAGCGTACTTAAGATGACGGAACTGCATCACATCTGAGCAAACCATCACGTAACAATCTCAAATAGAGTGCATCTTTGTGGACCGTTGAGTGCATTGACAGCGGATAAACGGTGCCCGCAGCATCGTAAAGACTGATCGATGTTGATTATTAGAAACGAAATATCAATTCCAAAATTTACATCCGTACCGGGATTCGAATCCGGATCTTTGTCTATCCGGGGCACTGCACTGCAAATTTTGGAATTGATATTTCGTTTCTAATAATCATCATTTACCGTCCATGCAACGAGTATTTGCATTTAGGATTAAATTCACACTGGTGATCGATGTTTACCAAGACCTCTTCTGTCATCGGGCGAAATCGTCAATGACATAACATTTTTACTAAAGTCACTGCAGCATCAATGTTTACCTGTACTATTAATTAATAAAGGTAGTAATCGTTTCTTTAGGGTCGGGTTTATTTCCAGTTCAATATTTTACCTCCAGCTAGCAAGTAAACAGAAGCAACTGATAGGCTGTCTCCATGGAGATGACACGACCTATCACTAAGATCGTTCTTAGTCCTTGTTACCTGTTGTGAACGCCGACAATTAAAACTCATCTCTCATTTATGTGAAACCTCGTGACTCATCACTAATCACTAATCCTTATGCGTTGACCAATACACCGATCCCATTCAATCAAAGCAACGTCATGATACCCACTCGCTAAATCCAGGCAGAGCAATTCGGGTTGTGATTTCCCTGTCTTCCTTTGTTATTTAGCAGAGATTATTAATATTTCTTTACAAACTGGTAGCACGTCCAGTGGGTATCTGACGTCATTTTTCTCTGAGTGGAATACGTCAATTACAATGCACTTTTATTAAACGCCGCCAGAATCAACAATTATATTACTACCGTATTGCTTTTTTGTTAATTGAAATTAAGTCTAAATTGATATTATGCTGACGTTAGTTTTCGCTGATTGGGGTCTATAGTGAATCGGGTTTGGTTCTTTGAGATGACACGTAAGAGAGTGCCGCAGCCGTGGCAACTGACCGCTGAAGAGGCTGATTACTGCTTGAAGACACTGGTCTTGTCAATTGCTATGCATTTATCTTCCTCATGGAGATGAGCTATGATTATCTCGTTGTATCGCTGTAGCGGCAGAAAGAGAGAGTAGAAATGATTGCTCTTTGGTGATATAACTTTGTGACAGCTAACGACTGTCAATTCACGATCAACGCCCGGTTGAATACGTACACATGGAATCCACCACGCTCCAAATTACCCATTCCAACTGATTAAAACAAAATGTATTCATTATAAAAGCATTGCCATCTAAATTTTCATCGTTTTTGAAATTGGATTTCAAATGTGGTCTATTGGAACTGGGTTTCATAATTATTTTGTATGGGAAGGCCTTATAAAAAGGCTGCCATTTCCTTCGAGGGACAAAGGATTAAGTCTAAGCCAAGGGCAATTTTTGCCAATTTTTGCTTACCCTCAGTTGAGAGATAACTCAAAAAACGATTAAATTTCATAGCACGTGGCTGGAATTCAATCCAGAGTTCAGAAAAAATTAGAAATGGCCCCAAAACTTTCATAAACATTCGAAAAGTAAACATTTTATTCAAAATTTTGTCCATAGAGCTATAAGATATATCCTGGGTCCCACTTTTCACCAACGTCCCATTCCACTGCCTACAAGAATTTCATCAATAAAAAAAATATATTCACATCTGAAATCGAATTTAAAAGCAGCGTATTGACTCTGGAAATGAAAACTTCACAGCCTTCTAATTCTAGAACAAATGAGTCATAAAATCCAACGAAATTGAAAACATTACTTGGTCTATAAAAAAAATCTTCAAAAGGTCAAATCCCATGCAACCGATTTATTTCTAGTTTAGACGGATGTGTTAGAATGCCGACCTGATCGTCTTTCAGTCATCATCGCCGCTAAATGTGGACCACATCACGCCGACTAAACGCCCTTCTAATGGCTCCATTGTGCCGCCAGCCAAGTTAACTCTTAACGCCCCCCGTGCATCAAAATTCGCAAGACATTTTATTGGCACTAACGCCCCGCGGGGCTTGCGATCTGGGTGTGCTAATGCCATCTCAGGGTGGGATTCGCTATGAAGTCACTAGCAAACGGTCTTACTATAATTGCCAATTTATAAAAATTGGATTCTCCTCAAGCATAAATGACGTCAGATAAACCCACCAAGGAAAAGCTTGTTTTTTTTATTGATTATCTATCATGGTGAATGATAATGCAATAAAAATCATAAAAACCATTGCTTATAGCTTTATAGCTTTGCTTATTTAATCACATTCCAACTGGCTTTTCTTAGCGGGTGTCTGACCGCGTCACGTTGCTTGAATGGAATCGTTGTATTGACTCTGCTTATTCAACCAAGGAAGACAGGGAAATCACAAGCCAACTGGCTTTTCTTAGCGGGTGTCTGACCGCGTCACGTTGCTTGAATGGAATCGGTGTATTGACTCTGCTTATTTAACCATGAAAGACAGGGAAATCACAAGCCAACTGGCTTTTCTTAGCGGGTGTCTGACCGCGTCACGTTGCTTGAATGGAATCGGTGTATTGACTCTTCTTATTCAACCAAGGAAGACAGGGAAATCACAAGCCAACTGGCTTTTCTTAGCGGGTGTCTGACCGCGTCACGTTGCTTGGATGGAATCGGTGTATTGACTCTGCTTATTCAACCAAGGAAGACAGGGAAATCACAAGCCAACTGGCTTTTCTTAGCGGGTGTCTGACCGCGTCACGTTGCTTGAATGGAATCGGTGTATTGACTCTGCTTATTCAACCAAGGAAGACAGGGAAATCACAAGCCAACTGGCTTTTCTTAGCGGGTGTCTGACCGCGTCACGTTGCTTGAATGGAATCGGTGTATTGACTCTTCTTATTCAACCAAGGAAGACAGGGAAATCACAAGCCAACTGGCTTTTCTTAGCGGGTGTCTGACCGCGTCACGTTGCTTGGATGGAATCGGTGTATTGACTCTGCTTATTCAACCAAGGAAGACAGGGAAATCACAAGCCAACTGGCTTTTCTTAGCGGGTGTCTGACCGCGTCACGTTGCTTGAATGGAATCGGTGTATTGACTCTTCTTATTCAACCAAGGAAGACAGGGAAATCACAAGCCAACTGGCTTTTCTTAGCGGGTGTCTGACCGCGTCACGTTGCTTGAATGGAATCGGTGTATTGACTCTGCTTATTCAACCAAGGAAGACAGGGAAATCACAAGCCAACTGACTTTTCACAGTCGAAAACAATAAAAGTGAATCAGTATCCACTTGATTATAAGTAGACCATTTAAATTCTAATTGATATGTGTACTACAACTGCAATTATCAATTAATTTTATTATACACTTTAATAATCATTGTGATTAAAACCGGAGAGGATAAAAAAGAAGTCATTTTCACTTGCTATGGGAGTTTTTCGGCTCGACCCTAACCCCGACAATGGCTTGTCAGATAAATCACCATCCGCAGAAGACGAGAGTGTTATTCCCACGCGCTACGATGAGAAGAAACGATATTTTTTTCCTCATGTCGCCTCACGTTTAGACGTGGATGAAAATGAAAAGTAGAAGACGAATGCAGCCGAAGCATCCAGCACTGGTGGTAATCGCGTTGAATGCGAGTACAATGTACCAGTTTAGCGCGGCGAGGGTCCACTGCGATCGGAGAGTGTCTGTCTCGTGCGTTTCTCTTCTCTGCTCGGTGCAATGGACAAGGAAATGGCCGGCGTTCACGTTGCACACATGTCGTGAAGGCGCAATTTCAAAATATGTTCTCAAAATCAAATTATAGATTTTTTAAGGCTGTGATATCGGGTATGGATTGAAAATTGTGTAAAAAACCGTCTTTTTACATTCTTTTGCAGCAGCAGACGCACAAAAATACAAGATTCGTGGTAAACATTCAAAGGTACAAGGTTCGCTGAAGAATTTTATTATAGCTTTTTTTCGGGCCTTGTCTAATTTTTCACACTTTGATGACTCTCTCAAGACATTAAACTCGATTAATATATATATAGAATGTGGAGTAACACATTTAATTTACACATTCTATGTTTGAATCGGACGAACCAACCATTCAGAAGTAAAAAAAAAATTATAAACTCCGTCTCAACTATTTTTAACCAGATTTCAGGCTTCATCATCCAAGTATCCATGGCTGGCTGACACTTGAGAGTAATTTAACAGCAACTTCAGCAGCAATCGTTGTTTTTGAAATCAGTCACAAGGCCTCAGTAATCAGTTGTAAAAGGCAGCGTGCTGATAAACTTTAATCCTTAACCCCTGATCCTTCATCACTAATACTTCATCTTTCTTCTGCTTCAACTTCTGCACCCAAATTTGGAAGGAATAATAATTATGTTATCTCAACCTCTTTAAAAACGGTCATAATATATGTTAAACCCTCATCCAACAACGCGGTAAATAGCTTTGACGAAGCCCTAAAGCCAGTAACACACCGAGTCCACCGCTCCGTGCCCACCGCGCACGCTCGCTAAGCCGGAAGTGGGCATCCCACGTCAGAATGGCAGCGCGTTCCACCGGTCGTCTTCCGGCATCTGCGGCGCTGTGATTTCTCTGCACGCGGCTGCAGCAGCGTCGCCCCGGCCCAGCATCTTCTTCGACTCTAGGGTCAGCCAAATGTCACCCGTCGAAAGCTGACACGGATGGCTGGCGGGCGAAGAAGATTTCTCTCGGTGTGGGTGCCGGTCGCCGTGTGTCTTGACTCCCGAATTGCGGGCGTGTTGAGTGTTACGTTGGGCTGTTGTAGGTTATGTAAGGTGTTGGGCATGGATTGCCGGTGAGGCGATGACGTGTGATTTGGAGATTAATGCCAATACATGTGCGGTGGATTTTTGTAAATATCCGTTCCGGCAATACATCTATTCCATTCAATCAAAATTCAATCAAAATGACGTCATGATACCCACTCGCTAAAGCCAGGCAGAGCAATTCGGGTTGTGATTTCCCTGTCTTCCTTTGGTATTCAGCAGGGATAATTTTTTTTTATAAACTGGTAGTACGTCCAGTGGGTATCTGACGTCATTTTGCTCCCAGTGGAAGAAGTCTTTTCACGGGGAATTTAAGAAGGAGCCAGTTGGGTTGTTTTCTTCGTAGCTTGGTTAAATAGGAAGTGTCGCTTGTTTTTGTGTATTGTTTGGTGAATTTTATTGATTGATACACAATAAGATTGATAAATAATAAATAAAGATTGATAAACAAGCTACGAAGCACGGGGCTGATGAAATGCACTTATTAATGAAGTCGAATATGGATCGAAGCTAGTCGGCAAGATATTCACGATACAAACTGCTTTTAAGTTGTTAATTTCATTCAAAGTCAACTGACAACAGGGCTTCGGCAGAAACCACACACGAAGTTCTCTGTTCTAGGTTTTATAAAAGATTTTAAGGCTAACATTGTCGCACAAATGGACATTTTCCACTCAGGGAGATATGACGGCATATTCCTACTCAGAAAATCAATGTGGACTGGGATTTCTCTATTTTCCTTGGTTAAGTTGCAGATCCGGGAATATTTTTTGTGGTCCTTTTAAGCCAAAGATTCTACGGAAATCCCAGGTGGATTTTATAAGTGGGTATATAAGACTTTTAATGGAAAGATCCCTTTAATAATAATTTAACTATCAATAATAATTGTAATAACTTTAATAAAAATTGTACATTGTATCTCACAGGAATTAAAACAGTTTTATAGTCTCTGGAATTGAGTGATGGAATGTCATGGATGATGGTCATGGATGCTGATGGATGGAGTGTGGACTCTATTGTGTGGTTTTTAAAATAAATGTAAATTCGTTTTTTTCTTGCAAAGATGCTTGCACGAACACCTTTGCAAAGAAATTAACTCCATTTCAGAGAGATTATGCAAAGATTTTTACCGACTTGGTGCGTGCTAAACGTTAGAATCACAAGAGATGCATACACTTAAAAAAACTGCCTGTATTTTATCGTTTAAACGGAAAGGTTGGCATCGACAGCCGCACATAATTTAAAGAAGGAGATGGCACAAGGACGCGACGCTAAACGAATCCGCTTTTAATAGTTTAAAATATTACAATCTTGAATGAAGTAAATTGGCAGAACGTCACGAACGACATTTGATATTTTAATAGTTGAACAAGTAGCTTAGTAGAATACACTTTAAATTTGAAGATGAGCCTAGAGGAAAAGGTTAACTGTTTAAAGCATGCATGTTAGTTGACTTTCAGCAGAAATACAATAAATTTCTGTCAAAGCGGAATTGTATTCGGAAAAAATAATTCAACCCACTATTGGAGGAGAGGGCCAACCCGAAAGAATGAACGATATATTTTTTTATAATAGAAAATGTAAAAAAACAGATAAAGAATGTTAAGGAAATCAGAATAAATGATTCTAGGACCTCTATTCACCAATTTTCTGTGTAAAATTCTGCGGAACTGGGCATATTTCGGCAGAGCTTCCCATATTGTTATTAAAGTACGATATTTGGCTCTCTTACAGATAAAAACTTTCAGAGATCTGAATCACCAGCCACTGTATCTCTTCGTGTGACGGCAAAAAGTTATAACAGAAAATATGTCACAGCATGGCTAGTGAATCTATTGGCGCATTCAGTGAAGAAGATTTCTCTCTACTCTCGTCTAGAGAGAGAGATGTACTTACTGATACGAAGAACACACTTGCAAATGGCAATTACCTTCCGCTTGGAGCCGGCAGCATTATGCGCAGGGCAACGCACCAAACATTTTGTTTGGCAAAGTGATTTACTGTATAATGTGACAGCTAAGAGAAACTTTGTGTGAATTTTGACAAAAGTTGTACGGATTCTTCCTCGATGTGCTCGGGATGTATTTTTTTTTGATTGATTTGTTTATTTAGTTTTTCTTTTGCATAGAAAACACTTGTAGAAATAATTGCTTAAAACTATAAAATCGTTCAAAAACGTCGCGTGTAAAAATAAATGACCAAGAATACATTACAAATACATAAAATACATTACAAATACATAAAATATAACAAATACTATACTGCTAAAAAAATGGGTGAATTTTTTATTGGTTTTAAATTATTATTATTATTATTTAAAATGTATTTTCGCGTCCTAAAGACCAAACTTCGGAATTGATTTCGATGAAATTTTCAGGATATATTTGAAATATTTCAAAGTATTCACAATTTTTAGCAAATTCCATTAACTAATTTAGGAAGTTTTTACGGAAAATTTTAGTTTTTTCAAATCACGTTTAGTATTTTACTTAAATTAACCTAACTTTGGTAAAACCTTGTACCATGAAGACTGTGGAGAAATTTCAGTGTGCTATGTTTGGTAATTATCATGAAAACCACGGTTCTATGTAAGTTTTTCAACGTTTTTCAAATTCATACCCACTGAATGAATTCTTTGAACGTTGATGATGGTCCAATCCATTTATCTCGTCTTTTCCTCATCTTCGCATGCGAGTTTTCAGGAAAAGTTTTCAAAGAAAGTTTTCAGCCTGGACCGTTGATAAAGCAGACAGCACAGTTTTGCGAAACATCGGGAAAAGTACGAGTTTTGGAGCCTGGGCATTCAATGACCATGATATAAAGTTTTCTGAAAAATTGTTCGGTCCATTTTTTTGCATTCATCCACAACGTGATTAAAACAAACGTTCATTATTTGGTTTTCGATCTTAAAAAGTAATTCAACTCTCCATGGTGTATGTTTCTTCTGCAAGATTTCAAATGAAACCATCGTTTGTTTCCGATCTGAAAGTGAGAAGGCCGTGGGCCAAGATATTGCACAACTGCATGACTTTGTTTATGTGTTAATTACCAAGCAACTTATTAGAGTAATTACTTAAGATCGTTATTTCTTTGACAGTCATTGTCCGATGGCATTGGTATCACATCGCTTAGCCAAGACAGGTGAGAGGCAGCCGCAGCCGCAGTGCACGCAGTAAAGAAGGATTTTTATTTCTATTTTTTGCAACGTTTTGTTGCAAATTTTGAGGGCTCTGATAGAAATCTATAATTTTTTAGCCGCAAGGTCTTTACGCGCACCGCTCATTATAATTGCGATGTGAATTGGCGATATTTTAAATGTTTCCGATTAAAAATTAGATCTGAGAATTTATAGAGGGAAAAAAAATTATGAACGTACCAAGCTATTTTTAAAAGAAACGATTTGTGTAATAAACCTCAAACTCTTCAAATGTCTTATGTTTGAGATAAGATAAGTGGATTGTAAAATTCGTCAAGATCAGTTTAGCCGGAATTGTTTAAGTTGTTGAAAATGACTGCAATTTCGCTAAAAGTGTCTAAAATGATGCCGTGTCAGAAATTGGCTAAACCTACAACAGTGAAAAAAGTAACAAGCCTGTACATCCGCCAACCTTTGTTTGGATGATATTCAGTGGTTTGATCTCTAGGATGTGACACCCTTCATTGACTTCTCCTAAATTAACCGCACGGGACTTTATATGATAACGCCCAAAATATCTAGCTCAAATTTCCCTTGCTAAATTTTAAAATTTAGTACCATTATCGGTAAAAAACCCCTAAATTAACCTTTTAACTAATAATAATTACAAATATTTCATGATTCATTTAATTTAAACTTTAATTGGTGCTTAACTCCAATAGTAAAGTAATTAACTATCAAGAAACTGACTGTAAAACTATACACCTTTAAATACGCGTTGCATGTTTTTAATGGCTCCATCTTTCATATTAAACTCGAGCTTTGCAAAATCGCTAATGATAATCACGTCGTAGATTAACGTCATTAATTGACTCGGCTGCAAGAATAATTAATAAAGAAAGGCTCGAAGAAAATTTGGCTTGCAAAAACTATAAAAACGTAAAAAAAAAAGATTTTATGCATCTTAGGCAGCTTTTAATACAGCTTAGCGCTTTACAAGTTTAAACAATGTTTGTATTCAACTTATCGGGAAAGTTAATTTGAAATATTTAAGATGGTTTGGCAAAAAACATAAATTCTCATAAAAACTAATTAATTAGTTGTATCAGTAAATCAGTATTAAAAGTTGTAACGTAAATGAGCTTAAATTCGTACAGGATCTTTTTTGAGAAAAATCATGTCTATTATAAAAATTTCAACAGTATCAGTTTTTCCGTTTGACTTTAGTGAGGGAACCAACATGAAAAATAAACAAAAATTTATTTGTCACCAGAAGCGACACATCCATTCCAAAGCTTGTATCCGCGTCAAAATTACTCCCCCGACCTTTCCCCTGTCCGCGATTAATCATTTATCCAATAATGCAATGCGAATCACACGCAAGGATAATGATCACCAGTAAAGATGAAGATTCCCTTCACTCACTCCGCTCGTAACTCATTAATAAAACCAATTAGTAATTTGTCTGCTGGCGATGACGCCCCACCGCAAAGTGATTGCAGCTCCAACTTGTCGATTTCACCTTCTCCCAAAGACAGCAGCAATCATAACCTCCTTAACATTTCAACGACAACAAGAGTTACAATTATCGACACATAACCCAATTCAGACGCTGGCGTTTGGACAGTTTGATATCAATATAAATAATTTAATGAAACCTGATTGATCAAATACAATGGTATATTGATGCGTCGGAAATATTTGCACTAGATGGCACCAAATACCTCACATTTACAATAAAATAAACTTTGTCAAAATAGCATTGTAGAGTCTAGGCGGCTAGGGAAGGAATTAAAACACACAGCCTTCTATGTACACCTTAAAACAACGTTACTTACGTCATCTCACGTTGTATCGAGGAGGCTTTGTTTGCCACTGATGCTCAATCTCAAGCGTCAACTGACAGTTGACAGATAAAAGAGTATATTGACATGCGATAATTGATGCAGTGTATTTTATGATTCACTTAGCTCACATTCTTGCTCTGAAATGATCTTTGTCTAAAGAAAATAGTCAGACAATTTTAAGAGGCTAATTTTCATCCAAATTTCAACACAAATCTTCGGAAATTCATCTCGAAAACAATGAAAATTAACACATTCCTTGGTTTATCAAGCGTGACCAAAATCTGTACAAAGCTAACAAATTTGAAGCAGATTCCCTATTGTGATGGCATCGGGTTACGTCACAGCATCTCGGATCTTGTATCTTCCATCTGTGTCATCATCACCTGTTGCTCGCTGGACGCGTCACAATCCCTCCTGACCCCGTGACCTTTCGCTGACCGGAAACGCGATTCGGCGGCTCGACATCGTGTTGAGATGGGCGGAAGTTAGAAATAATTTATAATTTTTTGTTCGTTTATTTAAGGAGACTGGAAGGTTATTAATGTGTCTGAGTCCTTAAGCTTCCATCGCATCCGATTATTGAATTTTGTCACACTTTACACCATCTCTCTCTGCTCTTAAACGTAGATTCGAAACGTTTCTTGTCGTTTTTGAGTAGCATGAATACAAAAAACAATATTTAAAATCTTTGATGACAAGGTATAAGTATATTGTTTCAATGACTCTTCATTGTCAATGCATTCAAAGCAAATTTTGCCACATTTACAAACCGTAGCTCTTGGCATCAAAGAATAGCCGGTCTTATATCGAGATGATTTCGGCAGCCTGGTACAACGACTCGAAAGTGTAATTATGAGATTTCAGAAAATCATTTCAGACAAAACTTCACTCATTAGCTTGTCAACCGCAGAAGGTTTCGGAAATATTTCGTCATAATCGTAATCATACAGGTTACATCTTCTTAAAATGCGATATGCGTAGCAAAATCTATAATGATGTCATTTTTTTAAGGCATGGCATTCGTTTGGAAACTAATGATTAGTTTAATTAAATCAAAAAAGAAAACAGCACCTCAATTAAAAATATCTTAGGCTTTCCAAACGATATTTCAAGATAGTTCAACAGCCGCGATGGCTGGAGACCGGGGTTCGAGTCCCCGAGTGGACGGACATATAGCTCGGCGGTCAGAGCAGCAGCCGCGATGGCTGGAGACCGGGGTTCGAGTCCCCGAGTGGACGGACATTTAGCTCGGCGGTCAGAGCAGCAGCCGCGATGGCTGGAGACCGGGGTTCGAGTCCCCGAGTGGACGGACATTTAGCTCGGCGGTCAGAGCAGCAGCCGCGATGGCTGGAGACCGGGGTTCGAGTCCCCGAGTGGACGGACATGTAGCTCGGCGGTCAGAGCAGCAGCCGCGATGGCTGGAGACCGGGGTTCGAGTCCCCGAGTGGACGGACATTTAGCTCGGCGGTCAGAGCAGCAGCCGCGATGGCTGGAGACCGGGGTTCGAGTCCCCGAGTGGACGGACATTTAGCTCGGCGGTCAGAGCAGCAGCCGCGATGGCTGGAGACCGGGGTTCGAGTCCCCGAGTGGACGGACATTTAGCTCGGCGGTCAGAGCAGCAGCCGCGATGGCTGGAGACCGGGGTTCGAGTCCCCGAGTGGACGGACATTTAGCTCGGCGGTCAGAGCAGCAGCCGCGATGGCTGGAGACCGGGGTTCGAGTCCCCGAGTGGACGGACATTTAGCTCGGCGGTCAGAGCAGCAGCCGCGATGGCTGGAGACCGGGGTTCGAGTCCCCGAGTGGACGGACATTTAGCTCGGCGGTCAGAGCAGCAGCCGCGATGGCTGGAGACCGGGGTTCGAGTCCCCGAGTGGACGGACATTTAGCTCGGCGGTCAGAGCAGCAGCCGCGATGGCTGGAGACCGGGGTTCGAGTCCCCGAGTGGACGGACATTTAGCTCGGCGGTCAGAGCAGCAGCCGCGATGGCTGGAGACCGGGGTTCGAGTCCCCGAGTGGACGGACATTTAGCTCGGCGGTCAGAGCAGCAGCCGCGATGGCTGGAGACCGGGGTTCGAGTCCCCGAGTGGACGGACATTTAGCTCGGCGGTCAGAGCAGCAGCCGCGATGGCTGGAGACCGGGGTTTGAGTCCCCGAGTGGACGGACATTTAGCTCGGCGGTCAGAGCAGCAGCCGCGATGGCTGGAGACCGGGGTTCGAGTCCCCGAGTGGACGGACATTTAGCTCGGCGGTCAGAGCAGCAGCCGCGATGGCTGGAGACCGGGCTTCGAGTCCCCGAGTGGACGGACATTTAGCTCGGCGGTCAGAGCAGCAGCCGCGATGGAGACCGGGCTTCGAGTCCCTGGGTAGCCGGAAATATTTGTCAAGACATAAAAAATGTTGTAACAGAAATTAGAATCCACCTGATGAGTGATGAGTGACCACGAAGATATAAATATCGTGGGAAAATTCACCGCTCTATCTTTCTCTCAAAAAAGACCTTGGCGTTAACAGAATTATTCTAAATTACCGAAGAAATAGTAAATTTGTCACCAGATGGCATGCGAATCGTCTCGTGTGAAATGAGGCCGACCTTAACGGGCTTCAATTGGCGACTTGATGATGATGATGAGTAGCAATCCGATTCGATGACTTGTGATGAGTTTCAAGTCCTTGTTAGACTCTTCTTCACCCGCGCTGAGGGTCAAAGGTCGAAGGTCGGACGCGTGATACGTTGGAATTGTCTTGTGCAACGCAGCAACGCTACCAAATTCAATTTCGATTCTCATTTCCAAGTCTCGCGGTCGACCGACTGGCAAAATTATCGACTTTTAGTAAAATTTTCTACACGTGTTTATGATGGTGGTGGTGCAATTGCGAGTGTTTAGTTTGATGGAGGAAGTACACACGGAATTTCGTATCTCAGTAATTGGCAATAATTTTATCATCGGTGTTTACTAATTTTGATGAAATCTGACGTGAAGCTTGTTTCTTGAAACAAGTTCAAGCCTTCTACGGGCCGTGACGAGGTTCCGTCATCGAATCTGTTGAAAGTATTGATCAATTTTATGCCGAATTTTGACGTTTTCTAACGTTCAATTCCGAAGAATTTCTTTTTTTCACTTTTAAAGGAATATCTTCAGTTAATAATTCTTTGTATTTCAGCCTGGAAATTGCATTGGCATTGATTTCATTGTGAGCTAGAGGGTGGGTGAAAAAATATAAATTTAAGTAATGCAATGCAAATAAAGTGAAAAACTTGCTAATAAAGCTAATAAATAATATTTAAAAAAGTCTGATTACTTGTTACCTCCATGATGGAGATAAGTGGACGTGGTTTAAAATGGCGACTTAAAACATGGAATTTTTGACCATTAAAAAATAATTTCTCAAAGATGGTTCATTATATTTATAGAAGGCCCATTTGAATGCGATATAATGCCGACCTTAAAATGTCTATTCGTGGTAATGTTATTGTTGATCATTAGTATTGATTGGATCAGCTTATTTAATCAAGGTCTAAAAGGAAATAATGACGTGGCTTTGAAACAATCTTCATTTCATTTTGCATTCCACCAATTCATGAACCTAAATCCACAAGGCGCTATTTGAAAATATCAAAATCAAACTCGTAGAACAATGGCAAAACGTTTTATACCACTCGCTATACCATCGAGCTTTTTACCAGTGACTTTATTATGACAGTTATAATAAATGTAGTGCCTGGTTATTTGAAAGGTAACTGAACAATTATTTCACATCGTGCTGGTACTTATATTGACTTCTAGCTCTCGATTTTCAAGAAATTAAATAGACTTTGCGTGGCACACACATATCAATAGATTCTATTCGGGAGAGAGGTCGGAGGGTTTGAAGTTAGTACGACAACTTCACTCGCCTTGCTTGTCAACCTCTCGACAGCACGGATTAGCGGAGGAATCCTGTCGTTCGAGTTGTACCGTCCTTCGGAAGGGACGTAAAGCCAGTGGTCCCCTCGGTGCTTTTCGACAGGAGTAGGCTACGTGCCGGCACCGGGTTTCCCCTCCTCCCTTCTAGCCATAGGTTAGGTCCATCATCACCCTTTCATTATAGACCAGCGCCACGGTGCCAGCTGTCAAAACAGTGCGTCGTTAAACACCGGCAATCAATCAATGAATCACCGGGTTTCCCCTCCTCCCTTCTAGCCATAGGTTAGGTTCATCATCACCCTTTCATTATAGACCAGCGCCACGGTGCCAGCTGTCAAAACAGCGCGTCGTTAAACACCGGCAATCAATCAATGAATCACCGGGTTTCCCCTCCTCCCTTCTAGCCATAGGTTAGGTTCATCATCACACTTTCATTATAGACCAGCGCCACGGTGCCAGCTGTCAAAACAGTACGTCGTTAAACACCGGCAATCAATCAATGAATCACCGGGTTTCCCCTCCTCCCTTCTAGCCATAGGTTAGGTTCATCATCACACTTTCATTATAGACCAGCGTTACAGGGCCAGTCGTCAAAACAGTGCATCGTTAAACACCAATGCAAAGATGCAAAATAAAAAATGGATAAACCATTTCTTAAAATAACAAAGACAATGTGCAAACAATAATGGACAACACATTATTCTCACAACTTGCTAAAAATCCTCGAGACCACATCGTGCACGGCCAGTGCTACACGCATTACGTCAAAAACACACCAGTTCTTGCACGAAATTGGCATGGGAAAAAAAACGAGCGAGCGAACCAGAATTCTGACCTGTCTTTCCACTGAGTTTTAACAAGCGAGCCGGTCGCGATTACCGCATGCAGCACACAATCACTCGACTAAGTAAATGTGCACCTGTTTAATTAAAAACCACAATCGGAGTAGTTGAGCAGCGTGTTCTTAGCCTGGTTGTTAAGGAGGTTCGACCGCTTGGCCTGAGTGCCGAGGCTGCTCCCGGTGAAATGCATTGGAGAAATGTGTTCCTGATATTCTTTTGTTATTTAGCAGGGCTAATTAATATTTTTACAAACTGGTAGTGGGTTCAGTGGGTATCTGACGTCATTTTCTCTGCGTGGAATTGGTCTGTTCCATTTAAAAATAAACTACGACAAAGACCCACTAGGAAGAGCCACTCGCGTTTTTGATAAACCTTTAAGTTTTGGTTGAAAACGTCCATAAACAATATTATTGACTCTGCAATTTAACCAAGGAATGTGAAATCTCAGTCTTTCTTAGGCCCGATTTTACAATTTTGCCAACTCCAGGTTAAAGTGGGAGTTAAGTTATTTGTTATGGCAACGGCCAATGGGGTGCAGTGGAATTAATTTGTTTCTAGGAGTTAGATGCTTAACCCAGAGTTGACAAAAGTTGTAAAACCGGCCCTTAGCGAGTTAATTACGTCATTTTTTCCCTGAACGGAAAGTATCTATTCCATGTCCGTTCTAGGCGCGTTAACAAAACAACATCTTCACATATTATCTCGCTCGGTTACACCGCCGCCTATTTTCGTGAGATTGTTTCCACTCCGCCGTGCATTTATAATTCACATTTTCATGAGATAAACTCCACGTTCCCATCCAACAGCAATGTCCATGTCGATTGCAGCATCGCCGTCGAGACCTGGTGCTATCTCTGTCAGCATCTTCATGTGCCCATTAGCACTCTCTCACTCTCTCTCTCTCTCTCTGTTGCTAAACGCTGGAGTCATCTGTATCGGAAACAATGGGAATTACGTCAGAGTCTCCCTTGTGATGAGCTCTGTGTTAAAGATAGGTTTTATGCATCTAAGCATCTCACCAGGCTGTAGGATGCAGGACACTCTGCCAGCAAACATCTCACCAGGCTGTAGGATGCAGGACACTCTGCCAGCAAACATCTCACCAGGCTGTAGGATGCAGGACACTCTGCCAGCAAACATCTCACCAGGCTGTAGGATGCAGGACACTCTGCCAGCAAACATCTCACCAGGCTGTAGAATGCAGGACACTCTGCCAGCAAACATCTCACCAGGCTGTAGGATGCAGGACACTCTGCCAGCAAACATCTCACCAGGCTGTAGGATGCAGGACACTCTGCCAGCAAATATCTCACCAGGCTGTAGGATGCAGGACACTCTGCCAGAAAACATCTCACCAGGCTGTAGGATGCATGAAACTCTGCCAGAAAACAGCTCACCAGGCTGTAGGATGCAGGACACTCTGCCAGCAAACATCTCACCAGGCTGTAGGATGCATGAAACTCTGCCAGAAAACAGCTCACCAGGCTGTAGGATGCAGGACACTGCCAGCAAACATCTCACCAGGCTGTAGGATGCAGGAAAGTCTGCCAGCAAATATCTAACCAGGCTGTAGGATGCAGGACACTCTGCCAGCAAACATCTCACCAGGCTGTAGGATGCAAGACACTCTGCCAGCAAACATCTCACCAGGCTGTAGGATGCAGGACACTCTGCCAGCAAACATCTCACCAGGCTGTAGGATAACAGGAAACTCTGCCAGCAAACATCTCACCTGGCTGTAGGATGCAGGACACTCTGCCAGCAAACATCTCACCAGGCTGTAGGATGCAGGACACTCTGCCAGCAAACATCTCACCAGGCTGTAGCAGGCCCTCAAGCCAGTTAGATATTTGATTCATCGATCTGTATTGATTTGCATTTTGTTTTGGTGTATTGATAGGTTGTTTTTGGCTATGGAGGTTTTCGCGATAGCTTGTCTGCGTTTTCTATGCGTAATCTTCGTTATGTGGTTAATTGGTATGTAATTTAAGTGGTGTTATTATTATTAAAAGTTATTATAGGTTATAAAGGCAAGTTTTGAAATCTGTTATCAGATCTGAGAACGGTAAAGATTGCTGAGGTAAAATCGTCAGTGGGGTTCCTTTCATGTGAACACAAGCGCATTGGTTTGTAAATTTTGTGGTTTGTTGGCGAAATGTTTACAGCGATTTGCATTTAGTTTTGGGGTTTGGTTGTTTCTGCAATCGTGTTAAGTTTCGATCTTTTGGTCGATGGTTGGATGGTTTCATTGTTTCTTGAATTGATTGTCTTGGTTATTTTCTCCGTTTAACACACCGATTCCATTCAATCAAAGCAACGTCATGATACCCACTCGCTAAAGCCAGGCAGAGCAATTCGGGTGATTTCCCTGTCTTCCTTTATTATTTAGCAGAGATTATTAATATTTTTTTCCAAACTGGTAGTACGTCCAGTGGGTATCTGATGTCATATTTCTCCGGGTGGAATAGGTCTAAATTGGTAGATAATCTTAGTGGTATATCATTCAGAAATTCTAACAAAGGGGAATATTTGTTGTACACAATCACATAGGTATCAGAAACACAGTGACAGTCTCTACAGATAAAACGCCTCAACCGATTTTGATGAAATCTTTTAGATACGTTTACTTTATCTCAACTTAGACCCTGTTCTATTATCAGCACATTCTATTGAAAACTTTTTATAAAAGACAGTTTCTATAAAAAAATTCAGTAATTCATTCCCCTACGCCCTGGGGCTCCGCGAACACTCATGGAATCGTGTTCGCAAAACCCTAAAACCTTCATTGTCTTTGGATGTGTTAAAAATGAATTTATATGAAGTACATAAAAAAAATCTTCCACGAGCAAGATAAAAATTTGAGAGAAAATGATGGTCCGCTGAAGATTACAGAAAGAAAAACATAATGAGAAGTTGATTTAGCTACGCTTAGGTGCCTTGTTCAATGCCTAGTGCTTCCTTCCAATTAACATACGTAATGCTGATCAATTATTCTATTTATAAGTTGAACAAGTCTCCATCGTTCATCAGATGAAAGCCAAATCCATGCAAACAAGAAAATAGTGTATCATGTTAGCGTTGCAGACTCAATGTAGCATAAAGACTTCAACCATTAAATAATAAAATCTGCTGTGCAGAAATGAGGAAACATAAAAAATAATATGCAACAATAAAAACACCTTAAAATATTCACCTGAAATCGGACATTAATTATCTATAAAAGTTTTCACGGGAGAAACAGAAAACGTAACGTCCTTGAGGTTGCTGCAAATTCACACGCTGAAATATATCACACTTTTTATAATATGATATTATTAGTTTTAAATCTGTCTGCAATGTGGTACGATTGAGGCTTGTCTCTTGGTCTGTGATGCAATCTTCCTTTAGCCAAAGCAAAGGGCAAGGCGGTTTCGAATTGAAAGAATCTGCGTCCGGCTTCCTTGCGATCCGTCTCACGCTCAGTGGTTCCGTTAATTTTACAGACAAGGTTTGATAGACGATGGTGATAACTTTTCCAAATATTTCAGTGTCATTTTAAAGGAAATCAAGCGAACAGTTTTCTGTAAAATCGGTACCAAACACCTACGTTATCAAATAATATTGTCTTTAAATTAGTGAACAATTTAAAATTAAATGACACTCCAAAACGAATGTCATAATGCGTTCGCGAAGCCTACAATACTCCAACAACGCACCGCTCGATGACTCGGCGATTCACAAAGCCCCGTTAGCCGTCAGCTCAGCAGACGTGCAGGAATAGGTCAGTTGTGTGAGGAATGCTGGCCACGCTGCAAAGGCTGCAGAGGCTGCAGAGGCTGCGGTGATGCAAGCGGATGAGCCGCCGGGCGAAGTGAAAGTGATGCCGATTGCCGAGAAGATGAGCGCAGATTCCCACACGGCGACCGTGAGCCAGGCACGGGCGTAGGCAACGCTAGCAGCAGCAGCAGCAGCAGCAGCAGCAGCAGCAGCAGCAGCAGCAGCAGCAGCAGCAAGCAGCAGCAGCAGCAGCAGCAGCAGCAGCAGCAGCAGCAGCAGCAGCAGCAGCAGCAGCAGCAGCAGCAGCAGCAGCAGCAGCAGCAGCAGCAGCAGCAGCAGCAGCAGCAGCAGCAGCAGCAGCAGCAGCAGCAGCAGCAGCAGCAGCAGCAGAAAGCTTCACTCGGCTTGCTTGTCAACCTCTCGACAGCACGGATCGGTGGAGGAATCCTGCTGTCGGAGTTGTTCTGTGTCTGCTGGGAGGTTGCAGGGTTTCAAGCCGGTGCAACAGCTTCACTCGGCTTGCTTGTCAACCTCTCGACAGCACGGATCGGTGGAGGAATCCTGCTGTTGGAGTTGTTCTGTGTCTGCTGGGAGGTTGCAGGGTTTCAAGCCGGTGCAACAGCTTCACTCGGCTTGCTTGTCAACCTCTCGCCAGCACGGATCGGTGGAGGAATCCTGCTGTTGGAGTTGTTCTGTGTCTGCTGGGAGGTTGCAGGGTTTCAAGCCGGTGCAACAGCTTCACTCGGCTTGCTTGTCAACCTCTCGACAGCACGGATCGGTGGAGGAATCCTGCTGTTGGAGTTGTTCTGTGTCTGCCGGGAGGTTGCAGGGTTTCAAGCCGGTGCAACAGCTTCCCTCGGCTTGCTTGTCAACCTCTCGACAGCACGGATCGGTGGAGGAATCCTGCTGTTGGAGTTGTTCTGTGTCTGCCGGGAGGTTGCAGGGTTTCAAGCCGGTGCAACAGCTTCCCTCGGCTTGCTTGTCAACCTCTCGACAGCACGGATCGGTGGAGGAATCCTGCTGTTGGAGTTGTTCTGTGTCTGCTGGGAGGTTGCAGGGTTTCAAGCCGGTGCAACAGCTTCACTCGGCTTGCTTGTCAACCTCTCGACAGCACGGATCGGTGGAGGAATCCTGCTGTTGGAGTTGTTCTGTGTCTGCTGGGAGGTTGCAGGGTTTCAAGCCGGTGCAACAGCTTCACTCGGCTTGCTTGTCAACCTCTCGCCAGCACGGATCGGTGGAGGAATCCTGCTGTTGGAGTTGTTCTGTGTCTGCTGGGAGGTTGCAGGGTTTCAAGCCGGTGCAACAGCTTCACTCGGCTTGCTTGTCAACCTCTCGCCAGCACGGATCGGTGGAGGAATCCTGCTTTTGGAGCAACCGGTCAGCAAGTTGTCTGACCACATACCACAATCCCTTGTGGTTTTAATTAGAGCTATCGCTGCATTTGCGGTCCATCAAGCCGGCGTGTGGCAATTCTAGGCGCGAAGTGTTGGGCCATCATCTAATCAATTAGTCGAGCTATTATTAATTGCACCTGTCTAATGACTCTAGAGCATAACGAAGGCTCGTGGTTATACAGAGATAGCTAGGTCAAATTTTTATGGCTCTCGAATTTGATGTTGTAAATAATAGTTTATTGCGCCTGTTTTCCCGGTTTTTTCGCGATACATTTGATTGAGGCAATATATGGGATGATTTTCTGTATTGAGCCTGCGGGTAATTTGCATCAAATCGATGGTTTGTGTTTGGTAACAGTCGTGCTGTGTTGAATCAAACAAATGCATGGTTAAACATGAGTATGGACGGCTTGTTTTTATTATAGCTGGCTAGTAGATTGTAGGCAGAGTGGCCACTCGAAACGCTGGGGTCTTTTTGGGGCCTAAAACTTATACTATGCATCTGTTCATTTTTGTAGTTCATTTTGCAGTAATTTAACATGGGCTCTAATGGGAGTCGGCGGGGAATGGTGAATTGCGGGCGTGGGAGTATTTGGTGGGAGTCGAACCGAACATTTATGGATAGTACCGGTAAATACGCATCTTTTATATTTGATTGTATTTTTCTTAGAAATTGAATTTCAGAAAGTTATTCGAGATTTTGTGTTTTTGTTGTAATTTCGGCAGTCATTTAACATGGTGGCTTATGGGAGTACCGAAAAATTGCAAAGTTCGGACTGGCGACATTTTCGGGGTATCGATGTATATATTTATAGATATTCCCGATAAATTAGCATCTTTTATACAGAGTAGCTTTTTCTTTAGAAATTTAAATTTCAAAAGTTACAGCGATTTCAAAGTACCAAAAAACTTAAAATCGCAATAAAATAAAAAATTAAGGTTGGATTTGTTTCAAATTTCTAACATAGATAACAGACCATAACAGTTGTCCGGTTTTGCAATTTCATTCAAATCCATCATCAGAAAAAAAATTACTTAAGAAAAAAGTTTTTATTTTACTGAACTTGAGTCATGCCTAGGTTACCCCCATCTAATCACCTACGTCATGACGATTATCTCGGTTTTACGAAAACTACTTCTAAACTAATGAACGGAATTGAATGAAATTTTAACTGGGAATACAAAATAGACGTGTTAGCTTAAAATTAATTTTTTGGAAAATTCGTTCGGAAAATTTGGCAAAAATAAAATAAAAACCACAAAATCAGTAATAACTCATTAAGTAATGATTTGATCGCGCTGAAATTTACATGGGTGCATCCACTTAGTGATTTGGCAATATATTTTTTTAAATTTTCATAAAATCGTTCGGAAAATTCGTAAGATATCAAAGAAAATTTGCTTTTTTACTTTTTTGTATGTTGTGAAATTGAAAAAGTATAAAAGTGCATATCCATGGATAGCCCTCATCGATGCGCTTCTTTTATACCGGCATGTCTTTTCCTTATAAATTTAAATTGGAAAAGATATAAAGGATTTAGCAGTGCGGTAAATTAACATGGGCTCTTATGGGAGTTATAGGATCAGCTAATACTCCAAATATGACTGACATTTACAAATCACCAAGTCATGAAAGTAAACCCACGCGGCGGTGTTTGAAAATCACAACATAGAACAGTGGCTAAACGTTTTATTTAACACTCGCATAGCTTCCAGCTTTTTACTTAAAACTTTCTTATTACAGATACCAACAACACTTCTAGAAATAAAGGTAAATTGTTGACTCCAATTTAATTTGACACCATGTCGGTAAAAATATTGACAACTAGCGCTAAGCGGACAGGGTTTATCTTACATTAAATAGACTTAAATACGGATAACATTTTGGAATGTATATTTCGCTTCTAATGTCTCCTGATCCTATCCCCCTGTGGGGATCATGTGACCTGACCACCTGACCTTTGCCGAGCCGGATCTTCTTCGGCGGTCGAAGGTCACCTTGTGCTCGTCTTCCCCCAGCGGGGTTGGGGGGGGGAGGCGCCAAGGACGTCGGATGCACGACGACGACGACGATGACATCTTTGTGGTGGGACGTTTGCGGCGAGCGAAATTAGCAAGCAATCAAATATATTTTACTTGACTTTGAAAAAATTTGGTGGCGTTCCGACAGAATTTTCCACTCAGAGCAAGTTGACGTCAGATACCCACTGGACGTGCTACCAGTTAAAAAAAATTAATTATATCTGCTAAATAACAAAGGAAGACAGGGAAATCACAACCCAAATTCAGCTAGTGCACGTATTTTGATAGAATTTCGATTGAATGCAATCGGTGTATTAACAGATTTCAATTAAAAATATGTAATTTGCGAATGTCAGTGGCGCCCCTAGAAAAGTGGTGGTCTAATCGACGGTTAAACGTCGCTCTGAGCCAAGATCCAGCGAAAACTGCGTGTCGCGCTGCATCAAATATAAGGCCAGGCATTTCATGCGGCTACAGTTTACAATTAGTCAGCTAATGACTCACAAACTAACGCAGATCGAGCGTGGTACCTGTATCTGTGTTCGTTGTCTTCGGAGGCAATTTCTCAGATCGATCCGGTCCAAGGACGTCAGATTCGGATGAGATGTTTCGTTATTCAATGCTGCATGCAGATTTCATCGACATTGGCCAATTATTTCTGTCTATTTTCGTTGGACATTGGCATGAAATCGGTGATCAGGCGTGGAATCTGATTGAACTCCAGGATTGCCTCCGGATGGTGGATTTTTCATTTAACGCTGATGTTTGTCTTGTTTAAGGTTGCCCGTAATTGGCAGCGAAGATGCAGCCAGCAATCAACCGAACCCAATGAAAAATTACTAACTATAAAGGAACCCAAAAGAGTCAATAATTGTGTGGTTTTTTTTTAATTTGAAACACATTAAAATTCCGTCCATGGCGTTCATGCATGTATGAGAAAGTAATAATTATTTTTAATATTTTTAAATAACTTTCAAATGTCACAAAGCTTTCGTCAGCACCAGTTACTATTCTATGTTACGCTTCGTTGCGGATTGCATCGTTTAACGGTTGGTTAGCGAAAAATGTTAACGAACTGTTAAAAAAATTATTAGTAACGCAATAATCAAAGAGTCACGCCTCATTTCCCACGAGACGTTCGCGCGATCAATTACATGCTCTTCAAAGACGGAATAGACGATACAAATAAACCCAATCTGTTTAACAAAAAGCTATTTTACCGATTTAACAGCCGCAGTACTTGTTTTTATTGGTTAAAAATGAAAAACTAATGGTTATGATATAATTATATCATTATATAGCCCGTTTCTAAATGCTGACATTTCATTGAATGATCTCGATTCTCGCTGGCTGCGAGGCGGACGGCTGGGAACGTGCGACGCGTTCGGTGGGACGTTGAAGCGCGTAGCACGCTGGCTGCGAGGCGGACGGCTGGGAACGTGCGACGCGTTCGGTGGGACGTTGAAGCGCGTAGCACGCTGGCTGCGAGGCGGACGGCTGGGAACGTGCGACGCGTTCGGTGGGACGTTGAAGCGCGTAGCACGCTGGCTGCGAGGCGGACGGCTGGGAACGTGCGACGCGTTCGGTGGGACGTTGAAGCGCGTAGCACGCTGGCTGCGAGGCGGACGGCTGGGAACGTGCGACGCGTTCGGTGGGACGTTGAAGCGCGTAGCACGCTGGCTGCGAAGCGGACGGCTGGGAACGTGCGACGCGTTCGGTGGGACGTTGAAGCGCGTAGCACGCTGGCTGCGAGGCGGACGGCTGGGAACGTGCGACGCGTTCGGTGGGACGTTGAAGCGCGAAGCACGCTGGCTGCGAGGCGGACGGCTGGGAACGTGCGACGCGTTCGGTGGGACGTTGAAGCGCGTAGCACGCTGGCTGCGAGGCGGACGGCTGGGAACGTGCGACGCGTTCGGTGGGACGTTGAAGCGCGTAGCACGCTGGCTGCGAGGCGGACGGCTGGGAACGTGCGACGCGTTCGGTGGCACGTTGAAGCGCGTAGCACGCTGGCTGCGAGGCGGACGGCTGGGAACGTGCGACGCGTTCGGTGGAACGTTGAAGCGCGTAGCACGCTGGCTGCGAGGCGGACGGCTGGGAACGTGCGACGCGTTCGGTGGGACGTTGAAGCGCGTAGCACGCTGGCTGCGAGGCAGACGGCTGGGAACGTGCGACGCGTTCGGTGGGACGTTGAAGCGCGTAGCACGCTGGCTGCGAGGCGGACGGCTGGGAACGTGCGACGCGTTCGGTGTGACGTTGAAGCGCGTAGCACGCTGGCTGCGAGGCGGACGGCTGGGAACGTGCGACGCGTTCGGTGGGACGTTGAAGCGCGTAGCACGCTGGCTGCGAGGCGGACGGCTGGGAACGTGCGACGCGTTCGGTGGCACGTTGAAGCGCGTAGCACGCTGGCTGCCAGGCGGACGGCTGGGAACGTGCGACGCGTTCGGTGGCACGTTGAAGCGCGTAGCACGCTGGCTGCGAGGCGGACGGCTGGGAACGTGCGACGCGTTCGGTGGAACGTTGAAGCGCGTAGCACGCTGGCTGCGAGGCGGACGGCTGGGAACGTGCGACGCGTTCGTTGGGAGGTTGAAGCGCGTAGCACGCTGGATGCGAGGCGGACGGCTGGGAACGTGCGACGCGTTCGGTGGGACGTTGAAGCGCGTAGCACGCTGGCTGCCAGGCGGACGGCTGGGAACGTGCGACGCGTTCGGTGGGGCGTTGCTTCGTAAAACTCTGCATGCTACTGTAGAAATAAAGTATAAAAAGCCCCATAGAGAAGGTGTGTTAACTTTTGCGATAGGAAGCGAATGGCTTCAGATGAAATAACTCTTCCAAATGTAAATGTGTTCGGATTTTCGCTATTTTTGCTCGATTCAAAAGTGTGTTAAGTTTGAGTTATTCCCTGTGTCTTCAAGTCGAGGTCTGGAAACAATCTAGCGACGAGTCCTTCGGAACGCTTCGTGCGAGGAGAAAGCAGTGCATCTTGATTCATGGCACGAGCTTGTCGAAGAATCGACAATCGACAATCGACGGAGAAACGATCGACGCCCTCATCGAATTTTTGCTTATAGTTTGTATAGTGTGTGGCTGGTTGGTGGAATCTTCTTGTAGCTTGTAGTAGTGTGTGGCTGGTTGGTGGAATCTTCTTGTAGCTTGTAGTAGTGTGTGGCTGGTTGGTGGAATCTTCTTGTAGCTTGTAGTAGTGTGTGGCTGGTTGGTGGAATCTTCTTGTAGCTTGTAGTAGTGTGTGGCTGGTTGGTGGAATCTTCTTGTAGCTTGTAGTAGTGTGTGGCTGGTTGGTGGAATCTTCTTGTAGCTTGTAGTAGTGTGTGGCTGGTTGGTGGAATCTTCTTGTAGCTTGTAGTAGTGTGTGGCTGGTTGGTGGAATCTTCTTGTAGCTTGTAGTAGTGTGTGGCTGGTTGGTGGAATCTTCTTGTAGCTTGTAGTAGTGTGTGGCTGGTTGGTGGAATCTTCTTGTAGCTTGTAGTAGTGTGTGGCTGGTTGGTGGAATCTTCTTGTAGCTTGTAGTAGTGTGTGGCTGGTTGGTGGAATCTTCTTGTAGCTTGTAGTAGTGTGTGGCTGGTTGGTGGAATCTTCTTGTTGCTTGTAGTAGTGTGTGGCTGGTTGGTGGAATCTTCTTGTTGCTTGTAGTAGTGTGTGGCTGGTTGGTGGAATCTTCTTGTTGCTTGTAGTAGTGTGTGGCTGGTTGGTGGAATCTTCTTGTTGCTTGTAGTAGTGTGTGGCTGGTTGGTGGAATCTTCTTGTTGCTTGTAGTAGTGTGTGGCTGGTTGGTGGAATCTTCTTGTAGCTTGTAGTAGTGTGTGGCTGGTTGGTGGAATCTTCTTGTAGCTTGTAGTAGTGTGTGGCTGGTTGGTGGAATCTTCTTGTTGCTTGTAGTAGTGTGTGGCTGGTTGGTGGAATCTTCTTGTAGCTTGTAGTAGTGTGTGCCTGGTTGGTGGAATCTTCTTGTAGCTTGTAGTAGTGTGTGGCTGGTTGGTGGAATCTTCTTGTAGCTTGTAGTAGTGTGTGGCTGGTTGGTGGAATCTTCTTGTAGCTTGTAGTAGTGTGTGGCTGGTTGGTGGAATCTTCTTGTAGCTTGTAGTAGTGTGTGGCTGGTTGGTGGAATCTTCTTGTAGCTTGTAGTAGTGTGTGGCTGGTTGGTGGAATCTTCTTGTAGCTTGTAGTAGTGTGTGGCTGGTTGGTGGAATCTTCTTGTAGCTTGTAGTAGTGTGTGGCTGGTTGGTGGAATCTTCTTGTAGCTTGTAGTAGTGTGTGGCTGGTTGGTGGAATCTTCTTGTAGCTTGTAGCTCGTAGCTTGTAGCTTGTAGCTTGTAGCTTGTATGCTCGTAGCTCGTAGCTTGTAGCTTGTAGCTTGTAGCTTGTAGCTTGTAGCTTGTTGCTTGTAGCTCGTAGCTCGTATGCTCGTAGCTCGTAGCTCGTAGCTCGTAGCTCGTAGCTCGTAGCTCGTAGCTCGTAGCTCGTAGCTTGTAGCTTGTAGCTTGTAGCTTGTATGCTCGTAGCTCGTAGCTTGTAGCTTGTAGCTTGTAGCTTGTAGCTTGTAGCTTGTTGCTTGTAGCTCGTAGCTCGTATGCTTGTAGCTCGTAGCTCGTAGCTCGTAGCTTGTAGCTTGTAGCTCGTAGCTTGTAGCTTGTAGCTCGTAGCTTGTAGCTCGTAGCTCGTAGCTCGTAGCTCGTAGCTCGTAGCTCGTAGCTTGTAGCTTGTAGCTTGTAGCTTGTAGCTTGTAGCTTGTAGCTTGTAGCTTGTAGCTCGTAGCTCGTAGCTCGTAGCTCGTAGCTCGTAGCTTGTAGCTCGTAGCTCGTAGCTCGTAGCTCGTAGCTCGTAGCTCGTAGCTCGTAGCTCGTAGCTGGTAGCTCGTAGCTTGTAGCTTGTAGCTCGTAGCTTGTAGCTCGTAGCTCGTAGCTCGTAGCTCGTAGCTCGTAGCTCGTAGCTCGTAGCTCGTAGCTCGTAGCTCGTAGCTCGTAGCTCGTAGCTCGTAGCTCGTAGCTCGTAGCTCGTAGCTCGTAGCTCGTAGCTCGTAGCTCGTAGCTCGTAGCTCGTAGCTCGTAGCTCGTAGCTCGTAGCTCGTAGCTCGTAGCTCGTAGCTCGTAGCTTGTAGCTCGTAGCTCGTAGCTTGTAGCTCGTAGCTCGTAGCTCGTAGCTCGTAGCTTGTAGCTTGTAGCTTGTAGCTTGTAGCTCGTAGCTCGTAGCTCGTAGCTTGTAGCTTGTAGCTCGTAGCTTGTAGCTTGTAGCTCGTAGCTCGTAGCTCGTAGCTCGTAGCTCGTAGCTCGTAGCTCGTAGCTCGTAGCTCGTAGCTCGTAGCTTGTAGCTTGTAGCTTGTAGCTTGTAGCTTGTAGCTTGTAGCTCGTAGCTCGTCGCTCGTAGCTCGTAGCTCGTAGCTCGTAGCTCGTAGCTCGTAGCTCGTAGCTCGTAGCTCGTAGCTCGTAGCTCGTAGCTCGTAGCTGGTAGCTCGTAGCTTGTAGCTTGTAGCTCGTAGCTTGTAGCTCGTAGCTCGTAGCTCGTAGCTCGTAGCTCGTAGCTCGTAGCTCGTAGCTCGTAGCTCGTAGCTCGTAGCTCGTAGCTCGTAGCTCGTAGCTCGTAGCTCGTAGCTTGTAGCTCGTAGCTCGTAGCTTGTAGCTCGTAGCTCGTAGCTCGTAGCTCGTAGCTTGTAGCTCGTAGCTCGTAGCTCGTAGCTCGTAGCTTGTAGCTTGTAGCTTGTAGCTTGTAGCTCGTAGCTCGTAGCTCGTAGCTCGTAGCTCGTAGCTCGTAGCTCGTAGCTCGTAGCTTGTAGCTCGTAGCTCGTAGCTTGTAGCTCGTAGCTCGTAGCTTGTAGCTTGTAGCTTGTAGCTTGTAGCTCGTAGCTCGTAGCTCGTAGCTTGTAGCATTATTTTGGATTTACTGAAAGTTATGTCAGTGACAGAGTGAATAATTGTGGTAAGGAAAATAAAATAAAACACGTTTTGTTTTCGAGTCGAATGTGAAATGAAGAGAATTTCCACTTGAAACTTTATCAACTCCGGAATGTCGTTTTGTAAGTGGCTTTGTTGATGAGCGATGCGAGCGAAGCGAGGGAAACGAATGTTCAAATACACAATTTACTTCTGAAAAAAATGCAGCGTGTTTTTTTTTTGTCCCTTTGTTCGCGCTCCACATGCCAAACGCCTCAACCGATTTAGATGAAATTTTATGGATGGCTTTATCTTCTCTCAAATTAGACCCTGTACTATTTTTAGCAAATTCCACTGAAAACTTTTTCCAAAAATCAGTTTTTACTAAAATTTTCGGTAATTTTCATTCCACTTTATTATCTATTTTATTTTTTATTTAAGTAAAAAAATTCCTATACTGTATGAAACAGTGGAATGTACAGACTATTGAAATCTTATTAATAATTAAGTACTAAATAATAATTGTATATCTAATAATACTTCATCATAATGACATGTCATCCTTCTGAAATGCATAGTAATAATAAAATAATGATAAAATATATAATAATATTGACTATAAAAATAGTATAAATAATAACATTATTATGATTATAATTAACTTAATCGTACGAAATGGTAATTGGATAAATAGTAGCATCGTAAGTCGTAACAATATCTGTCATGGTTATTGATGGGTTAATAATATATTTAAATAATAAAGTTATTGGCTTCGCCCTCACTCAATATAATTATTTTATGTAGGCGAAAATATTACACTCATCTAAAACATGATTATAAACAAGTTTTCGCGAAGCCCTAGCTATATAAAAATTTAAAGATCAGTGTTTTTCGAACAACACATCTATATTTATGGGAGAAATTGAATAAAATACACATCCTTGTATCGAGCATGCAGAGCTTGAAGTGTTCATAGAGACTTGCGAGTAGACACTGAGACACATCCATCATTCTCCACAACACAATTGCCACGATCTCCCAGAGAACATCGCTTATCTTCACCGATTACCTCCATTAAATAACATTAGACATCGCTTTGCACCCAACGGCCATTCTGTAAGCACTCAAATAAAAATAATAAAAAAAACATATGAAATCTCTTCGTGAAGAAAGCGAGATAGTTACGTGAATATAATGCCGATACAATGTTCACACGACTGCCGGCTAACCATTGCAGACTGCTACAATAAGGCTGTAATTGAGACACAAACAAAAAAAACACACACACATACAACATGCGTGTAAAAACCATGAATTAGTCAAAACGAGATTCTCATCACACAGCGTCGGATTAGCTAACACCAGTTGCCGACAGCAACCAGTGGCGTCTCACAGCCGATTGAACAGTGGCGCCGGGATAGCGTGGACACAGGGCAAGGTTAAGCGGTGGTCGGTGCTTGGTGCTGTTGGTCAGGTGCAGGCTGCGTGCCGGCACCGGGTTCACCCTCAGCTCGCTGCTAGCTGCTAGGTTAGCTTCACCCTCAGCTCGCTGCTAGCTGCTAGGTTAGCTTCACCCTCAGCTCGCTGCTAGCTGCTAGGTTAGCTTCACCCTCAGCTCGCTGCTAGCTGCTAGGTTAGCTTCACCCTCAGCTCGCTGCTAGCTGCTAGGTTAGCTTTACCCTCAGCTCGCTGCTAGCTGCTAGGTTAGCTTCACCCTCGGCTCGCTGCTAGCTGCTAGGTTAGCTTCACCCTCAGCTCGCTGCTAGCTGCTAGGTTAGCTTCACCCTCAGCTCGCTGCTAGCTGCTAGGTTAGCTTCACCCTCAGCTCGCTGCTAGCTGCTAGGTAAGCTTCACCCTCAGCTCACTGCTAGCTGCTAGGTTAGCTTCACCCTAAGCTCGCTGCTAGCTGCCAGGTTAGCTTCACCCTCAGCTCGCTGCTAGCTGCTAGGTAAGCTTCACCCTCAGCTCGCTGCTAGCTGCTAGGTAAGCTTCACCCTCAGCTCGCTGCTAGCTGCTAGGTTAGCTTCACCCTCAGCTCGCTGCTAGCTGCTAGGTAAGCTTCACCCTCAGCTCACTGCTAGCTGCTAGGTTAGCTTCACCCTCAGCTCGCTGCTAGCTGCTAGGTAAGCTTCACCCTCAGCTCGCTGCTAGCTGCTAGGTTAGCTTCACCCTCAGCTCGCTGCTAGCTGCTAGGTTAGCTTCACCCTCAGCTCGCTGCTAGCTGCTAGGTTAGCTTCACCCTAAGCTCGCTGCTAGCTGCCAGGTTAGCTTCACCCTCAGCTCGCTGCTAGCTGCTAGGTTAGCTTCACCCTCAGCTCGCTGCTAGCTGCTAGGTTAGCTTCACCCTCAGCTCGCTGCTAGCTGCTAGGTTAGCTTCACCCTCAGCTCGCTGCTAGCTGCTAGGTTAGCTTCATCACCAACCATCACCGCCAGTCTGAGTCAATAGACCAGTAGCATACAGATAGTTTATGGTATTTTCGCGGTAAACAACTACAAGATATCATCACTGTCAAATGCAAGCACGACTTATTTCCTTCGCTGCAGTGTCTGACCCAGTGTCGAGATGACAGAACAGCTAGGAGCTTGCCGTTGTCAGATGCCCGCGTCGATAGCGAGCGTAGAGACCGTGAGAAACCATCGCTTTCACGTGCTGGGAACCCTCTGTGCGGGCGAGACTCTACATCTGTTGCATAACCCTGCGCTGGCTGCGAGGCGGACGGCTGGGAACGTGCGACGCGTTCGGTGGGACGTTGAAGCGCGTAGCACGCTGGCTGCGAGGCGGACGGCTGGGAACGTGCGACGCGTTCGATGGGACGTTGAAGCGCGTAGCACGCTGGCTGCGAGGCGGACGGCTGGGAACGTGCGACGCGTTCGGTGGGACGTTGAAGCGCGTAGCACGCTGGCTGCGAGGCGGACGGCTGCGAACGTGCGACGCGTTCGGTGGGACGTTGAAGCGCGTAGCACGCTGGCTGCGAGGCGGACGGCTGGGAACGTGCGACGCGTTCGGTGGGACGTTGAAGCGCGTAGCACGCTGGCTGCGAGGTGGACGGCTGGGAACGTGCGACGCGTTCGGTGGGACGTTGAAGCGCGTAGCACGCTGGCTGCGAGGCGGACGGCTGGGAACGTGCGACGCGTTCGGTGGGACGTTGAAGCGCGTAGCACGCTGGCTGCGAGGCGGACGGCTGGGAACGTGCGACGCGTTCGGTGGGACGTTGAAGCGCGTAGCACGCTGGGTGCGAGGCGGACGGCTGGGAACGTGCGACGCGTTCGGTGGGACGTTGAAGCGCGTAGCACGCTGGGTGCGAGGCGGACGGCTGGGAACGTGCGACGCGTTCGGTGGGACGTTGAAGCGCGTAGCACGCTGGGTGCGAGGCGGACGGCTGGGAACGTGCGACGCGTTCGGTGGGACGTTGAAGCGCGTAGCACGCTGGCTGCGAGGCGGACGGCTGGGAACGTGCGACGCGTTCGGTGGGACGTTGAAGCGCGTAGCACGCTGGCTGCGAGGTGGACGGCTGGGAACGTGCGACGCGTTCGGTGGGACGTTGAAGCGCGTAGCACGCTGGCTGCGAGGCGGACGGCTAGGAACGTGCGACACGTTCGGTGGGACGTTGAAGCGCGTAGCACGCTGGCTGCGAGGCGGACGGCTGGGAACGTGCGACGCGTTCGGTGGAATTCGTTTTTTAATCTTTGGCTCTTGTGTTGCCAATGTGCTTAATTATTGGAATGAGATTCGGCAGGATTTCATGCAGCAAGTCTTACGCCTTGACGACTGGCAACCCGCGTTGCTTCGCTGTACAATATGATGCTGATAATTCAGGCTTCGAGATGGTCAACAGCTGCTAGCGCCGGCCAATGACCCGCTTTCCTTGATTGTTGTGCGATTCATGATATCTATTTATATCTGTTAGTGTACTGTTTATGTCTTTTAATTGTAAAAAAGGTCGAGTTGTTGATAGCGCACCAGCCGGAAGTGTTTCGGGGTCTAGACTTGTCTGTACGCTACGTACATAACGCCTATTGCTAAATTTATTTTAAAAGTGTAAAATTTAAATAGAATTTAATTTTTCTGTTCGCAGCTGGCCAATGAAGAACGCTGCTCGCCGATCGTGACGGACCGCAGCTCGCCTGGAGGACGGATGCTGGCAAAACAGGTAAATCACTCTTTTCAGCGAATCTGTAACTTGTTTTAGATTGCTAAGTTCGCTAAAACAAACTTCTCACGACGTTCGCAAAGCTTTGCAGCCTGCTTTATCAACTCGGCTATCAACTCGATTTTATAAAGGTCTTGATAAAGTCAGTATCCCAGTTAAATAAACTTTTGTGATATGATTGGGAGAGACGTGGGTCTCCAGGAAGTCTTAAGGTTTCACTCACACCTGTTGTGACGTCCACGTTTTATTCGATAGTACGTTTTTTAACGAAATCACCTCGTTATCACGTTCTGACGGTCGGTTTACGTGTCATTACCATGGCAACTGTCAACGGGACGCCTGGTTACTGTGTTAACAGACCGTTAAAAATAATTTTACCGACTGTTTCGAAATAAACGTGCCACAAAAAGTCCTCCGAACATCATGATGCTTCTAAGCCCTGATTTCTTTCACCTGTAGGATCTGATTCTGATACCTGTGGCGCTGCGAGGGGTGTCCAAATACGCGCACTAGAGCGGCGAAAGCGTCGACGCGGCGGCCATCTTGCTTCCGTCGCGGCCTACATGATGAAGAGTATGCAGGAATAGGGATAATAATTTTGGATTTTCATTTGTTGTGTGATTTTGACTTTTTTCTAATTAATAAACTTTTAAATACCAAAAATAAACGGTAAGTTTGTAATGCGTGAAGGTTAACTCACTGAACGTAATGAGCGAAGGTCAGGTTAAGTGAAGCCAGCTTTTCGCCATCTTGGTCGCCCCGGTTAAGAGGATTATTATTATTTTTTTTTTAATGTTTATTATCTTTATTAGCGAGTTTTAAAACTATTTAGTTATCTAAATATGATCAAAATCCAAAAGCTTAAAATTAAATCAAAGATTAAGCTGTAACAGCGAGAATTTTCTTGTATTTATTAAGCTGCTAAGCGCTATCCATGGCTACAGAGATCAGTGATTAGTGACGTGAATCATGAAGTGTTTTAAATGCCTGCCCTTTTGTTTTGCGCTGCATTTACTGAGACACTGTTTGAAAAAAAATATGGAAAAATATTAATAATCTCTGCTAAATAACAAAGGAAGACAGGGAAATCACAACCCGAATTGCTCTGCCTGGCTTTAGCGAGTGGCTATCATGACGTTGCTTTGATAGAAATTTGATTGAGTGGAATCGGTGTATTAAACGGAGAAAATTGGAGGAAAAGATGCGTATTTATCGGGGCTATCCATCAGTATGCGGTTCGACGCCCGCCAAATGTCCCAACGCCCGCACTTCCAAATTCCCCGCCAACTCCCATAAGAGTCCATGTTAAATTACTTAGCCGCCGCAACTGCCACAAAGGTACTATCCGAAGGTAACCGCCGCAGAAGTACCATCCCTTAGTCCCATAAGAGACAATGTTATTTGACTTGGCCGAAATTCTCATCATCGCTCGGACAACTCAGTCTCCAACGGCGACGCAAGTACCGGCCGACCGACGCCCGTCGTCCGCCACTTGCACCGACGCTCGGACAATACATACATTTTACCGGAAGAAAGTCATACTTTAATATGGGATAAATCCACTGGAGTAACACCATATTCTGGCTAGATTTGGTCGGTAATTGGTCTCTGGGCTTTTTTAAGTAAATGCGGGCGATTTTTGTAGTTCTTACCTCTGACATAGTTCAGGCTTAACCGATGTTGATGAAATTTACGCTGCCTGCAATATCTTGAGCAAAGACTAAGTGAGAAAGCATGGTTTGTACTTCTAAATTTGTTTTAATTGATGAGCGTAACGAGCGTAGCGAGTGAAGCGAAATCTTCAATTTCACTTTACTGCTAAAAAAATCCGGAATGTTTTTTTTTTTTTTTTTTTTTTTGTGTGTTTTTTCGCACGATTCCGGCCAAACGCCAAAACGGATTTTGATGAAAATTTCGGTGGACCTTTGTTTTCTCTGAACTTAGATCTGCCACGTTTTTTGAAGCAATTCGGACGAGTAAATTTTATGTTATTAAGTTTCTACGAAATTTTCCAGTTTTTCCAAAACACGTTTTCACTCTGGAGACCAAGAATCTGAATATAATTTAACGAAACTTTCAGGATATGTTGACCCTCACGTTTCAATGTTTGTGTACAAATTTCATTGTTGTACGGTTAGCAGTTTTCTTGATAATGTCACTTTTATGTCACTTTTTAAGCGTTTCTGCAGTTTTTTGCAACTAAAGCAACTTTATCTTCAACCGATTTTATCAAAATTTACTGTGTGCATTAAATATCGTAAAAAGAAGATGAAATTTCCAGGTAACAAATGTCATTGAGAAAGCTGCTAAATTAAGGCGGTTCTACCAAGACGCTATGTATAACGGGCTATAAGACCCTCGCTGTCTAAACTTCGAAATATGCAGTTTTGAAAGGAAATAACCTTTGAACCTGAAAAAGTATAACACCAAAGTGCAGGATTTATCAAAAAATCATGCTCAAACCCAAATTTCACTGAGATACACGCATTTAAAAGGGTTAGATTTCTGGCGATAGCATCAGAGTAACGGTTGTAGATAGAAATACGAAACTTTTTCACAGCCTCGCCAACACCTTGCTCATAGGTGTGGGCTATCAAGCAAGTCATTTTGAGCCAAGGGCTGTTTAGTGGAATTATTTTTGTCACCCTCTGCATTTTGTTTTCACGAAATACTAGTCTTAGAAACGTCATAGAAGAATTTTGAAAAGACGAGCAGTTGAAGAATGTTACGATTGGTTTGTGGTCTGATTTTCAATAATCTAGTGTTATTGGTTTGGGCAATGCTATCGCCACAAAATTTAACCCGTAAAACCAATACCTGGCTGAAATCGACACCGCCCTTGAATGTCTCGCGATCTTGGCTCGCACTCGTAATCAGTGCGACAGTTAAGTTGTTTATAAACACAATTTATACGTTATAAGCTTATAACTAAGCTTTTCAACGCTCATGCAATAAGCAAGTGCAAAAGACTGCTGATCACTTGATAGCTTTTCATATAAGCTCTAATCCTTTGCTAAAAGGCAATTAAATTTTTAAATCTTCTATGGAGTGTCACGAAACCACAACAATGTTTGTATACTCAACCAGATTAGAGAGAGACGGACTTATGCCCCGTTATACATAGCGTCTTGCTAGAACCGCCTTAACGCCGAACATTATAAATTGATCATATAAGCCTCTAGGCTATGCGCACGCGCAATATAATCGCGTTGTGGGTGAGCGTAAATATTACGCTCATCCACAACACGAGTATATGAGTGTTCGCATAGCCTGTGTATACAACAGACACGTTAGCTAGCATCACTCGACTGAAGCATCGAAAACCAAGTGGTCTTTGGTTGTAAAAAAAAGCTGACGTTTTCCGACTGTCTCTGCCGTTGCAGGCGACGTGGGCGAGACAGAAATTTGAAACGAAGCAGCAACAGCTGGCAGTGGGACAGCGAGCTTCGAAGCCGGCACCTCGGCGATCCACCAGTTGTCTGCAAGCTGTTGACGTCGCCGACTCGAACCCGGGACCGACGCCGGCTGCTGCGCCTGCGTGTTCTTGTTATCAACGCCCGGCTACTAAATACACTCATCCTTAAAATGCGCAGGGTTCGATTGTTTATTCCAACCCTGTGAGAATTTCCATTATCATGTCTTGTCTTGTCACATTTTCGCTTTTTGCTTGTCATTAAAGGAGGATGAAGCAGAGTAATTTTACTGATTTAATTTGCCACCCGCAAACAGTTTACAAATCCAGGTTTTCAGGGAAGTTTTCATAATTTTGGCAATTCTAACGCAGATCGCAAGAGAATTTGATCTGAGACTCACCAGTATTCGAATAAGAAGCTAAATCTGATCCTTGCTCAACATGGAAGCAGTGGTCCTGTGGATAGCGGGCTCGCCGCTGACGACTGGGATTTGATGGACCCGGGTTCGATCCCCGTTTCATGCGCAGCTTTTTGGCATTGCCCTTAATGTGACTACTCCGTCGTCAATGTTAACATTGACAAAGACGTCTCTGTATTATCGACAGTAGCGTGGTACTGGACTTTACGGAGAATTACTGTCCTGGTACCCAGCGACAGCGTGGTGCATTGGATTGCACGCTGGCTTTCTAGCCAGGGACAGAGGCTTCCCGGGTTCGATCCCGGTCTTCGACGTGGCTTTTTGGCAACGTTGAGCCCATGCAAACATCTCGACACGAGGACGCTGAACAGAGAACGTCGACTTCGGCATCAGCGACGCAAGCAGCTCACGTCGGCAACTTCCCTAAAAGATCACAACTACTGACCATGTGCAAAGAGTTGGTAGAATGCAGAGCAAGCTAGCGTCAATGGCGTGGTGTAGTGGATAGCACTCGTGTCTGGCAAGCTAACGGCACGGGTTCAAAGCCCAGCGCCTCCGCTTTTTGGAACTTCCAACTCAATTGGACTTGTATAATTGTACCGGTCTCTACTGAGATATCGTAGAAAGAGCAAGGAACAAGAAAAAAAATACCAAGTCACAGATTAATTTTAATTTAGCTAATAGATGGCGCTGTCTATCATGTTTTGTTATCACTAATTTACGTTTCGAGCAAACTGTTTGGTTGAGTCTAGTGAAGCTGCCTAGGGTGTTAGGGTGGGACGTATAATCCTCAGGATATAATCCAGATCGAGATAGCGAAGCATATCTGGCTTGTGGAACCTGAAATTACACTAGTATAAAAGTATTTCAGTTGAGATATCGTTTAAAGAGTAAAAATCACGGAAAAAAAATGCTAAGTCACAGATTAGTTCTAAATAGGCCAACAGATGGCGCTGTCTAACATGTTTTCTTATCACTAATTTGCGTTTTGAGCTAACTTTTCAGTTGAAGGGAGTGCATTTGCTTAGGGTGTTAGGGTGGGACAAATGATTCCCAGCAACAATCCGAACCGAGGTCGCGAAGCGACCGAGGTTCGGATTTTTGCTCGACTAATTTAATTCATTCGCCCAATTAATTGCAAAAATGTCTCCGCGCGCTTCTACCCCGACCGGATTTGATCCCGGGACCTCTGTGGTGGGATCCAAGCACTCTAGCCGCTCGGCTATGCAGTCGTCCTGCATCGCAGAAGATTTTTAGAGTATATGAACTACACGTTTCGGGGCGGATTTTCGTACTTATTAAAAATTCGATGATTTTTTTTGAAAACCCCGCCACCTGATCGGACCGCTATGATAATAGCGATCCGATCAGGTGACTTGTACCCGGCCATCCGGGAGAAACGTCTGCTGCAGACATCTCAGCAACCCGAGCGGGATTCGAACCCAAGACCTCTGTGTTGCCAGTCAAGCACCTTGGCCAAGCGGCTGAGGTGATGACATGTTCATCGATACGTTAGTAGAGTATGTGAACTTCTCGTTCTGCATTCGAGACATAAGTCAAAATGACGAGATGCAAACCCAGTGCAACGGGATTTGATCCCGGGACCTCTGTGTTAGTATCCTAGCACTCAATCCGCTCGGCTATGCAGACACCGTGCAGAGGTGAAGATTTTTAGAGGACTTGAACTACACGTTTCGGGGCGGATTTTCGTAATTATTAAAAATCGGTGTTTTTTTTTCAAAACCCCCGCCACCTGATCGGACCGCTATGATAATAGCGATCCGATCAGGTGACTTGTACCCGGCCATCCGGGAGAGACGTCTGCTGCAGACATCTCAGCAACCTAGGCGGGATTCGAACCCAAGACCTCTGTGTTGCCAGTCAAGCACCTTGGCCAAGCGGCTGAGGTGATGACATGATCATGGCCACGTTAGTAGAGTATGTGAACTTCTCGTTCTCTATTCGAGTCCAAAATTCGACTCTATTCGATTTGGACTCTATTCGAGAGTCCAAAATGTCGATATGCCAACCCATCACGACAGGATTTGATCCCGGGACCCTCGGAGTAGAGTTCCAGCACGCTAGCCTCTCGGCTATTGTGCCGACATGTCGATTGATGGTTACTTATAGTATATGCACTACAGGTTTCGAGTACCATTTCGTATCTGTTCAGTGTTCAAAGTTCGTTGCGTTTGGTTAAAGCCAAAATCGGTACAAAAGAAATTAATTTTGCGATGAGGTGACCAATCATCAATCATCAATCATCAATTCGGTCGGTTGAGCTTTTCGTTGCTCGGCAATCGCGCTCGCAACGCGTCATTTGCTTGCCACCAGTGCTCGCCCTTACTTCATCAAATACAATGTATTCACTCTATACTCACAGTTTATTTATGACTGTGCACTATATGTATATAAAAATAAGGCCGATTTTACTTTAAATAGGGACATTCACCACCACAATACCAGGCATACAAGTGATATTTTTGTTAATAAATATAGAACTACTAAGTTCTCCAAACAAGTTGGTGGAGTTTGCCCCACCATTTTTAACAAGCTGCCTGACAATGTTAGATCAAGCGACTCTCTTTTAATGTTTGAATCTAGGCTGCATAAATACCTAGTTAGTAATTGTTTTTATAGTTTTAATAGTTATCTGAGCCACCGCTCGTGACCTGCTTGTACATAGGTACTTAGTATATTTTACATTATTCATATATTTTATATTATATTTTGTAATTGACCTGTTACTCTTGTGACCAAATTGGGCGCAAAACTTCCTCACAACGTTGTTATAAAACTTTTTTTGTAAAAAAAAAAAAAAAAAAAAAAAAAACTGTTATTTGAGTGAAGGTACATGGTCATGTAAGATATTGCTCGCAATGAAGCTGTATGCAACCGGCTTCTAGCCTCGATCTGGCAGACAAGTCCGCCTAGCAGCCTGCTGCATTGAGATGCTACGATATCTTAGTGCTCTTAAAGAGCTTCAGTGAGCGTTGTGTTCCTTTGGGTAATCTTGAAGTTAGCAAGCAAACATCAGCCCGGGGGGATGCGAGGCGACGCCAGTTGGACATGGAATGTCCGGCCCCGCGTCACGTTGGCAAACCTTGCTTCAAGTTCATCCAACACCTCGGCACCGGCCAGCCGTGGTGTATTTCAACACAGCTGCACATCCACTGAAAACAGTTAGGTATCCAAGTTGAAAGAAAATAAGCGTATTCTTCATGATAAAATCAGTTTTATTGCTTATAGATACAGAGAAAAAAATCATACACAAAAATACATTTGAATATTTCAGCAGTGAGTGTTACAAGTATCCCACAACGAGACACGGGCAAGACCTGTCGCTTCGTCCCAGGCTACATCTTCTTCCAGCTCCTAGCTGCTCCTAGCTGCTTCTAGCTGCTCCTAGCTGCTCCTAGCTGCTCCTAGCTGCTCCTAGCTGCTCCTAGCTGCTCCTAGCTGCTCCTAGCTGCTCCTAGCTGCTCCTAGCTGCTCCTAGCTGCTCCTAGCTGCTCCTAGCTGCTCCTAGCTGCTCCTAGCTGCTCCTAGCTGCTCCTAGCTGCTCCTAGCAGCTCCTAGCTGCTCCTAGCTGCTCCTAGCTGCTCCTAGCTGCTCCTAGCTGCTCCTAGCTGCTCCTAGCTGCTCCTAGCTGCTCCTAGCTGCTCCTAGCTGCTCCTAGCTGTTCCTAGCTTGATGCTTGCTGCTAGCTTGAAGCTTGCTGCTAGCTTGAAGCTTGCTGCTAGCTTGAAGCTTGCTGCTAGCTTGCTGCTAGCTTGGTGCTAGCTTGCTGCTAGCTTGAAGCTTGCTGCTAGCTTGAAGCTTGCTGCTAGCTTGAAGCTTGCTGCTAGCTTGAAGCTTGCTGCTAGCTTGAAGCTTGCTGCTAGCTTGCTGCTAGCTTGCTGCTAGCTTGCTGCTAGCTTGGTGCTAGCTTGCTGCTAGCTTGAAGCTTGCTGCTAGCTTGCTGCTAGCTTGAAGCTTGCTGCTAGCTTGAAGCTTGCTGCTAGCTTGCTGCTAGCTTGGTGCTAGCTTGCTGCTAGCTTGAAGCTTGCTGCTAGCTTGCTGCTAGCTTGAAGCTTGCTCCTAGCTTGAAGCTTGCTGCTAGCTTGAAGCTTGCTGCTAGCTTGAAGCTTGCTGCTAGCTTGAAGCTTGCTGCTAGCTTGAAGCTTGCTCCTGCTGCTCCCAGGCATCACCATCAAACGTTGTGCCCATGTTGCACTCACCGCGTCGCACGACCGGCTCGAGCTGCGACGGCGTCTCGTCGCCAGCCGGCACGCAACAAGGGCACAAGTTGTCCTGCCTTGGAGACACAAGGCTTGGAGATAGATCCAGGGATACAGTATCAGGGAGGCGTTGGAAGCGGGAACAAGTGACAGGCCCCAGTCACAAAATCCCTGGCTTGACCGACCTTGCTACCTAACTCTCCAAGCATACAATTAAGTTTAACCATGCACACATGAAAAATCACAAATCGTCACAAATTCACTTACTTCTCCTCCCTGCGAATCACAAGAGAGCAACGTTTCAACGTTTCAACGCTTCAAAAAACCAACAGCTTCCTGCATTGGTACTTTCTTCAGACTGAAGTCTTTTCCTAGCTACTCTTAGCACGTTAGCTTTTAGTAAAACTACTAGCAGCGGAGACCCGTGCCATAGAGTAAGTAATTTCTCTATGCCCGTGCCTTTGGCACTCTGTGGTACCGCCTTTCACTTCTTTTTGTTTATAATGTGGGGGGGGGGGGGGGGGGAATATAGTTTGCAACATGCCTCGTGGCCTGTTTGTGCCAGCTAGCGGCCGTTTAACCGCAAGGTTCGCTAGATAATCACACCAAACTCGAGAAACATACGAAGCAAATTGAAATTCAGCTTTGCTGAAGTTTTTGGATCTAAATCGTATCTTGTGCGCGTTATAGTCGCATTTTTCCGACAAATTTTTATGATTCTTAGCCCTTTAGCCCTCGAGATGCAAGTGGAAGGCTTAGGTGCGATCACCTTCATATTCTTGTAGGTCTTAAATCTTATCCTCAAGCCCTAAATAACAACGCTCATCTACAACGCGATAAAGAGCGTTCGCTAAACCCTAGTAATCATAATTTGCCCCAAAAAGGTGATGTAATTGAAATGGATTTCAGTAAACCAGAAAATCTAACGGATTTCAGGCACAGCCCCCAAGAAAAGTTGAGTTTAAGGCCATCGCGAAGTTGGAAAAGTGTGAATTTGGAGATATTATGTGAAGAGAAAGGAGCTTAGTTTCACCTGATTATTTCAATACTAATTGAATCACAAAGACAGATACCTTTATTCGATATTGGAAAGCAGGAATGACATGGAGCTAGACTCACTCAATTTGTTCCTTCATGATCAGCTGATCGTAGGGGATCAAAGATGGCTGTCACTGAATTAATTTGTTGACAGCTCGTAGCATAACATTCCAATTGTACTTAATTACTTATTAGAAATGAATCAACTGCCCGAAGTGGACGTGTTTATCAGCAACTACACATTAGTAGACCCTGAAGTATATCAGTTATGGGTAGACGGCTGTTCATGTGAGTAGAATTAATAATTAAATGATTTAACCTAAATTTTCCTCAATAAATCGTCGTCTTATTGAACTTCGTAGCTGCCGATGCCGTATCTACTCTCGAACACCGTGGCATCACTCAGAAAACCGGGGCGTCGTTGGAATTGGTGAAATCCGACGTCCTCGACCACTATCGAACCTACAGCTTGCTGGAGCGGCTGCTGCACACGCCGCCGAAGCTTGCGGAGCAGCTGGCCTTTCAAATTGAGCCACAGACTCGTAGGCTGCTCATCGACAAGTAAGATTTGTTTGCACATCTCACTTCCACCATCCCTCGCTAAAGTCACCAAACGCCAAACCCTCCTGAACAAGGTACCTAGTACCTAGGTAAACACATGTCAAAATCTGCATCATGCCAGCATCAATATATCTCATATCACACACATACTTTTGCTCACATTTATCGGTAAAATTGGGGTTACCCGCCGCACACGCCCCGCCCATAAAATGCAATTTTAATTCGAAAAACCCTAAAAAATGACCCTGTTTTCAAAAGTACTTTAACTTTTGACAAGAAAAAACCAAAAATAGCTGATTTCAATCAAAGTTTAAATTAAAAAACCTTAATAAACTACATTGAACATCTCAATCGGCAAATTTCGGCGGCCATCTTGCAGCAAGGTCAAACTACACACCCAGTACTACCAACCAAACTGCACACAGCGAAAGTCACTAACACTACCCAATTGCTGGTTTTCAAAGTACAACCCCCCACATCTAACCGACATCTCTAGATTCCAGGTTGTTAAGTTCTAGCAAAACTCGCACTAAATTTCCTGCGCCGCCCCCCCCCCCCCCCCCCACCTCTAACCCTACCTTTCCGGACCCTACCTAACCTCCTAACCCTTTGTGTACTTGAATCATCGATTTAACTCACCACTAATCGCTCCAATATTCCGACGAAGAACCTCGATACGCTCCTCCAACACCAGAACATAACGCAACAGGAACAGCAGTCTCTTCGCACCACAAAATTGCAACGCACCTTAGCGACTTTCTTACTAGCCCGAACAGTACTAGTTTTTCCACAAACAAAACGAAAATCAATCTTCATTGAACAAACTGACGCGCACTTTCCACAATCCAATCCTCCTCCTTCAACCATTCCACCATTACCAAACGCTCTAAATCACGCACAATCTCATAAAACTCAAAAATTCGTAACACACATCCGTCGCGAACCATGGTGAAAAACCAACTGACAAGAACTCATGACTGACCCAGAAGGTATTCACATCGAATTCCATAACCAGTCCCAAGTAATTAAAAAACAGCTTAACGATAATTACCTCAAGATGACTCACCATCAACTCGCAAATCGCAATGCACAAACCACATATTTGATCCATGATCAATAACCCGCCAAAACACAAAATATAACTATATAGGAATAAAAGTTAACAGTTGGCACCACTGAACCCCGCCAAACGCCTGCTACATGGCCGCCTTCAAATGTCAGAATGACACTAAATCACCACATCTTTAAACAGACACCGAACCCACAATATTAACAGAAATTAACGTGCGCCAATACCAATCGATTCAAAATCACGCAAGGAATCCAAAAACACCAACAAAAGTCTCCTCAGATCAAAACTGACAGTGCGGCACCTTGAGACATAATTACCCATTTATCATTTGTTTTTTAATCCTAGGTAATCACTTGTTTGTTCTTGTCATTATAAATTCATCTTCAACGATCAAGCATGTGTATTTTATCGGTTATTTCCTGCACAGCTTAAATGATCTAGGTAATTAATCTAAAACCACATTGCCAAATGACTGGAAGCAATAAACTATATTCAATTAAAGAACAACTCCCTCCGCTAAGCAGCTGGTTCATCATCACCCTTACATTCACCGACGCCGTCAGACCAGCGCCACAGGGCCAGTTGTCAAAAGAGTGCGTCGTTAAACACCGGCAATCAATGAAATAAACGAGCGTTTGCACCCGCCGGCAGGTATTACGAGCTGGACGACTCTGTGGTGCGCGAGCTGCTCGGCAAGAAGCTGTCGTCGCGGCACCGCAAGGACCTGGACGAGGTGTCGGAGAAGACGGGCGCGCACCTCAAGTCGTGTCGCCGGCAGTTCGACAACGTCAAGCGTGTGTTCAAGCTCGTCGAGGAAATGCAAGGCTCGCTGGTCGCCAACATCCAGGCCGGCTTCCTGCTGCCCACCGAGCTGGCGGAGTAAGCAACGCCGCAGAACGCGCGAATAGCGTTCGGAAATGTCGTGAAATTTAAAATTTTTGAAACTTTCAATGAAACTTTCAGTGAAGCTTTCACAAAATATTGAAAGCTTGTGAAATTTTTGATTTTACATGTAAATCTTAGGAATTTATGGTACAGAGATGTAATATTACAAGTAACCCTGATATACTTCATTTCACATACTACTTGAATGATTGATTGATTGCCGGTGTTTAACGACGCACTGTTTTGACAGCTGGCCCTGTGGCGCTGGTCTATAATGAAAGGGTGATGATGAACCTAACCTATGGCTAGAAGGGAGGAGGGGAAACCTGGTGATTCATTGATTGATTGCCGGTGTTTAACGACGCACTGTTTTGACAGCTGGCACCGTGGCGCTGGTCTATAATGAAAGGGTGATGATGAACCTAACCTATGGCTAGAAGGGAGGAGGGGAAACCCGGTGATTCATTGATTGATTGCCGGTGTTTAACGACGCACTGTTTTGACAGCTGGCACCGTGGCGCTGGTCTATAATGAAAGGGTGATGATGAACCTAACCTATGGCTAGAAGGGAGGAGGGGAAACCCGGTGATTCATTGATTGATTGCCGGTGTTTAACGACGCACTGTTTTGACAGCTGGCACCGTGGCGCTGGTCTATAAGGAAAGGGTGATGAATAACCTAACCTATGGCTAGAAGGAAGGAGGGGAAACCCGGTGCCGGCACGTAGCCTACTCCTGTCGAAAAGCACCGAGGGGACCACCGGCTTTACGTCCCTTCCGAAGGACGGTACAACTCGAACGACAGGATTCCTCCGCTAATCCGTGCTGTCGAGAGGTTGACAAGCAAGGCGAGTGAAGTTGTCGTACTAACTTCAAACCCTCCGACCTCTCTCCCGAACAGAACTGATCGTGTGCATGATGGTCACCCACCAAACACCTGACTCAGCGCGATGTTGCTTAACTTGGGTGATCTCGCGAGAACCGGCGTTTCCAACGTTGCCAAACCGTTTGGTTCCGGTGTCAAGATGGCCGCGTTGTTTCGGCAGACGTTACGCCGCCGTCGTCTTCCTCGGCTGCCTGCGGCTGGAGACGTCGAAGCGGCGGTTGGCGCACCTGACGTGCGCCGACCTGAGCCACTGCGCGTGGCTGCTGATGAACAACTGGACGGTTGCCGGCGGCGGGGACGTGGGCGACGACACCGAGCTCGATCGCGAGTTCCTCCTTGATCTACGCGAGCTGCGCGTCTTGTTGGACAAGGAGAAGGAGCACAAGCAGTGAGTCGACGTAATAATAATATATATTTATTCATGGAACAATACTATTGTTATAGGACATGTCATATGATAAATATGAACGTAGTAAGAAAGATCTTCACTGATTGAATATCGGAGTGCTTCCACCACGTGGTCTTTCTGCCTATTTTCATTTGGACGCTGAATCTAGTGACGCTATGCTGCAATCACACGCCAACAACTCGACTAACCCCGATTATAACGTGGCTCCATGGAGATTGAAACAGGACTATGAATGAACATAGAAGGCGGTGAATCTAGTGACGCAATGCTGCAATCACACGCCAACAACTCGACTAACCCCGATTATAACGTGGCTCCGTGGAGATAGAAACAGGACTATGAATGAACATAGAAGGCGGTGAATCTAGTGACGCAATGCTGCAATCACACGCCAACAACTCGACTAACCCCGATTATAACGTGGCTCCATGGAGATAGAAACAGGACTATGAATGAACATAGAAGCCGGTGAATCTAGTGACGCTATGCTGCAATCACACGCCAACAACACGACTAACCCCGATTATAACGTGGCTCCATGGAGATAGAAACAGGACTGTGAATGAACATAGAAGCCGGTGAATCTAGTGACGCTATGCTGTAATCACACGCCAACAACACGACTAACCCCGACTAAAACGTGCCCTTCGGCAGCCTGGTGTGCGCGCGACTCAAGCCGCAGCTGCTGGAGCGTTGCTACTCGGAGCTGGACGCCGGGTTCCGGGCGCAGACCCGCGCGCTGGTGGGCACGGCGACGCAGCTGCACCGGCCGCGGGAGCTCCGCTCGCTGCTGCCGGACCTGGTGGAGCGCTGCGTCGAGCCGCTGCGCGCCGCCGGCTGGCTGCGCGCCGATCTCAAGCACTTCCTGCACGCGTACACGCAGTCTGCGCTCGAGATGGACGTGCTGCGGTGAGTTCACGCCGGTTTCGATGAGTCGGCGTTGGAATATGACCTGTTTTGGGTGGTTTTAGAGTAGTTTTCATGACGTATGCATGGGAAATTGACAAGTTTTGGTGGTTTCAAAGTAGTTCTTAGCGTTTGCATTGGAAATTGATTTATTTTGGGTGGGTTTAGAGTAGTTTTTACACGGATGCATTGGAAATTGACGTGTTTTGATGGTTCTTGAGTAGTTTTATGACGTATGCATGGGAAATTTAGGTGATTTTACAGTCGTTATTAGACGTGTTTACTAACAGCCTTGCTGGAAGTAGGCGGCTTATGGTTGACTTAGTGTTAAATAAGCAAACATAGAAGGTGGTGAATCTAGTGACATTACGCTGCAATCACAGGCCAACTACTCGACTAACCCCGATTTTAACGTGGCTCCATGGAGATAGAAACAGGACTATGAATGAACATAGAAGGCGGTGAATCTAGTGACGCTATGCTGCAATCACACGCCAACAACTCGACTAACCCCGATTATAACGTGGCTCCATGGAGATAGAAACAGGACTATGAATGAACATAGAAGCCGGTGAATCTAGTGACGCTATGCTGCAATCACACGCCAACAACTCGACTAACCCCATTATAACGTTGTCTAACTTGTATTAGCATTGATTCGAACCCGAACGCAAGTGGATACTTGTTTTCCGATGGTAATCGCAGTTGGTGTTGGCAGGGAGGCGGACCTGAAGGCGACGTGGGAACGCTACATGACCGTCATCTCCGCCTGCCTGCTCCGAATGTTTCACACGTAGCGCCCGCATCCGCGATTCATTCTCACGCTTTGTTCACTGACCGACTTTGGGAGCCTTGCGCCGTGGCGTTCTACGAACGGAGCGAAAATTTGGTGCGCCATCAGCGTTAAAGTTCGCCCGCAATTAGCTGCTAGCATAAGCATAGACGACAAAGAGGTTAAGACCTGGTTGACCGTTTCGAACTGCTCACAGTTGACAAAAGCCAACACTGGGCAACAAGCCACAGCGCAACGCTCCGCTGTAAACAACCCGGCGCTTGTTAAGCCACAACAGCAACGCTCCACTGTAAACAACCCGGCGCTAGTAAAGCCACAACAACAACGCTCCACTGTAAACAACCCGGCGCTAGTAAAGCCACAGCGCAACGCTCCACTGTAAACAACCCGGCGCTAGTAAAGCCACAACAGCAACGCTCCACTGTAAACAACCCGGCGCTAGTAAAGCCACAACAACAACGCTCCACTGTAAACAACCCGGCGCTAGTAAAGCCACAGCGCAACGCTCCACTGTAAACAACCCGGCGCTAGTAAAGCCACAGCGCAACGCTCCACTGTAAACAACCAGGCGCTAGTAAAGCTACAGCGCAACGCTTCTGTAAACAACCCGGCGCTAGCAAAGCCACAGCGCAACGCTCCACTGTAAAAAACCCAGCGCTAGTAAAGCCACAGCGCAACGCTCCACTGTAAACAACCCGGCGCTAGTAAAGCCACAGCGCAACGCTCCACTGTAAACGACCCGGCGCTAGTAAAGCCACAGCGCAACGCTCCACAGTAAACAACCCGGCGCTAGTAAAGCCACAGCGCAACGCTCCACTGTAGCAACCCGGCGCTAGTAAAGCCACAGCGCAACGCTCCACTGTAAACAACCCGGCGCTAGTAAAGCCACAACAGCAACGCTCCACTGTAAGCAACCCAGCGCTAGTAAAGCCACAACAGCAACGCTCCACTGTAAACAACCCGGCGCTAGTAAAGCCACAACAGCAACGCTCCACTGTAAGCAACCCAGCGCTAGTAAAGCCACAACAGCAACGCTCCACTGTAAACAACCCGGCGCTAGTAAAGCCACAGCGCAACGCTCCACTGTAAACAACCCGGCGCTAGTAAAGCCACAACAGCAACGCTCCACTGTAAACAACCCGGCGCTAGTAAAGCCACAGCGTAACGCTCCACTGTAAACAACCCGGCGCTAGTAAAGCCACAGCGCAACGCTCCACTGTAAACAACCCGGCGCTAGTAAAGCCACAACAGCAACGCTCCACTGTAAGCAACCCGGCGCTAGTAAAGCCACAACAGCAACGCTCCACTGTAAGCAACCCGGCGCTAGTAAAGCCACAACAGCAACGCTCCACTGTAAACAACCCGGCGCTAGTAAAGCCACAGCGTAACGCTCCGCTGTAAACAACCCGGCGCTAGTAAAGCCACAGCGCAACGCTCCACTGTAAACAACCCGGCGCTAGTAAAGCCACAGCGCAATGCTCCACTGTAAACAACCCGGCGCTAGTAAAGCCACAGCGCAATGCTCCGCTGTAAACAACCCGGCGCTAGTAACGCCACAGCGCAACGCTCCACTGTAAACAACCCGGCGCTAGTAAAGCCACAGCGCAATGCTCCACTGTAAACAACCCGGCGCTAGTAAAGCCATAACAGCAACGCTTCACTGTAAACAACCCGGCGCTAGTAAAGCCACAACAGCGCAACGCTCCACTGTAAACAACCCGGCGCTAGTAAAGCCACAGCGCAATGCTCCGCTGTAAGCAACCCGGCGCTAGTAAAGCCACAGCGCAATGCTCCACTGTAAACAACCCGGCGCTAGTAAAGCCACAGCGCAACGCTCCACAGTAAACAACCCGGCGCTGGTAAAGCCACAACAGCAACGCTCCACTGTAAACAACCCGGCGCTAGTAAAGCCACAGCGCAACGCTTCACTGTAAACAACCCAGCGCTAGTAAAGCCACAACAGCAACGCTCCACTGTAAGCAACCCGGCGCTAGTAAAGCCACAACAGCAACGCTTCACTGTAAACAACCCAGCGCTAGTAAAGCCACAACAGCAACGCTCCGCTGTAAACAACCTGGCGCTAGTAAAGCCACAGCGCGTTTTTCTGGATAGATATATTTGGTTGGATATTAGTTCCGTTTCTGTGTTCTTAACGTAGTAGTAAAATAGTGGTTGAGGTTCTTTCCGATGTCTTGTCAACGTGTTGCCGAGGAAAGTCAACTTTTGTCAACTTTTTGCCAATTCCTTCTAAAGTAAAAATATAGGTGTGAGGGTACTTAAAATTTGTAATCACAGGATCATAATTGAAACTCTAGTCTCTGTTTGAATTTTGCTTCAGCATATGCTTCTTGACTTAATGAATCTGTCCATTTTAGTCCTGGATTTATATATTACATACCATTTTTAATAAATATTTCATACGGGCAAAGATGATTTTGGAGATGAAAACATAGGAAAGTTAGGATTATGTATAATCTCGGTTAATCGATTAATATTTTTGTGTAATTAATATAAAATGTCTGTGCTTTTTTTATATAGGTAGTGGATATACTACTGAATTATTATTTTTTTTTTTAATTAATTGTTATTACGCTTTTATCTTTTAAATACCTTGAAGTCAATGTATGTCGTGATCTCTGTAAAAAATTAAGATATGTAAAAATAAAAATGAGATCTGGCAAGTAACTGTTGAAAACTGTCATGTGTACTATGTTTGTGAAATGATCTGTTGATTGAAAATGCGGAGTGGTTCAGAGCCGTGGTTGGCGGACTGGAGAGTGTTCGGTTCTGCTCTGGTTAAATGCGTTTGCGGTCCTGAAAAGTACCCTGACGATTGTCGACGTTTCGTCCACGTTGGCGCGGACATCTTCTGCGCCATGTCCGCGCCATGTCCGCGCCATGTCCGCGCCATGTCCGCGCCATGTCCGCGCCATGTCCGCGCCATGTCCGAGCCATGTCCGCGCCATGTCCGCGCCATGTCCGCGCCATGTCCGCGCCATGTCCGCGCCAACGTGGACGAAACGTCGACAATCGTCAGGGTACTTTTCAGGACCGCAAACACATTTAACCAGAGCAGAACCGAACACACTCCACTCCGATCTGATGATTGTTTTGGATTAGGTTCCATTTTAGGAACTGTTTTATTTCTTTCTTAATTTGCACTAAGCAGCCAATGCCGCTGCAAAATTTAAATAATAGGCAACGTCTCTCATAAGATTTTAACAGCTACGATGTTGTGAACATTGTGTTCTGAACTCAGTAGCAAAGATAAGCCGGTCTTAAAGATCAACTTCATAAAAAGGCAGCACGTATTTGAAAATAAGTTGGAGTTGTAGTGTATACCTTGTTGTTTGTGAATGTTGTGTTAAAAGTCCCATGGATTAATTTTACTGTAGTTTAGAGAAAAGAGATTTGCAAGTTTCTGTTTTTGAAAATTTAACTATAAGAGCAAATAAATTTATTGGCATAATTTATTAACAGAAAATATTATTATCTTTGGCTCTGGCAAATATAAAAAAAAAATTGAGCATTCTTGGTGATCCAAGAAGCTTAATATTTGCTTGGTGTCTTGCGTTTTCTGTTTTTATTCTTGCTACTAACAATATTTTAATACCACTTCTGTATTTGTAACGCAGTTTATTCGCGGAAAAACGTCAGCACATCGAAGGTAACTTTTTACTTAGTGACAAACCCTCTGATAAGATTATCTTCTTTTTAAATTTCACTCTTTCATTTTTCGACCCATTTGTCTTGCAGAGGTTGAAAAGAACACTCGAATCGGGAATTGGATCGGGGATTAAGATGACCGATAATACAATTCGAGCGGAAAGATTTGCAGTGGGCTTAGCCGTCGGAATTCTCGTGATACGTAAGTGTACATAACCTCTAAGTTGATTCGGATTTGATATAGAATAGAATAGAATAGAATAGAATAGGAGTTTATCTACAACTTTGGACAATGGAACTTTGGAACTTTGCACATAGTGGGAGTAAAACTTGGTGGATTATTATTTATTGAAATCTAAATAGTTGTTCGCACATCTCGTAACTAAAACAGAGCGATTAAACCGTAGATAGGTAATTCCTACGCTGAAAACAGTTTTTTTCCGGTTGGTTTTGCTGTCTCACGTCGCCCTAAGCAGTCATTTCATAACACACCTATTCCATTCAATCCAAATTCTATCAAATATTCGTTGCACAGTACCTAAATATTTAATTTCTAACAATGAGATATTTGCTATTGCTTACTTGCTTGACAGGGATGTCCAGTGAGCTGTTTGGCTGCAGGAGAGAGGTTGTAGAAGAGGGCCACTATGCTGTCGGTCCGCCGAGCAAACCCGACTACGAAGAGACTTCGTTGAGAAAAGATAGACTCTTCCAAGAGTTTGCCACGGCCGTGTTGGCCAATCTGATCTTGTTCCAAGCTCCCTGGGACTTCATTGTGGGCTGAATTTCGAGGGAAATTCGGGATAATACGATTCATTTAGTAGTTTTTACGTCGTTGACTTTTATTTTTAAAGATCGATTCATAAATATTTGGGGAGTAAATTGAGAGTGTACCAATTTGATTGTATTTATACATGTACAGATATAAAAACAACTGCTAAGGAAATTGATGTTTTGTTTCCTAATATGAAATGTTGTTTGGTTTTTTTTATTTTTAACATCATGTTACCGGTAATAATACCGGTATTGCATGTATAACAACAAAAAAAAAATCCCTACAAAGTTCGGGGTTCATATCCGCCGGGCAAAATTCAAAAGTAAATTGTTGCAGAGCCGATGGAATCGGCTGGTTCTAAGGACGCTGGGCCGAAGTGGCCCGAGGTCCGCCGAAGTGACATGCCGCCGCCCGGCAAGCCAAGTTGCCAAGGGATTTTTGTAAAGACAAGTTTTGATAAATAAAGTCGTCCTGTTTCGGTTTGCGTTAGAAGAGTGCTGAAGCCGTGATCTACGTTAGTATTCCGTACATTGTGTTATGTCCGTGTGATCCTTGATCGATACTATTTATTGTAAATGTTAATCCGAATTGCGCCTCGCAAATCATTGAATTACGAAATGTCTTGATTTTCGTAACGCGTGTGCATAATTTGAAAGCTATCGGCATTGAATTCCAAATTCAATGCTATCGGTAGTTGGTGACCGCAAGACCAGACTTGAAGATTAGATGAAGATAAGCGTATCTTCGATGTGTGCCTGACTCGCAGAAAGCAAAGTAAGGAACTCACTGTATTGCCGATTATTGTAGGTTAGGTCGTTCCCTGAAATCGTATTTATTACGCACATGGTACGGTCACCCACGCGCTGTCTGAAAAATAGACCTCCACAGATAACTTGTGGTTTATTTGGTTTCTTATGGATCAAAAATATAATTTGTGCTTCTTCTCTTTTTCGAAACACGAACCGCCACATAGTAGATCAGTTAGACAAAAAAGAAGCATCGATTCGTGTTCTATGCCATTGCCAAAAAAGATAGTGCAAGCTAATGTAATTGAAACATTCATCAAGCATGCAATCAGATAAACTGTTCATGAAATTCCTCACTCTAATGGAGAGTAGTCACTATCCTCTGCCTAATGAAAACAACAATTTTGCCACTTTCACTGACTTTCAACGGGCTTTCAACACAAAACTTTTGCTGATGAAATCGGACAGGACATTGGGTGGTATTATATTGATAATTTCACCAAGTGAAAACGACCCAATAATCTGTAATGGCATTTTCATCGCATTTTAAATAAGGATCAATTGAAAGAAGTAGTTATTAAAAATATTCACATCTACTAAATCATATTTTTTTGTTTAATTATTTCATCATTTAATTATTTTACTAATTTTGTGCCCTCTTGATGGCTTCTTGGTGTGGAGGAAAAAATATTCACCCAAACAATGTTTGCCAAATTTATGAAATAAAGTGGTAACTTTCAGTAATTTAAACTATTTATTTTATAAGAAGAGTGCCTCTAATCTGCAAATAATATTAATAGCTTGTAAAAATTATATAATGTGGATTATTCCAAACAAAATCAATATTTTTCAATCTGTCTCTGTTTCTTCCTAGTTTCTCCGATTACATTCCACGTCACGTACACTCGGTGACCTTTGAAATGAAGAGAACTTCTGCTGGAAGGAATGACGCTGACGCTGGCGAAGATGGAATCGAAGAGCCACTTAGCAAAGTTGCAGTTCCCAGTGACAGTCTGACCAAGGTATTTAGGAACATCCCTACCGGTACCAAGGGTCGGTACGTGGATATCATGACCCACTCTTATAGATAGAGTCTGCGTCTTCCTGTGCTTAAATCCCAAATGTGTTGCAAAGTGCGAAATAGCGCACGAACAATGCGCAGGATTTTTTTCATAAATGTTTGGAATCCTTCCGAGAGTGTTACCAGCAGCCGAGCCCGTGCTTACGGCACTAAGTGTGTAGCTACGCCTTTTAATTTATGTTTTGATTTTTTTTCAATTAATTATAAGCCAACAAGGCTAAAGCCTAAGTTATTAAATAAGCCTAATTCGAATTTATTCGCACGCACGCAAACATGGCGGAAAATATTCCGCCATCTTGGGCTATTGGCCAATCACAGTCGAGTAGTCTGCGATATTTTGCCGCAGCAACGCAGAGCTAAAAAGTTCAGCAAAGTTGAATAAAATTGCATGCGATGCTGCGTTGCGGCGGAAGTAGTGTCACTTCATCCACAAGCCGCCAGGATCGCTCCAATACTTATTCCGGTAGAATTTAAATTATTCATCGACCACGTGCCGCTCCACTTGTTCAAATACTTATTATTATTTTCATTGATTGTGAAATGGAGTTTTCGATTGAGCAACTTATTGAAGAAGTACGTGCGCGGACGGTGGATGGTGGGGCGGTCTCTCTGTTTCCTCTGGATAAGAGGACTAACTAATCCCAGCAAATAATCAAAATGCGCTGGAGACATCCTCAAATACATGTGATGCAGCTCAGGATCCCTTCACCTCATTAGAGCGAGCAAAGAATAATAATTTCCCTGGTTTGGGCAATCCAGGAAAATGTCCCTCACCCAAAACTTCCAATCAGCTCTCCTTCTTTTTCTCCACGTCAACCATAATAACAGTATTTTTTGTTCAGAGCTCATATTTGATTATATTTTCTGGTCCACAAAAACTCACAGAATGGCGTTGCCAGACAACCAAAGCCGAAGCAGACAAGTGTCAGACATGTGCCGATCAGTGCTACTAGATGGCGTGGCGATGCAATGCGATCTTTATTATTTTCATGGAAGCAACCATTTCTATTTGCGTACGATATCGCACGCAAAGTTGCAACAAATCACGGCACCCCCATCGTTTGCATTCGTCTGCCTCTGACTTTGTTGCCTGCCAAACATACGTCTCCGGTCAGTCTCGTTTGTGTTTAGGCAAATAAATAAAGATTCTACCTTAATTGTATTCCACGGAGCAATTGACTTTCTTTCCGAGTGTAAACCCTTAGATACGACCGGGGAACCTCACAAAGTCTCATGGAAGCACGGCTTAATTCTTTTGCCTGAAAGCAAACCTATATGCCTACCTATAGGCATATAGGGCATAAATGCTAAAAGCAAATATTTAGTAATGATGCAGTCAGGTATCCAGGTATTCTGTTAGGAACCGGGTAGCAAATTTCCCTTGGTACTACCCGGTTTCAAAGCCGGTATCTGGTTCATGAAAAATTATCCGAAAAGATCGCTTATATTAAGGTTTTTTTTTGATGACGTCTCACCACAGCTATTTTGCAAGTTTAGAATAGAAAAGAATAGAATAGGAGTTTATTTACAACTTTGGACAATGGATACATAAAGCACATTTCTTTCCTTTTGCTTGCAATAGGTTGTGTCACAAATATTAAATTAAAGTGCTACATGCTTGCTGGCCATACGATTAAAATTAAACGCTTTAGCTAGGATATGACTACGCAGCGAGCAGGTTGAGCAAATGGTAGTAAATGCTTTTACCATTTCTATTGAGAAATGCCAAAACTCGATTTGGCTCGTTGATATCACATCCGATTCGGAATCGATATTTGTAATCTTTCGTCGATTTGATTAAACTCGTGATCATTAGTATAGAAACTAAAATGTGTAACCTTTCAGGTTAGGAAACGTGCGAGCGAAGATGCCGCTGGCATTCCGGAGCCGCCGTTTCAGAAACGTCGCCGCAGAGGGTCTAAAAAGAAAACCAACGGGAAGTCCGGTGCAGCCTGGCAGCCGCAGCCAGGAACCAGCCGCTGCCAACAGGTGCGTTGTTACTTTTTTTTTTTCAATTTTATTTTATTAGCTTGCTTAAAATGTAGTACATTTGGTGGCAAACATACATTAGTCAAAGTACAACATTAGTCAATACAATACACTAGTCAATATACAATAGTAATACATGTCAAGGGTGTCGAAACTAGTCGATCTTTACCTTAGTGTATTTTCTACCATTAAAATGTTTTAGTAAAAAATTTAATTTCCTAGGTATCTAATTTTATAAATTTTCTACACGTTAAAAACTATGGTGAATTAATGCTAAAATTTGACTGGAACTGGAACAGCACCTAGGGCCATGCAAAGATTTTAGTCTGGTGGACCAAGTAACAGTTGGTTTAACATTGAAATTTATTCATTTCTCGGTTAATTTGGTTTTCTGTTCTGTATTTTTTTTTGTACCCAGTAATTTATTTGTCAACATTCTGGACATACTTTCCATTGACATTGGACACAATCAATCAAGCCACGTCTACTTATTGAAGGAAAGTAAGAAGCGAAACCATACCGAATGGAGTTGTTATTTTCAACGAGAACGAGATGATATGGCACATACCATCTGCTGGCATTCCGAAAACTTTCCATGTCGTCACGTCGTGGAATTATGTTAGAGAGGTTCCGAGTCCGTGCGAGTTTCCAAAGGAAATCCGTTCTGGAACAGGATACAAGTTCTTTCAACCGTAATCTACGGGTAAACTACGACGTCTCTACTCAAGAGACGTCTCTAGTATTCACATTATACCATTAATAAAGAATGGTTCCTGCAATCTGGAATTGACTGCCAACTAAACCCAACAGTGCTGCTATAAAATTATTACAATTTTCCCACGACACCTAGTTATCTTTTCAGTGGGTAATGAGTTGTTTCGGGAATGCGACACTCTTGATCATTTTTGTTGTTTTCTTTCAGAATCCTACTGATCTACCAAGCTGTATCACAGACAAGCCGAGCCATCTTCGTGTCCACTCCACCGCTGGCCAAGGTGATAAACTTCGCCAAATTTCTTTACAAATTGGTTTTAAGTACCTTAAAATGTAGTAGTTTAAATAGAAAAAAAATGGCGGAGCGCTTTGGGTTTCCTGAACCGAGTCTGGCTGACCCTACACCTGCCCTACGTCATAAAAATTATCACCATCCACCTAATCTACGGTTACCCTTCACCTACCCTAAACCTTTGACCATTAACAGCCGGTGGGAATTAGCAACACGAAGCCATTCCCTATCCTACAGCACGGTTCTAGATTCGCTGAATTCTGTCTATCAACTCTGTCAAGAATGCGTTAATACTTTTCATATCTCTAACCTACGTATACAAGACTACGATATATAAAGTAAATATTAACATCCCCTTTATTGTTAGGAAGGCATTTGTTATCATTTGGAAATTTATAAATGAGTTCTGAGTGACTTTTTCCAGTATGATCAAAATTGAAGGTTTGTTTCACCGTAACGCTTGCCAATCGTAAGACTCATGGGAAATTACCAGGTGAACCAACTGCGGCTGCGATAAAGGAGACGCATGAAAGGAGAGCCGGTTATGCAACCACAAGGGGTCCAGCATACGAGTTCAAAATGGCCACCCTTCTCTACGTCCGAGGAATCAACAGTGGCCGTAAGTTCAGGCTGGGAAGTAACGATGCCCATTCTGGTGCCTTTGACGACGTCATCTTCAAAATCCGGCAGGAAGAAAGTTTGGTTAAGTGGGACACTTATTTCATCCAGATGAAGCACGCAAAGTGGATTGCACGAGAAATGTTCACTGGGGCTGGCGAGAAAAAAGACTTTAGTCTGAAAAAATATCTGAAATCTTACCAGGAAATAAAAGAAGGCATGTTGTCAGCTAGGAGACTGCCTTTGTTTGAGGGTGATATTGAAGACTGCAAGTTTATCATTTTTACAAATGCAAGATTAGATGAAATGAAAAAAATTAAAGAACATTCTAATGTCTTAGACAACATATTGTCAAAAGATCGCAGCGGTACTTTAGGGAAAGATCGTAAAGGAGAAATGGGGACCTTAGAAAAGCTTGTCGGCACCGACTCCGGCAATATTTTCCGCTTAGAAGGCGACCAGGATGTGGTGAATTGCTTGGGGACTAGCGACGATGCCAAGAGTTTCATAAAACATTTTTACATTTTTGCCAGTCAGCCAGGGGAGAGTGGTTTAGATGAGCTCATTGAAAATGAACTTACCGAGTGGAAGAATAAAAATAAGTTAGAAATAGATGTTAAACGTCTTTGTGAAAATCTTATTAAGGAGGTAAAGGGCTGGTGGGAAAATAGTAATGTTACAGCTCTATTGAATGAGCAAAGTGATTTGTTTTCGAAGGCGTGTCTTAAATCTCAGGTTGAGGCTAGTTCAACTGGTGAAAAAAAACTCCATCAAGTTGACATCCGTTTCAAAGATTTGATTGTTTCTGATTGCAAATCCTCGCTGACTCTTATCCAGTCTAGTGAGAGCTCTTCTCGTTTGACCTTGACAAAGTTCCTACAGGGTCTTGATGACCCGACACACTTGGTTTTTGGTATCAAACACCTGATCGAAAAGAAAGAGTCTGTGATCCAAGCATGCAAAAGTAGACAATACAAGACACTTATTGTTGTGGCCAGCATTTTGAGTGAATCACATTTATCTGCAATCAATGAAGTTTGCAATATTTCCCCAGGGGATCTTCCATGTATTGTTGTCATCTCAAATAATGTCAGGTCTCTTGTTGGTAAATTGGTAACACGCCAGAATGGGGATCTTGTTCAGATAGAAGACAAGTTTTGGTTCTCCCAACTGGAAAAAGAATTTCAAGACAAAATTTTGAGCACAAGTTTCCATCTCCAAGGTCATAAAACAACTTTCAGCAAGTGCTTTGGTAGCCATACTACTGAACTTGATCATTTCGATGCATCATCAATTTTAGAAATCATTGATAAAGGTTCTAAGCTGACAGTAGGACCGATATTGCCTGATGAAATTAGTTACTACATTCCTCGCACTCTGGAGCAGGCTTTTGTTGTAAAAGAAAGCATATTTTTAGAGTCTAAACTTGCCGAAAGTATGACTGTTGTCTACTCATCAAAAACAGAAGTTCTGTCCATTTTGATTGGAACTGACTCATCTCTCAACCAACAAACTGTTGAGGAGACTTTTCAAAAATACTCGAAAACTCAACCTCTTTCTGTAGAAAATAGCGAAACAATCTTTCAGAGTAAAATTTTTACAGTTGGAAATTTTGAATGTTGCATAGTTTTTCTACGGAATGGCCAAACTCATGAAGCGTCTGCCATGCAACTTCGTCCTCGCCAGAGTGTGAATTGGGTTTTGTTTGTGCCGAAAGGTACTGCAAAGTCTGTTGTTCTCAGATTATCCAAATTTAACAATTCAAAGCACCTCTTGCATCTCAATGAGCGTAAGCTGTGTTGGGTGAATTCTCATGAAAGCAGCAACTTGAATTTAATACGAGAACACATTGACGTGACACAAACAATTTCTCCTGAAATAGAAAGTTTTGAATACAGAGTGGTTCTGCTCTGTGCAGGACCCGGAATGGGAAAATCAACCCAAATGCGTCACGTTGCAAGGGAAATTAAAGAAGCGCACAAACATTTCTGGGTAATTGCAATTTCTCAAAATGATCATGCAAAGTTACTCTATGAAAAAAAGCATCGCCATGCATTTCAATTTATTTTGGATGCACTGAAAATAGATTCGCATCTTGAGCAGTTGCTGTTAAAGCTGGCCTGGGAGAAAACTGGAAATATTGCCATAATCTTGGATGGGCTGGATGAGATAGCACCGAGGTATGTGGAAGAAAGCTGTGACCTGTTATCAAGTCTCATGAAAACAAAGACAAGTAAAATATGGGTAACCTCTCGAAACTCACTGCAAATTAAACTTGAAACTCATCTCACAAACTTTGCAACGAAACTTCCCAGATTCAATGAAGGTGATCAGAAAAAGTTTTTCCAAAAGTACTGGGCAGGTGCACGGGAGTCAGCAGTCACGTCGGGAAAGTCAATCAAGTCTGCGGAAGAACTGGACAGTTTTATTGACCGCTTGCTTGAGATGACATCTCAGACAATCAGAGACCAAGATAAAAACTTTTTAGGAATTCCCCTCCAAACCCGAATGATGGCAGAGGTTTTTGAGGACTTTGTCACTGGGTCAGTCGAGGAAACCAATCTTCCCATCAAGCTGGACTTACTGGACTTGCTCACCAGATTTGTTGAAAAAAAAATAGCCATATATGTTCAATACAAACATAAGATTCCCCCTGAAGATACAAACTATCCTGATCTATTTGACCCATTTAGGGCGGATTGCTATAAATCTCATATGCAAGCAGGTCTGAACGTAATTCTGAGTGTTGAGCAGCTCGAGCAATTGAGTACAAGCAGTTTTACGGAAAAGTATTTCAAATTCAAAGAGAATATCAAACTTGGCAAAGAAAAAACTGGCATCATTGATGGAATTTTTGACAACAAACCAACCTTCATACACAGGGTATTTGCCGAGTATTTTGTAGCAATGTGGTTCTCAAAACATTTTGCTTGTAATGCAGATTTCTTAAAAGAATTCTTGTATACACCTGACTTTCGTGTGATTCGCAATATATTCAACTCCATTCTTGCCAAAGGCTGTGCATTGCACACCGCGGTATTAAACGAAGATGCCGAGCAAGTGAAGGCATTGCTGGCCAATAAAGAAGTCAACGTAAACGCCACCGACCTTGGAGGCCGAACCCCGCTGCATTTGGCGGCAGCTCTTAGTGGTCACGACTCTCAGGAAGTAAACTTTAATATTGACATAATATTAGATGAACTTCTTGGCTTCGAAATCAAGTTCGACAAGATAGACAGTGTGATGCAGGGATCACCGTTAAGGTATGCTGATATCAACAAATCATTTGCTGCAATCAACACTTTACTTCCAAAATACGACAAAACTAGAGCAAGTGAGGATCTCGTTGTTACAAAAGAAAATACCCATGACGAAATCATGCTGCAATATGTTTTCAGGCGTGACCTGCACCTTCTCTTAGACTTCTGTATACACCATGGCCTTCCCGTAGAGTATGCTTCAGAGGGATTTAATCGGTTGCTTGCTAGAGCATGTGAGCACGGCAGTTTAAAGGTCGCAAAACTTCTCATCGAAAGAGGTGCCAGCATTGAGGAGATTGATGGTGAACTCCTTTCCCCCTTGCACATTGCTTGTAGAAATGGCCATCTTAAAATCATCGAACTTCTAGGAAATTGTGATTTCCTGGCGGTTGATGGGGCTGGCAGAACAACCTTGCACTTGGCATCCATTGGTGGGAATATTGATGTGATACAAGCCCTAATTAAATTCATCAAAACAATTGACTTCATCAACATTGTAGACGATGATGGATATTCTGCACTTAATTATGCAGTATCTCACGGCCACCCAGACGTTGTGAAATACTTACTAGCCTTAGGGGCTGCCAAAGGAAATATAAGTAGACTCCTTCGTCTTGGGATTGGAAAGTCTAATGGACATTTGGAGGTGTTCAAACTTCTACTCAAAGAGTTTCCCGAAGCTATTGAAACCCTCGACGATCGTCATCGCACTCCTCTGCACCTTGCGGCTGAATTGGGATGCACAGAGATTGTCAATTACATCTTAGAGAAAGTAACGGACAATGAGAAGCTGTATGTCAACCGTACCGATTCAGATGACTACACAGCATTGCATTGCGCGGCTTACTATGGGCATTTAGATGTTGTTAAAATACTGGTCGAAGTTGGTGCTGATATCACAGCAATCAATTTGGATCAACAGACACCGTTCATTATTGCTGCAAGAAAAAATCATGTGGATGTGATTCAGTTTTTAAATAACATTGAAAATGAGCATTTGAGGAAGATTGATTTCATTAATATGTCAGACAGAGAAGGAATGACTGCACTTGACCATGCAATATTTTACAACCACCTTAAAGTTGCAAAATATCTGCTAGAAAATAATACTGATTTGAAGTACTCCTGTGACCTTTTATACAATTATGTTAAAAAAAGCAAAGATAAAAATAATATTATTGCAATTCTAATTAAAAATAATCCAGAAATACTGACACAATATCTGGGTGGCCATGGTTCAACATTGTTGCATGCTGCTGCCAGCAAGGATTGTTTGGATCATTTTAAAGACTCACTGGCATCGTTAACAAAGGCAAATCAAATCAGCAATCCGATAAACATTCCTGACTTGAACGGTGATACAGCAATGCATCTTGCGGCCTGCAATGGTAACGTAGAAACAGTCCGAATATTAATTGAACTGGGGGCAAAGCTAATAGTTTATAATTATGATAAAAAAACACCTTTGATAAATGCTGCTAAGCATGGCCATCAGCAAATAGTGAAATACATGTTAAAAATTTTAAAAAATGACCAGAGAGTTCAGTCAAATCAGGAATATATCAACTGCAAAGACAACGATGGATACAGTGCCCTTGATTATGCAATAATGGAAGATCAGCCAACTGTATGTATATATTTACTTAAAGTTAAAGCTGACATAAGCTTTAATAGATTCATAAGCCTTGGGATGAAAAGGATGCAGCTGTTCCAAAAGGTGTTGGGAGTTCTATGTCAAGAAGTGCCCAAAATTGTACATGAAATCAACAATGATGGATGCACACCCTTGCATATTCTTGTGAAAGATGGAAAGATCAGCATGGCAACAACGTTGCTAAATACAATAACGGAAAACGAAAAGAGATCATATGTAATGATAACCAATAGAGATGGTCAAACAGCATTGCATTTAGCAGCTTGTAACGGACACTCAGCAACTGTCCAAGCGCTACTAGAAGCAATACCCAGCGCTGCGGAAAAGGCTGCTTGTGTGATGACACCTGACAAAGATGGCCGAACAGCATTGCATTTAGCAGCTTGGAACGGACATGCAACAACTGTCCAAGCGCTACTAGAAGCATTACCCAGCGCTGCGGAGAAGGCCGCTTGTGTGATGACACCTGACAAAGATGGCCGAACAGCATTGCATGAAGCAGCTTGGAACGGACATGCACCAACTGTCCCAGCGCTACTAGAAGCATTACCCAGCGCTGCGGAAAAGGTTACTTTTGTGATGACACCTGACAAAGATGGCCGAACAGCATTGCATTTAGCAGCTTGGAATGAAGGCCCAGCAACTGTCCAAGCGCTACTAGAAGCATTACCCAGCGCTGCGGAGAAGGTTGCTTTTGTGATGACACCTGACAAAGATGGCCGAACAGCATTGCATTTAGCAGCTTGGAATGAAGGCCCAGCAGCTGTCCAAGCGCTACTAGAAGCAATACCCAGCGCTGCGGAGAAGGTTGCTTTTGTGATGACACCTGACAAAGATGGCCGAACAGCATTGCATTTAGCAGCTTGGAATGAAGGCCCAGCAGCTGTCCAAGCGCTACTAGAAGCAATACCCAGCGTTGCGGAAAAGGTTACTTTTGTGATGACACCTGACAAAGATGGCCGAACAGCATTGCATGTAGCAGCTTGGAACGGACATGCAGCAACTGTCCAAGCGCTACTAGAAGCAATACCCAGCGCTGCGGAAAAGGTTACTTTTGTGATGACACCTGACAAAGATGGCCGAACAACATTGCATAAAGCAGCTTGGAATGAAGGCCCAGCAGCTGTCCAAGCGCTACTAGAAGCAATACCCAGCGTTGCGGAAAAGGTTACTTTTGTGATGACACCTGACAAAGATGGCCGAACAGCATTGCATGTAGCAGCTTGGAACGGACATGCAGCAACTGTCCAAGCGCTACTAGAAGCAATACCCAGCGCTGCGGAGAAGGTTGCTTGCGTGATGACATTTGACAATGATGGCCGAACAGCATTGCATAAAGCAGCTTGGAACCGAGACCCAGCAACTGTCGAAGCGCTACTAGAAGCAATACCCAGCGCTGCGGAGAAGGCTGCTTGTGTGATGACATCTGACAAAGATGGCCGAATAGCATTGCATTTAGCAGCTTGTCACGGACATGCAACAACTGTCCAAGCGCTACTAGAAGCAATACCCAGCGCCGCGGAGAAGGTTGCTTGTGTGATGACATCTGACAAAGATGGCCGAATAGCATTGCATGAAGCAGCTTGTAACAGAGACCCAGCAACTGTCCAAGCGCTACTAGAAGCAATACCCAGCGTTGCGGAGAAGGTTGCTTGTGTGATGACATCTGACAAAGATGGCCGAATAGCATTGCATTTAGCAGCTCGGAACCGAGACCCAGCAACTGTCCAAGCGCTACTAGAAGCAATACCCAGCGCTGCGGAGAAGGTTGCTTGCGTGATGACATCTAACAAACATGGCCGAACAGCATTGCATGAAACAGCTCGTATCGGGCATGCAACAACTGTCCAAGCACTACTAAAAGCAATACCCAGCGCTGCGGAGAAGGTTGCTTGCGTGATGACACCTGACGAAGATGGCCAAACAGCATTGCATGAAGCAGCTTGGAACGGACATGCGGCAACTGTCCAAGCGCTACTAGAAGCAATACCCAGCGCTGCGGAAAAGGTAACTTTTATGATGACACCTGACGAAGATGGCCAAACAGCATTGCATGAAGCAGCTTGGAACGGACATGCAACAACTGTCCAAGCGCTACTAGAAGCAATACCCAGCGCTGCGGCGAAGGTTGCTTGTGTGATGACATCTGACAAAGATGGCCGAATAGCATTGCATTTAGCAGCTCGGAACCGAGACCCAGCAACCGTCCAAGCGCTACTAGAAGCAATACCCAGCGCTGCGGAGAAGGCTGCTTGCGTGATGACACCTGACGAAGATGGCCAAACAGCATTGCATGAAGCAGCTTGGAACGGACATGCAGCAACTGTCCAAGCGCTACTAGAAGCAATACCCAGCGCTGCGGAGAAGGTTGCTTGCGTGATGACACCTGACAAAGATGGCCGAACAGCATTGCATGAAACTGCTTGTCACGGACATGCAGCAACTGTCCAAGCGCTACTAGAAGCAATACCCAGCGCTGCGGAGAAGGTTGCTTGCGTGATGACACCTGACGAAGATGGCCAAACAGCATTGCATGAAGCAGCTTGGAACGGACATGCGGCAACTGTCCAAGCGCTACTAGAAGCAATACCCAGCGCTGCGGAGAAGGTAAATTTTGTGATGACACCTGACAAAGATGGCCGAACAGCATTGCATGAAGCAGCTCGGAACCGAGACCCAGCAACTGTCCAAGCGCTACTAGAAGCAATACCCAGCGCTGCGGAGAAGGCTACTTGTGTGATGACACCTGACAAAGATGGCCAAACAGCATTGCATAAAGCAGCTTGGAACGGACATGCAGCAACTGTCCAAGCACTACTAGAAGCAATACCCAGCGTTGCGGAGAAGGTTGCTTGTGTGATGACATCTGACAAAGATGGCCGAACAGCATTGCATAAAGCAGCTTGGAACGGACATGCAGCAACTGTCCAAGCGCTACTAGAAGCATTACCCAGCGCTGCGGAGAAGGTTGCTTGTGTGATGACACCTGACAAAGATGGCCGAACAGCATTGCATAAAGCAGCTTGGAAGGGACATGCAACAACTGTCCAAGCGCTACTAGAAGCAATACCCAGCGCTGCGGAGAAGGTTGCTTGCGTGATGACACCTAACAAAAACGGCCGTACGGCATTTCATTTAGCATCTTGGACAGGACGCCTAGCAACCTTCCAGGTATTACTAGATGCGATACCCAGCGCCGCGGAGGAGGCTGCTAGCTTGATCGTACCCAACCAGTATGGCAACATTGCGTTGCATTATGCAGCTATTAAAGGACACACAGAAATTGTCAGTGGGCTTCTTGAAGTATTTAACACTGAGGAGGGGAAGATAGCCTACATTTCTAAAGTGAACAAAGCCAATGAAACATCTTTAATGAAAGCTGCCAAGTTTGGTTTTTCAAATATTGTTAGATTGTTGTTAAACTTGTTTAGTGGTGATTCTGACTTGGGTAGAAAAGTTCAATACATCAACATGGAAGATGTAAAGGGGCGAACGGCTTTGGATTTGGCTAAAGATGGGTCGCACGATGACGTGACACGAATTCTCGTCGAAACGGTTGATGAGGACATTACAGATTTATCCGAGAGTTTGGCTCAAGCTGCTTCATCCAGCTATATTGTTGATAGCAACAATATAGACCAATGACTTGAAAGTTTGCTTTGTGAAATGTTCTTGGATTTTCTTGGAAATTTTCTTGGATTTCTAATAGCAGTCAAGAAATTTGGACCGGCCGCGGCATAAAATCTCTTCTTTGGGTTTTCTTAGTCGTGTCTCCCTACTTATATAATTTTTTAATTTAATTTCATTCCTTGGCTCTGTTTTGATGACGGACAAATGTTCCTGCTGCAGGTGTCCAATCATTCACAGATAACCCACGACCACTACGTAATAATAATAATAATCATTATAATAATATACAAATAATAAGTATAGATATCAATATATTATTTCGTAAATATTATCCCTGCTCAAATGTAATAATATAAATTTGATAAATAGACGTTAGGTAGAAGTCTATGCCTGTTAAAAAAACTAACAAACAAGAAATGTTGAAATAATTATGTTTCACGCATGTATGTGTTATTAATGAAGCTGAAGGAGATCCGGCAGGACGGCTGCTTGTAGCGGAATTTGTGCAAAAAGCGTTTTAAATTGATACCTTTTAATAATATTGAAATATGAAATTTAGGCAGGTGAAGTGAAAGAGTGCAATGAATGGAAGTAAAATATTAACATGTGTTCATAATTAACTAGGTAAACTTTTAGTAGAATAGTAGAGCCTGCACTCGTTGCAGGATGAGCGAGCCGTAATCTCCACGAGGAAATCCTAACGGAAAACGATTGACAATCACAATGCTGAAAACGGTGCTTTAATGTTTAAGTATTTTATTTATTTATAAGTAATTTTATTTTTCTGATTAGCAAAATACTTCATGCACGAATCTGAAACTTAGGCAATTCGTTTAACTTGTTATCATATATATTCAATCCAAATTTGGTGCGGATCGGTTAATTAGTTACGAAGCTAGTACCAAAAAAACTGAAAAATTTACGGGTTTTTGCTCATAAAAACAAAATGGCTGAACAGATTTTGCTCAAAAACCATACAGCACCTCGCTGAGTCACCACAAACGTTTTTGCCAAATTTCGCAACGATCTGTGACCTTCAAGTAGGCCTGCTCGTTTTTGTTACAAACAAAATCCAAATGCTTATTTTCCTCTATGATGTTAAATTGAAGGATTTTGCTGGCTCATAAATTCATTTATGGCATCTGATGTTGTCAAATATTGGAAAGAAAATTACTTTTTATATCTATGACAAGAAACTTGATCATTGCAATGGGCTTCCTATTCAAAATTTTAATTTCCAAAAAAATAAAACCTTGAAATCATATGTTTCTGTCTTTTGGATGTTTAGTAGTGTGCCAAAATTTGTTAGCATTTCGCAGTGTTTTGCATTCTTCCATGGGAATTACTGGACACTTTTGCTCGATCGCATGCCGCCCCCATCGCATGCCGCCCCCATCGCATGCCGCCCCCAGAGTGTCGCATGCCGCCCCCAGAGTGTCGCATGCCGCCCCCAGAGTGTCGCATGCCGCCCCCAGAGTGTCGCATGCCGCCCCCAGAGTGTCGCATGCCGCCCCCAGAGTGTCGCATGCCGCCCCCAGAGTGTCGCATGCCGCCCCCAGAGTGTCGCATGCCGCCCCCAGAGTGTCGCATGCCGCCCCCAGAGTGTCATCATTGAGTCTCGTGAAATACTGCACAATATTTTCGCAAGGGACTGGCAAAAATAGACCTATTCCACTCAGAGAAATATGACGTCAGATACCCACTGGACGTGCTACCAGTTTGTAAAAAAATATTAATAATCTCTGCTAAATAACAAAGGAAGACAGGGAAATCACAACCCGAATTGCTCTGGCTGGCTTTAGCGAGTGGGTATCATGACGTTGCTTTGATAGAATGGAATCGGTGAATTTCGAATATTGTGAAAAACAGATGTTATTTTCACTTAATTGTAAATTATCATTATTTGTTATACATGTAGCACTATGAATAATTAAATATATTCTAAAGTAATTTTATAAAATGTGTTATTGAAAATAACGTTTCTAATCATGCTGTTGCCATCGGACATAAAATTTTGTCCAATAACTCACAATTGTAAGTTAATTGTTTGCCAATTACCATCAACCAGATGACATATATTTTATTTTTGTCTGACATATTCAATAAATAATAAATATTGGTTTTTGTAATAAAACTGGTCTCCGATCTTAACGTTTCCCTATTCCTTCAGTGACAACTAATCAAACTTTGAGTATGTTGTCAATGTGTAATCAATGTCCTTTTAGAAATTGAAATATTATTTGATAACATTTGAAAGTGTACGATTTTACGAAACGCTGTCACAATCACATCACAGTCCTGAAGATGTCCACGCCATCGCGGACGATACTTTGTACACTCGACAAGGTACTTTCTACGACCGCCACAACGTTTGAACAGAGCAAAACCGTACACTTTCAAATCTTCAAACCACGGCTCGGAACCACTCTGCCTTTCTACTATGTGATATATTGCCGGAAGCGTAATTTGTTATTTTGTGCCAATATATATTTGTACCTGCGTCTCTCTGTGTCAAAACAATGTTTTATTTAACTTCCTATACCACTGAATCTTAACCCTCATTGGAGGTTGAAACGGTCTCATCAGAAACAACTGGAACCCTGAAGAAATTCCATTTTATTTATTATTTATTATTTATTTATTAAAACCGATTTGCAAGTAGGTACATACATTGCGGTGTCTGAGTAGTCAACAGTAATTTCACTTACATAGTACCTACCAAGGAGCTTATATCAGGAAGAGTGGAAACCCAGTGCTATACGGAATTTCCTTATGCTGCAGCGCCCTGACGGACAGTGTCAGTTTCTACTGTAAGGAATTCCACTGCTAACCTTGTTGCCACCCCCTGGTAGGTACCTACTATCATATAATTTCATTCTTAATATTTGGTTCTAATATAGTTATAAGTTCTCAGGAAATACATTTTGATGTTATTCATTATAAATCATATTACTAAGTCTAAATTTAAATTCTTTGAAACTTGCAAGGGGATTGCACACAACTGTTGGTGGAAGGTTGTGCCACTCAACTGTCCCTCTCCCAAGTGTTGATTGGCTGCCTTGTTTGGTTTTGTAGCCTCTGCTGTATAATTTCATGTTGTGAGCGTTTCGTCCTGTACGCTCGTCCTTTCTAATCCCTCCTGCTATTTCCTGCCATGGCTTGCATCCGATTATTGCCTTATACATTTTAATTATTCTTGCGATTCCCCTTCTTTCTTTCAGTGACTTCCATTTCAAGTTCTTGTTGATATTTCGTATCACTAGAAATCAGATGTAGGTATGACAATTTATAAAATTCTGTTAATTGATTTTATACTTTAAAAAATCAATTTGGCCATGCCTAGTTTCAATATGAGTTCAGTGGTCCAAGAGGACCAATAATAGCCACTGAAGACTCAGGTAAGACTTGTGGTCAATAGTAATCACCATAAATTATTTATAACCATACCCGTGGCGTGGTAAGTATTATTTGTATAACACGAAACGTCATTTAGAAGTAGGCACAAAGAATTCAGGGCTGCATCAAGGCAGATAAAAATTTCCCGCTGTCTCAATATTTTAGGCAAGCAGGGAATGAAAAGTTTGAAGTTTGCAATTTTTATCTACATGACCTAAATTTATTTCAAAGAAATACAACTGACCCGTGCACTGCACACGATTGCTAAGTTGCAATGTATTTTTTTGTGTAATAATAAATTTCTTTTTCCATTAGGGTGAAAGGGTTTAAAAAAGCACAAATTAAGGCCTTCTTAAAGACATCCGGCTGGCCAAGCCTGTCGATATTTCTTCATCCTTCTCTTCTCCACTCTTCTATCGCCTTCCATGCTTCTCGATTCAAATAATATCCAAGATAATAGAAAAGAGATTTTTTCAACTGAATACTTCCATACGAGATATTTCCCCCACCATAAAGACTACCGTTCGGTTGAAAACATATGACAGTAGAGACGGGCGCTCGCTGCTTGCATTCTATTGGTCAGCGTGGTGGCTTCTGATTGGTCCACATATTACAATACCGAGCTGCGTTGCTAAAGGCTTCCTTGATGTCAACAACTGCCTGGACTTTGCCTGGACTTGCAGTAGCAAGAAGTCGCTGTCCTTTGCGTGACCGCAGCTCCTTCATTCTCGCTTTACGTGAGTTGTTAGGATTAACGATACACTTATTATTTCCTTGTGTGCTAAATTGCTTATTCGGTTTTATGTGATTGATTATCGTTGTTCATAGAATTAATTTTTTTAGGGTTAGGTGCGCGTTTGGGACAAAACAAGAGCTTTTAACAACATTTCTCATGGTGAGAACAGGAACAATGTTTAATATTAATCAATGAATTGAGCCTTTTAAAAGAAACGAAAGCATCCATCCATTTTATTACGAGTAAATCCAGCAATTGTTTGTTACGGTAGGATGTGAAATATTGACATCTGACCGTGAAGATGGGGTGAACTTGAATAAAACTTTGTTTCGAACCTTGGTGGTTCCAAACTATCAAAGTATCCATACACATAATAGATCAACCTGTTAAAAAAATGCTGATCACGTAGATCAAGTATGTGTTACTTTGTAGCGTTAAACATAATGTTTAATTATTTAGCAACTAAATAATTTTTGTAAAGGGGAAATTTTGTGAAAACAACGTTTTTATGCATATCTACATACTAGGTAATTGATATTTGGCATACCTACTGACATTATTATGATGGCTAAGCAAGGTGTTAAAGCTAAAATGTCTCAAGAGCTTGATTCTTTGCTCGAAGCATTGAAACCTTTGCAATTTATCTTTGATGCTAGAAGGAAAGGTCGGTCCCCGCCTCAACCAAACACCATTACCATCAAACTAAATGAAGAGAGAACATTTTTGTGTTTAGAATATAATAATAATGAGTCTAAGATTGAGGTTGATAGCAATGTCAGGAAGGAGGATTATGATAATGTTAGGACTGCACTGCAAAATAGTAGGTCGGTTATTCCAGAGAAAAAATGGGACAAAGCTTTTATGGCCTTTAAGCAACAAATCATTAATAAGTTAATCAGAGAAAATAAGATGGATGATCAAGACGGGTTCTTAAGGGAATTTCATAAATTTGTCAATGAATTACCAGAAGTTCCATATGAATTCATTGGGAGTGTTCGCAAGCTAAAGGAAATTAATTTTGATGACTGGGATATCGAGGAAAGTGAAGAAAATGATCCACGCTTAAAGGCTTTAGCTGAAATACACAAAAAAATACTAGATTCTTTTAGCTCATATCAGACTTTGGGCAAGAACTACATTGAACAAAGAAAACAGCAGATGAGTAGTAGCTCTGATACCCATATGTCTCAGAAAGATAAGGAAAATTCTGTCAAGCCTCCTAAAGGAATAAATAACATAGGAATCGGTATGTTCAATGAAGTTAAGATTTCTGGAGATGGAAACTGTTTTTATTCTGCCATTGCTGATCAGTTGGAACAATTAGACATAACAAAAAAAATAAATGAAGCTAAAAATGAGCCTAAATCCTTTTACACACATCAAGACCTCAAGGAATTGACTACAAATTATATAAAGAAAAATAAAGAGCAAGAATTTGGCAGGAAGTTAGAAGCTAAAAATACGGATCCATTACATGCTGATCCACCGTCAGAAATACAAACGATTGATCAATACATAGAACTTCATGGTAAAGAAGGATCACGGGTTGATAATGAAATAATTGAAGCGTTAGCTCGAGCATTAGACGTTATTTTAAATATATATGACCAAGATGACGTACCTATGACATATAATGGTCCACAAGTTACGGATTCTATCACCAAGAAAGTTTTAACTATCAAATTTTCCGGAAATTGTTACACCTCTCTGGTTGCTAGAGAATTTTGCGAACTATTTCCATTAGAAATAAAGTTTCCTAAGCAAAGTTGTAAGATTAAGAAAATCTTTGACATACTCAATGAACTTGAAAGAGGTGAAAAATTAGATGAACAAATTGGAATTGTTTTTGGTAAACTTGGCTTATCTCCAGAATTGATAGAAAAGGTAAAAGGCTATTTTAACGCACGCAGTGTTACTAAGCCACAACAGACGCGTAACGTAGAAAGTAACCTCGATGAACGCTGGTACACTGATGACGATATGCATAATTATGGCCGGGTTTTAGAGAAGCACGGTGTAGATTTTGATACCCAATTTTCAAATAGACTTACTGACGATGGCATACACACTTTACCGTCTCTGGAATCCCTTTCAGTGAATCATCCTCGATACATCTGTTACAATATAGGAGGGAAGGCAACGGGAGACAACAGTGGAATGCACTGGGTAGCTATTTTCCTAGTGAAGAGACCAGGAGGGATAGTGACAATATTGTACAAGGATTCAAAAGGAGATTGGAATAATAGTTCTGCCACGATTGAACAAGAATTGAAGCAGCACTATGACGACAAAGTAGACTTCATTAGAGACTTGCAAGTTGCACAAAAAGATGATTCCAGTTGTGGCCCAATGACAATTAATAACTTGGAGGTAATGGCAAGCAAAGTGAAAGAAATTAACGATGAAGGTACTGACGGTGTAGCTGCATTGATCGAGTTATTTAAAGGTGAACCTAGAGGGATAGCTTTTACAACTCAGGAACAAGTCCCAAGTATAAGGTTAGGTCATAAGTTACAGAAAATATCAAGCGGAAACTTAGTCAATTTGAAGCATGTTGCAAAAGTTGATGATCTAAAAACTGTAATAACAAAGCTGAAATTAAATGATGATTATATATTAATGAAAGACGGCAATCACTTTAAAGTGGTATTAATCACCGAAGATGGGAATTCTTTTTACTCTGCCATTGCAGATCAGCTGACAAGACATGCTAATAAACCTAAAAATCAGTCCGAATCATCTTACACTCATGAAATAATCCGGGAACAAACTATAGATTACATGAAGGAAAATAGAGAGCAAGAATTTGTCAGAAATTTAGAAGAGAGATTGCAAGCTGACAATACGGATCCGTTACATGTTGATCTACCGCCAGGTACACATTCGATTGATGAATATGTAGAACTTCACAGCAAGGAAGGAACATGGGCCGATTGTGGAATTATTGGAGCATTGGCTCAAGCATTTGATTTTACCCTAAATGTTTATGACGAAGATGGCACACCCAAGACATATAATGCCTCTGCTGCTAACAATAAGGATGCCCAAATTAAGCACATTATAAATCTACAGTACACCAACAGTAATCACTATAATTCTTTGGTTGATTTAGAACAGACTATTAGCAAGCAGAAGGCTGACATTGAATCTAAAATTCTTAAAATAGATCAACATTTTGAACAAATAAAGGATTGGGGAGTTGATGAATTAAAAAAGTGGTCTCGGGAACATAAAGGCAAATTAAGCAAGAACATCGGTGACAGTTTGCAGTTAGGAGATGACATCATCGAAGCAATATCCGTGATGGACAGAGCCAATGAACTTGCAACTAAAGGTCATCGACTGCGTGATACCCAAAAAGCCGCTATTCTGATATTCATGCAAACAAACGTCAAGGGTCATGTGAGTCAAATCAATACAGGGGAGGGTAAGACGACAATAGTTTCGGTCTTAGCAGCATTGAAGGTGATGCAAGGATACAAAATTCATGTCATTACCAGTAACAACGTGTTGGCTTCCGATGGAGTCAAAGACAAGTCATTATTCTATGAATTGTTAAAGATTACTGCAGCAGACAATAACCCTGATGATAAGTACACCGATGGTCCCAGAGTGTGCTACAATAAAGATGTAGTATATGGCAGTATCACTAGCTTTCAATTTGATTGGCTAAGAGACTCATTCGAACAATTGAAGACGTTGGGAGGTGTAGATTTTAATAACGTTTGGGTGATGCTGGATGAAATAGATAGCTTATTAATTGACCAAGGGGGTAACATAGCAAAGTTGTCCGGCCCATTTCCTGGGATGGAGAGTTTAAGATATGTGTACATTAATATCTGGGTCGCGCTAGCTAAAACAGAGAAACAAGTAACAGAAGAAATTTTAGCAAAGCTAAAGGCCAAGGCTGATGAATTAGCCAAGGATTCAAACACATGTGATGATGAAAAACAACTCGAATATGAAGAATACGAAGATGGTCTTAGAGAATCATTTTTAGATGAAATTAAAAAACAGATCAAGAATCAGAAAGATCATTTGATCAACAAAAAAATATTAGCTAATCATTTGCTTCGATATGCCGAAGACAGTGTAGAAAGATGGGTAGAGCACGCCTTTACTGCAAAGTATCAATACAAGGAAAATGTGGAGTATAAGATAGGCAAAGACAAAGACGGAGAAAATATTATCACCCCTGTAGATAATCAAAATACTGGTGTTTCGATGAAAAACACAGTATTGTCCAACGGATTACATCAATTCTTACAAATTAAGCATAACTTGTGCTTAACATATGAAAGTCTTACCAGTTGCTATGTTTCAAATTTGGATTATATCAAAAAATATGGCAGTAAATTATCTGGTGTCACTGGAACATTAGGATCAAAGCCAGAAAGAGATCTACTTGGAAGGGTGTTCAATCTTGAGTTCTCTGTCATCCCTCCATGCAAACCCAATAGTTTCGCTCAATTTCCAGGAAAAGTGTCTCCTGATGACACATTTGTGAACGATGTAGCTGTAGCAGCGCTGGGTGAACTCACGAGAACCAGAGAAGCACACGACTATCTTGAAGGAGAGCAAAGAACTAAAATCAAAGCACCAAGAGCGGTTTTAATTGTGTGTGCAAGTATTCTGGATGCCGAAACGGTAGCTGGAGAGATAGCCAGGGAGGCAAAAGCAGCGGGACTCACTCCTAACATTCTTAAATATCGAGATGAAGTTGATGAGCATATTACAAACAAACCGTTGGATGTTTGTGACGTGGTAATCGCTACAAATTTAGCCGGAAGAGGAACAGATTTTAAAACCAGCGCTTTGTTAGAGAGTAACGGTGGGTTACATGTAATTGAAGCGTTTTTACCATGCAACAAAAGGGTTGAGGATCAGGGTTTGGGGAGAACTGCAAGACAAGGGAATCAAGGCACTGGTCAGATAATTGTCAAATTGAGCGAGGTGGAAGCATTAGGTATTACAATTTATAATACTGAAAATATTGACTTTGATCAAATCATGAAACACAGAGATGAATTGGAAACCACGCGTGTAAACGACATTGCTGAAAATAAGATAACTGAGATCGAATTCAAGGGACAGTTATTTAATAAATTTTCGTCACAATATGCGGAATTAAAAGAAAAGTATAAAAGGGGAAGTGATGTTGTAAAATGGATATATGTTTTAAGAGACCTCAAAGAAAACTGGGCATTTTGGCTTGAAAAGCAGGCATATACAGCAAAAACCGTCAAAGAAATCATAGCTAAGCAGGTATCTTTTCTACAAAGAAGGGATCCTTGCTTAGCAGCTGTAGATCAAGAATACAATAAATTCCTCAAACAAGCAAATGAAATAATGGCTGGCAATATAAGCCACAATCCTTTTTATAGTATATGCTTGGCTGAAAGATATTTGGAAGACAGTACTGGTAAATCAAATAGAGAGAAAGCCAAGGAAGCGTTAGATCACGCGCTTAATATTAGCAAGAGCAGTGAATTGTTATATTCTGCGTATATTAAGTTTTTTGAAATAGCAATTGAAGATGGGGGACAGATTTTAGAAAGATACAAGAAAGCAGTAGCAAAAATCTTCTTTATTCCTCTAGAAAGCGGCTGCCCAGAGTACAAAACACGTGCTTGTGACAATCTTCGAAAAGCAAAAGCAGCGTTAGAAATAGAGCATGATTACTTGGAGGAATTGATTGGTAGTAAGAAAACGGACGATGGCAAACGAGAAGAATCGGTTTTAGCGTCGGTTGTCATCAGCGGAGAGAAAGAGTCTGATCAACAGGCTCAGGAGAATGCAGGGAACACAAATCTCTTTGTAAAACACTTGCAAGCACGGTTGGTCTGCTTGGCCGCTTACAAAGGAAATATCGATAGCCTTGTAAAACAGATAAACGGAGAAAATGTGTTTGACAAGCCCGAAAACTGCATTGGACCAAACGACGGTGTCATTATTGACTCTAAGGTACCGAGATACTTAAGCAAGCTAGATTCACAAAATGAAATTAAACAGCACATAACAGAGAGGGCAGTTAACGAGCTCGAATACGTGGGCATGAGCTCGGTTTATCAGTTACGCAAAATACACGATGTCCACGAAGAAGTAATAATAGGTGCTCAGATACAGATAGGGACTGCTTTTGCACTACTTGCAAGTGCTGCGGCATTCCCTGTGTTGCTGCCCGTGAATGGTCCGCTTGCTGGTGCCATGATTTCAGAAGGTATTACTGATATTATTACTGCACTAATTCAGCAAGGAGAGTCGGGTTTTAATAAAAAGGATTACATAAAAGGCAAGGTAATTAGTTACGGCATATCCATCCTAACTATGGGCATAGGTGCGATAATGAGCAGCACTAAGATTTTAAACAAAGCAATGAACGCTTGTCGAAGCTTAGCAACAAAATTACGATCGGTCACAGGACCTTTTGCAGGGATATGCAATTACTTGGCGAAAAAATTAGATATATTAGCGAAATATTTGGAGCTAATGATAGCTAAAATAGAGTTTGCTAGAAAAACAGCAATGGAGCAAGCCAAGTACTTGGCCCAACTGAAGGATGCAGATAAATTGAAGCAATTTCAACAACTTCAGAAAACAATGAAATTCTCAGATGTTGTAATGTCACACAGTAAAAAAATCACTCAGATTGTAACACAATCAGCAATTGGTGCGGTCAAAGGTGTGGTAATTTCGGTCGCTATAGAAAGGATAGTTATCGCTAGCTTAAACAACATGATGAAAGGGTTGCAGCCTGTAATTAAAGAAAAAGTAAAATATGCTGTTAAAACAAAAATAACACATGAAAATGAAAATAGAACGTTTAAAAATGTATCGGATTCACAGATCAAGCAAGCTATTGCACAGTTATTGGACACTAGCTTAGGGGAAGATGTCATGCAGGTCAGTAAAGAGATTGGTCTGGGAATTTTGGGGCATTCAAGTAATTGGAAAATGCAACTAGCCACTCTAGCTTTTGAGTCTTTATTATCTGGCATTGATATCACAACATGCACTGATAAAATATGTAATAAGTTTTTGGCTGAGGTATCTAAACCAGCTTACCAAAAAGATAATAATAAAAATGATACTGAAAGGAGCAAAATGATTGAAGGTATTATATCTCAAATAACCGAGCAAATATCAGATACGATCTACGGTAAAATAGTTGCGATAACTGGTAAAGTGGTGGTAACTTTGCCGAAGGCTTTGTATAGGGGGTACCAAGAGCACAAGGAGAAAAAGAGTGATGAAAAGGATATTGCTGAGATGAGACAAAAATCGGATGCTATTGAAACAGAAGATGATTCAGCCAAAGCAGCAAATACAAAATGTGCCCATGATGCAGTAGCAGAAACGTTAGGATTTGACAAAGACAAGGGCAGTAAACAGCTGGCTGATGCTACGAATCTAGCTGCATCGACAGATGGAGCAAGTATTGAAGATACTAAACAACTTTTCATACAAAATGGAGTCGAAGTTACTTCTTGCGGTATAAACGATGCCCAATCACAGTTTGAACAACTAGATTCAGATCGAGGAGTAGTATGCCTAAGCAGGGACAACGGACTCGGTCATGTGATACCTGTTACCATGGACACGAAAGAAAATTGCCTTATGGTGACAGAGAACGGACGAAACATAACTTTAGATCAATACCAAAGGGATCACGGCTTCACCAACGCAGAGCTTATTATACCGAAAGGTGTAAATGCCTCAACGTTACAAGATGTCCAGCATTCATGTAATCTAAACCGTATTACACGAGCTACCCATCCAATTGGTTATGTAGGACAAGATGGTGGGATGATGTTTGGCGGGGAACTAAACAAAAAAGATAAAGTTAAATATAAAATAAATCAAGAGAATTATTGCGAAAAACTGCCGGTACACAGCATGACAGGAGCCAATGTGCTAAGGGCGTCTGAAGGAGTCCGGGGAGAATTTAGTCCTAATGTTCCAGGTCACGCGTCTAATCATTTAACACACATAGGATTCAAGGACAAGGAGTGCCACCTGGTTTTTGCCCACGGCAAGGAACAACAGAAATATCTAGCGAATGCGGCAAGTAGGAATGCAGAATTTCTATCGAAAGCCAGAGAGGTGCAGCATACCAGGCTGCGAGTGGTATGCACTTTACCGATAGAGAAACTTTTGCACAAAAATTTGCCTCCCAAAACGAAGGAGCGGCTCAGGCAAGCAACGACGAGGGAGTCGGGAGCAGCGCGAAACATGAAATTTGTTACGTTCGTTCTAGACCGAGCGGAGCTTGGATCCGGTAGACCTTATCAAATGCAAACAATGTTCCCAGTCATCAAACATCCAAAACCGTAACCGAATTGGTTAGGCATTGTAAACATATTTATTAACAAACACTGGCTTAGAATGTAGTACAGTGATTTAGGCCGGATTCACTGTTATTTTTGCTTGTGAATAATTGCTTTGTGAATAATCATAATTTGCATGATGCTGATTAAAAACTCTTCACAGATTTAGAGTCAGAGAGAGTTATAAACCAAACAAGGAAAATATTTGTTCCCATAAGCTGGGAAATCGTACAATTTCTCACTGGATTTCGAAGGCGTACTGTTTAAGCTCCTGCCTTTTACCTGCTGACTTCCGGCAGCTCAAACCAAATAAAATAAAATAAACTTGGAAACTTTCTATTCTTGCCGCTTCTTCATTTATCTTTCAATCTCAATTTTCCAAAATTCTTTGTCTACGGAAACATGTATAGCAGTTTCGAAACGTCGTAGAAATTGAATTTTAAAGTTAAACGCTCGCTATGCTTTCAGTTGAGTGGGGAGCGTCGAAGTAGCAGCCTCCCTGTCCGCTCTCTCTGTCCCAATTGTCCGGCCGTCGCACTTTGTTCATTCACGCTCGTCTACGTGAGTTGTCCAAAACATCCATACTCTGATTATTTCTTTACTGTTTGCAAGCTTGCCTTTTATTATATTTTTTTCTTAAATTGTTTTGAGAACATTTTGGTTCTTTCTGTTTTCTAGGACGCAGAGTTTGCTTGGTACCTCAATCCCTTAAGGTAGTAAATAGGTTTAATATTGAAAACAATTAGAAGTTAGGTTAGGTGGTTAGTTATCACACACTCGGATATTTACTTTAAGAGTTTAAAAAATCATGCCGCACGTAAGTGATTTCTCTGAGAGCGCTCTCGAACGTTCAGGTAAATCAATCAGAAACTACGAACGGGACGAGGCTTACGGAGTAATTAAAATAAAGTACGATGAAATCAATCGTTTGGAAGGCGGTGGATTAGGAGCTGGTGTGGGTGCTTTAGCCGGTTGTCTTGGCGCCATTGGGGGTGTAATCTTGTTCCCGCCCGCTGCTGCGGCCATTGCCCTCGGAGGATTGTATGGCGGCCTTGCAGGAGGAGGTGTCGTTGGAGCTATTGTCGGCAAAACGACAGGAAAAATCCACTATTTTGATGTCGGTAGCGGAGGATTGTTGGGCAACAGCGAAAGTCAGGCAGCCGCTAAGTTGAACGAAATGGGGTCTGCGCTGTTTAGTGAAGGGAAGTTCAGTGAAGCTGAGAGTCAGTTTCAAAGAGCTTATGATGTATCTCATGTAAAGAGTAAATATACCACGTATAGAGAAAATCGAGATAAAGCCAAGAATGAATTAGATGCAATCAACCTGAATTCTCAGGGCGACAATTTGTTTGCCCAAGGAAAGTACAGTGAAGCACAAATTAAGTATCAAGAAGCTTACGATAAATCCCAAGTTAGCAGCAAGTATAGTATATATGAAGAAAATCGAGACAAATCCATAAATGAATTAGATGCAATCGACCTGAATTCTCAGGGCGACAATTTGTTTGCCCAAGGAAAGTACAGTGAAGCACAAATGAAGTACCAAGAAGCTTATGATAAATCCGAAATCGCAGCTAATAAATCAACATACGCTGCTTGTAGAAATAATACCTCTGAAATTATGTCTGTGTTTGAGGACTTTAACTTGATGTTAAACTCGGATTTTAGCAAAATTGAGTTAAATAAACTTTGCCAAAGATTTGATATGATAATGGATGTAGCAGAGAATGGAAGGCACGCTGCGATCGTCAACAGGTTTCATGTCGTATCGCTAAGAAAAGCCAGGAAGGAAATGAGCAGCCAATTAGAATCGACTAGACGAGAAGATATAGATGACCTCATCGCTGCTATCATGAGTTTGATAGAAACCGAAATTGCGGTACTTAAAGATCTAAACATCACCGATCAAAAGTTAGAACAAGAGTTAGAATCGTTGGAAGAAAAGTTAAACGCGCTTGAAGATGAGTTTGAGCAAAGTAATGATGGTAACGTGCGGGTGGAGATCGAGTCAATTGCTTTGCGGGTGGATGAATTGGTCGAGGAAGTTGAGGTTAAAGCGTTGAAGAGACTGGGACAACAGACGCAGTTGGAGCGTGGTTGAAGGGCAGAATTATTATCTTCCAGCAAGACCCGTGCCATGTCTCAAGGAATTGTTGAGCTATATTTTACTTATTTCTGTTTTTTGGCCAGCAAAATGTTCTCTCTTCATTTAGTTTTCAAAGACCTATTCTCAGCTTTTACACAAAAATTTGTCGTTGTTTTTTTCACTGTTATTTATAGTTTTGTCCGAATAATTTCTTCAATCAACGATCTGCAACAAGCCATTTGTCCAGTTTATTAGTTTTGAAAATAGATATTAACATTCACGAATGTTTTGTAACTGGGAAAAATAAGTGTGTTTCAAAGTTGTGGTGAGAGTGGATGAGAGTGTGGAAATAATTGTTGGCGAGACCAGGATACGAGAAGAGAAAGATGAGGCATGCAGTCTGGTTTCCAATTATTTAGTTGTAAAATACACTCTTGGTACTGGAGGTACCTAACACCTAAACTATTGTTTGTCAACATGCCTGAAAATTTCATTATGAGAACTGATAGCAAACTAGATTTTCAAAACCTTTTCCATGCTCCCTGTGAACAATTGACTGGCGTGATGTTTTCTGTCCAAGCGTAACTCTTCGTTCTGCAAACGTTTAACAACCACCGTCGACCGCCGAGCCTCAGTATGGACTGCAGGACGAACGGGACACGAGGTCAATCAACTTGGCAACCCCCAAACCCCTGACAATACACCTATTCCACTCAGAGAAAAATGACGTCAGATACCCACTGGACGTACTACCTGTATGGAAAAAATATTAATTAGCTCTGCTAAATAACAAAGGAAGACAGGGAAATCACAACCCGAATTGCTCTTCCTGGCTTTAGCGAGTGGGTATCATGACGTTATTTTGATTGAATATTGATTGAATGGAATCGGTGTATTGCGAGGCTATCAACAACCAAGGCACAAAACAAACGTGTCTACACGACTCATCGTTGTTCGGCATTCTACAACTTCAATGGCGACTGCTTTGAGTGAAGTTCCACTCAAAAAGAATTGAAGAACCAACAACTTGGCAATGCTTTTGCCAACCGCCATCTCATTGCAAATCAAAGCGATGCAATCAAACCGTTGTGTCGAGACTGAATGGTACAAAATTGTGCCAATGACCGAGATCTGCAAGAAAACACTGCGCCATGACCGATCTGCACAATAAAAACACTGCCAATGACCAATAACTATGATCCAGTGTCGTGTTCTGCGTCCATCACTAAGCTCGTGCAATCGATGTTTTTTCATTTAAAAAAAATCTGTAAAAATTTTGTGACTTTATTTGTTTATTTTTAATTTGCGTTTGTGTTTGCTTCTAAGTTTCTATTTAAAATAGTATTGCTTACTTATAATTCTCGAATGTTCACAGGAGGCATGGTTTATTTTCATCTATATTCTTACATTATTTCTTGCAAAATGCATCACTATTGTTTTGTTGAAGTATTTTTTAAGATCAGTGTTTGCTTTCTGTTGTTTTGAAGGGCACATTTCGATGCCATGTCTTGAAAATATAGTCTTGATATCTGCTGTGAATACAAAGCACCACTTTGGCTACGTTTATAATTTATAATGCATATTTTTATTTGATGAATATAATACTGTTGTAGGTACTAATTACCAGTAATGCAAGTTCCCTAGTCTAAAATTACCACAACAGAGGTGCTTCATTAGTCTTACGAAGTTATGCAAATTTGCTTCGTAAACAATTTTCTTGATCGTTTTTCTGTTTGAAATTGTTAAGTGTCTAGTTGCTTAGATTTAGACATTATTTTTATTGTTTTAACTATATTCTGTAAAAGATTTATTATAGTTTCAGTTTTTTTTTTTTTAAAAGTCTCGAACAACTGATAAATTATGTGCTAACCTTCATTTCTGTATTTTTTAATTCAATTCTAATTGTCAATTGACTATAATATTATATTGCTTGGTTGTATTTGTCATTTTATATTTTCTTTATTTGTTTTATTGTATTAATAGTTTTTTCTGACCACCAAGGTCTTTACTAAAACTTTATTTTACATTATATTTTATGCTGAGCTGACTAACAATGTGTCTAGCCATTTATATGTTAATTATATGTTAAGTATTTTAGTGTTTTTACTGCTAGTGGCTCAGGCATTGCGTCATCTCGTACAAGCAGCATCATTCTGTCTGATTTTAGACCGCTGCAAGCTTGCTGATGCTGACCATGTTTCAAGCTCCTTGCCTTCGATCAGAGCTACTCTCATCAAAGTCTGGCAAACTTACATAATATCAACATCGCCATAATTCATTTCAATGACCCACACTAATTAATTTTGTACTAATCTACTCTTGAATAAACATACTACCTCAAATGTTAACTGCTTAAATGACAAGTGATATTTGCAGAAGTTCCTTGCATCTGATAATTCTCAGGAATTCCTAAACTCAACCTGGTTCCTGTCAAATGTATTCCTGTTATATTAATTATGGTATTATTAAAAGTATTCAAGACATTTGCTGCTAGTGCTAGGATAGTCTCCTCAATAATAATAATAATATTAAGGCCCGGTTTTACAATTTTGCCAACTCCAGGTTAAAGTGGGAGTTAAGTTATTTGTTATGGCAACGGCCAATGGGATGCAGTGGAATTCATTTGTTTCTAGGAGTTAGATGCTTAACCCAGAGTTGACAAAAGTTGTAAAACCGGCCCTAAACAAAACAAAAGTATGTTCGAATTCGCGCTCAGTTGTTTCTATATTTGACAGACAAAATATTGGCTTCTCTCAACTAGCGAAATTCTAGCCGCAAGATACCACTTTAAATAATAATTACAAAAACGCTTCTGGACATCTGAAGACAAGCGCCTCAAGTCCCAAGTTTGGTTGGATTAAACATATTATAAGTCACTTGTCAGATAGCAAAGGTTCATCATTTATTGTTCATTGGTTTTAATGTGGACAAATTCAGGTATTTCCCTTTGTCTCTCGGGAGATGGTATCATATCAACTCCATGGTATCATAATATCAGGTCACCAATCAGGGTACCAAAAACACCGAGAAACCTGTACCATTATCGCAATCTGCTATCTCGGCTGAATAAAACAGGCCGGAGCAATCCTAGCGATCAGTCGTGTATCAAATGGCAAGTAGTGACGAACGAAAACCCTTGCAAAATACGCGGTTGTCGCTGTGACTGCTAAATGGAAGCAAGGAGGCGACTGACTCTTCATCCACCAGCTAAAGGTAATCACATTTTCACTGTTAATCTTGCTTTGTTCGTGATAAAATCGACAGTGAACGACGAGCACGCCAATGCACAGTGGGAACGGTGTTTTGTCAACGGCCGTGTGTTAAAAATGTTTCATTTCAACTTGTCTCCGGTCGTAGGTCACCCACAGGGTCAATGGCTGGACGACCTTGTTCGATTTGCACAACAAAGTCCTGCTTGCCATTCCACTTGGCTGACACTAAGCAGACAGTTTAATTATACCCGATCACCACTTAAAAATCAGAAGAAACGACCAACTAAAATTGTAAAGCTCATGTCTGCACTCCTTTCTAAGCACCATTCAAGTAATCTAAATTGAAATACTCTCAGGCATATCCGAGATTCATTTGAACTGTATTGTAGTAAAATTCTTCATCCAATATGCAACAAAGAATTACTGTATCGATGGTTTGGTTTAGTTTTGTCACATTCGGGCTTATAGTTGAGTTGTTGGCGTGTGATGGCAGCATAGCGTCACTAGATTCAACACATTCTAAATTCGTTCATAGTCCTGTTTCTATCTCCATGGGGCCACTTTATATTCGGGGTTAGTCGAGTTGTTGGCGTGTGATTGCAGCATAGCGTCACTAGATTCAACACATTCTAAATTCGTTCATTGTCCTGTTTCTATCTCCATGGGGCCACTTTATAATCGGGATTGAATGTGCAGATAATTATAACATTAATCGAGCTTACAGCTTGAGACCATTTTGGAATCTACATTCTTCAGTCCAGCCCAAACTGCCAGGGATTGAAAAATATCGCTCACTCTCCATTTCTTGTGGCCCAATAGATCCATTCCAAAAATACTGACAAATACCCACTGGACGTACTTCCAGTTTGTAAAATAATATTAATAAGCTCTGCTAAATAACAAAGGAAGACAGGGAAATCACAACCCGAATTTCTCTGCCTGGCTTTAGCGAGTGGGTATCATGACGTCATCTTTATTAATTTTTAACGAGTGGAATAGGTGTATTCGGGAACTTCGAGTGTTTGGTTTTACATGACCTTTACCCTTAGTCCTATCACTAATAAAATAGACCTTCATAGCACCATAAAGCAAAGAAAAAGCCGCGGTATTTGCTATGTGGCAAGGTTTGTAATAAGCAAACAGCTGACTTTTGTGTTGCAAATCTTAGAATTGATGAGTGTGGGCTAGGTAATCGACACCTCCCTTGCATTTGCTGAAATATTGTATTTTATTTTTGTATTTTGTTTTTCAATGTCTGTTCACGGGCCAAACGCTAGTCCAAAATAAATGAAATTTTCAGGATACCTTCTAACCCGTCTGTCACACTGTCACACTGTCACACAGTCACACAGTCACACAGTCACACAGTCACACAGTCTCACAGTCACACTGAATACCAGCAAAATAAATTCACAAGTTCAAAATTTTCCCAATTTTGTACAACGGTAATTTCTCCGAGAACATGTCAATAATTACTCTAAAAAGCAACCGAACGGTTCTCGTGTTGGTTTTAATCATTTGCGAAGCGATTGATACATCACCTCAGAAGCCAATTGTAATTGCCTTGTGTTTAGAACCAGATTTTCATTGCTGTGGCGGATGAGACAGATTTAATAATTTTCTTAAGAATTTCAAAATATATTAAAATACAATATATACTAACTAGCACCTGTAGCACCTAAAATATTTCTGCGTAATTATTTATTTTCGTAAACCTTGTCTTTTTGGTCGATTTCCCTTGACGTGTCACCCGAATAAAAGTTAAACACAATGTTCCAAAAAAATATATTCGGAAAAAATCGCGTGTGAATTCATTAGATATAGCAGGTATTTGATGTAAATTTGTGCCAATTGACATCTTAAACGATGCCCGCGCCTATATCTTGGCCTTGCGTGATCCCCTATTTGCTATTCAGTGGCGCACCGACCAGGTATACAAACAAACATGTCACCAGGCTGTAGGATGCAGGAAACTCTGCCAGCAAACATCTCACCAGGCTGTAGGATGCAGGACAATCTGCCAGCAAACATCTCACCAGGCTGTAGGATGCAGGACACTCTGCCAGCAAACATCTCACCAGGCTGAAGGATGCAGGACACTCTGCCAGCAAACATCTCATCAGGCTGTAGGATGCAGGAAACTCTGCCAGCAAACATCTCACCAGGCTGTAGGATGCAGGACACTCTGCCAGCAAACATCTCACCAGGCTGTAGGATGCAGGAAACTCTGCCAGCAAACATCTCACCAGGCTGTAGGATGCAGGACACTCTGCCAGCAAACATCTCACCAGGCTGAAGGATGCAGGACACTCTGCCAGCAAACATCTCATCAGGCTGTAGGATGCAGGACACTCTGCCAGCAAACATCTCACCAGGCTGTAGGATGCAGGACACTCTGCCAGCAAACATCTCACTAGGCTGTAGGATGCAGGACACTCTGCCAGCAAACATCTCACCAGGCTGTAGGATGCAGGACACTCTGCCAGCAAACATCTCACCAGGCTGTAGGATGCAGGACACTCTGCCAGCAAACATCTCACCAGGCAGTAGGATGCAGAACACTCTGCCAGCAAACATCTCACCAGGCTGTAGGATGCAGGAAACTCTGCCAACAAACATCTCACCAGGCTGTAGGATGCAGGACACTCTGCCAGCAAACATCTCACCAGGCTGTAGGATGCAGGACACTCTGCCAGCAAACATGTCACCAGGCTTTAGGATGCAGGACACTCTGCCAGCAAACATCTCACCAGGTTGTAGGATGCAGGACACTCTGCCAGCAAACATGTCACCAGGCTTTAGGATGCCGGACACTGCCAATTTAAACAACATCTCGAATTAACTTGATATCCACTCGAAAGGCGGCTGTCCGTGCAATAAACTAGCTTAACTCCGGCTAAGCGAAAGATCCAGGTTCAACCTCCGACACGGTAACAATTATGGAAGGGTTATTTCTTTTCATAATAGTAAGTGGTCGTTACGTTTTGCTTGGTGAATATTTGTGAGCACGAGGAAGCGAGGGCCCGCCACTGGTGGCTCCTAACGGACTTCTGAAGGCCACCCACTACAGGTTTACTCACGGTGATTAATCGCCAAACAACACTCAAGCTTTATTTATACCCATCGCACCGCTACAAACGTTCTATTTTTTCTATGTATACTTACCTACCGCGAATTTTTTCACATATGCAATTATTTGTTCGTACGCACGTCAATTCCGCCAATTTACCGAAAGCTATATAACCGAGTGCCGATCGCTAAGTGTCCAGTTGCCGGAGTACAGCGTCCAGCGTCCAGTGTCCAGTGTCCAGTGTCCAGTGTCCAGTATCTCTTGTCGATTGTCCAGTGTCCAGTGTCCAGTGTCCAGTATCTCTTGTCGATTGTCCAGTGTCCAGTGTCCAGTGTCCAGTATCTCTTGTCGATTGTCCAGTGTCCAGTGTCCAGTGTCCAGTATCTCTTGTCGATTGTCCAGTGTCCAGTGTCCAGTGTCCAGTGTCCAGTGTCCAGTGTCCAGTGTCTCTTGTCGATTGTCCAGTGTCCACTATCCAGTCGGCCATGCTGCTCGTCGCCGCCGCCATAATGTCGTGCGCGGCCTTGTGGGCGTGTCCGCGACTGCGCAGATGGTGGGTTTCGAGGAAGCTGGCTGGACCGCGCGGCTGGCCGTTGCTGGGCAACGCGCTCGACTACATCCAAGGCCCCGAGAAAGCGTTCAGTCTGTGAGTTCCGTGCGCCCTGACGCCCGTTCCGACCATCTTAAGAACATTACAAGCCAATGAGAAGCCGTTAAAACCAACCTAAGAACATTACAAGCCAAAGAGAGGCCGTTAAAACCAACCTAAGAACATTACAAGCCAATGAGAGGCCGTTAAAACCAACCTAAGAACATTACAAGCCAAAGAGAGGCCGTTAAAACCAACCTAAGAACATTACAAGCCAAAGAGAGGCCGTTAAAACCAACCTAAGGCCATTATAAGCCAATTCAAGGCAATTCGAACCATTGTTATGACTTGGTTACGTCGCCTATTTACCTTTAGTTCTAACTGTCTAACCTTAAACGCATCAACATCGTCTCCATTTCCATCCTGCAACCTACCGAACGTTGGAAACACCGGTTCTCGTGGGATCACCGAAGTTAAGCAACATCGCGCTGAGTCAGGTGTTGGATGGTTGACCATCATGCACATAATCAGTTCTGTTCCGGAGAGAGGTCGGAGGGTTTGAAGTTAGTACGACAACTTCACTCGCTTTGCTTATCAACCTCTCGACAGCACGGATTAGCGGAGGGATCATGTTGTTCGAGTTGCACCGTTCTTCGGAAGGGACGTAAAGCCGCTTGTCCCGTTGATGCTTTTCGACTGGAGTAGGCTACGTGCCGGCACCGGGTTCCCCCTCCTCCCTTCTAGCCATAGGTCAGGTTCATCATCACCCTTTCATTATAGACCCGCACTACGGTGCCAGCTGTCAAAACAGTGCGTCGTTAAACTCCAATAATCACTAATCAATCCTGCAACCTGATGAAGTTGGCGACGTGTCGTGTGCTTGCAGCCTCGGCCGCCAGTTCGACGAGTTCGGCGCCGTCTTCCGCTTGTGGATCGGACCGCAGCTGGTGGTCTGCGTCGCCGCGGCCGAGGACGCACAACGGCTGGTCGCAGGACCGGAAGTCGCCGACCGCGGGGGCCTGTTCCAGGACGCGTTCGCCGGGCTCGCCGGCGTCAACCTCGTCAGCGCGCAGGTACGTTGTGTGTGTCTTCATATCGCTCTCTTGATAAGAAGAAGGATAGAATAATAGTCGTGGATAGCGCTTCGTACAGCGAGACTTTGATGCCGTATTGAGACACTTTATCATGTCTTCCCACTGATCTCTATAGCCATGGATAGCGCATCGTACAGCGAGACTTTGATGCCGTATTGAGACACTTTATCATGTCTTCCCACTGATCTCTATAGCCATGGATAGCGCTTCGTACAGCGAGACTTTGATGCCGTATTGAGACACTTTATCATGTCTTCCTACTGATCTCTATAGCCATGGATAGCGCTTCGTACAGCGAGACTTTGATGCCGTATTGAGACACTTTATCATGTCTTCCCACTGGTCTCTGTAGCCATGGATAGCGCTTCGTACAGTGAGACTTTGATGCCGTATTGAGACACTTTATCATGTCTTCCCACTGATCTCTATAGCCGTGGATAGCGCTTCGTACAGCGAGACTTTGATGCCGTATTGAGACACTTTATCATGTCTTCCCACTGATCTCTATAGCCGTGGATAGCGCTTCGTACAGCGAGACTTTGATGCCGTATTGAGACACTTTATCATGTCTTCCCACTGATCTCTATAGCCATGGATAGCGCTTCGTACAGCGAGACTTTGATGCCGTATTGAGACACTTTATCATGTCTTCCCACTGATCTCTATAGCCATGGATAGCGCTTCGTACAGCGAGACTTTGATGCTGTATTGAGCCACTTTATCATGTCTTCCCACTGATCTCTATAGCCATGGATAGCGCTTCGTACAGCGAGACTTTGATGACGTATTGAGACACTTTATCATGTCTTCCCACTGGTCTCTATAGCCATGGATAGCGCTTCGTACAGCGAGACTTTGATGCCGTATTGAGACACTTTATCATGTCTTCCCACTGATCTCTATAGCCATGGATAGCGCTTCGTACAGCGAGACTTTGATGCCGTATTGAGACACTTTATCACGTCTTCCCACTGATCTCTATAGCCATGGATAGCGCTTCGTACAGCGAGACTTTGATGCCGTATTGAGACACTTTATCATGTCTTCCCACTGATCTCTATAGCCATGGATAGCGCTTCGTACAGCGAGACTTTGATGCCGTATTGAGACACTTTATCATGTCTTCCCACTGATCTCTGTAGCCATGGATAGCGCTTCGTACAGTGAGACTTGGATGCCGTATTGAGACACTTTATCATGTCTTCCCACTGATCTCTATAGCCATGGATAGCGCTTCGTACACTGAGACTTTGATGCCGTATTGAGCCACTTTATCATGCCTTCCCACTGATCTCTATAGCCATGGATAGCGCTTCGTATGGTGAGACTTTGATGCCGTATTGAGACACTTTATCATATCTTTCCACTGATCTCGATAGCCATGGATAGCGCTTCGTACAGCGAGACTTTGAGACGGGTTTCCCCTCCTCCCTTCTAGGCTACGTTTGGTTCATCATCACCCTTTAATTCACCGACGCCATTAGACCAGCGCCACATGGCCAGTTGTCAAAACATTGCGTCGTATAAAACACCAATAATCAAGAGCTAGTGCTCGTCACTGGCATGAATACAGAACAGGCCAATCTACACAATTGAAAACAAGCCGCTACAATCACAATGACGTCTCGGTCGCCGACCGGCCCGCAGGGCGAGACTGCGCGGACACGTCGGCGTCTTGTCGCCCCCGCGTTCCACGCCGCCCGTCTCGGCGACTACTTGGACGTGTTCGCGCGCAACGCGGACGAGGCGTGCGCGCGCATCGCCAAGATTGCCGATGGACGTGACGTCGACATCAAGGACCAGCTCAGCACCGGCACGCTGGCAGCCATCTGCGAGACGGCGCTCGGTGAGCTGTGATCTCATTAGATGGATGGCTGCTTATCACTGATCTCTGTAGTCATGGATAGCGCTTCGTACAGCGAGACTTTGATGCCGTATTGAGACACTTTATCATGTCTTCCCACTGATCTCTATAGCCATGGATAGCGCTTCGTACAGCGAGACTTTGATGCCGTATTGAGACACTTTATCATGTCTTTCCACTGATCTCTATAGCCATGGATAGCGCTTCGTACAGTGAGACTTTGATGCCACATTGAGACACTTTGGGCCGCCTTCTTCTTCTCCCAATTTTTATCAAATTTTCATATCAGAAAGTGATTTCTGGGGAAGCTCGTTGGGAAGAAGTACGCTCTTCCAGTAAATAAACCGTAACCAGCCATAAATCTTTGTTCCAGGTGTTCACTTGAACTACGACCTTGAACAGTGGACAAGAGCCCGCGACCAACTTCAGATGGCGCTCACGCTGGTCTTCCGTCGCGTGGTCAACCCCTGGCTGCTCATTGGCTGGATTTATTCGATGACGTCAGAAGGGAAGCTTGCCAAGGAGGCCAAGCAGGTAGGCTGCGTTATAGTGTAACAAAACATCTCACCAGGCTGTAGGATGCAGGACACTCTGCCAGCAAACATCTCACCAGGCTGTAGGATGCAGGACACTCTGCCAGCAAACATCTCACCAGGCTGTAGGATGCAGGACACTCTGCCAGCAAACATCTCACCAGGCTGTAGGATGCAGGACACTCTGCCAGCAAACATCTCACCAGGCTGTAGGATGCAGGACACTCTGCCAGCAAACATCTCACCAGGCTGTAGGGTGCAGGAAACTCTGCCAGCAAACATCTCACCAGGCTGTAGGATGCACGACACTCTGCCAGCAAACATCTCACCAGGCTGTAGGATGCAGGACACTCTGCCAGCAAACATCTCACCAGGCTGTAGGGTGCAGGAAACTCTGCCAGCAAACATCTCACCAGGCTGTAGGATGCAGGAAACTCTGCCAGCAAACATCTCACCAGGCTGTAGGATGCAGGACACTCTGCCAGCAAACATCTCACCAGGCTGTAGGATGCAGGACACTCTGCCAGCAAACATCTCACCAGGCTGTAGGGTGCAGGAAACTCTGCCAGCAAACATCTCACCAGGCTGTAGGATGCACGACACTCTGCCAGCAAACATCTCACCAGGCTGTAGGATGCAGGACACTCTGCCAGCAAACATCTCACCAGGCTGTAGGGTGCAGGAAACTCTGCCAGCAAACATCTCACCAGGCTGTAGGATGCAGGAAACTCTGCCAGCAAACATCTCACCAGGCTGTAGGATGCAGGACACTCTGCCAGCAAACATCTCACCAGGCTGTAGGGTGCAGGAAACTCTGCCAGCAAACATCTCACCAGGCTGTACGATGCAGGACACTCTGCCAGCAAACATCTCACCAGGCTTTAGGATGCAGGACACTCTGCCAGCAAACATCTCACCAGGCTGTAGGATGCAGGACACTCTGCCAGAAAACATCTCGCCAGGCTGTAGGATGCAGGACACTCTGCCAGTAAACATCTCACCAGGCTTTAGGATGCAGGACACTCTGCCAGCAAACATCTCACCAGGCTGTAGGATGCAGGACACTCTGCCAGAAAACATCTCGCCAGGCTGTAGGATGCAGGACACTCTGCCAGTAAACATCTCACCAGGCTTTAGGATGCAGGACACTCTGCCAGTAAACATCTCACCAGGCTGTAGGATGCAGGACACTCTGCCAGAAAACATCTCGCCAGGCTGTAGGATGCAGGACACTCTGCCAGTAAACATCTCACCAGGCTGTAGGATGCAGGACACTCTACCAGCAAACATCTCACCAGGCTGTAGGATGCAGGACACTCTGCCAGCAAACATCTCACCAGGCTGTAGGATGCAGGACACTCTGCCAGTAAACATCTCACCAGGCTGTAGGATGCAGGACACTCTGCCAGCAAATAAAGCCGGTGGTCCCCTCGGTGCTTTTCGACAGGAGTAGGCTACGTGCCGGCACCGGGTTTCCCCTCCTCCCTTCTAGGCTAGGTAAGGTTCATCAACACCCTCTCATTCACCGACGCCGTTAGGCCAGTGCCACCGGGCCAGCAAAGACTTACGAGCAAAGACTTTCTCTGCATAAAAGGACACTTTCGAATTATTTGAGAAAAACACTCGCTATCGAGACTTTTTTCCTTAAAAACTTTCTATCGAGTTTTTTTTCGACAATCCCCTGATAGCGACAAGATCCGTTGCAACTCGGCACCGCGTCGACGTCTGCACGAGAGTGAGTTTAATGTTGATATTTTGAAATAGCACCACGGGCATTTAGTTGTTTGAGCTGTTGGAACGTCAGAATGTCGTCCACTCTCTAGAAGTATAATACGTAATCGAGCAAAGTGTATAATACTGGAGTTGTAGAAGTGAGTACATAAACTGACCGGTCAAATTACAATCCAGCTTCCTTAAAATTTCCCTTCCCTTCTTCACTTGGATAATTTTCGTGATTAATTCTGCATTTGGTTCGGCGATGATTTCTCCAGAGCCGTTAGTGAAGATATAGATTCTTGGATTTGTTCTGATCGGCGGAGATTGATGGCTCTGAAAAGGAGAAAGTGTGACGATTCGACAGAACGCATTCTGTCATCTTCAGGATCCGTACTCCTGGATACCACCAGCTACATATTCTGCATTTACAAACCTCGAGCTTAAACCGTTGATGAAGCAGGCAGCATATAGCTTCGCAAAACGTCGGGACTCGAGTTTAGACCGTTGATGAAGCAGGCAGCATATAGCTTTGCGAAACGTCGCGAAAAGTTAGAGTTTGGGAGCGTCGCGTTCAATAGTTTTTCTGACTAGTAAATAAAAACCAAGTTCTCTCCAATTTACTTGTGTATACTTCTTGGAGCTGTTGCATCGTCGACATGTTTCATACGTTTATTGCAACTCAAAATACAAAGTGAGTAAAGCTCGATGTCAATTCTGTCAGAATCATTTCTGTTGACATCTAGAATGACTTTAAAAAAATATAGAAAATATAAATATGAAAAAACACGTCGTCATTTTGTCGGTTGAAGTCGAAGACAGGTCATAACAAAATCTCTCGCAACAAGAAACTCTCACGAGGACTTGGATGTTTCCTGCCTCGGGGGAGTGGATCCCCACAGACCTATAAAACTAAAAAATTCATCAACCAATCTCGCACTAACCAACGTCTTGCATTCCATTCAAACAGACATTTGTCGACATCTTCCGCGACGCCGTGAGCAGAAAGCGGCAAGACAAGCAGCCCGCCGCGCATGGCCACAAGACAGCGCGCAGCTTCCTCGACACAGCGCTGGACAACGCTGGCAGCGCTGGCAACGCGCTCACCGAGACGGAGACCCGCGACGAGTTCACCGGGCTGGCGCTGGCCGGGATGGAGACCACGGCGAACGCGATGGCCTACGTCCTCATGTTGCTGGCGATGCATCCGGACGAGCAGCGACGAGTTGTCGACGAGCAGCGTGAAATCTTCCAGTCGCCTAACGAACTAACTGGGAGCGATGTGAGCAGCCGGTTTTGAAAATTTCGTGATTCATTTTGAAACTAGACCGATTTCACTCTGTTGTTTAACGGAATGCGTGGGAAAGAGTACAGGAGTTGAGAGAGGACAAAGGTATCCTAAATTTTCAGCGAAATCAGTCGAGGCGTTTGACTTCTAGAGCGCCAGCAGACATAAAATAATCCTCAATTTTTTTTTGTGTCTTACAATAATACACCTATTCCATTCAATCAAAATTCAATTAAAATGACGCCATGATAACCACTATCTAAGGCCATTAGTGTGAATTTTATCCCAAATTCAAATACTGATTGCATCTACGGGTATCCAATGATTACTAATAATAATAATCATCACTAATAACCCAGGCAGAGCAATGCGGGTTGTGATTTCCCCGTCTTCCTTTATTACTCAACAGAGCTAACAATATTTCCAAACCGGTAGCACGTCCAGTGGGCATCTACCGTAATTTTCCTCAGAGTTACTCAGGTCTCTGGCCATCCCTCGCCGGCGTCCACTATTCAAAGCACGACACACACCCCTGCTTGCAGTCACACCTACGCGCTGCCACCTCCGAAGACCTCGGCCGCATGCCCGTCCTGAACCGCGTCATCAAGGAGACGCTGCGCCTGTTCCCCGCGGCTCTCTTCGTGTCGCGCGAGCTCCCCGTCGACCTGACCCTCGCTGACGGCGTCCTCGTGCCCGCCGGCGCGACGGCGTACGTCTCGACCTATCATCTGCACCGTAACGCCGACAACTTCGAGCAGCCGACGCGGTTCTGGCCCGATCGCTGGCTGCCGGAGAATAGCGTGGGCAGGTAGGATTTACAATTTCTATGTTTTTAGTACTAGGTAAACGGTTAGTAGCGCCTACACTCGTTGCAGGATGAGCGAGCCGTAATCTCCACGAGGAAATCCAAACGGAAAACATTTGACAATCATATTGTTGAAAACGGTGCTTTCAAGATCAAGTATTTTTTTAAATTATCAAGTCATTTTATTTTCTGATTGGAAAAATACTTCATGCACGGATCTGAAACTTAGGCAATTTGTTTAACTTGCTATCATATATATTAAATCCAAATTTGGTGCGGATCGGTTAATTAGTTACGAAGCTAGTACCAAAAAACTGAAAAATTTATGAGTTTAATCATTTAGCAAACTCATAAATGTTCTGCTTAACATTTTTAAAGTTGCTCATTGGCAGTAAGAAAGAAAACTGACTTATAAAAATCTTGGTACCTGGCGAGAACCCCTCGGGAGAGAGGTCGGAGGGTTTGAAGTTAGTACGACAACTTCACTCGCCTTGCTTGTCAACCTCTCGACAGCACGGATTAGCGGAGGAATTCTGTTGTTCGAGTTGCACCGTCCTTCGGAAGGGACGTAAAGCCGGTGGTCCCCTCGGTGCTTTTCGACAGGAGTAGGCTACGTGCCGGCACCGGGTTTCCCCTCCTCCCTTCTAGCCATAGGTTAGGTTCATCATCACCCTTTCATTATAGACCAGCGCCACGGTGCCAGCAAAACAGTGCGTCGTTAAACACCTATCAATCATCGATCCTAAGATGTTAGTGTGATAAAAGTGCGTATGTTTAAAGAACCTTCGTACACGCAGGCATGCGTACGCGTACCTGCCGTTCGGCACGGGCGTACGCAAGTGCGTGGGCTCGAAGTACGCGCTGCTGCAGATGAAAACGACGCTGAGTCGCGTACTGAGGGAGTTCCGGGTCGAGTGTCGTCACACGATGCGAGGGCTGGAGAGGATCGAGGCGGCCATCACGGCCGTGTCTGTCCTCGGCTACGACGTGCAGCTCTACGCGAGGTGAAGTGGTGTGTGATTTTGTGTTTTTATTGTCAATGTTTTGAAATACGCCTAATTATATTCAGCTAGTATCCTATTCAAAATGGGACCAGGTGCGTGCCATCTGTTTGGACCGGAACTTTGAATTGAAATGTTTTGATTTCTGGTGAAGAGAAGCATCCTCCGGTACCTAATGAGAAGAACTTATAAGATTAAGTGATAGGAATTAGAAATGTCATATGACAAAGGATCAAAGGCAAAATACTTAATAGGAAGGTTGGAATAATGTTGACAACATCGATCGAATCGCAGGATAGAATATCTTGATTTCTTCCCTAAACGAAAAGGTTCAAAATAGATCACATTTAACACTATTTCCATATTTATTTTTCTATATTCAGTATATTGTATAGAAAATAAAAATTTACAAGGCAATATTTTTTACGAATATAAATTCTATTATTGCATTATATCGCAAGTAATCTTACTATTCTTATTCGTAGTTTCCCCTTCGAATGATACGGTGAAATTGCCAAATGTGATAATATTATTTTTAAGCCCTATTTTCTGCCCTTTCTTTGAGAATTCTCTGACACTCAAGTAAATTCTTCTAGAACGTCTTTCCACGTTATTTTTCTACTTCAACACATTCATATATTAAATACCTACCAAGCTAAAATTTAAGATAATAAAAACGATAATTAAGATAATAAAAATTAGCGTGCAGCTAGAAAAGGGTGTTGTGCGCAAGCGCGTCCTCGATGGCGTCGCGCACGCGCGCTTCGACGATGCGCATGACGACGCCGGTGAAGAGGGTGCTGACGACGCCCGATATGGCGTCGGCTACCAGGTCCAATAGGATTGTCCCGGTGAACTTGATGCGCAGGCGCCTGCGCAGACGACCAAGATCGAGCTTTAGTACAAGCATAGCACACAAGCATAGCACGCAAGCATAGCACACAAGCATAGCACACAAGCATAGCACACAAGCATAGCACACAAGCATAGCACACAAGCATAGCACACAAGCATAGCACACAAGCATAGCACACAAGCATAGCACACAAGCATAGCACACAAGCATAGCACACAAGCATAGCACACAAGCATAGCACACAAGCACACAAGCATAGCACACAAGCATAGCACACAAGCATAGCACACAAGCATAGCACACAAGCATAGCACACAAGCATAGCACACAAGCACACAAGCATAGCACACAAGCATAGCACACAAGCATAGCACACAAGCATAGCACACAAGCATAGCACACAAGCATAGCACACAAGCATAGCACACAAGCATAGCACACAAGCATAGCACACAAGCATAGCACATAATCATAGCATGCAAGCATCGAGCTTCAAGTAATTGAATCAAGCAATTATAAACCTTATAAATTGCAAAAGTAACAACTTTTACTTCTGCTAGTAACTACTCGACAAGATTCCTCACCCTTTGTGCGTGATCTTCAGCTTTGTCAGCGTGGCCACCTTTGACTGCTTGTCATAAGACAGGGCCACTTTCATCACCGTCTTCCTCAGCGTGCCGATGATGCCTCCCTTTGGACCGATGCCCATCAGCTGTGCTCGATAGTCGTAGCTGATCTGATATCGAACAATATAGAATCAGGGATAGGGATTTCGAACATAGAATCGGGGACAAGGATATCTTACGTAGAATCAGAGATAGGGATATCAAACATCAAATCAGGGACAAGGATATCTTACATAGAATCAGGGATGGGGATATCGAACCGCATTGGTTACCATCTTTTAAAGCAAAAAACTTGATAAATGCCATCAACTTGTTTGCTTGCTTCAAAGCCACGAACAAATGTATCAAAGCAAACTTTGAAAGTAAACCCTCCCGAACTTGATCTGATCATGTGCATGACGGTCACCCATCCAACACCTGACTCGGCGCGATGTCGCTTAACTTGGGTGATCTCACGAGAACCGGTGTTTCCAACGCTGGCGATGGCCACTCACAATCAGGTCCTCGAAGCCCAACGCGAAGTGCACGTCGATAGTCTTCTTGTTTACGTTGATCAACGCGTCGCCCTCGCGTCGCAGCGTCGCGAAGTCGCGAAGACGTCCTCCGGTCAGCCACAGTTCGCACTTGACCGCTAGCAGCAGCAGGCCCTGGCGGCAGCAGCAAGTTCCGAGGCACCGTGATTGCAAGCGAATTGCAACGTTCTCGCGAATCGTCACACTTGCTCCTTTTCAGGTCCACTAATCTCCGCAGAGAGCAAATTCGAGAAACTATATCTTCACTAACGGCTCTGGAGAAACCATCACCGAACCAAATGCAGAATTAATCACGAAACGTATCCAAGTGAAGAAGAGAAGGAAAATTTTAAGGAAGCTAAATTGTAATTTGACCGGTCGGTTTATGTACTCACTTCTAAAACTCAGTATTATACACTTTGCTCGATAACGTGTTATACTTTTAGAGAGTGGACGACATTCTAACGTTCCAACAGCTCAAACAACTAAATGCCCGTGGTGCTATTTCAAAATATCAACATTAAACTCACTCTCGTGCAGACGTCGACGCGGTGCCGAGTTGCAACGGATCTTGTCGCTATCAGTGGATTGTCGAAAAAACCTCGATAGAACGTTTTTAAGGAAAAAAGTCTCGATAGCGAGTGTTTTCTCAAATAATTCGAATGTGTCCTTTTACGCAGAGAAAGTCTTTGCTCGCACGTTGTATGAACAGCAGAATTACCATAAGTATCATTGAAACTAGCATTATTCTTGATAGTTGATGATTGATAGTTGATGACTGTTTTGACGACTGACCCTGTGGCACTGGTCTATAATGAAAGGGTGATGATGAACCTAACCTATGGCTAGAAGGGAGGAGGGGAAACCCGGTGCCGGCACGTAGCCTACTCCTGTCGAAAAGCACCGAGGGGACCACCGGCTTTACGTCCCTTCCGAAGGACGGTGCAACTCGAACAACAGGATTCCTCCGCTAATCCGTGCTGTCGAGAGGTTGACAAGCAAGGCGAGTAAAGTTGATGTACTAACTTCAAACCCTCCGACCTCTCTCCCGAACAGAACTGATCGTGTGCATGATGGTCACCCATCAAACACCTGATTTAGCATGACGAGAACCGGTGTTTCCAACGTTGCCAAACCGTTCGGTCCCAAATCCCAATACACATATTTAATACATAAACACCATATAAATCATGATACCCACTCGCTAAAGCCAGGCAGAGCAATTCGGGTTGTGATTTTTTTGTTTTTAAGCAGAACAAATTATTTTTTTTCCAAACTGGTAGTACGCCAAGTGGGTATCTCTCGTCATTTTTCTATGAGTGGAATAGGTAATGTTAGTATAAGACGTCTCTTTGAAGAATGGCCATCGTCTGTAATCTAACGCCCACTCACATGGGACCATGTAGCAGCAGCCCTCAGCCGTAAGGACGGTTTAAAGTAATAACAACACTGAAGCCTTTCTTGTATGTTTTAACGTACTTACAAGCTACAACACAGAGGTCTTGCTCGCACTTGTGTACAGGGAAGGTACTTACAATGCGGAAGCCTTCCTTGAAGTCGGGAAGCTCCATCGGGTCAAGGCCGTTGTCGATGGCGTACTGGCGCATTGCTCCGATCACAAACGAGTCGACCAAAACATTCATGTTCATCGACATTTTGCTGCAAAGAAGTGGTTACTTGTGTTAGCTTTTGCCGTCCATTTGAATTAATATCGCCAATTTTGTTGTCATTTTTGACTGCGAGGGTGCCTCTCCGCCGTGTTTTTGGTTTTGTAAGACAGTTGAGTTTGCATTGTTTTTACAGAGACAACAACGGTCTCTAAGGTCTGTCAGCGATTGTATCGATTACTGAGTTTGCCTTTTCGAGTATTGAATTAATGGATACACCGTGACTTGTACTACATTCGAGTCGTGTGCTTTCGGCGTGTGAGAAAACCGATCTCGATAGCCCTCCACTGCAGATTGGTACTGGTAGTAGGTACTACACTGATAACACTTCTATGTCAGAACTCAAGGAATTTATGTAAAATAAACGTTTATTAAGAGTTATTTGAATGACGGTTAACTCTTTTCAATCTAAGAATAACCCAGTGTGTACAGCGCTAGTAGTCAATATAAAACCGAAATTATGTGGAATTAATTTTACCACTACCCCTTTTTTAACTGTATTATTAGTACTAGGTAAACGATTAGTAGAGCCTACACTCGTTGCAGGATGAGTGAGCCGTTATCTCCCTGAGGAAATGCAAACAAAAAACATTTGACAGTCATATTGTTGAAAACGGTGCTTATATGATCAAGTATATTTTTTATTATTAAGTCATTTTATTTTTCTGATTAGCAAAATACTTCATGTACGAATCTGAAACTTAGGCAATTCGTTTCACTTGTTATCATTTATATTCAATCCAAATTTGGTGCGGATCGGTTAATTAGTTACGAAGCTAGTACCAAAAAACTGAAAAATTTACGGGTGTTTGCTCATAAAAACAAAATGGCCGACCAGATTTTGCTCAAAAACCAAACAGCACCTCGCTGAGTCACCACGAACGTTTTTGCCATATTTCGTAACGATCCGTGACCTTTAAGTAGGGCTGCTCGTTTTTGTTACAAACAAAAAAAAAAAACAGAAATCCAAATGCTTTTCTTTCCCCTATGTTGTTAAATTGAAGGATTTCGCTCGCTCATCCAACTAGGTAAACGATTAGTAGAGCCTACACTCGTTGCAGGATGAGCGAGCCGTAATCCCCTGAGGAAATCCAAACGAAAAACATTTGACAATCATATTGTTGAAAACGGTGCTTTAATGACCAAGTAGTATATTTTATTATTATTAAGTAATTTTATTTTTCTGATTAGCAAAATACTTCATGCACGAAGCTGAAACTTAGGCAAATCGTTTACCTTGTTATCATATATATTCAATCCAAATTTGGTGCGGATCGGTTAATTAGTTACGAAGTTAGTACCAAAAAGCTGAAAAATTTACGGGTTTTTGCTCATAAAAAAAAAATGGCTGACCAGATTTTGCTCAAAAACCATACAGCACCTCGCTGAGTCACCACGAACGTTTTTGCCATATTTCGTAACGATCTGTGACCTTTAAGTAGGGCTGCCCGTTTTTGTTACAAACAAAAAAAAAACAAAAATCCAAATGCTTTTCTTTCCCCTATGTTGTGAAATTGAAGGATTTCGCTCGCTTCGCTCGCTCATCCAATTATCTGCAATATTTAAGTCCTACAAGTCAAATGCTAGAAGATATTCGTGTGGGTAAAGCGTTTGGACACTGTTCTAGAGTTTGTTGTTGAAAGTTTGAAATATAGCGCCTCCCCATTTACCTTTCACCACACCATAAAAGTAAATCCGTGTGAAGGAATCTAGCTAAACTCAGTTCTTGAAAAGTCTAAATCTGAATCTTTATCGATGTTCTAGGTTCTTCATCTAATTTCAGTGTTAAAATAGGTTTATTATCGAGACAGTTCGTTATGTGACGTTTGGCTTGGCAATGTTATGTTAAAACGAATGGGGATGGCTTCTTGTGTCCCATTATTTTGAGTTTCCGGGACAAATACCGAGCGTAGAAGGTTGCATTTTGTTCGTGCAGATACCTGGAGATGTGATCGAAATCTTGGAAGGTCATGAGAGGACAGCTTCAAAATTTATGTAAAATTATCACAATGATAAAATCCATAATTTTAGTTTAGGCAGAAAACAATTGCAGGTAAACTTTTTTCAACACTTACTAGAGACATTTTTATATGAAAACCAGAGTCGTAAAATATTTCTTCCGATCAGAATAGGAATGAAAAGAGGCCCAATGAAAATTTAATAAACAAACGAAGCAATTATACATATTTCTGAATTACCAAAAGGGAAGAAAATATAAAATTAAATAATGGTATTTATAGGAGAGATAAACGGATGAGTTATTGTATTATTTTTGTATTCATGAAGCCAATGTGGATAAAAGGCGAAGTCACGTGGTTTTTAAATGGAAACAATTCTGCTTGGCAATTTTGCTATCTGTGACTTACTGGGGCTTTGTGGAGGAGCGCAATGTTGAATGAACTATATTATATTAATGGTTCTTTACGTTGAGTTAGAATTGATTTAGATTTTACTGGGAAAAACGTAAGGAAATCAACATACATAATGGAAATGTCAAATGTGATTTTATAAAGGATATTACATCTGAATAGCTGCATCAAAGTAAATTAATTATTTTGGCCAGGTAGACTGAAATTCGAAAAATACAGTCAAATCTGATTGCTAAGAAAAGTCTCAAAAGAAGTGCGCTGCAAATATTACAGGATCCAAGCTGAGAGATAAACCGAAATCACTCCGCAAATTTATGTCGAAATTTCCTAATACATGAAAAAATTAATTTAAAAATTCAGATTTTTGTTTGATATTAAAGCTGGCTGCCCCTAAGATTAAACTGCTCACTTGGAGGTCGAATTGAACGCCGTCCCAGCTGCGTCGACGGTGACGACATCGGTGACGACATCGGTGCCAACGACGCCCAAAGAGCCAACTGCCAGCGCCAAAATAATAGCGCACAACATGACTGACATCAGGTCAAGTCCCACAACGAATCTCACTGACTTCAGAACCTCGTCGTAGCTCTTATTTATATACTAAAGCACGGAAGACACTCCACAAGAAGACCTTCTGGCCGTGAAAAGCACATTGTGCAATCGGCTAGGGTGTGGGAAAAAATCGCGTTAGAAATATCTCGGAATTCAGATAATGGAGCGTTTGATGTACTGCGACAATTGCGGCATGAGTGGCTGTACGATGATCTTGAATCTTGCTCAACTGTTGGCTACTTCAGTCAAATACACCCATTCCATTCTATCAAAGTGACGTCATGATACCCACTCGCTAAAGCCAGGCAGAGCAATTCGGGTTGCGATTTCCCTGTCTTCCTTTGTTATTTAGCAGAGATTATTAATATTTTTTCCATACTTCGTAGTACGTCCAGTGGGTACCTGACGTCATTTTTATTTGAGATTGAACAGGTGTTTTCTACGGTACTTGGCTCCCGCGGCGTCCGCCCGAACGCCAACGACCCGGCGTCGGCGTCGGCGTCGGCGTCGGACTCGCGAGCGTCACCGCGTTCTGGCAGCCGACATCTTGACAGCCGTACTTGATTGTTCTTGAAAGTACTTGATATCGTACTTGACGTGATAGTACTTGAGAGTCGTCTGGGAGGCTGGCAACACGCTGCCTAGCCTTGCTTGTGACAGCGTCGTAGTGTCACCAACGATGGCCGGCTATTGGCGCCTTGTGCAGAGAGGCGCTGTGTGTTGCACTTTCGACACATCATTGTTGCAACATTTTTTAGTGAAGTCTTTTAAAAGTAGTTTGGTCACGTGACTGGGGCTAGACCAATCCTGGCCCAGCTGTCACCTCTGGTTCCACCAACATGAAAGACAGACTGGAAGTATTTATGTGTGCAACAGAGTTCGCTACTTACGATAATCAGACGAATTTTTTTACATTTTGAATGTGTTTTTCCCCCATTTACTGAAGCAAATACGATTACAAAATATTATTGTGTTGCCAACCTAAAATTTTGTGAAATCGTGGCAACATTTCTCTAGTTTTTGACATCAGTTCCACGGTTGAAACTCCCCGAAAGGCGTTATTTAAAAATTTATCCTAAAATCTCATATAAGATCAAGAATAGGCGTGCATTTCCAAGTGCAACTGACCATCTCAAAGCAGGGGTTACGGATAAATAAATAAATTCAGTATTCTTTCTTTATTGATTGATTATTTCTTACACAATTACAGATATTTAAAGATATACAAGTCACGATAAAAATAATACCATACAATCTTATAAAGATAGTCCTACTAAGCGATCGCTTGCGCTAGGGCCTACCTCCACGTAAAAATACAATTTCAATGTTAAGGACCAAGACGAGCAAGATAATCAATACCTAAGACATCTCAAGTTCAAAGGGCGGCGGTGTTGAAGGCACGCCCATGTTTTGCAGAACACTGTTGATGACTATCTTGAGCGTCAAAGCAATCAGGTCCATGATGACACCCTTGAAGAGGAACGTGATGACGTCAGCAATGGCGTTGGCAATTGCATCGATGATGATGGTTCCGGTCAATTTCACATCCAGCGAGCTAGAATTCAAGAAGAAAGTGTTGCTACGCTGCTACGATTGTTGGCATTGCTATGTGCCTTGCCTAATGCTATAGCAAACACCGGTGTCACTGCTGTTGCTAGTGTTGCTACGCTGCTACGATTGTTGGCATTACTATGTGCCTTGCCTAACGCCAGCAAACACCGGTGTCACTGCTGTTGCTAGTGTTGCCACGCTGCTACGATTGTTGACATTACTATGTGCCTTGCCTAGTACCAGCAAACACCGGTGTCACTGCTGTTGCTAGTGTTGCCACGCTGCTACGATTGTTGGCATTACTATGTGCCTTGCCTAATGCCAGCAAACACCGGTGTCACTGCTGTTGCTAGTGTTGCCACGCTGCTACGATTGTTGGCATTACTATGTGTCTTGCCTAATGCAAGCAAACACCGGTGTCACTGCTGTTGCTAGTGTTGCCACGCTGCTACGATTGTTGGCATTACTATGTGCCTTGCCTAATGCCAGCAAACACCGGTGTCACTGCTGTTGCTAGTGTTGCCACGCTGCTACGATTGTTGGCATTACTATGTGCCTTGCCTAATGCCAGCAAACACCGGTGTCACTGCTGTTGCTAGTGTTGCTACGCTGCTATACGATTGTCGGCAAAGTCTCACCCGGTGCTGAGGATGTTGAGGTGATCGACTCGGGACTCGCCGGAAGTCAGGTTGACGAGGATGTCGACGTCGAAGGTGACGTCTTTGACGGTGCCGATGATGCCACCGTCCGGGCCGATGTTCATCACGTACGCCAGATAGTCGTACTTGAGCTGTGAAAGACGATTAAAAAAATATTCTTTATTTGTTTAGCACTGATTATAAAAATTGCGCTTTTATGACCTTCGTTTGAAGTTATTTTCGTGTTTGCGGTGTCTTCCAACTAAATCAATTAAATCTTCACTTATATTTACCAATCCTTAGAAGAAGAACTGTGTTATTATCAAGTCGACTGTGTTAAAATTTAACTGTTGTATGTCGAGAAATTCCTTTGAAAACTACATTTTCACGTTGCTTTCTTACAGTTTACCAGTTTTTATCGCATTAAATCGACCTGTCTTAATTTATATCCAACCATTTAGATTATGAAACCATCGTTATCAAATCGCAATTCAAAACACAACGCAGTTAAAATCAACCTTCTTGAAGCCCTATGTCGGTATCGCCATGGACAGCGAGGACATCAACACAGCACAGTAACATCAGCAATCCAGCGCGATTCGAACCGAAAGGCAAATACTTGTTGCATTCATGCTAGATATTCATTATTTATTAGAACGAAATATCAATTCCAAAATACGTATATACCTGTATTTGATAACGATATTGATATTTTGTTTAATAACATAGTATAAACATCAGCAAGCATCATGCAGCATGGAGGAAGGATGTCAACGTTGGGAACCATCAGCTGCGAAATCAGCTGATCGTTGGGTTGTTTACCCGCGTGAATGCAGCGAGAGGTCAGTACTCTGGCGTAGCTTGCCGGGGAAGGGCGGCAGGAGCGGGTTGCGAGTGGCGAACGTTGTGGCTTCAGTACCGTTGATTGATTCTATTCAAGCTCTCGAGTGTCATAATAGAATTGGTGGGAAAAAAAACTGCAAAAACCTTTAAGCACCACTAAAACGTGGTTGACGTAAGTTTGCAGCAATGCAATTGTTAAACAGTCGGGGTGTTATAAGGTTTAACAAATCTGGAATGTTGGGTCGAAATATATACAAAAGTTTGGCTTCGAGTAGTTTAAGGAACTTATAATTCTCGTTGAAACTAATTTGAGACAAGTTTGACATATTGACTTGTAGTGACATATTGTTAGACTCAGTTTGGTGGAAGCTGATGGGTGAAGTGGACATACTGTCATTGCCCAAGAAAGGACTTCGTCGTACCTACTATCGATGCTGGTGAGTGAACCAAATTGACTAGCTTAATTTATATATAGCCGCAATAATCAAGAAATGACCACAAAAACATAATGCAACATATCAGCACGATTAAAATTAAAATTCTCACTCGAGATTGACCATTCTACGGTCAATAACAGGCTGCAAATATAACTGTATTTGTATTTGAAAACAATTGGTTTATTGCCAGAGCCAGAGATCTATTGCCAGAGATATTGCCAGAGATATTGCCAGAGATATTGCCAGAGATATTGCCAGAGAAGCAATTGTTAGCTACCCAAAATTGTCTCACGTTACTTTTACTTGACCAATGAACGTTTGGTATGAAATTATAGGCAACATAACAAAGTGCATGTGCAACCGAATTATTACAACCAGAATTGTATTCACGCAAAGAGCTTTCCGAAAAGAAAACTTGGTTTAAGTTGGATGAAATAATTTTACAAAGTTTATTATTTAAAAAAAAATTCAAACCAGCATTTGTATCCATAGCAGGGTGTGATCCCAGGACTATGAATGAACATAGAAGGCGGTGAATCTAGTGACGCTATGCTGCAATCACACGCCAACAACTCGACTAACCCCGATTATAACGTGGCTCCATGGAGATAGAAACAGGACTATGAATGAACATAGAAGGTGGTGAATCTAGTGACGCTACGCTGCAATCACACGCCAACAACTCGACTAACCCCGATTATAACGTGGCTCCATGGAGATAGAAACATGACAATGAATGAACATAGAAGGTGGTGAATCTAGTGACGCTATGCTGCAATCACACGCCAACAACTCGACTAACCCCGATTATAACGTGGCTCCATGGAGATAGAAACAGGACTATGAATGAACATAGAAGGTGGTGAATCTAGTGACGCTATGCTGCAATCACACACCAACAACTCGACTAACCCCGATTATAACGTGGCTCCATGGAGATAGAAACAGGACTATGAATGAACATAGAAGCCGGTGAATCTAGTGACGCTATGCTGCAATCACACGCCAACAACTCGACTAACCCCGATTATAACGTGGCTCCATGGAGATAGAAACAGGACTATGAATGAACATAGAAGGTGGTGAATCTAGTGACGCTATGCTGCAATCACACACCAACAACTCGACTAACCCCGATTATAACGTGGCTCCATGGAGATAGAAACATGACTATGAATGAACATAGAAGGTGGTGAATCTAGTGACGCTATGCTGCAATCACACACCAACAACTCGACTAACCCCGATTATAACGTGGCTCCATGGAGATAGAAACATGACTATGAATGAACATAGAAGGTGGTGAATCTAGTGACGCTATGCTGCAATCACACACCAACAACTCGACTAACCCCGATTATAACGTGGCTCCATGGAGATAGAAACATGACTATGAATGAACATAGAAGGTGGTGAATCTAGTGACGCTATGCTGCAATCACACACCAACAACTCGACTAACCCCGATTATAACGTGGCTCCATGGAGATAGAAACAGGACTATGAATGAACATAGAAGGTGGTGAATCTAGTGACGCTATGCTGCAAACACACACCAACAACTCGACTAACCCCGATTATAACGTGGCTCCATGGAGATAGAAACAGGACTATGAATGAACATAGAAGGTGGTGAATCTAGTGACGCTATGCTGCAATCACACGCCAACAACTCGGCTAACCCCGATTTTGACGTTGGCTCCGCTTGTATTATGGTGATTTGGACCCAACATCAAATACTCAAACTACAAAAAAAACATGCAACGAGTACGTGCATTTATATTCGAATCAACCAATTACAACAAAGTATTTTTTCGGAGCAAAAATGACAAAGGTCTAGTTAAAATGTGAACGTTTAAAAATAATAGTAATAGTTTATTTTAATTCGATGTAAACTTTGCTCAAAGGCATCTGTGATATCAACGCCGCAAGGTTACTCAACACAGAAGCCAGTCACAGGAACTATATCAGCTGGGATGATTATGAGAGCTCGGTTTCATCTGATCGAAGCACGCTGCGTTATCGCTGTAGCTTGCAACATTGGCGAATGCAATGCACTGAGCTTGTGTATTGTTTACATTGCCTGGACCATACTGCAAACCACATGAGAGTATCTATAAGGCAGTACTGAAGCCAGATGTATTAAAACTGTGCCCATCGATTTAAGATAAAACACTTCTTTTATCTTCTAGATACTACCAAGATTAGTATCTTGATAAAGATACAAGATAGCTCAAACTACAACTTATTCAATCCTAAAATACTTTGACACTTTTCCTTGAAGCAACAAGCAATCATTCAGTGCAATGACCAAAAACAAAAATAAACATTACTTCCGCACTCGCAAACTACAAAATTGCGTACAGAAATAGTTGTCATAACTTTAACCAGAACTATGAAGGTAAAAAACTAGACGAAATTACTTAATATAATTCAACCAAATACTATCTCACCAGGCTGTAGAATGGCGAGGAAACAGCCGAAATAGCATTGTTGAGCTGGCGAATGAATTTTCAGTGCCACATAGTTGGCGTGCGGTGGAATTAAAGCAAAACCACACCAGCAATCTATTGGTACATCTGGGAATAACATTTCTTGCGCGATTTCATTACCTCTATGGATTACTTTACAGACCACATACGTGCAGAGCTATTTGCTATTGTAATGTACACATCCACATTCACATCCACCCGAAACAGACTGTTACTAATATCATCCCTTACTTTCTATAAGCATCCTCCCTTTCAAGAGCTCTCTAATTCTCACAGCAGTCTATTCTCAATATTATTATGATGTCTTAGTTTATATATACCATACCCTTTTTGTATCAACCATTTAATGTCAACATTCTCAATTGTATATCTCTGTACGTCGCATGAATCTTTTCATAAACATGTGTGCACCCTTGTGTCGAGGGAAACAAAAGTCAGTTGCAACCCGGAGCTCGACGACGCGACACTACAGATCAGTTAAGTTAAGCAACATCGGGCTGAGTTAGGTTTTTGATGGGTGACCATCATACACACGATAAGTTCTGTATGGTTGAAGAGAGGTTGAAGAGTTTGAAGTTAGTACGACAACTTCACTCGCCTTGCTTGTCAACATCTCGACGGCACGGATTAGAGAAGGAATCCTGTTGTTCGAGTTGTATACCGTCCTTCGGAAGGGACGTAAAGCCGGTGGTCCCCTCGGTGCTTTACGACAGGAGTAGGCTACGTGCCGGCACCGGGTTTCCCCTCCTCCCTTCTAGCCATAGGTTAGGTTCATCATCACCCTTTCATTATAGACCAGTGCCACGGTGCCAGTCGTCAAAACAGTGCGTCGTTAAACACCGGCAATCAGTGGGGGGTGTACCTGAAGATAGTCGAAGCCGATGACAGCTTTGATGTTGAGCTGCTTGTCCCCGTAGAACAGGTCGGCGTCGCCCCGTCGTGCGATGGTCGTCAGGTCGGTCAGCGAGCCGTGCGTCAACTCCAGCTCGCCGTGCCAGTCCACGAACAGCACGCGCTGCACGCCACGAACCAGTCGCGTGTTACATTCATCTTTCACTACACCGATTCCATTCAATCAACATTCTATCAAAATTACGTCATGATACCCACTCGCTAAAGCCAGGCAGAGCAATTCGGGTTGTGATTTCCCTGTCTTCATTTTTTATTTAACAGAGCTAGTATCTTTTTCCAAACTAGTAGTAGTCCAGTGGGTATATGACGTCTTTTTTCTTTGAGTGGAATAGGTCTTCCGGTCCCCCGTTCCAATGGCAGACTCCCTCCAAAGTAAAATGACCTTAAATACCCACTGAGAAAAGCCAATTGCGGGCCTTGATTTTCCTATTTTCTTTGGCTAAAAAGGTGTACAAAAATTTGATTGGCTCTGCAGCTGTACCAAGGAAAATAGGAAAATTTCAATCCGAATGGATTTTCTTAGTGGGTGTATAATGACGTCATTTTTCCCTTATGGGAAACGTTCTATTTGGGACCCTAGTGATGACGAATATTATTAAGTGACCTTCGCAAAAAAGCGTCTCGCAAGCTACATCCTTGCTCTTGGGTGTCAAATCTGGTATTTAACTAACTCTCTCCTTGCTTAGTAACACAGCTGAAGATTAACACTCATAAATTGACCACCTGACGGACCACCTGACGGACCACCTGACGGACCACCTGACGGACCACTGCAGTTCACCAAATTTCACTGCTGATATTTTGTCTGTTTCTATTTTGTAAATGCGCTCCATTGGTGAGTTTTGATATCCTGTGTTTACATAGTAAAGGGCGTCGACTAGTTTGGGGGAAATCGGGGGAGTTTGGAGAGTTCAGGGAGTTTGAGGGATTTCAGTGAGTTTGGGGAGACAATACGCACCACGCAGAAGCCGTGCAGGGAGTCGGGCAACGCGAAGGGCACCATGTTGTTCTCCAGCATGTAGACGCGCATCTGCGCAAGGACGTCGTCGAAGTACGCGTTCATGTTGGCCTTGCCGTCAACGTCCATCTCCCTGCAACATCCGGTCCACGTGTCACGAACCCTGCAACCTCCCAGCAGACACAGAACAACTCCGACAGCAGGATTCCTCCACCGATCCGTGCTGTCGACAGGTTGACAAGCAAGCCGAGTGGAGCTGTTGCACCGGCTTGAAACCCTGCCACCCCCGAGCAGACACAGAACAACTCCGACAGCAGGATTCCTCCACCGATCCGTGCTGTCGAGAGGTTGACAAGCAAGCCGAGTGGAGCTGTTGCACCGGCTTGAAACCCTGCCACCCCCGAGCAGACACAGAACAACTCCGACAGCAGGATTCCTCCACCGATCCGTGCTGTCGACAGGTTGACAAGCAAGCCGAGTGGAGCTGTTGCACCGGCTTGAAACCCTGCCACCCCCGAGCAGACACAGAACAACTCCGACAGCAGGATTCCTCCACCGATCCGTGCTGTCGAGAGGTTGACAAGCAAGCCGAGTGGAGCTGTTGCACCGGCTTGAAACCCTGCCACCCCCGAGCAGACACAGAACAACTCCGACAGCAGGATTCCTCCACCGATCCGTGCTGTCGACAGGTTGACAAGCAAGCCGAGTGGAGCTGTTGCACCGGCTTGAAACCCTGCCACCCCCGAGCAGACACAGAACAACTCCAACCGCAGGATTCCTCCACCGATCCGTGCTGTCGAGAGGTTGACAAGCAAGCCGAGTGAAGCTGTTGCACCGGCTTGAAACCCTGCCACCCCCGAGCAGACACAGAACAACTCCAACCGCAGGATTCCTCCACCGATCCGTGCTGTCGAGAGGTTGACAAGCAAGCCGAGTGGAGCTGTTGCACTGGCTTGAAACCCTGCAACCTCCCAGCAGACACAACAACTCCAACAGCAGGATTCCTCCACCGATCCGTGCTGTCGAGAGGTTGACAAGCAAGCCGAGTGAAGCTGTTGCACTGGCTTGAAACCCTGCAACCTCCCAGCAAACACAGAGCACTGGCTTCACAAGCACCGGCTTGAAACACTGCATCTACCGACCAGCTTGGCTGTCATGCCGGCTTTGAGATGGCCATGAAAGCACAGAAATGCATGCCTAAACACTTTTTTCCCTATATTTGTAGCTAAAAAAATGACCACTTTGCAAAAATGAGTCCGTTTTACACAGAAAACACATGTTTTTGCAGTGAAATCAATGCTTTTCGACCGAAAAGCGACCTTTCAGAGATTGTCACAGTCTAGAAAGGAGACAAGAGATTTTATTGAGTCAGCAACCGCAGCAGACTCACCCGAAGATGTCGAGGTCATGGACCTCGCCGGCGACGCCGTGGTGGGCGCTCGCGACGGCGACGCCGAGAATTAGAACCAACGCTGCCGAGATCTGCATGATTGACGCTGAGGACGCTTCCGTGTTAACTGCTGTTGGGACGGTTTGCTGGCGTCAAGTGTTCCGAGCTGGTCTTATCTCGTTTGCTCGAGTGGCTGTCCACTGGTTTCACGTTTTCTTTGTGTGTTTGATGACCGTGATTAGATATTATTGATTGCGTGTAGATGTGGTGATGGATAGGTGACATGACTTTGATAGCTTCTTTATGTAAGATTTGTGGTGGCGTGTTTTGGATGCGCGTTAGGCGAATGATGTTGATGAAAAGCTGGAAAAACGTTAACCATGGAAGATATTAACGTAAGTTTCAGGGGATGTACCGAAGAAACAGCATTTAAATTTTGACATAGTTATCTTGTGATATGGTTAAACATATCTTCAAAGTTGCGTCGTCATATTTCAAATGGTTTAACCTCTTGTGAGATAAGTTAAAAGTTTTCGTGAAAACTAAACTGAAGAAAAGAGGAGAGTTGCCGAAAATATTAGTGTATCTTAAAGAGAAAAAGTATAGGTTTTCTGAAAATAGCATCGAAATCAGTTGAGAACTTTGACCTGCAGAGCTCACGAAGAAATAAAAAAACACATGATTTTTTTCAGCTTTATAAGTTTAATCTTAGATTCTCTCCTCACGCTTCGCTCGTTACGCTCAAGAATTAATCATTGCTTTGTAATTAGTAAAATCTTTTATCATCCTAATCTCTAGCATAGGTGCAGACATTGTAAAGGCTATTTTTGTTTTTCTCAAAGTCGGCCAGCCGCGCCTGACGCTGTGTCATTAATAAAAAAAAACTTTGTTTATATTTTTTTATTTAAAAACGTTATAACCACCACCAGCCACCATGCCCATGGAAGATTTTAACCCTCCTAACTACGCATTTATAGCCAGAGCAACAAGCACACAAGTAAGAAAACCAATACTTGACAAGTTCTTAAATGTCGCGTTAGATTTGTGCTCGTGTTTTGATGAATCTTTGTAATCTTTCTTTATTTTTAGTTATACAGTATTTGTACATGCCATTTATAATTCATTGATAAAATATAAAATAGGCTTTGAAAATTGTCAGATTATAATTTTAAAGATTAAAATTAAAATTATAGTTATAAATTGTTACTGTACATTATTGCAGTATTTACAATTACAATCATTGTTATAAAAATATTCGTCAGTATAATAAAAGCAATGTTCTGTCAAATCTTCAATAATATCTATTTTTAAATGTTTTTCTGCTTTTTGTCAGGTTTGTTTAAGGTTTCTGGTAGTCTGTTATAAATTCTTGTGCCGACGTAGTTAATATTCTTTCCTCCTATGTCCAGTAAGCATTTTGGAGTTCTTGGCTGCTTTTTTCTGGTATTTTGAGAATGCAGTTCGTGGTTTGTTTTCAAGCTATCTTGGTTGTCTTTAAAATACATTAGCACCTCCAGTATATCAAGTAGGCTAGGGTAAATCATCCGTGAGTAAAGTTATCCGAATACTGATTAGATATTGAAGATTGTGTTCGGTAAACACTCTCAAGTCCACAATTGACACTCACAGGATTCTGTACTTGACACTTTTCAAGGTCAACTTCCATTGTTTGTGATAGATTTTATATTTTAGTTATTTTCTCGATTAATTAATTTGTTATTCGCTGATTAGAGAAGTTGGTGCGTATTTCAGATCAATGGCAACCTTGACGCAATGTTGTCGTTAAAGATAAAGATAATGATTGTAGCTGTGATTTTTTGGACTCTAGTATTGTGCAATCGAATTATTTTGAAGGTATTTGCTGATAGTACGATTATGTGATAATTTGACAAAAAATTACTTCGCAGTTGTATCATTAGTATTAGTATTATCATTATTAGTATTATTAGTATTAGTACTATCATTAGTATCATTATACTTACTAGGTAAACGATTAGAAGAGCCTACACTCGTTGCAGGATGAGCGAGCCGTAATCTCGCTGAGGAAATCTAAACGGAAAACATTTGACAATCATATTGTTGAAAACGATGCTTTAATGATCAAGTATATTTTTTAATTATTAAGTCATTTTATTTTTTAAATTGAAAAATACACCATGCACGAATCTGAAACTCAGGCAATTTGTTTAACTTGTTATCATATATATTCAATCCAAATTTGGTGCGGATCGGTTAATTGGTTACGAAGCTAGTACCAAAAAACTGAAAAATTAACAGGTTTTTGCTCATAAAAACAAAATGGCCGACCAGATTTCGCTCAAAAACTATACAGCACCTCGCTGAGTCACCACGAACGTTTTTGCCAAATTTCGCTACGATTTGTGACCTTTAAGTAGGGCTGCTCGCAGGGGCGGCTCGTGAGGGAGGTCTGCAGGGCTGCAGCCCTCCCTAGCTTTCCGGTGTAACAACATCAAATAATATCTTTCTTAATATTTTTTCATGGAATTTAATTTTTAAATATAATATTTATTACATACATATTTATTTTCTAGACGTTTCATACATACATTTAAACCAGAAAAATATTTACTATTTAGTATTTAATTGTATTGAATCAGCGGTATTTGCTACGGAACGCGCGGCGTTGCAATTGAATAGCGAGCGAAATGCCGCGCGCCATGGCAGCAGCACACTTCATACGAACAAGCGCGCGGGCTGGAGCGAATGCAGCCCGAGCTAGCTATACCATTCTATACGGAAAGCCGGGAGACTCGCGGAGCTACGAAGTTTGCCAAGGTCACACCATGGACTTGGATTATACAGGACGTCGCACTCCTCACTATACCTGCGAATGAGTTAAGCGGCGGAAACGGTGGCAATTTGGGGGCGTGGTCTCTCTCTAGCCGCCATGTTCCTCCTGAGCCGAGCTGTGTCAGTTGGAGCCTATGCTCTAACCAGTGGTTTACGGTTGTTTTAATAACTCATAATTGATTTTATTTCATCTATTTTCCACTCTATTTCATTTGCAACCTCACATGTCTGCATCTGCTTAGAGAATACTGGAGGAAAGAGAATATAATATTGCGCACATGGCCTGTGCACTTCGAGGAACAAAGATAGCGAAGTTGGCATGCGACTTCTAGCTTTTATATACAATACCGTGTTCGGAATAGTCTGAGGTAAAAATACTCGATTAGAAGTGAACACTGAAATAATAACGAGGGCTTCGCGAACACTCATATAATTGTGCTAGGGATGAACGTAATATTTGTCCGAAGTGTGCGCGAAGCGTGATGCGAAGCCCTAGGGCCTAGAAGCATAGAAGATAAATTTAAAATGTTTGCGATAAATTTTAAGGTCAGCTTTCTTGGTGGCATTTGTTGAGAGGCTGCCTTCCCTCTAAGCCGTGTAGATAATGGAAATCATAACAATCCGTGGAACGTATAGAAAAATAAGTTACCGATTAAAAATCCATGCACTACTGCGACTCATGCATTACCAAGATTAACTATCAAAATGATTATAACTTGCTAATTCCCGATTTTTGTATTTTAATTTACATGGTATGAATCATTTTTATCAGCTATCTGCTGATACGTTACTTTGACGTTACTTACGTTACGTACGTACGTTAGTACGTAAGTACGTACGTTACTTTGAATCAAGTTCTATTTTAATTCTTGAAGATTCTGTGGTTCATTTCAATAATGGAAAATAATTTGTAGTGCGTCTTGTTATAAGCTTCGCTTACATAATTCACAAAAACAGGCATGAATATTACCGAAAAAATACGATAATTTTCGTCCAATTTTTTAATTTAAACTTTGCTTTAAATCTGCAAACAAAGACGAATCCAGTCATATCTAGAAAAACAGTATGAAACACGGAATTGTATTGATTAACTATATTACTGACTTTTATTTAATCAGGTGTCGGGTTACGCAAGCATAATCTCCAAGAGTTTTTTTATTTCTCATGCTGATAATGAGGCAGTAAAGCTAAAAGATATTTTCCACCTAGTCCGTAAAAAATATCTTCAGCACACGCAAAATTTTGGCAGTACTGTGGTTCACTTAAGACCTTCTCGTGCCCATAAAATTTTCCCAATATTTTTGGAAAAAAATCAGGGGATAGTTGAAAAAATTCTTACTTGCGATGTAAGGTCTCATTTCGATAGGATTATTGAATCTTGAAAACGCTTAATAAAAGCGTCATAAGAGCGCCATTTTCAAGAAAAGTGCTAAGCAGACAAGTATTTTCATACAAACATGAAATCGTGACGGTGAATAAACCTACATAGCTAAGTCAAAGTATATTCATATAATATGCTTGTCAATGTCTTCTGAGTGTGAAACGTGATTTCGAAAAAATGAAAATTTTCGTAAAAACTGAATAACAAGAAAACTACTCGACGGTTTTGATTAAATAACGTGGCAGATCTTAGTTCAGAGCAAACGAAAGCCCGAACAAATTTTCATTAAAATCAGTTTTGACGTTTGACCTCTAGAGCGTGAACAAATACACTAAAACAACAACAAAAAAAACATACCGATTTGTTTTTAGCAATTGAGCGTAAATTGAGATTCAGCTTCACTCGCTTCGATCGTTATGCTCATCAAATGAATATAACATTGTTAGAACTATAAATAACAATTAAATAAGAATATTTAACAACGAAATAACGAGAAATGAAGGTCTGTGGAATCGTAGTGTAGCACGGGGCTGTAGGTACAGACGAATGAGGCGCGCCGATCGGTCAGGAACATGGCAGCTGCTCTCGATCCACCGGAAGTGACTAACTATTGCGGGTAGCCCTATTCTCTTATACGTCCTGTATATCCAAGTCCATGGTCACACTGCTTGCTTGTTGCGCGATGCTATAACGAATCTTCGGGCTGCTCGCAAGGCAGCTCAATGCAGCTCGATTGGGTGTCTCCGACCGGGAGTCCCCGGCTGACGAATTAACTAGCTGGAGCGATAACGCTCCACGGCCCGCCATGGTATCGTCACCTCTGTTCCTTCCGAACACTAACATTAAACCAAAATATTGCCATAAAAACAATTGGACGAATTTTCGTTTATTTGAAGGGGGGGGGGGGATACATGCATTGTAAACTATATATTTTTTTTAGCAGACCCTCCCAAAACAACCGCCACGAGCCGCCACTGGCTGCTCGTTTTTGTTACAAACAACAAAAAATCCAAACGCTTTTCTTTCCCCTATGTTGTTAAATTGAAGGATTTCACTCGCTCATCCAATTATTTTGAGTGGTAGATTGACGTTGAATATGCGAGAATCACAAAATATTTCAGCCATATTTCATATTTTAGACAGTTCAGCCATGGGTTAACTTTTGCTGTCTCATTTTCGCTGCCTTACATTTTGTTCCTAACACTTTTGATGCCTATTTTTGCTGCCTTACTTCTATCAAACTAACGATTTCAAAACAGTGGAAAATTATTTTCAAAAAGGTCTCAAAATTGGACAGAATTTCTGAATCTCAACAATGGACATTAAAAAAAAGTATAACCTAATCTCAAATTAAAATAATCAACAAAAACAGGGAATTGACAACGGATTTGATATCCTATTAATAAAATGTTGTTTATTGGTAAAAAAATATACAATTTATATTTACATTTTGTACACTAGAACACATACAAGACCCACGACGACTGCTAGAAGATTTTCAACCTTCATTGAATTCGAATTTCAAGACTCCATAGAAAGTGTCATGCCTCGACCTTTAGAACTCCAAGATGCTTGCAACTCCCTAGGAGTGTTCTAGGGCGGTTGAAACTCTCACAGAGCGTCTAGAAGTGCATTTTGGGCGGCATCTCGTCGAAGGGCGGCAGCTCGGTGGTCGGCGGCGGCGCCGAGCTCAGGATGTTGTTGAGGATGTTCTCGATGGTGGCTGCGATCAGGTCCATGATGGTGTTCTTGAAGAAGAACGTGACCACGTCGGCGATCGCGTTGACGATCTCATCGAGGATCACGGTGCCGGTCAAGTGGATGTCCAGGGAACTGCGCAGAGAACGTGGTTTTTTTGTTATTGCAACACAGTTGCCGTCTTAACAAGGGCTTTCTTGTCGCTTGCTGCTGCTGCTTGCAAGGGACGCTTGCTGCTGCTGCTTGCAAGGGACGCTTGCTGCTGCTGCTTGCAAGGGACGCTTGCTGCTGCTGCTTGCAAGGAACGCTTGCTGCTGCTGCTTGCAAGGGACGCTTGCTGCTGCTGCTTGCAAGGAACGCTTGCTGCTGCTGCTTGCAAGGGACGCTTGCTGCTGCTGCTTGCAAGGGACGCTTGCTGCTGCTGCTTGCAAGGGACGCTTGCTGCTGCTGCTTGCAAGGGACGCTTGCTGCTGCTGCTTGCAAGGGACGCTTGCTGCTGCTGCTTGCAAGGGACGCTTGCTGCTGCTGCTTGCAAGGGACGCTTGCTGCTGCTGCTTGCAAGGGACGCTTGCTGCTGCTGCTTGCAAGGGACGCTTGCTGCTGCTGCTTGCAAGGGACGCTTGCTGCTGCTGCTTGCAAGGGACGCTTGCTGCTGCTGCTTGCAAGGGACGCTTGCTGCTGCTGCTTGCAAGGGACGCTTGCTGCTGCTGCTTGCAAGGGACGCTTGCTGCTGCTGCTTGCAAGGAACGCTTGCTGCTGCTGCTTGCAAGGGACGCTTGCTGCTGCTGCTTGCAAGGGACGCTTGCTGCTGCTGCTTGCAAGGGACGCTTGCTGCTGCTGCTTGCAAGGGACGCTTGCTGCTGCTGCTTGCAAGGGACGCTTGCTGCTGCTGCTTGCAAGGGACGCTTGCTGCTGCTGCTTGCAAGGGACGCTTGCTGCTGCTGCTTGCAAGGGACGCTTGCTGCTGCTGCTTGCAAGGGACGCTTGCTGCTGCTGCTTGCAAGGGACGCTTGCTGCTGCTGCTTGCAAGGGACGCTTGCTGCTGCTGCTTGCAAGGGACGCTTGCTGCTGCTGCTTGCAAGGGACGCTTGCTGCTGCTGCTTGCAAGGGACGCTTGCTGCTGCTGCTTGAAAGGAACGCTTGCTGCTGCTGCTTGAAAGGGACGCTTGCTGCTGCTGCTTGCAAGGGACGCTTGCTGCTGCTGCTTGCAAGGGACGCTTGCTGCTGCTGCTTGCAAGGGACGCTTGCTGCTGCTGCTTGCAAGGGACGCTTGCTGCTGCTGCTTGCAAGGGACGCTTGCTGCTGCTGCTTGCAAGGGACGCTTGCTGCTGCTGCTTGCAAGGGACGCTTGCTGCTGCTGCTTGCAAGGGACGCTTGCTGCTGCTGCTTGCAAGGGACGCTTGCTGCTGCTGCTTGCAAGGGACGCTTGCTGCTGCTGCTTGCAAGGGACGCTTGCTGCTGCTGCTTGCAAGGGACGCTTGCTGCTGCTGCTTGCAAGGGACGCTTGCTGCTGCTGCTTGCAAGGGAATGCTGGATCGGATAACTGAAACTAGCAGTTTTTTGTTTCCAAAAATGGCACTGAAATCTAGATGGGGTGGTTTTTACGTTCACGTCGACACCCTGCTGAAAAAGTGTATACAATATATAATATATTATTTTTGTTTGTGTGTTTGTTCGCGTCCTTGAGACCAAACACATGAACTGAGGAAGATAAAGAAATCTCCATAAGGCTAGAGCTAACACGTTATTGAAGCAAGTCGGTAAATAATGTCTCTTGGAACTCAGTTGTTTCGAAAACTATCATTTTTCCAAAGAAACTTTCTCACCCTGTAGGCCAAACTTGAATTTGAATGGAATTTTTCATATGCTACATAAACCCTTAAAATCTCATGTTTTTTATTTTCCTACATTGCATTCATTGCATTCATTCATGCATTTCCTGCATTGTTGTACGGCAATGTTCTATAAAATGGCACATTTATTACGTATAGTTGAACCATTGTGCATTGCAAATATCAAATTGAAGATTCTGTGAAGTTTCGAAGCAAAGCAAGCCTGTCGTTTTACCTTTATATTTACCTTTACCTCTTAACTTTGTACCTTCAAGTTTCTTATCTCCTGATAACTGAATAATTTTACATCCACTTCGATGAATGAACGCTCACACCCAACGCGAACTTGATCATTGATAACGAAGCCCTAGTTTCTCCAACACCAATTGAGTGTGAGTGCAAATGTCGGCAGCTCACCCCGTCTTCAGCACGCTGATGTCGTTGACGTGGGCCTCGCCGGTCTTCGTGTTGTAGATGATGTCCACGGCGAAGGTCAGACGCTTGACCTTGCCCTCGATGCCCCCGTCGGGCCCGATGTCCATGATGTGCGCCAGGTAGTCGTAGTAGAACTGCAAACACCCAGACACCCAGGCTCAGTCACCCCTCGCCGCTCACCTGGATGCAACGGCTACATACTATAGATAACATCTCACCAGGCTGTAGAATGCAGCCTGTTTGCTGGCAGAGTGTCCTGCATCCTACAGCCTGGTGAGATGTTTGCTGGCAGAGTGTCCTGCATCCTACAGCCTGGTGAGGGTTGGACGCTGGACCCATGAATCGTGACGTCCCGTACTCACATCGATCAGCTGGAAGCCTATCTCGGCTTTGACGTTCATCGTGTTGGTCAGGATACCGTAGGTCAGCTCTGCGTCGCCCTCTCGCGAGATGGTGGACAGGTCGGTCAGTGTGCCCTGCGTCAACTCCAGCTCGCCGTGCCAGTCCACGAACAGGTAGCGCTGTCGGCATCAACGTCCAGTCACAATTAATTGATTCATTTTTGGTGTTTAACGACGCACTGTTTTGACAACTGGCACCGTGGCGCTGGTCTATAATGAAAGGGTGATGATGAACCTAACCTATGGCTAGAAGGGAGGAGGGGAAACCCGGTGATTCATTGATTGATTGCCGGTGTTTAACGACGCACTGTTTTGACAACTGGCACCGTGGCGCTGGTCTATAATGAAAGGGTGATGATGAACCTAACCTATGGCTAGAAGGGAGGAGGGGAAACCCGGTGCCGGCACGTAGCCTACTCCTGTCGAACCGAAGGACGGTGCAACTCGAACGATAGGATTCCTCCGCTAATCCGTGCTGTCGAGAGGTTGACAAGCAAGGCGAGTGAAGTTGTCGTACTAACTTCAAACCCTCCGACCTCTCTCCCGAACAGAACTGATCATGTGCATGATGGTCACCCATCAAACACCTGACTCAGCGCGATGTTGCTCAACTTCGATGATCTCACGAGAATCGATGTTTCCAACATGGTGAAACTTTCAGCCACAATCCACACGAGCACGGGTGGAAGCACAGCGCAGAATGGCCGCATTTTGTTTCTGGTTTCGCTAAAAAATGGCTGGCTTGCACTTCTCAGTCTTTGACTTAGATATTGTGAGACTGCATTTCGGTCATTTTTAATGTTTTTACCGTTTTTTTTACCACAAAAACGTGTGAAACGGAACGATTTATTTATAGTGACCATCCCAGATAGGCCACATTCTGTCTTGTATTTTTGGCTTTGCCAAAAAATCACGATTAAGCTTGTAAAACGGACTCATTTCTACAAACAGTCATCATCTCCGACGGGTAAAATATCGGTCTTTATTATAAGAATTGTAAAAAAACAAACAAGAAACAACAGTAAATGCCCGTAATGGACGTTCATACACTAAATACTGTTAAAAATTCACCGCCCCCATCTGTTGTTCTTCTGGGGGCAGATCTTCCCAGACTTTCACCTTCATGCTTGTTCATGATGGTTGATGACGCAAACTAACTCCAAGTAAAAACTGTTACAAGTTGTCTGTCCAACTGTTACAAGTTGTCTGTCCAACTGTTACAAGTTGTCTGTCCAACTGTTACAAGTTGTCTGTCCAACTGTTACAAGTTGTCTGTCCAACTGTTACAAGTTGTCTGTCCAACTGTTACAAGTTGTCTGTCCAACTGTTACAAGTTGTCTGTCCAACTGTTACAAGTTGTCTGTCCAACTGTTACAAGTTGTCTGTCCAGCTGTTACAAGTTGTCTGTCCAACTGTTACAAGTTGTCTGTCCAACTGTTACAAGTTGTCTGTCCAACTGTTACAAGTTGTCTGTCCAACTGTTACAAGTTGTCTGTCCAACTGTTACAAGTTGTCTGTCCAACTGTTACAAGTTGTCTGTCCAACTGTTACAAGTTGTCTGTCCAACTGTTACAAGTTGTCTGTCCAACTGTTACAAGTTGTCTGTCCAACTGTTACAAGTTGTCTGTCCAACTGTTACAAGTTGTCTGTCCAACTGTTACAAGTTGTCTGTCCAACTGTTACAAGTTGTCTGTCCAACTGTTACAAGTTGTCTGTCCAACTGTTACAAGTTGTCTGCCCAACTGTTACAAGTTGTCTGTCCAACTGTTACAAGTTGTCTGTCCAACTGTTACAAGTTGTTTGTCCAACTGTTACAAGTTGTCTGTCCAACTGTTACAAGTTGTCTGTCCAACTGTTACAAGTTGTCTGTCCAACTGTTACAAGTTGTCTGTCCAGCTGTTACAAGTTGTATTTCCTTGTGTTCGCCTTTTCTCAGAAACGCAAGCCTGGCCTTCGCTTTTCTTGATGTTTTTTTTGGCAGTTTACGTTAATATTTTTGCAAGCCAAAGATATTACACCGAAAGCACCCTGTCAGAGATGGTCATTGTGTAGTCAATATACAGCAAATATCGGGTATCTATAGAGAGAGAAAGTCCATACAAATGTGTGTAACACCAACAGAGAAGGAGTGGAATAGGTTACCCTGGCAATGAATACTACTTTTAACAGTGTAAGTGAAAATGGTAGATTCAACATCAAGTGCATGCAACGATATTTGCTGCTAGCAGAGATGGGCAGTATCTTAGATACTTGTATCTTTTGATGTATCTTAAGATACTGATACTATCTTGATACATTTGTAAAGTATCTTTGCCCATCTCTGGCTGCTAGTATAGAATTAACTATTGACTGTTTTAGAATCGAATCATATTATCTATAACTTTTAACTTTGTGGCAAGTTGTCAAGAGTGCTTACCACACAGAAGCCCATGAGTGCGTCAGGGATCGGCATCACTTGCAGGTCGTTGTTGATGATGTAATCCTTCATCAACACGATGATGTTGTCGAAGTAACTGTTGACCAGCACCCGGCTTTCCGGCCCCTGTTTCCTGGCAAACGAACAGAGCGCAACCGTTTGGTCAATATTAATGCTCTCATCATTACTGATTGATTGATTATTGGTGCTTAACGACGCACTGTTTTGACAACTGGCCCTGTGGCACTGGTCTAATGGTGTCGGTGAATGAAATGGTGATGATGAGGGTGATGATGAACCTAACCTATGGCTAGAAGGGAGGAGGGGAAACCCGGTGCCGGCACGTAGCCTACTCCTGTCGAAAAGCACCGAGGGGACAACCGGCTTTACGTCCCTTCCGAAGGACGGTGCAACTCGAACGACAGGATTCCTCCGCTAATCCGAGCTGTCGAGAGGTTGACAAGCAAGGCGAGTGAAGTTGTCGTACTAACTTCACACCCTCCGACCTCTCTCCCGAACTCATCATTACTCAACATGTAAAAAAGTGAACAGAATCGCACTGCTCATCTGTCTTTCAATCCTGTCGAGTAGGTCACAGGTTTTCTTAAATGGACTGCATTTAACAGTGGTGCAACTGTAGCATCAAAATCACCAAAAATCTCACTGGCTGTAGAATGCTAGTAAACTTTCAGCGAAATCGAGAGAACAAGGGCTGGTGGCGAACCTGGCTTTGGTAACTTGGTTTTACAACCCATCAGCTTTCAAAAATTAATAATTAATAAATTGAAACAATGGAAACTAACCAGGGACAAGGATCCGGGTGTTCAGAGGGTGTAAAACCATAGACCAACACTCACCCAACCAACTCGTGCAGCTCTGAGAGCCCGTCGACGGCGCCAGGATGCGCGACGACCCCGGCGGCGACGGCAGCAACCAACGTCAGACATGCAAAGAACTTCATCTTGCTCCGCAGGCTTGAAACACACACCGCGCCACTTCTGCCGTCTGCCTTTTATAACACAGTCTTATCGTCCGGCATCTCGCCGCCGTGATTTACGCTGTGTCACTCGACTGTTATTGGACATTTGGACGGCAATCACGCAGAGAACATGGCTTGTTTACATTCGGTTGATTCAATGTCAATCGCATCATTAAACGGTTGGCATCCATTGATATGCATCTTAATTACTCTGCGACGTTCTTTGAGAACACCTGAATCGTCTATCGGAATCACGCGGTCAATTTGCACTTGTGAATGATTGATATTTGATTGTTTGTGATTGTGTGCGAACGGGCCTAGATAAATTTATTTTATATTATATATACTCAACAAGCATTATGGTATGCAATTTTTACAAGAAATCATATGAACAACCCTAAAATGAATTATTTGATAAAATTAAAAGAAATTGACCTCAAAAAGATGGTTCGAATTTGGCAAGCCCATGTTACAGCCAAAATTCTTAGCAACACTAGCAACAGCAGTGACACCGGCGTTTGCTGGCATTAGGCAAGGCACATAGTAATGCCAACAATCGTAGCAGCGTGGCAACACTAGCAACAGCAGTGACACCGGCGTTTGCTGGCATTAGGCAAGGCACATAGTAATGCCAACAATCGTAGCAGCGTGGCAACACTAGCAACAGCAGTGACACCGGTGTTTGCTGGCATTAGGCAAGGCACATAGTAATGCCAACAATCGTAGCAGCGTGGCAACACTAGCAACAGCAGTGACACCGGTGTTTGCTGGCATTAGACAAGGCACATAGTAATGCCAACAATCGTAGCAGCGTGGCAACACTAGCAACAGCAGTGACACCGGTGTTTGCTGGCATTAGGCAAGGCACATAGTAATGCCAACAATCGTAGCAGCGTGGCAACACTAGCAACAGCAGTGACACCGGTGTTTGCTGGCATTAGACAAGGCACATAGTAATGCCAACAATCGTTGCAGCGTGGCAACACTAGCAACAGCAGTGACACCGGTGTTTGCTGGCATTAGGCAATGCACATAGTAATGCCAACAATCGTAGCAGCGTGGCAACACTAGCAACAGCAGTGAAACCAATGTTTGCTGCATTAGACAAGGCACATAGTATTGCCAACAATCGTAGCAGCGTGGCAACACTAGCAACAGCAGTGACACCGGCGTTTGCTGGCATTAAGCAAGGCACATAGTATTGCCAACAATCGTAGCAGCGTGGCAACACTAGCAACAGCAGTGACACCGGTGTTTGCTGGCATCAGGCAAGGCACATAGTAATGCCAACAATCGTAGCAGCGTGGCAACACTAGCAATAGCAGTGACACCGGTGTTTGCTGGCATTAGGCAAGGCACATAGTATTGCCAACAATCGTAGCAGCGTGGCAACACTAGCAACAGCAGTGACACCGGTGTTTGCTGGCATCAGGCAAGGCAAATAGTAATGCCAACAATCGTAGCAGCGTGGCAACACTAGCAATAGCAGTGACACCGGTGTTTGCTGGCATTAGGCAAGGCACATAGTATTGCCAACAATCGTAGCAGCGTGGCAACACTAGCAACAGCAGTGACACCGGTGTTTGCTGGCATTAGGCAAGGCACATAGGATTGCCAACAATCGTAGCAGCGTGGCAACACTAGCAACAGCAGTGACACCGGTGTTTGCTGGCATTAGGCAAGGCACATAGTAATGCCAACAATCGTAGCAGCGTGGCAACACTAGCAACAGCAGTGACACCAGTGTTTGCTGGCATTAGGCAAGGCACATAATGGCAACATTCGTAGCAGCGTAGCAACACTAGCAACAGCAGTGACACCAGTGTTTGCTGGCATTAGGCAAGGCACATAATGGCAACATTCGTAGCAGCGTAGCAACACTAGCAACAGCAGTGACACCGGTGTTTGCTGGCATTAGGCAAGGCACATAATGGCAACATTCGTAGCAGCGTGGCAACACTAGCAACAGCAGTGACACCGGTGTTTGCTGGCATTAGGCAAGGCACATAATGGCAACATTCGTAGCAGCGTGGCAACACTAGCAACAGCAGTGACACCAGTGTTTGCTGGCTTTAGGCAAGGCACATAGTAATGCCAACAATCGTAGCAGCGTGGCAACACTAGCAACAGCAGTGACACCGGTGTTTGCTGGCATTAGGCAAGGCACATAATGGCAACATTCGTAGCAGCGTGGCAACACTAGCAACAGCAGTGACACCGGTGTTTGCTGGCATTAGGCAAGGCACATAATGGCAACATTCGTAGCAGCGTAGCAACACCATCGCTCTCAACGCCACCAACAAGACAGACAACGCACAATACCAACGGTGCCACGTGACTCATTAATACAGACATAGTAAAAAAGTACATTAATATCAAGAATTCGGAGCGCGTCCGGCATCGCGGGCATCACGAGAAGGAGAAGGCGTCGACGTTGGCGTCGTCGCCGCGCGAATGCAGGCGTCGTTCTATGACACCCGGCGGCGTCGCGGGACGCTTGACGCTGAACTCCGGCGACAGCGCCAGGTGACAGAAGACGGGGATGCGCGCGCCGGTGATGTCGATGCGCGGCCGGGTGGCCGGCGGCTCCGGCTGGTTGGGCATCTTGAACCACTTTCCTGCATCGCGGGCCGTTTAGGGTTAGTGGTCTCCGGGGTGGATGCTGAGGATGCTAACACTTGATGCTAGTTGCCCTCGACAAGGCACATAGTATAATGCCAACAATCGTAGCAGTGTGGTAACACTAGCAACAGCAGAGACACCGATGTTTGCTGGCATTAGGCAAGGCACATAGTAATGCCAACAATCGTAGCAGCGTAGCAACACTAGCAACAGCAGTGACACCGGTGTTTGCTGGCATTAGGCAAGGCACATAGTAATGCCAACAATCGTAGCAGCGTAGCAACACTAGCAACAGCAGTGACACCGGTGTTTGCTGGCATTAGGCAAGGCACATAGTAATGCCAACAATCGTAGCAGCGTGGCAACACTAGCAACAGCAGTGACACCGGTGTTTGCTGGCAGTAGGCAAGGCACATAGTAATGCCAACAATCGTAGCAGCGTAGCAACACTAGCAACAGCAGTGACACCGGTGTTTGCTGGCATTAGGCAAGGCACATAATGGCAACATTCGTAGCAGCGTGGCAACACTAGCAACAGCAGTGACACCGGTGTTTGCTGGCATTAGGCAAGGCACATAGTAATGCCAACAATCGTAGCAGCGTGGCAACACTAGCAACAGCAGTGACACCGGTGTTTGCTGGCATTAGGCATGGCACATAGTAATGCCAACAATCGTAGCAGCGTAGCAACACTAGCAACAGCAGTGACACCGGTGTTTGCTGGCATTAGGCAAGGCACATAATGGCAACATTCGTAGCAGCGTGGCAACACTAGCAACAGCAGTGACACCGGTGTTTGCTGGCATTAGGCAAGGCACATAATGGCAACATTCGTAGCAGCGTAGCAACACCATCGCTCTCAACGCCACCAACAAGACAGACAACGCACAATACCAACGGTGCCACGTGACTCATTAATACAGACATAGTAAAAAAGTACATTAATATCAAGAATTCGGAGCGCGTCCGGCATCGCGGGCATCACGAGAAGGAGAAGGCGTCGACGTTGGCGTCGTCGCCGCGCGAATGCAGGCGTCGTTCTATGACACCCGGCGGCGTCGCGGGACGCTTGACGCTGAACTCCGGCGACAGCGCCAGGTGACAGAAGACGGGGATGCGCGCGCCGGTGATGTCGATGCGCGGCCGGGTGGCCGGCGGCTCCGGCTGGTTGGGCATCTTGAACCACTTTCCTGCATCGCGGGCCGTTTAGGGTTAGTGGTCTCCGGGGTGGATGCTGAGGATGCTAACACTTGATGCTAGTTGCCCTCGACAAGGCACATAGTATAATGCCAACAATCGTAGCAGTGTGGTAACACTAGCAACAGCAGAGACACCGATGTTTGCTGGCATTAGGCAAGGCACATAGTAATGCCAACAATCGTAGCAGCGTAGCAACACTAGCAACAGCAGTGACACCGGTGTTTGCTGGCATTAGGCAAGGCACATAGTAATGCCAACAATCGTAGCAGCGTAGCAACACTAGCAACAGCAGTGACACCGGTGTTTGCTGGCATTAGGCAAGGCACATAGTAATGCCAACAATCGTAGCAGCGTGGCAACACTAGCAACAGCAGTGACACCGGTGTTTGCTGGCAGTAGGCAAGGCACATAGTAATGCCAACAATCGTAGCAGCGTAGCAACACTAGCAACAGCAGTGACACCGGTGTTTGCTGGCATTAGGCAAGGCACATAGTAATGCCAACAATCGTAGCAGCGTGGCAACACTAGCAACAGCAGTGACACCGGTGTTTGCTGGCATTAGGCAAGGCACATAGTAATGCCAACAATCGTAGCAGCGTGGCAACACTAGCAACAGCAGTGACACCGGTGTTTGCTGGCATTAGGCATGGCACATAGTAATGCCAACAATCGTAGCAGCGTAGCAACACTAGCAACAGCAGTGACACCGGTGTTTGCTGGCGTTAGGCAAGGCACATAGTAATGCCAACAATCGTAGCAGCGTGGCAACACTAGCAACAGCAGTGACACCGGTGTTTGCTGGCATTAGGCATGGCACATAGTAATGCCAACAATCGTAGCAGCGTAGCAACACTAGCAACAGCAGTGACACCGGTGTTTGCTGGCATTAGGCAAGGCACATAGTAATGCCAACAATCGTAGCAGCGTGGCAACACTAGCAACAGCAGTGACACCGGTGTTTGCTGGCAGTAGGCAAGGCACATAGTAATGCCAACAATCGTAGCAGCGTAGCAACACTAGCAACAGCAGTGACACCGGTGTTTGCTGGCATTAGGCAAGGCACATAGTAATGCCAACAATCGTAGCAGCGTAGCAACACTAGCAACAGCAGTGACACCGGTGTTTGCTGGCGTTAGGCAAGGCACACAGTAATGCCAACAATCGTAGCAGCGTAGCAACACTAGCAACAGCAGTGACACCGGTGTTTGCTGGCGTTAGGCAAGGCACACAGTAATGCCAACAATCGTAGCAGCGTAGCAACACTAGCAACTGCAGTGACACCGGTGTTTGCTGGCGTTAGGCAAGGCACACAGTAATGCCAACAATCGTAGCAGCGTAGCAACACTAGCAACAGCAGTGACACCGGTGTTTGCTGGCATTAGGCAAGGCACATAGTAATGCCAACAATCGTAGCAGCGTAGCAACACTAGCAACAGCAGTGACACCGATGTTTGCTGGCATTAGGCAAGGCACATAGTAATGCCAGCAATCGTAGCAGCGTAGCAACACTAGCAACTGCAGTGACACCGGTGTTTGCTGGCGTTAGGCAAGGCACACAGTAATGCCAACAATCGTAGCAGCGTAGCAACACTAGCAACAGCAGTGACACCGGTGTTTGCTGGCATTAGGCAAGGCACATAGTAATGCCAACAATCGTAGCAGCGTGGCAACACCAGCAACAGCAGTGACACCGGTGTTTGCTGGCATTAGGCAAGGCACATAGTAATGCCAACAATCGTAGCAGCGTAGCAACACTAGCAACTGCAGTGACACCGGTGTTTGCTGGCTGTCGGAGAGAGCCTGGGACTCACCGAGACGCGGGCTGGTGAGCGCCTTGCCGTGCAGACAGCGTTCGACGATGTCCGTCGGAAACTCCTTGCGGGTCTTCTCCAAGTGCTTGAGGGTGGCCTTGCGCGCCTCCTCCCACCACTTCCTCCCGCCCTTCAGCACCTGGATCCATGATATTTTGTCAAACTTTTATCAATTTCACGAAAAAAAAAACTTTACTTAAGTTTACTTTGAAAGTAAACGGAACGATCGGGATTATCGTCTAATTTAGAGCTAATTAGCGATGGAAACAAGCTGAAAAATTTCGCTGGTTCAGAGGCACCCTGACTGGCGTATTACGGCTACATCAGTTCTTGTCACGTGCGAATTTTCACTAGGTTTTCGTCTAAGTTAGCGGCAACTGCTGAGTTGGTTGTGAATCTGCCTCCAGCTTCGAACACGCACCCGGAGCGTGGTGTACGAGCCGGAGCGCTTGATGTCCGGCGGCACGCGGAACGGGTGGTCGTCGGTGGGACCCGCCTCGGGGTCGATCGGCGTCCACTGCCGCTTCGGGCCCAGCGTGCCGATGTAGCGACCACCTGCGATCGACGCGCGCAGACTGTCATGCGATTACCCGGCAGCGATAACATCACACAAGCAGCGCCGGCGTTGGAAACACCGGTTCTCGTGAGATCACCGAAGTTAAGCAACATCGCGCTGAGTTAGTTGTTGGATGGGTGACCATCGTGGAAATGATCAGTTCTGTTCGGGAGAGAGGTCGGAGGGTTTGAAGTTAGTACGACAACTTCACTCGCCTTGCTTGTCAACCTCTCGACAGCACGGATTAGCGGAGGAATCCTGTCGTTCGAGTTGCACCGTCCTTCGGAAGGGACGTAAAGCCGGTGGTCCCCTCGGTGCTTTTCGACAGGAGTAGGCTACGTGCCGGCACCGGGTTTCCCCTCCTCCCTTCTAGCCATAGGTTAGGTTCATCATCACCCTTTCATTATAGACCAGCACCACGGTGCCAGTTGTCAAAACAGTGCGTCGTTAAACACCGGCAACCAATCAATGAATCACCGGGTTTCCCCTCCTCCCTTCTAGCCATAGGTTAGGTTCATCATCACCCTTTCATTATAGACCAGCGCCACGGTGCCAGCTGTCAAAACAGTGCGTCGTTAAACACCGGCAATCAATCAATCCACGTGATCAATCCACGCCGGTCGACTCACTCAGCGACCAGACGCGCACCGTGCAGTCGCTGCTGCAGGTCACCAGCAGCCGCGCGGGCGTGATGAACTCCAGGTCGGTGACCGCGCGCAGGTGTGCGCGATACGAGCTGACCAGCACCGGGAACGGCTGCCCGCGGTTGTGTCGCTTCGCCCGGCCCTCGAACCGGTCCGCCCACATGAACGGGAACTGCAGCCGCACGAGCGGCATGACCACGTGGTGCTGCTCCATCGTGTGGTAGTTGGTCAGCAGCCAGATCTTCAGGTAGCCGTCCGTCGTGCCTGTCGGCGTCGCACGCGCCTTAGTGACATGTAGTGACATGTAGTGACATGCGGTAGTGACATGTGGATACCTTTGTGTACGGCAACGTTTTGTAGCAAGCAAGCAAGCAAGCAAGCAAGCAAGCAAGCAAGCAAGCAAGCAAGCAAGCAAGCAAGCAAGCAAGCAAGCAAGCAAGCAAGCAAGCAAGCAAGCAAGCTTGGTTCGATTCACCACTTTGTTAGAAGACTGTTAGGGTTTAAAGCAGGGTGTCAAGCAGGGTGTCAAGCCGGGTGTCAAGCCGGGTGTCAAGCAGGGTGTCAAGCAGGGTGTCAAGCCGGGTGTCAAGCCGGGGAAAGGGCGCACCAGTGAAGAGGTAGGTGTCTTCGGGGTCGCTGGTCATCGAGATGACGTAGGAGCCCGTGGTGTGCGGAGCGTAGAACGCGCCGAGGAAGCCGCTTGCAGAGTGGTGCGACCTGCGACAAATATCGGAACTAGCGATTACGAAATTCCAATCAAATTTTGACATACTTTTACTTAGGTCGTTTCGGGAAAATCACAAGCCGACTGGCTTTTCTTAGCGGGTGTCTGACCGCGTCACGTTGCTTGAATGAAATCGGTGTATTGACTCTGCTTATTCAACCAAGGAAGACAGGGAAATCACAAGGCAACTGGCTTTTCTTAGCGGGTGTCTGACCGCGTCACGTTGCTTGAATGAAATCGGTGTATTGACTCTGCTTATTCAACCAAGGAAGACAGGGAAATCACAAGCCAACTGGCTTTTCTTAGCGGGTGTCTGACCGCGTCACGTTGCTTGAATGAAATCGGTGTATTGACTCTGCTTATTCAACCAAGGAAGACAGGGAAATCACAAGGCAACTGGCTTTTCTTAGCGGGTGTCTGACCGCGTCACGTTGCTTGAATGAAATCGGTGTATTGACTCTGCTTATTCAACCAAGGAAGACAGGGAAATCACAAGCCAACTGGCTTTTCTTAGCGGGTGTCTGACCGCGTCACGTTGCTTGAATGGAATCGGTGTATTGACTCTACTTATCCAACCAAGGAAGACAGGGAAATCACAAGCCAACTGGCTTTTCTTAGCGGGTGTCTGACCGCGTCACGTTGCTTGAATGGAATCGGTGTATTGACTCTGCTTATTCAACCAAGGAAGACAGGGAAATCACAAGCCAACTGGCTTTTCTTAGCGGGTGTCTGACCGCGTCACGTTGCTTGAATGGAATCGGTGTATTGACTCTGCTTATTCAACCAAGGAAGACAGGGAAATCACAAGCCAACTGGCTTTTCTTAGCGAGTGTCTGACCGCGTCACGTTGCTTGAATGGAATCGGTGTATTGACTCTGCTTATTCAACCAAGGAAGACAGGGAAATCACAAGGCAACTGGCTTTTCTTAGCGGGTGTCTGACCGCGTCACGTTGCTTGAATGGAATCGGTGTATTGACTCTGCTTATTTAACAAAGAAAGACAGGGAAATCACAAGCCAACTGGCTTTTCTTAGCGGGTGTCTGACCGCGTCACGTTGCTTGAATCGAATCGGTGTATTGGCTCTGCTTATTCAACCAAGGAAGACAGGGAAATCACAAGCCAACTGGCTTTTCTTAGCGGGTGTCTGACCGCGTCACGTTGCTTGAATGGAATCGGTGTATTGACTCTGCTTATTTAACCAAGGAAGACAGGGAAATCACAAGCCAACTGGCTTTTCTTAGCGGGTGTCTGACCGCGTCACGTTGCTTGAATCGAATCGGTGTATTGGCTCTGCTTATTCAACCAAGGAAGACAGGGAAATCACAAGCCAACTGGCTTTTCTTAGCGGGTGTCTGACCGCGTCACGTTGCTTGAATGGAATGTGTTCGAGGAAACAGGCAAACCCGGCGTCCGCGTCGCCGCCATCAGGGACGTACCAGACCTGGATGACGCACCAGGGACGTACCAGACCTGGATGACGCACTAGGGACGTACCAGACCTGGATGACGCACCAGGGACGTAGGTACCAGACCTGGATGACGCACCAGGGACGTACCAGACCTGGATGAAGCCGCTCTCCAGCGACACGAGCAGCGTGCCGACCGCGGGTAAAGCGGCGCGGCTGCGCAGGAAGTGCAAGCAGTGAACGGCGGTGGCGCGCAGCGAGGGCGGCGCCGAAAGCTGCGCGCCACCGCCGGAAGTGGAGCGGCCGGTGCGGGCGGACAGGATGCTGTACGAGCGCTGCTTCGTGCCGCCGACGCCGACGCCGAAGCCGACGCCGACGCCGACGCCGCTGCCGCCGGATATCGACTGACGCGACGCGTCTGCAAAGGCCGGTTTGGCAACGTTGGAGACACCGGTTCTCGTGTGATTACTAAAGTTAAGCAACATCGCGCTGATTTTGGTGTTTGATGGGTGACCATCGTGCTCACGATCAATTCCGTTCGGGAGAGTTTGCTTTCAAAGTTTGCTTTGTAACAAGTTCGTTGCTTTAAAACAAGCAAACAAGGTGATGGCTTTGAAAAAAGATGCCCGACGTCGCGGACGAAACGTCGGCACACGCCAAGTTCCGTTCTCAGGACCACAAGCAAATTAAAACCGATCAAAGCCGTGCAAATCAACAACGACAAAACCGATAGAATAATCAAATGACTAATGAATGGGCTGCAGCACCGGCTCAAGGGTTGCATCCGACTGACCGCCCTTGCCGCCGCCGACTCCCAGCGAGCTCTGGGAGAAGTTGCTCGCGGCGGGCGGCGACGGAACCAGGTATTCCAGCTTGCTGCAGACCGTCGGGTTCTGCACGGAGTGCTTCCGGTACGCCTGCCGGACGCACACACGCCGTTATTATTCCGGGAATCTCGGCCGAAATGGCATCGTTGAACTGGTGACAGAATCTACAGCGTTGCCTAGGCGGCGAGGGAAGGAATTACATTACAGTGTCCTGCATCCTACAGCCTGGTGAGATGTTTGCTGGCAGAGTGTCCTGCATCCTACAGCCTGGTGAGATGTTTGCTGGCAGAGTTTCCTGCATCCTACAGCCTGGTGAGATGTTTTCTGGCAGAGTGTCCTGCATCCTACAGCCTGGTGAGATGTTTGCTGGCAGAGTTTCCTGCATCCTACAGCCTGGATGTCAGAGTGTCCTGCATCCTACAGCCTGGATGTCAGAGTGTCCTGCATCCTACAGCCTGGATGTAAGAGTGTCCTGCTTCCTACAGCCTGGATGGCAGAGTGTCCTGCATCGTACAGCCTGGATGTCAGAGTGTCCTGCATCGTACAGCCTGGATGGCAGAGTGTCCTGCATCGTACAGCCTGGATGGCAGAGTGTCCTGCATCGTACAGCCTGGATGACAGAGTGTCCTGCATCGTACAGCCTGGATGTCAGAGTGTCCTGCATCGTACAGCCTGGATGTCAGAGTGTCCTGCATCGTACAGCCTGGATGACAGAGTGTCCTGCATCGTACAGCCTGAATGGCAGAGTGTCCTGCATCGTACAGCCTGGATGTCAGAGTGTCTTGCATCGTACAGCCTGGATGGCAGAGTGTCCTGCATCGTACAGCCTGGATGTCAGAGTGTCCTGCATCGTACAGCCTGGATGTCAGAGTGTCCTGCATCGTACAGCCTGGATGTCAGAGTGTCCTGCATCGTACAGCCTGGATGTCAGAGTGTCCTGCATCGTACAGCCTGGATGGCAGAGGACACTTGCTACGCGAGGCCGAGGAGATCACCTGGCCGGTCTCCATGCGCCAGAAGACGAGCTCGCCGGCGTAGGAGCCGGTGGCCAGACACTGCGGCTGGTAGGCGGACGCGGTGAGGATGTCGGACGAGTGCCGCTGCTCCCAGCACTTGGGCGCGGACATGCGTAGCGCGTCCTCCCACTCCTCCACGTGGCGGTTCCACCCTGTGTGCGGCGCCAGGCGTTACACCACACATATTACCACGCCTCCGTTTTCGCTGGCTGAAACGTGATGATTGTGACTTCCTAGAAGTGGGGGGGAGTGATCAGTAATGACCGCCTTGGTTCTTGATGTCTACTTGCTGTGCTTTTGAAGCTGGAAATTTTTAAATCATGGCCTATATTTACTTCAATCAAATACAAATCAAATTAGTGTTTTATCGTGGCCAGAACTTGGCAATTTCCGGAATGGATCCGTGTAATTCTCAGACATTAGTCTTTGGAGCCAGCTTTTTTATCAGACCGCTTTCTGTCGAAACGTCGAGACACAATTGATCGTCTCCAAGGCAACCGATCTCCTCAAATCAGAGCAAATCCGTGAAAACACCAGCTACAAACTTGATAATTTATCGTTTAAACCAACGTCTACTGCAATACACCAATTCCATTCAATCAAAATTCAATCATAATGACGTCATGATACCCACTCGCTAAAGCCAGGCAGAGCAATTCGGGTTGTGATTTCCCTGTCTTCCTTTGTTATTTAGCAGAGCTAATTAATATTTTTTCCAAACTGGTAGTACGCCCAGTGGGTGTCTAACGTCATTTTCCTCCGAGTGGAATAGGCGTTTCAAGCAAGACCGTGATTTCCTACCCGCTATGCAAGATATCGTAACATAATCTTCTGAACCTCGCCGACATCCGGTGTCCCTACCGATGGCCAGCATGCGTCCCTTGAGCCAGATGAGCTCGGAGACCTCCCGATCCGGCTCGATGGTCAGGTTGCGGATGCAGTTGCCGGTGTTGAAGTTCCAGATCTTGACGGTGCCGTCGCGCGCGCCGGTCATCAGCAGGTGCAGACTGGGGTCGAAGGTGGCCGCCGTGATCGCAACCTGGCCGTGAGCAAGACATTCATTGGATGAGCGAGCGAATCCTTCAATTTCACAACACAGGGGAAAAAAAGCGCTTGGTTTTTTTTTGTTTGTTGGATGAGCGAGCGAAGCGAGCGAAATCCTTCAATTTCACAACATAGGGGAAAGAAAAGCTTTTGGATTTTTTTTTTTTTTGTTTGTAACAAAAACGAGCAGCCCTACTTAAAGGTCACAGATCGTTACGAAATTTGGCAAAAACGTTCGTGGTGACTCAGCGAGGTGCTGTATGGTTTTTGAGCGATATCTGGTCAGCCATTTTGTTTTTATGAGCAAAAACCCGTAAATTTTTCAGTTTTTTGGTACTAGCTTCGTAACTAATTAACCGATCCGCACCAAATTTGGATTGAATATATATGATTGATGAGCGTAACGAGCGTAGCGAGTGAAGCGAAATCTTCAATTACACTTTACTGCTAAAAAAATCCGGAATGTTTTTTTTTTTGTTTTTTTGTTTTTTTTTTTTTTTGTTTTTTTGTGTGTTTGTTCGCACGATTCCGGCCAAACGCCAAAACGGATTTTGATGAAAATTTCGGTGGACCTTCGTTTTCTCTGAACTTAGATCTGCCACGTTTTTGAAGCAATTCGGACGAGTAAATTTTATGTTATTAAGTTTTTACGAAATTTTTCAGTTTTTCCAAATTACGTTTTCCACTCTAGAGGCCAAGGATCTCAATATAATTTGACGAAACTTTCCAGATATGTTGGCCCACACGATTTAATGTTTGTGTACAAATTTCATTGTTGTATGTTTAGCGCTTTTCTTGGAAATAGCGCTTTTATGACGCTTTTTTAGCCATTTTGCAGTTTTTTCCAACTAAATCAACTTTATCTTCAACCGATTTTGACAAAATTTACTGCGTGCATTATAAATCGTAAAAGGAAGATACTGTGTTAATTTCAAGCAAATCAATTGAATAGTTTTTCTTTAAATCGATTTTTACGTTTTGAAATATTCAATGTCATTGAGAAAGTTGCTAAATTACCGCCGAACATTTAAAATTGATCTTAAAAGCCTCTAGGCTATGCGTACACGCAATATAATTGCGTTGTGGGTGAGCGTAAAAATTACGCTCATCCACAACACGATTATATGAGTGTTCGCATAGCCTAGTAACTAGTTAAACGAATTGCCTAAGTTTAAGATTCGTGCATGAAGTATTTTGCTTATCAGAAAAATAAAATTACTTAATAATAAAAAATATTACTTAAAAATTAAAAATAAAAATAAAATTACTTATTACCTCTAAGCGGTTACAATACCGATTTATATTCGGTTTATTATACGACTGTCAAATGTTTTCCGTTTGGATTTCCTCGGGGAGATTACGGCTCGCTCATCCTGCAACGAGTTTAGGCTTTACTAATCGTTTACCTTGTTTGTAACAGAGTGTGACTCTTTCAATAGCATTTAGCTACATCTCACGCTTCACAGCAATGTTGCATGCACTATAATCGGATATGAGTTAGCAGTTGAAAGTTTCTGCCTGTGACAATACAGCTTCTAGGTTCGTCAGACTGCAAGCCAGAGGGAGAGCTAGTTTAGACCCAGGCGAGCCTGAAGCACGCTCCTATTTCACCAATAAATAGTACACTTAACAATATTCGACAATTATCATTGAAACCAATAAAAACGTATAACAACGCCGATAGTTCTACTACAGCAGTGCTTGTTACAGATTGATCAATTACTGGTGTTGAACGACGTGCTGCTTTGACAGCTGGCACCGTGGCGCTGGTCTAATGGCGTCGGTGAATGAAAGGGTGATGATGAACCTAACCTAGCGTAAGGGTGGTTGGGAAAGGGGAGGGGAACAGAGAGAGAGAGAGAGAGAGGATGGGGTTAATCGAATATGTTTAACAAAGCCTGCTAGAGAGGTTGAAACACGAGACACGAGACACTCTGCCAAAAAAGTCGCGTTAGTGCGTTTTTCTACAAAATCGATGCTGTGCTGTATTTTTTATTTCAGCTATCTTGAGACAAAATAAAATATTATTATCAACTTAAAAATTTTCCACAAACATTCGGTGCGCTGCAAGATTACTCAGTAGATATTTAAATTTCCTAAGACTTACTATCTTATGAAAATCAGGAGTGAAATAGTTTTTTTTTGTATGACATCAGTATCTTTTTTCAAAGATTCATTAAACACTCAAAAAAATTGTCAACATCAGGAAAGCTTGCTAAGAAGTGCTTGCAACCTGCAAAAAGCGTTTTAATAGCGCGATTTACAAGTAAACTACTAAAAAAACGGATGTTAACTTTGTTACGCCACATCGTGGGGATCAAAATCTTTGTAAAGTATCGTCAAATTCTTTGTTCGGATGAAGACGAAAAATACATAAAATTTAGTTTTCAATCTGGTTTTATCAAGTAACGAGACTTTCAAGTTCCAATCCCATTCCTATGCCCAAAATTTGTCCAAAAAATCTCGAATTTTTTTATAATCAAATACAAAAGTCTGTAGCACATAAATAGAAATTGGTCAAAAAATTGTTAACTTTTAAAAGTGGCAGGAAAAAAAAGAGGTTAAGCATTCAACAGGCTACCAGTGGCACCAGCGAGTTGTCAAAAGCTGTTAGGCAGCACTGCACAAGTACCGGTCTGGAGGGCGATTGTGTAACTTTAACGATACCGATTCGGTATCGATTCCGATTCGGTATCTATATCGAATCGGTAACTTTTTACACAATCGCCCCCCTGTACTGGCACACGTACCGGCATGTACTGGCACACGTACCGGCATGTGCTGGCCGAGCACCAGCTTCGTGTGCGCGTCCTTGATGACCAACTTCCGTCGACCCGTGAACACGTCCCAGACCATGATCAATGCCACCGCACCCGTCGACACGAGAACCTGAAACATAATGCGATAAGATTTACTGGCATCTTTTCTGACGCCGAATAAATCCGTTGCCGCTCAGGCAAGGCACATAGTAATGCCAGCAATCGTAGCAGCGTAGCAACGCTAGCAACAGCAGTGACACCGGTGTTTGCTGGCATTAGGCAAGGCACATAGTAATGCCAACAATCGTAGCAGCGTGGCAACACTAGCAACAGCAGTGACACCGGTGTTTGCTAGCATTAGGCACGGCACATAGTAATGCCAACAATCGTAGCAGCGTGGCAACACTAGCAACAGCAGTGACACCGCTGTTTGCTGGCATTAGGCAAGGCACATAGTAATGCCAACAATCGTAGCAGCGTAGCAACACTAGCAACAGCAGTGACACCGGTGTTTGCTGGCATTAGGCAAGGCACATAGTAATGCCGACAATCGTAGCAGCGTGGCAACACTAGCAACAGCAGTGACACCGGTGTTTGCTGGCATGAGGCAAGGCACATAGTAATGCCAACAATCGTAGAAGCGTAGCAACACTAGCAACAGCAGTGACACCGGTGTTTGCTGGCATTAGGCAAGGCACATAGTAATGCCGACAATCGTAGCAGCGTGGCAACACTAGCAACAGCAGTGACACCGGTGTTTGCTGGCATGAGGCAAGGCACATAGTAATGCCAACAATCGTAGAAGCGTAGCAACACTAGCAACAGCAGTGACACCGGTGTTTGCTGGCATTAGGCAAGGCACATAGTAATGCTCACAATCGTAGAAGCGTAGCAACACTAGCAACAGCAGTGACACCGGTGTTTGCTGGCATTAGGCAAGGCACATAGTAATGCTCACAATCGTAGAAGCGTAGCAACACTAGCAACAGCAGTGACACCGGTGTTTGCTGGCATTAGGCAAGGCACATAGTAATGCTCACAATCGTAGAAGCGTAGCAACACTAGCAACAGCAGTGACACCGGTGTTTGCTGGCATTAGGCAAGGCACATAGTAATGCCAACAATCGTAGAAGCGTAGCAACACTAGCAACAGCAGTGACACCGGTGTTTGCTGGCATGAGGCAAGGCACATAGTAATGCCAACAATCGTAGAAGCGTAGCAACACTAGCAACAGCAGTGACACCGGTGTTTGCTGGCATTAGGCAAGGCACATAGTAATGCCAACAATCGTAGCAGCGTGGCAACACTAGCAACAGCAGTGACACCGGTGTTTGCTGTCATTAGGCAAGGCACACAGTAATGCCAACAATCGTAGCAACGTGGCAACACTAGCAACAGCAGTGACACCGGTGTTTGCTGGCATTAGGCAAGGCACATAGTAATGCCAACAATCGTAGCAGCGTAGCAACACTCCGGTCACACCGGTGACTCCGGTGTTTGCTGTCGTTGAGACAAGGCACCTTGAACAGCGGGTTGTAGATGATGCAGGTGACTTCGGCTAGGTGGGTATTGCCGTCGGTGAGCTGCTCGGGGAAGAGGGCGCTGCACGAGACGATGGCGAAGTGGTGACCGGCGACGGCCAACACGTGACTCAGCGGGTTGTAGAAGGCGGTCAGCGTCGATTCGCCGAGCGACGCCGGCAGCTGGGTGTACGTCTGGATGCAGTTCTGGCGCGCGGACAGGCAGACGCCATCCAGAATTAGGTCATGCTCGAAATACGGCAGCCATTTCTATCTCACCAACTCATGGTACTGTAAATACACAAGGCGCTTGGTGCGAATTTAATTCTTAATGCAAATGCTCGTTGCCCGTACGGTAGACAATGATTTTTAGAAACGAAATTAGAAACGAAGCGTACTGGGATTCGAATCCGGATCTTTGTCTGTCCGGGGCACTGTACTAACCAAGTGTGGAATTGATATTAAGTTTCTTTGAGTTGTTGGGCTCCATGGAGATAGAAACAGGACTATGAATGAACATAGAGGGTGGTGAATCTAGTGACGCTATGCTGCAATCACATGCCAACAACTCGACTAACCCCGATTATAACGTGGCTCCATGGAGATAGAAACAGGACTATGAATGAACATAGAAGGTGGTGAATCTAGTGACGCTATGCTGCAATCACATGCCAACAACTCGACTAACCCCGATTATAACGTGGCTCCATGGAGATAGAAACAGGACTATGAATGAACATAGAAGCTGGTGAATCTAGTGACGCTATGCTGCAATCACACGCCAACAACTCGAATAACCCCGATTATAACGTGGCTCCATGGAGATAGAAACAGGGCTATGAATGAACATAGAAGGTGGTGAATCTAGTGACGCTATGCTGCAATCACACGCCAACAACTCGACTAACCCCGATTATAACGTGGCTCCATGGAGATAGAAACAGGACTATGAATGAACATAGAAGCTGGTGCATCTAGTGACGCTATGCTGCAATCACACGCCAACAACTCGACTAACCCCGATTATAACGTGGCTCCATGGAGATAGAAACAGGACTATGAATGAATATAGTAGCCGGTGAATCTAGTGACGCTATGCTGCAATCACACACCAACAACTCGACTAACCCCGATTATAACGTGGCTCTATGGAGATAGAAACAGGACTGTGAATGAACATAGAAGATATAGAAGACACTTTGACGTAGCACCTGGAAGGCGATGTCCCACACTTTGACGCAGCGGTCTTTGGAGAGCGAGACGACGTGCTGGATGTCTCCTTGGATGAAGACGGCGACGATGGTGGCGTGATGGCCGCGGAAGACGCTCACCGCCTTCGTGGTGACGAACACGCTCCAGAGTCGCACGAGGCAGTCGGGCCCGCCTGCGTCCACCGGCCGGAAGTTACGACTCGGGTTAGGCGCGATGTTGCTTAACTTCGGTGATCTCACGAGAACCGGTGTTTCCAACGTTGCCAAACCGTTCGGTCTAAGTTGGTTGTGAACGGACGTTAAGCGTGTACACCAACCCGAGACAATGAGGTGTCCGTCCTCCTGCACGGCCATGCAGCTCACGCCCTGCGCCACGTGATACGTGTTGTGGGTGGTGATGCCGGCCGCGTCGCGCAGGACCAACGCGTTCTCGCCGCTCAGCGCGCAGCTCACGACGCTGTTCAAAGACGCGTAGTAGTAAACCTGTTGACGTAGTGTTCGTAGATTATAAAGCCTCTTTTACACGGTCACATGTTCTGTCAAACCCTTGTACAGCAGTCTTGTATACAACCGCCTATGACCGTGTTAAGCCCCTTTTACACGGTCACATGTTTCGTCAAACCCTTGTACAGCAGTCTTGTATACAACCGCCATGACCGTGTTAAGCCCCTTTTACACGGTCACATTTTTCGTCAAACCCTTGTACAGCAGCCTTGTATACAACCGCCTACGACCGTGTAAACAGGCTATACACCTATACAGCCTTGTATGGCAGTCACACTACAGCCTTGTATGGCAGTCACACTACAGCCTTGTATGGCAGTCACACTACAGCCTCGTATGGCAGACAGCCTTTTATGGCAGTCCGTCACACACTTAAAGGCAACGTTTCGGTAAAGTCTATGTCACGTTTAGGTAACGCTTTGCTCACATTTAGGGTAAGTTCAGGGTACTTTTAGGTAAAGTTTATGCGCAACACTAGGGTGGGTACCTGATATTTCATGTCAACCGCACGTCCTTACCTGTCGCACCCAGTCGTTGTGGACGTTCTTGAAGTCCTTGACGCGCATGCCCGGCAGCTCTCCGCGGATCACGCGCTCGCTGAGCACGGCACGCGTGTCCACACCGGCCGTGTGGTGGAACGGACCTGCGCAGGACGCCGTGCGCAGCACGCGGTATTATAAACAAGGAACATTCTAGGCTGGGATACGCAGCATCACGTTTAGCAGGCTGTTGGCTGTGAGCGCCTGATTGGCTACCTAGGGAAGGCTAGGCTGGGATCACTGATCTCAATAACGTGGATTGCGCAACGTATTGAGCCAATGTCAACCGACTTTTTCTGCTGTAATACCCAGAATCATGAACTAAAAATATTCCCATTATTATACAATCGTTTCTAGACCAAATTTACCTATCATATAAAACTTAGCATTACGAATTTGATTAAAATTGGGAGTAGGACAATGTACCCTAAAGTGTCTCAATACGGCATCAAAGTCTCGCTGTACGAAGCGCTATCCAGGCTTCAGAGACCAGTGGGAAGACATGATAAAGTGGCTCAATACGGCATCAAAGTCTCACTGTACGAAGCGCTATCCATGGCTATAGAGATCATTGGGAAGACATGATAAAGTGTCTCAATTCCGCATCAAAGTCTCACTGTACGAAGCGCCATCCATAGCTATAGAGATCAGTGGGGAGACATGATAAAGTGGCTCAATACGGCATCAAAGTCTCGCTGTACGAAGCGCTATCCATGGCTATAGAGATCAGTGGGAATACATAAAAAAGTGGCTCAATACAGCATCAAAGTCTCGCTGTACGAAGCGCTATCCATGGCTATAGAGATCATTGGCAAGACATGATAAAGTGGCTCAATACAGCATCAAAGTCTCGCTGTACGAAGCGCTATCCATGGCTATAGAGATCAGTAGGAAGACATGATAAAGTGCCTCAATACGGCATCAAAGTCTCGCTGTACGAAGCGCCATCCATGGCTATAGAGATCATTGGCAAGACATGATAAAGTGGCTCAATACAGCATCAAAGTCTCGCTGTACGAAGCGCTATCCATGGCTATAAAGATCATTGGGACGGACACACGGTAATGTGATGTGATGTGATGTGATGTGCAATGTGATGTGATGTGATGCGATGTGATGCGATGTGATGTGATGCGATGTGATGTGATGTGCTATGATGTGCAATGCGATGCGACGGCACCGTGCACACCCTTGTGGTAGCTGGTGATGGTGTAGACGTGCACGCCGCCGGCCATGTCGCCGACCACCAGGTGGCTGTGCTCGCTGGGGTCCGGCGACCACGCGTAGTGCATGGCGACCACCGCGCTGTCGAGGCTGGTGATCGACAGCCGCAGCACGAACTGCCCGGCGGTAGTGTCGAAGAAGCGCAGGTCGCGTTCCGTCGAGCTGCGCGATCCAAAGGAAATTCCATTCAATCAGAATTCTATCAATTCTCGGTGAAGCCAGACAGAGAAATTCGGGTTGTGATTTCCCTATCTTCCTTTTTATTTAGCAGAGATGATTAAATATTTTTCCAAACTGGTCCGGTTGGTATCTGACGTCATTTTTCCTGAGTGAAAATGAATTGGCGAATAGTTTCCATGAATAAGCGCACTATCGAGACAATTCTCTCAAAAACGTACTAACGAGTAAACTCGTGTTGTGACGAAAATCTTTAATATTTATTATTTTTATTATTTATTTTAAACAGATTTGAGCAAGTTAAAAACCCGGTTAACTAGTTTTTCTGAAACCTAACGTGATAAGATTTGGAGAAGACACGAGTCTTAAAAAGCAATTAGACGCCAGACTCGCCAAAAGCGCATTGCAGCACGATTTCTCCGACCGTTTCCTACCCGATTCGGGATGGTATCACGCTGCGCACGTGGTGGGGGGGGGGGGGGGGAGTCACCTGGTGCAGATGACATCGAAGTCCGGCAGCGCGACGAGGTCGGTGACCCAGGTGCTGGAAACCTTGAGGAAGGCCGACCTGGAGGTGACCGTCCGCTGCACCTCCATGTCGAGGTTCCAGAAGTTGATGAGGCCGTCGGTGCTGGCGCTCGCGTAGCAGCCTCGCTTGTACTTCACCTGGACGCGGCGCAATCACCGGGAATTTACTCACGATAATATGGACCTATTACACTCAGAGATAAACGACGTCAGATATTCACTGGAAGTACTAGCAGTTTGGAAGAAAATATTTATTAGTTCTGCTAAATAACAAAGGAAGACAGGGAAATCACAACCCGAATTGCTCTGCCTTGCTTTAGCGAGTGGGTATCATGACGTCATCTTGATAGAATTTTGATTGAATGGAATAGGTGTATTACATGCGTAGAAGATTATGGATGAGCGACAATGGAGATATTATGAATATCTTGTTAAGTAAATTCTGATACGCTGCCCCATTGTAAGATAGTCAATGTAGCAAAACGTAGCTGGGCATTTCTTTGACCAGCCACCATCAAAAAACTTAGTCATGCCTATCAACTTACTGTCAGTTGCAGGCGCATTGTTGCCTATCATAATTCACCATCTTCTAAGCAGTGGTTCGAGCTGAAAATTCGTAGTTTTTTGGGCGAAAATATTCACATTGAATTGCGTCTTGTGAACGGCGTTTCAAATTTTCATTAAACTTGCTTGACCTCAAAGACCAACGAGAAATTGAACCATAGGCTTAACTCTGACGCTGTCCACCCTTTGGTCTTACCTGGCGGTCTGGTCCCAGTGCAGGATAGAAGATAAGCTTCGAGACTGGATGCCGATGATGCGATTTTACCAAACGCGGGGCCCCCTCGATGGGCGTGTCCAAGTTGACCTGCACCAGGCCCTCATCTCTCTCCTGATACTCCAGCATCAGATAGGTGATGAGGTCGTCCCAGTGAATCCAACCGTCACGGCGGTACTGCATCCGCACGGACATCAGCTGGACGGGCGAAGCATCCGGTGTTACAAAGTTTGACCAAGCAAGCAAGCAAGCAAGCAAGCAAGCAAGCAAGCAAGCAAGCAAGCAAGCAAGCAAGCAAGCAAGCAAGCAAGCAAGCAAGCAAGCAAGCAAGCAAGCAAGCAAGCAAGCAAGCAAGCAAGCAAGCAAGCAAGCAAGCAAGCAAGCAAGCAAGCAAGCAAGCAAGCAAGCAAGCAAGCAAGCAAGCAAGCAAGCAAGCAAGCAAGCAAGCAAGCAAGCAAGCAAGCAAGCAAGCAAGCAAGCAAGCAAGCAAGCAAGCAAGCAAGCAAGCAAGCAAGCAAGCAAGCAAGCAAGCAAGCAAGCAAGCAAGCAAGCAAGCAAGCAAGCAAGCAAGCAAGCAAGCAAGCAAGCAAGCAAGCAAGCAAGCAAGCAAGCAAGCAAGCAAGCAAGCAAGCAAGCAAGCAAGCAAGCAAGCAAGCAAGCAAGCAAGCAAGCAAGCAAGCAAGCAAGCAAGCAAGCAAGCAAGCAAGCAAGCAAGCAAGCAAGCAAGCAAGCAAGCAAGCAAGCAAGCAAGCAAGCAAGCAAGCAAGCAAGCAAGCAAGCAAGCAAGCAAGCAAGCAAGCAAGCAAGCAAGCAAGCAAGCAAGCAAGCAAGCAAGCAAGCAAGCAAGCAAGCAAGCAAGCAAGCAAGCAAGCAAGCAAGCAAGCAAGCAAGCAAGCAAGCAAGCAAGCAAGCAAGCAAGCAAGCAAGCAAGCAAGCAAGCAAGCAAGCAAGCAAGCAAGCAAGCAAGCAAGCAAGCAAGCAAGCAAGCAAGCAAGCAAGCAAGCAAGCAAGCAAGCAAGCAAGCAAGCAAGCAAGCAAGCAAGCAAGCAAGCAAGCAAGCAAGCAAGCAAGCAAGCAAGCAAGCAAGCAAGCAAGCAAGCAAGCAAGCAAGCAAGCAAGCAAGCAAGCAAGCAAGCAAGCAAGCAAGCAAGCAAGCAAGCAAGCAAGCAAGCAAGCAAGCAAGCAAGCAAGCAAGCAAGCAAGCAAGCAAGCAAGCAAGCAAGCAAGCAAGCAAGCAAGCAAGCAAGCAAGCAAGCAAGCAAGCAAGCAAGCAAGCAAGCAAGCAAGCAAGCAAGCAAGCAAGCAAGCAAGCAAGCAAGCAAGCAAGCAAGCAAGCAAGCAAGCAAGCAAGCAAGCAAGCAAGCAAGCAAGCAAGCAAGCAAGCAAGCAAGCAAGCAAGCAAGCAAGCAAGCAAGCAAGCAAGCAAGCAAGCAAGCAAGCAAGCAAGCAAGCAAGCAAGCAAGCAAGCAAGCAAGCAAGCAAGCAAGCAAGCAAGCAAGCAAGCAAGCAAGCAAGCAAGCAAGCAAGCAAGCAAGCAAGCAAGCAAGCAAGCAAGCAAGCAAGCAAGCAAGCAAGCAAGCAAGCAAGCAAGCAAGCAAGCAAGCAAGCAAGCAAGCAAGCAAGCAAGCAAGCAAGCAAGCAAGCAAGCAAGCAAGCAAGCAAGCAAGCAAGCAAGCAAGCAAGCGTGAGAATAATCTCCAAAAGAAGATGCTCGAGCATATTACAAGACTAATAACCAAAATATAGTGTTAAAAAAAACCACGACCATTCTAGAATTTCAATTGGTAATTTAAGGACTGACCGCAAACTCTTTGTCTTCAATGACGAGTCCCAGCACACTTTCAAACGCAGCCCGCAATGCTTCGCCCGACATCTTCTGCTTCTTAGCTTTCAAGAAAATCACGTGCAGCAAGGGCAGATGCTCCTCGTGGATGAAGTCTGCAAGGCATCCGTTGTAGTTCGGCCGACGTTTCACCACCGGCGCAAAGATCACTTCCTCTTCCTCCTCCTCGACTTCCGGTTCCAGGAGGTCGTCGCCATCGGCTGCTGATGCCGAGGGTCGCGCTCCCTCGTCGTCGGCGAAATGCTTCACTTTCTTGATGGCCTCTTTGGCGATCTCCGTAAAGCCGAGCGTCACGTCGTCGTCTTCTTTGACGTCCGCCGCGTCTGGTTTATTTTCGTCGGCGGCTGGAACGCTTGGGACTTTTGTTGGCTCGCTTGTTTCCTCGGACGACATGGCGATGGGCGTAGGATGAAGTTATCTGCGTGGGACTTGGTTTTCTTTTGTGTTGATGGAGGTTTTTTTTTATCAAGAATATAAAGATGAAGTGGTTCGAGCAAGGCTTCCTTGCTTCTAGGTTGATGTTACCGAAGAGCCATCTTGATTTTAGATTTTGGTGTTTGGATGAGGATCAAGGTTGAGAGATAGAATCTTGGGAACTTGTGGCTCGATTGTGTATTATGATCAGTGGGGCCTTCTTTAAAATTTGTCATTCGTCTTTTCAACTGATTTATATTTTAATATTTTTGATGACGAGCGTAGCGAGTGAAGCGAAATCTTCAATTACACCTTTTTGCTTAGAAAATCCTGAATTTTTTTTTGGTCATTTTGTTCGCGCTCTACAGGCAAAAACGGATTTTGATGAAAATTTCTGTGAATCTTTGTTTTCTCTGAACTTAGGTCTGACACGTGGACCAGTAAATTTTATGTTGTTAAGTTTTAACGAAATTTTTCAGTTTTTCCAAAATACGTTTTTCACTCTGGAGGCCAAGAATCTGAATATAATTTGACGAAACTTTCTAGAAATTTAGACTCTCACGATTCAATGTTTGTGTACAAATTTCATTGTTGTATGCTAAGCACTTTTCTTAAAATGGCGCTTTTATGACGCTTTTGCAGTTTAATTACCTTTATCTTCAACTGATGTTGACAAATTTTACTGTGTGCGTTAAGCATCTTAAAAAGCAGATAATGTGTGATTTAGAAGAAAATTGATTGAACAGTTTTTCTTTAAGTCAATTTTTCGTTTTACAATATTTGGATAATTTCACGCCGACTAAATCACGATATTTCCAGTAACGAATGTCATTGAGAAAGCTGCTGAATTAATGCCAAACATTTGAAATTGATCGTAAAAGGCTGTAGGCTATGCGCACACGATTGCATGAGTGTTCGCATAGCCTATTCTACAAGTGAAATGTTAGCTAAGGAAATATACAAGATTATTGTGTGACCGATTTGCCAACCAAACATCACATCCTGTGACTTCACGAGCATTGAAAGATTTTCGAACAGAACTCGAACAAATTATGCATCATATTATGAAAATTCAGCTCGCATTGAATTGTTATGCTCTGAAAAACGTCCAACAATGAATGATCATTTATCATGTATCAACAATACTAAACACGAGTTAGAAACAAGATTAAATACTGTTTTCTTATAAAATCCTAAATCCATGACGGAATTTCATGGGATTTTGCTTATTCCAATATTTGATAGTAAATTGTGACTGTCAAGGATATTGCACCGGACCCTTTTTTTATTCCCAACTCTATGAAAGATTTAATGTCGCAACTGTTTTTTGTCGCCTAGCGGACCTCTTCGCTCTGCAAACGTTCAACTACAACCAGCGTCGACCGCCGAGGCTCAGTATGGACCGCAGGACGAACGCGACACGAGGTCAATCAACTTCTCACTCCCCAAATCCTAGGCGATTGCGAGGCGAGCAATGGCCGACAAGAAACCGCCGGTACAGATTTTTATTATGTTAAGTATTTTAGTGTTTTTAGTGCTAGTGGGTCAGGCATTGCGTCATCTCGTACCCGCAGCATCATTCCATGAGATTTCCAACCTTGTTTCCAGGCTGGCTGCTGTAAGCCGATGCTGGATGCTGACCATGTTTCAAGCTCCTTGCCTCCGATCAGAGCTACTCTCATCAAAGTCTGGCCAACTTTCATAATATCAACATCGCCATAATTCAATTTAATGACCCACAGCAATTAATTTTGTATTCATACTCTTAAATAAACAAACCTCAAATGTTAACTGCTTCAATTTCAAGTGATCAGCGAATTCCTATCTGTCCTGTCAAGCACATGGAAGCTTAGGCTAGCGGCCAGATTTATTTGTATCAGCGTTCAGTATGTTTGCATTGATCGTTGAGTGGTGTTGCTAATTTAATGAGCTATAATCACATTACGTGCACTCTTAATCGAGATTTAGTTTTGTCTGTGACGGCATTTTTATCTGCAGATATTGCATTTTTGTTGTTATTGTCTTCTTCGCTGTTTAAGAATGAAAAGGAAAGCAACACAACGCTGCGCAATCCGTCGTGTGCATCGCCAGTCCGTCGCGTCGGCAGCCCGTTCGTCGTGCAGATGTCGACTCTGTGCGCAAAGCAACACAACGCTGCAATCCGTCGTGTGCATCGCCAGTCCGTCGCGTCGGCAGCCCGTTCGTCGTGCAGACGTCGACTCTGTGCCAGGCAAAGCAACACAACGCTGTGCAATCCGTCGTGTGCATCGCCAGTCCGTCGCGTCGGCAGCCCGTTCGTCGTGCAGAGGTCGACTCTGTGCCACGCAAAGCAACACAACGCTGTGCAATCCGTCGTGTGCATCGCCAGTCCGTCGCGTCGGCAGCCCGTTCGTCGTGCAGACGTCGACTCTGTGCCACGCAAAGCAACACAACGCTGTGCAATCCGTCGTGTGCATCGCCAGTCCGTCGCGTCGGCAGCCCGTTCGTCGTGCAGACGTCGACTCTGTGCCACGCAAAGCAACACAACGCTGTGCAATCCGTCGTGTGCATCGCCAGTCCGTCGCGTCGGCAGCCCGTTCGTCGTGCAGATGTCGACTCTGTGCGCAAAGCAACACAACGCTGCAATCCGTCGTGTGCATCGCCAGTCCGTCGCGTCGGCAGCCCGTTCGTCGTGCAGACGTCGACTCTGTGCCAGGCAAAGCAACACAACGCTGTGCAATCCGTCGTGTGCATCGCCAGTCCGTCGCGTCGGCAGCCCGTTCGTCGTGCAGACGTCGACTCTGTGCCACGCAAAGCAACACAACGGTGTGCAATCCGTCGTGTGCATCGCCAGTCCGTCGCGTCGGCAGCCCGTTCGTCGTGCAGACGTCGACTCTGTGCCACGCAAAGCAACACAACGCTGTGCAATCCGTCGTGTGCATCGCCAGTCCGTCGCGTCGGCAGCCCGTTCGTCGTGCAGACGTCGACTCTGTGCCACGCAAAGCAACACAACGCTGTGCAATCCGTCGTGTGCATCGCCAGTCCGTCGCGTCGGCAGCCCGTTCGTCGTGCAGACGTCGACTCTGTGCCAGGCAAAGCAACACAACGCTGCAATCCGTCGTGTGCATCGCCAGTCCGTCGCGTCCTAGTCTCCGTGTTGGAATAGGACTCTATATAAATCAATGCATATTTCTAATGTAATTCTGTAAGAATTTTCTTTGAAAGCCCTGCGAAGTGCTGTATTGTTTTTGAGCAAAATCTGTTGAGCGAAAAATGTCACGAGTTTTTCAGCCTTTTCACTATAGTAGCACTGGAAGTAACTAATAGTTTGTCTAGAAATTTGTAACAGTAACATTCCTTGGCTTGACCAACAGGTTAATCATCAAGACATCAAGTTTTATTCTTGGAATTCAACGATAATTCTCAAAATTCTCATAATATAGAAGGCGCGTTAAAAAAAATGCAATTTTGGTGTCACAAAAACAATGATAATTGCTTTGTTTGCAACTCATACACCAATCGTTTGCCTTATCTTTTATTACATGTAATTAATTCATCTGTGTGCTTTCCCGTGTCGCAGGCATCACTAATTTCGACGCGCCTCCAAAGAACTGCGGCTACCTGGTTTCCACCGGCGGCGACCCACTCCTTGGGTTCGGCTTCTGCTACAACTCCCGACCCTTCATCTGCCAGAAGCCCGTTGTCTGAACCAGAAGGCCTTACGTTACTACCACATCTTCACCGGGTGGGACGGTGGGTCAGGGCTAGAGGTCAATCAGCGGATCGAAGCAAGTTTTGTTTGATACCCAATAAATTTCATTGTCACTTCACACTCACCGTTATTTCACAAGATATCGGCCCGCTAGGAGAGCTAGTGTGCGGGACTTGGCTCGCTTTACCAACTTGACACAATTCAGTCATTCGCAGAAAACAGGGCAGCACGGTCATAGTTTTGAATCGAGTAAAGTTTGTTTAATTTAAGAAAAACCTCGTCAATTCAACTCTAGCAGTCAACGAATATCAACATGATGCGAAATTAATTTTCAGTCACAGATTAACCTTTATTTTTTACTGAATCAGAATGTAACAGGGATAATAAAGTGACTTGTAACAAGATTGAAGATATGCCGGATGTAAATGAATCGTTTAGCCATTGTTCTAGTGTTGGATTTTGAAATTTGAATGTTTGTTTGCTGACGTAAGCATCAGAATTTAACAAGGGGATAATATAATTTTTTTAAATCAAAGATATTTTATATTTATGTTCACACATTTCGAAACCATTTTCATTAGTTTTTATTGCCATCCATATCAGATACATTATTATTTTCTTTCTCAGTTCTAAACTTAATTTTGTCGCCATACAAGTCGGGTTAACTACGTCGAAAGTCTTGCTCTGTTTTGGCAAAGTAAAATTTATATTACTAAATTTATAATTTGGGAAATCTTTGATGAGAATTACACCAAAAAAATGTCAGAAAAATGATGCAAACTTCACAGTTCAACTCTGAAATGTCCCCGATGCCAGTTCCTCGTCCTGCCACGTCATCGAGGGTCCTTTTCCAACTCTCGTTCCTCCAGCCTTTCCTTCTCCTTCTGACCGAATTCCAGAAACTCTTCTTCAACTTCAACAGCTCGTTCCTCGTCGTCGATGACCCCAACATTGACACCGGCGTCTGCCAGTTCTTCGAATCTCTTCGCCAATTCAGCGTTCTGTTTCTTAACTTCTTCCACCACCTTCCTGAGCTCTGCAAACTGCGCGTTGACGGTGACCCCTGCAGCCGACGTCACCGCCGACTCTCTGCAGCTGATTTCCAGCCGCGACAACCTCTCCCCCAGCTCCACATTCTGCACGGTGAGCTCCGCAACCTGACCCGTCATCTGACCGAACTGCGCTGCAACGACTTCTGTTGCTGCCGCCACGCTCATCCCACCCCTAAAACGGCCGTCAATAATCACCGAGTGAAGACCGCCGTAGCCCTGCTTCCAGACAGGCTTGAATTTCACCGACTCCCCGCACCAGAAAACCTTGTCCAGGTTCTTTTTCGCGTTGCTCTGGTCGTCGTCGAGCCCGGCAACAAGTTCGCACAAGACATCATCTTCTTGGTCGTTGACGCTGACGTGCAACGAGGTGTGTTTCTCCCCGGCGCCCGGTGGCAGCGTGAGCGTGGCCCTGGTTATGCGGAGGTCAGATTGCAGCACCAGCGGAGCCGACCACTGGCGGAGCCGACCACTGGAAAGCCTCGGTCAGCGTCAAGCCTGGCGGACAGAACAGGAGACAGTGTTAGGGCTGTAGCGGTGGACGTTGTCATCTGCAAGCTGTCAGTCTCTCGTCTCGTCTTCAGCGCCGGGGATTCACGGAGCTGCATCGCTGCTCGGAACTGCAAAGAACACGCGACCCCGGGCTGTCTTGAATCGCGTGACTTTACTGTATTCGGCGAAGCTAGTCCTAGTCCTTCAAGTGTACTCACTCCATTCTGTTCCTGGTGGCTGCGTCGTTCCCATGTTTTGCAGCAGTGATGTCGGCAGGCGAGAGACTCAACTGGAAGTGATGCTTGTGTCGGTATCACACATGCCTTATACCGGCCGGCTTGCTCGGTATCGTGCAGCAAGACACAGGCTCGAGGTTACAGGGATCTTGTTCGTGATAGCGAATTGGGATCGGCAGATAGCTAGCGGCGGGCGAGGCTATTGTAAATAAAGCTGCACTTTTGAGATATATGCATTCAAGCAATCGTCTTTATCTGTTTTCGTTTAATTTCAAGGGACCTTCGAGTTTTTTTTTCGTAATCTCTGATTCGTTCTCAAAGACAGTAAATTCTTTCGACATGAATTGTGCCGTTTGTTTGCCGGAAATTTGAGACTTGACACACATTCGATCGAGCTTAGAAGGAAGTAAACTTAATGCACTTGATATGCAATGAAACGCCACAACTTCGTATTATTGATAGAAATTTGGCAGCTGCGGCTAGAATCTCCAGCCTCTTGGCTTATGCTGTTGCTTTCATGAGATATCACGAACATATATCAATATTCGAAACACACAGATAAAAAAATAGGTGATACAGTTTGGCCTGAAATGTCATAGCATGCAATTTCTACTTCTACAGTGGAGTACACAGTGGAGTACACAGTGGAGTACACAGTGGAGTACACAGTGGAGTAGACAGTGGAGTACACAGTGGAGTAGACAGTGGAGTACACAGTGGAGTACACAGTGGAGTACACAGTGGAGTACACAGTGGAGTACACAGTGGAGTACACAGTGGAGTACACAGTGGAGTACACAGTGGAGTACACAGTGGAGTAGACAGTGGAGTACACAGTGGAGTAGACAGTGGAGTACACAGTGGAGTACACAGTGGAGTACACAGTGGAGTACACAGTGGAGTACACAGTGGAGTACACAGTGGAGTACACAGTGGAGTAGACAGTGGAGTAGACAGTGGAGTACACAGTGGAGTACACAGTGGAGTACACAGTGGAGTACACAGTGGAGTAGACAGTGGAGTACACAGTGGAGTACACAGTGGAGTACACAGTGGAGTACACAGTGGAGTACACAGTGGAGTACACAGTGGAGTACACAGTGGAGTACACAGTGGAGTACACAGTGGAGTACACAGTGGAGTACACAGTGGAGTAGACAGTGGAGTACACAGTGGAGTACACAGTGGAGTACACAGTGGAGTAGACAGTGGAGTAGACAGTGGAGTACACAGTGGAGTACTTAGTGGAGTACACAGTGGAGTAGACAGTGGAGTACACAGTGGAGTACACAGTGGAGTAGACAGTGGAGTACACAGTGGAGTACACAGTGGAGTACACAGTGGAGTACACAGTGGAGTACACAGTGGAGTACACAGTGGAGTAGACAGTGGAGTACACAGTGGAGTACACAGTGGAGTACACAGTGGAGTACACAGTGGAGTACACAGTGGAGTACACAGTGGAGTACACAGTGGAGTACACAGTGGAGTACACAGTGGAGTACACAGTGGAGTAGACAGTGGAGTACACAGTGGAGTAGACAGTGGAGTACACAGTGGAGTACACAGTGGAGTACACAGTGGAGTAGACAGTGGAGTACACAGTGGAGTACACAGTGGAGTACACAGTGGAGTACACAGTGGAGTAGACAGTGGAGTACACAGTGGAGTACACAGTGGAGTACACAGTGGAGTACACAGTGGAGTACACAGTGGAGTACACAGTGGAGTACAGGAGTACACAGTGGAGTACACAGTGGAGTACACAGTGGAGTACACAGTGGAGTACACAGTGGAGTACACAGTGGAGTACACAGTGGAGTACACAGTGGAGTACACAGTGGAGTACACAGTGGAGTACACAGTGGAGTACACAGTGGAGTACACAGTGGAGTACACAGTGGAGTACACAGTGGAGTAGACAGTGGAGTACACAGTGGAGTACACAGTGGAGTACACAGTGGAGTACACAGTGGAGTACACAGTGGAGTACACAGTGGAGTACACAGTGGAGTACACAGTGGAGTACACAGTGGAGTAGACAGTGGAGTACACAGTGGAGTAGACAGTGGAGTACACAGTGGAGTACACAGTGGAGTACACAGTGGAGTAGACAGTGGAGTACACAGTGGAGTACACAGTGGAGTACACAGTGGAGTACACAGTGGAGTAGACAGTGGAGTACACAGTGGAGTACACAGTGGAGTACACAGTGGAGTACACAGTGGAGTACACAGTGGAGTACACAGTGGAGTACAGGAGTACACAGTGGAGTACACAGTGGAGTACACAGTGGAGTACACAGTGGAGTACACAGTGGAGTACACAGTGGAGTACACAGTGGAGTAGACAGTGGAGTACACAGTGGAGTACACAGTGGAGTAGACAGTGGAGTACACAGTGGAGTACACAGTGGAGCACACAGTGGAGTACACAGTGGAGTACACAGTGGAGTACACAGTGGAGTACACAGTGGAGTACACAGTGGAGTACACAGTGGAGTACACAGTGGAGTACACAGTGGAGTACACAGTGGAGTACACAGTGGAGTACACAGTGGAGTACACAGTGGAGTACACAGTGGAGTACACAGTGGAGTAGACAGTGGAGTACACAGTGGAGTACACAGTGGAGTACACAGTGGAGTAGACAGTGGAGTACACAGTGGAGTACACAGTGGAGTACACAGTGGAGTAGACAGTGGAGTACACAGTGGAGTACACAGTGGAGTACACAGTGGAGTACACAGTGGAGTACACAGTGGAGTACACAGTGGAGTACACAGTGGAGTACACAGTGGAGTACACAGTGGAGTACACAGTGGAGTACACAGTGGAGTACACAGTGGAGTACACAGTGGAGTACACAGTGGAGTACACAGTGGAGTAGACAGTGGAGTACACAGTGGAGTACACAGTGGAGTACACAGTGGAGTACACAGTGGAGTAGACAGTGGAGTACACAGTGGAGTACACAGTGGAGAACACAGTGGAGTACACAGTGGAGTACACAGTGGAGTACACAGTGGAGTACACAGTGGAGTACACAGTGGAGTACACAGTGGAGTACACAGTGGAGTACACAGTGGAGTAGACAGTGGAGTACACAGTGGAGTAGACAGTGGAGTACACAGTGGAGTACACAGTGGAGTAGACAGTGGAGTACACAGTGGAGTACACAGTGGAGTAGACAGTGGAGTACACAGTGGAGTACACAGTGGAGTACACAGTGGAGTAGACAGTGGAGTACACAGTGGAGTACACAGTGGAGTACACAGTGGAGTACACAGTGGAGTACACAGTGGAGTACACAGTGGAGTACACAGTGGAGTACACAGTGGAGTACACAGTGGAGTACACAGTGGAGTACACAGTGGAGTACACAGTGGAGTACACAGTGGAGTACACAGTGGAGTACACAGTGGAGTACACAGTGGAGTACACAGTGGAGTACACAGTGGAGTACACAGTGGAGTACACAGTGGAGTACACAGTGGAGTACACAGTGGAGTACACAGTGGAGTACACAGTGGAGTACACAGTGGAGTACACAGTGGAGTACACAGTGGAGTACACAGTGGAGTACACAGTGGAGTACACAGTGGAGTACACAGTGGAGTACACAGTGGAGTACACAGTGGAGTACACAGTGGAGTACACAGTGGAGTACACAGTGGAGTACACAGTGGAGTACACAGTGGAGTACACAGTGGAGTACACAGTGGAGTACACAGTGGAGTACACAGTGGAGTACACAGTGGAGTACACAGTGGAGTACACAGTGGAGTACACAGTGGAGTAGACAGTGGAGTAGACAGTGGAGTACACAGTGGAGTACACAGTGGAGTAGACAGTGGAGTAGACAGTGGAGTACACAGTGGAGTACACAGTGGAGTACACAGTGGAGTAGACAGTGGAGTACACAGTGGAGTAGACAGTGGAGTACACAGTGGAGTACACAGTGGAGTACACAGTGGAGTAGACAGTGGAGTACACAGTGGAGTACACAGTGGAGTACACAGTGGAGTACACAGTGGAGTACACAGTGGAGTACACAGTGGAGTAGACAGTGGAGTACACAGTGGAGTACACAGTGGAGTACACAGTGGAGTAGACAGTGGAGTAGACAGTGGAGTACACAGTGGAGTACTTAGTGGAGTACACAGTGGAGTAGACAGTGGAGTACACAGTGGAGTACACAGTGGAGAACACAGTGGAGTACACAGTGGAGTACACAGTGGAGTACACAGTGGAGAACACAGTGGAGTACACAGTGGAGTACACAGTGGAGTAGACAGTGGAGTACACAGTGGAGTACACAGTGGAGTACACAGTGGAGTACACAGTGGAGTACACAGTGGAGTACACAGTGGAGTACACAGTGGAGTACACAGTGGAGTACACAGTGGAGTACACAGTGGAGTACACAGTGGAGTACACAGTGGAGTACACAGTGGAGTACACAGTGGAGTACACAGTGGAGTACACAGTGGAGTACACAGTAAAGTACTGGCGTCGGTAACGCTAGTGAACCAGCAGATAGCAAGCAGCGGGCGAATCTAATAAAGCTTAACCTTTGAGTTGTGCATTTCTAAATTCCTCTTTATCAGTTTCAAGATACTTTCGATGTCTTTTCAAATTCTCTGCGACCTCGGCATTGAAAGCGAGCCAGACTTCGATGTGGCAAAAACTTGATCAAACTGAGAGAGTTGTAATCTTCTCAATGCAATTACAAGCACGAGCAGATTTCATTGTAGAGCAGTGTCACCGGCACTGTTTTTAAGAAGCGATGCCAACGAAACGCTGTGTATTTGTTTGCTTCCGCAAATCATTGTAAAGATGACTCAAAGCACAGAATAAATCTATGTCATTTCTGACATTCCTTCACAATAGTAGCTAAGTTTACCTAGAATATTCCTGCCATATTTCTCAAGGAATAGGCCGTAATCAAATTCAAAGACCGTAATCATACGGCATTGAGGTGAAAACAAATGCACCTTCATCGTCATCCGCTGTGTGGTGCAGTGCACAGCATCGCTGCTTGCCACCAGGTAGGCCGGGGTTCGATCCTTGATGCCGGCGTGGCTTTTTGTCCATCAATCTTTGGCTGGAACATCTTCGTTGTACGATGCTTGCTAGTTCTCACGTCACGAAGAGCCAAGCTGAGACACCTAACAGCCAGAGAAAAACTAAACGGTTCAATTTATTACAGCCTCTAGGTTTATCACAGTGAATGGGCAGGAAATATAAACGCAAGAACCCAACAACAGCGTGGTCCAGTGGATAGCACGCAGGCTCTCGGGTGAGAGTTACGTGCGACGCGGGTTCGATCCCAGCAAGAGGCGTTGCTTTTTGGCAATGTCTGGCATTGTCAAAATACTGAATACACACTGTACAACAGTGGACTTGGTCGTCTGCAATGTCAGAAACACAAGTCAATCGCCTAAAAAAAGCAAACTAGCTGACCATGTGCAATGTGAAGGGAGAATTCGAGCCGATGAAACATCGACAGCGTGGTGCATTGGATAGCCCACTTGCCTAGTAATCTAGCGACGCGGGTTCGATTCCCGGAGCAGCCAGCTTTTTGTAACTCTTAATTTAATTGAAATCATTCTTATGTATCGTGCAAAGCCACGAAGTTGTAATAAGGTGTTTAGAGGAAAATTAAAAAAATATACTAAGTCACAGATTTGTTCAATTTTATCTACCAGATGGCGCTTTCTCCCAAATTTGTGCACACTCGAGGCTGTTTGGAGCTAACATTTTGGCCAAGCTGAGTCCAAAAGCTTAGGGTGCTAGGGTGGGACGCTTAACTTTCCGCAAAAGCGACCGAGATTTGAATTTTTGCTACTATCTTTAATTACATTCGCCTGAAATAATTGCAAAAAGATCACACCTCTCTGTACTGGCCGGGATTCGAACCCGGTACCTTTGGGTTATCAGTCTCGTGCCTTAACCACTCGGTTGGCGAGACATGATATATACGAGGAGTTTTTTAAGGCATATGAATTACAAGTGGTTTGTTTACCTTTTGTACTTATTAAAATTTCGCGAGGTTGGCGTAGCCCCGCCACCCCAATTCATGAGCAAAGCTCAAAAGCCACTCGGATTTGAACGCATCACCTTTGCGTTTCGAACCAAGCGACTTAACCACCCGGCCATTCGAGTGCTGTGATTGTGGCTGATATTTTTCAATATATATGTTTTTTGAAAGATCTTTACTATGGTAAAAAAGTCGGAAGCTAGGGGGATCGAACCGGTCTCATACACTTTGTAGTTTCATACCCTAGCGACTTAACCAACAAGCCATAACGCCAGATGAAATTTTCCTTTAAAAAAGTTCCTTATCTAAAGTGAAGCTAAAATCTTTTAATTTTTATTTCACATCACCCGAGTATATAATACAATGCAATGCAAAAAAGTCCAGCATTTATATGCAAACTCGCACGTGACTAAGATGGGTTTTTGAATTCATCCCCTCCCCTCGCAGGGGAACTTGTACCAGATCTGCATGCTAACACGTGACTTGTGCTCTATAAGATCACTGCCCGGCAAATGAAGCATCCAGTGAGTCTGAGAACTTCGTCCACAGCGCACCGAGCTTCCCAAGCATTCGACAATTGACGAGCGTGTCATTGTAACTTGTCTAAGTATTCACCCCCCTCTTGTTAAATCTTGTGTTTGAGCGCAAAATAGTGATAGCGGTGTGATTTTGACAACAGCGCAATCTCTGATTGGTTGTATCAACTATCAACAGACTATAAAACCTCGAGATGATTTCGATGAGAAGCAGTGTAGCCGTGCACTCGGCAAGGTGAACACCGTGGACCAGCCAGCCTGTTGATCAAATGTAGCGTGCATTTTTTGCGAGAGTGTCTGTCCTTTTATCGAAGCGAAGCTTGTTGGAAATATCCCAGTTGCGTTGTGAGATATTCTTGAGTAATCATATTATACTACTTCTAGGCCGTAGTCGATGAGCGTTAAGTACGAAACAAATGCCTCGTCATCGTCGTCTGCTGTGTGGTCGAGTGCACAGCATCGCTGTCTCCCACCAGGAAGGCCGGGGTTCGATCCCCGTTGCCGGCGTGGCTTTTTGTCAACAATCTTTGGCTGGAACATCTTCGTTGTACGATGCTTGCTAGTTCTCACGTCACGAAGAGCCAAGCTGAGACACCTAACAGCCAGAGAAAAACTAAACGGTTCAATTTATTACAGCCTCTAGGTTCATCACAGTGAATGGGCAGGAAATATAAACGCAAAGATCCCAACAACAGCGTGGTCCAGTGGATAGCACGCAGGCTGTCGGGTGAGAGTTACGTGCGACGCGGGTTCGATCCCAGCAAGAGGCGTTGCTTTTTGGCAATGTCTGGCATTGTCAAAATACTGAATACACACTGCACAACAGTGAAGTACAGGACTTGGTCGTCTGCAATGTCAGAAACACAAGTCAATCGCCTAAAAAAAGCAAACGAGCTGACCATGTGCAATGTGAAGGGAGAATTCGAGCCGATCAAACATCGACAGCGTGGTGCATTGGATAGCCCACTTGCCTAGTAATCTAGCGACGCGGGTTCGATTCCCGGAGCAGCCAGCTTTTTGTAACTCTTAATTTAATTGAAATCATTCTTATGTATCGTGCAGAGCCACGAAGTTGTAACAAGGTGTCACAGATTTGTTCAATTTTATCTACCAGATGGCGCTGTCTAACAAATTTGTGCACACTCGAGCCTGTTTGGAGCTAACATTTTGGCCAAGCTGAGTGCAATTGCTTAGGGTGCTAGAGTGGGACGTGTAATTTTCCGCAAAAATGCAAAGCGAGGGAGCGAAGCGACCGAGATTTGAATTTTTGCTACTATTTTTTGCTACTATTAAAAACATTCTCCTAAGTTAAATGCAAAAAGATCACACCTCCCCGTACTAGCCGGGATTCGAACCCAGTCTCGTACCTTAACCACTCGGCTGGCGAGACACGAGACAAACTTGGAGATTTTTAAGGCATATGAATTACAAGTGGTTTGTTTACCTTTTGTACTTATTAAAATTTCGCGAGGTTGGCGTTCCTTCGCCACCCCAATTCATGAGCAAAGCTCAAAAGCCACTCGGATTTGAACGCATCACCTTTGCGTTTCGAACCAAGCGACTTAACCACTCGGCCATTCGAGTGATGTGATAGTGGCTGATATTTTCCAATATATATGTTTTGTGAAAGATCTTTACTATGGCAAAAAAGCAGATGCCAATGGGTTCGAACCACGCTCAGACAGAATTAATCTTCCTTTCCAAGTGACTTCACCGCTGAGCCATTTTCTCATCGTTACTGGACCGAATATTGGAAAACCTTTATAGAAAATTATGCTCAACAATATAGAATTATTTTTTTAAATCGTGATTAATTTTTCTAACGTTGATTTACATTATATGAGATTAGGTTGCATTTAATTCAAATATATTGCTGCTCCGTGCTTTTGCACTGGTCATACAAGTGTCGCATGTAAGCGAGCACGTGACCAGTGCCTTATAAGGGCACGGCACCCCGAAGGAAGAACTCAGTTCGACTGTGGGCGTCGTCCTCAGCACACTGGGCTTCCCAGGCAGTTGGCATTCACCGAGCGATACGCTCATGCCTCTGCCGATATTCGTTACAAGCCGCCTCTGTCTTATTCGCTTATCTCGTTTGAACGCAGCAAAAAGTGATAGCGGCGTCACATGACAACAGCGCACTCTCTGATTGGTTGCTACAACTGATAACAGACTATAAAACGACGAGCAGATTTCGATGGCAAGCAGTGTCTCCCTGCCCTCGGTTCGGTGAACACTGTCTTACAGTCTCAAAACCGACGTTATCGTTGATTCTTACCTAGATTTTGTGCTTTACTTACGTTTCTTAGAAGGTTGTGGGCGGCGTCCTGACGTCATTTCTTTCGTTTCTGCAATGAGTGGTCACCCATCCAGCCGCTAAACCGAAGCGATGTTGCTTAACTCTATTAGAAAGTTCCTCAGGTGTTTAAAACATGTAACGACCCATAACTCTAGGAGATCAGAAGGAGACGTAACTTATTGAAAATAATCTTGGCTTCGGTATTTATTTTCAATTTATTTATTTTAATTTTCATTATAACAATGTTTGTTTTCAATCTACAATCTACAATCTACAATCTACAATCTACAATCTACAATCTACAATCTACAATCTATAATCTACAATCTACAATCTACAATCTACTCCGCTTTGTTAAAAACGAGTACAAACACAAAATAACAAGTAAATGTCCGTCCCTTGCACCGTCAGCAACTTGTTGCTTACAAATCGGACACAAGAAAAAAAAAATTGTATCAAAGTTAACAAACGACCGAATCAACTATAAAATACATTTTCGAATTTGCATGCTCAATTTGGAAGAACTTAGACTGCAAAATAAACTTTTTCTGGCAAATTTCTGGCGAAACAGCCTGTTGCGATCCTCAATCGCACACATTTGTGTCAACCCCAAGAGGCTTAAGAACCTTACCAAGTTATTTTTGACGATTGTTTGCGAAAAGCTTTTTCAAAAAATACTGCATATTTATTCAGGCGAGCCCTTTTCCATTCGATTGTGTAAGGAGGCTTACTTAGCAAACACAGTGACAGAAACCGGCTGCCGCGCCTGTCGTTTCTCATCCTCATCTCTGATAACTCGTTCCATTGCTTTCTATCTTACCACCACACGTTCTTAATAACTGATTCCTTTACCAAATCCATCCCTTTCAAACTTAGTAAAAAAAACAATCCTTTTTTCAGCTGTTCTTTTGTCCATTGAAGCTTTCAAAACAAATTCAAACCAACGGAAATTTTGTAAGCCAATTATTGAAGACATACGAACACAAATGTTGTGCATTCTAATAAGCTTCCTCCTAGGTCTTAAAAAAAACAGTCACTCCTTCCTATCAAGCAACAACTAAGAATAATATATACACCATGCAAAGAAATTAACCACACAGCATTGAAACCTGTGTGAAAAAATCATACAAATCTTAAGAATCATAAAAATTACAATGGAAATTATTAATTATCTCAAGGATTGTTTAAACCTTTGAAGTAACTTACAACGAATGAACAGGCAACAACATTTAGACTAAGTGCTGGCTTTACAATCGGTTGCTAAGTGACTAACGGTCCGTTAGCGTGGTAGCCAATCGGACGCTTAACGTCGATTATTTCGTAACTAGACGATTGAAGCACAGCGTGATTAATGGTAACTAAGCTTCAAGTACAAGACTGAGAAACGATTTTTAACTCTAAGGCATTACTCGTAATTATTTTAACAACATTTTGACAAGAATGTTTGCCAGATATAACTTAACATGGCCAGACGAACTCTAGATTTAATAAGTACACTTCCAAATTGAACCATTTTGTCATAAGATTAAGGCATTAGATTAAGGCAAGGTGCATTCAGGTCTTTATCCTGGGATCTGCCGAGAAATCACGAAAAGCGTGTCCTAGGCGTGGATTTTTCTGTGTTCGACCATCGCAAAAGCTAGGATGACACACGAAGAAGTAAGATCCATTATTGATCAAAATGAGTCAGCTGGTTCCTAAACAAGGAATGCAAATTGCAAAATTTGCAATTTTACAAGTATTTTCAACATATTAACCTGCTGCTATAACCATAACTTTCGCGCAGTGTTTGTCATTCCCTGAACATTTAAGAACATGGATCCTTTGTTGACTTTCATAAAATCATCCTACAAGGAAATCGAAATCAGAAAAAAAAAATTAATATTTTGTTTTCAAAAAGGTTTTTCAACAAACAGGACTTGGAGGTTAAACGCACATTCCTATGCCTAATCTCGATTTCTACTCTCATGGAAATGTCTGTGCGGTGGCGCATTTCAACCGAAATTTGTCAAAAAATTATGACTTTGAGAAGTAGCAGTCAACACAAGGTTAACTTTGGTTACTAAAATATTTAAGAAAAACAAGAAAATACTGCTGTATCAGATCAAAATGATACTATTCGTAGATGTACTTTTTACAATTATAAATATGGAGTAAAATGTTTTTGTTCTTTGCCAGTTTGGCCAACTACTCAATCTTCTTCGCGAGCTGCGACTTCTTGTAGGCCTGCTGGTAGAAGTCGAAGAACATGGCGAAGAAGATGACCGAGTGGACCAGCAGGAAGCTGCCGATAATCTTAGGGTAGCCGCAGTCGAAGATCAGCACCTGCGCCGAGTGGATGAACACCAGGAAGAACTGCAGCTGAAGATGGACAGAGACAGGAGTTAGACTTAAAAATACACACTCACCACAATCCTGGAAGATTCTTGCCTTGCCTAATGCCAGCAAACACCGGTGCCACTGCTGTTGCTAGTGTTGCCACGCTGCTACGATTGTTGGCATTACTATGTGCCTTGCCTAATGCCTGCAAACACCGGTGTCAATGCTGTTGCTAGTGTTGCCACGCTGCTACGATTGTTGGCATTACTATGTGCCTTGCCTAATGCCTGCAAACACCGGTGTCAATGCTGTTGCTAGTGTTGCCACGCTGCTACGATTGTTGGCATTACTATGTGCCTTGCATACTGCCAACAAACACCGGTGTCACTGCTGTTGCTAGTGTTGCCACGCTGCTACGATTGTTGGCATTACTATGTGCCTGGCCTAATGCCAGTAAACACCGTTGTCACTGCTGTTGCTAGTGTTGCCACGCTGCTACGATTGTTGGCATTACTATGTGCCTTGCCTAATGCCTGCAAACACCGGTGTCAATGCTGTTGCTAGTGTTGCCACGCTGCTACGATTGTTGGCATTACTATGTGCCTTGCATACTGCCAACAAACACCGGTGTCACTGCTGTTGCTAGTGTTGCCACGCTGCTACGATTGTTGGCATTACTATGTGCCTGGCCTAATGCCAGTAAACACCGTTGTCACTGCTGTTGCTAGTGTTGCCACGCTGCTACGATTGTTGGCATTACTATGTGCCTTGCCTAATGCCAGAAAACACCGGTGTCACTGCTGTTGCTAGTGTTGCCACGCTGCTACGATTGTTGGCATTACTATGTGCCTTGCCTAATGCCAGCAAACACTGGTGTCATGTTGTGATTGTGAACGGCAACACGACGAGACACTCACCAGCTGCACGGTGGTCAGATGCTTCTTCCACCACAAGTACTTCTGGTACTGCGGCCCGAGGGCGGCCATCATGTAGTAGAAGTACATGATGACGTGCACAGCGTTGTTGACGAGGTTGGAGAAGGTGCCGTGGCCGCCGGCCAGGAACTTGACGCAGACCCACGTCTCGATCGGCGTCAGCGTGTGGTGGTACAGGTGCAGCACGCTGATCTGCTGGTCCTTCTTGCGCATCACGAAGAAGATCTGCAGAAAATCGTGGGCGCCATTTACAGCAGGGAACAAACAAAGAGGTTGCAACAACAAAGCTGTTTTGTTCGGTGTGAGTTGATGGGTGTCTAAGACCACTTAAAACCTCTATCTTTACAGTATTGCTAATGCTGTTTCGACAGAGTGTCCTGCATCCTACAGCCTGGTGAGATGTATGCTGGCAGAGTGTCCTGCATCCTACAGCCTGGTGAGATGTATGCTGGCAGAGTTTCCTGCATCCTACAGCCTGGGGAGATGTTTGTTGGCAGAGTGTCCTGCATCCTACAGCCTGGTGAGATGTTTGCTGGCAGAGTGTCCTGCATCCTACAGCCTGGTGAGATGTTTGCTGGCAGAGTGTCCTGCATCCTACAGCCTGGTGAGATGTTTGCTGGCAGAGTGTTCTGCATCCTACAGCCTGGTGAGATGTTTGCTGGCAGAGTTTCCTGCATCCTACAGTCTGGTGAGATGTTTGCTGGCAGAGTGTCCTGCATCCTACAGCCTGGTGAGATGTTTGCTGGCAGAGTGTCCTGCATCCTACAGCCTGGTGAGATGTTTGCGGGCAGAGTGTCCTGCATCCTACAGCCTGGTGAGATGTTTGCTGGCAGAGTGCCCTGCATCCTACAGCCTGGTGAGATGTTTGCTGGCAGAGTGTCCTGCATCCTACAGCCTGGTGAGATGTTTGCTGGCAACTAGTGTCCTGCATCCTACAGCCTGGTGAGATGTTTGCTGGCAGAGTTTCCTGCATCCTACAGCCTGGTGAGATGTTTGCTGGCAGAGTGTCCTGCATCCTACAGCCTGGTGAGATGTTTGCTGGCAGAGTGTCCTGCATCCTACAGCCTGGTGACATGTTTGCTGGCAGAGTGTCCTGCATCCTACAGCCTGGTGAGGTGTTTGCTGGCAGAGTTTCCTGCATCCTACAGCCTGGTGAGATGTTTGCTGGCAGAGTGTCCTGCATCCTACAGCCTGGTGAGATGTTTGCTGGTAGTGTGTCCTGCATCCTACAGCCTGGTGAGATGTTTGCTGGCAGAGTGTCCTGCATCCTACAGCCTGGTGACATGTTTGCTGGCAGAGTGTCCTGCATCCTACAGCCTGGTGACATGTTTGCTGGCAGAGTGTCCTGCATCCTACAGCCTGGTGAGATGTTTGCTGGCAGAGTGTCCTGCATCCTACAGCCTGGTGACATGTTTGCTGGCAGAGTGTCCTGCATCCTACAGCCTGGTGACATGTTTGCTGGCAGAGTGTCCTGCATCCTACAGCCTGGTGACATGTTTGCTGGCAGAGTGTCCTGCATCCTACAGCCTGGTAAGATGTTTATTATTATGATTGTTTGAATCGCATCGACTAAAACGTACTAACGAGACATTTTTCAAATCATGTCCAAAAATGACTTTTTATATTGATTTTGATCAATTCTTTGTTTTTGTGATCATGTCCCTGCTCTATGATTATTTCCCCATTTCCCTGATAAGCACGGCCATGAGCGCGGTGTTACTTTGGGAGTATAAGTAACAACATTGCAGCATTGAAAACGCACTAACGAGAATTTTTTTTAATGTTGTCTCAAATAGCCTATTTAAATTTTTTTTGATCCTGATCTTTACTAGGACTAGACGCTCAAAATGTCGACAAAGAAAATGGGCGCCATTTTGTGCCCATGCTCACCGTGTCCATGAACTCCGTCAGCTTGGAGATGTAGTACCACCAGCACAGGTTCGCCATCTGCAGACATCGACAACAAAATCAACATCAACATCACCATTATAACGATACCATATTTTTTTTGGAGCTTCCTTCGTTGCCGTCGAATTATTTTGTTCACAGATCAGAATGTGTGAAGGGTCGGTTTTTAATCGTCCGGTTAAGTGGCTAACCTGCAGATATAACTCATCTTCATGATGATAACCTATCGGCTGTATCTGTTTTATTCCTAACTGGAGGTTAAATATTTTACTTGACACTGTGAATTTTGCCTTTAGTGGAATTTCGTAGACCAGGAGCAAGGAAAAGTCACGTAAAGCAAGAAAGAGCAAGAAACACCAACACAAACGAACACAGGATGTAAGAAATCTATTTTCTGTTCATTTGAACATGTAGAAAAATCGACCACAAAATTTTTTCCACTGTTTGATTTTACGAAATATAAAAAATATGAGAAAGATGGATTATGCAGGTTAGAAGAGATGTTGAAGAGAGAGTTGAAGAGTGGGAAAAGGTTGTTGAACAAGAAAGATGGTGGGAAAACAAAGAAAAGTGGAAAGAGTTGATCGAACGAAGGGAAGAAGATGACGGGGAGGAAGATGGCGGAGAAGAAGAGGACGGGGAAGGTGGAGAGAGAGGGAGTTAATAATTATTTTTTTTGTGGATGGTGGGTTCCTGGCAAGAATCCACCGAGGTATCCGTGTGCCCATGTGAAAATTTCAACCTGTTTTTGTAATGGATTACTGAAATAAATGATAGAAAAAAAATAAAAAAAAAAGTGCCAGGGATATGTTTTAAACGCACGCATAATTATATAAGAACCAGACGAGTAAAGATTTTCGTATCTTTTGGCAAGTTTTTGAAGTGCATCGGGTCTAATGGCACTACGATTGTTGCCGAAGCTCGTCACAGATACCGGTCGATATACAGAGTGCGTATTACATGCCTGTCCTGCTATCTGCTAAATGTGTTGATCATTTCAGCTAGTATGGAGTATATCATTGGATGTTGTATAACAGACAAATGACTACTTGTATAAAATTGTCACAGTTCACCGTCTACTCACCCGTAGCGCAGCCGGCTTGTGCGAGTAGTCGACAGGTTGACACTTGTAGCTGTAGTCGAGCAGCCAGCCACTCATCAGATGCTGCAACAGGCGGAGCACTTTACCACACACGACAAGTGCTATGCTTTTCTCAGAGGTTAGAAATCTCAAGTGTTTCAAATGCAAAAACACTCGTTTTAAATCCAGTAAGCAGAGACCTGACATCGTTTATGTTGATTAGCTGCAATCACACGCCAACAACTGGACTTACCCCGATTGTGACGTTCACCAAACTGTAAATCTCGTTGCATGGACAGGAGATTTTTATTATTCGACTCAGTCAAATCCTACACTTGTGACTTGTGGAATGAACGCGTCACATCGCCGGTCACCCATCCGACACGCGCAATGTTGCTTAACCTAACGGCGTCGGTTGTGCGGTGAAAGTGAGAGAGAGATAGCGACATCGTACGGCCGATGGGTGCGAGAGAGACGGAGCGAGGAAGGCAGCAAGCCGGGCGGTCGACCTTGAGACCCCCGCGCGGATAGGACCGGGCCAAGGATTGCCCAGTGATTTTTTGCGTTGCTTCGGCGAGGCGATTGTTAATGTACCTTATGCCAGCAAACATCGGTGTCACTGCTGTTGCTAGTGTTGCCACGCTGCTACGATTGTTGGCATTACTATGTGCCTTGCCTAATGCCAGCAAACACCGGTGTCACTGCTGTTGCTAGTGTTGCTACGCTGCTACGATTGTTGGCATTACTCTGTGCCTTGCCTAATGCCAGCAAGCACCGGTGTCACTGCTGTTGCTAGTGTTGCTACGCTGCTACGATTGTTGGCATTACTATGTGCCTTGCCTAATGCCAGCAAACACCGGTGTCACTGCTGTTGCTAGTGTTGCTACGCTGCTACGATTGTTGGCATTACTATGTGCCTTGCCTAATGCCAGCAAACACCGGTGTCACTGCTGTTGCTAGTGTTGCTACGCTGCTACGATTGTTGGCATTACTATGTGCCTTGCCTAATGCCAGCAAACACCGGTGTCACTGCTGTTGCTAGGGTTGCCACGCTGCTACGATTGTTGGCACTACTATGTGCCTTGCCTAATGCCAGCAAACACCGGTGTCACTGCTGTTGCTAGTGTTGCCACGCTGCTACGATTGTTGGCATTACTATGTGCCTTGCCTAATGCCAGCAAACACCGATGTCACTGCTGTTGCTAGTGTTGCCACGCTGCTACGATTGTCGGCATTGCTATGTACACCTCTGGACACTGAAAACCGTCCACCTGAAATTTTTACAAGTCCCAATTTCGTCTTGCTTGAAAATAGTATAGGTATGCCAGGTAGAGGCTGAGCACATGGCATATGAAACTACTTGCTTGGGAAGCTGCCTAATGATGGAAAACCAGTTTTCTTATCAGTGGGGCTTTTAACAATTCATATGAACCGTGCATTGCGAATATTCGTTCACCAGAGTAGCCCTTTTGGCATGATCGAGCTCCAGCATTTGTCACAGAGTTGCCGGGAAGATTTAGACGGTTTGGACGAATTTCAATATCCTTGTTGTAACTACACTACATTTACTATTGATAACTATTAATAGTTAAAAAACATTTATTCAATGGTAAAAATACTAAAAATGACAACCGTTTGAATTTCCTCCACTGCATTGTAATAATCGACGTCGTTTGTTATCTAATCTCCCGTACTTGATATAATATATCCGACCCGCCAGGACAAGGTAGCATCAAAAAGGTCGGGTCTCGGAGCCAACCATTGACTTGATCCAAAGATAAGATAAGCAATTAAAAGGAGAGAAAATTAAAACGTGCCATGGAAACAAACTTTTTCCAGAATACTGAAGAAGTGATGAGATAAACGTGTTTGCTGTAAAGAGAAGAGGCAGGAAGTTTTCGAATTATTTCTGCATCTTCAAAATTACGAGTTATAGGTCATTGGGGGGTGCTGAAATGGTGTGCAAGACTCACGAGATATCATATTTGTGAGCTTGGTCGATCCTCATTTCACTGGGCAGGCATTACTGATAAGGAAAACTGGTTTATCATAACGAGGTATAGGTTCAGAAAGCACATGGCATACAGCATGGTGTGTACCCGACTTACCTACACTATTTTTCAAGCCAACCTCCCTCGGGACTTGTATAATTTTCTAGTGGACGGTTTTCAGTGTCCAGGAGTGTACCTCAAGCAATATAGAGATATATTCAGGTGTATTTATTTATTTATAATAGCATGGCTGAAAAATTAAAATGTTGAGTTTTGTCTGCGAAATAAAAGGAACAATTCAATAAACCACTAATATTAGGTTCGCCCTTTTTTACTTTACCAAACTAGATCGTGTTCAACGTTATTTTAAAATTTCTATGTGCTATTTATCATGCATTGGCATTTCGAAATTAATTTGGTTGATTTACTTAACACTTCAATTTCGCAAGCACCAGACCTAAATGCAGAAGCAACACACTCCTTTTGCTTACATCGATGGAACTGTGATATCATTACGACTGAAAAGTCTGCATTATGCATCGTGTCTCCTTCATTTCCTCTTTTACTACTCGTTATGGAGCTGAAACTTTCTAGCTCCATTTCAAAACACACTTTAAAGCCTCACATCCATTCGTGTCGCAATGGATTCGATGAGCTCGGTCCAAACCAAATATCTCACCCAGCCAGGCTTTAGCAATACAGGAAACTCGAAAAAACGCTGTTAGCAAACCTGGCGGCAAGGCTAGAAGGTAAAGTAAACAGGAGCAGTTGTCATCTGCATAATCTCTTTGATATGTCAGCTGTCAGTCCCACTTGAGCTTGAGCATCGGTGGCAAACAAAGCCCTCTTAATATTACGTAATATGATATCAGAATAACTGTTTAAAAACAAAATTAAACTTATTTTGACGTTTCGCAAAGCTGTGCTGCTTGCTCTTTAAAGCGTCTACACTCGAGTGTCAAATAGCAACAAATCGAAAAAAAGAACCAACAATTACTTAAGGCATGGTACTTAAGGTACTTAATTACTCAAGTCTTAAGAAAGTTAAATCACGTAAGAAGCGTTTTTTTAACTTTTAACAAGTTTCCTGCATTCTAGAGCCTGGTAAGATGTCTGGTTGTACATCAAAAATGATACAACATTTTAATGAAACCAATTTGGCATGTTACGAACCCAACAAAAGAACCTTAATATGAAACGGCTGACCACAGAAAGCTTCGCCTTGCAACATGAACACCGGTTGCGCATATCGCCAATAATGTGCTACCCTCTCTCTCGCTCATTATCGGCTCTTCTTGACCGACTCATTAGATAGTTAATTACCCGGAAGGTTTATTTAGCAATTAATCGATCTGTTGCCGCTAGCGAAGGTACCTTCACCTGTCGAACTTTTTTATCTTTCTGTGATGGTCAAGCAGCTCCCGATAGATTCAACAAAGGCTTTTGTTCATCCCAAGGAGGTTCTACTTGACTCTACAGAGGCCTGACGTTCTATCCAGGGACTCGAGATTTCATTATAAGCTCAGCTATTGAAGGCTAAGTACCCAAACTGAAACTTTTCCTAAATCTAAGTCAACGACAAGCCTTTTTCTTGTAACCTTTTTTAATTTTTATGGTAAAAAGTTTTTTTAGCGAACGTTACCGAAAATTTAGTAAAACTCTCGAGCAACACCAAACTTTTCATCCCCTACACGCCTGTTGTGTCGGATTTCACCTCCGACTCGCGGTCGCCGAGATAGAAAACCTCACATCAACCCAAACCCAGCCACGACCGCCTCCTTCCCTGGTATTTCCAACTTTTCACTCAAGACGCTGCAATTCACTCCACGCAACCAACGCTTCGTCCCCTACACGCCTGTTACACCGGATTTTACCTCTGAGGTACAGTTCCCAAGATAAAAAAATCTCTCATCCACCACCTACTTCCTTAAATTCCCCCAAAAATTTGACTCAAGCACGCTGGGACGCTGAAATTCACTCTACCCACCCAACTTTTCATCCCCTACACGCCCGTCTCGTCGGATTTTACCTCCGACTCGCGGTCGCCGAGATATTAAACCTAACATCAACCCAAACCCAGGCACGACCGCCTCCTTCCCTAATATATCCAACTTTTCACTCAACACGTTTAAATTCACTCTACCAACCCAACTTTTCATCCCCTACATGCGCATCTCGTCGGATTCAACCCCCGACTCACCACCGCCGAATTACGACCCCTTATTCATCTCAACTCAAGCGCATCTATGCAAATCGTTGACCAGAACGAATCCGACGTAACCACGCCATGTAAGCCGAGCTAACAGGTGGTTACATAAGTTACATATGTCGGTCAGCTCGCGTTGGCCAACACCACGGCATCTCGGACGACCGAGCGGTGACCTTTAGAGGCGGGCACGACGCCGCTGACGGGATTCTGCGGAGCGATGCAACGAAATATTGCTGCTAATTTCTAAACCCAAGGTCGCTGGACCGGAGTTTGCATTGTCATCGGCGGTTTGTTGACGCAAGAATGTATTCGACAAGTCATCTTACTTACACATTTAATTTGTGTGATGAAATGGACGCTTAACTCGTGTTTTTTTTAAACTATCGATTTGTAAATTGGTCAGTGCTAAAAGGTGAATTTTAAATAGCTTTATCAGATGGGGCAGAAAATCGCCACTAGTAAAGTAAAGTACCTAGCACATAACACGTACAGCCGGTGGTCCCCTCGGTGCTTTTCGACAGGAGTAGGCTACGTGCCGGCACCGGGTTTCCCCTCCTCCCTTCTAGCCATAGGTTAGGTTCATCATCACCCTTTCATTTTAGACCAGCGCCACGGTGCCAGCTGTCAAAACAGTGCGTCGTTAAACACCGGCAATCAATCAATGAATCACCGGGTTTCCCCTCCTCCCTTCTAGCCATAGGTTAGGTTCATCATCACCCTTTCATCATAGACCAGTGCAACGGTGCCAGTTGTCAAAACAGTGCATCGTTAAACACCGGCAATCAATCAATGATTCACCGGGTTTCCCCTCCTCCCTTCTAGCCATAGGTTAGGTTCATCATCACCCTTTCATCATAGACCAGTGCAACGGTACCAGTTGTCAAAACAGAGCGTCGTTAAACACCGGCAATCAATCATCAGAACTAATTACGCATCTTCCAGTTAATGAACTGTAAAGGTGATTAATATTTTAGTATGAACTCCGGCCACTGCTCGGTACTAGAAACAACTAGAACCTCTAGCACTACTAGAAACAAAACATTATTGTCATTCTAAAATTTGGTATTGTTATATTTGTGTGGATTGATTTGTTATTAATTTCAGAAAATCGAGAAAATTGTGTGATCAACACGCGAGACAGGCAGGGCTCTTCTTTTTCTGTATTATAATTGAATAGTAGCTGTCAGTTGAAGTATTTAGTTTTATAAAGAAATGCCACGAGATTAAAAATAAGCCAAGGAAAATAAACGCCAATTAAAAAATATAAATAAATACAAAATGATATGATAGATAGCTAGGCAAAAGCTTAATGCTCGGTACTAGCCGATACAAAATACACCAATAAACAGGATTGAAAACAATTTGTTCGGCAAAGCATCGTTAAGTGAACGAAGTACGCACCTCCCAGAGCATGGTGAGACTGAAGACCACCTGGAAGGCGTTGTAGGCGATCAGCACCCGGCGCAGGTCGAACGGCTTCCTGTCCCGCATGATCCGAGGTCCCAGCACGGTGACCAGGTACAGGTAGACGGTGACCATCGCCAGCGTCGGCACCGGGCTGTCCATCAGCGTCCAGTCGTTGACACGCGGGTCTGCAGGGGGACAGGACAGGGTGACATCAGTCTTAGATCGTTCAACGTCGTACGACACGAGTCTTAGATCGTTCAATGTCGTCTGACATCAGTCTTAGATCGTTCAACGTCGTCTGACATCAGTCTTAGATCGTTCAACGTCGTCTGACATCAGTCTTAGATCGTTCAAAGTCGTCTGACATCAGTCTTAGATCGTTCAAAGTCGTCTGACATCAGTCTTAGATCGTTCAACGTCGTCTGACACGAGTCTGAGATTGTGTAGCATCGTTTAAAATCGATATGACAGCGCTTAACATTGTTTAAAATCGTATAAAATCGTATAAAATCGTATAAAATCGTATAAAATCGTATAAAATCGTATAAAATCGTATAAAATCGTATAAAATCGTATAAAATCGTATAAAATCGTATAAAATCGTATAAAATCGTATAAAATCGCATAAAACCGTATAAAAACGTATAAAATCATATTACATCGTAAAAAATCGTTTAAAATCGTATGAAATCGTTTATAAAATAGTATAACGTTGTCTGAAATCGTCTGACATTGTCTAAAATCGTTTATAAAATCGTAGAACATCGTTTGAAATTGTCTTAAATCGGCGCTGACTATTCTGTCACCGACTCAACAATCCTATTTCGACAGAGAATCCCATATTGTACTTGTAAGATATTCGGCGAAAGATTAGGATGTATGTTTTGCATTCGAAGTAATATGTATCGTAATGATTTTGGCAATATTCCTCCTAAACCCTTATAAATACCTTAAATATTTGTGTTAGTAGTTAAATAATTCAAGATCTCTTGGAAAATAAGACTTAGGTATCTGGTATTTTTATTTTATGTTCTCTCTTCATCTAGATAATCTTCATCCGTCTGAAAAATTGGGATTTTTATGTAGAAAAAAATGTATGAATCTAGAATTATACAAATTTACACCCTACCGTTGACAGCTGTATGACTTTCATGAAGCACAGCAAAGAAAAAAAGCAAGACAACTCATGGAGTCAATTAAATACACTGTAATGCTTAAAGGTAACACTGTCTTTAAATAAGTTGTGTATCATCCTCATCTAACTTCTAACAACCATTGATAACACACCAGAGCGCCGTAAATTACCCCCTTCCATTCTCAGACAATCGTTGCGACCTATCTCCGATAGAGGACAGTGGGAAAACACCGATTCCATTCAATCAAAATTAAATCAAAATGACGTCATGATACCCACTCGCTAAAGCCAGGCAGAGCAATTCGCGTCGCAATTTCCCTATCTTCCTTTGATATTTAGCAGAGTTAATATTTTTTTTCCAAACTGGTAGTACGTTCAGTGGGTTTAGTGCAATCGATCTAATAAAAAAAATTATTCAATGTCACCCATAAGTTCCCCTCAGTAGTCTTAAACAGTTAATAACAGACTAATTAAAAAATTACTCGATTGTGGTGCATCATTGTTTACATGGTTGTTGCGAGTGATCATTAGAAATAATTTGCAGAAACATTCCAATCGTGAACTCTGGCTTGTAGGAGCAGGGCTGTAATTACACCACTGAACTCGATCACCTGGATGGCGCATCGCATTGAGCCAAGGTCAAGTACACTGAAGCAAGGTTTTTGCCATATTGGTCGCCCAAATCGTGTGGCTATATTCAAAATGAACTTTTAAGGCTATTATATACCAAAAGTTATGAACTTAAAAGATCATGCAAATATGAAAAGGTTCTACACCAAAATAATCATTCTTTTATTATAACGAAGTATATGAATTTGATGAAAATTGTGAAAAGAAGAAGGTAAAATTAATTTTAGGCTAACACGTCTATTTTAAAATAAAACAAGGTCTAATTCGGGAGAAAACGAAGATATTTTAAAAATTTCATCAAAATCTGTTCATTCGTTTGGGCTGTAGGGCTCGAACAGACAGAAAAACAATTTATTTTCAGCATTAAGTCTCATGGAAGGCTTCTCGCGCATCGGCTGCTATACGCTCATCAATAAAAGACTTGCTGATGCAAAAACCTCGGTGTTTACTTCGACAAACTCGACTCGTATCGAAGTAAAGCGTCAACATGGTAAAAAGCCGACGCCTTGCTGGATATTTCACACTGCCGTTCAACTTTCTCTCGAACCGTTTAACTACTGTGCGATATTTGTTACATTTATCGAGTTTATGTTGTCAACGAAATAGTCGGGTTTGACAGGAAGGCCCAGTGCAGCTCGTTAACTTTTTAACGGCGCGTTAATGTGGTATTTCCTTGGCGACTGCCAACCAGACGCCTGAATACAGTGTTAACAGACCGTTTAATGTTAAACAAGCCACTGAAACAGTCATCAATTATCGAAACACCTCGCAAGTAACATCAAAATTTTGATATCAATAATTTTGTTAATTTGAAACCTAAGAGAAGACTCAAGAAATATTAAATTATCAATTAAATATACGTCATCATAAGACACTAGATATTTTTTTCATTATTTCACAGACATGATGTCATAAGCTAAGAAAAGCCTGCTGATTTCCCTGTCTTCCTTGGTTAAATAAGCAGAGTCAATACACCGATTCCATTCAAGCAACGTGACGCGGTCAGACACCCGCTAAGAAAAGCCAGTTGGCTTGTGATTTCCCTGTCTTCCTTGGTTGAATAAGCAGAGTCAATACACCGATTCCATTCAAGCAACGTGACGCGGTCAGACACCCGCTAAGAAAAGCCAGTTAGCTTGTGATTTCCCTGTCTTCCTTGGTTAAATAAGCAGAGTCAATACACCGATTCCATTCAAGCAACGTGACGCGGTCAGACACCCGCTAAGAAAAGCCAGTTAGCTTGTGATTTCCCTGTCTTCCTTGGTTGAATAAGCAGAGTCAATATACCGATTCCATTCAAGCAACGTGACGCGGTCAGACACCCGCTAAGAAAAGCCAGTTGGCTGTGATTTCCCTGTCTTCCTTATTTATTCAGAGAGTTAAAGGCACGGCTTACCCGAGACCGCGTCAAACAGGTTTGTGTAGCGGTCAGCCGCCATCTTGACGAGACCAGACATGACTGTTGTTTGGCTGGGAACACCTGTAACATGAAAAAAACAAAGTAAGTACATTTCAGGAGTCACTGATCTCAATACAGTTCAATGATGGATCGCATGGACCACCTGATGGTTTTAATGTGGCCATTAAGCTTCCAGTAACAAAAAGGTTAACTTGCCGAAATGCAGAGTCAAGTGCGGCTTATGAAGAGGTTAAAAATGATTTTTATTTCAATTGACCATTCAAAACTAAATTGGCGTGACAATGGTTTAATTTTGAGAAAACATGTGTTATATTATAATCTCTTACCTAAACTTGCAATGTAGCGTATTTAATTTTGTTAAAAATATGTTTTTTTTTAATGACTTTTTGGTTGAAGATTAAAGATGATAATGTACTGGATGCATTTTTCAAATTTTTTTGGTAGAACACCAGGAAATTTCCAATAAACTTATTAATAATTTTATCTTATATGGTCCAGAAATTAAGTCTATTGAGAAAGAAGACCAATTGCCAACAACAACAACGATTGTATTGAGTCATACGCATCATAGCTGAAACTTTTTAAATATCAAAAGGCAAATTAACAATATTATTAAATAATAATCAGATATATTGTCACGTATAGACGTCACCTAAGGAATTGAGTAGTTTCGCTTATCCACTGACACATCCCAGTTATTAGAATTTATAAGTTTATTGTTTATAACATAATGTAAATTGATTTACATTCAAAACATTCAAACCAAGCTTGTTTTGTTTAATAATCTAACTCCCTTTGCTTCGGTTGCCTAGCAACCAAGCACCCATAGCAACCACGAAATAACAAACTTCAGACCTGACTCAAGATGTAACATTTATTGAAATTTCTATCACCCAGCGGTGTTATTGCGAACTACAAGGCTAGGAATTAGCTTAGATTAAAATAATACAAATATTTAGTTTAATTAGGACAGTAGTACAATATCTCTTTGAAAAATCCATCAAGAATCCCATGTTATTGCGTCGCCATAGCAACAGCACTTGAATAAAGCAACCGATTAAACGCAATTAAAACTCGTTACGTTACGAATTATTTCATCGATGCAACTTGTTGCGCACCTGCGAAATGACTGTCATTAAAACTATAATTGAATTGAAATCATTAATATGTTTCACAAAATTAATTAACTTTTGTAATCACGGTAAGTTATTGTAATGTGTGTTTAGTCTTGCTTCAGGGAAGTAATTCACCGCGACGTTGATCGCAGTCGGCTGAAAGCATTTCGTTTGTTTCTCGATTTGGGTTTTTTTATGTTTTTAGATTTCATTTTTTTAAATTAGTTTTTTTTGTTTCATTAATCATTATAGAAAAATTATGATGTTTATTGTAGGTATTTATTATGATTTATAGTGTTTATATGTGTAAATAAAGTCCTAGCCATGTATTTATACAGTCAAATTTCTTGTCTAGATGGTGAAAGATGCTACCAAAAAATAAAAAGATATTGCATCAAATATAAAAAAACAGCTGCATATTTCCTGTAAGAGGTATTTCTTATGTAAATATGTGATATTTTCAAGTCGAACAAGCAACGCTCATGCCGTCGAGCGGCTTTGAACGTTAAGCACAAAGTTACCTTTTATCGAGTTTACATAATTTATTTTCTCTCTAGACTTTGATAAATATGAAAAATACATCAAAGGTTTATCGAAAGAAGTGAAGAAAATGGCACAGGAGATGGAAAATTATTTGGAGGAAAAGAGAGTAAAATATTTTTTGTTGATGGTCGATTCGTGGCCAAAATGAACCGAGGCATCCTTGTGCCCATGCTACACAGTTTACACCCGTGAAATGAATGGAAATAAAGGAAATAAAATAATTTTTTTTTAGCCTCCAATATTATCAAAAATTAAAGATGGGTCCTACTAAAAATGAAGAAAACTATGTAAGCAAACCACAACACTGGATTTTTCACAGTGCGTAGTCACACAGAATGCGCGGTCATCCATCCAGCGCCAGGCACCGGCGCGCTGTTGCTTAACCACGACGCGTTGGCCCCGCCTCGGGTCAAGGTGGCGGTGAACAGCCTTCGTCCACCGCCTTCCTTGTTTGTCTGGTCGAGTCATCGCGTTCACAAGGCTGTGCTCACTACCGGCTGGCTTGTTAAGCAACATCGCGTTGAGATAGTTGTTGGATGGGTGACCATCATGCACACGATCAGTTCTGTTCGGGAGAGAGGTCGGAGGGTTTGAAGTTAGTACGACAACTTCACTCGCCTTGCTTGTCAACCTCTCGACAGCACGGATTAGCGGAGGAATCCTGTCGTTCGAGTTGCACCGTCCTTCGGAAGGGACGTAAAGCCGTTGGTCCCCTCGGTGCTTTTCGACAGGAGTAGGCAACGTGCCGGCACCGGGTTTCCCCTCCTCCCTTCTAGCCTTAGGTTAGGTTCATCATCACCCTTTCATTACAGACCAGCGCCATAGAGCCAGCTGTCAAAACAGTGCGTCGTTAAACACCGGCAATCAATCAGTTTACTGCGCGAGAGGCAAGTCAAAGTCACCTCGGATTACAAGGTTCTTCTTTAGTTTTCGGATATGTTTGTATTAGACCGACTAACGTATGCAGGCCAAACGGCTAAGAAAAAGTTCACCTTCACGCGGGAGAACGTAGGGATCTACTCTTTTTTATCCAAGATCAACCTTGTCCGCTGAGCTGAAGTATCCAATATTTAAACCAACATGCTGCAAAATTAATTTGGAGTCACAAATTTATTTTAAAGCACCTATTCCAGCCGGAGAAAAACGACGTCAGATACCCACTGGACGTACTACCAGTTTGTAGAAAAATATTAATAATCTCTGCTAAATAACAAAGGAAGACAGGGAAATCACAACCCGAATTGCTCTGCCTGGCTTTAGCGAGTGGGTATCATGAAATCATTTTGATTGAATTTTGATTAGATATATTAGATATATAATAAATATAGAATAGATTTTTCGTTAGCATTTTTGGGTCGATTCGGGAGTCCAAAAGTTCAATTGCTAATCACGTTTTAACTTTCTTGTGCAAGCGATGCTTGTGCCATCTTATAAGATCGTGGAGGGCGTACCTTAAATCAGGCGGCACCACTCTCGGGGCTGCCATTAAAACCACGCAGCTTCCCTGTCGCCGAAATTAAATTTCGAATTTGTTCCCAAAACGCGTCGAGAAGATTGCGATTGCGCAGTAATTTCCAAACGGCGCACTCAATCATGTTCGTTCCTTTCACCGGCGCAGCTGATCCCAAACAAAGTCTTCAGACTTCCCGATTCAATGTGTTCATCGTGAGCAACACGTCGGCGTTAATAAGTTTATAGAAGACCGTGTTTTGTAATCGATACACTTGAAATCGCGCGCTCGCACAATTGTGCAAATTGCACAAGATGTAAGCACCGCGTTCTGGATTCAGCAGCTAGCAAGCTAGCAAGCAAGCAAGCAAGCAAGCAAGCAAGCAAGCAAGCAAGCAAGCAAGCAAGCAAGCAAGCAAGCAAGCAAGCAAGCAAGCAAGCAAGCAAGCAAGCAAGCAAGCAAGCAAGCAAGCAAGCAAGCAAGCAAGCAAGCAAGCAAGCAAGCAAGCAAGCAAGCAAGCAAGCAAGCAAGCAAGCAAGCAAGCAAGCAAGCAAGCAAGCAAGCAAGCAAGCAAGCAAGCAAGCAAGCAAGCAAGCAAGCAAGCAAGCAAGCAAGCAAGCAAGCAAGCAAGCAAGCAAGCAAGCAAGCAAGCAAGCACTGCCCACTTGGTTCAGCAGTAGCAGACTACGACGCTTTGATGGATGTTTTCTGAGTTATTTCTTGCGCAAGTAATCAAAAAACAAGTGCAACGGCGAAAACATGACGGTCTGTTGTCATAGCAACCGTCACGTAACTAGGTAATCCCAGTGCCTACGCGGTAATCTCTCGTCGCTAGCGACGAAGATCTGTGCGATCTGGTGGAATTATCTTTCACTTTCGATGAAGCGAAGGGATAAGGTGACCAGAGCCACTTTGAAACCGTGCATGGCCGCCATGTTTGTTGATACTTGTTGATACCGTTGTGTCATGATGCATTTTTGTAGGTTATATAAAATGGTTTCACGGTTTCAATGGTTTCACGAATGTTTTATTAATCGCGTTGTGGATGGGTGGTGTTTGAATGATGCTGGATCTTGTTCAAATGGTTGTTCCTGAAATTATTTTACTGGAATATAAAGCTGGATGAATGGGAAGGTTATGGTAAGGTTCAATGAAATCTGTTTATCGGAGGAAAAAACATTCATGATTTTTTTAGCAGCAAAGTATAGTTAAAGATTTCGCGTCACATGCTTCGCCAGTCACGCTCATCAATGATTAAACTTTTACATACGGCCTGGACAGCCCTGGCAAACCCTGGACAGTCCTGGCAACCCTGGCAAACCCTGGACAGCCCTGGCAACCCTGGCAAACCCTGGACAGCCCTGGCAACCCTGGAAAACCCTGGACAGCCCTAAGACCCCGGTCACACCAACATGGCCGACCAGAACGCACCGTCACACACAAAACACCACGAATGAGTGACACGCTCTCAGAACGTGAATAACCAATCTCCCATTGAAAGATTAACAAACATCGAACAAAGCCTCAACACCATCAAAGAAATTAACTAACCGACAATTCAATCCATTCACGGTGCGACCATAATGGAGTCTTTTTGTTGCTCAAGTACTCGCTACTTGTTGTAATTAGCCTCTTGTTGATTAGCCTGTAATGCGGCGGCGAGTTGAATGCACGAACAATGCCGGCCCGATTGGCCCGGCGACATAGATGACTGGCATGTCTGCATCAATGGAGCCGGGTCGGAGTCAAGTGGGGACATGAGCTACCTGGATACCCGCTTTGTGGCCACGCTGGTTGATTAACACAGCCACTTGGTGTGATATTTAACAGTGTTGCCTGGCTCTGATTGGGAATCTTGCAGTGCACAGGTTTCTATAAGCCCGATATAACAATAGACCTATTTCGTTCAGAGGAAACTGACGTCAGATACCCACTGGACGTGCTACCAGTTTGAAAAAAATAATTATCTCTGCTAAATAACAGAAGCAGCAAGTGGCTACCGTCGAGATCACGGATCCTCCGGCCGGGGAATCTCCTCGACTAGAAGACTTTTCGCTCTGTCCATCCGCCAAGATCGTGTGTTCCTCTGACGGAATTAATCTTAAGCAGTTGTAAATAGAACTATTCTACTTAAAAAAAATGACGTCAGATACCCACTGGACTTACTACGAAGTTTGTAAAGAAATATTAATAATCTCTGCTAAATAACAAAGGAAGACAGGGAAATCACAACCCGCATTGCTCTGCCTGGCTTTAGCGAGTGGGTATCATGACGTCACTTTGATAGAATTTTGATTGAATGGAATATGTTGATTCGGGTGGTGATTTCTCTGTCTTCCTTAGATATTTGAGCAAAGCAAAAAAAAAATTCCAACCTGGTAGTACGTCCAGTGGGTATAACTATACTTATATCTTGGTATGAGGTATCTAACGACATTTCTCTGTGTGGAATCGGTGTATTGCAGAGATGCAGCATGAGAATCCTCGTCCAACATGCAGCTTAACCCACACATGTTAAGGTCATGCTAACAAAAAATATTCGCATATCACATTCCATCAAGTCGTTAAACTATATCCTCTTGGCGATATCAACACCAAGTTCACCGGATAAACGATTTATTTGCCACTCGCATACCAGCGCCAGCCAGCAATCATGAATAATAACGCTATAAAAATGATGATTTTAAAAAGCTAATGACTGTTGCTAATCACAGTAAATTGGCAGCTTACGCTAGCTGTCGCACCATGTTGCTGGCAATGATGACCGTAAAAGAGTGACAATTATCTTCGATAGACATGGTGATTAGTGTGTCGAGAGCTGGTTAAAAAAAACATGATAAAAATACTTTAGTAATTCTTCAAGAACTCAGAAAACCTTGGTGTAAGCTGGACCCACTCTGAGAAGAATGACTTCAGATGCCCACTGAGACGGACTGTAACAGTTAGCCTACACTCTATACGAGCTACATACATGAGTAGACCTTAGCTTCTAGCAGCACCTATGCTGACGATGCTAAACTGCAGATACCTGCTTGCAGATCTGTTCTCGTCAGAAACCGGCAACCTTTCATACTAGCAACATCTCCTTGTATCCAGCCTCCGATATACACTGTCTTTGTAAGCATCAACGAATAAAACCCATATATCTAATTCAACTTTTATGTACAGTTGCTATCCTGACCCTCGGCATCCCGTTTGATGGTATACTGTTACAGTACCAACAGTTCGAAAAAAATTTCAATTAGCTCTGTTTAATAACAACCCTAATTGCCCTGGCTTTAGCGAGTGGGTAATATTATGACTTCATTTTGATATAATTTAGATTGGATGACTGATAGCGTATAGATATCATAATTATCGAATTGACTATGTGGTGATCCACTCCCCCAGGGGCGAGAAAGATCCAGGTCCCCGGGGAGTGGATTGTTGTGACCAACTTTGTTTTAAGACCAGACTTTTTTCAAACGACAAGACGACTAGTTGTGTTTGATATTTACATTTTTACTTCATCATTTTTATATCGAGCTTCACTCACTTCTTTACCATTTTAATAAAGTTTCTATCAAGTTGTTTCGTAAACTCGAATCTGTGTAGTTCACAATTTGGCAGTCGAATATTTTCTCCCACAACTATAAGGCATTCCAAACCGATTTAAATTGTTGTTCTGATTACTAACGTGCTGAGACTAAGAAATAACTGATGTAGTAAACGACCATGCTATTATTTTGACTAATTTGCAGCCTTCCTTGCGTCCTGTGATCTTAAAAGTCTCTGCTCTTCTGCTCTTTAGATGATGTTTGTGTCAAATATTCTAATATTCTATCAAAATGACGTCATGATACCCACTCGCTAAAGCCAGGCAGAGCAATTCGGGTTGTGATTTCCCTGTCTTCCTTTGTTATTTAGCAGAGATTATTAATATTTTTTTTCTAACTGGTAGTACGTCCAGTGGGTATCTGACGTCATTTTTATCTGAGTAAAATATGTCTAATAAGCTGGGAAAATCTTAAATTTTGTAGCATTGCATTCAACAACGAAATAAGATTGTTTTTATGAAAAGAAAATAGCCAGAATTTTACAATGGTAAGCATTGACGAGGCCCTAAATCGTCCGAAATCTTTCAGATATGTCCAGAAACAAACTTAAAGAAAAACATCTGCTAAATTAATAGTAATTAACAAAATAAACAACGACAAATTGTTGTGCAATTGTTTTCAAGACCGAAACCAACGTCAGAATCTCATTGACCGTGCTTTTCCGAATCTCAGCAACAATGCGATGTCTTCTCCGGTTCACTCCCACGCCCTTGGCAACAGAAACCATGGCAACGATCGATCGTAACAATGCGTCGAGAAGAATGCTAAGGTTGCTACGCAACGCTAGAAAACTTCCTGCCTTAAGGAAAGATGACACATGCGCACTAATGATATATAATTGCAGACAGGGAAACAAGCGGCAGTCCAGGCTGCTTTGCAGACAGTGAAACAAGCGGCAGTCCAGGCTGCATTGCAGACAGGGAAACAAGCGGCAGTCCAGGCTGCTTTGCAGACAGGGAAACAAGCGGCGGTCCAGGCTGCTTTGCAGACAGGGAAACAAGCGGCAGTCCAGGCTGCTCTGCAGACAGGGAAACAAGCGGCGGTCCAGGCTGCTTTGCAGACAGGGAAACAAGCGGCAGTCCAGGCTGCTTTGTAGACAGGGAAACAAGCGGCGGTCCAGGCTGCTTTGCAGACAGCGAAACATGCGGCGGTCCAGGCTGCTTTGCAGACAGGGAAACAAGCGGCAGTCCAGGCTGCTTTGCAGGCAGGGAAACAAGCGGCAGTCCAGGCTGCTTTGCAGACAGGGAAACAAGCGGCAGTCCAGGCTGCTTTGCAGACAGCGAAACAAGCGGCGGTCCAGGCTGCTTTGCAGACAGGGAAACAACGACAGTCCAGGCTGCCTATCACCAGCTGTTGCTCCGAGCTGTGCGGTAATATGATTTTAATAGCTGTGTTATAATATCGAGCTCGGTGTCGGCGTTGCTATGGTTACAGACGACGGTCGCTATGGTTACCGGGAAACTTTCATATTCCGCGCAATGGAATGTGCGGGTTAGGCGGCCTGGATCGCCACTAGTTTCACTCTGGTCGAGACCGACTCGACAGGCTGCTGTCGCTGAAGTTGCTTGGCATTCCGAACTCGGAACTCTGTTGGTACATTCTTGACTTGTGGGGCTTCAAACAGTGACAACGACAATAAAAAAAAAATTAATTTGGTTTCAGTTACTTGAACTCTGCTTGCATTTAATTAATGGAATATAATATTTAATACCTTAACTGGCTTCCTTAAATAAAGTTCTATTTCGTAGCATTACCCGGTAACATTTCTTTTATAGATATAGATATATGTATATTTTCGTAAAACAGACACCGTATCTTACAATATACAGTGTCTGAGTACCTACCTATCCTCTCAGTTAACTTTAGTATTTCATTTAAACTATTCCTAAAATATTGTATTCCTCATCATACTTTCATTTAACAAATGTAACCCATTCCAATCATCAATACCTCATTCTTAAATCCCCACCCCTTTCTTACCTAATTTCCTTCCAGAAAACTTAATATGAGATCAATGATCATATCATGCCGATGATCAAATCAATTAAGTATTTTTTTTTAATTTTTGTAGTTTGGGGGTTGGGGGTGGGGATATTTCAGCATGTTTTTTTATCAACAGCATGATCCGGCCGAGCAGGACACGGAAGCAATGTTTTGACTGACATTTGTGATTTGCACAAACACTGCTTGTAAAAAAGTGATCGTCGATATTTGTAGATATATATATAGATATTATATAGATATAGATAAAGAAATAGATAAAGATATTTGTAGACGCTAAATTCACTATCTGAATAAGATATTATAAAAAATTATGAGTAAGCTAGATTGTAAGCAACAGATTTTGCCGCACAAATCATCAAAGCTTACCAACAGCCTCACCCAATTCCACTGTGATATTAAAATTTAATTAATTAAAATATTTAACTAAACAAAGTCAGTATGTGAAAAAAAAACGAAACCTTATAAAAAAGATATTTTTTAATGAAATATTAATTGAAAGTGGCAGGGAAATCGCAAGGCGAGCGCTCTTGACGCGAAGAACCAAGCGACGGTCCAGGCTGCCTAGCAACGCAACGCAACGCAACGGCGGCGGCGGCGGCGCAGAAAGCAAGAGTGGTCTCATAAGTAGGTAACTATGGCAACAACCAGTTCTGCGCAGATCGCGGTGGCTGCGGCGACCTACAAACACACTGCCTGCTTGATGCAACACGCGGACCTGTTGAGATCGGACTCTGGCATCGCACACAGATACAGATGGCGGTGAACTCGCTTTCAAAGACAAATTATGTTGCAGATTCGCTGAATAAAGAAGGCTGTGAGTATGGATATGGTATGGATTATTGGTATGGAGTATGGTTTGGATCGTAAAATCGTAGCAAAATTTACCAGCTAAGTTAAGTAAAAGACATGAGTCTGAAGGTAGTAACACCCCATGTTAGCTCTAGAGTCCCACTAGCTCACAGTCGAAGATGCCTCGATGGTAAAATGCCTTGAAAAAGCCCTGCCCTTATGCCGTCCTGCTTCATAAGTACCAGTAGAGCGTGTAGCGATCAACCTACGCGTCAAAGAAGCCTTCGAGAGCGTTGCGCCTGTCACAAGACACCGACCGACCTGCCGGTGTTGGAAAAGCCAAAAAAATCCGGAAGAAATCGACGCAGCGCAATGGACTCTGTCTCAGAGTAATTCAAGCTAGGATTCAAATCTAGAGACGTTGGTAACTCATTGCAAGGACAATTCGAATGCCGACACACGCTAGAAGGCTGTATGATTACCTACTATATGTTAAAAACCATGTTGATTTTATGTCATCTCGTCTTCCTTGGTTTAATAAGGAGAGTCAATACACCGATTCCATTCAAGCAACGTGACGCGGTCAGACACCCGCTAAGAAAAGCCAGTTGGCTTGTGATTTCCCTGTCTTCCTTGGTTGAATAAGCAGAGTCAATACACCGATTCCATTCAAGCAACGTGACGCGGTCAGACACCCGCTAAGAAAAGCCAGTTGGCTTGTGATTTCCCAGTCTTCCTTGGTTGAATAAGCAGAGTCAATACACCGATTCCATTCAAGCAACGTGACGCGGTCAGACACCCGCTAAGAAAAGCCAGTTGGCTTGTGATTTCCCTGTCTTCCTTGGTTGAATAAGCAGAGTCAATACACCGATTCCATTCAAGCAACGTGACGCGGTCAGACACCCGCTAAGAAAAGCCAGTCGGCTTGTGATTTCCTTGTCTTCCTTGGTTGAATAAGCAGAGTAAATACACCGATTCCATTCAAGCAACGTGACGCGGTCAGACACCCGCTAAGAAAAGCCAGTTGGCTTGTGATTTCACCGTCTTCCTTGGTTGAATAAGCAGAGTCAATACACCGATTCCATTCAAGCAACGTGACGCGGTCAGACACCCGCTAAGAAAAGCCAGTTGACTTGTGATTTCCCTGTCTTCCTTGGTTAAATAAGCAGAGGCAATACACCGATTCCATTCAAGCAACGTGACGCGGTCAGACACCCGCTAAGAAAAGCCAGTTGGCTTGTGATTTCCCTGTCGTCCTTGGTTGAATAAGCAGAGTCAGTACACCGATTCCATTCAAGCAACGTGACGCGGTCAGACACCCGCTAAGAAAAGCCAGTTGGCTTGTGATTTCCCTGTCTTACTTGGTTGAATAAGCAGAGTCAATACACCGATTCCATTCAAGCAACGTGACGCGGTCAGACACCCGCTAAGAAAAGCCAGTTGGCTTGTGATTTCCCTGTCTTCCTTGGTTGAATAAGCAGAGTCAATACACCGATTCCATTCAAGCAACGTGACGCGGTCAGACACCCGCTAAGAAAAGCCAGTTGGCTTGTGATTTCCCTGTCTTACTTGGTTGAATAAGCAGAGTCAATACACCGATTCCATTCAAGCAACGTGACGCGGTCAGACACCCGCTAAGAAAAGCCAGTTGCCTTGTGATTTCCCTGTCTTCCTTGGTTGAATAAGCAGAGTCAATACACCGATTCCATTCAAGCAACGTGACGCGGTCAGACACCCGCTAAGAAAAGCCAGTTGGCTTGTGATTTCCCTGTCTTACTTGGTTGAATAAGCAGAGTCAATACACCGATTCCATTCAAGCAACGTGACGCGGTCAGACACCCGCTAAGAAAAGCCAGTTGCCTTGTGATTTCCCTGTCTTCCTTGGTTGAATAAGCAGAGTCAATACACCGATTCCATGCAAGCAACGTGACGCGGTCAGACACCCGCTAAGAAAAGCCAGTTGGCTTGTGATTTCCCTGTCTTACTTGGTTGAATAAGCAGAGTCAATACACCGATTCCATTCAAGCAACGTGACGCGGTCAGACACCCGCTAAGAAAAGCCAGTTGGCTTGTGATTTCCCTGTCTTCCTTGGTTGAATAAGCAGAGTCAATACACCGATTCCATTCAAGCAACGTGACGCGGTCAGACACCCGCTAAGAAAAGCCAGTTGGCTTGTGATTTCCCCGTCGTCCTTGATATTTTAGAGTAAGTCAATGTATGAAACACGCAAGTATTGCCAATGAAAATAAATAATCCGTTTAGTATGTAAACTTTACAACCAAAGATGGCATGATATTTGGAAGCGAATATTTCGCGAGCTTAATTCATCGTCTCGCAGCCAGTTTTGAAACCGGGTTCTCGTCTCGCTGAATCAGTTCAAGTTCGGGTCGCGTTTTCACCGCGTGTCTACCGGCCGCCCGGTAGACGCAATGGTACCTGGTAGAGGTGGTAGAGGTGCGGGTCCAGTCAGCCACGTTTTGCGCAATCGCGGAATTCCGAGCCTTCGACGATTCACCCTGCACCTTGGTCGCAGCATAACGCGTCTGGTAAATCTCTCAAAGATATCTGGGTCCAAGCCGGGGAACACAGTGGCTTTTTATGGCATCTCGGATACTGTGATGTATAGGGTACAGTGCCAGTTTGGAAATTAATTCGTTGATGATGGTTAAAATGAATTTTGGAGCGTGCTGATAAATTTTATGTGTTTAAAACTGTTCTTAGAACATAGTGCGAGTGAAACCAAAATATATAAACAAGTCTTTGTATTTTATTTCGTTCTTCCAAAATTTACCACTTTTATCCAATTCGGGTGAGGGAGAAATTGCGCCACAATGCAACTGATATCGCAGTGATACACAATCTTTGTCTAAGATATAAAAAATCACAATTGAATAGAAAAAATCGTTACATAACCTATCGCAAATCTTGCTCTTTGTTTTGGTCCAAAGTCCCTTAAATAGTACTAGGGCTTCGCCGAACGCTACCTGTGGACGCGTTGTTGGATGAGCGTATTTCTTTGTATACCAGTATATAGTGTATACGGTATAGTGTATACCAGCCCAGATTTTGATCTTCCAAAGTTCATCAAATTTGATTCATAATTTTGGCATGTAAGCTAACCTAAGTAAAGGATTCTTGGAAGCGAATAAATCTACACACGTCTTGATTCTTTTGCCGAATTTCCACATCACCTTATCATAACTTTTTTTTTCTGTTAAATCTGTAAATTTTCGTACATTTGGATTTTTGAGAAAAGTTTTAAAGCTATCAAGCTAATACGTAGAATGATGAATTCACTGCAACTTGAATTTGTACCTAGAGATTCAAAGATTCAAGCATTATTTTAATTACCTCTGGTGAAAGCCGATCGAATCCAGAGGCAATTAATTTTCGGCCAAGCAAAATCAGTACCTATAGCTGTCAAACTTTGTCCAGCCTAGACGACGGATGGAGTTTTTGATATTTTTCATATAAAAACAATTTCAAATCGTTGGAAAACTGTTATAACGGTACACCTCACTACGGTCAACATATTTTTAACGTTTGTTGAAGAAAAAGCAAGGGTAATTACAGTTTAGATATGCTAAACGGCAAAAAACTTGAAAATTTAATCGAAAAATACGATTAAAAAACGTATTAAAAACATATAAAACATATTTCTTGGTAAACCAGTATAGTGTATACGGTATACAAAAGCTATTCTGCAAATTTCATTAAAATCGGCTTGGTATTTTAGCTAGTAGAGTAAAAACAAACAGCGAAATGATGGCGAAAAATCTGAAAATTTTCGTAAATTTGGATTTTTGAAAAAAGTTCTAAAGCTATCAAGCTGAAAAACGCAGGGGATCTAAGTTCAGAACAAGTTCAGGTACACTGAAAATTTCATCAAAATCGGATCAGCCGTTTGGACGGTAGAGCGCGAACAAACACACAAAAAAACAAACAAACAAACACATGGACTTTTTTTCTACGGGTGGTCAAATTGAAGTTTTCGCTTCGCTCGCTTCGCTCGCTACGCTCATCCAAAAAGCTATTTCCAAAAAAGACTCGCATCTTTTGAAACTTCAACGGTGTCTTCAACGATCTTAGAGGCGGTGACAGGCAGGTGAGATCTACGAGACGGTGTCTACGCGATCGTTTCAACACGGCCGGGATGTAAGGAAAACAACAGAACACAGAGTTGCGTCGAGATGACCGCGGGACAGCATCCTACTCGCAGTGAAACACACGACGAGCGCCGTCCGCACCGGAAGAGTCCGACATTTCCGATTGCATCGTGACGTCACTGATCACGATGACGAGATGCATCAAGTGTCTGAGATTTCATTGGGGCTTCTAAGTAAGTGGCAATAAGTGCCACAATAAGTGGCATCTAAGTGGCTTCTAAGTGGCTTCAAAGTGGCTTTAAAGTGGCTCCTAAGTGGCTTCTAAGTGGCATCTAAGTGGCTTCAAAGTGGCTCCTAAGTGGCTCCTAAGTGGCTTCTAAGTGGCTCCTAAGTGGCTTCAAAGTGGCTTCAAAGTGGCTACAAAGTGGCTCCTAAGTGGCTTCTAAGTGGCATCTAAGTGGCTTCAAAGTGGCTCCTAAGTGGCTCCTAGGTGGCTCCTAAGTGGCTTCTAAGTGGCTTCTAAGTGGCTTCAAAGTGGCTTCAAAGTGGCTTCTAAGTGGCATCTAAGTGGCTTCTAAGTGGCTCCTAAGTGGCTCCTAAGTGGCTTCTAAGTGGCTTCTAAGTGGCTTCTAATTGGCTTCTAAGTGGCCACAAAGTGGCTTCAAAGTGGCTTCTAAGTGGCTTCTAAGTGGCTTCAAAGTGGCTTCAAAGTGGCTTCAAAGTGGCTTCAAAGTGGCTTCAAAGTGGCTTCAAAGTGGCTTTAAAGTGGCTCCTAAGTGGCTTCTTAGAGGCCGTATTAGTTAAATTAGCGCAGAATGGGAAATTTCCGTGAATGCGGATTAGATCAAACTACAATGCAACTAATGGAAATTTATTAAAAAAACGAAATTTCACTTTCTGAACACTAATGTCTTGCTCCATATCTTAGCACGTAAGTTTGTTGAAAAACTATTTACCTGGGTTATTGTTTGATAAGCTGCCAAACTTAAGATTTTCAGAAAGTAGAAGTTTGAACAGTTATAAATAGTTAAGGTTATCAGATTGTCTGAAAACGCAATGTTCTTTCTAAAATTGTGTCCGTATTTGGAAGTCCGAATCATCTCCACTCCCAATTCTAATGCTACACCGACAATCGTGTTTCGAGTGCATATTAAGTTAGTTTTAGTGTGTTCACGTGCTTATCAAACTCTGTACAGTAACATTGTAGGATGGATATCTCGTTTGTAATAACAAAAATTAATAATACACCGATTCCATTCAATCAAAATGAAATCAAAATGACGTCATGATACCCACTTGCTAAAGCCAGGCAGAGCAATTCGGGTTGTGATTTCCCTGTCTTCCTTTGTTATTTAGCAGAGCCATCTTTTACCAAACTGGTAGTACGTCCAGTGGGTATCTGACGTCATTTTGCATTGAGTAGAATACGTCTATTTACAACTGCTTAAGATTAATTCCGTCAGAGGAACAAATGATTTTGGCAGATGGACAGAGCGAAAAGTCTTCTAGTCGAGGAGATTCCCCGGTTGGTAGCCGCTGGATCCGTGATCTCGACGGTAGCCACTTGCCGTTTCTGACCCATCATTAACTGTTATTACATTTCCTAGCGAAAGCAGATCTGTCATGACGCAACGCAACGCAACGCAACGCAACGCAACGCAACGCAACGCAACGCAACGCAACGCAACGCAACGCAAACAGCGTTATTCAACATGTGACTTACCATGCGAGTGGTTTTTATGCTTGATTTGATTTTGTGGAATTCGTTGCTACGCGTAACAAGTTGGTGGGAATGAACGCGTTCGGAGTTACGTCCAGGGTTGATGGATGTGCTTAGTAAAGAAAAAAGTGACGAGACTTTGAAATTTTGGCGGTTTTTTGACACTTGCGAAGCCCTCGACCCCTTTCCACTAACTTTTTCTGTTTGAAATAAACATATTCCATTGAGAGTAAATAGTCGTTATATACCCACTGGACGTACAAGCATTTTGTAAAAAAATATTAATAATCTCTGCTAAATAACAAAGGAAGACAGGGAAATCACAACCCGAATTGCTCTGCCTGGCTTTAGCGAGTGGCTATCATGACGTTGCTTTGATTGAATTCTGATTGAATGAAAAAGGTGTATTATGAATTTTTGTTATCAGAAACGAAATATCCATCCCGAAATGTATAACTAAATAAAATAGGTGTATTTTGTAGAATTAGAGACAAAAAAAGGGTTTTGAATATAGGGGCTCTGGATAAAGTCAATTAAATTCAGTTTCTTATGCCTTGATTTATAGGAATTTTGTCACTCTTATGAAAATTTTAATTTGCCATTATGGACCCATGAAAAATCTAGATAAAACTTACAAATAATCTTTGAAAAGTACGCAAATTACCATCAAACTGATATGATACTAACAATTTCAACGATTTTTATCATTCTAATGATTCTAAAGCCCCTTTTACACGGTCACATTTTTTCATCACATTCCGTCAAACCCTTGTACAGCAGTCTTGTATACAACTGCATGTGACCACGGTGTAAACAGTCCATTGCACGGCAGTCCGTCACATAAAAGTCTTGTATGGCAGACTGTGGCACAGTTTTTTCTGATAGCCCAGGCTCTATTTTCATCACATCTTGTATGGAATGCAGCCAATCAGAGATCAAAGATTGCGTGACGTCAAACTTTTCAAAAAATCGTGGCGGCAAATGTCAGTGAGCAGTGCAAAATTTGAAATGGCTGCAATTAAAATGAATTAAAAGTTGATAAAAGTTTATTTTTAATAAGAAATCACACCCATACCTGACGTCTGCCGAAAGTAGATCTAAATTCACTCTCATTTTTTTTCTGAAATGTCAACTGACATAACTTCCATGGCCTACTGTGATCATAAATGTGATACAATGATTATTGTATCGTGTAAAAGGTCGTCACATTTTTCATCAAATCCGTCGCACAAAACCTTGTACAATGTTTATATTACGGACTGCTGTACAAGGGTTTGACGAAATGTGATGAAAAAATGTGACCGTGTAAAAGGGGCTTAAGTTTCAAATGCTCGCTATTACTTACTCACCCACAAAGTTCATTGCTTAAAAAACAAGGAATACACTTCTCACGTCTCTACCGTGTGTGCAGGCAGATGAAAGAGAACGCGTTACAACGCATCAACACAAACCTTGACCTACAGCCAGCGATAAAATTCACGAGTCAATTGAAATGAAAACTAACGAAAAATTAAAATTAAATCATAGATATTTGACCCAAAATACCAGAGAAATCACCCTCACTTGCTTTTCTCATCGCGGATAAATATTACTTAATACATTGCATTAGTGTTTGCAGAATGACTAGACAACTTTAATGTTCTTCTTGCATTTCACAATCTTACGCTGACCGCTTCCTCAAAGTATTTCAACAATAATTGGATCAGTATTTCTCTGCACAACCGCCAGGAAGCCGACGTGACGCTTGCAAAACATCGAATAAGCGCAATGAAATTAACAGCCGCGTGCCATCAATGGCAGAAAAACATAGCCAAATATCTCACCAGAAAATGCAGGTAACTCTGGACAGCAAATATCTAACCAGGCTGTAGGATGCAGGATACTCTGCCAGCAAACATCTCACCAGGCTGTAGGATGCAGGAAACTCTGCCAGCAAACATCTCACCAGGCTGTAGGATGCAGGACACTCTGCCAGCAAACATCTCACCAGGCTGTAGGATGCAGGACACTCTGCCAGCAAACATCTCACCAGGCTGTAGGATGCAGGAAACTCTGCCAGCAAACATCTCACCAGGCTGTAGGATGCAAGACACTCTGCCAGCAAACATCTCACCAGGCTGTAGGATGCAGGACACTCTGCCAGCAAACATCTCACCAGGCTGTAGGATGCAGGAAACTCTGCCAGCAAACATCTCACCAGGCTGTAGGATGCAAGACACTCTGCCAGCAAACATCTCACCAGGCTGTAGGATGCAGGATACTCTGCCAGCAAACATCTCACCAGGCTGTAGGATGCAGGAAACTCTGCCAGCAAACATCTCACCAGGCTGTAGGATGCAGGACACTCTGCCAGCAAACATCTCACCAGGCTGTAGGATGAAGGACACTCTGCCAGCAAACATCTCACCAGGCTGTAGGATGCAGGACACTCTGCCAGCAAACATCTCACCAGGCTGTAGGATGCAGGACACTCTGCCAGCAAACATCTCACCAGGCTGTAGGATGCAGGACACTCTTCCAGCAAACATCTCACCAGGCTGTAGGATGCAGGACACTCTGCCAGCAAACATCTCACCAGGCTGTAGGATGAAGGACACTCTGCCAGCAAACATCTCACCAGGCTGTAGGATGCAGGACACTCTGCCAGCAAACATCTCACCAGGCTGTAGGATGCAGGACACTCTGCCAGCAAACATCTCACCAGGCTGTAGGATGCAGGACACTCTTCCAGCAAGGAATAATCATACTTGTTCCAAAAATCACAAAATTCAAAGCAGCAAAATGTCACCCCTAGTAGAATGGGGGCCTTAGCGACAGTTTAAACCAGGCCGTCTTAAGAATTTTATCACTCAGTTGTCAGAATCGTTTAATGGTTCGACCTGAATCTTGTCCAATTTCATTGATAAATCCGCAGCGCATCCAATCAGCCAATCAGCGCCAAGCGACCTTTAATCTAGCAACTCGATCTCGGCGCCGCGCGTAACCGCGCATTGCCAACGACAACGGGCCGTTAACTTGGCGCACGGCAGACGGACAGTCGTTGCTAGGCGACGATTAAATCCGGTGGTTAAAGCGTCACTCACGCTGTCAGCTGGAAGCTCTCGAGGTTCCGCGACGTTCCACGACGTTCCCCGAAGTCCACCGAAGTCCACCGAAGTCCACCGAAGTCCCACGAAGTCCCACGAAGTACACTCACTCAAAACCAAACACTGACAGACGAGATGTCGTTGAATTTACACACAAAACAGGTCACAATTTCTAAAAATAAAACACAGAATAAAATTGTTTCTTCTCAAATTTCCGGCGCTCACTTCCGTCGCATCGCGTCGTTCGAATCAAACTTGTTCGCAGGCCCGAAAAATTCCCGCCAGAAAAAAACTGCACTTGCGTCAAATTTCCTGCCCGGTCGTTCTCATCGCGTCGAAGGTCGTTCCCGGACCTGGCCGCTGATTGGCCGGGAGCCAGCGACGTGCAGGCAGCACAGCATCGTCGTCGTACACGGCGTCGTCAAACAGCAGCGTCGTCAAACACGGCGTCGTCAAACAGCAGCGTCGTCAAACAGCAGCGTCGTCAAACACGGCGTCGTCAAACAGCAGCGTCGTCAAACAGCAGCGTCGTCAAACAGCAGCGTCGTCAAACAACAGCGTCGTCAAACAACAGCGTCAAAACAAAGAAACCGAACACAAACTCTCGATTTCCAGCGATTCACTGCTCGATTGTTCTGCCACGGCTGCACGGATCGCGTAGAGTTTGGTCAGAAAGTCATCGACTCTGAGAGCGTTGAGACAAGCGATCGCGGTGAGTGGCCACGGTCCTTTATAGACTCGCTGCGCCGTCGAGCAGACAGGTGGGGGTGCCCGGGGTGGGGTGGGGGAAAGTTCGCTATCGCACGGCCAATTAGATGTTAGGTAATGTCGCAGCATCGCCCGGCTGGAGCAGCGATCGCGGGTGCACGTGCACTTGGACCTAAGACACGTGTTGGCTTCGGTTGGGTCGGCCCGAAAGTGTGATGCGTTGTGGCTGGTGACAACACTAAGCTGTGGACGCGTTCCATGCAGGATTGATAGTGTAGCCATATTGTGATTTCCCTGTCTTCCTTGGTTGAATAAGCAGAGTCAATACACCGATTCCATTCAAGCAACGTGACGCGGTCAGACACCCGCTAAGAAAAGCCAGTTGCCTTGTGATTTCCCTGTCTTCCTTGGTTGAATAAGCAGAGTCAATACACCGATTCCATTCAAGCAACGTGACGCGGTCAGACACCCGCTAAGAAAAGCCAGTTGGCTTGTGATTTCCCTGTCTTCCTTGGTTAAATAAACAGAGTCAATACACCGATTCCATTCAAGCAACGTGACGCGGTCAGACACCCGCTAAGAAAAGCCAGTTGGCTTGTGATTTCCCTGTCTTCCTTGGTTGAATAAGCAGAGTCAATACACCGATTCCATTCAAGCAACGTGACGCGGTCAGACACCCGCTAAGAAAAGCCAGTTGGCTTGTGATTTCCCTGTCTTCCTTGGTTGAATAAGCAGAGTCAATACACCGATTCCATTCAAGCAACGTGACGCGGTCAGACACCCGCTAAGAAAAGCCAGTTGGCTTGTGATTTCCCTGTCTTCCTTGGTTGAATAAGCAGAGTCAATACACCGATTCCATTCAAGCAACGTGACGCGGTCAGACACCCGCTAAGAAAAGCCAGTTGGCTTGTGATTTCCCTGTCTTCCTTGGTTAAATAAGCAGAGTCAATACACCGATTCCATTCAAGCAACGTGACGCGGTCAGACACCCGCTAAGAAAAGCCAGTTGGCTTGTGATTTCCCTGTCTTCCTTGGTATCTTATCATCGGGTGTCTGACCGCGTCACGTTGCTTGAAGATGAAATTTGTTAAAAAATACACTAAAATGCATTGCCTCTAACACAGATCAAATAGCTATCCACCAAACAGTGGCGTTGCTATGGACATAGTGAGCAGATCGGCAATGCAGTTGTCTGCTTCACCGCCGCCGTCGCTTGCCGCCAGGAAGTTGATCTCGGCCCAGCGGAGCCGGAAGTCACCGCCTTGTGCGACCCGGAGAGTGTCACGCGCGGCACTGACCAGCCTCAACACCGGGAAGCGGTGGAACACGCGGTCACATCCGTTGGCCTTGAACGAGGCGACACTCGAGAATTTGACGGGTGGTCGAAGGTGATTCCGGCATATTTTTTTTGGTTATTTGTTGGATGAGCGAGCGGAGCGAGCGAAATCCTTCAATTTCACAACATAGGGGAAAAAAAGCACTAGGATTTTTTTTTTGTTTGTAACAAAAACGAGCAGGCCTACTTAAAGGTCACAGATCGTTACGAAATTTGGCAAAAACGTTTGTGGTGACTCAGCGACGTGCTGTATGGTTTTTGAGCAAAATCTGGCCAGCCATTTTTTTTTTATGAGCAAAAACCCGTAAATTTTTCAGTTTTTTGGTATTAGCTTCGTAACTAATTAACCGATCCGCACCAAATTTGTATTGAATATATATGATAACAAGTTAAACGAATTGCCTAAGTTTCAGATTCGTGCATGAAGTATTTTGCTAATCAGAAAAATAATTTTTTTTATTACTTCTAAACGGTTTCAATACCGATTTATATTCGGTTTATTCTATGATTGTCAAATGTTTTTCGTTTGGATTTCCTCACCGAGATTACGGCTCGCTCATCCTGCAACGAGTGTAGGCTCTTCTAATCGTTTCTGCCTGGCTTTAGCGAGTGGGTATCATGACGTCATTTTGATAGATTTTTGATTGAATGGAATAGGTGTATTTTAAAGAAAGATTTTTGGAAAGATAAATAGTAATGGACAGAGAAGGGATCGTAAAAGGGACAGGAAACGAAATAATAAATTTCATCAAATCAAAATTATAAATTCATAAAAATGTATATTACAGCTATCAAGATAGAAACCCTATCGAATCAGTTGTATTAAAATCCAAATCCGATAATCACGTTTCTGTAATCCACAATCAGCGATCAGTAATCAGTAATCAGTAATCAGTAGTCAGTAATCCTGATTCGGAACTAAGCAAGGCGGAGAAACATCTGCATAACATCCTGGTAGTCAACAAGACAGCGCCCCACAGATCGCAATGCCAGTCGTTTGTCGGACTTTAATCCATGTTATTATCTCGACGAGAACCGAGTTCATTTGTTTCTGGACTTGGACGTCACGCTAGATGCACTCGCTAAAGTGCATCGGTCGCGGTTTGATGCATCACGTTGCACCGCAATGCAGCTACCTGTTGAACTACGCAGTAAGCAGCCTTAACCGCCGCTGTCGATTAGGCAGCCTGGACCGCCGCTTGTTTCGCTGTCTGCAAAGCAGCCTGGACTGCCGCTTGTTTCCCTGTCTGCAAAGCAGCCTGGACTGCCGCTTGTTTCCCTGTCTGCAAAGCAGCCTGGACTGCCGCTTGTTTCCCTGTCTGCAAAGCAGCCTGGACTGCCGATGATGCTGAGAAATAACCGGTGGTTCAGGCTGCTTAGTCAAACAGCTGAAAGGCTTTGAAAATGTGCATGGGCAGGAATTTCTGCCACTTCACAATTAATTACTTTTTTTTTACAAATATACAATTTTTTTCAATTAATTTAGAAAAGCTGAAGATAATTGAATTAATCTGCAAGTCATCCGATCTGCGAATCATATGTTATAAAATCCATGAATTGATTGTAGATTTTCCTTCCCCTAATGAACGTTTACGTCTTAAAAGTTTTATTCGTTCCTATAAACATGAGTCGCATAAATTTCCTAAACGCAAAATAATAAAAACAATAATTTAACAGCCGTTTGAATCAACCGAAGATAATCAAATGAAACAAACAGCGATTAATTTACTTGCGATGGCAAAACCGCATCACAGATTGATTTTCTGGCGTCGGTGACGAGGTTTCAACACAGATGAAGACATCCCAGCCTTTGCTGAACATCCTCAGGGGTGTAATTTTCTGCTTCTCAGGGTGACACGACTTTTGTGATGAGAAATTGCAGCGTTCAAATGTTTTTTCCTGTTTTGTCAATGAATGTGATAGTGTTTGTCAATGAATGTCAAAATCGTTTTACTTCATTGCAATTCTTATGCAGCAAGTTACAAAATATACAAAAAACGTCATCAAACTAACTCGGATTCTTAGTGCTCTATTGTCATGCTAGTTGCCAAATAATTTATCTTTTTAATCATCTTGGAATCCTCTTTATCTTATCTTCTTATATTATATCCTTATTCTTATATTCTTATCTTATCTGATATCTAATGCATCTTAAATACATCTAATGTTTCTATAAAACTTAAATTTATCTCTAATCTTGTTTATATTTAACATAAACTATCGTTATATATACAATATATACTACCTATAATATACTACCTAAAATATTTACATAGTAAAGTATATTATATACTACGCCTTTGATAAAGCAGGTAGCACAGCTTTGCGATACGAAAAGTTTTGAGATTGGGAGCTTAGAATTAAAAAACTCATTAAATTTTTTTTCGATTTCTACCGTGCAAAGACATAGGAATGTCATGCGTCTAAAGAAAGAAAAATAAATACCACACTCCTCCAGAATCAACGAGAGGGCTTGAATTTTGAGTCCAACGAAATGCTAACTTATTTTTCATCGCAACTTAATGACATCTGCATTTGAATATCATTTTGTACTTTTTTGTGTAACCTTGTGTCATTTGCAGACAAATTTCGGTTACAAAATAATTGGAGAAGCAAAATAATTTGAATGCAACTAAATTTCACATCGAAATTATCGGTAGTCGCATCGAATGATGTAAGTTTTGAAATAATTAAGGAATAAATACAGTAAATTTTGTTGGTAACCCACCAACACCGAACGATTCACCGGGTAAAAATAATCTCTCTCAATTACAATTGCAATAGTGTAAGACATCACCCAGCAGTAAAGACAGTTATTTGTATAAAATTGCTAGTACTTATACATTACAAGAGCGAGCAATAATCGTCCCTTTCCTTAATTATGATAAGCAGATCACTTAGCTTTACCTTCATCATACCAGACGTTTTATTTTAACAAGCATAACAAGAGTATTGTACCTACTTAACTACAGAAAGAAAAATATCATTTCCTTGTCCATTGACCAAATCTCTTTCTGCGAACAGATGACGACGCTATTATTTGCCTCCATTTTGAATCGGATTGATATCCGTATCGCCGTGAAATGTTTAGAGCAACTGCAGACAGACGAACGCAGCGATGTCACGGTGTACCCAGAAAACTTGCCCGTCATTCACTGTCCGTTTGAAACCCACGCACGAACAACCAAATAATTTCAACAAAATAATAAAAATACACACAGCCTTCGCGAGCATGCATTGTTGAAGAACGGAACGAGCGAAGCGAGCGAAGCGAATCTTAAGTAACACTTACTACTGACATAACTTTTTTCATGCCACTTCGTCACGCTCTACAGGTTAAGCAACGCAATCGATTTGGATAAAATTAGCAGGGTACCTTAAAAATCTATGAAATAAGGTTCTTAACAATTTTCAGCGTATTAAATTTACAAATTTTCTGTAAAATCAGTGAAAACATCGATTTCTGCTCAAGTTTATTGCAATTGATGTTTTTTCATGATGTTTTCTTTTATTGATTTTTTTTTCACTGATGCTCAATCTCAAGTGTTCATATATATAATATATATATAATAATATATATAATATATATATATAATATATATAATAATATATATCTATATAATATACCTATATAATATATAAAATAGTTAATATATTATGAAAGAGTAATCTGTACAGCCTGGTGAGATGTTTGCTGGCAGAGTGTCCTGCATCCTACAGCCTGGTGAGATGTTTGCTGGCAGAGTGTCCTGCATCCTACAGCCTGGTGAGATGTTTGCTGGCAGAGTGTCCTGCATCCTACAGCCTGGTGAGATGTTTGCTGGCAGAGTGTCCTGCATCCTACAGCCTGGTGACATGTTTGCTGGCAGAGTGTCCTGCATCCTACAGCCTGGTGACATGTTTGCTGGCAGAGTGTCCTGCATCCTACAGCCTGGTGAGATGTTTGCTGGCAGAGTGTCCAGCATCCTACAGCCTGGTGAGATGTTTGCTGGCAGAGTGTCCTGCATCCTACAGCCTGGTGAGATGTTTGCTGGCAGAGTGTCCTGCATCCTACAGCCTGGTGACATGTTTGCTGGCAGAGTGTCCTGCATCCTACAGCCTGGTGAGATGTTTGCTGGCAGAGTGTCCTGCATCCTACAGCCTGGTGAGATGTTTGCTGGCAGAGTGTCCTGCATTTTGATTCACCCTCAACACAAAGTGCACCGCCATAGCAACCTGTCAGCATCACGCCACCTGATCAACCATTAATTACCAAGCTCATCAACTAATCACCATGGAGACGCTGTCAAACGACCGATGCGTCGTCAGACATGACAAGCAAGATGGCGGCCTTGAACAGAGGCACAAGGTTCGACGAAACATCAATAACGAAAGGTCACCGTCAACCTTAATTGATTAATATAATTCATAATTGCATTGTAATCGTCGGATCAGTAAAAAAAATAATTGAAGTTTTGAATTTTTTTTCTTCTGTCGAATCGAAAGTCATGGCAACGTTTGTGGCGTTAATCAGTCTGCGTGAGGTGGCAGGATGGCATGACAACGCAAGGGCGGCGTTAAGCAACAGTTGGCTGTGTGGATGGGTGACCGCAAAAAGGTGAAAATGTGAAAAGATGGCATTGGATTATTACCATCTTCACGTCTTGATATAAACGTGGACACAAAGCCATCTCGCAGCTGGCTTCTAGAAGAAATACTAGATTGATTATTGGTGTTTAACGACGCACTGTTTTGACAACTGGCCCTTTGGCGCTGGTCTAATGGCGTCGGTGAATGAAATGGTGATGATGAACCTAACCTAGTCTAGAAGGGAGGAGGGGAAACCCGGTGCCGGCACGTAGCCTACTCCTGTCGAAAAGCACCGAGGGGACCACCGGCTTTACGTCCCTTCCGAAGGACGGTACAACTCGAACAACAGGATTCCTCCGCTAATCCTTGCTGTCGAGAGGTTGACAAGCAAGCCGAGTGAAGTTGTCGTACTAACTTCAAACCCTCCAACCTCTCTCCCGAACAGAACTGACCAAGTGCATGATGGTCACCCATCAAACACATGACCCAGCGCGATGTTGCTTAACTTCGGTGATCTCACGAGAACCGGTGTTTCCAACTATGGCAAACCGTTCGGTAAGAAATACTAGAGAAAACTACAAGAAGTACACAAATTCTACGAGCTAGAACCTTCAGAGTGGTGTTACACGGAAGTCATCCTCCAACACTTTTAGGGTCTTGCAAAGAGGATGATATTTAGGGAGAGGGCGTTTAGCGGGCTCGGTTCGAAGGTCCACGATTTTAGCGACAACATGCGAAAATCTCAAGGTCGTGACATTTGCAGAGGCGCACGATGCACGTTCCGTTGTGCGTGGGACTTTTACGATAACATACGCCGAGAGATCACATCAAATTAGACGGATAAAAGAGCGAGCAGCAATTCATTGGAGAGCTCTTTCATCCAATACACATATTTCCATTCTATCAAAGCAACGTCATGATACCCACTCGCTAAAGCCAGGCAGAGCAATTCGGGTTGTGATTTCCCTGTCTTCCTTTGTTATTTAGCAGAGATAATTAATATTTTTTCCAAACTATGTCCAGTGGGTATCTGACGTCATGTTTCTCTGTGTGGAATAGGTCTATGTGCGAGCGTGGAACACATGAAACTCTTTGAAACGCGGGGGCGTGCGATTCGATGCTGAAAACAAGTGCCATTTCCCTCCGAAGGCCTCGGCGTCTACAGCCAATGACACGGCGTCGTTGATTCGAAAATCACCGATTTCAATCGAAACAAAATTATGTCCATAATCCGCACAACTGCGTGATTTCACGATATGCCACTGTTAAATCAGCAGGATCAATAAATGAATCCTGATTTATCTAAAGTTTTCTAACCTGATAATATTTTTCTTTCATGAACAATATTGATTGACTCTGCTTATTCAACCAAGGAAGACAGGGAAATCACAAGCCAACTGGCTTTTCTTAGCGGGTGTCTGACCGCGTCACGTTGCTTGAATGGAATCGGTGTATTGTCTTCGCGGGTTTCTATCGTAATTTCCCTTAATAAAATTCAGTCATAGTTACCAATATTTTCAAAGAGAGGGAACAGCGGATAAATGACGTCATTGCTGGTGTTCTACTGGAATAGGAACTGGGTTTTCGCTTCCGCGTGTTGCGAAGTTAACAAGACCGCGTTGCCATGGATACGCTGGGAAAAACGTGTCGTTGCCATGGGGACACTTGACAACGAGCTCCCACGTGTTAACCAGCGGTTACCAAGGCAATTAGCGAGCACTTGTCAACAGTTGCGTTGGTTGTTAGGACAGACTTGTCAACGGATGAAAAATCTGTGACATTATTTGCATCGGAAAACAAACACATCGTTTAATGCACATCATTCAAATCATGCATCATTGTCGATGATAGAGCTTCGCGAAAAAGATTCAAGGTTCCATGGTTTTGGCCAGAATAGATTTAGTGGGTAAACACTTGAAAAAACATTTGAGAAACAAAAAAGGAACTTGAGTGTGATAAGAACCTAAATGCAAAGACTCGTTGCATGTTTATTTTTTTTATAGAAACTAAATAGAAAATATTAATTCCAAATTTTGTATTCGTACTGGGATATCCGGTACGTATCCGGTACGGATACAAATTAATTATTAAAAATCACATAGTTTGAGATTAGTGACGCTATGAGCCTATTACAGTGCACTGGATAATATGAGGCGAGAGAGGCAATGAACAATGTTTGATGTGTGTGAATTTTTAGACAAGATGTAACCTATACTGAAAATTAGGGAAATGAGAGTAGTAACATTGACGAAGAAGACGTTGCTTCAGTCACCGCACCTGAAATATAGTAAATAAAAGTTATCAGAAAATATTTTTTATGAAACCCCTCTTCCTCAGGGACGGCCATGGAAAAATTCACCGTAAATCCACATTTTTTTCTAGCGAAACACCACTGATATCACAGATCAGGGACAGATATCTTCGCTCGCTGTGGATATTGGATATGTGCTTGAATACGCATCTTTTATATTTGATTGTATTTTTCTTAGAAATTGAATTTCAGAAAGTTATTCGAGATTTTGTGTTTTTGTCGAAATTTAGTGTTTCGGACTGAATTGCGGCTTAGTCATTTAACATGGTGGCTTATGGGAGTTATGGGAAATGTATAAGTGCGGGCGCTGGGACATTCGGCGGGAGTCGAAGCTTACACCAAAAGATAGCGATTGTAAATGCGCATCTTTTATTACTTATCAATTTTCCTTAGAAATGGAAATTCGCGAAGTTAAGACGATTTTAGTGTTTTCACCGGAAATGCGGCTAAGTCATTTAACATGGTGGCTTATGGGAGTACCGAAAAATTGCAATTGTCGGACGGGGAACATTTGCGGGGTATCGAAATGTATACTTATGAATAGCCCCGGTGAATGTGCATCTTTTATATAGAGTAGCTTTTTCTTTATTATTTGAATTTTCAAAAGTTATAACGATTTTAAAGTACCAAAAAACTTAAAATCGCAGTAAAAATAAAAATTAAGGTTAGGTTTGTTTCAAATTTCTAACATAGATAACAGACCATAACAGTTGTCCGGTTTTGCAATTTCATTCAAATCCATCATCAGAAAAAAAATTATTTACAAAAAAAAAGTTTTTATTTTACTGAACTTGAGTCATGCCTAGGTTACCCCCATCTAATAACCTACGTCTTGACGATTTTCTCGATTTTACGAAAACTACTTCTTAACTAATGAACGGAATTGAACGAAATTTTAACTGGGAATACAAAATAGACGTGTAAGCTTACAATTAATTTTTCGGAAAATTCGTTCGGAAAATTTGGCCAAAAAAAAAAACACTAAATCAGTAAAAACTCGATAAGCAATGATCCGATAAAGCTGAAATTTAGATTTGTGCATTTGTATAGTGATTCGGCAGATTGTCTTAAAATTTGAAGAAAATCGTTTGGATAGTTCGGAAAATATTAAAGAAAATATGCCTTTTTGACTTTTTTTGGTATGTTTTGATAACGGAAAAGTATGAAAGTGCATATCAGTGGATAGCCCTTATTAATACGCTTCTTTTATGTGCTTTGTCTTTTCCTGAGAAATTGAAATTGAACGAGATATAAAGGCATCCTAGGCGTGCATTGTCTGTGTGCTGTGGGCCACAAAAGCCATTACCTGTTTTGACTCTTAGTAATAATAATAATAATAATACAAATAAACTAATTGCACAACAATGTATGACAGCGGCCGCGACAATCCAGATGGCGCTGCACGTGACTTGACGGCCGACGCGTGGATTATCCGAGATGCGTAGAAGTGCAGACAGATGAAAGTGTGACCCAGAATGTGCAGCCGCGAGATCTGGACCCCCTCCCAACCCACGGCCCTCTGAACACACCCAGCTGCGGCGATGCATCACCTGACAATGCAACCGTCACATAGATGGCGTCACCGCTGCGTGAATCTCACATATCAGCATGTCGGCGACAGTGTGTTTGTTTGACGATTGAGGGCCCGAGCCAATGTTTGAATTTGTGTTTTTCGTTAGTGAAAATTTAGTGATCACGGATGAAATTTATTTGCATTATCGATTTTGCGTTTGCGTGAAAATATGCATCGACAGGGTCGATGTTTGTTAATTTCCTTGTCACTTTTATTGAAATTGAGTCATCACAGATGAATGTTGTGACATGTTACCTAACTCTACAGCGAAGGTTGACTAAAAATGCATGCTAATTTGGCTGGCCATCTCTGACAAGTCACTCTTCGGTCTTATATCTTTGGTTTTACCAGTTTTTCTAAACGAAAATCGCGTTAAGCAAGTAAAACGGACTCATTTCTACAGATTGACCATCTCTGACAGGGTGCATACAGGTCTTTATCCTGGGATCTGCTAAAACACGAAGAAAAGTGTGTCCTAGGCGTGCATTGGCTGTGTGCTTGACCGTCTCAAAGCCGGGATGCAGACACGTCGTGTCCTAGGCGTGCATTGGCTGTGTGCTTGACCTTCTCAAAGCCGGGATGCAGACACGTCGTGTCCTAGGCGTGCATTGGCTGTGTGCTTGACCGTCTCAAAGCCGGGATGCAGACACGTCGTGTCCTAGGCGTGCATTGGCTGTGTGCTTGACCTTCTCAAAGCCGGGATGAAATTTAACAAAAGTTTCAATGCATAGTTTACATCAAGAAGGCACTGACTGACAACAATGTATAACAATTAACAACTCTCAACCACTCTTTCTAAAATTTGACATTTGGTATCGAACTATTTTTTCATTCTACCTTGTAACCTTAATTAATGATAACAATGGAAATAGAGTGAGTTGTCATAGCTACCCGTCGAAAACCGAGCGTTAAGCAACACGTGTGTTAGCTAACCGGACGCAGGCTGTCTCCATGCCCACAGCACGTTAGCCAAGCGATTCATCTCGACGCATAGTGACCGCCGTTGCTATGGGCGACGAGCGGACGTTACCGCCGTTGCTATGTAGCTTGCTTCACGGCAGAATATCGACCGGATGTTCTGGTTGCCAGGGACAAGGAGAAATCGACCGCCATCTTGATATCGGGATGTGGGAAGCATGTTTTTTGTGGTTGTTTTAGGAAAAATCCGACATTTTTCCTAGAATTTTAGGTTGAACGTAACGCCTTTTTCACCCAGGACAAAATGAGGTCAGGAGATTATTTGTAGTGCAAAGTAATTGTTAGGAATCAATCGCGTCAAAAATTTGCCAACAGCACGGGACGGGAGAAGCATTTCAAACAAGTGATTCCTTTGGACGAGCTACAGTCGAGCGATGCGGGCTGCGTCAGAAATGTAGTCGCGCCGAGTTCCGATTTGAACTCGCATCAATTCCATTAGATAATTTTTTTATTTATAATATGATTTTCCTACATCGCTATGAATGAACTTTGGTAGAAAAAATGTATGTCGTAATGTGTTTATTGTGAAATCAAGAGGAATCAATGATTAATGGGTAATGGGTAGTACTGCTTAACCCCGGACGGGTGAAAGATTTAGGGTTTTTTGGTTAATTTTTTTAAAATGCTTATTATGTTGGTAAGCTTGCTGAAGATGACCACCACGTTGTGGTCGAAACGTAGGACCCTTCCCAGCGCTACACCATGCTCTAAATCTTCATCAAACAACCACTTGTTTGTTTCGATCTGTTTGTCTTTAGCCGGTCCCGGACCCAATAACAAATTCACACCAACCAAGTGTAACACGGAGAGCAAACAAAGATAACGACAGGCCAAATACAGGTAAGTAATTTGAAGACTGCCACTAATTTCAACGTTCATTCACAGAACGGTGAACGCTTGTGGGAAGAAAATTGATGTTAATTCCCGGCCGGAATGGTGTAGAAAATTTTATGCGTTTTCATTCTAGTAGATTGGAATTGGTCCTGTGTTCTTACTGATTGAAAAATAAATATTACACTGGACCTTGTGTTTACGGTTCTACAGAACCAAATCTAATTATAATCAAGCCTTAATAATCAGACAATCCTTAATCTTAACCTCGTATAGATTTCCAATATACTAGGTAACCGATTAGTAGAGCCTACACTCGTTGCAGGATGAGCGAGCCGTAATCTCCATGGAGAAATTCAAACGGAAAACATTTGACAATCATATTGTTGAAAACGGTGCTTTAATGATCAAGTATTTTTTCTATTATTATTAATTATTAAGTAATTTTTTTTTTTCTAATTAGCAAAATACTTCATGCACGAATCTGAAACTTTGGCAATTCGTTTGACTTGTTATCATATATATTCAATCCAAATTTGGTGCGGATCGGTTAATTAGTTACGAAGCTAGTACCAAAAAACTGAAAAATTTAAGGGTTTTTGCTCATAAAAACAAAATGGCCGACCAGATTTTGCTCAAAAACCGTACAGCACCTCGCTGAGTCACCACGAACGTTTTTGCCAAATTTCGTAACGATCTGTTACCTTTAAGTAGGCCTGCTCGTTTTTGTTACAAACAAAAAAAAAATCCAAACGCTTTTTTTTTCCCTATGTGGTGAAATTGAAGGATTTCGCTCGCTTCGCTCGCTCATCCAAAAATATCTGAAAATCGGCTCGAATCATTTTTATAATAGGTATATTCAGTTTCTGATAAATGAGAGTTATCTCTTACAAACGTAAAGAATTCTGAGGCTTTTTTAATCCTATGCGATTTATAATTTGTAAAAATTTCAAACGAACCAAATTAAAAAATTTAAGTGAGTGTTTTATTACTAGAGTTTTTATAACTTTGACAAAACTGTAGAGCAATCCGTAGAATCCTCAGTCCATTACACGGATTCATTTTCATTCATTTTCACACAAGTCAATTGTAAAGCACCGTGTTGAGTAAATGTTATACAATGTTTTGACAGACTTTGCGTGTACATGGCTAGTTTTATCTCTTATTAAACTTTTGTGAGACACATGGTGACAAAGTCACCGCGTTTAGGTACTAAAAAAGGCTTATTGAAGGCAATAAAGAAGGTTGGGACGGTAAAAACGTTAAAAGGGACTTAGCAGAGTTCACCCGCTGAAACAGTTATAAGTATTAAAATTAAAAAGGCCAAAATTACAATTTCCTGTCAAGTAGCGTACCGTCTGATAGATATTCGTCACAGCTGTGACAACCTTAACGTTTGTTTCAGTTTCATTCCAAATTGGAAGTAAAATATTTATATGGACATTTTAAATTTGGCCATGCTGTAAAAAATTGAGTAATAATGAAGCCAAAATAACGAGACTCACTGGAAGTCAATTATCAAACTGAACGACGTTAAACCCGTCCTTAGGCTGGTTTCAAACTAAATTTAAAACACATAAAATATAGTAATTCGTTTTAAAATCATAAACTTTCATAAAAAATGCACGTCAAAACAAATTTGACAGATAAAATCAAAAATGATAGCTCATCAGGTGTAAATTTTACTAAAATTTCAGCTATTATCTAGCGTCTAGCAGCTGGTACATCCACGACCCATCGGCAGTCGATGGCGCAAGCCATACCGTTTCACACAGCTTCGTTCAAAATAACATTGTATAAGACATTCTTTTCCCTCGCGGCTAAGCGATAATTTCCGTCGCTAAACATCAAACTACGGCTAACTTGATGCGGCAACTTGGTGTCTCCTATTGTAAAATGTCCAAGCTGATTGTCATATTCATCTGTCAGGATCCAATGTTAAGACAAACGCGCTGCCATCTACTGTCTCACAAACCATGTAATATTATGTCATTATGTATGATGTAATTATATTAAAGTCTATTGTTGCTAGTATTAGACATCACTCTAGAAAAGCAGAAGTGAAGATATGTAATAACTAGGGGCTCTGCCCCTGCCCCCCCCCCCCCCCCGGCGCGCCACCTGCAAGTGCGCCTGGGTAGAAGTGTGGCCCAGAAGGGTTGCTACCCCTTCAGCTGAATCCGGTCCACTTAATACACCAATTCCATTCAATCAAAATTCTATCAAAATGACGTCATGATACCCACTCGCTAAAGCCAGGCAGAGCAATTCGGGTTGTGATTTCCCTGTCTTCCTTTGTTATTTAGCAGAGATTATTAATACTTGTTTCCAAACTGGTAGTGCGTCCAGTGGGTATCCGACGTCATTTTCCTCTGAGTGGAATAGGTGTATAGCTTTTTATCACTCTCCCTGAAAATGAACTGTATATCAAAGCATAAAAAAGCACTGAAATAATATTATTATAACGCGTCAAAGCATCACTTCGGACCCATCAGCGATCGAAAAATTATCTCACCAGCCAGTGCACCTGGTTGCCTAGCAACCGGCGTCGCTAATCAACGCGTTAGCGTCGCTAACCGCCGTCGCCCCGGACAACCGATCGGATCGTGTTTGATGCGCAAAGCGGGTCAGTGGAACAAGGAAGCAGTGAACATTGTTACGTGAACGACACGCTACGCCGCGCTGCGCTACACGTAACCATGGAAACCGGTCTTTGAGCTGCTTGCTTGCTTGCTTGCTTGCTTGCTTGCTTGCTTGCTTGCTTGCTTGCTTGCTTGCTTGCTTGCTTGCTTGCTTGCTTGCTTGCTTGCTTGCTTGCTTGCTTGCTTGCTTGCTTGCTTGCTTGCTTGCTTGCTTGCTTGCTGCTTTCTGCATAAGCAAGCAACAGGTTCCAGTAGATGGCCATTCTTCACAGAGGCGTCCATTACTAATTGTTAATGGCCACTTCTTTGGTGAGCTCGATTGTAAATGACTGATATAATGACGCCTCGTCTTTTCGAAAAACCTGTTGGTTTTAGTTTGTCACTAAGCAATGACGACAGTGGCCGACAGGGGCGCTGGCTGTTGTGATCACGGCTGGAGATTCTTTGCCAATACGCCACATTGTAAGCTGCATTGCAGAGACGATGGAAATTTAGGTGCCAATGATTTTTTGATGGTTTAAATCAATTTTCAGTGTTGCCGATTTGACATCAAATCTAGGCAAAATGTCATTCGCATGCTGCAGAGTCATCTTTGGGGTCAATTATCTCTGAAATTAGTTCGGCTTGCTTCTTATTTTTTCACCGAGAGTATTCTAAAATTATCAATGTCTATATTTTAATTTGCTTGAATTGAAATTTTAATTTTTTGCGCAAGAAAGTACGTTCCAGGCCAGTTGGATTATTTTCAAGATAAAAGGTTGTTACAAAATTCGAATATATTAAATTTTTGAGATTATTTTAAAATCCAAGAACAGTCTTCCAGAAATGCTGAAAAACCCGACAAGAATCAGGAATAGGCTCAAGAAATATAAAAAAGACTTGGCATTGTTTTTACAATATTGACAAATTATATAAGATCACTTCTTGCGATTGTAAATACCGCAATTATGTATAAAAAATCATTTTTAATAAGATAAATAATTGACAATATTTAAAGCCTACTAAATTTTATAATACTTGAACGATTTTTGAATAACGAAAAATATATTAGTTAAAAATTACAACTTACAAAAAAGTAGAAAAGAATAGAATAGTACCTAGAGATAGTCAAATAGAAAAGGAGATATAGGGTGAATCCATGGGTAGCGCCCACACTCAAAACCCTCACCATCTCAGAATTTGACAAAAATTGCAGGAGTGGTAGATCACGGCATATAAAAAAAACTCGCATCAGCGTTTTTTCCGTAGGTCCAACGGTTTGCCCGTGGCGGGGCACGGAAAAACCCAGATTTTTACTTTTTGCGGAGCACAGCGTACCACTCTTTGCTCTCTGGCGTTGTACCTAAATGACTTAGAAGGATGGGACTTGTTCTCACTTGACGACATTACTTTGAGAAATACGATAAAAAATTAAAAAAATGTCTTTATAAAATTTAAGGGTGAAATAAATACACCCCTAAACTTCAACCCTTAATAACTTAAAAAATGTTTTTTTTTAATTTTTCGTATTTTTTTTCCAGCATCTTATATCAATTATCTACTTGTAAAAAAAAAATTAAGTTGGGCCGAAACTGGAATCTGAAGTTATGATTTTTTTACTATCTAGATGTGTATTATTTTAGTGTACTAGATGTGTATTATTTTAGTGTATTTCAGTATGTGAGCAAGCATATTATAGCGTCAACCATGAAAAATGGTATGTTTTGAAGATGAGTTCACTCACTCATTGCTTCGTGCGACTTCGAGCTATTATTTAATTTACATTTTTACATTTTTACATTTACATTTTTACATTTACATTTACATTTTTACATTTACATTTTTACATTTACATTTTACATTCAGGAAATATCTGCAATAAATGTAAAAAATATCTCGAAGTTGCACGAAACAAAGTGTGGGTAGGACCCATCTTCAAAACATACCATTTTTCTTCGATGCCATAATTATGCTTGCTCACATACTGGAATACACTAAAATAATACACATCTAGATAGTAAAAAAATCATAACTTCAGATTCCAGTTTCGGCCCAACTTAATTTTTTTTTTACAAGTAGATAATTGATATAAGATGCTGGAAAAAAAATATGAAAAATCAAAAAAAAACATTTTTTAAGTTATTAAGTGTTGAAGTTTAGGGGTGGATTTATTTCACCCTTAAATTTTATTAAGACATTTTTTTAATTTTTTATCGTATTTCTCAAAGTAATGTCGTCAAGTGAGAACAAGTCCCATCCTTCTAAGTCATTTAGGTACAACGCCAGAGAGCAAAGAGTGGTACGCTGTGCTCCGCAAAAAGTAAAAATCTGGGTTTTTCCGTGCCCCGCCACGGGCAAACCGTTGGACCTACGGAAAAAAAAGCTGACACGAGATTTTTTATATGCCGTGATCTACCACTCCTGCAATTTTTGTCAAATTCTGAGATGGTGAGGGTTTTGAGTGTGGGCGCTACCCATGGATTCACCCTATAGTAAGGAGTGTTCAAAGAATTCCTCGTGATTTCATTGCAACAGGTAAATGCATTTGGCCGAGAGAAAAAACCGACGGTAACAAAGAAAAGATACTCTTCACGCCACGAAAGCAGCCAGCCAAGATTCACTCTCTGCCAATTGTGCAACGCCAGCTACAAACAACTTGCACCCGCCACAAAATATTACGAATGTTCCATTTGTGTTTCTATCAATATTATTATGCGAGCATTCCGATGGACCAACTTCACACATCCCGGCGTAACGAGACACGTCATCAATCTCAGCGTGACGTAATTACGCCAATTAGTTAATTACTCTCTGCGCATCCGCAGACGAAGTAATTACAGACGTGGTTAAATAATTATTTAAAATCTCAAAAATCTTCGGCAGTTGTTGAGGAACTACACGTCTGTGATTTTATGGCCCAGTTGTGGTCAGAAATAGTTCTAAGGTTATTCAAAAATATTTTTAAACGAAGAATAGTCAGTTGGCTTGTGGTTTCCCTGTCTTCCTTGGTTAAATAAGCAGAGTCAATACACCGATTCCATTCAAGCAACGTGACGCGGTCAGACACCCGCTAAGAAAAGCCAGTTGGCTTGTGATTTCCCTGTCTTCCTTGGTTGAATAAGCAGAGTCAATACACCGATTCCATTCAAGCAACGTGACGCGGTCAGACACCCGCTAAGAAAAGCCAGTTGGCTTGTGATTTCCCTGTCTTCCTTGGTTAAATAAGCAGAGTCAATACACCGATTCCATTCAAGCAACGTGACGCGGTCAGACACCCGCTAAGAAAAGCCAGTTGGCTTGTGATTTCCCTGTCTTCCTTGGTTAAATAAGCAGAGTCAATACACCGATTCCATTCAAGCAACGTGACGCGGTCAGACACCCGCTAAGAAAAGCCAGTTGGCTTGTGATTTCCCTGTCTTCCTTGGTTGAATAAGCAGAGTCAATACACCGATTCCATTCAAGCAACGTGACGCGGTCAGACACCCGCTAAGAAAAGCCAGTTGGCTTGTGATTTCCCTGACTTCCTTGGTTGAATAAGCAGAGTCAATACACCGATTCCATTCAAGCAACGTGACGCGGTCAGACACCCGCTAAGAAAAGCCAGTTGGCTTGTGATTTCCCTGTCTTCCTTGGTTGAATAAGCAGAGTCAATACACCGATTCCATTCAAGCAACGTGACGCGGTCAGACACCCGCTAAGAAAAGCCAGTTGGCTTGTGATTTCCCTGTCTTCCTTGGTTGAATAAGCAGAGTCAATACACCGATTCCATTCAAGCAACGTGACGCGGTCAGACACCCGCTAAGAAAAGCCAGTTGGCTTGTGATTTCCCTGTCTTCCTTGGTTGAATAAGCAGAGTCAATACACCGATTCCATTCAAGCAACGTGACGCGGTCAGACACCCGCTAAGAAAAGCCAGTTGCCTTGTGATTTCCCTGTCTTCCTTGGTTGAATAAGCAGAGTCAATACACCGATTCCATTCAAGCAACGTGACGCGGTCAGACACCCGCTAAGAAAAGCCAGTTGCCTTGTGATTTCCCTGTCTTCCTTGGTTGAATAAGCAGAGTCAATACACCGATTCCATTCAAGCAACGTGACGCGGTCAGACACCCGCTAAGAAAAGCCAGTTGGCTTGTGATTTCCCTGTCTTCCTTGGTTGAATAAGCAGAGTCAATACACCGATTCCATTCAAGCAACGTGACGCGGTCAGACACCCGCTAAGAAAAGCCAGTTGGCTTGTGATTTCCCTGTCTTCCTTGGTTGAATAAGCAGAGTCAATACACCGATTCCATTCAAGCAACGTGACGCGGTCAGACACCCGCTAAGAAAAGCCAGTTGGCTTGTGATTTCCCTGTCTTCCTTGGTTGAATAAGCAGAGTCAATACACCGATTCCATTCAAGCAACGTGACGCGGTCAGACACCCGCTAAGAAAAGCCAGTTGGCTTGTGATTTCCCTGTCTTCCTTGGTTGAATAAGCAGAGTCAATACACCGATTCCATTCAAGCAACGTGACGCGGTCAGACACCCGCTAAGAAAAGCCAGTTGCCTTGTGATTTCCCTGTCTTCCTTGGTTGAATAAGCAGAGTCAATACACCGATTCCATTCAAGCAACGTGACGCGGTCAGACACCCGCTAAGAAAAGCCAGTTGGCTTGTGATTTCCCTGTCTTCCTTGGCTAAGTAAGCAGACTCAATACACAATAAATTGACAGTTTTAAAGTACTCCATTTCCAGAGTCAATTAAGTGCGATTGATCAATGTTTTTCTTCAGTAACATAAAATCTCTCCAACTCTATCGCCTCTGGAACAGTTGTTGATAAAAACTGACAGCTCTGTTTCCACCCAGGAAGCCATGAAATAATTGTTAGCCATCCAGCTGGGTGTGATGTGACGTAATTCCGGTCAGAATCGCGATTTGAGCAATCGCGGCCGTTATGAGATTAACTCTTCTGTTACAAGCTTCTAGATCCGCGCAGACACGGAGCAAGAATGTGGGTCGACAGAGAATTCGCCGACACGAATTCGGTCTTGCATATGGTGGAAAAAATCGAAAGTGTTTTTTTTTTTTTTTGCTTATTTTTTCATGGCGTCTTACCGAATGGCATGTTTTGCTGTCGGTGATCGACTGCTCGTGTTGTGGGACTTGTGAATGAGTGGACGGTTTTTTTTTCTGCTCGGTTCTTTTTTTGCTCTGCGCGAGATTTGTTATGAGCGCTGAGCGTGCAGCTTTGAGACGTGTTTTTGCGACTGTTTTAGCGCTGGGTTTTGTTGCTGTTATCTTATCATTGTCACAATGGAAACGTCAAGTGAATTGGGGTTTTTCAGCAATCAAGATTGCTTGCAATGAGTTTTAAATCTCAAGACTATAGCAGCGAAGGTACAATAGAAAAAAATAGTTATTTTCTATAATAGCTGGACCATTTAAAAATTATACGAAATTAAATTAGTTACAATAACCTTTAAGTTACTGTGCATAATCAACACAGGAACAAAATATTGATAAATTTAACTATACTATTCCTATTATAAGTTTGAAAATACAGCAGTAGGAAGAATAAGGGTGAGAAGACATAGGGAAAGATAATAGAGGACGTAGAAAGACGTGGAGGGTAAGAAATATTGTGGAAGAACAGAGAGGAATGGAGGAAAGCAATGAAGAAGAAACTGGAACGCCCGGATGTACAACCCAAAGCCCTAGATTTAGGTGGAAAAACCCACCCAATGACCAAAGTACATTTGAAAATCAGAAAAAAATGTTTATTATTATTATACCTGATATAACCGTGAAAATCGGTAGTGGCAACTGGATCTGGTTGAGTAGAACCAAATTGCAGTTGATCTGTTAAGTTGATCTGTTTGATCTGTGAATATTTGTAGTTTCTTATATGGACAGGGTTCTTCAAAAACGGCCAAGTCCATGGCATCTCCGTTTGTCGTTGTAGATGGGTAATTTATTATTATTAAATACGAAATATTCACTGGCTCCTCAAATGGTGAGGTCAGTTAATTTGTCTCCATTAAGAAGTTACGGTAAAAATCGGTAAAACAAGAAATATCGAAACTGAAATTAAGCTAAATAAAAAGAAGTTTCTGTAAGTAGAATGTTAAAAAATAAGATATTTTTCATGTTCGTTCATGTATGTCCAATGCCGTTCTTAGAATTTTTATTACGACGGACAAAATCAGACGAAAAAAAATCTTCATTTTTGTTCGAAATATGCAACCAAGTTAGAAACATAAAAAGAAATTCTCTCGGAAACATCAAAAACCAGCTCGATTTTGTCCTAAAACCGGAGTGTCGCAAGGATCAGAAAAAACCACGGGCTCGCCACTCCTGACTTCCGGATGACGTAACCAACGTGTTGCACAAAAGGCGGGAAAAAAAGCAGAATGTCGTCGATCTCGGACACGGCGCGTGCGAACTTTTCAATCCACGGCCAGTCTGGACCCTGACGGCGACGCGACGAACTACGCTGTCAGCGACACGGCCAATGCACGCCTAGGACACGACGTGTCTGCATCCCGGCTTTGAGACGGTCAAGCACACAGCCAATGCACGCCTAGGACACGACGTGTCTGCATCCCGGCTTTGAGACGGTCAAGCACACAGCCAATGCACGCCTAGGACACGACGTGTCTGCATCCCGGCTTTGAGACGGTCAGGCACGCAGCCAATGCACGCCTAGGACACGACGTGTCTGCATCCCGGCTTTGAGACGGTCAAGCACACAGCCAATGCACGCCTAGGACACGACGTGTCTGCATCCCGGCTTTGAGACGGTCAAGCACACAGCCAATGCACGCCTAGGACACGACGTGTCTGCATCCATGCTTTGAGACGGTCAAGCACACAGCCAATGCACGCCTAGGACACGACGTGTCTGCATCCCGGCTTTGAGACGGTCAAGCACACAGCCAATGCACGCCTAGGACACGACGTGTCTGCATCCCGGCTTTGAGACGGTCAAGCACACAGCCAATGCACGCCTAGGACACGACGTGTCTGCATCCCGGCTTTGAGACGGTCAAGCACACAGCCAATGCACGCCTAGGACACGACGTGTCTGCATCCCGGCTTTGAGACGGTCAAGCACACAGCCAATGCACGCCTAGGACACGACGTGTCTGCATTCCGGCTTTGAGACGGTCAAGCACACAGCCAATGCACGCCTAGGACACGACGTGTCTGCATCCCGGCTTTGAGACGGTCAAGCACACAGCCAATGCACGCCTAGGACACGACGTGTCTGCATCCCGGCTTTGAGACGGTCAAGCACACAGCCACTGCACGCCTAGGACACGACGTGTCTGCATCCCGGCTTTGAGACGGTCAAGCACACAGCCAGTGCACGCCTAGGACACGACGTGTCTGCATCCCGGCTTTGAGACGGTCAAGCACACAGCCAATGCACGCCTAGGACACGACGTGTCTGCATCCCGGCTTTGAGACGGTCAAGCACGCAGGCAATGCACGCCTAGGACACGATTTTATTCAATTTTGAGCAGATCCCAGGATAAAGTCCTGAATGCACCCTGTCAGAGATGGTTACTGAGTATAAATGGTAAAAAAATCAAGTTTATAAAGTGAAAAACGGGCCTATTTCATTTTGTAGCCATAACCAATGTGATTCCTTATACTCAACACCTTGGTGAGATAATTTCGGCTGTGGAATTTATTTATTTCTTAATTACTGACGTTGTTAACGTGGCTCGCCATTGCCAAGACAACGGCAGAGTTAAAAAAGCAACCTTTCGGGCCAAACATTCAATTGTTTTTTGCCGAGCCGAGTTCGATGATAATTAGTCTCATGAACCCTTAGAAACAAACGAGTGTCATTGCATCTGGCTGGCTGCGCCCGTGACACCGTGACTGTCATAAAATCTGACTTTGAAAACAATGTCAAACCTAGTGCGTCGTCGGCAAATAATTGTGTCGTTAAACTTTTAAGTGCTTCGTCAGACTTGTACGTCACACTTCGGATAATTTAATCGATACTCTGGGCTGCACCTTACATCTCAATGCGTCGTCAAACATTTTAAGAGGTCGTCAAACATTTTAAGAGGTCGTCAAACATCTCATTTCGTCGTTTAACATGGTAATGTTTTTGTCAGAATACCATATCGCCAAACTTTGGGTCACTTATTCAATTTTCTGGGCTCTACCAACCATGTCAAATTTCGTCGAACAGCTAAGTGCACCGTATAACATCTCAATGCGTCGTTAAACATCTCAATGCGTCGTCAAACAGCAAATTGCGTCGTCGAGCGAGGTGAAATCTCGAATCACTGAGAATCGCGTTAATCAGCGTCGAGTGGTGCGACGTGTTAGAAATTCGCAACTCCTAATTAAAAGCATTCCCAGTGGCCGTGCCTTTATTAGCCGACCCGTTAAGAAGCCTCGATTGGACAGATTTCGGCTCGACACCTGCACCGGGCAACTTTCGATTGTTAAGAACCCTTGATCGCATAGATATTTTTTTAAGAAGCCTTGATCGCGTTAGATAAATTGTTAAGAACCCCTGATCGCATAGATAAATTGTTAAGAACCCTTGATCGCATAGATAAATTGTTAAGAACCCTTGATCGCATAGATAAATTGTTAAGAACCCTTGATCGCATATATAAATTGTTAAAAACCCTTGATTGCATAGATAAATTTTTAAGGACCCTTGATCGCACAGATTAATTTTATAAAACCTTTGATCGCCTTGAGAAGCCTAAACGGACTTGTTGGTTGCTATAGAAACCAGGATTGGACAGCTTTAGAGCTTGTCGTTTGTTTTAAATCGCCTAAGGAACACCAACCGACTGGATAAAGCTGGATATTAATGGCCGCCTTTAACAAAATACGTGAATGATCCGAGTGGCCTTGCATTGTGGCCAGATCGCGCCGTGAACCGCTCCTTTCAGGTCGCTTCCCGATCAAATGGTTCCGATTCCGAGGTGAAAAAACTTGCCACTGCCAACTTGTTTCTCAGTTGTGCCCACCAGCCTTATTAGCAGCAGACAGTTCAGCCTTCTTAATGGTATATAGAGCACTTTTTCTTGAGGCTAAACGGTGTTGAAGGATGTCTGACCAGCGTAAGACTCATTTTAATCTGATGTATGTACGAGCAAAACGAGTAAAATGATTTCTCAAATAAATTTACCGAAAAATTCTGTTGAGCTAAGTTGAAAATCTGAAAGATTTTTTTTGAGTTTGGGTCTTGGCTTGCGCGAGAGAATGCTAAAGCATTCGTTTTCGAAGCTTTCGCGATGCCTCATGTGATTTCAATCCTTGCTATATGGTATTCAAATAAATAGACATATTATATTCCATCGAAAATGGGTCGAAAGTTCTCTTAGAATAAGAGGACACCAGAAAATGAAAGGTAAAATCCTTGTCTGTTTAAACACGCAACGCAATTAATATTGCCACTTTTCATCTGCAGGCTTTGAAAATAAAAGTATTGAAATCTGCCGTTTAGAACCGCTGACATCTCTGTAATTGCTTATTGCGCATAATCCGTAAACAGTTTCAGATTAGTTTAGTTTAGTTTAGTTTATTTTATTCCATTGTAACAAGTTACATGCCATAATGTGATTACAGAGTATGGTAAAAACAGGCTTGGGAAATTGTCATTATTAAAAGATTACAATTTTTCATCCATTCATTCAATCCTCATTCTTGCAGTATTTACATTCACAATCATTCATGTTTGTAAATTCGTCTTTATTGTAAAAGCAGTGACATATTAAAAAATCCTCGAGTGCTTTCTTAAAACCTTCTCTTTCTTTTAACTTTTTTTTATCTTGGGGGGGAGGCAATTATACAGAATTGGTCCCATAAAAATGTCATTTTTTCTTCCTATTTCTATCTTACTTTTCTTATGTCTCATTTCGCCTTTGTTCCTCGTATTTTTGTTATGCACATTTTGGTTTTGCTCGAATAGATTAAGACTTTAAGATACTTTAGACAAGAAGGCAAGACATGCAGACAATTTAGAAAATCGCAGATATAAAATAATTGTCTCAAAACTTTAAATAATGGCAAATTGTAGCGTGACTCATGGGAAACTTAGCCTGGAATCAATCTGTGACGATCTAGGCTCCTTACGAACAACACACGAGTTGCACTATCACCAAAACATTCAGTCAGGGATGCCGATTTTTTTTTTTTATAGAATTAATTTATTTCAACGATTTTATTTGATGATTTGATAGAATCATGATATATGCCGTGAATTTTTCATTGGTATAAATAAGAAATTTGATACATTAAACGAAATTATCGCAATTTTGTAAGTCAGGCAAAATTATCTTCTTTTTTTAACAGCTAAAAATTTAATTTTGAACAAATACCTTTTTTTCCATCGTCCCGGTGAAATGTTTGTGTCCTTAACGAGGAAATTTCGTTTCTAATAATAGACATCACAAACATCCTTGCCAACGATTCTAGAACTAAATAGAAAATTCAATTCCAGAAACAATAAAATAATTTTTTAATGGAAATACATTTTTTGTAATCACTAATCGACACTGAAACGAGCAATTTCAAACGTTGTCAACTGTCGATCCAGGCTGCTTACGAAACACATAACAACCACATAACCTTAACAAAAGCCATCGAAAACGTGTTTACACACGCTTAATAGATCCAGTCCCCGCACACCGTCCATCTTCAAAACACAACGCAAAGAAAGTTATTTGGAAAAAGTGACTTATCTCAAAAACCAGGAACTGCCAGTCGGATTTTGACCAGTTTTCGTCGCCGTCTCTCTCGCACCCGCCTGTTGTCGGCATGCGTCTGTCCTTGTCGCACCCGTCGCGGCCGCTTTTCACTTCCGAGCCGGTCTCCGAGGGACCGTGGGCCCGAATTTCACGTCATTCTCGATCTGCCGTCTGGCGAGACGTGTGTGCTTCGCTCCGCAGTCCCGCGACCCTGACTTCGCCGCGCCGACATACGGCGACTCTGGATTAACTTTGCACGAGGTACGAATTTTGGGCGCATGGGAAATGGATTTTTTTTGACTTTGGGGTGGCGATTTTGTAAGTTTTGTCACGGTGAGGTTCCATTTCGCTCTTCAGGAGTGTGGTTTTGTAAGAATTTGGTTAGAGATGTCAATTGTTTTCTCGATTGGGGCGTTCATATGTTCCATGAAAAACACTGATAAAAAATCGAGATTTCATGTCTTTTCACCGTGGTAAAAGTTAAAAAGTCGTCCCCCAGGACTATGAATGAACATAGAAGGTGGTGAATCTAGTGACGCTATGCTGCAAAATCACACGCCAACAACTCGACTAACCCCGATTATAACGTGGCTCCATGGAGATAGAAACAGGACTATGAATGAACATAGAAGCCGGTGAATCTAGTGACGCTATGCTGCAATCACACACCGACAACTCGACTAACCCCGATTATAACGTGGCTCCATGGAGATAGAAACAGGACTATGAATGAACATAGAAGGTGGTGAATCTAGTGACGCTATGCTGCAATCACACGCCAACAACTCGACTAACCCCGATTATAACGTGGCTCCATGGAGATAGAAACAGGACTATGAATGAACATAGAAGGTGGTGAATCTAGTGACGCTATGCTCCAATCACACGCCAACAACTCGACTAACCCCGATTGTAACGTGGCTCCATGGAGATAGAAACAGGACTATGAAGGACTATGAAGGTGGTGAATCTAGTGACGCTATGCTGCAATCACACGCCAACAACTCGACTAACCCCGATTATAACGTGGCTCCATGGAGATAGAAACAGGACTATGAATGAACATAGAAGGTGGTGAATCTAGTGACGCTATGCTGCAATCACACACCAACAACTCGACTAACCCCGATTATAACGTGGCTCCATGGAGATAGAAACAGGACTATGAATGAACATAGAAGGCGGTGAATCTAGTGACGCTATGCTGCAATCACACGCCAACAACTCGACTAATTCCCCGATTGTAACGTGGCTCCATGGAGATAGAAAAATGACTGCGATTTTGTAAACTTGAACAATTTGTGAACAAGAAATGTGATAAAATTTTAAAAAAATCCCCAAAAAAACGTCTATTTAGATGATCAAGGAATGATTATGACAATTTATTCCTTTTTTGGACTTCAGGGGGTGGTTTTGTAAAAATTTCGTCAGAGAAGTGACTCGTATTCTCGATGAGGGCTTATATTTGTTCCATTAAGAACATGGAAAAAAATGGAGATCTCAAATCATTTCACCGTCATCAAAGTTAAGAAATCGCCCTTCAGAATCAATCACAATCAAAATTCAGTTCAGGAAACAATCAAAATTTTAGTGGCAATGCTTTTATTTGGGAATAGATTGGTTGTGATCACTTATTGATCCCGGAATGTGAAATTTTGAATTTTGTCATAGGAAATCTGGCAAAAATTGAACCCTTCTCGGCTTTTAATAACCTTGGATTTATAAAATAAATAAATAAATCCCGGGCCAATAAGATATTAAGGCAAATGTATTCACAAACATAACAAGTATTTATTTCAAAATTCTAAGGGGCTCTGGAAATTTGTTTTGAATTGGCGACAGGCATTTTTTTAATATATTATGACAGCAGATAGCCGTGAAGTAATGCAAGTTGGGTCGTGATTTCCATGGATTCCGTTTGGTTAGAATGTGCAGTCATTGAAAAATATTGCAATATTTCTCATATTTTTAACCTAAATATACTGTATTGTTTAAGCAACAAAACGACTGCTTGATATTATGTTTAAATCAATCATTTTAAAGCCAGTTACTTGGAAAAAGTCAACATCAACAAATTACTTGCTCACACTCGTATTTCATATTTTAGAAAATAAAGACTTTTAAAGGATTTTTTTATCAAAAAATACATGTGCCCTTATACGGCATCTTTGACTTACTGGCTGTTCTGTTTGCAGAGGTGAAATCTTTCAAAAAAGTGCCATATTAAAAAAAAATATGTATTGACATGGATTTAATAATTTACTATTCAAGCAAAAATCGATTTTTGTCGTAGAATAACATAAACAACTAATTAAATTTCAAGGTTATTTATAAAATCAACAATATTTCGGTAATTCAATACCTATTCCACTCAGAGATAATTGACGTCAGATACCCACTGGACGTACTACCAGTTTGGAAAAAAAAAATTATTATCTCTGCTAAATAACAAAGGAAGACAGGGAAATCACAACCCGAATTGCTCTGCCTGGCTTTAGCGAGTGGGTATCATGACGTCATTTTGAAAGAATTTTGACTGACCGGAATCGGTGAATTACTTTGCAATGCCGGGTTTTAGCACTTGGTCTTGTGAAGCAACAACCCAACAGAAATACAACAGGAAAAAACGGCTTCATCTGGTGTCTTGAAACTTATACCAAACGCCGAATTCTTGTTTCGCTTTTGTGAAAGTGAATGCATTCGTAGCTGGCCCTATAAACGTGATGTCGCTTTCAGATGAGTGCGATGTTTAATAACAGTGCCAGGTCCATGAATAGATTGAGTTAAACCTCTCTAAAAGAACCGTTTACAATCGAGGATATGCATTTGCAGGCATAAAGCCTGCCATAAAGCCAATGCACGCCTAGGACACGACGTGTCTGCATCCCGGCTTTGAGACGGTCAAGCACACAGCCAATGCACGCCTAGGACACGACGTGTCTGCATCCCGGCTTTGAGACGGTCAAGCACACAGCCAATGCACGCCTAGGACACGACGTGTCTGCATCCCGGCTTTGAGACGGTCAAGCACACAGCCAATGCACGCCTAGGACACGATGTGTCTGCATCCCGGCTTTGAGACGGTCAAGCACACAGCCAATGCACGCCTAGGACACGACGTGTCTGCATCCCGGCTTTGAGACGGTCAAGCACACAGCCAATGCACGCCTAGGACACGATTTTCTTCGTTTTCTAGCATTTTCCAGGATAAAAATCTGAATGAAAACATTCATAGATGGTTACTGTAAAGAAATGAGGATATTGCACCCATTTATCATGATTTGTGTTGCAAAACCAAAGACAGTTTACCGAAATGCGGCCTGCCATTGAGATAATATACCTGTTCATAGCCATTTTTAATTTAGTCAGTCTTCCATACTACTGTTTCTTTCATTTTAGAGCGTTTGTTTCACGTTTCAAGTTTCGAGGAATGTATGTTTGCTCATAACCATTATATTTCATAACGTACATACCATCAAATTCGCGATTCGCGATCGTCCTTCTCTTGCTCTGCACTTATTATTTTCCATGAAGATGTCGAAGCTTTGATAGACAATATTTGAAATCTCTTCCTCGTTGACAGCTGTCAAAATGAACTCTTGCACAAGGCAGGAACAATCAACAAAATCAGCTGGTCTCTATGGCAACTGTTGTTGGAAACGGAAACGGCTTTTCATATAGGCAAGGCGGTGACTGCAAGATGCTCGATTCTTTTTATCTCCTCGCTTAGCAATCGGAGAGCTGTCACTTTTGGCTGAGCTGCAATTTTCTTATAAGCCCATAGTGTTGACAACACCATGTTGTCACAACCTTCCTCATCTCTGACTTGCGCCTTGTTAATTTCATCGCTTTCGGCGGTGTTTTAAGTTAACAGTTGCTTTGAGGTCATCTTATGACATTTCTGACTTCTGCGATATGAAACATTCAGTAATGCTCTCTTTAATAATATCCTTACCATAAAATTTAATTGGAATACTACACACATTTTTTAAAATTGGTTTTAGTTCCTGTACTTATTTTAAATACAACATATTAGTATTGTTACTTCATTATTTTAACGATTTTTTTCTTTTAAGTTAATATATATTTTGAATTTACTAAATTTAAAAATGACCCTACTTATCAATTCCGTCAAGGGTACCAGAAATTGAAAGATATAGTTTATCGGGATTCCACACTAAGATTTTTACTAATTATTATTATTTGTAATTAAATTCAACAAATTGCTCCAACCTGGTAAAAATAACATTCCAAAAACGGCTTTTCAAGACGAAGCCCCATTTTTACCTGTTTTAATCTCATTAACAAAGCCGAAGCCAATGAGATGCTAAAAAAATTGGATATTAAACCGTTTAATAATTAAAAAATGGCTTTTCAAGCAAGTCACAAAATAAAATTATCCACCAAACGACATCCCGAATATTGAATAAATTAATTGCTAATTCACAAGCCTCAATATGAAACACTCCACGCGCACCAACCGATGCAGGTGCCACGCTGCTAAACGTTTCGAGAGGTTAAACAATCTAATTGTCAAATTAATAAACAAAATCCCTCGCGGCGACCGATCTCAACAGCAGTGAAATCCGTGCGTTTTGCATGCAATATTCCACCAGGCCGGGATCGAGTTTTAGATCCGTCTGACGGACCACTTTCCAATCTGCCGAATTCTACAATCGATGACGTCGCCGACGCCATCTTGTTGCGTTGGCGTCGCGACGTCTGTTGTTTGTATGTGACGTCATGGATGAAAGCTATAAGAAAAGCCAGTTGGCTTGTGATTTCCCTGTCTTCCTTGGTTGAATAAGCAGAGTCAATACACCGATTCCATTCAAGCAACGTGACGCGGTCAGACACCCGCTAAGAAAAGCCAGTTGGCTTGTGATTTCCCTGTCTTCCTTGGTTGAATAAGCAGAGTCAATACACCGATTCCATTCAAGCAACGTGACGCGGTCAGACACCCGCTAAGAAAAGCCAGTTGGCTTGTGATTTCCCTGTCTTCCTTGGTTGAATAAGCAGAGTCAATACACCGATTCCATTCAAGCAACGTGACGCGGTCAGACACCCGCTAAGAAAAGCCAGTTGGCTTGTGATTTCCCTGTCTTCCTTGGTTAAATAAGCAGAGTCAATACACCGATTCCATTCAAGCAACGTGACGCGGTCAGACACCCGCTAAGAAAAGCCAGTTGGCTTGTGATTTCCCTGTCTTCCTTGGTTGAATAAGCAGAGTCAATACACCGATTCCATTCAAGCAACGTGACGCGGTCAGACACCCGCTAAGAAAAGCCAGTTGGCTTGTGATTTCCCTGTCTTCCTTGGTTGAATAAGCAGAGTCAATACACCGATTCCATACAAGCAACTCGACGCGGTCAGACACCCGCTAAGAAAAGCCAGTTGGCTTGTGATTTCCCTGTCTTCCTTGGTTGAATAAGCAGAGTCAATACACCGATTCCATTCAAGCAACGTGACGCGGTCAGACACCCGCTAAGAAAAGCCAGTTGGCTTGTGATTTCCCTGTCTTCCTAGGTTGAATAAGCAGAGTCAATACACCGATTCCATTCAAGCAACGTGACGCGGTCAGACACCCGCTAAGAACAGCCAGTTGGCTTGTCTCGCTTGGTGATCGATTGTTTGTATCAACCTGATTGGCTCTTTTTCCTCTATAAATTAACGAATTCGGTGCTTTTAAGTTGCATTAGACACAAGTTTTACCATCCCCACACTAATATTGCCGCTGGAATATTATTTGTCAATATTTTCCTTCTCTCAACAGTTGGCAAATCGTATCGTATGGTCGCGCAAGACATTTTTTTATACACAAAACTCATCACATTACACAAATTGTCTTCAACAATGACAGCTAGACGAAACTTGCTTGGAAAAGAACGCCTGTTGTGTCTCAACGCTGCAGACGCTTTCCATTTCAATTCATCGCATCACAGGGTCGATCCTTGCGTCCGTCCACGAATGACATGTCATTTACTCTATAATCCTATCACAATTACTCGTTGACATTCCCACGGGCTCCTTTCATTCACATGGACACGAAACAGGGAAATCTTGGAGAATGACATACTTTTGTTCATCTCCAAACACCGAAGCATTGGCTGTTTTTAATTTAAATTTAGTTAAAAATTTAATTACTAAATATTTTCAGTTTTTTATTTTTTTATTTCATATTTTATTTCAAAACATTTTGCAAGTCTTTATATTGCAAGTCATAAGCCGCAATTACCCACTATGATAAGTCTTCTAATCTTTTATTTCCCTTTCTTCTGTTCTAAGGTGCAAATATTTTACAAAAGAATATTATTGACTCTGCTTATTCAACCAAGGAAGACAGGGAAATCACAAGGCAACTGGCTTTTCTTAGCGGGTGTCTGACCGCGTCGAGTTGCTTGTATGGAATCGGTGTATTGACTCTGCTTATTCAACCAAGGAAGACAGGGAAATCACAAGCCAACTGGCTTTTCTTAGCGGGTGTCTGACCGCGTCACGTTGCTTGAATGGAATCGGTGTATTGACTCTGCTTATTCAACCAAGGAAGACAGGGAAATCACAAGCCAACTGGCTTTTCTTAGCGGGTGTCTGACCGCGTCACGTTGCTTGAATGGAATCGGTGTATTGACTCTGCTTATTCAACCAAGGAAGACAGGGAAATCACAAGCCAACTGGCTTTTCTTAGCGGGTGTCTGACCGCGTCACGTTGCTTGAATGGAATCGTTGCATTGACTCTGCTTATTCAACCAAGGAAGACAGGGAAATCACAAGCCAACTGGCTTTTCTTAGCGGGTGTCTGACCGCGTCACGTTGCTCGAATGGAATCGTTGCATTGACTCTGCTTATTCAACCAAGGAAGACAGGGAAATCACAAGCCAACTGGCTTTTCTTAGCGGGTGTCTGACCGCGTCACGTTGCTTGAATGGAATCGGTGTATTGACTCTGCTTATTCAACCAAGGAAGACAGGGAAATCACAAGCCAACTGGCTTTTCTTAGCGGGTGTCTGACCGCGTCACGTTGCTTGAATGGAATCGGTGTATTGACTCTGCTTATTCAACCAAGGAAGACAGGGAAATCACAAGTTAACTGACTTTTCTTAGCGGGTATCAATTGAACTATTTCCCTCCATAAAATAAGACAATGATACCATGGTTTTCACGAAAAAACAGCCTTCCAATTTGCTGAAAAGCGAATCGAGGAGGCTTATTCATCTTCTGTCATACAAATTGTTTTCGGCTATAGTTAAAAATATTGACAGTGATAAAAATATTTAAGTGACATAAGTTCGTTAAAAAAACACGCACCAGAAATACTAAACATATGATTCGAACCGCCGTAGCTTTGCTCCGTAAGTGAGCTGTGTTTATAAAGTCGAACAGTTCCCCATGACGGTGCCGCGTTGCCAAATATCGGAACACATATAACGATCAATTAAAGGTATGTAACAAGGGGCATAACACCGCTGCATTATACCGGTGAATCTATTTCAACATTGTTACGGTTCCTTTCAATTGGAGCGGGCCTCGACACAGCATTCCAGATACATACTTGATCAGTTCGGCTGGTTAAAAGCCTTCTAGATCTCATACCTTGTGATTATCATTGCTGTCATTATTTTGATAAGATTAGTATTATTATTTATTAAATTGCCGTATAAATAATACGATGTAATTTGCATTACTATCAAGCATAGTTGGCTTCATCCAATTTTCATGCAACAAAGGATTATAAACTATTAGGTAGCCTAGACCGCCACTTGTTTCGCTGTCTGCAAAGCAGCCTGGACCGCAGCTTGTTTCCCTGTCTGCAAAGCAGCCTGGACTGCCGCTTGTTTCGCTGTCTTCAAAGCAGCCTGGACCGCCGCTTGTTTCCCTGTCTGCAAAGCAGCCTGGACTGCCGCTTGTTTCCCTGTCTGCAAAGCAGCCTGGACTGCCGCTTGTTTCCCTGTCTGCAAAGCAGCCTGGACTGCCGCTTGTTTCCCTGTCTGCAAAGCAGCCTGGACCGCCGATTGTTTCCCTGTCTGCAAAGCAGCCTGGACCGCCGATTGTTTCCCTGTCTGCAAAGCAGCCTGGACTGCCGCTTGTTTCCCTGTCCGCAAAGCAGCCTGGACTGCCGCTTGTTTCCCTGTCTGCAAAGCAGCCTGGACTGCCGCTTGTTTCCCTGTCTGCAAAGCAGCCTGGACCGCCCCCTGTTTCGCTGTCTGCAAAGCAGCCTGGACCGCCGCTTGTTTCCTTGTCTGCAAAGCAGCCTGGACTGCCGCTTGTTTCCTTGTCTGCAAAGCAGCCTGGACTGCCGCTTGTTTCCCTGTCTGCAAAGCAGCCTGGACCGCCGTTTGTTTCCCTGTCTGCAAAGCAGCCTGGACTGCCGCTTGTTTCCCTGTCTGCAAAGCAGCCTGGACTGCCGCTTGTTTCCCTGTCTGCAAAGCAGCCTGGACTGCCGCTTGTTTCCCTGTCTGCAAAGCAGCCTGGACTGCCGCTTGTTTCCCTGTCTGCAAAGCAGCCTGGACTGCCGCTTGTTTCCTTGTCTGCAAAGCAGCCTGGACTGCCGCTTGTTTCCCTGTCTGCAAAGCAGCCTGCCCTGCCGCTTGTTTCCCTTTGCAATTAGCATTTGACACAGTTGTGGTCGGATATATGTGTCACCGGCAAGAACTAATAAGTCGCCTTGCTAATTTGGTTCAGAAATGTGAAAGAAAAAAAAACGAAATAGACAATTACGTACGCCGTCTAGGCATCTTATATCGCTGATCAGTGACGTAACACACTCTCTTCACTGGGCATGGATTGGTCAACGCAAAGAAAGTGATTTTTTTTCTTCATACCGATTTTTACGTAACCCAATAAGCTGTTTTATGATTTAACATACGAAATCTTGCCGCGGAGAGAATCTCGCAAGATATTCGGGTGAAAAAGCTACCATAGGCGGGATTTCCACTCGCTTTTTGGTGTTAAACATTGAATTGAGTCATCAGAGATTGGTGTTACTATATTTTACTTAATAGAAATTTAATATATTTATTCCTCATTTACACCACCAAATATTCAGAAACCTCATTCTACCCGATGGGTAGATATCTAATCCATTGCCTACCCTACACTACCTTGACGCAAACCCTATTCAACCCCTAAAGCTAACAGTGTAGGTATCTCCATATAAAAAAATTACGTCACATACCCGCTGAGAATAGCGACTTGTATATTGATTTTCCTCCATCTTCGTTGGTTAAAAAGGTAAACAAAAAATCACATTCCACTCGGAGAAAAATGACGTCAGATACCCACTGGACGTTCTACCAGTTTAGAAAAAATATTAATAATCTCTGCTAAATAACAAAGGAAGACAGGGAAATCACAACCCGAATTGCTCTGCCTGGCTTTAGCGAGTGGGTATCATGACGTCATTTTGATAGAATTTTGATTTTTGAGTATTTCTAAACCAGAACTATTTCGGAAATTCCGTAATCAAAAAGCGTCAAATGTTATAAGAAAATAATATCTAACAGTTAAATGATATTTAAATTAAAGAAATTTCAAAAATTTCGTTTATTCCTAAGCCAGTCTGATCATATCATCACTGGTATTGAAAACAAAATACATAATTTAAGCTGTCAGTGGCTGTCACATTACTCGAATTTGTTTGATTTTTTTGTAGGTCATAACGACCTTCAATCAGCGAAAATGTTTGATAGTGTCAAATATAATAAGTGAGTGCTACTTTCCTGGTACATTCAGAATGCCTCACAGCAAACCACGTTACAAGGCCTGGATTTTACAACGCAGCTGACCGCTAAGCTGCTTGTGGGCGAGTCTTGAACACAGATGTCCTTAATATTCAAGACAGAATTTAAAACACGATACGCTATCATGTTGAAAAGTAATTTTAAAATCTAATACATCTATTACGCTCAGAGAAAAATGTGACAGTTTGCTATCAAATGGGATGCCGAGGGTCAGGATAGCAACTGTACATAAAAGTTGAATTAGATATATGGGTTTTATTCGTTGATGCTTACAAAGACAATGTAATTCGGAGGCTAGATATAAAGAGATGTTGCTAGTATGAAAGACTCTGACGAGAACAGATCTCCGAGCAGGTATCTGCAGTTTAGCATGGTCAGCATAGGTGCTGCTAGGAGCTAAGATCTACTTTATGCTCATCTATGTAGCTAGTATAGAGTGTAACAGGCTAACTGTTACAAAAATGACGTCAGATACCCAATGAGCATACTACAAGTTTGAAAAAAAAAAAATTAATTAACTCTGCTAAATAACAAAGGAAGACAGGGAAATCACAACCCGAATTGCTCTGCCTGGCTTTAGCGAGTGGGTATCATGACGTTGCTTTTATTGAATTTTAATGAATGGAATAATCGTCTCCTATATATCCCAAAGTGAGAAATTTTAAGCCATTCTGCTGCACTTCCTCGATAAACTAGTGCAGCAGGTTTGGCTGTCGCTGCATTTCACACCGGCCGGCTGCGAACGACATCAGATCCAGTTTTTGGGCATTGTATAATGCCGGCCTTGCTTTATATTTAATTCAACGGGAGTTGCTTTTTGTTTCCGGTGTGAAGGTTATTCTCACTAATTTTCATTTAAAACGAGACATTTAATACACCTGTTCCATTCGATCAAAATGACGTCATGATACCCACTCGCTAAAGCCAGGCAGAGCAATTCGGGTTGTGATTTCCCTGTCTTCCTTTGTTATTTAGCAGAGATTATTAATATTTTTTCCTTCGACAAATGGGTATTTTACGCAATTTTTTACAGAGTGGAATAGGTCTTTTGGCCTAGGACTCTGCAATCTATAGATTTGATCAAAAGTCCCATCAGAAGTCGAGAAATGCGATGTGGTTTCGTACTTGCAGCGCTATGCCATTTGCTATAAAACCTTTGCTCTGCTTACTGAATTATTTTCTTCAAGTAATTACGAGACTTGGCACTGAAAGAAAATGAACGTCAAACACCTTCCAAGAAATAGCCATTAGGGTTGTGATTTCCCTGTCTTCTTCAGTTGAAAAAGTGCACAAAAAATATTACTAGCTTTGCAAATTAATTTTGTAAGATAGGGAAATCCTAATACAGCTGGCTTTTCTTACTGGGTATAGGTACATGACGTAATTTTTTAATGATTGAAAAAAGTCTAATACATTTATGACGTTGAATTTATGTTAAAAAAAATAACCCTCTCTTGTGGAATGAAAAGTTAAATGGACTTAAGTCCACATGAATGGAAATATTTAATATTCGCTTAGCTTGTGAAAAAGACCCCCTTTTTCATTCCACACAGAGGAAAGTGACATCATATACCCACTGGACGTGCTACCAGTTTGCAAAAAAATATTAATAATCTCTGCTAAATAACAAAGGAAGACAGGGAAATCACAACCCGAATTGCTCTTCCTGGCTTTAGCGAGTGGGTATCATGACGTCATTTTGAGAGGATTTGGATTGAATGGAATAGGTGTTTTGAATGCAATTTAAATGCATCTTGAAACTCTACGCATTATTTTCGCGATAAATTAGAAAAGTAAACTCTGCTAAATGCCGTAAGCTGTATGTAATGATGTAATGTAATGTAATGTAATGTAATGTAATGTAATGTAATGTAATGTAATGTAATGTAATGAAGTTTATTGTCCAGGCTGATCACAAAACAATGATTTCAAGACAGTCAACAAATGTTTACATTCAATTTTAGCCTTTACACTTCATAAAGAATTCGTCATTATTATAAAAAACAATTTTCTAATAAAAAGTATTTTAAATTCTCACTAAATCTTGGTTCGTTTCTGCTTTTGCTAATGCATTGCAAATGCAGGCTGGGTCGACTCCCGGTACGGAAAAAATTTTGCAATTGATATTTCGCTTTTCAATAGTGAATTAATAGTGATTACTAATAGTAATTAATAGTGAATAACCACCGAACATACAACTAATAATTGCAGTTTGATGAGATGTGATGAGATAGCGCGATCCTCTACGCAGAAGCCGACATTGTCGCTTCTATATATTGAAGGCTATTGAAGGCTATTGAAGGCTATTGAAGGCTATTGAAGGTTAGATAATTGTTGGCGGTTCCCACAGCAACATAATAAACACAGCGTGTGAGAAACACCTGAACATCTTCCGCCAGCAGTAGCACCTTGCGCCTAGCAACGAGACGAGCAACAAGTCGCTCACGGTTGCCTAGCAACGAGACGAGCAACAAGTCGCTCACGGTTGCCTAGCAGTGACATCTGACCTAGCAAACACTCGGTTCTCGGGAGGAGGCAACAGGTGGGTGAGATTTGAGGGTTTCATCTGGGGTTTCGGATTGATTGGATTTGGGGTTGGTTCATCGAAATGGAATTGTGGTTGTGAAGCTTGCGGTTCGGCTCCGATGTGATTGACTTGTGGTCCTGAAAAGGAACTCTGTCGACGTTTCGTCCGCGTTGGCGCGGACATCTTCAGGACTGTCTTCAGGGTCTTCAGGACCCGGTCCTGAAACGTCGACGAAACGTCGACAAAGGTCCATTTCAGGACCAAACGTCAATCGCATCAGAGCAGAACCGCAAGCTTTACAACCATTTTGCCATGGCTATGAATCACTCCGCCAACCCGAAATGGAATTCTTGTTCCCGGATTTTAGCAGCGCGTTCGGTGTCATCTTAAAGACACATTTCGGTGAGTTTAGAACCTGAATGCAAACACTCGTGGCATATGCGTTAGATTTTATCAAGCTTATCATGTTATCATGTTTAGCATCATGTTTATGAGTACATTTCGCAAATTTCCCGACTTCTTATTATAAATTGCTCCTCGCATGAAAATCAATCCTTTTTATAATATATCGCCGTGATAGGGAATGCCATGCTTCTGCAGATCCTAACCATTTCACAATCACTTGCTCTTAGGCATCCAGCGCCAATTTCAATTAAAAGTTCTTAATAATGGATGAACGTAATCCATTTTGAGCTCCCACATAAATCCTTGCATAATTTAATTTGGGTTGAAATTATTTTTAATCTGGCCTTTGACCAAGAAATAGTCTTACGGAACGTGCGACGACGTTTTTTGGGCGTTTTTTGGCTCAGCGAAACGTCAGGAACAGGTCGAGGTTTTGCGAGCGCCGCATTAAAAAACCCAATGAAATAGATTTTCTGTAAACTAACTTGCTAAGATTAGGACAAATCACGGGTACTTAGAAAGTAATAGCGTATATCAACCTGTACAATCCACTCACAAGATCTGAAACAGTCCATTTCAACCATAAACCAAGTAAATTTAAGCAATAACATGAGTCAACACCGCTAATTTACATCCCAACTTGCCAGCCTGTATTCATTCATACCACAAAACAATCGCAACCAGTGGACACTATTAAGTCACAAAGCTTCCATGAAACAACACTTTATTTGAAAAAAACACACACAAACAAAAGCGAAACTTCCGAGATTACTCCATTGGGATCATGTCACAGTGCTTTACTAGATCTTAATGGCTGTGCGCTTGATTGCACGACGCTGCCGTGCGTTTGTTATGCGAAGTTAATTGCTTTGTTGGTTAATTGCTTTGTTTAATTTCGTCGAGCATGCACACCTAGATGCATAGCTTAGATGGCGACGCTGATTGTTGGTGAACGCGGCCGAGTTGATGTAAGATTGCCTGATTGGCTGTTCGATTTCTTTTTTATTATTGGGTAAATGTATTAAATATCAGCGTTTACCAACAGATCGTGATATAAGGTAGTTGGAATTCTGTTTCTTTTTGAAATTGGTATTAACTGGAATTAAAACAGGATTAAACTAGGTTTTAACTAGGATTTGACTATGATTTTTGGTATTTACTATAAGGATACTTCAATATCGCGAATGCTTACGACTTACACTTTGGAGATGGGCCTAATTTAAACAATCTTTTAGATTTCTTGAGGTACAGATAAATAAAATAAATTTCTATAACTTGGACAATTTTTTCTCAAATATCCGTTTTTACTACTGTATTCATATTCCGCTGCTCACTCGAGAGATTGAATCAAACTTTATCTAAAAGACATTCCAGATCATTTTCACTAAGAGTATCTGTGATGATTGTTTACCCAAATTTGACTACGATCGTTCGATTGGTTGTTCTATCAGAATCACTGAAATTAACAGCAAGTGATCGGAAAACCCATTTTCCAAACTTTTAATTTTGCCCGGAAAATACCAAGATTCGGTCGTTGCGTAGCATCAAAAAAAAATGCACCAGCATTTTGAGTATTTTTTCTGACCAACTTCTTTGAAAGCCGCAAGGGTCATCTCGGGTGCCCAACGTGCTAAATGCCAAAATGTCTATAGGAGCGGACGTTTTTTTACATCTTCTGTCGCAATAAATAGTTTTTTTTCTTGCCTTCCATCCATGTTTCTATACCTACGTATTTTAGAAAAAGAAAAAGAAAAAGATACCCATAACGTCAACTGCTAAAGGTCATCCTAGCTAAAAGTCACATAACCGCCGCAAATACCTTATTTTTTTCACCAATCTAGTACCGATAAATTGCCACCTAGCGCTAGTTGCATGATTTATCGGCAACAAGCGGGTATCAAGCAGACGGTGACTGCGTCACAGCGGACGTCACAACCATCCAGAAGGCAGTGAGATGATCAAGACGTATCCAGCTGCCATAAAATTCAAAGCAATCGCTTGCTTTTTTTCCCGCGATTCACTGAATTCAATGACATTGCTGAACACTTGATGGGATTTGTGAAATGGGTTTTCTATCGCGTGCAATCGCACTCGCAATGCACAAAGCAGCGATTAGGACGACGCCAAGTTCCCAGATTGCCGATGCAATCTGCAGCTTGCAATGCGCAACGCTCGAACGGCGCCGCAGGATTGCATCGCGTGTACGCATGCGCGGGAATCACCGGGAAATCACGTTTTGCGCAAAGTAAACAAACGAGCTGTCACCATGGTAACACGGTGGTTGTGACATCCTGTGGACTGTCAAGCTCGGCTGTCAGTTTGGCGTGACATGACAGGTGTGTGACAGTGCGGGAAATGTCAGTTTTCATCCCGGCTTTGAGACGGTCAAGCACGCAGCCAATGCTGTGTCCTAGGCGTGCATTGGCTGTGTGCTTGACCGTCTCAAAGCCGGGATGCAGACACGTCGTGTCCTAGGCGTGCATTGGCTGTGTGCTTGACCGTCTCAAAGCCGGGATGCAGACACGTCGTGTCCTAGGCGTGCATTGGCTGTGTGCTTGACCGTCTCAAAGCCGGGATGCAGACACGTTGTGTCCTAGGCGTGCATTGGCTGTGTGCTTGACCGTCTCAAAGCCGGGATGCAGACACGTCGTGTCCTAGGCGTGCATTGGCTGTGTGCTTGACCGTCTCAAAGCCGGGATGCAGACACGTCGTGTCCTAGGCGTGCACTGGCTGTGTGCTTGACCGTCTCAAAGCCGGGATGCAGACACGTCGTGTCCTAGGCGTGCATTGGCTGTGTGCTTGACCGTCTCAAAGCCGGGATGCAGACACGTTGTGTCCTAGGCGTGCATTGGCTGTGTGCTTGACCGTCTCAAAGCCTGGATGCAGACACGTCGTGTCCTAGGCGTGCATTGGCTGTGTGCTTGACCGTCTCAAAGCCGGGATGCAGACACGTCGTGTCCTAGGCGTGCATTGGCTGTGTGCTTGACCGTCACAAAGCCGGGATGCAGACACGTCGTGTCCTAGGCGTGCATTGGCTGTGTGCTTGACCGTCTCAAAGCCGGGATGCAGACACGTCGTGTCCTAGGCGTGCATTGGCTGTGTGCTTGACCGTCTCAAAGCCTGGATGCAGACACGTCGTGTCCTAGGCGTGCATTGGCTGTGTGCTTGACCGTCTCAAAGCCGGGATGCAGACACGTCGTGTCCTAGGCGTGCATTGGCTGTGTGCTTGACCGTCACAAAGCCGGGATGCAGACACGTCGTGTCCTAGGCGTGCATTGGCTGTGTGCTTGACCGTCTCAAAGCCGGGATGCAGACTTAGTAATCGGTTTTATAATCAAGTTGCAACCTGCCAGAAATTATTATACTAGGTAGCAATAATTTTTTGAAATCAACGAAAGATCGGTTGCCTAGGAACGAGGTTCAAGGACGCGCTGGAATGAGAAGATAAGCGAGATTAATCGACGATCGATTACCTACGTCACGGCCAGCCGGAGTGTACTTGTTTTTGCAAACTACGCCCGTCGCTTGAAATAATTGCGGCCATGGCAACAAGATTGAGCGAGTTTTTTTTAAAGATTTTTCTATTTTTTATTTCTGATCCGCCTGATCGTTTAGATGATTCTCAAAAAAAAGTGCGCTATTTCTGTCTGTAAGTGCGTAGGTTCAGGCAGCAAGCTGTTCGGTGTTAGTTGTTTGCAGGGGCTTTGATTGCACGGGGCCTATCCTTGCCTACCAGAGCGCGTCTTACGGCGAGACATCAAAATATCGCTTTATCAAGCCAAAGTCGATGTCCGCTCAGCGCTAGTGGTCAATACGATTACCTACATTGTGCCAAATAAATTTGAAATCACCGATTTACCTTTTTTTCAAACTGCATTAGTTTAAAAATGAAATAAAAAAGTTACTAGTAAGAATCTAGAAGAATGGTAAATAAAAAACAATTGCCACTGTTCCAAAGTTTGATGTATAGATACTTTGAAGCAGCGCCTTGTGGATATGGGTTCAACTCCGGGTACGGAACCAAATTTTTGAACAAATATTTCGTTTCAATAATAAATATCTACAGAACATGCAATTATTATTCACACTTAGGCTCCAATGACTCTGGCATGTGTATATTTTCCTTATTTTTACTATATGTATATATTAAAAATTAAAAATATTTTTATTAGGTATTATAAATCAAGGTGTCAAAACTGTTTCCGCTTTGCGTAATTCGCGCCGAATTCCTGCGTAAACTATTTTCACAGCGATGTTAATTGAAGATTTTCACTGTAACTTTGACATTTTTCGAATTTATAAAACTTCTCGTCGAAGAACTGGCATCAATAAAACAGGAATTAGGTAATAGAACCCCAATGTCTTCTCGCTAACCGTCGTCCTCTGCTACCACCGACATCCATACACTTGGGTTAGTCACTGATGCAAGCGCATCATAATATTTATTATAGACAAACGCTGGTGTACGCGATTTGAACGATGCGCGAGTTGTAACCCGGGCTTAAGCCGTGGTTTGTGCAACCAGACTTGTAACCTGGGATTAATGCCACCACATAATGATATATTTTGTCACCAATATTATATCGTTGTCACAACAACAAAATAATACTGGGAATTTATTGTATTTTTACTTTTAAAAACAAACCGGCTGAAAGAATTTTGATCTAAAACTATAAACAGCATTTCACGCTGCATTGTCACGAATATTCTTGCCAAATTTCGTTATCCAATCCATACAAACAAAAAAATATCGAACACTTTTTCTTCCCCCTGTATTACTCAAGTGCAGTCAGCGGAATGACAAGGGACATCAAGTTACTTACCTTTTAGGGTGCGTTGGTGTAGCGACGGACTTCACCAGGCGTCGCGACGCCGATGTGGGCGGCGTCAGGGTCGGAGGTGATCACGTCACTTGTCACTTGTCACTTGGATTCACAAAAGTTATTCAATTTATAACCAAATATTTCACATTTTCAAGAACCTTACCGTTTATTCATCAAGTATTTCAACACAATGGAAAGGCGAGGTGGTTCAGAGCCGTGGTTTGTAGGACTGAAAGTGTTCGGTTTTGCTCTGTTTAAACTTCGTGGCGGTCCGAAAAAGGACATAGACAACCATCAGTCATTTTCTGTCGAGTATACAGAAAAGCACTACCACATTTCCTATATGCTTAGAAAATTGGTGGACTGTCCCTTTTTATTGGTAGAAATCTCCTTCTACGTATGAAGGACGTTGTAAGTTTCGCGAAACCACGTAGTTGTCACACCATAACGTCTAGGGGGTCGTACGAATGTCTGCACAAACAATTCGAAGCCACACATGATATTTTTAAACCGCACAATCCTCCTCCAGCGGAGATGCATCTCGTACTGTCATGCTGGACAATGCTGCATGCGACTGCTGATAGCAAGCAACCGGGGTTCGGTTTGTTTACAATCGGGGTCAGGAACAACATGGGTTCAATCGGTTCATACCTTGTTTTTATGATGCAGGTAGCTGTGTTCGGTTTCTAGGATAGTTCCTCGATTAAATATGTTGCTTGTTGTTAAAATTCTATGAGAAGATAGTGACGAATGAATGCATCCGTTTTACATGTTAATCATGATGTTTTAGCAAAAGCAAACGATGTTAGACCGAGTCAAAGATAGTTGATGCTAGCAGCTGTGCATAAGAAATTTAGCGAACATCTCACTAGACTGTAAAATGCAGGAAACTCTGAAAAAATTGCATTGTTGCTGTTGGCGAGCATTGGTGCAAAGTTGGATAGAATTTAATGCACCCCAGCCATCGATAGGGTAGAACTTAAAACGTTACCTTCGTCACCCTGTGCGTATTAAGTACGGAATTCGTTTGTCACTGATGCTCAAACTCATGGTGTCAACTGACAGTTGACACATGAACAAGTATCTTTGCAGCAGTGATAACTGCACTTGTTAACCTACGCTGCACCCCGATCCGCCAGGTTCGCGACTATCGCCCGATTTCTTCGATAATATCCCACATTCCTGCCGAGATTTTTGTTTATAAAATGTTGTTGACCGTCACGAGCTTCGTGGGAACGGCGGCCAATGCTCTGACGTCAAACAACCCCGTGCTGCGTGCGTCATACAACCAGCTGTGACGTCAGCAGGGGCTGGCTGTGCTGCGCTGTTCCGTCGATTCGCGCGTTGAAATCTCCTGCAGGCTGGAGCGATCCAGGAGGCCGTTGATTTATTGCCTCTCTGTCTGCGTACTTGCTCGGGTCTGCGTCTAATTATATCCATGGCTTGAAGTTGCTTTGAAATGCAAGCAATTATCTCGCATTGGAATATTATTTGTAAATTTGTTTATGAATTATTATCGTGTAAAATAGGGGTCATCTGGTGAAAAACATTAGAATGTCGGATGTTACCATAGCGACGGGGATAACAACCAGCGCCTTCTCTGCTCCATGTTTTTTCGTGTTGTGCAATTTTTAGGAATCGTCATATTTATTATTCTCAGACCGAAATTGGGCAATGAGTTTTTAAAAAGCTTTAGTTACGAATTTGGAGAACCAGTGGATTAGAAATCTTGGTTAATTTTGTCGCGGTGCTTAGTAAATATGTTCGGGACATGGTGTTGATTTAAGATTAGTTGTTTGATAAATTCATCTTCAATACCTAGAATAGTATAGTATAGAATAGTAGAAGTTTTTAATTTTAAGTTCAATATTTGACTCCAAATTCACTATTGAAACTTTTTAATGCACGTATCTTTAAAAAAACACTAGGTATTCCATTCAATCAAAATGACGTCATGATACCCACTCGCTAAAGCCAGGCAGAGCAATTCGGGTTGTGATTTCCCTGTCTTCCTTTGTTATTTAGCAGAGCTAATTAAAACATTTTTTCTAAACTGCTAGTCCTACGTGCAGTGGGTAACTGATTTCATTTAACTCTGAGTCCTTTGGGCAGTAAAATATTCGAATAGCTCTGTGTAACAGAAATTAATCTATAATTAATCGTTTAAAGTACTAAATTCTTAAGGACATAGGTTTAATTGGTGCTGCTAGCTTTCATATTAATATAGTAAAAAATATTTGCAAGTCAGGAGAAGCAGATTGAATGAATGTAAATCTATAAATTATGAAATATAATTCAGAAGATTATCTTTTGGCTCTTAGATGGTTGCTAAGCAACGCTCACTGTCCCCTCGATAGTGTCCAGGCTGTTGCTGATGACGTCCGAGCCAAATGGACCCGGTCTCCTTGAACAGACGTCAAACCATTTGATAAGTCTCCAAGATGCTACATCCTGGAGGCAGTGCCCGGAATGTGTCGTCATCTGTCATCCCGGCTTTGAGACGGTCAAGCTTACAGCCAATGCACGCCAGGACACAATTTCCTTCATTTTTAAGCAGATTCCCGGATAAAGGCCTGAAAGCACCCTGTCAGAGATGATCTCCGTGTTGAAATGGGTATGACTGTCTTAATACCAAAGATATGAGACGTAAATGTCAGGGAGACTCAAACGCAATAAATTTTTGCAATGTCTTAAACAGAAATGGACAAATTTTCTTTAGTATCTATGATGACTCCAATACTATGACACAAAATATTTGGCTTAAATTGCATCAACCTACAATACAATGAATTAATACATACAATTATCTTAAATTCATAACTTTTTTTCTAGGTTATATAAAGCTTGAACTCAATAAATTTGAAGCGATTTCACAACTCTGCCCAAACGATTTGCTTCTAAACAAAAAAAAAACTGTTTAATATTCCTGGCAAGCCACCTTGATACCGACGCCAGGACCTAGGATCTGGGCGGCGGAGGCGAGCCCATGATAATTAGACAGAAGACGCCGTGCAATCAACGAAATGTCACGGTGACGTCATTGGCCAAGGTTTCAGTCGGCATTTATCCAAGCTGCGTGTGACACTTGTCGCCGACAAGGTGAAGGATGCTTGACGACGGCTTGACAGACGGTTGCCAAGGGGACGGTCGCGTTGCGAGGCCATGCAACGATGAGCGTGTGTCATTTGTCTCACGGCCAGTTGTAAGAAGAGATAGTAAATGTTGGTTCTAAGCAAACATCTCACCAGGCTGTAGGATGCAGGACACTCTGCCAGCAAACATCTCACCAGGCTGTAGGATGCAGGACACTCTGCCAACAAATATTGCACCAGGCTGTAGGATGCAGGACACTCTGCCAGCAAACATCTCACAAGGCAGTAGGATGCAGGACACTCTGCCAACAAATATTGCACCAGGCTGTAGGATGCAGGACACTCTGCCAGCAAACATCTCACCAGGCTGTAGGATGCAGGACACTCTGCCAGCAAACATCTCACCAGGCTCTAGGATGCAGGACACTCTGCCAGCAAACATCTCACCAGGCTGTAGGATGCAGGACACTCTGCCAGCAAACATCTCACCAGGCTGTAGGATGCAGGACACTCTGCCAGCAAACATCTCACCAGGCTGTAGGATGCAGGACACTCTGCCAGCAAACATCTCACCAGGCTGTAGGATGCAGGACACTCTGCCAGCAAACATCTCACCAGGCTGTAGGATGCAGGACACTCTGCCAGCAAACATCTCACCAGGCTGTAGGATGCAGGACACTCTGCCAGCAAACATCTCACCAGGCTGTAGGATGCAGGACACTCTGCCAACAAATATTGCACCAGGCTGTAGGATGCAGGACACTCTGCCAGCAAACATCTCACCAGGCTGTAGGATGCAGGACACTCTGACAGCAAACATCTCACCAGGCTGTAGGATGCAGGACACTCTGCCAGCAAACATGTCACCAGGCTGTAGGATGCAGGACACTCTGCCAGCAAACATCTCACCCGGCTGTAGGATGCAGGACACTCTGCCAGCAAACATCTCACCAGGCTGTAGGATGCAGGACACTCTGCCAGCAAACATCTCACCAGGCTGTAGGATTCAGGACACTCTGCCAGCAAACATCTCACCAGGCTGTAGGATGCAGGACACTCTGCCAGCAAACATCTCACCAGGCTGTAGGATGCAGGACACTCTGCCAGCAAACATGTCACCAGGCTGTAGGATGCAGGACACTCTGCTAGCAAACATCTCACCAGGCTGTAGGATGCAGGACACTCTGCCAGCAAACATCTCACCGGGCTGTAGGATGCAGGACACTCTGCCAGCAAACATCTCACCAGGCTGTAGGATGCAGGACACTCTGCCAGCAAACATCTCACCAGGCTGTAGGATGCAGGACACTCTGCCAGCAAACATCTCACCAGGCTGTAGGATGCAGGACACTCTGCCAGCAAACATCTCACCAGGCTGTAGGATGCAGGACACTCTGCCAGCAAACATCTCACCAGGCTGTAGGATGCAGGACACTCTGCCAGCAAACACCCCTGATAATTAAAGTTAAATTAATTACATACTTCACCTACATGCATGAGCCTAGCCTTGCTTCAAAAGTCAGCTGTACGCAAGCTGAATGATAAAGGAGGCTGTGAAACAACTGACACTGTTCCTTGTGTTTCCAGAAAGCGCCTGACGTAACTTCCGGCCCTGCAACAAGTTGGTCTCACCAAGATGGCGACCGCCGGAAGCAACAGGACGCTTGGGAGCGTCGAGAACTTTGGCCAGCTCTACGACTTCCTGATGGTCGACCTGGCGGGTGCGTAGCACGCACTATTTACACCCACGCACTTGAAGCACTAAACGCACTAAACGCACTAAGCGCACCTTACGCACTTTACGCAGTACACGCACCAAACGCAATTCAAGCAAAACACGAAAAAAACGAATTTACGCACTATACGCACTATACACACTATACGCACTACACGCACTATACACACTATACGCACTATACGCACTATACACACTATACACACTTTACGCACTATACGCACTATACGCACTATACACACTATACGCACTATACGCACTATACACACTATACGCACTATACGCACTATACACACTATACACACTATACGCACTATACGCACTATACACACTATACGCACTATACACACTATACACACTATACGCACTATACGCACTATACGCACTATACACACTATACGCACTATACACACTATACACACTATACACACTATACGCACTATACGTACTATACACACTATACACACTATACGCACTATACGCACTATACACGCTATACGCACTATACGCACTATACGCACTATACGCACTATACGCACTTTACGCACTATACGCACTATACACACTATACGCACTATACGCACTTTACGCACTATACGCACTATACGCACTATACACACTATACGCACTATACGCACTATACGCACTTTACGCACTTTACGCAGTACACGCAGTACACGCAAAACACGCAAAATATGCAAAGATGCGTTGGCATAGAACATTGTTACAGAAAACGTACTAACGAGGTTTTGTCTCGAGTGTATTCTAGTACCCTATATAGCGATTGTAGCAAGTATTGGTAGCAAGTATTCAGAATCTCATAGCCTACATACTGAAGAGACTTGATAAGACATGGAATGACCACGATGTTAGCAATTAAAATACAATACTGACTGCGCCCTTTATTCATCCCCTAGTGTAGTCAGAGTCATAAATTTTACTTACATTACCAATAAAAAGAAATAATTAAAAAAAAGTTACTAAGACGTGTTAATGAGCCAGTTAATTAGTTCTATTTTACTTTTGAGTGTTTAATTTTATCAAATCTCAGTTCAACCCAAATCCAGCCACGACCGCCTCCTTCCCTAATTTCCTTAACTTTTCACCCAAGCACGCTGCGAGGCTGACATTCACTCTACACAACCAAATTTAGAGTCGCCTGAATAACATCACATGGAATAACGCCACAGCAGCCATTTTCTCTTCCACCGGAATATAGCCATAAGTTGTTTGGTGTTAATCCAGTTGATTTATCTCATATGCTATGATGGCTTTGTTCCAGTGACAGCTGCACTGTACTAACGCCATCTGAGCATATGGTGTTAATCCAGTGGATTTATCCGATATGGCTTTATTCCGGTATATATCATAAATAAAAGATGAGCATTCATCGGGGCTATCCATTAGTATGCGGTTCGACTCCCGCCGAATGTCCCCGCGCCCGCACTTTAAAATTCCCCGCAACTCCCCTAAGATCCCATGTTAATTTACCGTACAACTAAATCGTTTGTATCTCTTTCAATTTCAAATTAAAAGGAAAAGACAATCGCATATAAGAGAAGCGTATTGATGAGGGCTATCCACTGATATGCACTTTCATACTTTTCCGTTTTCAAAACATTCAAAAAGTTTCAAAAAAGATTTTTTTTTTTAAATATTTCCCGAATTTTCCGAACGATTTTCTTCAAATTCTAATTTAATCTGTCAAATCACTATACGGATGCACATATCTAAATTTCAGCTCGATCGGATCATTGCTTATCCAGTTATTACTCATTTAGTGGTTTTTATTTTTTTTTGGTCAAATTTTCCGAAAGAATTTTCCTAAAAATTAATTTCAAGTTAACCCTCCTATTTTGTATTCCGAGTTTAAATTTCGTTCAATTCCGTTCATTAGTTTAGAAGTAGTTTTCGTAAAATCGAGATAATCGTCAAGACGTAGGTTAAAAGATGGGGGTAGCCTATGCATGACTCAAGTTCGTTCATGTAAAAACGTTTTTATTTTTTATAATTTTTTCCTGATGATGGATTTGAATGAAATTGCAAAACCGGACAACTGTTATGGTCTGTTATCTATGTTAGAAATTTGAAACAAATCTAACCTCAATTTTTATTTTTTTGCGATTTTAAGTTTTTTGATACTTTAAAATCGTTATAACTTTTGAAAATTCAATTTTTAAAGAAAAAGCTGCTCCTTGTAAAAGATGCACATTCACCGGGACTATCCATTAATATATAATATGTCAATACCCCGCAAATGTCCCCCCGTCCGAACTTTGCAATTTTTCGGTACTCCCATAAGCCACCATGTTAAATGACTTGGCCGAAATTTCAACAAAAACACTAAATCTTGAATAACTTTCTTAAATTCAATTTATAAGAAAAATGCAATCACAAATAAAAGATTTGTATTTGCCTGCGCCATCCATCACTATGCAGTCCGACTCCTGCCAAATGTCCCAACGCCCACACCTTACCATTCCTAGCCAACTCCCATAAGAGCCCATGTTAAATTACTCAGCCGCCGCAACTGCCGCAAAGGTACTATCCGAAGGCAACCGCCGGCGCCCTTAGTCCCATAAGAGACAATGTTATTTGACTTGGCCGAAATTCTCATCATCGCTCGGACAACTCAGTCTTCCCAACGCCGACGCAAGTACCGGCCGACCGACGCCCGTCGTCCGCCACTTGCACCGACGCTCGGACAATACCGGCTTTATTCCGGTGAAACAGAAATTGGCTGATATGGCGTTATTCCAGATGGTGTTATTCAGCTCCCCCCAAATTTCATCCCCTACAAAGCACATCTTGTCAGATTTCACCCCTGGTTCGCGGTTGCCGAGATAAAAAACCTGACATCAACCCAAATGCAGCCACGACCGCCTCCTTCTCCGATTTCCCCAACTTTTGACCCAAGCACGCAGGGACGTTGAAATTCACTCTACCCACCCAACTTTTCATCCCCTACACGCGCGTCCCATCGGATCTCGCCCCCGACGCACGGTCTCCAAGATAAAAAACCTGACATCAACCCAAATGCAGCCACGACCACCTCCTCCCCAAATTTTGATCCAAGCACGCTGGGACGCTGAAATTCACTCCACCCACCCAACTTTTCATCCCCTACACGCGCGTCTCATCGGATTTCACCTCCGACTCGTGGTTTCCAAGATAAAAAACCTGACATCAACCCAAATGCAGCCACGACCACCTCCTCCCCAACTTTTGAGCCAAGCACGCTGGGACGCTGAAATTCACTCCACCCACCCAACTTTTCATCCCCTACACGCTCGGCTCATCGGATCTCGCCCCCGACGCACGGTTGCCGAGCCAACGCCCCTGTTACAGATCCGCGCACCAACGACTGGTTCCTGGTTCGCGATCCGGTGTGCTTCAGCATCGTCGCCGTCTACCTGTTGGTCGTGCTGCGCTGGGGCCCGGCCTTCATGCGCAACCGGAAGCCGTACACGATGCGCCACCTGTTGATCGGCTACAACGCGGCGCAGGTCGCCGTCAGCGTTTACCTGTTGTACGAGGTATGACGTGGTCAGAGTCAGAGTACCATAGAGCAAAGAATGGGTTGAGAAATAATTGTGTTACAATGGGAGAGGCTTACGTCTGGACTCTGATCTCTATGGCATGGATAGCGCTTCGTACAATTTAAAGCAAATATTCAGCTTAGATATTATAAAGCAAATTCTAAAAGGTTAAAAATTCTTAAAGGTCTATCCCACAGAATTGGAAAAAAAATTAATGAATCGCAAGCAATTGTTGGTGGTTTAACTATGTTTCAACACTTGCCACGCACTTTACAACCCTGACACGCACTTTACAACCCTCTAACGCACTTTTCAACCCTCTAACGCACTTTTCAACCCTGTCACGCACTTTTAAACCCTGTCACGCACTTTTCAACCCTGTCACGCACTTTTAAACCCTGTCACGCACTTTTAAACCCTGTCACGCACTTTTAAACCCTGTCACGCACTTTACAACCCTGACACGCACTTTACAACCCTCTAACGCACTTTTCAACCCTGTCACGCACTTTTCAACCCTGTCACGCACTTTACAACCCTGTCACGCACTTTACAACCCTGTCACGCACTTTACAACCCTGACACGCACTTTTCAACACTTGACACGCACTTTTCAACCCTGTCACGCACTTTTAAACCCTGTCACGCACTTTTCAACCCTGTCACGCACTTTTAAACCCTGTCACGCACTTTTAAACCCTGTCACGCACTTTTAAACCCTGTCACGCACTTTACAACCCTGACACGCACTTTACAACCCTCTAACGCACTTTTCAACCCTGTCACGCACTTTTCAACCCTGTCACGCACTTTACAACCCTGTCACGCACTTTACAACCCTGTCACGCACTTTACAACCCTGACACGCACTTTTCAACACTTGACACGCACTTTTCAACCCTGTCACGCACTTTTCAACACTTGACACGCACTTTTCAACCCTGCCACTTAGGGGCTGGACGCTGCGTGGCTCTACAAGTACAGTTGGCGCTGTGAACCCGTCGACTTCTCCACAAGCCCCGAGGCGCTGCGGGTGAGTCCCATCAGGTGGCCACTTGTTGCTTACTAGGTGGCCACTTGTTACTTACTTGTTTAGCCACTTGTTGCCTGCTTGGTGGCCACTTGTTGCTTTACTTGTTTAGCCACTTGTTGCCTGCTTGGTGGCCACTTGTTATTTACTTGTTGGCCACTTGTTGCTTACTTTTTGGCCACTTGTTGCTTACTTGTTGGCCACTTGTTGCTTACTTTTTGGCCACTTGTTGCTTACTTTTTGGCCACTTGTTGCTTCACTTGTTTAGCCACTTGTTACTTACTTGTTGGCCACTTGTTGCTTACTTTTTGGCCACTTGTTGCTTACTTTTTGGACACATTTTGGCCACTTTACGCGACACGACACTCGGAAGCCGCTGAGAAAAGTAGCTTGTTCATCCGGAAAATTCCAAAACGTTATTTTTAATTGCGGACTTCGATAAAGCCTTTGAATTTTCTCGTCTGGCAGGTCAATTTTACAATTTTACTTTACTCTGGCAGTGATTTATGGCTTCTTAGCCGAGTTATTTTCCCGTTTTGGGCCAAAAAAATTTGTCTAATCTTAAAACTCTTGAAAGGAATTTAAATATTTCTTTCGGGTGGGGTTTTGACAACTTCGATGAGTGGGGCTGCCCCAGATATGATTTTTTGAGCATCAGCAATTGCTTCAGAAAGTATGAACCCGACCGGCATAAATAGCCTTTGGCTAACATGCCGATAACACATAACAAATTCAATCATCACCTCTGCACTCACCGAGTATGAAGTGACATTAGTTTGCCAAAAGCAACGTGTATTTAGCCAGCTTCAATTGTTTCAGGTCGCGAGGGCCGTGTACATCTACTACCTGGCCAAGCTGTCCGAGCTCTTGGACACCGTGAGTCAACACGCAATTGTTTCTCTACGCACTCACCGAAGCCAGTGACATTTGCAAACACAAACATTAGAACAGTGGTTAAACGATTTTTTTACCACTCGCATAGCTTCTAGCTTGTTAAGCCAGTCCAGAGCTTTATCCAATCATGATAAACGTACAACCAGCTGTAGTTTCACTCCTGACCACGGGGTTTATAGTGATGGTTCAACTTTTACTGATACTTTGCCCTATTCCACTCAGAGAAAAATGACGTCAGATACCCACTGTACGTACTACCCGTTTGTAAAAAAAGTTTCCTAGCTCTACTTAATAACAAGCCAAACACCTCTATCTGGCTTTAGCTAGTGGGTATCATGACGTCATATTGATAAGCATTTTGATTGAATGGAATTGGTGTATTACTCTTATATCTTTTACTGTTCTTGTTCTAAGTTTTTTTTGCCGCCAGTTGTTCTTCGTGGCGCGCAAACGCTTTCTCATTTAACAAAAAGTTATCTCAACTGAAAATACACCTTTTTCATTCAAACAAAATTCAATCAAAGCAACGTCATGATACCCACTCGCTAAAGCCAGGCAGAGCAATTCGGGTTGTTGTTCCCCTATCTTCCTTTGTTATTTATCAAAGCAAACTGTATTTTCTTTAAGCTGGTAGTAAGTCCAGTAGGTATTTATGAGGCTTTTTTTTGTCTGTAATAGGTCCACTACACTCATATCTTCAACTGTTCTTCCACGCTTTGTTTTCGCCGCCAGGTGTTCTTTGTGGCGCGCAAGCGCGACCGGCAGGTGACGTTCCTGCACCTGTACCACCACACGGTGATGCCACTCATCAGCTGGGGCGCCAGCAAGTACTACCCCGGCGGTCACGGCACCCTGATCGGCGTCATCAACTCCTTCGTCCACGTGGTCATGTACGCCTACTACCTGTTGGCCGCGATGGGGCCGCAGTACCAGAAGTACTTGTGGTGGAAGAAGTACATCACCACGCTGCAGATGGTACGAAACATCCCACCAGTCTGTAGGATGCAGGACACTCTGCCAGCAAACATCTCACCAGGCTGTACGATGCATGACACTCTGCCAGCAAACATCTCACCAGGCTGTTGGATGCAGGATACTCTGCCAGCAAACATCTCACCAGACTGTAGAATGCAGGACACTTTGCCAGCAAACATCTCACCAGGCTGTAGGATGCAGGACACTCTGCCAGCAAACATCTCACCAGGCTGTAGGATGCAGGACACTCTGCCAGCAAATATCTCACCAGGCTGTAGGATGCAGGACACTCTGCCAGCAAACATCTCACCAGGCTGTAGGATGCAGGACACTCTGCCAGCAAATATCTCACCAGGCTGTAGGATGCAGGAAGACCTGTCAGAAAATATCTAACCAGGCTGTAGGACGCAATATATAAAATGTAAGAAACGTACTAACGAGGTTTTTTTGTAGGAAATCGCATCAACGAAAAAACTAATCGCATATGTTTCTCTTGCGTGTAAATTTGGCAGTCGGACTTGAAAAATCCTACCAATGTAATGTGTAAGACTTTCAATTTTAGTTGACATTTTTTATGTGAACTCTTCTTAGTCTTATCTTAGTCTATGGATCTAGTGACGCTATGCTGCAATCACACACCAACAACTCGACTAACCCCGATTATAACGTGGCTCCATGGAGATAGAAACAGGACTATGAATGAACATAGAAGGTGGTGAATCTAGTGACGCTATGCTGCAATCACACGCCAACAACTCGACTAACCCCGATTATAACGTGGCTCCATGGAGATAGAAACAGGACTATGAATGAACATAGAAGCCGGTGAATCTAGTGACGCTATGCTGCAATCACACGCCAACAACTCGACTAACCCCGATTATAACGTGGCTCCATGGAGATAGAAACAGGACTATGAATGAACATAGAAGGCGGTGAATCTAGTGACACTATGCTGCAATCACACACCAACAACTCGACTAACCCCGATTATAACGTGGCTCCATGGAGATAGAAACAGGACTATGAATGAACATAGAAGGCGGTGAATCTAGTGACACTATGCTGCAATCACACACCAACAACTCGACTAACCCCGATTATAACGTGGCTCCATGGAGATAGAAACAGGACTATGAATGAACATAGAAGGCGGTGAATCTAGTGACACTATGCTGCAATCACACGCCAACAACTCGACTAACCCCGATTATAACGTGGCTCCATGGAGATAGAAACAGGACTATGAATGAACATAGAAGCCGGTGAATCTAGTGACGCTATGCTGCAATCACACACCAACAACTCGACTAACCCCGATTATAACGTGGCTCCATGGAGATAGAAACAGGACTATGAATGAACATAGAAGCCGGTGAATCTAGTGACACTATGCTGCAATCACACACCAACAACTCGACTAACCCCGATTATAACGTGGCTCCATGGAGATAGAAACAGGACTATGAATGAACATAGAAGCCGGTGAATCTAGTGACGCTTTGCTGCAATCACACGCCAACAACTCGACCAACCCCGATTATTACTTTGGGTACGCTTGTATTAGTGTTATTCGAACCTAAATGCGTTGCACGTACTGAAGACATAAATTATATGAAAATAAATATTCTTCCCAAGATTGTATCCGTACCGGATATGATCCAGTCCGGAGTTATGTACTTTTTATTATGATATACAGACAACTAGCTGTGGAATCAATACATATATATATACATATATATCATCCATATATTTTTATCGGTGCCAAGGTGTTTCTATCTTCATGGAACCATAGCAACAAATATATATATATATATATATATATAGCATACAAATAGCAACAAATATAAATGTTGTATAAATGTTGTAAAATGTTGTATAAATGTAATATGTTGCATAGCAACAAATATATATATATATATATATATATATATATATATATATATATATATATATATATATATGTATATATATATATATACATATATATATATATATATATATATATATATATATATATATATATATATATGGTTCCATGAAGATAGAAACACCTTGGCACCGATACAAATATATGGATGAATATTACGTTTCTTATTAATGAATTAAACCTAAATCGTATATTTTTCGTCCCACGCAGGCGCAGTTCTGCCTGGCGTTCGTCCACTCCGCGCAGCTGCTTGTCTACGAGTGCGACTACCCGAAGCTGTCGCTGGTGTTCGTGCTGCCCAACACCGTCTTCTTCTATTACCTCTTCAACGACTTCTACGGCAAGTCCTACGAGCCGGACGTCAAGGCCGTCGCGCCGGCCGCAGAGAAGAAGCGCTCGTGATCGCTACCAAGATTTGTTAGGCTATTTCACGTAGAATGCAGGAAGCTCTGCCAGCAAACATCTCACCAGGCTGTAGGATGCAGGACACTCTGCCAGCAAACATCTCACCAGGCTGTAGGATGCAGGACACTCTGCCAGCAAACATCTCACCAGGCTGTAGGATGCAGGACACTCTGCCAGCAAACATCTCACCAGGCTGTAGGATGCAGGACACTCTGCCAGCAAACATCTCACCAGGCTGTAGGATGCAGGACACTCTGCCAGCAAACATCTCACCAGGCTGTAGAATGCAGGTCACTCTGCCAGCAAACATCTCACCAGGCTGTAGGATGCAGGACACTCTGCCAGCAAACATCTCACCAGGCTGTAGGATGCAGGACACTCTGCCAGCAAACATCTCACCAGGCTGTAGGATGCAGGACACTCTGCCAGCAAACATCTCACCAGGCTGTAGGATGCAGGACACTCTGCCAGCAAACATCTCACCAGGTTGTAGGATGCAGGTCACTCTGCCAGCAAACATCTCACCAGGCTGTAGGATGCAGGACACTCTGCCAGCAAACATCTCACCAGGCTGTAGGATGCAGGACACTCTGCCAGCAAACATCTCACCAGGTTGTAGGATGCAGGTCACTCTGCCAGCAAACATCTCACCAGGCTGTAGGATGCAGGACACTCTGCCAGCAAACATCTCACCAGGCTGTAGGATGCAGGACACTCTGCCAGCAAACATCTCACCAGGCTGTAGGATGCAGGACACTCTGCCAGCAAACATCTCACCAGGTTGTAGGATGCAGGTCACTCTGCCAGCAAACATCTCACCAGGCTGTAGGATGCAGGACACTCTGCCAGCAAACATCTCACCAGGCGGTAGGATGCAGGACACTCTGCCAGCAAACATCTCACCAGGCTGTAGGATGCAGGACACTCTGCCAGCAAACATCTCACCAGGCTGAAGGATGCAGGACACTCTGCCAGCAAACATCTCACCAGGCTGTAGGATGCAGGACACTCTGCCAGCAAACATCTCACCAGGCTGTAGGATTCAGGACACGCTGCCAGCCAACATCTCACCAGGTTGTAGGATGCAGGACACGCTGCCAGCAAACATCTCACCAGAATGTAGAGTGAAGGAAACTCTGCCAGGATGCATGTCAACTTTCAGCCAAAAATCGTCTATTCAGGAATTAAAGAACACCGTCCATTTAGTTAGAACTTACCACAAACCTTCGTCGTGTTGTTTGCCACTGATGCTCAATCTCAAGTGTCAACTGACAGTTGACATATAAAAGAGTTTTTATAATAAACATCTTCAGTACATCCATCGAGCATTGCATTTAGGTTTGACTCTCACTTTGATAAAAGAAAATCTTAGCAAAACACTTTTTAGCCTGGTCCGTGAGGATTGCCAGCAGAGCTTTTTCGCCTGAATTTTTCGTGAGTTTCCTAGATTATACAGTCTAGGAAGATTTTTGTTTTTAAATGAATCAGTTTGTTTATTCACAGAAGTTTAAATCTCGTTTTGTGATTAATGGCAAAAACACTGTGCGAATGCTGTCCTTGTGTCTTGCTGAATATTTTTTGCCAACGCGCTTTTGCCAACGAATGACATAATTTTAGAAGGCAGGAGAGTTTTTTAGAAGTTGAGATATTAATTTCCAACAAAGTTATGGAACTTTAGCGTGTGAAAGTCATTCAGCCATGCTTGATTTTTTTAAATTCTAAAGTTCTATGAACTTTCATTACATTTGTTATATATTAGAAGCAGTTTTTGAAGGATTTTAACCATCCAATGTATGTTATCTTACATATCGTGTAAAACATTTTTAAGAACAGTATCTTATCTTGATTATCTTTACTGAAGATCTTATCTAATCATAGGAAACCTTTTAGTCGAGTGTTGTATATATTTACGGTTGAAACCCAGATTAGAGAGATGGTAACGATTCGACAATGTTTAGCATAATATGGATTTTACGTTTAAATACTCTATTAGGTTAGTTTCATGTTCATGATTGTATTTCATATCGAAATCATTAAATTGCAAACATATTTTTATTTTAATGAAAATTTGTGCGACAAAATCATTTTTAAAATGATCATTTATTTTTTTAAATATATCAGCAAACTAAGAAACTATGAAATATATGTTACGTGCCTATATTAAATAATGATTGGTGAATAAAAAGCGATAATAAAAATCAAGAAGAATAGATAATTTTCGAATTAATTGACTTTATAAATTGGATCGCAAACTGAACAAAATTTTAACATTTTTGATATAAAAAAATGCGTAATTGATTAATCAACAAATTATTACCGCTGTGAAATTTTTGATAACTCCCACAGCACTCTCCATAATAATTACTTTATGAAAATCCACCCCTGAACATTATCCCGATAAATTCGTTAACCAGCCTACAGCCATGCTATGGCCATAGCTTTGATGCCATATTGAGCCACTTCATCTTGGCGTAGAAACGGTTTAATAATTGTAGGAATACTTTCAGGAATTCTCGGCATGGCAGCAAGAAATTTAGTTGGATTTGATTTCCAACTGCTAGACACAGAGCTAGAACCCTCGAATAATATTGCAAATTATCTGCTGATAAAATATCGACAATCTCATAATGACTTTGTGCGTCTTAGAAGGTGTGAAAGGTAAAATTTTGACATTTCTGTCTCAAGGAGGGCACTTTTTACCTACCTTCACTCAACACCAAATGCTATTTGAAAAAACCTCGTTACAACGTTTGCTTGCAACAAACTCTCGATAGTGCGTTTGTCTCCCACGAACCGAAACGGAATAATGAAATATTAAATTTTTTAGGATATTTTCAGAATCATTCCCACACCCTGAACGTTGGCCATTTTGGGCTTTTGCATAAGAAACCAGTTATTGTCCAAGAAAAGGGAGCTGAATCTAAAAGTATTCCGATTTTGGGTTAACTATTGGTGATTGGCTGTCACATGATGTCTGTTTTTTCCGAAAACTGTTTTCGTTTCAAATATGTGTCTTTGAATAAATGATTGAAAAGGGCATTTATTTTCAGATTTAATGGACGAGGCAAAACAAAAATTTTCGCACAGAAAGATTTGCGGGCCTACTTTCTTTCACCCGAAACCCCACACTTCAAATTAATGTTTAGTCAAAAATGATATGAAAAAATGACTGCTCTTATTTATCAAGAACACAAAGCTTTCCCATATGTAGCTCATCAAAAGCTGGCGCTAATAGTCACGACAAATTGGTCGAGGGGTGACCAGATATTGTTTCCATTGAAATGCAATGATTGCAAATTTTGCATTTTTGTAGATTGTAGCTTAGAATATGACGCATAATTATCCCAGAGTTATCAAGTAATCATAGACGATAGGGTACTTTTGAAGATATCATTTAACAATTTAGTGGCGAGTTCGTTGAGGAGTAAATTAGTACAAAACTAATTGGTGTGGGTCATTGAATTGAATTATGGCGATGTTGATATTATGAAAGTTGGCCAGACTTTGATGAGAGTAGCTCTGATCGAAGGCAAGGAGCTTGAAACATGGTCAGCATCAGAAGGCTTGCAGCAGCCAGCCTGGAGACAAGGTTGGAAATCTCATGGAATGATGCTGCGGGTACGAGATGACGCAATGCCTGAGCCACTAGCAGTAAAAACACTCAAATAATTAACAATAGAAAATAAAATAAGAATAGATAAACACATAGTTAGTCGGATCTGCGTTTTATTGGCTATAGGAAAGGAGTAATATTTCAAATAGACATTTACTTTTGAAAGAAAACTACGCAATAATAATCGAATTCAAATATGGAAAAAATTGACATTTAACTGAGGCTAGATTAATTTAATAATAACTCATACAATTCAATCTCAAATAGTTTCAATACGTGAAAAAAATACGTATAATAATTACCCAAAACCAAAAAAAATACTTTACTATCTATCATAGGTACTGAAGTCTTATCAATAATTAATGTATTCGTAAAAAACATCAAAGAAAATAGCTTAAAAGAAACAATTCCTTATGTGATACATTCGCTTATGAAAATAAACATCAATTATCTACATCATGTATTATTAAAAGTAAACAGAACTAGCGCAAGCGACAAAAAAAAGAACACATCTGTAATTTGTGGTCTGCTACACAGAATTTTGAGAAAATTAATATGTTTCATGAAAACACGTCGTTTGCACGAGACTAAGGATGGACGCAGGACACGACACAGGATAAAGCAGAGTTCTCGGTCTTTGGCACAAAGTTTCCATCCCACGTGGTTTGATTTGCGATGGCATGGCGATAGGCAAAATGTGGTAGAGTTTTCTGTCACTTCGAGGTTAGCTTTTCTTTCAAGTCTAGAAGCTTCACTCGAATCACTCGAAGAAGTCACCGTTGAAGTCGAAGACCGCCGGACAACGATCGTGTAGACGATCGTGCCTTCGTGCCTTGGTTGATGATCGCCACGCAAGTGTCTGGGGTTTGGGGGGTGCCAAGTTGATTGACCTCGTGTCGCGTTCATCCTGCGGTCCATCCTGAGCCTCGGCGATCAACGGTTGTAGTTGAACATTTGCAGATCAAAGAGTTACTCTAGGACAGAAAACAGCAGCACCAGTAAAACGCTCACAAGAATGTAAACAAACAAAGGTTCGCTGCAATATCCTTGATAAACAAAATATTTGTTCAAGTATTGTAATAAGCAAATCATGCATGAGCCATGTATATGTATCTGAACTTTACTGTAGGTGATACAGGTATTGCTTTTCCTACATACTTTTCATTCATAACTGAAATAATTAACAAAAAATTGAAAAAAATGAACGAATTGGCCCTGTATGTTGCAAATAGTTATATGCAAATTATTTTTTTCACGATATTTCTAATTAATGAAAACCAGGACTAATAGAAACAATTAACAAAGAATTTCAATGCCGGCTTTAGGACGTTTTTTGTATAAAATAAATGAAGAGAGACAATGAATGTCTCGTGGTGAAAGAAGAATTTCCCCAATATCATGCTACAATTTGTCCCCTTTTATGGAAAAAACAAACAGTGTCTTAGTACTTCAAAGTTCTTATCAAATTTTTATTAATGAGTCTTTTAGAATTTTTTTCAACGCAAGCAAACGCTGGTAAGCGTTATTAAAATCAGCGTCACAAGTCTCTGACCATAGATGGAATTTCAACCACGCTCCAACTGCATATTTTGTCCTAGTCTTTCCAACGCTTTGTCCTCTACTTCCTCAACCAATTCATCCACCCGCAAAGCAATCGACTCGATCTCCACCAGCAGGTTACCATCATTACTTTGCTCATACTCATCTTCAAGCGCGTTTAACTGTTCTTTCAACGATTCTAACTCTTGTTCTAACTTATGATCGGTAATATTAAGAGCTTTAAGGACAGCTTTTAGCTGTCCTAAGAAATAAGCATTCACGAAGCCCAGTATGTGAGCAACAGTTTATTTTATTTTTTACTTCGTGGAACACAGGCATTTAAAGCTGTATTTTTATTGGACTTAAAAAAACACCTATACCTATACCTCCATTTTTTACAATGATTGTAAATCATCACCATTTTATTTCGTGCTTGGGAACATTGTTTGAATGTGATATGCATGCTCTGTTTCAGATGCCGGTGGGTCTATGGAAAAATACATTTTTTTAATTTTTAGTGTTGGTCCTGACTTATATTCTCTTGCTTCATTATATTTGGCTATATTTCCACGTGCCGACTTAATATCGAATACAGATTGGATTGGTAAGGTTACTACTACTCGCTTCCCGGTTTCTTTGACTCTTTCGATTGCCGCTATAAATTCTTTATTCTTACTAGCCTGATGTGCCAGGTAATTTTGTTGTTCTTTGCCATGCACGAATATCGTGTGACGTTTTTTTACCGTCAGACCCTTTGAAACTTGTATGTGTCCAAGCGTGGCCCAGTTCTGTACCAGAACCTCCTACGACACCGTCAGATGCAATAATTGCACTCTTGCAAGTCGCATATGGTACCGCTTGTTCATTATTTTTATATTTATCTTCAATATTTTCCACAATTTTTATATTTCTCTCATTTTTCCTTTTATTCCTTTTTCCTAGAAGACCAAACTTCGCTCCACCATCTTGTCCTACATAACCAATTGGATGGGAAGCGACAAGAATAGATAGTTTCCAAGTTTATTTTATTTTATTTGGTTTGAGCTGCCGGAAGTCAGCAGGTAAAAGGCAGGAGTTTAAACAGTACGCCTTCGAAATCCAGTGAGAAATTGTACGATTTCCCAGCTTATGGGAACAAATATTTTCCTTGTTTGGTTTATAACTCTCTCTGACTCTAAATCTGTGAAGAGTTTTTAATCAGCATCATGCAAATTATGATTATTCACAAAGCAATTATTCACAAGCAAAAATGAGAGTGAATCCGGCCTAAATCACTGTACTACATTCTAAGCCAGTGTTTGTTTATAAATATGTTTACAATGCCTAACCAATTCGGTTACGGTTTTGGATGTTTGATGACTGGGTACATTGTTAGCATTTGATAAGGTCTACCGGATCCAAGCTCTGCTGGGTCTATAACGAACGTAACAAATTTCATGTTTCGCGCTGCTCCCGACTCCCTCGTCGTTGCTTGCCTGTACCGCTCCTTCGTTTTGGGAGGCAAATTTTTGTGCAAAAGTTTCTCTATCGGTAAAGTGCATACCACTCGCTCCCTGGTATTCTGCACCTCTCTGGCTTTCGATTGAAATTCTGCATTCTTAATTGCCGCATTCGCTAGATAATTCTGTTGTTCCTTGCCGTGGACAAAAACCGTGTGGCACTTCTTGTCCTTGAATCCTATGTGTGTTAAATGATTAGACGCGTGACCTCCCCGGACTCCTTCAGACGCCCTTAGCACATTAGCTCCTGTCATGCTGTGTAACGGCAGTTCTTCGAAATAATTCTCTTGATTTATTTTATATTTTACTTTATCTTTTTTGTTTACTTCCCCGCCAAACATCATCCCACCATCTTGTCCTACATAACCAATTGGATGGGTAGCTCGTGTAATACGGTTAAGGTTACATGAATGCTGGACATCCTGTAACGTTGAGGCATTTACTCCTTTCGGTATAATAAGCTCTGCGTTGGTGAAGCCGTGATCCCTTTGGTATTGATCTAAAGGTATGTTTCGTCCGTTCTCTGTCACCATAAGGCAATTATCTTTCGTGTCCATGGTAACAGGCATCACATGACCGAGTCCGTTGTCCCTGCTTAGGCATACTACTCCTCGATCTGAATCTAGTTTTTCAAACTGTGACTGTGCATCTTTTATACCGCAAGAAGTAACTTCGACTCCATTTTGTATGAAAAGTTGTTTAGTATCTTCAATACTTGCTCCATCTGTGGATGCAGCTAGATTCGTAGCATCAGCCAGCTGTTTACTGCCCTTGTCTTTGTCAAATCCTAACGTTTCTGCTACTGCATCATGGGCACATTTTGTATTTGCTGCTTTGGCTGAATCATCTTCTGTTTCAATAGCATCCCATTTTTGACTCATCTCAGCAATATCCTTTTGATCACTCTTTTTCTCCTTGTGCTCTTGGTACCCCCTATACAAAGCCTTCGGCAAAGTTACCACCACTTTGCCAGTTATCGCAACTATTTTACCGTAGATCGTATCTGATATTTTCTCGGTTATTTTTTCAATCATGTCGCTCCTATTATATACAGTCTTATTACCTTTTTGGTAAGCGGGTTTAGATACCTCAGCCAAAAACTTATTACATATTTTATCTGTGCATGTTGCGATATCAATTGTAGAAAATAAAGACTCAAAAGCTAGAGTGGCAAGTTGCATTTTCCAATTACTTGAATTCCTCAAAATTCCCAGACCAATCTCTTTACTGACCTGCACGACATCTTCCCCTAAGCTAGTGTCCAATAACTGTTCAAAAGCTTGGTTAATCTCTGAATCCGGTACATTTTCAAATTTTCCATTTTCATGTTCACATATTATTTTTTCCACTGCATATTTTACTTTTTCTTTAATTACAAGCTTCAACCCTGTCATCATGTTGTCTAAGCTAGCAATAACTATCATTTCTATAGCGACCGAAATAACCACATTTTTGACCGCACCAATTGCTGATTGCGTTGCAATCAGAGTAATTTTTTTACCGTGTGATATTACAACATCTGAGAATTTCATTGATTTCTGAAGTTGTTGAAATTGCTTCAATTTATCTGCATCCTTCAGTTGGGCCAAGTGCTTGGCTTGCTCAGCGGCTGTTTTTCTAGCAAACTCTATTTTATCCATCACATTCTGCAAATATTTCGCTAATATATCTAATTTTTTCGCCAAGTAATTGCATATTCCTGCAAAAGGTCCTGTGACCGATCGTAATTTTGTTGCTAAGCTTCGACAAGCGTTCATTGCTTTGTTTAAAATCTTAGTGCTACTCATTATCGCACCTATGCCCATAGTTAGGATGGATATGCCGTAACTAATTACCTTGCCTTTTATGTAATCCTTTTTATTAAAACCCGACTGTCCTTGCTGAATTAGTGCAGTAATAATATCAGTAATACCTTCTGAAATCATGGCACCAGCAAGCGGACCATTCACGGGCAGCAACACAGGGAATGCCGCAGCACTTGCAAGTAGTGCAAAAGCAGTCCCTATCTGTATCTGAGCACCTCTTATTACTTCTTCGTGGACATCGTGTATTTTGCGTAACTGATAAACCGAGCTCATGCCCACGTACTCAAGCTCGTTAACTGCCCTCTCTGTTATGTGCTGTTTAATTTCATTTTGTGAATCTAGCTTGCTTAAGTATCGTGATACCTTAGAGTCAATAATGACACCGTCGTTGGGTCCAATGCAGTCCTCGGGCTTGTCAAACACATTTTCTCCGTTTATCTGTTTTACAAGGCTTTCGATATTTCCTTTGTAAGCGGCCAAGCAGACCAACCGTGCTTGCAAGTGTTTTACAAAGAGATTTGTGTTCCCTGCATTCTCCTGAGCCTGTTGATCAGACTCTTTCTCTCCGCTGATGACAACCGACGCTAAAACCGATTCTTCTCGTTTGCCATCGTCCGTTTTCTTACTACCAATCAATTCCTCCAAGTAATCATGCTCTATTTCTAACGCTGCTTTTGCTTTTCGAAGATTGTCACAAGCACGTGTTTTGTACTCTGGGCAGCCGCTTTCTAGAGGAATAAAGAAGATTTTTGCTACTGCTTTCTTGTATCTTTTTAAAATCTGTCTCCCATCTTCAATTGCTATTTCAAATAACTTAATATATGCAGAATATAACAATTCACTGCTCTTGCTAATATTAAGCGCATGATCTAACGCTTTCTTGGCTTTCTCTCTATTTGATTTACCAGTACTGTCTTCTAAATATCTTTCAGCCAAGCATATACTATAAAAAGGATTGTGGCTTATATTGCCAGCCATTATTTCATTTGCTTGCTTGAGGAATGTATTGTATTCTTGATCTACAGCTGCTAAGCAAGGATCCCTTCTTTGTACAAAAGATACCTGCTTAGCTATGATTTCTTTGACGGTTTTTGCTGTATATGCCTGCTTTTCAAGCCAAAATGCCCAGTTTTCTTTGAGGTCTCTTAAAACATATATCCATTTTACAACATCACTTCCCCTTTTATACTTTTCTTTTAATGCCGCATATTGTGACGAAAATTTATTAAATAACTGTCCCTTGAATTCGATCTCAGCTATCTTATTTTCAGCAATGTCGTTTACACGCGTGGTTTCCAATTCATCTCTGTGTTTCATGATTTGATCAAAGTCAATATTTTCAGTATTATAAATTGTAATGCCCAATGCTTCCACCTCGCTCAATTTGACAATTATCTGACCAGTGCCTTGATTCCCTTGTCTTGCAGTTCTCCCCAAACCCTGATCCTCAACCCTTTTGTTGCATGGTAAAAACGCTTCAATCACATGTAACCCACCGTTACTCTCTAACAAAGCGCTGGTTTTAAAATCTGTTCCTCTTCCGGCTAAATTTGTAGCGATTACCACGTCACAAACATCCAACGGTTTGTTTGTAATATGCTCATCAACCTCATCTCGATATTTAAGAATGTTAGGAGTGAGTCCCGCTGCTTTTGCCTCCACAGCTATCTCTCCAGCTACCGTTTCGGCATCCAGAATACTTGCACACACAATTAAAACCGCTCTTGGCGCTTTGATTTTATTTGTTTTAGTTCTTTGCTTTCCTTCAAGATACTCGTGTGCTTCCCTGGTTCTCGTGAGTTCACCCAGAGCTGCTACAGCTACATCGTTCACAAATGTGTCATCAGGAGACACTTTTCCTGGAAATTGAGCGAAACTATTGGGTTTGCATGGAGGGATGACAGAGAACTCAAGATTGAACACCTTTCCAAGTAGATCTCTTTCTGGCTTTGATCCTAATGTTCCTGTGACACCAGATAATTTACTGCCATATTTTTTGATATAATCCAAATTTGAAACATAGCAACTGGTAAGGCTTTCATATGTTAAGCACAAGTTATGCTTTATTTGTAAGAATTGATGTAATCCGTTGGACAATACCGTGTTTTTCATCGAAACACCAGTATTTTGATTATCTACGGGGGTGATAATATTTTCACCGTCTTTGTCTTTGCCTATCTTATACTCCACATTTTCCTTGTATTGATACTTTGCAGTAAAGGCGTGCTCTACCCATCTTTCTACACTGTCTTCGGCATATCGAAGCAAATGATTAGCTAATATTTTTTTGTTGATCAAATGATCTTTCTGATTCTTGATCTGTTTTTTAATTTCATCTAAAAATGATTCTCTAAGACCATCTTCGTATTCTTCATATTCGAGTTGTTTTTCATCATCACATGTGTTTGAATCCTTGGCTAATTCATCAGCCTTGGCCTTTAGCTTTGCTAAAATTTGATCTGTTACTTGTTTCTCTGTTTTTGCTAGCGCGACCCAGATATTAATGTACACATATCTTAAACTCTCCATCCCAGGAAATGGGCCGGACAACTTTGCTATGTTACCCCCTTGGTCGATTAATAAGCTATCTATTTCATCCAGCATCACCCAAACGTTATTAAAATCAACACCTCCCAACGTCTTCAATTGTTCGAATGAGTCTCTTAGCCAATCAAATTGAAAGCTAGTGATACTGCCATATACTACATCTTTATTGTAGCACGCTCTGGGACCATCGGTGTACTTTTCATCAGGGTTATTGTCTGCTGTAGTAATCTTTAACAATTCATAGAATAATGACTTGTCTTTGACTCCATCGGAAGCCAACACGTTGTTACTTGTAATAACATGAATTTTGTAACCTTGCATCACCTTCAATGCTGCTAAAACCGAAACTATTGTCGTCTTACCCTCCCCTGTATTGATTTGACTCACATGACCCTTGACGTTTGTTTGCATGAAAATCAGAATAGCGGCTTTTTGGGTATCACGCAGTCGATGACCTTTAGTTGCAAGTTCATTGGCTCTGTCCATCACGGATATTGCTTCGATGATGTCATCTCCTAACTGCAAACTGTCACCGATGTTCTTGCTTAATTTGCCTTTATGTTCCCGAGACCACTTTTTTAATTCATCAACTCCCCAATCCTTTATTTGTTCAAAATGTTGATCTATTTTAAGAATTTTAGATTCAATGTCAGCCTTCTGCTTGCTAATAGTCTGTTCTAAATCAACCAAAGAATTATAGTGATTACTGTTGGTGTACTGTAGATTTATAATCTGCTTAATATGGGCATCCTTATTGTTAGCAGCAGAAGCATTATATGTCTTGCGTGCGCCATCTTCGTCATAAACATTTAGGGTAACATCAAATGCTTGAGCCAATGCTCCAATAATTCCACAATCGGCCCATGTTCCTTCCTTGCTGTGAAGTTCTACGTATTGATCAATCAAGTGTATATCTGGCGGTAGATCAACATGTAACGGATCCGTATTTTCAGCTTGCAATCTCTCTTCTAAATTTCTGACAAATTCTTGCTCTCTATTTTCCTTCATGTAATCTATAGTTTGTTCCCGGATTATTTCATGAGTGTAAGATGATTCGGACTGATTGTTAGGTTTATTAGCAAGTCTTGTCAGCTGATCTGCAATGGCAGAGTAAAAAGCATTCCCATCTTCGGTGATTAATACCACTTTAAAGTGTTTGCCGTCTTTCATTAATATATAATCATCATTTAATTTCAGCTTTGTAATTACAGTTTTAAGATCATCAACTTTTGCAACATGCTTCAAATTGACTAAGTTTCCACTTGATATTTTCTGTAACTTATGACCTAACCTTATACTTGGGACTTGTTCCTGAGTTGTAAAAGCAATCCCTCCAGATTCGCCTTTAAATAACTCGATCAATGCAGCTACACCATCAGTACCTTCATCGTTAATTTCTTTCACTTTGCTTGCCATTACCTCCAAGTTATTAATTGTCATTGGGCCGCAACTGGAATCATCTTCTTGTGCAACTTGCGAGTCTCTAATGAAGTCTACTTTGTCGTCATAGTGCTGCTTCAATTCTTTTTCAATCGTGGCAGAACTATTATTCCAATCTCCTTTTGAATCCTTGTACAATATTGTCACTCTCCCTCCTGGTCTCTTCACGAGGAAAATAGCTACCCAGTGCATTCCACTGTTGTCTCCCGTTGCCTTCCCTCCTATATTGTAACAGATGTATCGAGGATGATTCTCTGTTAGGGAATCCATTGACGGTAAAGTGTGTATGCCATCGTCAGTAAGTCTATTTGAAAATTGGGTATCAAAATCTACACCGTGCTTCTCTAAGACCCGGCCATAATTATGCATATCGTCATCAGTGTACCAGCGTTCATCGAGGTTACTTTCTACGTTACGCGTCTGTTGTGGCTTAGTAACACTGCGTGCATTAAAATAGCCTTTTACCTTTTCTATCAATTCTGGAGATAAGCCAAGTTTACCAAAAACAATTCTAATTTGTTCATCTAATTTTTCACCTCTTTCAAGTTTATTGAGTATGTCAAAGATTTTCTTAATCTTACAACTTTGCTTAGGAAACTTTATTTCTAATGGAAATAGTTCGCAAAATTCTCTAGCAACCAAAGAGCTGTAACAATTTCCAGAAAATTTGATAGTTAAAACTTTCTTGGTGATAGAATCCGTAACTTGTGGACCATTATATGTCTTAGGTACGTCATCTTGGTCATATATATTTAAAATAACGTCTAATGCTCGAGCTAACGCTTCAATTATTTCATTATCAACCCGTGATCCTTCTTTACCATGAAGTTCTATGTATTGATCAATCGTTTGTATTTCTGACGGTGGATCAGCATGTAATGGATCCGTATATTTAGCTTCTAAATTCCTGCCAAATTCTTGCCCTTTATTTTTCTTTATATAATTTGTGGTCAACTCCTTGAGGTCTTGATGTGTGTAAAAGGATTTAGGCTCATCTTTAGCTTCATTTATTTTTTTTGTTATGCCCAACTGTTCCAACTGATCAGCAATGGCAGAATAAAAACAGTTTCCATCTCCAGAAATCTTAACTTCATTGAACATACCGATTCCTATGTTATTTATTCCCTCAGGAGGCTTGACAGAATTTTCCTTATCTTTCGGAGACATATGGGTATCAGAGCTACTACTCATCTGCTGTTTTCTTTGTTCAATGTAGTTCTCTCCCAAAGTCTGATATGAGCTAAAAGAATCTAGTATTTTTTTGTGTATTTCAGCTAAAGCCTTTAAGCGTGGATCATTTTCTTCACTTTCCTCGATATCCCAGTCATCAAAATTAATTTCCTTTAGCTTGCGAACACTCCCAATGAATTCATATGGAACTTCTGGTAATTCATTGACAAATTTATGAAATTCCCTTAAGAACCCGTCTTGATCATCCATCTTATTTTCTCTGATTAACTTATTAATGATTTGTTGCTTAAAGACCATAAAAGCTTTGTCCCATTTTTTCTCTGGAATAACCGACCTACTATTTTGCAGTGCAGTCCTAACATTATCATAATCCTCCTTCCTGATATTGCTATCAACCTCAATCTTAGACTCATTATTATTATATTCTAAACACAAAAATGTTCTCTCTTCATTTAGTTTGATGGTAATGGTGTTTGGTTGAGGCGGGGGCCGATCTTTCCTTCTAGCATCAAAGATAAATTGCAAAGGTTTCAATGCTTCGAGCAAAGAATCAAGCTCTTGAGACATTTTAGCTTTAACACCTTGCTTAGCCATCATAATAATGTCAGTAGGTATGCCAAATATCAATTACCTAGTATGTAGATATGCATAAAAACGTTGTTTTCACAAAATTTCCCCTTTACAAAAATTATTTAGTTGCTAAATAATTTAAACATTATGTTTAACGCTACAAAGTAACACATACTTGATCTACGTGATCAGCATTTTTAAACAGGTTGATCTATTATGTGTATGGATACTTTGATAGTTTGGAACCACCAAGGTTCGAAACAAAGTTTTATTCAAGTTCACCCCATCTTCACGGTCAGATGTCAATATTTCACATCCTACCGTAACAAACAATTGCTGGATTTACTCGTAATAAAATGGATGGATGCTTTCGTTTCTTTTAAAAGGCTCAATTCATTGATTAATATTAAACATTGTTCCTGTTCTCACCATGAGAAATGTTGTTAAAAGCTCTTGTTTTGTCCCAAACGCGCACCTAACCCTAAAAAAATTAATTCTATGAACAACGATAATCAATCACATAAAACCGAATAAGCAATTTAGCACACAAGGAAATAATAAGTGTATCGTTAATCCTAACAACTCACGTAAAGCGAGAATGAAGGAGCTGCGGTCACGCAAAGGACAGCGACTTCTTGCTACTGCAAGTCCAGGCATGTCGAAGGCATGCGTCATGCCTGGCTGGGTTATTTTGGTGGCCGAGCTGAGTAAACATTTGACCTCCAAATTCAATGGATTTGACAGTTCTCTGAAATCACGGGTGGGGTCTTATCTGGCTATGAGCCAAGAGAGATATTTGCCCAGCTTCGCGGAAGGCTTAATCTGAATGTTATGAAGTAGCTACTGCATTTGCCTTGTGCTCACAATATAATTACCGCTTGCAGTGATAGGAAATAATTTACAAAATATATATTTTACACTTGCAAATCCCATCAGAGATATTACATAATAAATATTTGCTGTAAGTTATTGGATCGCGATACGAATTTTATGTTGCCACTTAAACAAGTTTACACCCAGCTTTTAGCTATTGGTACATGAATTTGAATTGAATCCAAATGAACGTGTCAATATGGATGTTTTACAAAATTTCATAATATGATTCCCATTCAGCCACATAGATCACTTGATTGATACAGGCACACACACAATAATAATTCCTCTTTCAATTCTACGAAAAAAATTCTGCAGATACCTTACCTACTTTATTTACAAGTAAAAATGTTGCTACTTGCTAGCATTATTTAAATATTAGAAAGCTTATTTAATATTAGATATTGCTGTAAAATAATTTTATCCTTTCATAATTATCAAATTATCATATCTTAATTATCATATTACTTATTCATGATTTCGAAGTGCATCCCCTCTCGACTTTTTCAGTTTCTAATACTGCGGCATTCAATTAAGAATGAACAACCGCAAGATTGGACCGAAAGCCACAGAGTGCGCAACTGAGAACGTTAACAAACAGGAGTCCCGGGCTGCGGCGCCGGTGTATCAGTCCGTGTTCTTGTGAACAAACAGCTGCGAGTAAAACGTGCCCAAATCCTGCAATGAAACGAGACGTTTAACAATACCGAACGGAACCACAAAAAAGAGTAGGAAATACCAGAGATTTAAGCATAAGCATGGGAGACGTTTGCAGCATAGAAGGCAGAGTTTGCTGGTGACCAGCTTGCCCAGGCCTCCAAAAGCCTGGATAGCGTATTGAGCCAAGGTCAAGTATAGTGAAGCCATCTTTGTCGCCCCTAATATGCAGCAATTTATTTACTCTTCTTTATTTATGTTTACCTATAATATATAGGCTAAGCTTAACCAGCCATTATTTTACAGCATACAGTACGTCAATCCCCACCCTCTAAAGCTCACAATTAAGTAAAAGCCAATGCACTTTTCATGGTGAAATACCATGAATTATGAACTGAAAATTTTACTACAATTATAAAATTGTTCCTAGACCAAGTTTACCTTTTGATTTGAAAACATGGTGAAAATTGCAAGCAGGAGAAGATGTCCTAGAGTGTCTCAATACGGCATCAAAGTCTCGCTGTACGAAGCGCTATCCATGGCTATAGAGATCAGTGGGAAGACATGATAAAGTGGCTCAATACGGCATCAAAGTCTCGCTATACGAAGCGCTATCCATGGCTATAGAGATCAGTGGGAAGACATGATAAAGTGGCTCAATACGGCATCAAAGTCTCGCTCTACGAAGCGCTATCCATGGCAATAGAGATCAGTGGGAAAACATGATAAAGTGGCTCAATACGTCATCAAAGTCTCACTGTACGAAGCGCTATCCGTGGCTATAGAGATCAGTGGGAAGACATGATAAAGTGTCTCAATATGGCATCAAAGTCTCGCTGTACGAAGCGCTATCCATGGCTATAGAGATCAGTGGGAAGACATGATAAAGTGTCTCAATACGGCATCAAAGTCTCGCTGTACGAAGCGCTATCCATGGCTATAGAGATCAGTGGGAAGACATGATAAAGTGGCTCAATACGGCACCAAAGTCTCGCTGTACGAAGCGCTATCCATGGCTATAGAAATCAGTGGGAAGACATGATAAAGTGGCTCAATACGGCATCAAAGTCTCGCTGTACGAAGCGCCATCCATGGCTTTAGAGATCGGTGGGAAGACATGATAAAGTGGCTCAATACAGCATCAAAGTCTCGCTGTACGAAGCGCTATCCATGGCTATAGAGATCAGTGGGAAGACATGATAAAGTGTCTCAATACGGCATCAAAGTCTCGCTGTACGAAGCGCTATCCATGGCTATAGAGATCAGTGGGAAGACATGATAAAGTGGCTCAATACGGCATCAAAGTCTCGCTGTACGAAGCGCTATCCATGGCTATAGAGATCAGTGGGAAGACATGATAAAGTGGCTCAATACGGCATCAAAGTCTCGCTCTACGAAGCGCTATCCATGGCTATAGAGATCAGTGGGAAGACATGATAAAGTGGCTCAATACGGCATCAAAGTCTCGCTCTACGAAGCGCTATCCATGGCAATAGAGATCAGTGGGAATACATGATAAAGTGGCTCAATACGTCATCAAAGTCTCACTGTACGAAGCGCTATCCGTGGCTATAGAGATCAGTGGGAAGACATGATAAAGTGTCTCAATATGGCATCAAAGTCTCGCTGTACGAAGCGCTATCCATGGCTATAGAGATCAGTGGGAAGACATGATAAAGTGTCTCAATACGGCATCAAAGTCTCGCTGTACGAAGCGCTATCCATGGCTATAGAGATCAGTGGGAAGACATGATAAAGTGGCTCAATACGGCACCAAAGTCTCGCTGTACGAAGCGCTATCCATGGCTATAGAAATCAGTGGGAAGACATGATAAAGTGGCTCAATACGGCATCAAAGTCTCGCTGTACGAAGCGCCATCCATGGCTTTAGAGATCGGTGGGAAGACATGATAAAGTGGCTCAATACAGCATCAAAGTCTCGCTGTACGAAGTGCTATCCATGGCTATAGAGATCAGTGGGAAGACATGATAAAGTGTCTCAATACGGCATCAAAGTCTCGCTGTACGAAGCGCTATCCATGGCTATAGAGATCAGTGGGAAGACATGATAAAGTGTCTCAATACGGCATCAAAGTCTCGCTGTACGAAGCGCTATCCATGGCTATAGAGATCAGTGGGAAGACATGATAAAGTGGCTCAATACGGCACCAAAGTCTCGCTGTACGAAGCGCTATCCATGGCTATAGAAATCAGTGGGAAGACATGATAAAGTGGCTCAATACGGCATCAAAGTCTCGCTGTACGAAGCGCCATCCATGGCTTTAGAGATCGGTGGGAAGACATGATAAAGTGGCTCAATACAGCATCAAAGTCTCGCTGTACGAAGCGCTATCCATGGCTATAGAGATCAGTGGGAAGACATGATAAAGTGTCTCAATACGGCATCAAAGTCTCGCTGTACGAAGCGCTATCCATGGCTATAGAGATCAGTGGGAAGACATGATAAAGTGGCTCAATACGGCATCAAAGTCTCGCTGTACGAAGCGCTATCCATGGCTATAGAGATCAGTGGGAAGACATGATAAAGTGGCTCAATACGGCATCAAAGTCTCGCTCTACGAAGCGCTATCCATGGCTATAGAGATCAGTGGGAAGACATGATAAAGTGGCTCAATACGGCATCAAAGTCTCGCTCTACGAAGCGCTATCCATGGCAATAGAGATCAGTGGGAATACATGATAAAGTGGCTCAATACGTCATCAAAGTCTCACTGTACGAAGCGCTATCCGTGGCTATAGAGATCAGTGGGAAGACATGATAAAGTGTCTCAATATGGCATCAAAGTCTCGCTGTACGAAGCGCTATCCATGGCTATAGAGATCAGTGGGAAGACATGATAAAGTGTCTCAATACGGCATCAAAGTCTCGCTGTACGAAGCGCTATCCATGGCTATAGAGATCAGTGGGAAGACATGATAAAGTGGCTCAATACGGCACCAAAGTCTCGCTGTACGAAGCGCTATCCATGGCTATAGAAATCAGTGGGAAGACATGATAAAGTGGCTCAATACGGCATCAAAGTCTCGCTGTACGAAGCGCCATCCATGGCTTTAGAGATCGGTGGGAAGACATGATAAAGTGGCTCAATACAGCATCAAAGTCTCGCTGTACAAAGTGCTATCCATGGCTATAGAGATCAGTGGGAAGACATGATAAAGTGTCTCAATACGGCATCAAAGTCTCGCTGTACGAAGCGCTATCCATGGCTATAGAGATCAGTGGGAAGACATGATAAAGTGGCTCAATACGGCACCAAAGTCTCGCTGTACGAAGCGCTATCCATGGCTATAGAAATCAGTGGGAAGACATGATAAAGTGGCTCAATACGGCATCAAAGTCTCGCTGTACGAAGCGCCATCCATGGCTTTAGAGATCGGTGGGAAGACATGATAAAGTGGCTCAATACAGCATCAAAGTCTCACTGTACGAAGCGCTACCCATGGCTATAGAGATCAGTGGGAAGACATGATAAAGTGTCTCAATACGGCATCAAAGTCTCACTGTACGAAACGCTACCCCCGACTAAAGCCGGACGGCCGTGGGAACGCACCCGAATGTTGGTCTGCATGACGTAGCGTAGAGTGTCAGTGTATCGGCGGTCGGGCCGCGACCCGGGCAGCCCGGGATCGCGCCAGCCGCGGCCGGCAGCGTCGCGCTGGAACAGCGCCGGCGCCGGCACGTGATCGCGCAGGTAGCCCCACACGCAGTTGCGCAGCAGCTGCACGATCTGCCGGAAAACGTCGCGCGTTAAACCTCGGCAGCGGACGACGGCACCCCTGACGGCTGTCTCGTCGGAATCTGGTGAACTGGGTATTGGATGCTAAGCTCCTACACTCAAACTTATCCCGAAATTTCGCAAAGGTATGCGGCTTTATTAAGCCTACTTGCTTTACTAGCTACTTGCTTTACTTGCTACTTGCTTTACTTGCTACTTGCTTTACTTGCTACTTGCTTTACTTGCTACTTGCTTTACTTGCTACTTGCTTTACTTGCTACTTGCTTTACTTGCTACTTGCTTTACCAACTACTTGCTTTACTTGCTACTTGCTTTACTTGCTACTTGCTTTACTTGCTACTTGCTTTACTTGCTACTTGCTTTACTTGCTACTTGCTTTACTTGCTACTTGCTTTACTTGCTACTTGCTTTACTTGCTACTTGCTTTACTTGCTACTTGCTTTACTTGCTACTTGCTTTACTTGCTACTTGCTTTACTTGCTACTTGCTTTACTTGCTACTTGCTTTACTAGCTACTTGCTTTACTTGCTACTTGCTTTACTTGCTACTTGCTTTATCAAGTCTAATGCTTTATCAAGGGTCCAAGCTCCAGCGCCAAAGGGACTTAGCATTCACAATACACCAGTCAAACAGTTTTATATTTCTGAAAACCAACGAGCTAAGCTTAGGAAAAGACGCGCGTCTTCAGAAAATAACAATAAAAAATAACCCTCGAATCAGAGCAAAACTGTCAAGCTCACAGCCACCGAAATCGTCACAAAACAAGTCCCGTCTGTACCTCTGGCGGCTGCAACGCCGGCAGGATCCCGGGCATTGCGGCCAGCGGCGGCTGCAGCAGCTGCCCCAGCGCCAGCACGCCCAGCAGGCGCTGGCTCGCCGACATCAACGCGTCGCGGTCGCGCTGCCCGGCGCTCGCCCACTGCGCGAGCAGCGTTGCGCAGACGGCGCGCAGCAGCACCGAGCAGTAGCACAGGCTCGGGCGGTGCGCGGCCAGCAGCGCAAGCAGCGACCACGCGGCCGGCCGTTCGTCCAGCGCGCGGCGGACGCGGAGGTCGCGTTCCACCGTCACCTGCACGGGTACGGGGTGTTGGCGACGCGTTCGCTCGGTGGGACCGTCGGCGGTTAGCTGTCCACGCTTTTCCGATGGTAGACGGATGGTGAAAAAACTTGGAATTTTAAGTTGATAGCGGCTAGTAGGAGTTAGCATCCGAGTGCATCAGAGTCTGCATCTGAGCAGGCTGATGACAAGGTTGATTGCCGGTGTTTAACGACGCACTGTTTTGACAGCTGGCCCTGTGGCGCTGGTCTATAATGAAAAGGTGATTATGAACCTAACCTATGGCTAGAAGGGATGAGGGGAAACCCGGTGCCGGCACGTAGCCTACTCCTGTCGAAAAGCACTGAGGGGACCACCGGCTTTACGTCCCTTCCGAAGGACGGTACAACTCGAACGACAGGATTCCTCCGCTAATCCGTGCTGTCGAGAGGTTGACAAGCAAGGCGAGTGAAGTTGTCGTACTAACTTCAAACCCTCCGACCTCTCTCCCGAATAGAACTGATCATTTGCATGATGGTCACCCATCAAACAGCTAACTCAGCGCGATGTTGCTTAACTTCGGTGATGACAAGGGTTTAGCATCCAAGGTGTATCAGAGTCTACTCTGCATCTAAGAAGACTGATGACAGGGTTGAGATGGAGAGGGGCAGTCAATGGGGTTACCTTGCAGAACTCTTCATCTGGCCAGGGCAGGCCGTTGTACATGACGTCGGACGAGAGCAGCTGCACCGTGAGCAACGCCAGCATCGTCATCGCGTCCGTCGACACGACAACCTCCCCGTCGACTGGAACCGAGCGCGGCGGCCGGAGCCAGGTTAGCCAACGCGCGAGACCGAGCAAAGGATAAAGCGTTGTCCAGGGTTGATACCAACCTGACGGCAATACACCTGTTCCACTCGGGGAAAAATGACGTCAGATGCCCACTGGACGTTAAATAACAAAGGAAGACAGGGAAATCACAACCCGAATTGCTCTGCCTGGCTTTAGCAAGTGGGTATCATGACGTCATTTTGATAGAATTTTGATTGAATGGAATCGGTGTATTGCTTGTTGCATGTACAGCAGATGTTGATTGGTACAAGCGAAACATCCATTCCGTGACCTTTTCAAAAATGTCGCAGCGTTTTAATCAAGAAGTCATCAATGCTGCATGAAAAGTTGACATTACAGCACGAAAAGTCAGTATAGCAGCACGGAATTCGGTAATAATACAGTATGAAAAGTGCTGGAGACTCGTACCAAGACTCGTTACAATAAAAACTATCGACAGCCGACCACGCTAGTGTGAATAAAATCCTAAATGCAAGGTCATTGCACGCACAGAGACCAAACATCCATTACAAAATTTCAATCCATGCCGCCAAAAAGCATGGATACAAATTATGGTGTTGATATTTTGTTACTAATAATCATAGCCAACCACGCAATTAGATGTTAACGAGTCACAACGTTATATAATACATTATTATGTCATATTATATATATATTATATATGTTATATGTTATACTATACATATTATGTATATGCAACGAGTATTTGCATATAGGATTAAATTCACAACGAGTGACAACGTTCGCTCGCTTGCTCGCCGTGGGGTCCGTATTCCCCGAGAGCCGCGCGAAACGACAAGCTAACCGCACGGCGATTCGAGCCGTCACTCACCAACGTCGCTGGCGGCTGCCTTGATGACGTCTAGCAGCAGCTGCGTGTTGTCGTGGGCGACGGCGGCGGGCAGCGCAGGGCCGGCGGGGCCGGCGCGGCGGCGGCGCACCTCCAGCGAGCCGCTGAGGAACGCCGACGAGACGCGGTGCGCGTGGGTCGTCGTAACGCCCTGCGCCCACCGTTGACCGGGTGTTACTGACAGAGCGACGGGAAATTTCGCGAGAGTTTTTTGTTTTCTCAGGTTTTGTCAGATATTACGTGAAAATTATTACAGTTCCTCGACTGGGAGAGCATACTTTCTGCTAGTGTCCGAGAGATCAGAGACAGAGATCAGGGCATCAAAGTCTCGCTGTACGAAGCGCTATCCATGGCTATAGAGATCAGTGGGAAGACATGATAAAGTGGTTCAATACAGCATCAAAGTCTCGCTGTACGAAGCGCTATCCATGGCTATAGAGATCAGTGGGAAGACATGATAAAGTGGCTCAATACGACATAAAAGTCTCGCTGTACGAAGCGCTATCCATGGCTATAGAGATCAGTGGGAAGACATGATAAAGTGGTTCAATACAGCATCAAAGTCTCGCTGTACGAAGCGCTATCCATGGCTATAGAGATCAGTGGGAAGACATGATAAAGTGGCTCAATACGGCATCAAAGTCTCGCTGTACGAAGCGCTATCCATGGCTATAGAGATCAGTGGGAAGACATGATAAAGTGGCTCAATACAGCATAAAAGTCTCGCTGTACGAAGCGCTATCCATGGCTATAGAGATCAGTGGGAAGACATGATAAAGTGGTTCAATACAGCATCAAAGTCTCGCTGTACGAAGCGCTATCCATGGCTATAGAGATCAGTGGGAAGACATGATAAAGTGGCGCAATACAGCATCAAAGTCTCGCTGTACGAAGCGCTATCCATGGCTATAGAGATCAGTGGGAAGACATGATAAAGTGGCGCAATACAGCATCAAAGTCTCGCTGTACGAAGCGCTATCCATGGCTATAGAGATCAGTGGAAAGACATGATAAAGTGGCTCAATACAGCATAAAAGTCTCGCTGTACGAAGCGCTATCCATGGCTATAGAGATCAGTAGGAAGACATGATAAAGTGGCTCAATACGGCATCAAAGTCTCGCTGTACGAAGCGCTATCCGTGGCTATAGAGATCAGTGGGAAGACATGATAAAGTGGCTCAATACGGCATCAAAGTCTCGCTGTACGAAGCGCTATCCACGGCTACAGAGATCAGCGGGCGACTCACCAGCTTGTGTATCTGGTCGGTGAGGGCCGTCGGCGGTGGCGGCGGCCCGACGGCGACCGCTGCCGCCGCCGTAGCGCCGAACAGCGGCGCTTCCCGGCCGAAGAGCGCGCGCTGCGTCAGTTCCGACAGCGCCTGGCTCCGCGCCGCCGCCTTGAGCGCCGCCAGCCGCGAGAGAAGGCGGCACGACGTTCGGACGCCGCGCAGCCGGGCGTAGTTCGCTGTCGGTGGGAACAAGCCGAACGAACAGGTGTGAGGTAAAACTGATTTTAGTAGTGGTGGGTTGGTTTTTACAATAAAAATTGTTTCGACACACATCAATGGTTCAATTAGGGTTTAACCTTTAGCCGAGGCAGGTATTCGTGGTTTTTGCAGAAAATTCAAGTTGTTTAAAAGTGTTTTTTTCGTTCGGATGATTATGTTCCAGACTGTTGTGATTCCAAATATATGCTTCTTCTTTTCGCGAATTCTTGCGAATATCGCATTTCAAATTTTCACAAATTAACGCGAAATTTACTATTTTGTGTCAATTATCACAAATTTTACAATTATGCATCAAATTGCTTGTCTTAAAGCTTTTTCTAGAATTTCATGGCTCATTTTGACATTTTATTTTCCCTATTTTCTTACTACCTACTCTCGATTTTTTAAGTACAAGTTCCCTATATTTGTTCAGTATGCTGTTAGTTTATTTGTAGATTGTAGATGTGTTCTGGGAAACCAGGGGACAGTATAAAGTTCACTCTATGACTTGCCAGAATAGTCAATAAGGAAAGGAGTTGGGGTTTTTCAGGCCATATGACTCATTCTAGATAACAGGGTCCATGACACAAAAGATAAACCCAGACAAAAAATATTGACTGCAGCAAAAAAAAACCAGCAGAAAAATAAATAGCTGTGATAGCCGCAATCTGCAAGTGAGTGCTGAATCATGATTATTATAATGAATTTCCCAAGGTCTTCCACGAATCTGCACACATTACATGTCATCAAAAGGCCTAAAATAATAATTCAAGGCCTGAATGCAAAATTGAGCTTTTACCAAAACCAGTTTACCACTTTTGGGAATTGTAAAAAACGAAACATGACTCTTTTTGGATGAGCGAGCGAAGCGAGCAAAATCCTTCAATTTCACAACATAGGGAAAAAAAAAGCATTTGGATTTTTGTTTTTTTTTTTGTTTGTAACAAAAACGAGCAGCCCTACTTAAAGGTCACAGATCGTTACGAAATTTGGCAAAAACGTTCGTGGTGACTCAGCGAGGTGCTGTATAGTTTTTGAGCAAAATCTGTTCGGCCATTTTGTTTTTATGAGCAAAAACCCGTAAATTTTTCAGTTTTTTGGTACTAGCTTCGTAACTAATTAACCGATCCGCACCAAATTTGGATTGAATATATATGATAACAAGTTAAACGAATTGCCTGGGTTTCAGATTCGTGCATGAAGTATTTTTCTAATTAGATTTTTTTTTTTTTTTTGCCTCTAAATGGGTTCAATACCGATTTATATTCGGTTTATTATATGATTTTCAAATGTTTTCCGTTTGGATTTCCTCGCAGAGATTACGGCTCGCTCATCCTGCAACGAGTGTAGGCTCTACTAATCGTTTACCTAGTAATCAGCATTAATACCTGCCTCTGCCTAAAGCATATTGAACTGGGTTGGTGCGATTCAAACTTTAATGCAAATACTCGCCGCTGTGTATAGTGCGGTAGATGGTTGGACCTCTCTCCCGAACAGAACCGATCACGAGCATGACGGTAGTTTCAAAGGAAATACCTCGTAAGAACATAACGTCAGACCAGTCCCTCGTCCGCTAGCGGCAAACCCAACTCACCGTCGTCGGTCGGCAAGGCGACGCAGAGGAAGAAGTAGTCGACGGCGGCCTGCGCCAGCCGCAGCGTGAGCTGCACCGTCGGCCTGCCGAGCGCGCTGCGATCCAGCACCGCCGCCACCGCATGCGCCAACGCAGCGTCCACGCCGGGCGTCGAGAGCACGCGCGCCGCCGCCGCCAGGTTGTGACGGACCGCGGCGCTCGCGCGGACCGAAGGCACGCGCGACTCCCACCTGTGGCGGTCCGAGAGCGAGGTTAGGGTCGGCCGGTGCGCTGCGTTCGGTTCCATGCCAACAAGCGTGGCCGACGTCACGTTCGGGGTTGTTGGCGTGTGATTGCAGCGTAGCGTCACTAGGTTCACCGTCTTTTATGTTCATTCATAGTCCTGTTTCTATCTCCATGGAGCCAAGTTATAATCGGGGTTAGTCGAGTTGTTGGCGTGTGATTGCAGCATAGCGTCACTAGATTCACCGGCTTCTATGTTCATTCATAGTCCTGTTTCTATCTCCATGGAGCTACGTTATAATCGGGGCTAGTCAAGTTGTTGGCGTGTGATTGCAGCATAGCGTCACTAGATTCACCACCTTCTATGTTCATTCATAGTCCTGTTTCTATCTCCATGGAGCCACGTTATAATCGGGGTTAGTCGAGTTGTTGGCGTGTGATTGCAGCATAGCGTCACTAGATGCACCGGCTTCTATGTTCATTCATAGTCCTGTTTCTATCTCCATGGAGCCACGTTATAATCGGGGTTAGTCCAGTTGTTGGCGTGTGATTGCAGCATAGCGTCACTAGATGCACCGGCTTCTATGTTCATTCATAGTCCTGTTTCTATCTCCATGGAGCCACGTTATAATCGGGGTTAGTCGAGTTGTTGGCGTGTGATTGCAGCGTAGCGTCGCTAGATTCACCACCTTTTATGTTCATTCACAGTCCTGTTTCTATCTCCATGGAGCCACGTTATAATAGATTAACAGTTGGTTTTTCCTGTAGCATGACTGTATAATGCTTAACCACGGACCGGTGAAAGATTGAAAGCAACGATTTCACCCAGAGGGGAATCGCGGTAATGCTCACCTCAAGAGCGTGTCTACGTTAGCCCAGAGCGCGAGGGCGTGCTGGTGCACGGCGCCGGGGGCGGTGGTGGCGCGTGCGGCGTGCTCCAACGCGAGTGCCAGCGCCGGTGGGGCGGCGGCGGGGGCGGCGGGGGCGGCGGCCAGCCGGGCGAGGGCGGCCAGCTGGCGGGGCGTCGTCGAGCGGAGCAGCAGGAAGCTGCACGCGGCGACCAGCACCGACGAGCTCTGCTCGCCGAGGACGCCTGGCGAACGGAACGGGGATTTGCGACGTCAAATAGTCCGGTCGGATTGCGGTGTCGTCGTCTTCGTTGGTTGCAAGTGGGGGGCAGATGGCAGTTTTTGTCGAAGTTTTTAGTTAACGGTATTTGAAATCCTATTTCTGTGAATGGAATTCACCTATTCCAATCAATCAACTTTAATAATTGACTTTAAAATTGTTGGCTGCTTGCTTATTGTAGTATTTCGCCCCAGCAAAGGATGGGCTCTAAGGTAAGAGAACCATATTGTGTTCTGCAATACACCTATTCCATTAAATCAAAATTCTCTCAAAGCAACGTCATGATACCCACTCGCTAAAGCCAGGCAGAGCAATTCGGGCTGTGATTTTCCCATGTTCCTTTGTTATTTAGCAGAGCTAATTAATATTTTTTTCCTAACTAGTAGCACGTCCAGTGGGTATCCGCCGCCATATAAAAAGGTCTACCCAGCCCAGCAAGCTCTCAACCGGGCATTTTCCACACGCAACCAGGAACGAATCCCGGCACTCGATGTCGTCGACGTACCGAGCAGGCGTACGGAGGTGGCCAGCCGGAGCGGATGCTCGCTGAGCAGCAACGGCTGCAACGCGGCCACCTCGCTGCCGCGACGCAGGCACGCCAGCAGCGGCACCGACGCCGCCCGCGACGAACGCAGCACCGACTCCGTCTCCTGCAGCAGCAGCTCTGCGCAGGACGGCGCGTCGTTACTTTCACGGTTATTGGTGTTTAACGACGCACTGTTTTGACAGCTGGCCCTGTGGCACTGGTCTATAATGAAAGGGTGATGATGAACCTAACATATGGCTAGAAGGGAGGAGGGGAAACCCGGTGCCGGCACGTAGCCTACTCCTGTCGAAAAGCACCGAGGGGACCACCGGCTTTACGTCCCTCCCGAAGGACGGTACAACTCGAACGACAGGATTCCTCCGCTAATCCGTGCTGTCGAGAGGTTGATAAGCAAGGCGAGTGAAGTTGTCGTACTAACTTCCAACCCTCCAACCTCTCTCCTGATCAGAAGTGATCATGTGCATGATGATCACCTATCAAACACCTGACTCAGCGCAATGTTGCTTAACTTCGGTGATCTCACGAGAACCGGTGTTTCCAACGTTGCCAAAACCGTTTGGTTTAGTTTCACGAGATGCAGCGGTGTAATGCAAGGAGGTGCATGGCATGACAGGGCTTGGCAAAGCAACACAGAGCTACACAAAAACAACGGAATGAAACGCAAGCCAAAGCAAGGCAACGCAAGGCAACGCAACGCATCGCAATGGAAAGCAGCACAACGCAGTACAGACCTACACAAAGCAATGCAATGCAAGGCAACAACCCAACGCAAGGCAAGGCAACGCAAGGCATGGTAAGGCAAGAACCCAACGCAACTAAAAGCAGATCTACACAAATCAATGCAACGGGCACCGACCTAGCAGCTGGCGCGCGGCCACCTTGGCGTGTTGGTCGGGCGCGTCGCAGGCGGCGGCCAGCAGGAGCAGCAGCAGGCGTGCGGCGTCGCGTTCGCAGCCCAGCGCCAGGTGGACGACGAGGTCGCGGAGGGCGGCGGCTCCGCCCAGGCGCCGGCACCACGCGGGGGCGGCCGCCGTCAGCCGCGGCAGCAGGCCCGGCTCGCTCACTGCAAAACGCAGCAAGTCTGTTTAATTTAGGAATTCCCTTGTCAGCTCGGCGCTGGTTGTCAATACGATAACCGAATTGACGCCAAAAGCATTTACAGAGACCGATTTACCTTGATTTCTAACTGTGTTTCTATACATTCTATATCTAACAGTATGTTTTGGTCACGATAAAGTTAATGGTAAAAAGCTAGAAGAAATGCGAGTGGTATATAACACGGTGAGGCACAGTGCTAGTGTTTGATTTTGATATTTTGAAATGGCGCCTTGTGGATTTTGTTTCATGATATGTAAATTGTGGACTTTTTTGAGTATGATCGTATCCTGGATAAACTACAGGGAGATTTCGTGGAGAGTTGTCACGGGAATCTTTTCGAGGGACTTTTCATGAGAGATTCTCGGAGAGAACAACTCAAATAACTTAATATCAATTCCACAGATTGTTGTCCATAGAGAATAGTGGATAAGTGCAGTGTACCGGACAGGCAAAGACCCGGATTCGAATCCCGGCACGGATGTAAATTTGGAATTGATATTTCGTTACTGATAATCGGCGTATGGTCATTGAATTATTCAATGCCTTGGATTTTACACAATGTTACTATGTTTCAGCATTTGCTGGCATTGAGTTGGGAAATTTGACCATCACTAAAATCAATGGTCAGGGTCAAAGATCGTCAGGGTTAGGAGATAGACACAAAGATACACATACTCAGAACATCAGAAAATTGAAGTTGTGTGTATTCAGTTAGAAACGTACGAAGCGCGTGAGATGTGATTTGAACTTCAACCTCAAAACGATTAAAAAACAAATGCTGCATATTCCGAGTGGCGAGTATGTCACGTGATGCATCGAGTAGGGGAGGTAGGGGAGCTTTGTAATGGCCGCGTCACACAAGTCAGCTGTTTTCCGTGCAAGAACGGCATCCTAGCTCAGTCCACACAGCTTGCAACAAGTTGCCAATGCTGGCAGAAAAGTTAAAATATGAAAATTTGAGATTTCATGAAAAAAATCTGTGAAAACATCCAATTCTTGGTGGAAACAACATGTAGCACTTATTACCTAACTTGTAGAGTGATTTTTATGTTCCCAAGTACAATTTAACTAATTAAAAACAATAAAAATGCTTTTTTTTCTTATGGCCGAATGATAAATTATGGCCGCAAAACTGATATTTCTGAATATCTCATGAAATATTCAACCAATCACTATCATCAAAGCATTTATGAAAACTTCAAACCGAAACGCATGCACAGTGCCACTTGAGGCTTCATAACTCCTAATTCTCGGTACAATCATACTTTTATTGAGAAAAAATAGCAGAAAAGTTGTAGCATTTACGCAATTTTCTGTACTATTTCAGCAGCTGACTATCATTATTAATTACTAATTAAATATTAACGGACCCAATGTGTTGCTACTTTCTGTAACATGCTGAATGAACGTAGAAGCCGGTGAATCTAGTGACGCTATGCTGCAATCACACGCCAACAACTCGACTAACCCCGATTATAACGTGGCTCCATGGAGATAGAAACAGGACTATGAATGAACATAGAAGCTGGTGAATCTAGTGACGCTATGCTGCAATCACACGCCAACAACTCGACTAACCCCGATTATAACGTGGCTCCATGGAGATAGAAACAGGACTATGAATGAACATAGAAGGTGGTGAATCTAGTGACGCTATGCTGCAATCACACCCCAACAACTCGACTAACCCCGATTATAACGTGGCTCCATGGAGATAGGAACAGGACTATGAATGAACATAGAAGCCGGTGAATCTAGCGACGCTTTGCTGCAATCACACGCCAACAACTCGACTAACCCCGATTATAACGTGGCTCCATGGAGATAGAAACAGGACTATGAATGAACATAGAAGGTGGTGAATCTAGTGACTCTACGCTGCAATCACACGCCAACAACTCGACTAACCCCGATTATAACGTGGCTCCATGGAGATAGAAACAGGACTATGAATGAACATAGAAGGTGGTGAATCTAGTGACTCTACGCTGCAATCACACGCCAACAACTCGAATAACCCCGATTATAACGTGGCTCCATGGAGATAGAAACAGGACTATGAATGAACATAGAAGGTGGTGAATCTAGTGACGCTATGCTGCAATCACACGCCAACAACTCGACTAACCCCGATTATAACGTGGCTCCATGGAGATAGGAACAGGACTATGAATGAACATAGAAGCCGGTGAATCTAGCGACGCTTTGCTGCAATCACACGCCAACAACTCGACTAACCCCGATTATAACGTGGCTCCATGGAGATAGAAACAGGACTATGAATGAACATAGAAGCCGGTGAATCTAGTGACTCTACGCTGCAATCACACACCAACAACTCGACTAACCCCGATTATAACGTGGCTCCATGGAGATAGAAACAGGACTATGAATGAACATAGAAGCCGGTGAATCTAGTGACTCTACGCTGCAATCACACGCCAACAACTCGAATAACCCCGATTATAACGTGGCTCCATGGAGATAGAAACAGGACTATGAATGAACATAGAAGGTGGTGAATCTAGTGACGCTATGCTGCAATCACACGCCAACAACTCGACTAACCCCGATTATAACGTGGCTCCATGGAGATAGAAACAGGACTATGAATGAACATAGAAGCCGGTGAATCTAGTGACTCTACGCTGCAATTACACGCCAACAACTCGACTAACCCCGATTATAACGTGGCTCCATGGAGATAGAAACAGGACTATGAATGAACATAGAAGGTGGTGAATCTAGTGACTCTACGCTGCAATCACACGCCAACAACTCGAATAACCCCGATTATAACGTGGCTCCATGGAGATAGAAACAGGACTATGAATGAACATAGAAGCCGGTGCATTTAGTGACGCTATGCTGCAATCACACGCCAACAACTGGACTAACCCCGATTATAACGTGGCTCCATGGAGATAGAAACAGGACTATGAATGAACATAGAAGGTGGTGAATCTAGTGACGCTATGCTGCAATCACACCCCAACAACTCGACTAACCCCGATTATAACGTGGCTCCATGGAGATAGGAACAGGACTATGAATGAACATAGAAGCCGGTGAATCTAGCGACGCTTTGCTGCAATCACACGCCAACAACTCGACTAACCCCGATTATAACGTGGCTCCATGGAGATAGAAACAGGACTATGAATGAACATAGAAGGTGGTGAATCTAGTGACTCTACGCTGCAATCACACGCCAACAACTCGACTAACCCCGATTATAACGTGGCTCCATGGAGATAGAAACAGGACTATGAATGAACATAGAAGGTGGTGAATCTAGTGACTCTACGCTGCAATCACACGCCAACAACTCGAATAACCCCGATTATAACGTGGCTCCATGGAGATAGAAACAGGACTATGAATGAACATAGAAGGTGGTGAATCTAGTGACGCTATGCTGCAATCACACGCCAACAACTCGACTAACCCCGATTATAACGTGGCTCCATGGAGATAGGAACAGGACTATGAATGAACATAGAAGCCGGTGAATCTAGCGACGCTTTGCTGCAATCACACGCCAACAACTCGACTAACCCCGATTATAACGTGGCCCCATGGAGATAGAAACAGGACTATGAATGAACATAGAATGTGGTGAATCTAGTGACGCTATGCTGCAATCACACGCCAACAACTCGACTAACCCCGATTATAACGTGGCCCCATGGAGATAGAAACAGGACAATGAACGAATTTAGAATGTGTTGAATCTAGTGACGCTATGCTGCAATCACACGCCAACAACTCGACTAACCCCGATTATAACGTGGCCCCATGGAGATAGAAACAGGACAATGAACGAATTTAGAATGTGTTGAATCTAGTGACGCTATGCTGCAATCACACGCCAACAACTCGACTAACCCCGATTATAACGTGGCCCCATGGAGATAGAAACAGGACAATGAACGAATTTAGAATGTGTTGAATCTAGTGACGCTATGCTGCAATCACACGCCAACAACTCGACTAACCCCGATTATAACGTGACCCCATGGAGATAGAAACAGGACAATGAACGAATTTAGAATGTGTTGAATCTAGTGACGCTATGCAGCAATCACACGCCAACAACTCAACTATAAGCCCGAATGTGACAAAACTAAACCAAACCATCGATACAATAACTCTTTGTTGCATATTGGATGAAGACTTTTACTGCAATACAGTTCAAATGAATCTCGGCTATGCCTGAGAGTATTTCAATTTAGATTACTTGAATGGTACATAGAAAGGAGTGCAGACATGAGCTTTACAATTTTAGTTGGTTGTTTCTTCTGATTTTGAAGTGGTGATCGGGTATAATTAAACTGTCTGCTTAGTGTCAGCCACGTGGAATGGCAAGCATTACTTTGTTGTGCGAATCATACAAGGTCGTCCTATTAACAGCCATTGACCCTGTGGTCGACCTACGACCGGAGACAAGTTGAAATGAAACATTTTTAACACACGGCCGTTGACACACTACCGTTCCCACTGTGCATTAGCGTGCTCGTCGTTCACTGTCGATTTTATCACGAACAAAGCAAGATTAACAGTGAAAATGTGATTACCTTCAGCTGGTGGAAGAGAGTCAGTCGCCTCCTTGCTTCCATTTAGCAGTCACGGCGACAGCTACATTCTTTGCAAGGGTTTTCGTTCGTCACTACTTGCCATTTGATACACGACTGATCGCTAGGATTGCTCAGACTTGTTTCATTCAGCCGAGATAGCTGAATGTGATAATGGTACAGGTTTCTCGGTGTTATTGGTACCCTGATTGGTGACCTGATATTATGATACCATCTCCCGAGAGACAAAGGGAAATACCTGAATTTGTCCACATTAAAACCAATGAACAATAAATGATGACCCTTTGCTATCTGACCAGTGACTTATGATATGTTTAATCCAACCAAACTTGGGACTTGAAGCGCTTGTCTTCAGTGTCCAGAAGCGTTATTGTAATTATTATTTAAAATGGTATCTTGCGGTTAGAATTTCGCTAGTTGAGAGAAGCCAATATTTTGTCTGTCAAATATAGAAACAACTGTGCGCGAATTCGAACAAACAAAAAGATTTTATACTTCGCACCAAGAGGCAATGGACCCTAGTGTTTTGTTTCGTTTATTATTATTATTACCAAATACTGTAGTATATAACCTTCACTGTTATTACTGAGGAGACTATCATAGCAGCAAATATCTTGTCATCTTCAACCTTATATAATTTACAAGAGGTTTGATCTTCAGCTGTTTTTGTACGTATCTGGTTATCTGGGGTTCTGGGGATGTCTTCCATAAATCTTTTATAGAAACGGTGAAAAATGGATGAAAATTAATGGGATTTTTTTCAAAACCTTTCTTATTCTCTTCCCAAATTATTTTTCGTTTTTGAGTGGGATCCGTGACCTTTTTCTTATTTAATTTTAAATAAATCTAATTTCGTCTAGGCTGAAAAAAAACAAATGCAACCGACGGTCGGCCAAAATGCATCCACTATTAAAATGGCAAATATCACTATAGCACTGGAATATTCAACAAGTACACAGTAGTTTATGATTTCATGCAATAAAGACACATTGCGTCACTTAAACTCTTGCCACGCACGCGCATTTTGCCCTATGGGCATATTGTTTGCCCTATGGGCATATTGATGTTGTTTTGCATGTTTTTCTATGCCCTATGGGCATATTTTTGCCTTATTGGCATAGGGTTTTGCCCTATGGGCATATTGACATATAATCTTGCCAGAATTTTTCCCTATGGGCATATCGTTTTGCCTTATGGGCATAGGGTTTTGCCTTATTGGCATAGGGTTTTGCCCTATGGGCATATATTGACATGTGATTTGGGCAGCATTTTGCCCTATGGGCATAGGGTTTTGCCTTATTGGCATATTGACATTTAATTTTGCCAGAATTTTGCCCTTTGGGCATATCGTTTTGCCTTATGGGCATAGGGTTTTGCCCTGTGGGCATATTGACATTTAATTATGCCAGCATTTTGCCCTATGGGCATAGCTTTGCCCTATGGGCATCTACATGCCTTATGGGCATATTTTTTTGCCCTAGGGGCATAGTTGTGCCTTTTGGGCATAGGATTATGCCTTATGGGCATATTCAAATAAAATACTAAAGCATTTTGCCCTAAGGGCATAGCTTTGCCCTATGGGCATATACATGCCCTATGGGCATATTTTTTGCCCTCGGGGCATATCTTTGCCATATGGGCATATCTTTGCCCTATGGGCATATAAATTTGCCCTAGGGGCATAACTTTGCCCTATGGGCATATACATGCCCTAGGGGCATAGAAGCTGCCCGCAGGGCCTAGCTGGGTACCAGCTAGTATCTTTTAATAATACTATAATTGATATAATAGGAAGTTGATTTTAGGATTTCCTGAGAATTATCGGATGCTAGGGAACATCTGCAAATATCACTTGACATTTAAGCAGTTAACATTTGAGGTATGTTTATTTAAGAGTAGATTAGTACAAAATTAATTATTGTGGGTCATTGGATTGAATTTTAACGATGTTTATATTATGAAAGTTGGCCAGACTTTGATGAGAGTAGCTCTGATCGGAGGCAAGGAGCTTGAAAATAGTCAGCATCAGAAAGCAAAGCTTACAGCAGCCAGCCTGGAAACAAGGTCTAAAATCTTATGGAATGATGCTGCGGGTACGAGATAACGAAATGCCTGAGCCACTAGCAGTAAGAACACTAAAATACTTAACATAATAACATATAAATGGCTAGACACATAGTAAGTCAGCTCAGCATAAAATATACTAATGTAAAATAAAGGTTTGGTAAAGACTTTGGTGATCAGAAAAACTATTAAAACAATAAAACAAATTAAATAAAATATAAAATATAAAATGACAAATGCAACCTAGCAATATATAGTGAATTTACAATAAGAATTGATTTAAAAAATACAGAAATTAAGGTTAGCACATAATTGATTTAAAATCGAGACTTTTTCCAAAAGAACAACTGAAACTATATAATGTATCTTGAATAGTTATGTCTATAATTAAAGTAGTAAAAACAATAAAAAGAATGTCTAAATCTAAGCAACTAGACACCACTAAACACTAAACAATTTGAAACAGAAAAAAAAAATCAAGCAAATTTATACGAAGCAAATTTGCATAACTTCGTAAGACTAGTGAAGCACCTCTGTTGTGGTAATTTTAGACTAGGGAACTTGCATTACTGGTAATTAGTACAACAGTATTATCATAGAGTAAGCATTACTTACTCTATGGTATTATACTCATCAAATAAAAGTATGCATTATAAATTATAAACGTAGCCAAAGTGGACCTTTGTATTCACAGCAGACATCAAGACTATATTTTCAAGACATGGCACCGAAATGTGCCCTTCAAAACAACAGAAAGTAAAAAAGACTTCAACAAAACAATAAAGATGCATTTTGCAAGAAATAATGTAAGAATATACCTAGATGAAAATAAACCATGCCTCCTGTGAACATTCGAGAATTCTAAGTAAGCAAAACTATTTTATATAGAAACTTAGAAGCAAACACGAGCGTAAATTAAAAATAAACAAATAAAGTCACAATATTTTTACAGATTTTTTAAAAATGAAAAAACATCGATTGCACGAGCTTAGTGATGGACGCTGAACACGACACTGGATCATAGTTATCGGTCATTGGCAGTGTTTTTATTGTGCAGATCGGTCATGGCGCAGTGTTTTTTTGCAGATCTCGGTCATTGGCACAATTTTGTACAAATCAGTCTCGACACAACGGTTTGATTGCATCGCTTTGATTTGCAATGAGATGGCGGTTGGCAAAAGCATTGCCAAGTTGTTGGTTCTTCAATTCTTTTTGAGTGGAACTTCACTCAAAGCAGTCGCCATTGAAGTTGTAGAATGCCGAACAACGATGAGTCGTGTAGACACGTTTGTTTTGTGCCTTGGTTGTTGATAGCCTCGCAATACACCGATTCCATTCAATCAATATTCAATCAAAATAACGTCATGATACCCACTCGCTAAAGCCAGGAAGAGCAATTCGGTTGTGATTTCCCTGTCTTCCTTTGTTATTTAGCAGAGCTAATTAATATTTTTTCCATACAGGTAGTACGTCCAGTGGGTATCTGACGTCATTTTTCTCTGAGTGGAATAGGTGTATTGTCAGGGGTTTGGGGGTTGCCAAGTTGATTGACCTCGTGTCCCGTTCGTCCTGCAGTCCATACTGAGGCTCGGCGGTCGACGGTGGTTGTTAAACGTTTGCAGAACGAAGAGTTACGCTTGGACAGAAAACATCACGCCAGTCAATTGTTCACAGGGAGCATGGAAAAGGTTTTGAAAATCTAGTTTGCTATCAGTTCTCATAATGAAATTTTCAGGCATGTTGACAAACAATAGTTTAGGTGTTAGGTACCTCCAGTACCAAGAGTGTATTTTACAACTAAATAATTGGAAACCAGACTGCATGCCTCATCTTTCTCTTCTCGTATCCTGGTCTCGCCAACAATTATTTCCACACTCTCATCCACTCTCACCACAACTTTGAAACACACTTATTTTTCCCAGTTACAAAACATTCGTGAATGTTAATATCTATTTTCAAAACTAATAAACTGGACAAATGGCTTGTTGCAGATCGTTGATTGAAGAAATTATTCGGACAAAACTATAAATAACAGTGAAAAAAACAACGACAAATTTTTGTGTAAAAGCTGAGAATAGGTCTTTGAAAACTAAATGAAGAGAGAACATTTTGCTGGCCAAAAAACAGAAATAAGTAAAATATAGCTCAACAATTCCTTGAGACATGGCACGGGTCTTGCTGGAAGATAATAATTCTGCCCTTCAACCACGCTCCAACTGCGTCTGTTGTCCCAGTCTCTCCAACGCTTTAACCTCAACTTCCTCGACCAATTCATCCACCCGCAAAGCAATTGACTCGATCTCCACCCGCACGTTACCATCATTACTTTGCTCAAACTCATCTTCAAGCGCGTTTAACTTTTCTTCCAACGATTCTAACTCTTGTTCTAACTTTTGATCGGTGATGTTTAGATCTTTAAGTACCGCAATTTCGGTTTCTATCAAACTCATGATAGCAGCGATGAGGTCATCTATATCTTCTCGACTAGTCGATTCTAATTGGCTGCTCATTTCCTTCCTGGCTTTTCTTAGCGATACGACATGAAACCTGTTGACGATCGCAGCGTGCCTTCCATTCTCTGCTACATCCATTATCATATCAAATCTTTGGCAAAGTTTATTTAACTCAATTTTGCTAAAATCCGAGTTTAACATCAAGTTAAAGTCCTCAAACACAGACATAATTTCAGAGGTATTATTTCTACAAGCAGCGTATGTTGATTTATTAGCTGCGATTTCGGATTTATCATAAGCTTCTTGGTACTTCATTTGTGCTTCACTGTACTTTCCTTGGGCAAACAAATTGTCGCCCTGAGAATTCAGGTCGATTGCATCTAATTCATTTATGGATTTGTCTCGATTTTCTTCATATATACTATACTTGCTGCTAACTTGGGATTTATCGTAAGCTTCTTGATACTTAATTTGCGCTTCCCTGTACTTTCCTTGGGCAAACAAATTGTCGCCCTGAGAATTCAGGTCGATTGCATCTAATTCATTCTTGGCTTTGTCTCGATTTTCTTTATATTTACTGGAGGGGTTGCTAGGCAGGAAAAATGGGAAAATACTAGTAAAAAATATAGTAAAAATGGAAAAATACTTGCTGCTTACTTGGGATTTATCATAAGCTTCTTGATACTTAATTTGTGCTTCACTGTACTTTCCTTGGGCAAACAAATTGTCGCCCTGAGAATTCAGGTTGATTGCATCTAATTCATTCTTGGCTTTATCTCGATTTTCTTTATATTTACTATACTTGCTGCTTACTTGTGATTTATTATAAGCTTCTTGATACTTAATTTGCGCTTCACTGTACTTTCCTTGGGCAAACAAATTGTCGCCATGAGAATTCAGGTTGATTGCATCTACTTCATTTGTGGCTTTATCTCGATTTTCTCTATATGTGGTATATTCACTCTGTACATGAGATACATCATAAGCTCTTTGAAACTGACTCTCAGCTTCACTGAACTTCCCTTCACTAAACAGCGCAGACCCCATTTCGTTCAACTTAGCGGCTGCCTGACTTTCGCTGTTGCCCAACAACCCTCCGCTACCGACATCAAAATAATGGATTTTTCCTGTCGTGTTGCCGACAATAGCTCCAACGACACCTCCTCCTGCAAGGCCGCCATACAATCCTCCGACGGCAATGGCCGCAGCAGCGGGCGGGAACAAGATTACACCCCCAATGGCGGCAAGACAACCGGTTAAACCACCCACACCAGCTCCTAATCCACCGCCAGCCACACGATCGATTTCATCGTACTTTATTTTAATCACTCCGTAAGCCTCGTCCCGTTCGTAGTTTCTGATTGATTTACCTGAACGTTCGAGAGCGCTCTTAGAGAAATCACTTACGTGCGACATGATTTTTTAAACTCTTAAAGTAAATATCTGAGTGTGACAACTAACCACCTAACCTAACTTCTAATTGTTTTCAATATTAAACGTATTTACTAACTTAAGGGATTGAGGTAACAAGCAGACTCTGTGTCCTGGAAAACAGAAAGAACCAAAATGTTCTCAAAAAAATTTAAGAAAAAAATATAATAAAAGGCAAGCTTGCAAACAGTAAAGAAATAATCAGAGTATGGATGTTTTGGACAACTCACGTAGACGAGCGTGAATGAACAAGCCGGACAATTGGGACAGAGAGATCGGTCAGGGAGGCTGCTACTCCGACGCTCCCCACTCAACTGAAAGCATAGCGAGCGTTTAACTTTAAAATTCAATTTCTACGACGTTTCGAAACTGCTATACATGTTTCCGTAGACAAATAATTTTGGAAAATTGTGATTGAAAGATAAATGAAGAAGCGGCAAGAATAGATAGTTTCCAAGTTTATTTTATTTTATTTGGTTTGAGCTGCCGGAAGTCAGCAGGTAAAAGGCAGGAGTTTAAACAGTACGCCTTCGAAATCCAGTGAGAAATTGTACGATTTCCCAGCTTATGGGAACAAATATTTTCCTTGTTTGGTTTATAACTCTCTCTGACTCTAAATCTGTGAAGAGTTTTTAATCAGCGTCATGCAAATTATGATTATTCACAAGCAAAAATAACAGTGAATCCGGCCTAAATCACTGTAGTACTACATTCTAAGCCAGTGTTTGTTTATAAATATGTTTACAATGCCTAACCAATTCGGTTACGGTTTGGGATGTTTGATGACTGGGAACATTGTTTGCATTTGATAAGGTCTACCGGATCCAAGCTCCGCTGGGTCTATAACGAACGTAACAAATTTCATGTTTCGCGCTCCTCCCGACTGCCTCGTCGTTGCTTGCCTGTACCGCTCCTTCTTTTTGGGAGGCAAATTTTTGGGCAAAAGTTTCTCTATCGGTAAAGTGCATACCCTTCGCTGCCTGGTATGCTGCACCTCTCTGGCTTTCGATAGAAATTCTGCATTCCTACTTGCCGCATTCGCTAGATAATTCTGTTGTTCCTTGCCGTGGGCAAAAACCGTGTGGCACTCCTTGTCCTTGAATCCTATGTGTGTTAAATGATTAGACGCGTGACCTGGTGCATTAGGACTAAATTCTCGCCGGACTCCTTCAGACGCCCTTAGCACATTGGCTCCTGTCATGCTGTGTACCGGCAGTTCTTCGCAATAATTCAGTTGATTTATTTTATATTTAACTTTATCTTTTTTGTTTACTTCCCCGCCAAACATCATCCCACCATCTTGTCCTACATAACCAATTGGATGGGTAGCTCGTGTAATACGGTTTAGATTACATGAATGCTGGACATCTTGTAACGTTGAGGCATTTACACCTTTCGGTATAATAAGCTCTGCGTTGGTGAAGCCGTGAACCCTTTGGTATTGATCTAAAGGTATGTTTCGTCCGTTCTCTGTCACCATAAGGCAATTTTCTTTCGTGTTCATGGTAACAGGTATCACATGACCGAGTCCGTTGTCCCTGCTTAAGCATACTACTCCTCGATCTGAATCTAGTTTTTCAAACTGTGATTGTGCATCTTTTATACCGCAAGAAGAAACTTCGACTCCATTTTGTATGAAAAGTTGTTTAGTATCTTCAATACTTGCTCCATCTGTGGATGCAGCTAGATTCGTAGCATCAGCCAGCTGTTTACTGCCCTTGTCTTTGTCAAATCCTAACGTTTCTGCTACTGCATCATGGGCACATTTTGTATTTGCTGCTTTGGCTGAATCATCTTCTGTTTCAATAGCATCCAATTTTTGTCTCATCTCAGCAATATCCTTTTGATCACTCTTTTTCTCCTTGTGCTCTTGGTACCCCCTATACAAAGCCTTCGGCAAAGTTACCACCACTTTGCCAGTTATCGCAACTATTTTACCGTAGATCGTATCTGATATTTGCTCGCTTATTTGAGATATAATAACTTCAATCATTTTGCTCCTTTCAGTATCATTATTTTTATTATTATCTTTTTGGTAAGCTGGTTTAGATACCTCAGCCAAAAACTTATTACATATTTTATCAGTGCATGTTGTGATATCAATGCCAGATAATAAAGACTCAAAAGCTAGAGTGGCTAGTTGCATTTTCCAATTACTTGAATGCCCCAAAATTCCCAGACCAATCTCTTTACTGACCTGCATGACATCTTCCCCTAAGCTAGTGTCCAATAACTGTGCAATAGCTTGCTTGATCTGTGAATCCGATACATTTTTAAACGTTCTATTTTCATTTTCATGTGTTATTTTTGTTTTAACAGCATATTTTACTTTTTCTTTAATTACAGGCTGCAACCCTTTCATCATGTTGTTTAAGCTAGCGATAACTATCCTTTCTATAGCGACCGAAATTACCACACCTTTGACCGCACCAATTGCTGATTGTGTTACAATCTGAGTGATTTTTTTACTGTGTGACATTACAACATCTGAGAATTTCATTGTTTTCTGAAGTTGTTGAAATTGCTTCAATTTATCTGCATCCTTCAGTTGGGCCAAGTACTTGGCTTGCTCCATTGCTGTTTTTCTAGCAAACTCTATTTTAGCTATCATTAGCTCCAAATATTTCGCTAATATATCTAATTTTTTCGCCAAGTAATTGCATATCCCTGCAAAAGGTCCTGTGACCGATCGTAATTTTGTTGCTAAGCTTCGACAAGCGTTCATTGCTTTGTTTAAAATCTTAGTGCTGCTCATTATCGCACCTATGCCCATAGTTAGGATGGATATGCCGTAACTAATTACCTTGCCTTTTATGTAATCCTTTTTATTAAAACCCGACTCTCCTTGCTGAATTAGTGCAGTAATAATATCAGTAATACCTTCTGAAATCATGGCACCAGCAAGCGGACCATTCACGGGCAGCAACACAGGGAATGCCGCAGCACTTGCAAGTAGTGCAAAAGCAGTCCCTATCTGTATCTGAGCACCTATTATTACTTCTTCGTGGACATCGTGTATTTTGCGTAACTGATAAACCGAGCTCATGCCCACGTATTCGAGCTCGTTAACTGCCCTCTCTGTTATGTGCTGTTTAATTTCATTTTGTGAATCTAGCTTGCTTAAGTATCTCGGTACCTTAGAGTCAATAATGACACCGTCGTTTGGTCCAATGCAGTTTTCGGGCTTGTCAAACACATTTTCTCCGTTTATCTGTTTTACAAGGCTATCGATATTTCCTTTGTAAGCGGCCAAGCAGACCAACCGTGCTTGCAAGTGTTTTACAAAGAGATTTGTGTTCCCTGCATTCTCCTGAGCCTGTTGATCAGACTCTTTCTCTCCGCTGATGACAACCGACGCTAAAACCGATTCTTCTCGTTTGCCATCGTCCGTTTTCTTACTACCAATCAATTCCTCCAAGTAATCATGCTCTATTTCTAACGCTGCTTTTGCTTTTCGAAGATTGTCACAAGCACGTGTTTTGTACTCTGGGCAGCCGCTTTCTAGAGGAATAAAGAAGATTTTTGCTACTGCTTTCTTGTATCTTTCTAAAATCTGTCCCCCATCTTCAATTGCTATTTCAAAAAACTTAATATACGCAGAATATAACAATTCACTGCTCTTGCTAATATTAAGCGCGTGATCTAACGCTTCCTTGGCTTTCTCTCTATTTGATTTACCAGTACTGTCTTCCAAATATCTTTCAGCCAAGCATATACTATAAAAAGGATTGTGGCTTATATTGCCAGCCATTATTTCATTTGCTTGTTTGAGGAATTTATTGTATTCTTGATCTACAGCTGCTAAGCAAGGATCCCTTCTTTGTAGAAAAGATACCTGCTTAGCTATGATTTCTTTGACGGTTTTTGCTGTATATGCCTGCTTTTCAAGCCAAAATGCCCAGTTTTCTTTGAGGTCTCTTAAAACATATATCCATTTTACAACATCACTTCCCCTTTTATACTTTTCTTTTAAAGCCGCATATTGTGACGAAAATTTATTAAATAACTGTCCCTTGAATTCGATCTCAGTTATCTTATTTTCAGCAATGTCGTTTACACGCGTGGTTTCCAATTCATCTCTGTGTTTCATGATTTGATCAAAGTCAATATTTTCAGTATTATAAATTGTAATACCCAATGCTTCCACCTCGCTCAGTTTGACAATTATCTGACCAGTGCCTTGATTCCCTTGTCTTGCAGTTCTCCCCAAACCCTGATCCTCAACCCTTTTGTTGCATGGTAAAAACGCTTCAATCACATGTAACCCACCGTTACTCTCTAACAAAGCGCTGGTTTTAAAATCTGTTCCTCTTCCGGCTAAATTTGTAGCGATTACCACGTCACAAACATCCAACGGTTTATTTGTAATATGCTCATCAACTTCATCTCGATATTTAAGAATGTTAGGAGTGAGTCCCGCTGCTTTTGCCTCCCTAGCAATCTCTCCAGCTACCGTTTCGGCATCCAGAATACTTGCACACACTATTAAAACCGCTCTTGGCACTTTGATTTCAGTTTTTTGCTTTCCTGCAAGATACTTGTGTGCTTCCCTGGTTCTCGTGAGTTCACCCAGCGCTGCTACAGCTACATCGTTCACAAATGTGTCATCAGGAGATACTTTGCCTGGAAATCGAATGAAATTACTGGGTTTGCATGGAGGGATGACAGAGAACTCAAGATTGAACACCTTTCCAAGTAGATCTCTTTCTGGCTTTGATCCTAATGTTCCTGTGACACCAGATAATTTACTGCCATATTTTTTGATATAATCCAAATTTGAAACATAGCAACTGGTAAGACTTTCATATGTTAAGCACAAGTTATGCTTTATTTGTAAGAATTGATGTAATCCGTTGGACAATACCGTGTTTTTCATCGAAACACCAGTATTTTGATTATCTACGGGGGTGATAATATTTTCACCATCTTTGTCTTTGCCTATCTTATACTCCACATTTTCCTTGTATTGATACTTAGCAGTAAAGGCGTGCTCTACCCATCTTTCTACACTGTCTTCGGCATATTGAAGCAAATGATTAGCTAATATTTTTTTGTTGATCAAATGATCTTTCTGATTCTTGATCTGTTTTTTAATTTCATCCAAAAATGATTCTCTAAGACCATCTTCGTATTCTTCATATTCGAGTTGTTTTTCATCATCACATGTGTTTGAATCCTTGGCTAATTCATCAGCCTTGGCCTTTAGCTTTGCTAAAATTTCTTCTGTTACTTGTTTCTCTGTTTTAGCTAGCGCGACCCAGATATTAATGTACACATATCTTAAACTCTCCATCCCAGGAAATGGGCCGGACAACTTTGCTATGTTACCCCCTTGGTCGATTAATAAGCTATCTATTTCATCCAGCATCACCCAAACGTTATTAAAATCAACACCTCCCAACGTCTTCAATTGTTCGAATGAGTCTCTTAGCCAATCAAATTGAAAGCTAGTGATACTGCCATATACTACATCTTTATTGTAGCACGCTCTGGGACCATCGGTGTACTTATCATCAGGGTTATTATCTGCTGTAGTAATCTTTAACAATTCATAGAATAATGACTTGTCTTTGACTCCATCAGAAGCCAATACGTTGTTACTTGTAATTACATGAATTTTGTATCCTTGCATCACCTTCAATGCTGCTAAGACCGAAACTATTGTCGTCTTACCCTCCCCTGTATTGATTTGACTCACATGACCCTTGACGTTTGTTTGCATGAAAATCAGAATAGCGGCTTTTTGGGTATCACGCAGTCGATGACCTTCAGTTGCAAGTTCATTGGCTCTGTCCATCACGGATATTGCTTCGATGATGTCGTCTCCTAACTGCAAACTGTCACCGATGTTCTTGCTTAATTTGCCTTTATGTTCCCGAGACCACTTTTTTAATTCATCAACTCCCCAATCCTTTATTTGTTCAAAATGTTGATCTATTTTAAGAATTTTAGATTCAATGTCAGCCTTCTGCTTGCTAATAGTCTGTTCTAAATCAACCAAAGAATTATAGTGATTACTGTTGGTGTACAGTAGATTTATAATGTGCTTAATATGGGCATCCTTATTGTTAGCAGCAGAAGCATTATATGTCTTGCGTGCGCCATCTTCGTCATAAACATTTAGGGTAGAATCAAATGCTTGAGCCAATGCTCCAATAATTCCACAATCGGCCCATGTTCCTTCCTTGCTGTGAAGTTCTACATATTGATCAATCGAATGTGTACCTGGCGGTAGATCAACATGCAACGGATCCGTATTTTCAGCTTGCAATCTCTCTTCTAAATTTCTGACAAATTCTTGCTCTCTATTTTCCTTCATGTAATCTATAGTTTGTTCCCGGATTATTTCATGAGTGTAAGATGATTCGGACTGTTTGTTAGGTTTATTAGCAAGTCTTGTCAGCTGATCTGCAATGGCAGAGTAAAAAGAATTCCCATCTTCGGTGATTAATACCACTTTAAAGTGTTTGCCGTCTTTCATTAATATATAATCATCATTTAATTTCAGCTTTGTAATTACAGTTTTTAGATCATCAACTTTTGCAACATGCTTCAAATTGACTAAGTTTCCACTTGATATTTTCTGTAACTTATGACCTAACCTTATACTTGGGACTTGTTCCTGAGTTGTAAAAGCTATCCCTCCAGATTCGCATTTAAATAACTCGATCAATGCAGCTACACCATCAGTACCTTCATCGTTAATTTCTTTCACTTTGCGTGCCATTACCTCCAAGTTATTTATTGTCATCGGGCCACAACTGGAATCATCTTCTTGTGCAACTTGCAAGTCTCTAATGAAGTCTACTTTGTCGTCATAGTGCTGCTTCAATTCTTTTTCAATCGTGGCAGAACTATCATTCCAATCTCCTTTTGAATCCTTGTACAATATTGTCACCATCCCTCCTGGTCTCTTCACTAGGAAAATAGCTACCCAGTGCATTCCACTGTTGTCTCCTGTTGCCTTCCCTCCTATATTGTAACAGATGTATCGAGGATGATTCACTGAAAGGGAATCCAGAGACGGTAAAGTGTGTATGCCATCGTCAGTAAGTCTATTTGAAAATTGGGTATCAAAATCTACACCGTGCTTCTCTAAAACCCGGCCATAATTATGCATATCGTCATCAGTGTACCAGCGTTCATCGAGGTTACTTTCTACGTTAAGCGTCTGTTGTGGGTTTGTAACACTGCGTGCATTAAAATAGCCTTTTAACTTTTCTATCAATTCTGGAGATAAGCCAAGTTTACCAAAAACAATTCCAATTTGTTCATCTAATTTTTCACCTCTTTCAAGTTTATTGAGTATGTCAAAGATTTTCTTAATCTTACAACTTTGCTTAGGAAACTTTATTTCTAATGGAAATAGTTCGCAAAATTCTCTAGCAACCAGAGAGGTGTAACAATTTCCGGAAAATTTGATAGTTAAAACTTTCTTGGTGATAGAATCCGTAACTTGTGGACCATTATATGTCTTAGGTACGTCATCTTGGTCATATCTATTTATAATAACGTCTAATGCTCGAGCTAAAGCTTCAATTATTTCATTATCAACCCGTGATCCTTCTTTACCATGAAGTTCTATGTATTGATCAATCGTGTGTATTTCTGACGGTGGATCAGCATGTAATGGATCCGTATTTTTAGCTTCTAAATTCCTGCCAAATTCTTGCCCTTTATTTTTCTTTATATAATTTGTGGTCAATTCCTTGAGGTCTTGATGTGTGTAAAAGGATTTAGGCTCATTTTTAGCCTCATTTATTTTTTTTGTTATGTCTAATTGTTCCAACTGATCAGCAATGGCAGAATAAAAACAGTTTCCATCTCCCGAAATCTTAACTTCATTGAACATACCGATTCCTATGTTATTTATTCCCTCAGGAGGCTTGACAGAATTTTCCTTATCTTTCTGAGACATATGGGTATCAGAGCTACTACTCATCTGCTGTTTTCTTTGTTCAATGTAGTTCTCTCCCAAAGTCTGATATGAGCTAAAAGAATCTAGTATTTTTTTGTGTATTTCAGCTAAAGCCTTTAAGCGTGGATCATTTTCTTCACTTTCCTCGATATCCCAGTCATCAAAATTAATTTCCTTTAGCTTGCGAACACTCCCAATGAATTCATATGGAACTTCTGGTAATTCATTGACAAATTTATGAAATTCCCTTAAGAACCCGTCTTGATCATCCATCTTATTTTCTCTGATTAACTTATTAATGATTTGTTGCTTAATGGCCATAAAAGCTTTGTCCCATTCTCTCTCTGGAACAACCGACCAACTATTTTGCAGTGCAGTCCTAACATTATCATAATCCTCCTTTCTGACATTGCTATCAACCTCAATCTTCGACTCATTATTATTATATTCTAAACACAAAAATGTTCTCTCTTCATTTAGTTTGATGATAAGGGTGTTTGGTTGAGGCGGGGGCCGACACTTCCTTTTTGTTCCAGCATCGAAGATAAATTGCAAAGGTTCCAAGGCTTTGAGCAAAGAATCAAGCTCTTGAGACAGTTTATCTGTTTTACCTGGCACTGCCATTATATCTGCATAATCTTTCCTATTTTTGATAAGATTTAGTTTTCTGAATATTCCGATAGGTATGTTAATTCCTTTTTCTCAGGTGATGAAAATCACAGACATTTTTAATAAACCATCTGGATCATCCCTACATCAAAACGAATGGTCAATTTTGTCAAAAAGATACAGAGGTTTGTTTAGTGCGATGACCAAGCGAGCAGATGAGCACCAAACTCCAAACGAAACATAATGATAAAGGATGTTTTTTTCACGTCAGAAAAATTATCATACAAAAGGAAATAATAGTCGTGGGCGGAAGTACACAAGGAGTAAAATGTTAAAAGTATTTCAACTCACTCCCAGTGTGAGCGTGGTGCAGTCACAGAGTGAAGAGCCTTTGATGAAGCCGGTGTTGCAGCTCGCGAGTCGACGGTGTCGTCGGTGTCGACGGTGTCCACAATGTCGACGGCGTCGTCGGTGTCCACGGTGTCAACGGTGTCGACGGTGTCCACGGTGTCGTCGGTGTCGTCGGTGTCGTCGGTGTCGACGGTGTCGACGGTGTCAACGGTGTCAACGGCGTCGTCGGGGTCCACGGTGTCCACGGTGTCCACAATGTCGACGGTGTTCACGGTGTCGTCGGTGTCGACGGTGTCGACGGTGTCGACGGCGTGTGAAGCGAGCGGTTGTTCGTTTCTTCGGCAGGATGACCGCGAAGACTTCCGCAGCTTCGGCGGCTGGAAACAGGGTTTGGCTGATTTTTATCATCTCCATGCTCTTCATTGTGTAGTGAAATATACACTGCAAAAACAATACTCTTGTTTTCAGCACATTGAGCGCTCTAAAGTTGCCATCGACTTGAAAAAGTAAATTTGGTCTGGTTTCAAGACTACTAATCCATCTGAATTTAAATTCAGAGATTCAGTTTCTCTGGTTTGCAAAACCAGAGTTTTATACTCTCTGAATGGAGAAACCAGACAGTATGGCAGCCTGAAAATTTGGATTTGATTTGGGGATGGGATGGAATGAAAGGGAATGTGGTATCAATATCAACACCGAATCTGCATGATATTTGCTCAACTTTATTCCTTTGGTTTGGTAACGAGATGCGTTATTACTTATTACCCATGCTAACAAAAGCATATAATACACTATATGGTAACAAAAAAAATCAGGTGTCAATAGTATAAAATACAAGCAGGCATGAAATTAACCTTCAACACAATGCCTTCAGTGGCTATTTGGCAGGAATACGATTAAAAAAAAAATAGCCATGTTATGATTATCAAATCTACTATTAGTCAACACAATTTTTCAATGGCTATTTAGAAAGAAAAATATGGGAGCCGGTATCAAATTTACCTTTAACACAAGGAATACGATTTCAAGTCAAAAAAAGTAATGTTACGATTACCAAATCTACTAGTCAACAAAATTCTTTAATGGCTATTTGGCAGCAATTTAAGTAAAAATAGTACCTAATGGTAAAAGTAGAAAATCTACCCTTAGAACGGGCAAGTGCAAGCTCAGCAAATTCCGATTTTTTTTTTAACTATATGTACTTCCAGTTGCCAAATTCCTCTGCCAAATTGTTGTATCCATGTCTACTCTAAATCTAAATATTCCTTAATAAACTTATTGTATGTAAGTGTTCTCTGGAACTTTGTTCCAATCTTGGTTTTCAACATGTACAAGTGTAGAAAAGTTAGAAACATACCGTATGCAGAGGGAAAGTTTCTGGCCATTACAAAGTATGATCCTAGTAACACCAGCAGAAGCTGATGTGTCGATAGCGCGCCCAAATGGCACATGACGTGACCTTCGCATAGGAGCGCCGAACTGATGATAGTTTTTTTTATCAAAATAAACCACCATGCACGGGCCCTGCACAGCTTCAGACGTCAAGTCAAACTCTTGACCAGCCTGCAACAAAGCACGACATAAACGCCCTCATTTCAGCTTATAGTGCGGTACATGAATACATAGCCACAAACTAATGCCAACGTACCATTGCAAGCGCCAGCAAGGGGCGACTACCCTTTTTGGTGCGAGGATGAAGTCGGGAAAGCAGCCGGACGAATAAATTCATACTCTCCAAGTCGGCACACTCGAAGTGGTCATCTTCTTTACCAAAAATTACTTTCAGTTTTCTAGACACTTCGGCACAAGCATCAGACGTGCTGGAGATATCTTGTATCAACCCAAAATCAAAAATCAACTGAAATAAAAATAAAAATAGACAGTTAGTAGCCTGCTCTTTAGTAACCTGGCTTAAAATTTCAATTTCAATTGAGTTAATGCCCCTACCATTTCTGTGTTTGAAAAATGGGGAAATATATCCAGAATATCTGAGCAGGTGGTTGCCGCAGCAACCACTTTTCGTCGTTCTTGCGCCGTTTGTACGAGCAAGAGCTTAATGTGTGGTCCCCCTCCAGCCCTTCTTCTTCAGCTCCTTCATCATATCGGACATTGGATCTTCAACTAGCTCAGCTGGTTTAGTAGTACTGTAAAAAAAAAAAGTTAATTTCACAAAACCTTTAGTAGGTACCTACTTTTATTGATGAGCGTAACGAGCGTAGCGAATGAAGCAAAATCTTCAATTACATTTTAATGCTAAGAAAATCCGGAACGTTTTTTTTTGTTTTTTGGAGATGTTTGAGATGTCGAGTTTTTGGAGATGGAGCTCACATCCTCAATGACACGATCAACAACATTTTCAGTTGCGAATGATGTTGTGGCCTTAAATCAAAGAAAGCAAAGACCAGTCAGAAGGGCAAAAAGCTGATAGGGCCAAAATATTCGACATTGGGTAAAAATTATTGACAGATGATAGGTTACATACAAGAATGCACGATAACTTGAAATATCAGAACAAGAAGATATGACAAGTTACGTACCAACACTGGGATGTTATCCATGATTAAAATGGGCTCTGTCTCTTGGTGCAACTCGTGTAGTTTCTTCAAAAAAATTATACCCTTTCCGATGGAAGGTATAAGAGCGGCAATAATATCTGCATGCCTTGCCCGCTCAGGGCAGCCAGTGCCTCCCGGTTTATATCCGCCTCTGAAATGTATAAAATGGAAGTGTGAATCACCGTGGATGGTGGCGACTGGTGATAGAGAGTGCGGCTACCTTTTCAGTGGTGGCTTCACAGTTCACAGTTACATTGATCATCAGTAGGTAAGCCTCAAGGTATGTAAACTTGCATACCCTGGTAACCCTAACCTAAGCCCAAGTAGGATACATAAGGATACACACCCAAGTAGGTTAGTTTAACCTAGAAGGATATGAAAGTTTACCATTTGTTACATTGAATTAATGGTTATTCATCCTGCTTTACACTTACCTCGAAAAGATTCCACAAGTGATTGTAATCCCCACTTGTAGAGGATAGCTTCGGTGTAGTCGTCTGCCATTATTTTGTACCCAAATCGCACAGTGACTATTCAAAACACTTCGAAGATTCTCAATTTCTGAGACGACGCCGCTTCACCTGCTATAAGGGCTAGAATCGCTAGAAACGCGCGAAAATCGGTTGGAGCTGCTGTCTAGCTCAGCCGTCGGATCAGCTGACCGTGTTGTCAATGTCAAATACCACTAGCAGTCTGAGTTCGATCACAGGCTGCTTTTGTGGTGTTTATTTTATTTAAATATTTAATAGATTTGCTTGCACGGTTACAATAAAATGAAATGGTGTACTCGTGTAAGATGTGCTTTTTCAAATCTGCAAGTAGAATTTCGACAGTGCAACACGCTGTGAGAAATCATACACATGACTTAAATTTTTTGACGAACTGCAGATTCCCAGACTGTAATGCGTCTTATCGCAACTGGGTGTCTTTCAAATCGCATGTCGCTAGGAAACACAAATACGAAGAGGTTCTTGAGCAAGATCAACCTGGGCAGGAGCTGGGAGGAAACGTTGATGATATCTTTTGCAATATAGTTGAAAGAAATAAAAGGTTTTGACTTCAAGTCTGTCTTTTTCTGGTTATCAGACATCGGGGGTCTTGTCGCAGCGAAGATGATGCAAGATTCACGTTAAATCTGGTTACCAGACTATCTTCGTCATGGTCAGATAGCTAAAATCTGAAAACCAGACTAATTCTGTAGCTAAAACACGATGAAGTCTTTTTAAGACTTTACTTTTAAAAAAATCTCTGGTTTTAAGAGTGGAAAATAAACTCAGACCAAAGATATTATCTGAATGTAAGATTTAAAAAGTCTTACATTCAGTACACTGTTTTTGCAGTGTATTTCACAGTTTTCGAATTATTTCTGTATCTTCAAAATTACGAGTTATAGGTCATTGGGGGGTGCTGAAATGGTGTGCAAGACTCACGAGAAATCATATTTGTGAGCTTGGTCGATCCTCATTTCACTGGACAGGCATTACTGATAAGGAAAACTGGTTTGTCATAACGAGGTATAGGTTCAGAAAGCACATGGCACACAGCATGGTGTGTACCCGACTTACCTCACTATTTTTCAAGCCAACCTCCCTCGGGACTTGTTTACAGAGTATTTGTATAACAGAGTGAGATAAAGTTGTTGGTGTCATTGCACATCTCGGCTTTAAGATGACACTGACAAGACACTTGATTTATAATCCACCAAGGACCTAAACTGGGTCCATTAAACCCATGGGCCCATGAATGAAAGAAAGCTCAAAGTTGTTGTCCAAATTTAGGGGGATGACATTTTATGGCCCGCATCTTACGGGCCGGCAGTGAGAAAAAATAAAGATATATTATATTAAAATGAAACCAACCCCCCACAACCACTCATAAAATTAAAACCATTGCAATTGTAAAGCATTTACGATGTACTGCATCTTACCACTTCGCCAAAATCCATGTGAATCGGCTCATCGCGTATACCCACGACCATCCTTATTTTATGCCCCGACTATACAATAAACATCTATAATCTACAAAGACGCTAAATAAGCTTTTCCTCACAGGTTTAGGTCTAGACGAGGTTAGATTGTACTACATCTTGCCGGTCAGCAAGAAACGAGAGATAAGGGAATTGCCAAGAAGACTAGAGTTTACTTTTCTGAGTCATGCATTACTGAATTTCTGCATAACATTCCATAATAACGAAATAATATTTTCACTGAAACAGTGGCGTGCCGTGGAAAAATCAAAAGAGGAATCAATCGGGTCAAAAATTTACCTCCTCCTCATCATGAAATCCTCCATGATGAGCCCCGAGATGATACATGACGTTAGTGAATCTTTCGATGATCAATCAAATCTTTTTCACTGTCTCATTACTAATTGCTGCTGACTGCTGAATTACTACCGACTGCATGCCATTGCTTGTCGCTTGCCACATGGCAGGCAGGCAGGCGGTAAAAGTCCAGCTGTTTACGGCCATCGTTCGGCAGGCTGACTCAGACCCAGTGCTTGTCGCACATCTCATGGGAAGCAATCTTGAAGAGTGATTCCCCTCAGCTTAAAACTCGATAAATGCTGCCATAATGGGCAAAATTCACCAAAAGGTTAACACGGTATTGTCCCTGGAAGAGTAACGAACAATATTCAGGACCTAAAAGCCTCGCCCGTGCTCTGCACGCGCATATTTAGGGCTATTATTGACACGCCGTGCTCGCCGGCGACGCTTGCCGCGCGGCCGGCTCGCTGCAGCGACTGGCTGCTAGCACGCTGCACAGCCAACAGCACGGGACGGGAGAAGCATTTCAAACAAGTGATTCCCTTGGACGAGCTAGAGTCGAGCGATGCGGGTTGCGTTAAACGCATTCTCTGCCGAGGGATGTATTTGCGCGGAGTTCCGAATTGAATTCGTATCAATTCCATATAACATAAGATAAAAGTTTTTAAAAAATGTGATTTTACTTACATCGCTAAGAATGTAGTTCAGTATTTTAAAAAAAAAATGTTTTAATTTTTGATGAGCATAACGAGCGTGGCGAGTGAAGCGAAATCTTCAGTTACACATTACTGCTAAACTAGGCTATGCGAACACTCATATAATCGTGTTGTGGATGAGCGTAATATTTACGCTCACCCTCAACGCGATTATATTGCGCGTGCGCATAGCCTAGAGCCTTTTATGATCAATTTAACATGTCCAGTGATAATTTAGCAGCTTTCTCAATGACATTCGTTACCTGAAAATATCATGATGTAGTCGTCGTGAAATTATTTGAATATTTCAAAACGTAAAAATCGATTTAAAGGAAAACCGTTCAATTGATTTGGTTCAAATTAACACAGTATCTTCTTCTTACGACTTTAAATGCACACAGTAAATTTTGTGAACATCGGTTGAAGATAAAGTTGCTTTAGTTGCAAAAAACTGAAAAAACGCTAAAAAATCGCAAAAAAACGTCATTAAAACGCAATTTTCAAGAAAAGTGCTAAACATACAACAATGAAATTTTTACACATACATAAAATCGTGAGGGCCAACATATCCTGAAAGTTTCGTCAAATTATATTCAGATGCTTGGCCTCTAGAGTGCAAAACGTGTTTTGGAAAAACTGAAAAATTTCGTAAAAACTTAATAACTTAAAATTTACACGTCCGAATTGCTTCAAAAACGTGGCAGATCTAAGTTCAGAGAAAACGAAGGTTCACAGAAATTTTCATCAAAATCGGTTTTGGCGTTTGGCCTGTAGAGCGCGAACAAACACACAAAAAAACAAACAAAAAAAAAAACAAAAACAAAAACAAAACAAAAAAAAAACATTGGAGATTTTTTTAGCAGTAAAGTGTAATTGAAGATTTCGCTTCACTCGCTACGCTCGTTACGCTCATCAAAAAATCTCCAAGGTTTTTTTTTGTGTGTTTGTTCGCTCTCTACAGGCCGAACGCCAAAACCGATTTTAATGAAAATTTCTATGAACCTTTGTTTTCTCTGAACTTAGATCTGCCACGTTTTTAAAGCAATTCGGACGAGTAAATTTATTGTTATTAAGTTTTCACGAAATTTTTCAGTTTTTCCAAAACACGTTTTGCATTCTAGAGGCCAAGCATCTAAATATAATTTAACGAAACTTTCCAGATATGTTGGCCCTCACGATTTTATGTTTGTGTATAAATTTCACTGTTGTATGTTAAGCTCTTTTTTTGAAAATTGCGCTTTAATGACGTTTTCTTGCGATTTTTTAGAGTTTTTTCAGTTTTTTGCAACTAAAGCAACTTTATCTTCAACCGATGTTCACAAAATTTACTGTGTGCATTAAAAGTTGTAAGAAGAACATACTGTGTTAATTTGAACCAAATAAATTGAATAGTTTTTCTCTAAATCGATTTTTACGTTTTGAAATATTCAAATAATTTCACGACGACTACACCATGATATTTCCAGGTAACGAATGTCATCGAGAGAGCTGCTAAATTATCACTGGACATGTTAAATTGATCATAAAAGCCTCTAGGCTATGCGCACACGCAATATAATCGCGTTGTGGATGAGCGTAAATATTACGCTCATCCACAACACGATTGTATGAGTGTTCGCATAGCCTAGTTTATTGGGAATTCGAGAATCAATGATTCCCTTGATTCCATGGACGGCACGCCCCTGAATGATACGATGATACTGTGTTTCGGTTTCAAAGTTTTAGATTGACAATCTGGTAGGTGATGAACCAAGCTCTATTTTGATACCAATAACATATTCAATATATTAAGAAAGAAAGGCGTGAATCCAAGTATATTGATAGGAAAATAATTTTTAAGTGTAGAGTCGCATGTTTTTGTTTTTGCGGAAATACCACCCCTTAAAGGGCCCAATTTTGGGCTGGCTGATTTGAAAATTTCGATTTGAATTGAAAATGGTCGCTACTACACGGGTATAAATTTTCAATCCTCCAAGTCCAAATATGGTAGGTGAACCCCCCCAAAAAAAGGGCCCGTTTTGGTCAAGCCGCAGCGAGACCCCCTCGTTACATACTAGAATGGTGTATCGAGTACGTTTCGAAAATTTTATAAAAATAGGCTGAGAACTTTAGGCGTGCATAGACATGTCTGAAAGTGTTGAAAACACACCGAACCACAGGGATAATACCTATTAGTATAAGAATGCATTTTGAGCTAATGCATTCACTTGCTACTTGAGCTTAACAAAATGAGAGTGTACAGAGTACAGACCAAACGACTCAACTTAAATCATGCACTAATTTCAGCTCATTTCACTTCATTTCTTATAAATTCATTTTTATGATAATTTTTGATTTTTCAAAGCCACGTTTCTCGCTCTCGAAGCCAAGCATATGAATGTAACTTGGCTAAAGTTTCTAGATATGTTGTCCCTCACGATTTCATGTATGTGTGCAAATTTAACTGTTTAAATAAGGCAGTGATCATTCGCTGTTAATATATGTGATTACGACCATCTTGCCAATGCCATTGAATTTGGAGCGATTTAGCCTGCATTATTTCCCTGGTTTGATTCAAATTTCGTTCCTCTCCTGTATGTCCGAACAAGGGTGAGGGGGGGGGCGAAATGGTTACTTTAATCATTGAATTCAAATTCAATGCTGTAATCACGGTGCAAATAAATGAGATATCCATTTTTGCCAATGTTCTAAACGGAACAAATGAACACTCATCTAAGCGACATGTGACCTCACTAACAATTTTTTTATACAAAATCGCACTCCTGGACAGCTCAAGTGAAATTAAGCCAACGCTAGCTCACCTGATGCTTTGATGTTTTGCCGTCAGCCGCAAAGAATCGCGTTCTTCGCGCTGGCAGAGGAGCAGGATTCTCAGCAGGACCACGAACGACCGAGCGCAGAAGTTGATCGAGTCGAGGAGCACGGTCCGGACCCGTCCGCGACGGCGTGAAGATGACTGTTGAGTGACAGAGGGCAGCTAAGATCAGACGTGCGTGGAGGAGAACGAAGAGTGGGGATAAGTTAGGGGAACCGAGTAGGCCCACGCCAGGGTAAGAATACGCCCACGCATCTCTTTTCATTGTCACTGGCAATGAAACTTCAAGGCGGGTAGAACTAATAGGCATAATGATTATAATAATCTGCCGGTCTGCTTCAAGTTAGTAAACTTGAATGATTATTTCAATACTTGAAAAATTGACGAAGTATTGAAATCCATTATGATTACAGAAAGACATATTTTTGACGCGCTTAAAACACCTGCAGATGATGACATCTGCATAAATGAATATTTAGCTTGTTCGACGTGAGAAGAATCTCAAAAATCAAAAGGGGAATCAAACGGGTAAAAAATTTGCCTCCTCCTCATCATGAAAATCTCCTCATGAGCCCAGAGATCTTTCGATGATATATCGTTTCTTTTTACCCAGAGCACGCAGAGAGTGAGGTAGATAGAGATAGAGAGATCATACTATTCCATCCAATGGGGAAAGCGATCGCCGATAATTCACAATTCAAACGCTCCAGTTTCCTCTGTTACTTCAACATTTGTCACTTTTCCACGTATTTTGTGATTCGCTTTGATAATCAATAGTTCAGCTGACCTTATCACCAAATATAGTTGCGCATATAATCCTAACGTAACAGCAATAAGGCATAAAGATTAAACTATGCTTGTACATCATAAAACTTCTAAGACTAAGTTCATAAGACTTCCTATTCCACGAGTGCCTATAGCATCAATATGTGCTGATAATGGGACACCTTGTGCATAATATATGGCATGCCAAACACGACTTCATATCTACAATTGATAGATGCTGGGCTAGGGATTTTCCTCAGTTGAGTCACATGCGAATGCGAGGCAAGAGCACTGGTATTTCTTTTTATCATGGTTCGTTGAACTGATACCCTTTCCAAAATAAAACAGTTAGAAATAGTTGTATCAGTTAAAAGCACTTAGAGCAGTAATGTGCATTTTTTTTCTGCACGTCAACTTTTAAGAAATTTAAACTTAGGCGGGCCGCATTGAAAATCAAAGGTACACTCCTGGACACTGAAATCCGTCCACTAAAATTATACAAGTCCCGAGGGAGGTTGGCTTGAAAAATAGTGTAGGTAAGTCGGGTACACACCATGCTGTATGCCATGTGCTTTCTGAACCTATACCTCGTTATGATAAACCAGTTTTCCTTATCAGTAATGCCTGCCCAGTGAAATGAGGATCGAGCAAGCTCACAAATATAATATCTCGTGAGTCTTGCACACCATTTCAGCACCCCCCAATGACCTATAACTCGTAATTTTGAAGATGCAGAAATAATTCGAAAACTTCCTGCCACTTCTCTTTACAGCAAACACGTTTATCTCATCACTTCCTCAGTATTCTGGAAAAAGTTTGTTTCCATGGCGCGTTTTAATTTTCTCTCCTTTTAATTGCTTATCTTATCTTTGGATCAAGTCAATGGTTGGCTCCGAGATCCGACCTTTTTGATGTTACCTTGTCCTGGCGGGTCGGATATATTATATCAAGTACGGGAGATTAGATAACAAACGACATCGATTATTACAATGCAGTGGAGGAAATTCAAATGGTTGTCATTATTAGTATTTTTACCATTGAATAAATGTTTTTTAACTATTAATAGGTATCAATAGTAAATGTAGTGTAGTTACAGCAAGGATATTGAAATTCGTCCAAACCGTCTAAATCTTCACCGGCAACTCTGTGACAAATGCTGGAGCTCGATAATGCCAAGTGGGCTACTCTGGTGAACGAATATTCGCAATGCACGGTTCATATGAATTGTTAAAAGCCCCACTGATAAGAAAACTGGTTTTCCATCATTAGGCAGCTTACCCAAGCAAGTGGTTTCATATGCCATGTGCTTAGCCTCTACCTGGCTACCTATACTATTTTCAAGCAAGACGAAATTGGGACTTGTAAAAATTTCAGGTGGACGGTTTTCAGTGTCCAGAGGTGTACATTATCGAAAAAATGAATAATATGTTAATAATATATAGTTCCAGTTATAGACTGCGTCGATAGCGGAAGTCTACAGTTGAAAATAATCAATTATCGAGACATCAAAACATAATAAAATCTTTGAAAAATATATGAATGCAATTGGGTGTGCGCGGGTGTGCAAGTAGGCCTTCCGAGACGCGACGTGCTGCATCTGTTTTAGCGGTTTGTTTGTACTGCGGTATCTTGGATGTGAAATTTACGAAAGTCACAAGCTACCATCGTCAAATCGTTCAAAAATATGCAGTTTACATGAAATGTCGATTTGCACCTCATTCCGTGTAGAAGATTCCATGGTGCAGCGATGCACAGAGTACAAATGCTACATTATACCACGCAATTAGTTCTACAAGGTTAGCTTTGTAGAACATTTGGCGAACAATTACTTCGCCACCAAACAGCCAATTTTTATATATTAATTCCCTTCGCAACCATTTACAACCATACCCGTATTGCAACCCCAGATTGCAATCAATTTTGTTTTGAAATGCGCGATGGAGATACAAAACGTTCTGTAACGTTCTGTGAAGGGATCACAGAATCGCCAGTGACCTGTACATCTGGTCGGAACTAATTGGGTAAACCAGACGTTGTATTGAAGTTTGTCTACCGACTTGTCCTGTCAATCACGCTGAGGCGGCAGAAGAAGTAGCGGTTCATTCTAACCACGGCTGAGAATTTACCCCATCCAATCCGACCCTTACCATCTGTTCCCACAGTTTCCAAAGACCGAAGAATTCAGCAACTGCAAAATGTCAATGCCCTCTATTTACAACCATAATTGCAAAGCACATGTTCGCTTTCATCACGGCTGAGAATGTATACCCCTTTCAACGCAACAGCTATACCATTCATTCAAAATTCTATCAAAATGACGTCATTTTACCCACTTGCTTAAAGGTAGGCTTTAGTTAACTTAGCTGTTTTCTACTTATTTTAATAATAATAATATCTTTCCTTAATTCCAAATTTTCATGGGTCAAGGGGTGGAAAATCCACCTAAATCTAGGGCAGCTCAGGTGATACAACCAGGTGGCCACTCCGGTTGCTTCCCTTGTTTCTTCTTCATCTTCCTCTTCTTCGTCATCTTCTTCTTCTTCATCTTCTTCATTTCTTTCCTCCATCCTCTCTACTAATTCCTTCCATTGCTCTCTATTCTCCCACAATCTATTATCATCAACATCACTCCACTTTCCACGTCTTTCTACATCCTCTATTATCTTCTCTCTCCATCTTTCTCTTGGCCTTCCCACTCTTCTTCTTCCTACTGCCGTATTTTCAAACTCCCTTCTTGTATTTATTTCCCTTATTTTAATGTTACTTTGAATTTTCATTGGTAAGAAAAATGTAAAAAAAAACTGGGCTATTCTAGCATAAGTCAGACAAAGGCACCGAATAGCTCGATAGCTGCGCGCCCATAAGTTTCGCGAATCGAACCCGGCTTGACCGCGTGCTGGCATCGCGGATAATTGCGCTGATTGCACTTGCTACGTACGCGTGCACGCTCGCCGGCTTAGTATTTGCAAATTTTAATATCACACTTCCAGCCTTTGTTACCATTTTCACGAAGAAATAATTAGATTGGTAGGGATGAGTGTCCATTGGGCATTTCGGCGCACAATAAACAAGGAGCACTGCGCTGCAAGAAGGGGCCTGCATGCACGCAAGATCTTTATGAATCTAACGAAACGTTTTTCATGGTGAATTACGTTGGACATTTTATCATGTAGGAGTTGATGGGAGAGAAGAGTTTATCGCATCAGCCGATAAGACTGATTTATAACCAGACACATTTTTTTTTCTCGCTTCCGTTCTTTCTTCAATTATATCGCAAGAAAAAGTTCAAATCACTGTCAAACAGTATTTGTAAGATCTAAGTGTGTAAGCAAAGAATTAAACTCTCCAAATTTTGTTTTATTCGCAAAGGACTTATTGGACCCACACAGACGCGGACTGGCCCGGGCTGCAATCACTCCCCGGGCCTCGGCAATTCCCAATCGAGAATAAGAGATTCAATATAAGTTTTGAATGTTTTAAAAATAATGCAAGCACTTTCAAAACAATAATCTAAATTTAAGGGATTTAATGCTGAATATGAAAGCTAGACTAGCCAGAGTTCTTCTCAGCTTCACAATTTCACAGCGCCCTTTTTAGCAAATCGATATTTATTCACCGAAACTTGCAAGATGTTATCCGCGAAGAGTTTAAGATAACTGTGGGCAACGTTAGACAAGATTATGAATCATGCACTTGTATTCTTCACCTGATTACTGCTCCATATTAATAACCGAATTATATCAGCCATGATTAGTTTACATTATCAGGCCCTGGACATTGGACGGTTTGTAAATTAGCAAGGTCATCCCAATTCAGTTGCCTAAAATCTTGGTATAATAGTCTCATTGATAAACGAATTGCTCATTTTTAGCTCAAGCTATCTGTCTAGTAAAGTGTCCAAATCACATGGTGCTAACCGTGGAACATATAAAAAACTTTGCTATAGTTTTCGTCATTGATATACAGTTTACCGGTACTAACACGGGCACTACCACACGGGTGCTTGGTAATAGTGTAACAAGTGTACATGATGTAAGTACTGTGTACTTGCAGTGGCACTTCGTACATCATAGATTAAAAACGACACCAGCGAACTGTCTTGTGATTTAACAAGTATACGTTTATACAAAGAACGATTCCAAACAAAGGATTTGGGCGTCGACTATCCAGCATTCTAGTGAGTTGGTTTCTTATTGTTTACCATTTTAGCTTTAAAATAAACTTATCAACGACATGAGATAAGATAATATTAGTCGATAAATTCACCGTCAGACCCTCGAGCTCTAACGCCCGTATTCCACATCTTTGTTCATAATCAATAAAAATGATATTTTTTTCCTAACACTCATGTATTTTTCTAATCTCAGCTCGTTGGCTTTCAGAATATTAAAAACTTTATAACTGGGTTTTGAATGTGAAGTTCCCAACCTCAAACGTTTCCCGACGTTTCGCGAAGCTGTGCTGCCTGCTTCATCAACGCTCTAAACTCGAGTGGCAAATCCCAACAACCCAAAACAATTTTAAACGATTTTTTGCCATTATAATTGCACCCGATTCACTAAACATTTCACTTCTGTGTGTGAAGTTGACAATTTCCTTTAGCTTAGACTATTTATTAAATGCTTATCGTTAAAAGTTTATTTATCCATTATATAAATAGAAAGATAAGCTAAGAAAGCTACTGAAAGCTAAGAAAGCTACCCCATTTATAGAGGTTTAACCCTCTTCTCTCCAATGATTAACAATCCCAATAAGCTTTTATTTTTTCTAGACCAAGAGTCTGCCAAGTGACTTCTTTCCACGCCATGGGAGTTTACCCTAGTTATTATGATCGATGCAAAAATGAACTGAGTTCGGTAACAAATGAACGTCAATTGAACGAAACTCTGAGAAATCTGAGACGGAATGATGTAACGGATTATTCGCGGGAGGTGGTCAAAGGAGTTGTGAAAATAAAGTATATTGTGAATTATGACTCGAGTTCAGCTGGCTACGGCTGGGTGCGAGGTGCTGTTGCATGGAACATTCACTATTTCGATGTCGATACCGGATATTTATTAGGTAATAATGAAGAAGCAGCAGCCGCCAAGTTGAATGCAAAGGGAATTGTGCTTTATGATCAGGGCAGCTACAGTGGAGCTCACACTCAATTCCAAAGAGCTTATGATACATCTCAAGTTAAAAGTAATTATAAAATATATGAAATTAATAAAAATAATGCAAAGAATGAGGTTTATGCATTAAAACTGAATTCTCAGGGAAATACCTTTTTTAATCAAGGCAAGTACGGAGAAGCGCAAATTAAGTATCAAGAAGCTTATGATAAATCACAAGTAAGCAGGGAATATGATAAATATAAAGATAATCGAGATAAAGCTAAGATTGAATTAGATGCTATCAACCTGAATTCTCAGGGAAATATTTTGTTTAACCAAGGCAGGTACAGTGAAAGTAAAATTAAATATCAGGCAGCTTTTGATAAATCCAGAATTGAAGCTAATAAATCAAAATACGCTGCTTGTATTGTTCGTTCTAACGTAGAACTAGAAGCTATTGGTCTAAAACAACAAGGGGATCAAGAATATAATGCTGGCAGCTATGAAAGAGCAAAAGTTAAATATCAAGCAGCTTTTGATAAATCTAGAGTATCAGTTAACAAAGCAAATTACGCTGATTGTAGAAATAATGCCTCTGAAATAGTGGGTGTCTTCGCAGACTTCACCCTGATGCTGAGCACCTCGGATTTCTGCAGTTTGACGCTAAGAGATCTTTCCCGAAGGTTTGAAAAGGTAATGGATGTAGCAGAGAATGGAAGGCACGCTGCGATCGTCAATAGATTCCATGTCGTATCGCTAAGAAAAGCCAGGAAGGAAATGAGCAGCCAATTAGAATCAACTAGTCGAGAAGATATAGATGACCTCATCGCTGCAATCATGAGTTTGATAGAAACTGAAATTGCGGTACTTAAATATCTAGATATTGCCGATCAAGAGTTAGAACAAGAGTTAGAAGCGCTTGAAGAAAAGTTAAGCGCGCTTGAAGATGAGTTTGAGCAAAGTAATGATGGTAACGTGCTGGTGGAGATCGAGTCGATTGCTTTGCGGGTGGATGAATTGGTCGAGGAAGTTGAGGACAAAGCGTTGGAAAGACTGGGACGACAGACCCAGTTGGAGCGTGGTTGATATAGCTTCTTAGAAAGATCAGAAGCTTTAAAAACATGACACAGTCCGACAATATTATACTGTTATAGTAATGAATATATTGAATGGAAAATGTGTATTATAGTAATTTTAAAAAAGCTACGCTATTTAAAAGCTATTTAAAAGCTATTTAAAAGCTAATACTTTGTAATGAATGTGTAATGTAATGTATGTAAATGTATGAAATGTAAAAATGTATTATTGGATTCAATTGAATTGTTTATTTGAATGATTTTATATTTAATGTTTATTTGGTAATACTAATATTGTGGTAGAACGATTGATAGTTTGTAATTTACTAAAGTAAATACGAATTTGTTTTGTACAATATTTTCTTAAATTATCCTTCATTTCGTACTTGAGTACCATTCCTTATCAAGCCAACAACTTGCGGAGCTGACCAACTATGATTTTTACACTTATTTTATTTTATTTTTTAAAATTATTTGAGTGTTTTTACTGCTAGTGGCTCAGGCATTGCGTCATCTCGTACCCGCAGCATCATTCCATGAGATTTCCAACCTTGTCTCCAGGCTGGCTGCTGTAAGCCGATGCTGGATGCTGACCATGTTTCAAGCTCCTTGCCTCCGATCAGAGCTACTCTCATCAAAGTCTGGCCAACTTTCATAATATCAACATCGCCATAATTCAGTCCAATGACCCACAGAAATTAATTTTGTACTAATCTACTATTAGCAAACTTAAAATTTTAAATCATAATTTTTAGAAGTTCCCTTTTCACCAATCTTTCTTAGTTACCTTAAAATGTTTGCTGCGATGACTGCTTATGCCCATCTCTTAAATAAAGCAGGGCTGGAACAAGAGAGAATAAAAGCATCAATAAAATTAATGATTTGTCTTTTTTCCAGCAAATTTTGGACTGAAAATTTAACTTCGATGTTCAAAGGCAGGTAAGAGTTGGTAGGTTAAACATATTTTATATCACCCAAAAGCAAAATTTATTTTTTTTACTTCGTAAAAAAAAAAATTCTGACATCTTCTAAAGCTCATATTTTGGTCACCCTAGAATAAAAGCCAAGCAAAGCGGAAATCACTGATATTTTAACTTTAATTACCATCGAACTCTATCGGTATCAACCTTATATTAGAAAATAATCATTACTTTATTTTGACACCTCCCCAGTTAGGGGAGAAAAGTTAAGGGTGGCAGGTATGTCAGTCGTACAACTATTTCAACCCTGGATTCAAATCAAAGTTAAGTCAAATGTCGTGATAACAGCTGATAAGACACAATGTTTCTCAACTTCGTTATCGGTAAATATCTTCGTAGTACCAGACAAACGCATTATCGAGTGTTCGTCGTTGAAAACGTTCTAACGAGGTTTCTTCGAAATTCGTTTGATCCGATGGTACAGAGGGTAGGGTAAAGGGGGTAAGGGGTGCACAGGGTAAGTGATAATTGAACTCATTGGAATGGTGGTATGGAAAATGTTCCAGCCCAAATACATTAACTGATTAAAATCAAACCAAAGATATATTAATCAATAATTAACTAGTCAAAAATATTGAGTCAAACATTGAGTCAAATGTTTAAAATTTTACAAAAATCTAACCTTATATTTTATATTTTTTGACATTTAACCTTTTTTAAACACTTTGGAATCTGAATATATTTTTGAAATTTAATTTCTTAGCATGAGTGAACAGTATATTAAAAGAGAAAGCTTTTAAGGGCTATCCGTTTTTATGCGGTTAATAACGGGCACTACCTTTTTTCCGAAATTCTCCTGTGTTATCGGACGTGGTCTTATTACAACAAAAAGAAAAAATAATGCATTTCCCTTTGATGAAACTCTATTGATTTGCCATTTCTACGATAGAACTTAGAGAAGCCAACAGAAAATTTCTTTTCAATTTCATTCATCATTCATCATCATCATCATTCATCATTCATCATTTCATCATTTTCATTTTATACTTAAGTATAATTACTTAGTACCATGAGTATTCACGACTTTCTAGTGGATATTAAGTATCTTTGAGTTGTTCAACTCAATTGCTGGTCGGGGAAAGCAACAAGGATCGACTCCCAACACGGATAAAATTTATCAATAAATATTTCCTTCATAACGATAAATATCCACCGAACATGTACCGAGTAACAAAGGAGTTTGGTTCGAATTCAACTTCTGCGCCATCTATCAGAAGCCTGGCCAACATCCAGCGCCTGTGAGGTAGACTTCATCACTGTCAGCGATGTCGCACAGGTTGCCTACCCTCCGGTGTATCCAAGCAGCGCTGGATACAAAGTTGGCAGCAGAAACTATGTCAAATATCTCACAATCCTAACACAGAAAACACACGGCGAAATTGGGTGACAGAGCGCTGGCAGCGAGTCTAGCGGACAGGGCTGAAGTTAAAGTAAGCAAGAGCAGTAATTACCTGCAAAGATACTCTTTTATATGTCAGCTGTCAGTTGTAACTTGAGATTGAGCATCAGTGGCAAATAAAGCCCTCTAAATATAAAGTGCAAGTATTGTCTTAGGTTTTACCTTGATGGATGAGCTGCTTAAATTTCAAACCAAGCCACCTGGGTGGCGCTGACGATTCTGTCACCAGCTCAACAATGATATTTCGCCTGGGCCTTCTGAATTAGAATAGTAAGATATTGGGCTATATTTTCGGTAGTCAAACCATTATAGATATGGCAATCAGTTTATAAAAAGAGGGCTTCACGAGTTTTTATGTCATTCTTTTTGTGGTTGAGCTTGATCTAGTCAAAGTTATTCAGTAATTTATTTAATTTATTTATTTATTTGTCGTTACTTACAAATTGTACATATATGTGCAGGTGGTAAGTGATTATATGTCTAACGTAATATTTTGTTATTTTTGTTTTCCCTATATTTCCTTTTAAAATCTTTAATTTCTATATATCTTTAATTTCCATTATTTCTCTGTCCATATTGTTCCAGTCTTCTCCCGTTCGGTTCATAAAGGAAAATTTTCCAATATCTTTCTTTGAAGTTTTGATGTTTACTTGCATATCGTGCATTTTTCTGTTCTGGTATTTTCTGTTTTGCTTGGCAATTTTGTTGCTTAGTTCTTTCCAACCATTATTCCCTTCCATGACTTTAAAATAGTTAAAAATTCGATGGTCTTTTCTTCTATCTTCTAATGTCTCCCATCCAAGTTCTTGTACCATTATTATTATTATTTATTTATTGAAACAGATTTGTACATTTGCATGTCATTTTGTCTGAGTCCCTAACCTTCATCCTGTCCTTTTCTTATCCCTACCTTAAAATTCTTCACACTTTCCAACATCTCTTCACTTATTCTTGAACTGTTCCATGTTCCTCTACACCCCTTTCTAAAATTCATATCTTTCTCATTCCTTTCCTTTTCATGTCCAACTTAAACTCATCATCATTCTTCCCAATAAACCTCGCTCTTTCCAATTTAGAGATGAAAAAAATTAGCTTAAACGTAGTAATCGATTTAAAATAAAATCATTGATTAAGATGGTAAGTTTTTGTCAACATGTGTGTAGTAAAAAATGATGATGCCTGCAACATACTAAATAAAAGCCAGAAATAGTGTAGTTTCAGAAGAAGGCGTCACTTGGAAATATTCAATTTCAACACAACTCGGTCAAGGCACGAGGTGTATCTGCACAGTTTCACCAAATTGTACCATGCAGTGTGGCTTCTGGAGTGCTAGACACGCTTCAAACGTCGCTTAGCTCTTAGTATCTGCAATTGCGCTGGAAAAAATGCCTTTCTATAAATTTGTTTTTGGAAAATAGTTTGAGATACAAGATCCTACGTAAGATTAACCGTAAAAAGCAAAAATATCAATCATAATAGCAAAATATAAGCATAATAAAAATTTCAATTTAAAATTTGAATCGTGTAGAAAATAAAGATTTTGTAAAATGAATATTAACTTTGTCGAATAGAGTGCAAACCCGCTAAATATATTATATTTACTATTTATAACGGATCCTGAATTTGTCAATATCGACTAAAACGAAATGAGGCACAATCAATGAAATTAAGTTGTCGAAAAGTAATTTTCAAGCAATGTGCTGTTCGCGAAGCAATTAAATTAAAAAAATATATATATTGACGGGGAAGATTTGACCATACGTGGCAACAAAAATAATTACTTCGTAAAAAAAGGGAAACAGAGAAAATAAACTTACAATTTTTATTACTTTATCACATGCTTCACGCACTCTACGCAACGAAACAAGGTCAAGGCGAAAAGCGAAACGCGGTTGTTATAAGTTGCGTAAGACACGCACTACACCTTCTCACCGGTATACCATCGCCCAAATCCACCGGGTTTAATGAACCACGGAGAGCAATTAGTTGAAACCACGTACTGGCTGTTCTTAGCGGGTGTCTGACCGCGTCACGTTGCTTGAATGGAATCGGTGTATTGACTCTGCTTATTCAACCAAGGAAGACAGGGAAATCACAAGCCAACTGGCTTTTCTTAGCGGGTGTCTGACCGCGTCACGTTGCTTGAATCGAATCGGTGTATTGACTCTGCTTATTTAACCAAGGAAGACAGGGAAATCACAAGCCAACTGGCTGTTCTTAGCGGGTGTCTGACCGCGTCACGTTGCTTGAATGGAATCGGTGTATTGACTCTGCTTATTTAACCAAGGAAGACAGGGAAATCACAAGCCAACTGGCTTTTCTTAGCGGGTGTCTGACCGCGTCACGTTGCTTGAATGGAATCGGTGTATTGACTCTGCTTATTTAACCAAGGAAGACAGGGAAATCACAAGCCAACTGGCTTTTCTTAGCGGGTGTCTGACCGCGTCACGTTGCTTGAATGGAATCGGTGTATTGACTCTGCTTATTTAACCAAGGAAGACAGGGAAATCACAAGCCAACTGGCTTTTCTTAGCGGGTGTCTGACCGCGTCACGTTGCTTGAATGGAATCGGTGTATTGACTCTGCTTATTCAACCAAGGAAGACAGGGAAATCACAAGCCAACTGGCTTTTCTTAGCGGGTGTCTGACCGCGTCACGTTGCTTGAATGGAATCGGTGTATTGACTCTGCTTATTTAACCAAGGAAGACAGGGAAATCACAAGCCAACTGGCTGTTCTTAGCGGGTGTCTGACCGCGTCACGTTGCTTGAATGGAATCGGTGTATTGACTCTGCTTATTTAACCAAGGAAGACAGGGAAATCACAAGCCAACTGGCTTTTCTTAGCGGGTGTCTGACCGCGTCACGTTGCTTGAATGGAATCGGTGTATTGACTCTGCTTATTTAACCAAGGAAGACAGGGAAATCACAAGCCAACTGGCTTTTCTTAGCGGGTGTCTGACCGCGTCACGTTGCTTGAATGGAATCGGTGTATTGACTCTGCTTATTTAACCAAGGAAGACAGGGAAATCACAAGCCAACTGGCTTTTCTTAGCGGGTGTCTGACCGCGTCACGTTGCTTGAATGGAATCGGTGTATTGACTCTGCTTATTTAACCAAGGAAGACAGGGAAATCACAAGCCAACTGGCTTTTCTTTGCGGGTGTCTGACCGCGTCACGTTGCTTGAATGGAATCGGTGTATTGACTCTGCTTATTTAACCAAGGAAGACAGGGAAATCACAAGCCAACTGGCTTTTCTTAGCGGGTGTCTGACCGCGTCACGTTGCTTGAATGGAATCGGTGTATTGACTCTGCTTATTCAACCAAGGAAGGCAGGGAAATCACAAGCCAACTGGCTTTTTCTTAGCGGGTGTCTGACCGCGTCACGTTGCTTGAATGGAATCGGTGTATTGACTCTGCTTATTTAACCAAGGAAGACAGGGAAATCACAAGCCAACTGGCTTTTCTTAGCGGGTGTCTGACCGCGTCACGTTGCTTGAATGGAATCTGTGTATTGACTCTGCTTATTCAACCAAGGAAGACAGGGAAATCACAAGCCAACTAGCTTTTCTTAGCGGGTGTCTCACCGCGTCACGTTGCTTGAATGGAATCGGTGTATTGACTCTGCTTATTCAACCAAGGAAGACAGGGAAATCACAAGCCAACTGGCTTTTCTTAGCGGGTGTCTGACCGCGTCACGTTGCTTGAATGGAATCGGTATATTGACTCTGCTTATTCAACCAAGGAAGGCAGGGAAATCACAAGCCAACTGGCTTTTTTTAGCGGGTGTCTGACCGCGTCACGTTGCTTGAATGGAATCGGTATATTGACTCTGCTTATTCAACCAAGGAAGGCAGGGAAATCACAAGCCAACTGGCTTTTCTTAGCGGGTGTCTGACCGCGTCACGTTGCTTGAATGGAATCGGTGTATTGACTCTGCTTATTCAACCAAGGAAGACAGGGAAATCACAAGCCAACTGGCTTTTCTTAGCGGGTGTCTGACCGCGTCACGTTGCTTGAATGGAATCGGTGTATTGACTCTGCTTATTCAACCAAGGAAGACAGGGAAATCACAAGCCAACTGGCTTTTCTTAGCGGGTGTCTGACCGCGTCACGTTGCTTGAATGGAATCGGTGTATTTTCTTTGCTAATCTTCAATGCATGCATCTGACATCCAGAATATTGTTACATTGGCTCCGCTAAAACACAAAAAATAACGCGTAGTTTACTTTTCGTCTTTTCATGGTAACTCAAAATGTAAACAATGAGAAAAAAAGGAGCATTATACATTTTACGGGCTATAAACCTCTTTGTCAGCAGGTTTTTAAAACTGCTTTATTACTCAATTAATTGCATACAGTTTAAGGCAGTTTAGTGACATTTTTCTAGCAGGAAATTATTCTCTTATATCTTTTTAAAAGAGGCTTGAAAGAATGGAGGTGGAACGACATCGTATAACGAACAATAACTACTAAAACATCGTGAGAACTAAAAAACTGTAGTCATCTTTTGAACATGAAAGCGTTTCAGCAGCATTACTACCATTACTTACATTACTTACATTGCATTACTTTACTGCCGCTTGTTTCGCTGTCTGCAAAGCAGCCTGGACTGCCGCTTGTTTCCCTGTCTGCAAAGCAGCCTGGACTGCCGCTTGTTTCCCTGTCTGTTAAGCAGCCTGGACTGCCGCTTGTTTCCCTGTCTGCAAAGCAGCCTGGACCACCGCTTGTTTCCCTGTCTGCAAAGCAGCCTGGACTGCCGCTTGTTTCGCTGTCTGCAAAGCAGCCTGGACTGCCGCTTGTTTCGCTGTCTGCAAAGCAGCCTGGACTGCCGCTTGTTGTAAGATCAAGGCTGCTTAGTATTTGATGCACAGCACACTGTGTGATTCCGTCGAAGGCGACCTTGAACTGGATTGCAGTGTCCACTATGCAGTGGTCTATTCGTGGATAGCTTTGATTGGTTTGATCACCTAGGCAACGTTGGCAATGCACCGACTACTGGATAATTAGTGGGTAATTGTTTTGCTTTCATAAATTAGGTGTTACTTGTCTTAGCGCACTTGTTGCGTGTGCTGGATGTTTGCTGTCCCTGGGTCACTTCGGTCAAGGTTGTCCAACGCTGTACTTCACAGTAACTAGTTTCTGATTTTAATTATTTACTGATAATACCAAAAATTGTGTCTGATATTCCTTGAATTATAAGGTTTATAGCAACAACATAAAGCTTTTAATTGTATAAGTTGAAAATTTAATTTTTTTATTTTCTCGTAACGTAAATTATAACATGAACGAATTTTAGCTTCTGATCATGGATTCTGATTTTGCATTTTAAAGCTTTTTGACCAATTTGTAATTATCTCGTGAGTTCATGCGATATTTGCACAATTATTTTCACTGAGCCGCTTAGAATATACAACAACAGACACTCACATTTTTAACAAATACTATTTAATAGTTTTTATGATTTTAGGAAATGTATTAAGTGTTTTACAAAAAGCAGTGTGAGTGTTAAACTATCTCTTCGCCCACCAGCAGTGTGAATCTGTAAATATTTTTAAGGTAAGATGAGATTATAGCGTTCATTTTGTTACTTTTAAAACATTGCCAAAAGTTTCCATCTCATCTGATATTAAAAATAAATAAGCGAACCAGCAGTCAGTTGGCATAACGTGTCCCGGCCTAACATTCTATTAGTTTACTGTTTAGCTTCAAGCTTTACCTTCATCTTTCTCACGGCGCTCTGTCATTTTATGCATAATTCATTTCATGCATGTTTTGAAGAAAAAACACTTGCGAATCAATTTCAACAACGAAATATCAATTCCAAAATTCGTAACCGTACCGTGATTTACCGGACCGCAAATTTTGGAATTGTTTTTTGGTCACCAATACAAAATAACTACCCTACATGCAATGATGCAATAAATATGCAATAAATTATACAAAAAATATCGACGGTACATGCATTTTGACTGCAGTTTGTAATTGTCTCATCACAATTACGAATGATTGCCAACAACTGTTTTGGCCGAACCTAATTCGGCAGCCGAACGCAACAGGTACGATAACGCCCCCTCGTTTGGTCCAGAGCGTGTTGCACCTCCGTGAAGCAACGGCTAATTGGAGTACGCGCGTTGACGCAAGAGCAGTACCGAGAAACGCCGGGTGGGTTGTTTAAGGTAAGAGTCGGCAGCTCAACCCCGCGCCGCCGGTGGTACCTTGATCTACACTCTTTTCTGGATCTTTGTGGATTGCTAGTAGTTGATTTGCGACGTAGGTTGATGTTTGTATCAATTGTATACCTGCATCTGCCCCTATGGTATTAATATTAATATTGATATTGCATGATATTAAATCACCCATACAAATGTAGAATCGACGATTCCTGATAGCACAATGAGTTTTTTGTGGAAAGAAAAATTATTATTATTATTATTATTATTATTGTATGAACAAAGTGAACGAATTTTTTTATATTCGTTAAAATAATGTAAACAGCGTCGTTTTTGGTATTTTTTTACATGAAATACTTGTTGAGGGACTTAACTTTCTCAAGGCTAATAACTATACTTAATCTTAGTGCCTTACATTTCAGAACAACTAACGAAAGACTTGACGGATTTGGTCGTTTTAAAGTGCACAGCATTCGTCTTTAAATATACCTGTTCAACTAAGAGAAAAATGACGTCAGATACCCACTGGACGTACTACCAGTTTGGAAAAAAATATTAATAATCTCTGCTAAATAACAAAGGAAGACAGGGAAATCACAACCCGCATTGCTCTGCCTGGCTTTAGCGAGTGGGTATCATGACGTCATTTTTAAAGAAGTTTGATTGAATAGAAATTGTGTATTAGTAATTAAAAAAAAGCTAAGATATTTAAAAGCTATTTATGCATTATTATGTATTCTACGCATAATTTTTTCCACAAGCAAGCCAGAAGACACTAAAGGAAAGCCGAAAATCTCTATTTGAGCAATAAAGCAGTTGACTAAGATTGTTCAATGAGCATCATTCAACCAACACTCATCCACAACGATACTAAAGCCACAGCGGCAAACTCACCGCCACCTAAATTCACATCGAATTTTGTGTTTGTTTACTTGCCTGCCATTACGTCATGACGTAACCAACGGCAACCGCCAGTTATCCACAGCCTTGCGGATGTCTGAGTCGAAATCGAACGCGACCTTGAACAAGCATTAATTTACCTGTTGACTTTGTGTAGCAAGTCTATAATCATAGTCCTTATTTTATCTACCAAGATGTCTTTGGGAAACGTCCAGTGTTTTTTTTTTTTTTTAGTTTACCAGTGAACATAAATCAATCTGAAATTTCGATAAATAACAGAGCGTGAGTTGTTGGCGAGATTTTCGGCTAAATTATATCGTGCACTGCAATTTTTCCAAGGCATTGACGTCAGTCACGTTAAAGTAACGAGCTTACCGGATTTTAATTGCTTTAAATCCTTAAATTTCCCCATGGTAACACGCAGTAATAACAAACTTCGTCCATTCAGACAGCTGCCAAGTTTTACTTTCCTTGTGTTTGATTGAAGTTCGATTGATTATTGGTGTTTAACGACGCACTGTTTTGACAGCTGGCCCTGTGGCACTGGTCTAATGGCGTCGGTGAATGAAAGGATGATGATGAACCTGACCTAGCCTAAAATGAAGCCTAGAAACCCGGTGCCGGCACGTAGCCTACTCCTGTGGAAAAGCACCGAGGGGACCACCGGCTTTACGTCCCTTCCGAAGGACGGTGCAACTCGAACGACAGGATTCCTCCGCTGATCCGTGCTGTCGAGAGGTTGACAAGCAAGGCGAGTGAAGTTGTCGTACTAACTTCAAACCCTCCGACCTCTCTCCCGAACGGAACTGATCGTGTGCATGATGGTCACCCATCAAACACCTGACTCAGCGCAATGTTGCTTAACTTCGGAGATTTCATGAAAACTGGTGATCCCAAAGTTGCCAAATTGTTTGGTTGATTGAAGATTCATAAACGAACCAACGACTTTTAATAAAACGGTTCTTCTTTGATGGAAATTATCTACGAAAAATGTACATAATAAAACTTTCACAGTGAAATTTAAACTTTCTTGGTTTTATTTATTTCAAATATCATATTTTTTTAATAATTTGAAGTTACTCACTGGTTAGCCACTCGATACAGATGACAGGGGATATGATCAAATGGCGAAGAAATACGCAGAAGACATTGATAAGCCCGTGTAGAGAGCAAAGCTCATAGGAAAAAATGGACCCGTATTGCATATGACCCTGTGCTTGAATGGCAATAAAGGCAATGCCCTATCCCAACAAGGCAACAGTGCGGTCATCTAGGCAAAAAACAACGGGCAAAAAATATAAACACAGCCATTGCTAATAGTGTGTTATTGCTGCATGTCATTTAGTTACGAAAAAATAATAAAAAATATGACAAAACAGCATTTACTTGTTTTAATCCTAAGTAACATTGAAAAATTGCATTCATCTAATTTAGTGGAAGCTGTTGGTTTGGAAATCGGATGCCATTGTTATGCATTGAGATTTGACATATTTCTGCAGCCAAGATGAAGCGATAAATCTTGAAAATTGATGTATATAGTCCAAGGATCTTGTCGAAAATTATAAAAATCAGTTCAAAGCCCATAACTCTAAGTCTTTGCAGATGAGATTGTGAGATTGTAGAGGAAAAAGATCCCCATAAACCCTACCATGCATAAAAAAGAGTGAAATCACTATAATATATTATAAATAAATATACTAAAAAAATTGTACCAGGACGAAAGGTCGAACCCGGATCTTTCACCTTACAGAAGAAGTAAAGCTAAACGGTCAACCTTAGATTAAAATGATTTGTTGAGATAGAAACAGGACCATGAATGAACATAGAAGCCGGTGAATCTAGCGACGCTATGCTGCAATCACACGCCAACAACTCGACTAACCCTGATTATAATGTGGCTCCATGGAGATAGAAACAGGACTATGAATGAACATAGAAGGCGGTGAATCTAGTGACGCTATGCTGCAATCACACGCCAACAACTCGACTAACCCCGATTATAACGTGGCTCCATGGAGATAGAAACAGGACTATGAATGAACATAGAATGTGGTGAATCTAGTGACGCTATGCTGCAATCACACACCAACAACTCGACTAACCCCGATTATAACGTGGCTCCATGGAGATAGAAACAGGACTATGAATGAACATAGAAGGTGGTGAATCTAGTGACGCTATCAGCAATCACACGCCAACAACTCGACTAACCCCGATTATAACGTGGCTCCATGGAGATAGAAACAGGACTATGAATGAACATAGAAGGCGGTGAATCTAGTGACGCTATGCTGCAATCACACGCCAACAACTCGACTAACCCCGATTATAACGTGGCTCCATGAAGATAGAAACAGGACTATGAATGAACATAGAAGCCGGTGAATCTAGCGACGCTATGCTGCAATCACACGCCAACAACTCGACTTACCCCGATTATAACGTGGCTCCATGGTGATAGAAACAGAACTATGAATGAATATCGAAGGTGGTGAATCTAGTATGCTGCAATCACACGCCAACAACTCGACTAACCCCGATTTTAACGTGGCTCCATGGAGATAGAAACAGGACTATGAATGAACATAGAAGCCGGTGAATCTAGTGACGCTATGCTGCAATCACACGCCAACAACTCGACTAACCCCGATTATAACGTGGCTCCATGGAGATAGAAACAGGACTATGAATGAACATAGAAGCCGGTGAATCTAGCGACGATATGCTGCAATCGCACGCCAAAAACTCGACTAACCCCGATTATAACGTGGCTCCATGGAGATAGAAACAGGACTATGAATGAACATAGAAGCCGGTGAATCTAGCGACGCTATGCTGCAATCGCACGCCAACAACTCGACTAACCCCGATTATAACGTGGCTCCATGGAGATAGAAACAGGACTATGAATGAACATAGAAGCCGGTGAATCTAGCGACGCTATGCTGCAATCGCACGCCAACAACTCGACTAACCCCGATTATAACGTGGCTCCATGGAGATAGAAACAGGACTATGAATGAACATAGAAGCCGGTGAATCTAGTGACGCTTTACTGCAATCACACGCCAACAACTCGACCCCCGGTACGGAAACAATTCGCAGACAGATCTTTCGCTTAAAAAAAAATCTACCTTGTGTGCAACAAATATATTGCCTTTCAATTTGATCCCACGTTAGCAGAAAAACACTTTAATTGGCCAAGTGTATTTCTGAAGGCATTACCCATGGCAAATTACGGACATAGCGTCTCCCATAATTCGCTGTAAATTAGACATTTATCTTAAATATCATGTTAAAATACAGCTTAATTAAACATTTGGAAAAACGAAAACAACAGAATGCATGCAGCACGAAATAATTAAAAATATGCGCTACTCGTGGATCACGTTGCTATATGCTACACGCGACATGCAGTGCGTTTTTGCTACGTGCTATACATGTTTTCTACGTGCTTCACGTTGCAAGCCCGTAGGCTGTTGGTCGCTGGGCATCGAGACGGGTAAGTGCCACGTTGCCCTTGAGAAGAACCACCTCCACTACCACGGCAGCCTCGACCCTCCAATTACATGTGAGTATCACTTTCTGCAATGCGTTGGTCGTGTCGGTTGCCCACCATGCATCTATAACTCACTCTTTGGTTACAACATGGTTCTGGCTATTCTAGGACGTCGCTTGGTTTGGTTGCGTTGTGGCTGTTACTTGAATTTTGATTTTTTAGCTTTATCATTGATGACCGCGAGGTTGTTTCTTGTGGGTTTAAATGACCAAATGCCCGAATTTTGATTGAATGGAATTGGTGTATTGGCTAATAATTGCTGAAGTAGAAATTGTAGAAGTAGATGTCTAGAAACAAAAATAGAAATAAAAAATTAAAGTTTTACCACAAGGTAAGATGAAGATAAAATAAATATATTATTCATCTAGTGATGCAGCACCTTGCGTTCATAACACAAAATTAAAACATTTGCCATTAAATGTAGAAATTGTTAAAAATAAATTTTAATCTTTGTAGAACGTGTAAAGTAATACCAGGAAATAACAATAATAACATTATCACAATGGCAAACGGGAGTAAAAATATGAATTTGCTTCATTATCAATAATTCGGCAAACTGGGAAATTTTTTAATCTATTGAATTACGGACAGGGAAACAAGCGGCAGTCCAGGCTGCTTTGCAGACAGGGAAACAAGCGGCAGTCCAGGCTGCTTTGCAGACAGGGAAACAAGCGGCAGTCCAGGCTGCTTTGCAGACAGGGAAACAAGCGGTGGTCCAGGCTGCATTGCAGACAGGGAAACAAGCGGCAGTCCAGGCTGCTTTGCAGACAGCGAAACAAGCGGCAGTCCAGGCTGCTTTGCAGACAGGGAAACAAGCGGCAGTCCAGGCTGCTTTGCAGACAGGGAAACAAGCGGCAGTCCAGGCTGCATTGCAGACAGGGAAACAAGCGGCAGTCCAGGCTGCTTTGCAGACAGGGAAACAAGCGGTGGTCCAGGCTGCTTAGCAGACAGGGAAACAAGCGGCAGTCCAGGCTGCTTTGCAGACAGGGAAACAAGCGGCAGTCCAGGCTGCATTGCAGACAGGGAAACAAGCGGTGGTCCAGGCTGCTTAGCAGACAGGGAAACAAGCTGCAGTCCAGGCTGCTTTGCAGACAGGGAAACAAGCGGCAGTCCAGGCTGCTTTGCAGACAGCGAAACAAGCGGCAGTCCAGGCTGCTTTGCAGACAGGGAAACAAGCGCCGGTCCAGGCTGCTTTGCAGACAGGGAAACAAGCGCCGGTCCAGGCTGCTTTGCAGACAGGGAAACAAGCGCCGGTCCAGGCTGCTTTGCAGACGGGGAAACAAGCGGCGGTCCAGGCTGCTTTGCAGACAGGGAAACAAGCGGCGGTCCAGGCTGCTTTGCAGACAGGGAAACAAGCGGCGGTCCAGGCTGCTTTGCAGACAGGGAAACAAGTGGCGTTCCAGGCTGCTTTGCAGACAGGGAAACAAGCGGCAGTCCAGGCTGCTTTGCAGACAGGGAAACAAGCGGCAGTCCAGGCTGCTTTGCAGACAGGGAAATAAGCGGCAGTCCAGGCTGCTTTGCAGACAGGGAAACAAGCGGCAGTCTAGACTGCTTTGCAGACAGGGAAACAAGCGGTGGTCCAGTCTGCTTTGCAGACAGGTTAAGCGCCGGTCTAGGTGGCTTTGAGTGGTGAGCTTTGAGCCTGTGTAAGGGAGGGGGGGGGGGGAGGTGAGGAGGTTATAAGAGGCCGTGCAAAGCCTCACGGATCTCAGTGTCGTCGGGTGTCTGAGTGCGCTGACTGCTTGACCTGTGACGTCACCACGATGAGGGGAAACGACACCGTAGGCTTCCCGGATATCCTGTGGGAATATTCGAGCCTCATGGAAACTTACAGCGGTGAGAAGAAGAAATTTTTTATAATATTTAAATGTTGAAGCATTTTTTTCTAATATTCAAAACTATCCGTGATAATTAACACGTAAAACGTCAGAACTTTGGTGTGTCACGATTTTTGAACAAATCGGAATCTTATTTTTTGAATATAATATATTGTTGATGTTTTCCAATACCCTGTACATTTTTAAGAAAAAATTCAATGGACACCAAAATTACGCTCACAGCCACCTTGATTCATGATCCATGGAATATTTGTGTTTTTAATCACATGAAACACTCATCCCACATCTTGAATTAAAAAACACGTTACATCTTTTAGCGACACACCTACCTTGATGTCACGAGATTTGTATCGTCTTTGGGTCACTTTTTAAATACTGGTTACACCTGTTTCTACGGGAAATACACGAGACGGGTCAACTCGTTTCGAAGAAGGCCCGTTTACGACGCTGAACTCAGATCTCATAACACAGCGGAGGATTTTTTTCATTTATGCAAATTACTCGCTTGAATTGAATTAAATTAGACAATAAATAATGATCAGCGAATGAGGCAATACAATTTGGCTTCCCGAGAATTCATCACAAATAATTTGTTCGTAAGTGTGAAATTTACAGACTATTTCACACCAAATGTGTCTGCAAAATTCAAATTTGAAATCCAATTGAAATCATTGAAATCAAAAACTTTGAATTCGAGCAGGGCAAAGAATAAGAAGTGGATATTGATTGATTGCTGGTGTTTAACGACGCACTGTTTTGACAGCTGGCACCGTGGCGCTGGTCTATAATGAAAGGGTGATGATGAACCTAACCTATGGCTAGAAGGGAGGAGGGGAAACCCGGTGATTCATTGATTGATTGCCGGTGTTTAACGACGCACTGTTTTGACAGCTGGCACCGTGGCGCTGGTCTATAATGAAAGGGTGATGATGAGCCTAACCTATGGCTAGAAGGGAGGAGGGGAAACCCGGTGATTCATTGATTGATTGCCGGTGTTTAACGACGCACTGTTTTGACAGCTGGCACCGTGGCGCTGGTCTGTAATGAAAGGGTGATGATGAACCTAACCTATGGCTAGAAGGGAGGAGGTGAAACCCGGTGCCGGCACGTAGCCTACTCCTGTCGAAAAGCACCAAGGGGACCACCGGCTTTACGTCCCTTCCGGAGGACGGTGCAACTCGAACGACAGGATTCCTCCGCTAATCCGTGCTGTCGAGAGGTTGACAAGCAAGGCGAGTGAAGTTGTCGCACTAACTTCAAACCCTCCGACCTCTCTCCCGAACAGAACTGATCATGTGCATGATGATCACCCATCAAACACCTGACTCAGCGCGATGTTGCTTAACTTCGGAAATTGTAAAAAAATGGCGCAACCTTTTCTTTTGATCGCTGACGTTGAAAAAACTCTATCCACCCTGCCGTGGTCAAGATGGCACTAATTTCGCTCGGCATTTCTTAGGCTGAAGGAATACACAATTTCCATTCAATCAAATATTAATCAAAATGACGTCATGATACCCACTCGCTAAAGCCAGGCAGAGCAATTCGGGTTGTGATTTCCCTGTCTTCCTTTGTTACATAGCAGAGTTATTAATATTTTTTTCCAAACTGGTAGTACATCCAGTGGGTATCTGACGTCACTCATCTCTGAGTGGAATAGGTCTATTTTGAATATAATGTTACCTAGAAGCAAAGTAAAAAGAAAGTTTGTGATTTTTTACATCGGTATTGTCCGCGGCTGACCTTGGCATACCCAGCCTTTCAAATTGCTGGCCGACGGTTCGTAGAAAAAGATCATTAAACTCTGGTAGAAATAATCGCTGTTTTTTTTCTGTTCTTTCGCATTACCTAACACCTACTAGTGAATGGTGTGTGGTTAAATTTGAATAATGCCCAATTTAATCGGGCTTTGGACGATGTTGACTGTAGAATGCTAGGTTTAATATTAACGGAGATACTTTTTTTAAATTTTTTGCTTAGAAAAACGTGACGCATTCAATTTAAAATAAGGAAACAGAAAGTTACAAACAAGCAATTTATTAAGGGTTGGTTTTAAAACCTTTAGGTAAAAAATCATCTCAATTGATGGCAATCTATCGTTTGCTGCTGTTTTCTTCTTTACCGGAGGGTATATTTTGAACTGGACATAAAAACCGGCTCTTATATGAGTTTGGCCTTTTGAGCGCAAAAACAAATTTAAAAAAAGGACTTAATTTCATTGGAGGGTAGTGATTTGATGAATTTTGATTTCATTTTCATTCTTATCTCTAGCGCTTTGATGGTATAAGATGGAATTAGATCGACTAAGCATAATTGCTGTAACTATATCGCAGGCCAAGGAAGTCTATAATCAGAAACCGGTTTCGCTTTCCTTCAAACTTCCCAGCATCTTTTTGCTTCAACAACGACCAGATTCAGTCTTGAGTAGGTTCGGTAACGCCACAACGTGATACGAAAACTAGACCCTACACAAACCCATGCATCCGCTGTTACCATTGCCAAAACAACAAAATTGTTTACTAAAAGAATTATAGCCCTATATATTCAAGGATTAAGTGCTGGTAAAATAAATATTTATCAACCTTATATATAATTAGTTTATCGAGGCTATGTTCATACTCAAGAAATGGCCATCATTTACTAAATCCACAAGGCGCAATTTCTGATTATCAAATCAAACACAAGAATAGATGGCAACACTTTTTATTTCCAACTCGCATAATATCTTTTTGGATGAGCGAGCGAAGCGAGCGAAATCCTTCAATTTCACAACATAGGGGAAAAAAGCAATTGTTTTTTTTTTTGTAAAACGAGCAGCCCTACTTAAAGGTCACAGATCGTTACGAAATTTGTCAAAAACGTTCGTGGTGACTCAGCGAGGTGCTGTGTGGTTTTTGAGCAATATATGGCCAGCCATTTTGTTTTTATGAGCAAAAACTCGTTAATTTTTCAGTTTTTTGGTACTAGCTTCGTAACTAATTAACCGATCCGCACCAAATTTGGATTGAATATATATGATAACAAGTCAAACGAATTGCCTAAGTTTCAGATTCGTGCATGAAGTATTTTGCTAATTAGAAAAATAAAATGACTTAATAATAAATAAAAATAATAAAAATACTTGATAATAAAGCACCGTTTTCAACAATATGATTTTCAAATGTTTTCCGTTTGGGTTTCCTCAGGGAGATTACGGCTCGCTCATCCTGCAACGAGTGTAGGCTCTACTTATCGTTTACCTGGTAGTTTTTAACTGTATATTTACTAGCGCTTCGCGAACGCTCACTATCGCGTTGTAGATGAGCGTACTTATTTAGGGCTTGAGGATAAGATTTAAGACCTGCAAGAATATGAAGGTATCGCACCTAAACCTTCCTCTTGAATCTCGACGGATAAATAGCTAAGAATCATAAAAAATTGTCGGAAAAATGCGAATAAAAAATGAACAAGATAAGATATAGATCCAAAACTACAGCACAGCTGCATATCAATTTGCTTAATATGTTTCTCAAGTTTGGCGTGATTTTATAAATAACTTTTGGCTGTAAAAAATAAGAAAAGTTTTGAAAATTCTGAAATATTTTGTAAATTTTGAATAGTTAAACAACTGTACCCCCGGCTTTGCTGAAAAAAGCAGGGGGTCCAAGTTGAGAACTAAATACGGTTTCCTGAAATTTTTATCAAAATCGGAGCCGCCGTTTGGCCTGTAGAGCGCGAACAAACACACAGCGTTTTTTTTCTCCACTAAGTGAAATTGAAGATTTCGCTGCGCTCGCTACGCTCAATAATAATCACATTTAAATACTAATGCAGTTAGAAATCAAGGTAAATCGGCGACTGCAAATCTAATTCCCCATCAAGTTGAATCGTATTCCCAACTAGCGCTGAGTGGACGAGGTTACCTTTAAATTAAGCAAGTCTAAAGGCTGGTTCACAATCAACTTAGCAATAGACATAACTTAAAATTAGCAGTAACTTAAAAGTTAGACATGGTCAAACATTATGTTTAAGTCATGTCTAAGTTAAGTCCTTGTGTTTGTTGTAGACAGTCTAATGGAGATCCATATGTCAAACTTTTAAGTTACTGCTTATTTTAAGTTATGTCTATTGCTAAGTTGATTGTGAACCAGCCTTTATCTTTACTGATTTTTGTTCTGTTGCTATAAGTCTAGCACAAGCGGAAATTCTCCAGATTTGTCTGTAATAATGCAGGAAGTAAACTAGGGTCCTTTCATTGTCAAGTGAACTGCATGAGGCCAGCGAGATCCACATTGTAAGGCCTAATCCAGTCTTGTGGTTAGATACCTATCTGATAATTGTGTTTACTCGTTGAAAGGGGATTAATTATTTTACTTTTATAATGATAAAGTGTGTCTAGAGATATGTTAAGTTTACCTTGAATATGTATCTTTACACACGAGAATGTATGTACTTGAAAGAGATATAAAGGATATAGTTTTGCATAAATTAAAATAGGCTCTTTTGGGAGATGTAAGCGTACATCAACATTTAAAAAACAATAGACGATAAAATTTAATCTTGAATATAGCAAAATTACTAAATTATTTATAATTAGATACGAAACATCGGTACGGGCACACATTTCAAGTGAATATCTCGATTCTAATTATAGGTTTACCCAATTCTACAGTTATACAACAAAAAAATTCTAGACACCCTTCAAAATAACCATAAATAAAAGATATACTACCTTTACTGCATCGTATTCGATAGTAGTGAAGATAATATTATGTCTGTAGCTATTATATTCCTTCTATTTATTTTTTTGATGCTAAATTTGTATTTGTCCGCTCTTCCATTCACCCAACCTCTAATTACCACAAACAACCGTTAAAATAATTATAGTGATTAAATAAAATTACTAACACAAAATACGAGATATTATCACCCGTATCGCACATTAAAAAAAGCATAAATACAAGTACATGGCGAAGGATAAAGGGCATGCGTACCGATTACAAGTGCACGCCTTTACTAAAGTGATATATATATAGCTTCAAAAATTCAGTAGATTCAACGATTTAAAAAATATCACGACTAATTTAATCCTGTTAGTGTGATTCAAACCTATACCTATGCAAATACTAATTAAGCTTTCGGTGGATACTTCGCTTCTAATACTAAGCAAGCCTCTTTGCCAACAGAAACCAGCGACATGATTTTTTCGGTACACATTTAAGCAAACTAAAAATAAATAAATATCATAAAATTATTAATTATATTCAATGAATATTATTCATGAATATGAATTCATGAATAATACATTCATAAATTCACTATCCAATTATTTAGTTTTTCTAAAAAGATTAAAAAAATACATTGACATAAAAGTAGCTAAATAAATCATTTTGTTTGTATCTTGTAAGATAAGTCACTATACAACTTCACGCCACAATGACAACATGGTCCGGAGAGGACCTAAGATACAGCCACTACCTGAAATTAGCATAGAGAATCGCACATTCCTAAAGCCACTCGCTACTAAAGGCACCGGGCAATTCCTTGTACATTTCAAGACAATGCCATAAATCGCATGGACCACACTGGGTGCGACGAGGATAGCATGTTTCAGGTACTTCCTTACAGTAATCGTCTAGATTTCGATGGGATTCAATTCCTGGAGCCAGAAGTGCGTGCGCGGAATAACTTTCATGCGACCTTGTCACACCTTGCGTGCTGATCGAGGAAAAAAACAGCCGAATACTGTGTCTGAAGCTGTGTACTTTTCAATTATACAGTAGCTTTAAAAATAGATTTAATTGCAGACGGAGATATAATCGGTGGTTATTACCAAATCCATTCAATCAAAATTCTATCAAAATGACGTCATGATACCCACTCGCTAAAGCCAGGCAGAGCAATTCGGGTTGTGATTTCCCTGTCTTCATTTGCTATTTAGCAGAGATTATTAATTTATTTTCCAAATGTTAATGCAGTGGGTATCTGACGTCATTTTTCTCTGAGTGGAATAGGTATATTGTGTTCCTGCGATTCGATGTCAAGGACCTTTTTTTTTGTTGGTGAACTCACTACTTGTACGTTGAGAGGGCAATGGGTCTCGTGAACTCAAAAAAGCGCCCATAAATTGACAAGTCAGTGCCCGCGTGCAAAGGTCAACAGCGACAGCCAAAGTTATAAGACACGAAACTCGTCGCAAAGGTTCAATGAGTGTATCTTTTTTTAATTAAAACACATTTATGTCATTAATAAAGCCATTTAAATCTGCATTAGCAAAAATCCTGTAGTTTAACAACTAGAAATTAATATTCAGTGCATGGTCTTTGAACGCTAAGACGGTTGAGTCCAATTACTTTTTTGTCAAGTTTTTTTGCAAGCGAAGGTGCTTACAGTTAAAACAAGGCTTAAAAAAGGTAGGTCAAAAATTAATTTCCAATAATGATGTGAACGCTAAGGCTATTTCAAATTCCGATGGACGTAATACCTGTTCCATTCAAGCAACGTAACGCGGTCAGAGACCCGCTATAAAAAAACCCGGTATGCTCGTCATTTTCTTGTATTCCTTGGTGAATTCTGAGTAAATAATAATATTTTCTTCGTTTTTATTAGCTAACTCCGCTTATGTTTAAAGACAGCGAAAGCATGGACCAACTTCTAACAAGCGTTTATGTAACTTAATGCTTTTCCCAATATTTCTTAGCCATCATCTATCTAAATAATAAGAAATCATAAATAATAGGTTCACAAAATATTATGTGAACCAAAAAAAAATGCCAAGCGAATTAGAAGCAGCGAATCAACGAGACTGTTGACGAAACCGATGCCAATCTCTGCCGATAATACAGAGGGCACTGAAACTCTCAGCCACATAGCAACGAATAACAAGTTAACCTGTGATTAACCCGTCGGTTACGTAGGCAACGCCGACCCGACTTAACGTACACGTTACGGCAGCGGTTGCTAGGTAATTTGCTTTTCGTGCTTTGTTACTGGATTCTGTCCCGAATTACAATAATCGGCGGCTGGGTAATGAACGTGGTGAAAGAGTGAAATCTCCAGACAATGACGCTGGGTTTCTGAAGGCATCACGCAGATGTTTTCTGTCCCAATTAATGCCGGTTGTTAAAAAAAAAATGGAGAATCGTATACACGAGCTTCTTTTTAACCAACACTAAAGGACTGTTGCATAAGAAATTTACATAAACTAGCCATCAGAATTTTGAATACAATAGTGTTTATACCCACTTATGCATAAACTAAACGGCCGTGTTGATTAGATATTATCTTAGACTCAAGGCCGCCGGGATAATAAAAAGGTCTAAAATTTTCAAAATCGAGCCCAGGAATTTTCTCTCTAAAGATTTAACGGCAAACGCTGGGAGGCTGAAATTCACTCTACACACCCAAATGTTTGTTCCCTACACGCTCGTCTTATCGGATTTAACTTCCGACTCGTGGTTTCCGAGATAGAAAACTTGATATCAACCCAAATCCAGCCACGACCGCCTCCTTCCTTGATTGCCCCAAACTTTTCACCCAAGCACGCTGGGACGCTGAAATTCACTCTGCATGTCCAACTTTTCATCCCCTACACGCGTGTCTTGTCGGATTTTAATTCTGACTCGCGGTCGCCGAGATAGAAAACTTGACATCAACCCAAATCCAGCCACGACCGCCTCCTTCTCTGATTGCCCCAAACTTTTCACCCAAGCACGCTGGGACGCTGAAATTCACTCTACACACCCATCTTTTCATCCCCTACACGCGCGTCTTGTCGGATTTCACCCCAGACACGCCATTTCTGAGAAAAACGCCCTAAACAAGCTAACCAGAGTGAACTGCGCACTGACCCACGCTTTCTGCGCAGACCCGCGCACGAAGTCGTGGCCGCTGGTGGACGGCTTCACGCCGCTGGCCGCCATCTTGGCCACCTACTACGTCTTCTGCACGCGGCTGGGCCCCGCCTGGATGCGAAACCGGAAGCCGTTCCAGCTGAAGAATGCCCTGCTGGTCTACAACCTGTTGAACGTAGCCGTCAGTTTGTGGCTGGTCAACGAGGTAGGCGCGATGTAACGAAGCACTGTTTTGACAACTGGCACCGTGGCGCTGGTCTATAATGAAAGGGTGATGATGAACCTAACCTATGGCTAGAAGGGAGGAGGGGAAACCCGGTGCCGGCACGTAGCCTACTCCTGTCGAAAAGCACCGAGGGGACCACCGGCTTTACGTCCCTTCCGAAGGACGGTGCAACTCGAACGACAGGATTCCTCCGCTAATCCGTGCTGTCGAGAGGTTGACAAGCAAGGCGGGTGAAGTTGTCGTACTAACTTCAAACCCTCCGACCTCTCTCCCGAACAGAACTGATCGTGTGCATGATGGTCACCCATCAAACAGCTTCGATCAAAGGCCCATTCACAACCAACTTAGCAGAAGCCATTACTTAGAAACTTAATGAAAACGCATGTGTCTAAAACAACTGATATAACCATAATAAAAAAGCCTATTAGATTGCCTTTGAACCAGTGCCATTTTTTCGGTTATTTTCTATCGCTAATGTTCTCAAAAGTAGACCGATTGTAAGCCCCGATTGTAAGCCCGATTGTTGATCGTTGGAAGCCTCAAGAGAATATATAAGTCCAGGCTATAATCTGACAGCTGACAGCCAGCTGACTGTGTTCTGTGTGCTCGTTCCAGGGCCTGCAAGGGGGTTGGTGGGGGGACTACAACCTGCGTTGTCAACCTGTTGACTACTCCGACAACCCCAAGGCGCTAAGGGTGAGTTGTACGCCGCGAGACGAAGACAGCGCTATGCTGGCTTGCATTGCGGTGACAGAGATGGCGGTATAGATGTATTCACGGTATGAATTTTAGTGGCTCATTTTGTAGGTTTTTTTTTTGTGTTTTAAAATTGTGTTTATGCCCCTGTTCACTAGTTGCATGCTTTCTTGATATTTATTATTAAACCCTTAATATCCATTATACATAATTTTTCCTTTTTGCAAGTTTGTAATTTCCCTATCTTCCTTCGTGATTTAGCAGAGCTAATTTATATATTTTTTTCCAAACTGGTAGCACGTCCAGTGGGTATCTGATGCTATTTTTCCCTGGGTGTAAGATGTATTTTGGCTTATTTTGAATTTTGTTTCCTATTTCTTCCTTAGCCAAAAAAATCCGAATCTAACCTAATTATTCTGTAGCGTGAGTGAATAGGGGTCCTGCTGTATCGAAGTACTAGAGCTTAGGAAGAGAAGAATTAGATTTTCTTTGGTGTATTTATATTTTTGTATGATTGTAACTCAAGAATTTTCAATGTGCAGCTAAGTTTTCAACATTTAGCAGTTATATCTTTTTTAAAACTACTTTATTATCTATAAGCCCTCGGGCTTAGCGCACTCTCAATATATTGGTGATGTAGATTAGCGATTACCTTCATCTAAAACACGATTATTTTAGTGAACGTGAAGCCCTAAATAAGTTTAACTGCTTCGTTAACATTATTTAAAGCGACCTAGTCTGGCTTGAACCAATTTCAAAAAGCCCCTTATCCAAAAACCTTTATAACTATGGTGAAGGGGATTTGCAAAATTACTATATCAGCCTTTAAGAAATGAAAAAAAACAACGACATGTCACTTTAAGTAATACCAACTTGCAGCACGGAATCTAATCTGACAGCTAAATGACTGGAGGTGTAACGATCAAGTAGACTGTTTCTTATCGCTTCTGACAAGGTGTAAAACAAAAGCAAAGGCAAACTACTTTGCAGCAGTGCAACAAGTGATATACTTCCTGTCGCCATGATCGATTTCTCTGACGCTCGAAGTGCGTTTGACAGCGACACTCATGACCGTCGCTATGGCAACTCCAATGCCACCTGGTTTCTTTTACTAGTAGACAAGCTGGCGACTGATTCCTTCGATCGAGCTTGCATTGAGTCTGGTAAAAGCCACGCTGTTTTGTTTGTGAATAAAAATTACATTTTCTGTAAGAAAATACCTATTCCCTTCAATGACGCACTGGACGTGCTATCAGTTTGGAAAAAATATTAATAATCTCTGCTAAATAACAAAGGAAGACAGGGAAATCACAACCCGAATTGCTCTGCCTGGCTTTAGCGAGTGGGTATCATGACGTCATTTTGATTGAATGGAATCGGTGTATTGTACCGGAAATGTGCGAAAAGGTTCAATTATTTAAAGGTTAGTTCGTTTTTAATAATACATATCAAGTGTGAATGCAAATAGTTGCAGTTTGCTTTAAATCAACGCTTTAAAGTGTAGTAGTAACGAAAAACGAATCAAATATTTAAGAGTGTTCAGGATTTCCAGGGGATTGCTTGTGTTATGTTGTTTGTATGATTATCTTCTTTGAAAAGATAGACCCAACGCGACGGATCTCCGTTTATTGCCGGTGAGAAAATATTAAATTGTTGTTGCGTGCGGAAAACCATGTGAACATGCATGTTTTCAAGCACCGTAATCTTCCAAGTGTTTGCTAAAGTATGGAAAATATTTCAAGTCACCAAAAACTACCATAATATTCAGGTACCAGGTCGTTTTATGATTCCAAAATAGTTGCTAAATTAACCTTTTATTTAAATTATTATTGCTGCTGCGCAAATTTCTGAAACAAGGATTTAAGTATTCTTAGTAAAGTAGTACTAGTTACTAAGTAAAGTTACTAGTAAAATATTCTAGAAGATTCTTTGGAAAATTATAAATAAATTTGATATATAATTTTAATTTTGAGAAAACTAAGTAAAATATTTCATTATATTCTAGAATCATTTGGAAATTAATATCAGACTCAGGCTTTAAGTAGACAATAAAGTTATAATCTTCCAAATAAAATTTACTCCCCAGAATCAAAAAAACACATAAGTACCTACATATCAAATAAATGCCGGAAGAAAAAAGTTGACAGTACAAATTTTTGTTAGAGTTGATTCAAACACAAATGCACAAACATCAGGCACTGATAAAAATTTGGAAATGATGTTTCGTTTCTCAACAATACACCAATTTCATTCAATCAAAATGACGTCATGATACCCACTCGCTAAAGCCAGGCAGAGCAATTCGGGTTGTGATTTCCCTGTCTTCCTTTGTTATTTAGCAGAGATTATTAATACTAGTTTCCAAACTGGTCGTTTGTCTCAGAGTGGAATATGATTACTGGCAAGTCTGACTCAAATAAGCCACAGGGCAAACCTATCGCCCATAAAATAAAGCTGAAAAAGGTCATGATACACGTGAAAAGCGCGCCTCGAAGCAATTAATTCACGCACAATGCGAAGGCAGCAACTTAATTGTAGGAAATCAAAGTAAAAGTTCTTCTATCAATCTTCCGTTCTTGGCAATCAACAAGTCCAAGGCCAACAAGTGGTGAGCATATACATCATATTAATCACCACAATCAAGGGCATCAGACAATGATCCAGAATGCTAGTCTTTCATCAATTTTCTTAAAATTCCGTAATGTACGACCTACATCTAAGTTAAAAACAGGGAAATCACAAGCCAACTGGCTTTTCTTAGCGGGTGTCTGACCGCGTCACGTTTCTTGAATGGAATCGGTGTATTGACTCTGCTTATTTAACCAAGGAAGACAGGGAAATCACAAGCCAACTGGCTTTTCTTAGCGGGTGTCTGACCGCGTCACGTTGCTTGAATGGAATCGGTGTATTGACTCTGCTTATTTAACCAAGGAAGACAGGGAAATCACAAGCCAACTGGCTTTTCTTAGCGGGTGTCTGACCGCGTCACGTTGCTTGAATGGAATCGGTGTATTGACTCTGCTTATTTAACCAAGGAAGACAGGGAAATCACAAGCCAACTGGCTTTTCTTAGCGGGTGTCTGACCGCGTCACGTTGCTAGAATGGAATCGGTGTATTGACTCTGCTTACTCAACCAAGGAAGACAGGGAAATCACAAGCCAACTGGCTTTTCTTAGCGGGTGTCTGACCGCGTCACGCTGCTTGAATGGAATCGGTGTATTGACTCTGCTTATTCAGCCAAGGAAGACAGGGAAATCACAAGCCAACTGGCTTTTCTTAGCGGGTGTCTGACCGCGTCACGTTGCTTGAATGGAATCGGTGTATTGACTCTGCTTATTCAACCAAGGAAGACAGGGAAATCACAAGCCAACTGGCTTTTCTTAGCGGGTGTCTGACCGCATCACGTTGCTTGAATGGAATCGGTGTATTGACTCTGCTTATTCAACCAAGGAAGACAGGGAAATCACAAGCCAACTGGCTTTTCTAAGCGGGTGTCTGACCGCGTCACGTTGCTTGAATGGAATCGGTGTATTGACTCTGCTTATTCAACCAAGGAAGACAGGGAAATCACAAGCCAACTGGCTTTTCTTAGCGGGTGTCTGACCGCGTCACGTTGCTTGAATGGAATCGGTGTATCGACTCAGCTTATTCAACCAAGGAAGACAGGAAAATCACAAGCCAACTGGCTTTTCTTAGCGGGTGTCTGACCGCATCACGATGCTTGAATGGAATCGGTGTATTGACTCTGATTATTCAACCAAGGAAGACAGGGAAATCACAAGCCAACTGGCTTTTCTTAGCGGGTGTCTGACCGCGTCACGTTGCTTGAATGGAATCGGTGTATTGACTCTGCTTATTCAACCAAGGAAGACAGGGAAATCACAAGCCAACTGGCTTTTCTTAGCGGGTGTCTGACCGCGTCACGTTGCTTGAATGGAATCGGTGTATTGACTCTGCTTATTCAACCAAGGAAGACAGGGAAATCACAAGCCAACTGGCTTTTCTTAGCGGGTGTCTGACCGCATCACGTTGCTTGAATGGAATCGGTGTATTGACTCTGATTATTCAACCAAGGAAGACAGGGAAATCACAAGCCAACTGGCTTTTCTTAGCGGGTGTCTGACCGCGTCACGTTGCATGAATGGAATCGGTGTATTGACTCTGATTATTCAACCAAGGAAGACAGGGAAATCACAAGCAAACTGGCTTTTCTTAGCGGGTGTCTGACCGCGTCACGTTGCTTGAATGGAATCGGTGTATTGACTCTGCTTATTGAACCAAGGAAGACAGGGAAATCACAAGCCAACCGGCTTTTCTTAGCGGGTGTCTGACCGCGTCACGTTGCTTGAATGGAATCGGTGTATTGACTCTGCTTATTCAACCAAGGAAGACAGGGAAATCACAAACCAACTGGCTTTTCTCAGCGGGTGTCTGACCGCGTCACGTTGCTTGAATGGAATCGGTGTATTGACTCTGCTTATTTAACCAAGGAAGACAGGGAAATCACAAACCAACTGGCTTTTCCGTGCCAGCGAGCGACTCTGTCAGCGTTCTGACAGCGTTGCTTTTTGTTTTTCCTGCAGATGGCGCGCGCTGTCTGGATCTACTACATCGTAAAGCTGGCCGAGCTTCTAGACACGGTCAGTTGGAGACACGCACTTTTTTGAGTGTTTTTGGTGCCATTTTCATTTTTTTTTTTACAATTTGTATGCTGATTTGGCATAAGTGAAAAATAGAAAATAGAAAATAGAAAAACGAAATAGAAAAACCTCCATTGATGCCACCTACAGAACTCAGAAGTCGCATTCAGAGTTAATATCTTTGCCTGCATTTTGAAGTAAAAACCACCAAATCCTTGCTAAATTGTTAATGTCCCAGAGTTTCCGGAAGTCCTTCCTCGCCAACTGACACTGTGCGCATGCCCACAGCTTTTCTTCATCCTGCGCAAGAAGGACCGTCAGGTGACGCACCTGCACCTCTACCATCACACCATCATGCCCTTCGCCGCCTGGATCGGTGCGCGCTACCTGCCAGGTGCGAACCTTCCCGCCGAGGGCACACTGACCACGGTTGTCAGAATTCAAACCGAAATGAAATGGGAAACACTATTCAAAAATTCAAAAGGCACCACAGTTTAAATAAACCTTTTTGAACCCCAATGTCGGCCGTAACGCTCTCACGTGCATGTCTTCAACTTATCATTTCAACTCATCAATTCAACTCATCAACATCTGTGTTGTTTTTCAACAATTCCACGGAATAAGAGATAATTTTTGAAAGTATCTGACATTTTTGTAAGTGCCTTTAAGCTTCCTGACGTCACTCTGCTCGTTTCCAGGAGGCCACGGGACGTTTATCGGCGTCATCAACTCGTTTGTCCACGTCATCATGTACTCGTACTACCTGTTGGCCGCGTTGGGACCGCAGTACCAGAAGTACTTGTGGTGGAAGAAGTATCTGACGTCACTGCAGATGGTTAGTATTAGTTAGTTTAAGTTTAAGTTAGCACACAAGCATAGCACACAAGCATAGCACACAAGCATAGCACACAAGCATAGCACACAAGCATAGCACACAAGCATAGCACACAAGCATAGTACACAAGCATAGCACACAAGCATAGCACACAAGCATAGCACACAAGCATAGCACACAAGCATAGCACACAAGCATAGCACACAAGCATAGCACACAAGCATAGCACACAAGCATAGCACACAAGCATAGCACACAAGCATAGCACACAAGCATAGCACACAAGCATAGCACACAAGCATAGCACACAAGCATAGCACACAAGCATAGCATGATTTGCTTATATTAGAAAGCTATAAATCAACAATTTTTTCAACAAACCCAAAAAACGTACTAACGAATCTTCCTACTTGGCAATGCACGCAGAAAACGCACTAACGAGTAATTGATATATACTATGGACACTATCACGTGCAAATGTACTAAAAATATTTTAAGTTAACTTCTAAGTTTGTGGCATAATTTGGTTGGGAATGGACCTTGACGCTCATCCCTCAACGCGTCTGTCCTGCGTAGATCCAGTTCGTGCTGATTGTCGCGCACCAGTGCCAGCTGTTGTTCACGGATTGCGACTACCCAAAGACCATCGCCACGCTGCTGTCCGTCAACGCCCTCTACTTCTTCTACCTCTTCGGCGCCTTCTACGTGCACACCTACTGGGCCAATCACAAGGCGCGCGCGCTCAAGATTGGCCAATCGGAGGAGAGACCGAGCAAGATGGACCATGCGGATGGCTATTTGATAAAGCAGGAATAGTTGGCTGGTTTTTTGTCCGTTTTAGGGCCAAGCCAGTCGGGTTTTAGGGATGAGTGTACGCTGATCGCAAGTCGCATTGGCATTTTGAGGAAGTTTTAACAAGTCAGATTGAGTGTTTTGGCAAATCTCATGGCAGATTGGCATTTGAGGAAGATTCTAGAACCAAGATCAGGAATACAGAAGAGTTTTGACCAATAACAAGCGAAACGCTGAAAGGCTGGGGGCCAATTCACGAACAGGGTACAGCGAGAGCTAAGGGGGTATAGGAGGGTATAAGGTATAAGGACAATTCACGAACGTTTGTACCTCTCTATACCCAGAGCTAAACTCATACCACCTCCAAGGCGGGTATAAGTCTAGTTTATACTGTCTGCCATTTTAGATTTGAGTAGATTTACCAATGTTGTTGACAGCTCGTTTGCTTAAACATTGGTTAAGGTGACCGATAGCTCACCATTAATGATAACACTTCTCTTTGCCACTTCAGCTGCAAGCACTCGATGCTCAGCATCGGTAAAATTGGGGCTGCGGTCCTTTTTAATAGATTTTTCTGACATTTCGTATAATTTGATTAAAATTTTTCTTAACATACAATTTGCCAGTAGGCAGTGACCAGAATTTGAATCAAAGCCCCCCATTTCTTTGACAGGTCGATTCTGATTGGTTGGTTAATGGTTGTGACGATGGTGGTGCCTAGTTCACATTTCCCAGCTGGTTATAACTTGTACCCGCGTTAGTTCCGCTACGTGAATTGTCCAGGGTACAGAGGAGCTAAGGCCGGACTAACTTAGCTCGGGTATAGAGGGGTATAGCGGAATGTACGTGAATTGGCCCCCTGTGGTACAGTTACAAGCCAGCATGAGTAAATGATACAGCTATAATCACAAACTTTGTGGACGTTAGGGCTGCACCTTCAAATAACTACAAGCGAATGTAGCAGCAGTCAGACAAAAAGATATTGTTTTGTGTGATTTCAGCTACATTTTGTGTCAGCGAGTGGCAGAATGAGAGGTTTTAGGGAGAGAGATTTTACTTCTGCATCACGTTTAAGTTCGTTCATTAGCTGTTTAGTTATTATTTATCGATTAAATCCACCATGTAAGTTATTAAGTGACGTATTTTAGGTTTTTGCAATATAAAGGTTGTCTACTGAAGTGTTTTGTTTCTGTTCACTAAGGCGGTGAAACAATTGATTATACTGAAGCTGGTGGCAGCGTGAATGCTGCTGGAAACTGTCTTTAGAACCAGCAAGGTTGTATAACTTTAAGGCCATGGTTCACAATCAACTTAGCAATAGACATAACTTAAAATAAGCAGTAACTTAAAAGTTAGACATGGTCAAACATTATGTTTAAGTCATGTCTAAGTTAAGTCCTTGTGTTTGTTGTAGACAGTCTAATGGAGGTCCATATGTCAAACTTTTAAGTTACTGCTTATTTTAAGTTATGTCTATTGCTAAGTTGATTGTCAACCAGCCTTTATCTAGCATTCATAATCTTAGATCCTTGATGCAAATACACTATGCAAGTACGGTTTATAATGATTATAAGAAACGAAATTTCAATTTCCAAAATTCCGGAATTCGACTCCGGGTGTTTGTCTGTCCGGGACACTGCACTAACCATTGTGCTACACGGACAACCAACTGTGGAATTGATCAAGTTTATTTGAGTTGTTCTGTCTCCACGGAGCCTTCTTCGTGTATTTGGCTTTTCTTGGGTATTGTTTTAGTTGATATTGTGTAATCTCTGTGTCCTTTACTTTAGATATTTGTCTCAGGGATGGGCCGGTTTTTGACAATCATGAATATTTACCGTGCCTTTTGGTACGAGCAACAGGTGCGAGCAACAGGTGCGAGCAACAGGTGCGAGAACTAATAACTGGGGTTTTTCTTCAAACTTCAAACTTTTTTGGTTGTGAATATTCGACCGCGTCGGTTTTGTCTCGCCAACGCGGGACTAGGATTATTATTAGACTTTATACGAATTTATTTTTTAATGGACTACAAATAAATAAAAATTTTGAAAATTATAATTTTTTTTTTGCTTTTCTATCTAGAAAATTTTGTTTTTCATTCCAAATCACCGATTCCATCCAATCATAATTCTATTAAAATTACACGCCATGATACCCACTCGCTAAAGCCAGGCAGAGCAATTCGGGTTGTGATTTCCCTGTCTTCCTTTGTTATTTAGCAGAGATAATCAAAATATTTTTCCTAGCTGGTAGTACGTCCAGTGGGTATCTGACGTCAGTTTTCTCTGAGTGGAATAGGTCTATTCCATATAAATTCCATTTTCCTAAAAGATTGTTTGGCAATCTAATTTTTGTGATGGTTTTGCCTCTCTTATAATTTTATACTCGTAAAGTATTTAATACGTCAGTGAATGATTAACATAAATAAAAAAAAAAAAATTCAAAAAGGCATATTAGATCCTTAAACATATAAAACATTCCACATCTACATAAACAAGTTTTAATAATCATAATAATTATTGATCTTTCACTTGTTCAGTCATGTAGGAATATTGCCTGACGTCGCACAAGAGCTGAAACATTATTTTTTTGAGTGGGTTAGTTCCAAGCATAACAAGCATACACATTACTCAAACTTATCAAAACTTTCTACACACAATTATTATAAATCTAGTCAATTGAAATAAAAACTAACTGTAAAACAAAACCAACTCAAATTTTAAGCTTCAAGACTTTTAACTTAGTTAAAGCTTTGGGTAGAGTTTGATTTCCAAGCCATCAATAACTCGATCCTCTAACCCGAGTTTAGACCCTTATAAAGCAGACAGCAAAGCTTAGCGAAACTTCGGGGAGAATTTGAGTTTGGGTCTTGCATTAGTTACCTAGTTAATTATTTTCTCTGAAAGGTAACGTGCTAAGATTTAGAAAAGACATGAAAAAGTCACATCAAAAACCGTCCCATATGTGCGTACACGCACAATGACAAACATACGCATCAGAATCATACAAACTCCCCGTCATTGGCATCAAAGAAATTAACCTCGCACGTAAAAAGCCACCTGTCATCGTGTCGTGTCCAAACGCCTAATCCATGCATTTATTCCTGGTCGCACGACCTCTGACCTCCCCCCACCCCCACACTGTCAGCACGCTTCCTTGAAGCCGATCGTGTCACGGCAAGGTAGGGTTCGTCTCACCTCCGCTTGAGAGCGCCACCGTCGCGTCGCTTTAAGCATCAGGTAAATGTAGCATTATTGTATTTATAACTTCATTATTAAATGCGAAGCTCCCAAACTCAAAATTTTCCCAGCGTTTTACAAAGCTGTGCTGCCTGTATTTTCAACGGTCTTAGCTCGAGAATACTAATTTAGATTAAGAAGGTTTTGATAGAGAAGGTTATATTTTATGATACTTTATGAAAACCACACATCAGATTAATTTACGCATTTCGGTTTATGAATATTTGGCACATCCGCAACAAAAATTACGCTCTGAAGGAAGGACTCTTTCTGACCAAGCACTCAGCTGCTAACCTGACACTCGAATAATTCACGCATTAGAATTGCAAACGGAATTCACGTTTATGCTCAAAAGGTCAACGATTTGTCGTTTCTAAATTTTTTTAATATCCTTTATTTATTTAATCTGTAATTATGTTAACAGGTAGAATTTTTCATTACAGGCATCCTTCTTATACCACAAGGGCTGCCACTCCTTGTTTTTTAATTTATTTCTTTAAACGTAATCTTCGTCTTGTTCTTCTCTTGCTATCAATGCCTTCCATTTTTCTTTTTCCTTCTATGTTTCCTGCTTTTGTATCTCTTCCCACTTTTCTCCTCTCATTTCTATATCACATTTTACTTTCTCTATCCACCTCTCTCTTGGTCTTCCTCTTCCTCTTTTTTCATATTCAATATTAAAAATTTTTCCTGGCAGTCTATTTTCTTCCATTGTCTTTAATCTCCCATACAACTTCATTCTCTCTTTCCCAAATTTATAACCCAATCGTTTCTAAATATTTCAGTAAATTTAAAATCATCGTCTACTTGATATCTTAAATGAATTGCATTATCATGTGATTCATTTGATATCTCATAAGGTTTCAGTTGATGTATGAATTTATTTCATTTTCACACTTGGTTAAAAAATTAAACATGATACTCACATTGTAAAACCATAAAGGTTGATATATTTGCCATATACAAGTTACGTCCGATGTTTCGACGAAAAATATGGTCTCTGATAGTGCTATCAGAGGAGAACGTTAACGCCAAGAGCCAATCGGAAATAGTGTGACCTTCTCCGGGATTCCGAACACTTGCATTAGCATTTCATTTGCATCGCCTTTAGCGTAGAAATCGCAGTTCATAATGACTGGGAGAAATTACAGCTGTTACAACGGTCATTGGTCACTATTATTTCCTTAGAGAGCCTGAAAGTACATTAAACTTAACTTACTAAAGCTCGATTACCAATTTAGAGGGTTAAGATTTAGTGGTTAATGGTAGGGGTTGAACAAAAAATGGAAGATACATTTTCAATGTCGGCGTTCCCAATCGGTAATTAGGACAAAGAAAACCTCATAATGATGAGTCGGAAGAATCAAGAAATGAAATAATTTCAGTTCTAAGTCACTAATCCTAGTAAAGGCTGGTTCACAATCAACTTAGCAACAGACATAACTTAAAATAAGCAGTAACTTAAAAGTTTGACATATGGATCTCCATGAGACTGTCTACAAAAAACACAAGGACTTAACTTAGACATGACTTAAACATAATGTTTGACCATGTAAAACTTTTAAGTTACTGCTAATTTTAAGTTATGTCTGTTGCTCTAGATTATTTTGATTGTGAACCAGCCTTAACCGCTTATGACTTACCTACCAGAGGTAGAAATAACTGACAAATTCTGACTCAATTGTGAATTAAGCTTGTACACAAGAGCGAAAATATCTCATCAGGCTGTAGAATAAGGAAAAATATCGGTGAAATGGGACAAAAAATGTGCAAGCCTGACGGACGAGGGTAAATTTAAAGTAAGCGCCAAGACACTCTATTATAAAGAATTTCAGCGTCCCAGCGTGCTTGGGTCAAAAGTTAGTGGAAATCAGGGAAGGAGGCGGTCGTGGCTGGATTTGGGTTGATGTGAGGTTTTCTATCTCGGCGACCGCGAGTCCGACGGGGCTGAAATTCGGCACGGGGGTAAAGGACGCCCGGAGAAGACGATAATAAGAACAAATTACCGATCGAACTAAAAATTAAGATATTACTGCGTTTTCCTTTCGTATTTTTCAACTATGGGGCATTTACTCATAACGAATTTCATGACGGAGCATCATGACCGATTTATCATTGAGAAAGGTAATTGAGAATACGCTTCAGACCAGCCATAATTGCCGTGGACTCAATAATGAAATTAATTCCGATTTCTTGCGACGAAATATTCAGCCAGTGCCGGTATTTCCTGCTCTATTTGTCGCTTTTCATTTCACAGTTCGGTAGCCCTAAAACCACGAGTTAGTTCCCATAAAGGTCATTGGCTATATCAGATAATCAAAACGTTATATCATTGGCTCTTGCTCAATCAGCGGCTTTAAGGAATTTTTGGTATCTTTTCACAAAGTACGTTATACCTTTGAAATTGAAGTTGAAGTACTGATATTAAATTCCGTTGCAGATAAAATGTGTCTATCTGCGAAGGCAGAAATCAGGGAACTCTGCCCCGCATTGCAACAGGCAGCCTGGCTTTGCGAAACGCAGGGAAATATTTAAGTTTTTTATAGCAAAGTTTAAGTTCAATTGTCTTTCTAAAGCCCGGTAAGCGGCAAGATATATACAATAATACGGACGGAGTTTAAGATTTTTTTAAAAGGATTGTCCACAGAATGACTTAAATTTTTTACTTTGCTTTGAAAGCAACAAGGTCAGAGAGGGGACGAAACATCCAAGTCCCCGTGGAGAGAGTGGATTGTTGTGAGATACCTTGTTTTTGGAACTTCTACTGCGTGCGACAATCTCACAAGACGTGGTTTTTACTTATTTTTACTTTTCTATAAATCGCATCGAGCTTTACTCAAATAGTATTGCTTCCATCGAATTAAATGTGTTTACAATCGCCAACGATGTGACATACCAAACCCAGTTTATTCGTACTTGGGCAAAAGAAGGAGTTTTGTGTGAAATCCTCAAATTTTTGTCTAAGTGAAGGATATTTTCTGATACAAATGTTTTCTGTATTTAAAAAAAACTAATGGAATATATCAAATCAAATCAAATCAAATCTCCATGGTTCTTCCAGCTGGAAGTTAACTATTTTAACTGGACCCACCCTAAATATAAGAAAAATAATTGTATCTAAAGGATATTTGGTTCCTATTTCTTCTCCCACTCGGACAGCTGTGCCAATGCCCTAAGCCGTTGGAAATTCGCACGCAGGTTTTCGGGCGCGGTCAAGGGTCAAAAGGTCGAGGGTCTAGGGTCACGGCACGCGGCGCGTGGCTTCCGGTGGGCCGGGAGCGCTGTTTTCGTCGCCGGCGGCAGTTGTTTTCGGCGGTGCGAACCGAGCGAGCGGCGTTCGCCTCACGTGAGTCTCAGCAAGGCGGCGGCGAGCTTTCAAGGTGCCGTGTGCTGCTGCTAGGGCTGACTTTACCTTTACTTTTTGTTAACTGAGCTGCTCCTGCTGCTTACTTTACTCCATTCTCTCTGTTCACTTTACTGTTAACTCATCAAATCTTGCGTGCTTAACCTGAACTTCATCATTAGAATCGTAATATCCACTGCAAACTTGTATCCGTACCGGGGAGGATCGGAAATATCTAAGACAATGAAGTGCAACTTCCGCTAAAGACAAAATTTTGGAATGATTGTTGAGTTTCTAATCACAAATTTCTACTGTGCATGCAACAAACAATTGCAGCTTGTATCGAGTCCACATCAAAACAAACTTTCTGAGGGCCAACTTTATCATTTTTTTTAAACTTTGAGTTGAGATATAACTCTCAGAAACAAATGATTTTCACTGCAGGTGGTCGGCCGTTGCCATGACATTTAACTCAAACAAAACTTCAACTAGAGTTAGTGAAAATGCTAATCTTTACTGGCAGATTTATGTTCTACTGAAATTCTTGGAAAACTTTAAGTATCAACGAAATATTGACTCTAAAATTGTAACCCCACCGCAAGTCGAGCCGGTAGCATTCGCATCCCCGACTCAATTACGCAATCTCTGACGCCTCTGTTGCAGTCGACCAAGTGACAGCGTCGTGACGTTTCAAGATGGCGGCCGTGTGGAGAGAGCTGGCCGGCTTGTACAAGTACATCATCGTTGAAATCGCCGGTGAGACGTCGACGTCATCTCCCCATTATCCACCGATACTAGATTGCAATGTCACGACTAGACTAGCACGACTATCTCATCTCAGTGTCTGCTCTAGATTAAAATCAAATATCTAGCAAAGCTGTAGGATGCAGGACACTCTGCCAGCAAACATCTCACCAGGCTGTAGGATGCAGGACACTCTGCCAGCAAACATCTCACCAGGCTGTAGGATGCAGGAAACTCTGCCAGCAAACATCTCACCAGGCTGTAGGATGCAGGACACTCTGTCAGCAAACATCTCACCAGGCTGTAGGATGCAGGACACTCTGCCAGCAAACATCTCACCACGCTGTAGGATGCAGGACACTCTGCTAGCAAATATATCACCAGGCTGTAGGATGCAGGACACTCTGCCAGCAAACATCTCACCAGGCTGTAGGATGCAGGAAACTCTGCCAGCAAACATCTCACCAGGCTGTAGGATGCAGGACACTCTGCCAGCAAACATCTCACCAGGCTGTAGGATGCGGGACACTCTGCCAGCAAACATCTCACCAGGCTGTAGGATGCAGGAAACTCTGACAGCAAACATCTCACCAGGCTGTAGGATGCAGGACACTCTGCCAGCAAACATCTCACCAGGCTGTAGGATGCAGGACACTCTGCTAGCAAATATCTCACCAGGCTGTAGGATGCAGGACACTCTGCCAGCAAACATCTCACCAGGCTGTAGGATGCAGGACACTCTGCCAGCAAACATCTCGCCAGGCTGTAAGATGCAGGACACTCTGCCAGCAAACATCTCACCAGGCTGTAGGATGCAGGACACTCTGCCAGCAAACATCTCACCAGGCTGTAGGATGCAGGACACTGCCAGCAAACATCTCACCAGGCTGTAGGATGCAGGATACTCTGCCAGTAAACATCTCACCAGGCTGTAGGATGCAGGACACTCTGCCAGCAAACATTTCACCAGGCTGTAGGATGCAGGACACTCTGCCAGCAAACATCTCACCAGGCTGTAGGATGCAGGACACTCTGCCAGCAAATATCTTAGACGGCTGTAGAATGCAGTGCGATGATATATTTAATGGACGAGTGTCCTGCATCCTACAACCTGGTGAGATGTCAACTCATTGACTATACATCAAAGTCTAATCATTAACCTCTGGATGGTGGGTGTTGTTCAGACGACCGGACGCGCGAATGGTTCCTGGTACCGTCGCCGTGGCCGGTGGTGGCGCTGCTGGCGGCGTACGTGTACTTCGTGAAGTCACTGGGGCCGCGCATGATGGCCAACCGGCCGGCGATGAAGCTGGACAGGCTCATCCAGGTGTACAACTTCGTGCAGATCCTTCTCAGCCTCTACCTCGTCGAACGCGTGAGTCAACGTCACTTTGAGTTGGTTATCAACCTCTCGACAGCACGAATTAGCAGAGGAATCCTGTCGTTCGAGTTGTACCGTCCTTCGGAAGGGACGGAAAGCCGGTGGTCCCCTCGGTGCTTTTCGACAGGAGTAGGCTATGTGCCGGCACCGGGTTTCCCCTCCTCCCTTCTAGCCATGGGTTAGGTTCATCATCACCCTTTCATTATAGACCAGCGCCACGGTGCCAGTTGTCAGAACAGTGCGTCGTTAAACACCGGCAATCAATCATCAAACTAATGTGATATGATTAGGAAAAGACAAAAGTATCACCCAAGGAGCTATATAAGGAGCTATAATCCCATGGTATCACCCATATGCGGCTACGCGAGCGTTTTATTCGATAGTACGTTTTTTTAACGAAATCACCTCGTTATCACGTTCTCACGGTCCGTTGAAGTGCCATCACCATGGCAACTGTCAATGAGATGCCTAGTTACCGTGTTAACAGACCGTTAAAAACAGATATTATTTAACGGAGTGTTTGGAAAAAAAACGTGCCACAAAAAACAAGTAATTGCGTACTCAACACGTGTTCTACTGATGATTTATAAAGGCGCTACAGGCGTCATGCTTGAAGATGGTCGAAGATTTGGAACACACCGCTTGCATTCAATAAAAAATCTATCAAAATGACGTCATGATACCCACTCGCTTACGCTAGGTAGAGGAAATCAGGCTATGATTTCACTATCTTCCTTTGTTATTTAGCAGAGATATTACATTTTTTTCTATGCGATGAGCATGGCTTTATTGTTGTTTTGTTTGTTCTTGTTGCTGCGTTTGTCGGGTGCGCGCGCAGTGCCTGTCGCTGGGATGGGGCGGGAAGTACAACTGGTTTTGTCAGCCGCTCGACAGATCGACCGACCCGGAGCCGATGGAGGTACGTGCACCTGTTGACACCGTTTTGTGACGACTACTTATTGCTAAGATATCCAATTTAACGGCCAATTGCTCGACTGCAGCTAGTGTTTCATTACATCCTTGAATACCGAATAGAAAATGTAATTCATTTCATAATCAATTGCTGTGAATCCAATTTTCTAAGAGTTATTTTAAGTCTTCAAAAAAGTCTTGTGTAAATGTTTTCTGAGGATGCTCAAAGGACGATTTGAGGAAGGAAAAAATGAGACGCGTTTCAAAATGAAGATATTTCTTAAACGCTCTCCGCGTATGGCTCTAAGTGTGAACATAATTGATCTTACATCTGTTTTCTTGGACACCGAGTCATAAAAAGTATTTTTTCAGCTAGACTTTACTGAATATCAACTGAAAAAATATAATAGACAAAGTAATTGATGAAATAAATCCTTTAGATAATATCCTAAACAAGGCACAACACTAATCCTAGTAACTCGTCCGTGATTCGAGGTTATGTAACGCCTTGTGACGTGGCGTGACACGTGTTGCAGGTTGCTCGGTGCTGCCACCTGTACTACATGATCAAGATCATCGACTTGTTGGACACGGTGAGCTTTCCTCGCTTCACGACCGGTGTGCGCATGCGCTAGCGAGTGTTTACAGGATAAGGTCAAACTAAGAAATGGCCGCCATTTATATTTTACAATCTTATGGACCTTGTTAGGCGCTAAGAAAACTCGTGCTTTTTTTTAAACTACCAGAGAATTTAATTTACCACTCAAATATCGCTTCTTGCGATTTTTTTGTAACTTTTCTAATTTTCTAGTCGTGGAAATTGCAGTTTTAAGTGAAAATACAGAATTGTTTACTTATTTATTTAGTATTAGGTTATAGTATGATTATTGACAACTATCGCTGAACGAACAGAGTTATTCGTACATTTAAAAGAGCAAACTTGACTTTCAGTCCAATTATTTAAAACGTAAGCGCTAGGTTTTTTTTTTTTTTAATTCAATTCGTCAATCATTTTACTCAGCATATTTGAAACAAGATTTACATAAATAACAATAAATATAGATATAGATGCGAGAATTCCGTGGAAGATAAAGATAAGGGGTGCTTCAAAAGATTTGAAAGCTTATCGACAGTGTTATTTTCGTTTTGTCTGCGCGTGCGCAGGTGTTCTTCGTTCTGCGCAAGAAGAACGCGCAGGTGACGTTCCTCCATGTCTACCACCACGCCGGCATGGTGGCCATGATTTGGGGAGGGGTCAAGTATCTGCCAGGTACGCCTAGATGCTCGATATCCTTCGTTTCAGACATTTAGACCTCCTTGGACATGGTTTTTTTGTGATTTCACAATAGGGGACGAGGTTAGGAAAAAGTTGATACTGGAAAATAATCTAGTTAAGACCGATTCCCAATTGGTCATAGGGATTAAAGATTATTTATTATTTTGAATATTATTGGTGATTAACGACGCACTGTTTTGACAACTGGCTCTGCGGCACTGGTCTAACGGTACTGCTCTAGCAAGGCGAGTGAAGTTGTCGAACTGACATCAAAACCTCCGACCCCTCTCCCGAACAGAACTGATCATATGCATGATGGTCACCCATCAAACACCTGACTCAGCGCGATTTTGCTTAACTTCGATGATCCAAAATGTCTAGGGTTTGGTCTAGGGGCTCTGAAACCACTTTTATAGCAAAAATAAAAACAAGTACAAAATGCTTGATTGTTTTGGATCCAGGTGGCCACGGGACGTTCGTCGGTTTTGTCAACTCAATCGTGCACGCCGTGATGTACACGTACTACCTGGTGACGTCACTCTACCCTCAGCACAAGAAAAACATCTGGTGGAAGAAATACATAACGCAGATGCAGATGGTAAGACACCATGAGATGGTATCAAGTTAATTTGTGTTGTTAGGCTCCATGGAAATAGGAACAGGACTATGAATGAACATAGAAGGCGGTGAATCTAGTGACGCTATGCTGCAATCACACGCCAACAACTCGACAAACCCCGATTATAACGTTGGTTATGCTTGTATTAGAGTTTCATCTTCAGGACTGATATAAAAAAGACACACTGTTCACATCGCAACAAAACATTGACCACAACCTTAAACCGAACCCGCCAGATTGACGCTTACTTTAATTTCAGGTGCAGTTCTTCATGATCACGACACACGCGGCGCAGCTGATTTTTCAACCGGGCTGTGATTTCCCTCTCATCTACCCGCTGCTCATCGTGCCGCAGAACTTCTTCATGTTCGTCTTGTTCTACGATTTCTACCGGAAGGCCTACTTCCCTCGGCGGACGCAGCCGAACATTGCCGAAGTCGACAAGACGCACGGCGATTAGGATACAGCGATGTTGACGAGATCTGTGTCTGGTGTGACAATCTTGAGTTTGTTATTTATTTGACAGTTAGGAAGAAAAGAGAAACTTTCGATAGGATTTCGCCAAAGAGATGATTTTTTCTCTGAGGTTAAGGCCTGATAATTGGCTTATCTCCAGATGAACTCATCTCCATGGTGACAATCTATAGGTGGCTTCTGTTTCGTACTTTCTGGAATAAAAACATTTCACCGGACCTTGCTAAGCCGATCCTTTGTTAGGTAAGATAATCTAGCATAAGCGTTGTCTTGCAGATCAAAGATGAACATATCTATAGTTTTATTAAAATATTGGATATTGTTAGAATTTTCATTTATTTGTACGATTGATGGCCAGGAGACAACTGCATAATATGTGTTCTGCTGGTTTCTAGTTCCACGAATTTGTTATGCATCAAAATAAAGATTTACAGCAAAATACAGTGAAGCTTGCATTTTTGTATTAGTGAGAGCAATTTTTTTTTAAAATAATAATACACCAAAACAAAAACTATATCTAGAAATATCCTAGATAGGTGGAAGTCATAAGTCGCCAGCAGAGCAAAGGTGACACATGGAAATCCATTTACAAACAAATTTGTTCAACTTAAATTATTAGAAACGAAATATCAATTCCAAAAATTTCGTTTCTTTCAATCTCTGTCTACCGTTCATGCAACGATTATTTGAACTCAGGATCACTTTCACACTATTGGTTTTAACTTTTTTAATGCCAAGATACCAGACTGCTTTTTATGCACAAATATTGAGTGTTTCTTTGCAAGTCAACTTCTACGAAATCCGCTGGCTGTTTCTTAAATTCACTCTCCGACATTCTTTACGAAGGGTAAAAACCATCAAATACTCTCTTTGTCCATTTTATTACCAAACTTTCCACTTTTAACTCATTCCATATTTCACTACTGCTTACTATAACCATTATTTCACATTTGTTTTTATTCAAGGTCCCTGTTTTGACTTCACTTTGGAACTTTAGCTCGACTTTATTCGCTTAACTTTATTCAAAGCATTTAAATAAAATCTATTTGTCTCGAAGAAGCACGAAGCTTCTTAAAAAAACAAGCCACTTCACAAATCAAGGTTTTCGTCAACAACCAATGAGAATCAGGCAAAAGGAAACGATTATTCAGGTGAAACGATTAGAAAAAAACAAAGTTAACAAATTAACGTTAACACGAATAAAATAACAACTCGATAAAAATGAGCCAACAAGGCTGTGAAACATCCTTCAATTGTTTCGCAAAGTGATACGCGTCGCGTAAGACTTCCGTGACCAGTGCTACCTAGATCACAGAGCGCCACGGGCGTTCAGGATCACGAGAGATCGCGTTGCCTAGCGACCAAGACACTCTCGGTGGCAGCGAGCAGCGGTAATCCGGGAAGCTGAGTGCGAGCGCGGAGTGCCCCAAGGTGCCGGCGCCGGACCGAAGATGACGTCATTATGGAATGCGCTGGGACGTGGCTACCACCACGTGGTCTATGAGATGGCAGGTATTACGTCATTTGCACGCCATCACGGATCACAGATTTGCATCATTATTTTTACAAGTACCCGATTCAACTTTGAAGTATGTTTTAACGGGGAAGCTTAGCCACGGTCTAAGGATTGCCAGCCCGTTTGTTTGTTAAGACTTTGGTGTGTCCTCGACGCAAAAAAATAGCTTTTGTCCCAGTTTTTTTTTTTTTTTTTTATTAAAATTAAAATTAATAAATTTGTGTATTTAAATTAATTTAAATTTAAAATTAAAACAACTTTAATTCCTTTTGAGCCAGAGGACATTGAAAACCATCTAAAGATTTGCCAAATGACAAAAGATTCAAGATTTGAGATTGTCCTGAGAAAAACGTACTATGAAGTTACAAAAACGCCCTATCGAGGTTTTAGCGACAATCTTCGAGTCGACGTCTGCACGACGAACGGGCTGCCGACGCGACGGACTGGCGATGCACACGGCCCCGACTGACAATAACGGGGGACTTTTGGCGATCAAATGGTTAAAACTCAGATAAAACGTGAATTAGTCCAATGGACCGTGTTTTTTTTTTCGCTTCAGACCCGAGGTTCGCAGACCTGCCGCTTGTCGGGTCCCCGGTCCCGTTGATACTCATCCTGGCCGCCTACCTCGTCTTCGTGACGTCACTCGGTCCTCGGCTCATGCGCAACAGGCCGGCGTTCGACCTCCGCCGCGTCATACAAGCCTATGACGTCATACAAGTCGTGCTCAATCTCTACATATTCGAGCGGGTACGTCACAGTTGATGCGTCATCTTAAAGGCAATAGAAAGGTACCATTAGTACAGCAGAAGCGCAAATTTTTAGCGCACAAGGAAGTTAAAAATGGGTTAGTCAAATGGAATTGCCACAGGGCAACAGATGGCAACACAGCTGACAGTGGCGTGAAGATAACAGTTGGACTGATAGACTGAGTTGGTAGGTGTCAAGTCAGCATCAATATCCTTTGCAGACGATGTCGCTGGCCTGGCTGAACGATTACAGCTTGCAGTGTGAACCTGTCAACTACTCGATGGATCCGAAGGCTGTAGCAGTGAGTACCTTGATGCCTACTTCACCTCAAAGGCATATGTCACCCAAAATACCAACTAACGTTTGGTTGAATTATTGTATGTCCTCACTCAAACCAGACAGAAGGCAGAAGAAACCGAACCGAGTTTTTGGACTACAGAGTAATGCGCTAGAAATATAGATTTAGATATATAGATTTAGATAGATATAGATAATGTATACAAGATTTTCAGAAAAAAAATTAAGCTGAGTTTTTCAACAAAGAAAGCATTATTTCCTCTCAAGACCTAGGCCTATTCTCAGGGCCAACTTTCTCCAGAACCCCTTCACCTTGTACACCACCCAAGAATTTCTTAACTCCTGACAGCCAAAATCTGCATTTTATTCTACTTAATCAATCTGTGATTATTTTGTATTTTTATATTTTTTTAGTTTACAGACTAGATGATACCCATAAATATATATAAACATACAGTAAATTTATCAAAAAAAATAAAAGAAAGCAGAAAGAATCGATGAGCAAGTCCTTGCCTAGTTCAGCTTGCGAGCTGATGCCGATAATCTGGTGCTGCTAATCCTGACTTCTGGCTTTCTGTTCGCAGCTCGGCAAAGTCAGCTACCTGTTCTTCCTCATGAAGTTGGTAGACCTGCTCGACACGGTCAGTGAGATCACCCTCAGCTTCATTCAGAAAGGGTATTCTGCACACCCCGATGGTTTTTGTGTCTTAAGTCCAAAGGCAGACCTCCTGCAAGTCACAAATAGCATGAAATCATCTGAAACAAGTTATCTTTAAAGAAAATGTAGTTAAAATTTCGTTGAACAAATCATTCTTTATTATTAAGGACACGACATAAGTCAAAAATATCAACTAACCTAGAAATTGCATTGTGTGAGGCATAATTCTTGTTATTGCATACATTTGTGTAACAGGTGTTCTTCGTACTGCGCAAGAAAAAGGTGCAGGTGACCTTTCTCCACGTCTACCACCACGCGATGATCCCAGTGGCGCTTTGGATTACCGTAAAATACATTGCAGGTATTGCTACGCTGCTACGATTGTTGGTATTACTATGTGCCTTGCCTAATGCTAGCAAACACCGGTGTCACTGCTGTTGCTAGTGTTGCCACGCTGCTACGATTGTTGGCATTACTATGTGCCTTGCCTAATGCCAGCAAAACCCCGGTGTCACTGCTGTTGCTAGTGTTGCTACGCTGCTACGATTGTTGGCATTACTATGTGCCTTGCCTAATGCCAGCAAACACCGGTGTCACTGCTGTTGCTAGTATTGCCACGCTGCTACGATTGTTGGCATTACTATGTGCCTTGCCTAATGCCAGCAAACACCGGTGTCACTGCTGTTGCTAGTGTTGCCACGCTGCTACGATTGTTGGCATTACTATGTGCCTTGCCTAATGCCAGCAAACACCGGTGTCACTGCTGTTGCTAGTGTTGCTACTCTGCTACGATTGTTGGCATTACTATGTGCCTTGCCTAATGCCAGCAAACACCGGTGTCACTGCTGTTGCTAGTGTTGCCACGCTGCTACGATTGTTGGCATTAATATGTGCCTTGCCTAATGCCAGCAAACACCGGTGTCACTGCTGTTGCTAGTGTTGCCACGCTGCTACGATTGTTGGCATTACTATGTTCCTTGCCTAATACCAGCAAACACCGGTGTCACTGCTGTTGCTAGTGTTGCCACGCTGCTACGATTGTTGGCATTACTATGTGCCTTGCCTTATGCCAGCAAACACCGGTGTAACTGCTGTTGCTAGTGTTGCCACGCTGCTACGATTGTTGACATTACTATGTGCCTTGCCTAATGCCAGCAAACACCGGTGTCACTGCTGTTGCTAGTATTGCCACGCTGCTACGATTGTTGGCATTACTATGTGCCTTGCCTAATGCCAGCAAACACCGGTGTCACTGCTGTTGCTAGTGTTGCCACGCTGCTACGATTGTTGACATTACTATGTGCCTTGCCTAATTCCAGCAAACACCGGTGTCACTGCTGTTGCTAGTGTTGCCACGCTGCTACGATTGTTGGCATTACTATGTGCCTTGCCTCATGTCGGCAAACACCGGTGTCACTGCTGCTGCTAGTGTTGCCACGCTGCTACGATTGTTGGCATTACTATGTGCCTTGCCTAATGCCAGCAAACACCGGTGTCACTGCTGTTGCTAGTGTTGCCACGCTGCTACGATTGTTGGCATTACTATGTGCCTTGCCTAATGCCAGCAAACACCGGTGTCACTGCTGTTGCTAGTGTTGCCACGCTGCTACGATTGTTGACATTACTATGTGCCTTGCCTAATGCCAGCAAACACCGGTGTCACTGCTGTTGCTAGTGTTGCCACGCTGCTACGATTGTTGGCATTACTATGTGCCTTGCCTCATGTCGGCAAACACCGGTGTCACTGCTGTTGCTAGTGTTGCCACGCTGCTACGATTGTTGGCATTACTATGTGCCTTGCCGCATGTCGGCAAACACCGGTGTCACTTACATTATGGATTGCCAAGTGAATTAATGACAATAAACGACTAACAAGATGCCGCTTTTTAATGAGAAAAATGCAAATCCCAGTTCGCACGCATGTTTCTTTGTGCAGGCGGCCACGCAACTTTGTTGGGCACGCTCAACTCGCTGGTCCACGTCGTGATGTACTCCTACTACCTGGTGACGTCACTCTACCCGGAACAGAAGAACAACATCTGGTGGAAGAAATATATCACTCAGTTGCAGCTGGTATGCCATCATCCTACAATTTTTTTTCTTTACTTTCTACAGCTTAGAGTTTTAACTGTATCAAATCACTTGGACCTACAATTATTTGTAACCTGATTTAACCACCATTTTACCATATTGAACCATATTTAACCACCATACCACTCACTTTTAGCTGATTCCGCAACCTTGACACTCACTTTAAACAGTCGTATCCACCTTGACACTCACTTTAAACCCAACGCAGCACATTAACACTCACTGTAATCAATCACCACTATATTGACGCTCACTTTAACTCTGCGTAACAGACGCAGTTCGTGATCCTGGGTGTGCATAACGCGCAGATGGTGGTGCTGCCTGGCTGCGGCTACCCGAAGCTCGTCTCGCTGCTCATCATTCTGCCGCAGAACGCTATCATGATCTACTTCTTCGCCGCGTTCTACCGCACGGCCTACTGGACGCAGCCGCCGCCGCCGCCAGGGAGAGCGCGCGGCGGCAAGGCGCACTAGCGCCGCTAGCGGCTGGAAGAAAAACCATGCGCTAAGCCCCTTTTACACGGCCACGTTTGTTGTACAACCCTTGTTTAGCAGTCTGTAATATAAACACTGTACAAGGGTTTATATGATGGATTCTATGGAGAATTTGACGACCTTTTACACGGCACATCAATAATTTTATAGAAAACAACTTAGCTTGGTTATTGATCTACTTTCATGAGGCACCTATTTGGACGTACCAACTCGTGAAACCAAACGTCAACGGGAAAATTTCAATTAGCCGATGGTGAAACCAAAATATATGCTTCGGTTGACCGAAGGAACAGCAGATATCTGAAAATGTTGTCCTGAAACTGATAATAAATTAACAAAATCAAGGAAAAAGTAGTTGGACCACTGAAAAGAAATCATAAAATTTGCATAATATACACATTCAGTTGTGTGAAGTTGGTAACTTCTAGCGCTCCCTGGTGGAATGTTTGATGTCTCAGTGTATTGTATTTTTGCTGGTTGATTGGTTGATTGACTGTTATTCCCTCCTGAATTCTGTGATGGCAGCAGCTGCTCCAGTAAGTCTGTGAAAAAAATCGTCTTGGTTATGTTGAACTTTTGATATTTCTAAACACGTATTTGAATAAAATACAGTATACAAAACTTACATTGTCAGAATACCTTCATGTGATGACTTACCTTTCAACTCAATCTTTTTTTGCATTCTTGCCATCGAATTCCGTGATCCATTCTGTGTTTGCTGAGTAATTAAACTTTTCAACTTTTCATATTCTGTGAATAATAAAATACAGTTTGGTAAAGAAAATTATATTAATTAAAATCCTCGATTATAGGCTGAATAAAATTCTTTTAAAGCGATGAAGGCGTTTTACTAAGGGCAAGCAGGCACTATAGCTAGCTTTTGATTTCGGCAAATCGAATTTACTATGACTTTTAACCAATAACCTATCAAGCGGATGGTTAAGCAACGTTCCGCATTGTTGATATTTCAAATATTACCGTCCAAAAGCAACTTCTTTTTGTTACCTTTGCTGTTTAAGTCGTTTTTCAACTTAAAAAACTCTTGGAGAGTAAAAGTCTGATTTTAATTTGGTTCCAGATTTCGGTTCCTTAAAGTCTATTTTATAATCTGGTCCACTCAGCGTTAGCAGTCAAAATGATAACCTACCAAAATGATGCCAAATAAATTTACTGTCACTGATTTACCTTTCATTTATAACTGTTATTTAACTGAATTATTAAGGTGAAAAACTAGAAAACAAATGAGTGCAGAAAAAAATCGCTTTCTAGCCACGGTTCAAGAGAATGATTTTAATATTTTGAAAAAGCGCCTTGTGGATTTAGTTTCACGAGTTGTTACAATGAAGGCGGCCATTTTTATCATGACCATAATATGGTCATGATATAGACCATAGAATAGACTTTTAAATTTTATTATTTTATTATTTTTATGGTCATCATCACAGAGAGCTTGATGGTGCTTTTTTAGTTGAAATAATTCACGTATGAATATTATTATCTCTGTTTCCGATTCAACTTAATACTTAAAATGCTATTAAAATTAATATATTTTACATTAACTAGAGTGAAAATGAGGAGCAGAGTGAAAGAAATATTTTGATTTATACCAACATGAGCGACATTGACTTACAAGGTCATTTTCTCATTAACACCAAACAAATTATACTATTTAATCAAGCAGGCTGTGAAACGGTGCTCAATTGTTCTGCTTGAATACCATTTGATTAGACATGCGAGCTGTCAGTGTCTCTTAGATAATTGTTCGAGCAACCTGTCATAAAGTTAAAAGAAACCGCGGTCTTTTTTTAGGTGGAATATCGTTAATTTATTTAATAAATAAATAAAATTGTGCTACTAAATAAAATTGTAATAAAAAAAGTGAGTTTTGGATCCAAGGGTTGGTTTAACAAAAGAGAAGTAAGTGGAAAACCTAGAGATTCAGACTCAACTCCACGGTGGAAACCTAGCGGTTGCTTTTGTTTTTCCTAACTGGAAGATAAACTATTTAACTGGAAATTGTAAAACCGACCCGAAAAAATCACTTTTATTGGAAAAAAATGGCTAGGACAAGTTTGTTCTTGTTCACATGACAATTATTAATTATAGAAATTTATTCATTTCTATATGAAAAATTCAATGCCAAATCTCCTTTTACATAAAACATACTTGTGGCGGTACACTCAACGATCTGGCGACCTCGGTTATTAAAACTCATCTTCCTTCAATTTACCACGTTTCATAAAGCTGCTTCGTCTCAAAACCACCCCGAACGAGTCGGATTTCTGAATTATTGATTGCATAAGTTGGCCGAAATTTTTAAAACATTAAGATTTATACTTCACTTTCGGTTTTCATGTCCAATCTGTTTTGTTAATATAAATACTGTTTAATTTCATGTAAAGCACGGTTCACGACCACCTAGATTGCTCGATATCGGGGAGTGCCCCAAGGTTCACATCCCGGCCGACAAAATGGCGGCCTTCGTCAGCCGTCTGGCAAGCGACTTCCACATCCTGTTTGAAGAAATGGCAGGTAAGTCGTCATCCACACTCTTACAATTAGCAAAGCGTACATTTAAAATTTTAAGACACAAAAAAGCAAAGCGCAGAAGAAAACAGTAGCTAATTCCAGGAATAACGTCACGGCCACAAGATCTTTGGGGCAAAACCACCAAAAACCTTACATCTTGCAGCCTAGCGTTGTTTTGATAGAATTTTAATTGAACGGAATATAATTGAACTGGTTTCCTTGCATGTCCAATGAATCGGCGACCCTTCCAAAAATGTCAACCAATCCGTTATTTGCCGACATTTCTGCGGCAGCATTCACACTTGATTGGCATTGATAACCATAAAACAGAAATGTCTAATTAAACCTAACTGACAACAAGTTCACCGCCTTGCGTGCTCGCTTCAGATCCGAGGTTCGTAGACCTGCCGCTCATGAGATCACCGGTCCCGTTGATACTCATCCTTGTCGCTTACCTCGTCTTCGTGACGTCACTCGGGCCTCGGCTCATGCGCAACAGGCCGGCGTTCAACCTCCACCGCGTCATACAAGTCCATGACGTCATACAAGTCGTGCTAAACCTCTACATCTTTGAGCGGGTACGTCACAGTTGATGCGTCATCTTAAAGGCATTTGAAAAATATAACTATTCAATTTAGAGAAAAATGACGTAATATACCCACTGGACGTCAAAAATATTAATTAGCTCTGCTAAATAACAAATGAAGACAGGGAAATCACAGCCAAAATTGCTCTGCCTGGCTTTAGCGAGTGGGTATCATGACATAATGTGATTGAATTTTGACTGTATGGAATAGGTGTATAATCATTAGTAGAAGCATAGCGCTTAAGGAAGTTTGCACATGGTAAGTCAAATGGAATTGCCTCGGGGCATCAGAAGGCAAGACAGCTGACAGTGGCGTGCAGATTACAGCTAGGCTGATAGACTGAGTTGGTAGGTGTCAAGTCAGCATCAACAATGATCCTTCTTTACAGTCGATGTCGCTGGCCTGGCTAAACGACTACAGCTTGCAGTGTGAACCTGTCAACTACTCGATGGATCCAAAGGCCGTAGCAGTGAGTACCTTGATGCCTACTTCACATTCAAGCTATGGTCAAGTGCAATCACGATTTACTATAGAACAAGAAGGCAAATCCTTAATCTATGGTAATACCTAATAAAGTATATAAATTTTTAATAATGATCTTGTATGACATCAAACTTAAGGCAGAGAAACCCAAGCCAAGAATGAGCTAGCAATATAAATAAGAAAAAATACTTTCATTGAAACTGAAAATTCAATTTAAAATTAATAACCGTAGCTAGAGTCTAACCGGTATCTCTCACCTGGCCAGTATATCCATTTGTAAGACAGTTTTTCGTGTAGCAAATTGTAGCAAGTTGTACCAAGATGTATAACCCCTGCACGGACACAATTATGAAATGGATATCCCACTTCTAAAATAAGCATGGAGCGCGCTAGCAACGTTCGTTTGCAGTTAAGTTTGATATCACATTCATTGGGATATATCCTTGACTAAAACCAACCGAGAATAGCAGAAATAATTGACAAGCCCGTCCTTGTCGATGTCTGCTTGCGCCACTCGGAAAAGATAGTGTCGATACTCTGTTGCTGTTCATAACCTCGAAAAAAACTGACTTCTTGCTTTCTGTCCGCAGCTCGGCCATGTCAGTTACCTGTTCTTCCTCATGAAGTTGGTAGACCTGCTCGACACGGTCAGTGAAATCACCCTCAGCTTCATTCAGAAAGTCTCTTTTGTGCACCTCCATGCATATTGTGTCTCTAGTCAAAATTTAGTCGCCTTCTTTCAAGTCCCAAAAATTAAAAAGACAATTGTATCTGAAAAAAAGTTATCAACCAAGATTAGGTAATTAAAATTGCGATGAACTACTCACCAAATAAGATTAAGGCCATGATAATGGTCACAATTATCGACTAACCTAAAAATTGCATGTGAGGCAAAATTCTTGTTATTTCATACATGTGTGTAACAGGTGTTCTTCGTGCTGCGCAAGAAAACGGCGCAGGTGACATTTCTCCACGTCTATCATCACGCTATGACCCCAGTGGCGATTTGGATTTGCGTAAGATACATACCAGGTGATCTTCAGCAAATTTTACATAAGAACAAACACCGGTGTCACTGCTGTTGCTAGTGTTGCCACGCTGCTACGATTGTTGGCTTGGCATTACTATGTGCCTTGCCTAATGCCAGCAAACACCGGTTTCACTGCTGTTGCTAGTGTTGCCACGCTGCTACGATTGTTGGCATTACTATGTGCCTTGCCTAATGCCAGGAAACACCGGTTTCACTGCTGTTGCTAGTGTTGCCACGCTGCTACGATTGTTGGCATTACTATGTGCCTTGCCTAATACCAGCAAACACCGGTTTCACTGCTGTTGCTAGTGTTGCCACGCTGCTACGATTGTTGGCATTACTATGTGCCTTGCCTAGTGCCAGCAAACACCGGTGTCACTTACATTATGAACTGCTGAGTAATTGAAAGGAAATCTTTAGTTGAGTAAATGCCGCTCTTCAATGAGCAAAAGGCAAACCTCGGCTCACACGCGTGTTTCTCTGCGCAGGCGGCCACGCGACGATGTTTGGCACGCTGAACTCGCTGGTCCACGTCGTGATGTACTCCTACTACCTGGTGACGTCACTCTACCCGAAGCAGAAGAACAACATCTGGTGGAAGAAATATATCACTCAGATGCAGCTGGTAAGACACCTACTTACTTTATTTTCCTTGATAACAGCGCAAAATGATAACAGTGCAAGCTGATGAGAGCGCACATGAGTTGTAAATAATGCTTTGTTGGTTTTACAAGACATCAAACAAACTTGGTATGCCATATTTTTTTAATGTGGTGTATTTTAAGATTACGAACGTATACTTTTACCTTTTACCTTATTCGCTTTGTTAATTTTTGACAGATAAACAAGCATTTAAATATATTATAAATCCTGATTTACTTTTACTTTAAGCTGAAGTTTAAAATATGATTTTCACCATAAAAGACTATCGCCACCTTGACACTATTACCATATTGACACTCACATTAAAGTGTCGTCTCCACCTTGACACGCACTTTAAACTGTCGTCTCCACATTGACACTCACTTTAAACCGAAGGCAGCACATTAACACTCACTTTAAACTGTCATCACCATATTAACGCTCACTTTAACTCTGCGCAACAGGCGCAGTTCGTGATCCTGGTGGCGCACAACGCGCAGATGGTGGTGCTGCCTGGCTGCGGCTACCCGAAGCTCGTCTCTCTGCTCATCATTCTGCCGCAGAACGCTATCATGATCTACTTCTTCGCCGCGTTCTACCGCACGGCCTACTGGACGCAGCCGCCGCCGCCGCCAGGGAGAGCGCGCGGCGTCAAGGCGCACTAGCGCCGCTAGCGGCTGGCAGAAGAACCATGCGCTAGGCTCGCAATAGAGCTAGCAGAGGCTGCGACATGAATTACGGTCCGAATGATGATTTCTGATGCACCGTTCGCTCAAATAACTCACCAGGCTGTAGAATTCAGGAGACTTTTGATGATTTTTGGTGCTGTAGCGTTTAAATTAAAGCTGAATGTGAAGTAATCGTCTGCAAAGGCACTTGTTTCAGTTGACACTTGAAATTGGGCAGTAGTGGCCACCAAGCACGTTTAATAACACGTTGAATTAGGTACATGGAGCGTTTTTTTATCTTGAACAAGAGGCTTAAATTCTTCACTAGGACGCCCAGGCTGTGCTTCAAATTCTGTTGACAGCTGGACAATTCTGTTGAGGTAGAGTTTCCTGCCCTCTACAGCCTGGCGAGATTTGTTGCTTCGACTGTGAAGTTTGTATGTTTATTTATTTTTAAATTTTATACTGAAATGTGTGCAAGTTATTTTTGTACTTTATTATTGTTTGAAAATTTGGCAGATTCCGATGTCACTTTTAAAAATTCCTCGTCGTTTTACATTGGAAGTTGACGGCTTGTACACTACACAATAACTATCTCATTTAATACAAGTTATCACCAAGACATTTTTAATAATAGTTTGTCTTTTTAACTTATTATAATTCTGTGCTGCTTTTTCACTAAAATGAGATGAAACGAAATGTGTTTGTATCTTTACTTGGGCAACAGCAAGCATCGTCGATATCAACGCAGGTGCATCCTGCTGCTGTAGGTGTTATAATACCTCTGCAGGATCTGATACTGACACATAGACAACATCCAACAAGATTCTTGTTTACTATTTCATGCGTTCATGTTTATATTCAACAAACAAAAACCTTACAATAATAATAATAAACGTTCTGCTTGAAAAGAGAATTACACGCAATCTCAACGCACTAACTTGGCCAAATAAAATTATTGTACTGAATTTGGTTAAGAGAAGTGACCCTTATCAACCGAAGTTGACCTTTGGCTGTCTTCCTCATTCATTTACAACGTGAGACTTGGTACAATATTGCTCTTCTAAAAAAACTTAGTGAAGTCAAGTGAAAATGTTTCATGTATTATCATGATACTATTCGACCAGGGAATTCAATATAGCCTCAATAGGAAACGCTGAAATTCACTGTACGCACACAAATTTTCATCCCCTACACGCCTGTCTTGTCATATTTCACCTCCGACTCGTGTTTTCTGAGATAGAAACCCTCAAATCAACTCAAAAACCAGCCACAACCGCCTCCATCCCTAATTTCCCCAACTTTTGACCCAAGCACGCTGGAACGCTGAAATTCACTCTATCCACACAAATTTTCATCCCCTACACGCCTGTCTTGTCATATTTCACCTCCGACTCGTGTTTTCTGAGATAGAAACCCTCAAATCAACTCAAAAACCAGCCACAACCGCCTCCATCCCTAATTTCCCCAACTTTTGACCCAAGCACGCTGGAACGCTGAAATTCACTCTATCCACACAAATTTTCATCCCCTACACGCCTGTCTTGTCATATTTCACCTCCGACTCGTGTTTTCTGAGATAGAAACTCTCAAATCAACTCAAAAACCAGCCACAACCGCCTCCATCCCTAATTTCCCCGACTTTTGACCCAAGCACGCTGGGACGCTGAAATTCACTCTACACACCCAACTTTTCAACCCCTACACGCCTGTCTTGTCATATTTCACCTCCGACTCGTGTTTTCTGAGATAGAAACCCTCAAATCAACTCAAAAACCAGCCACGACCGCCTCAATCCCTAATTTCCCCAACTTTTGACCCAAGCACGCTGGGACGCTGAAATTCACTCTACACACCCAACTTTTCATCCCCTACACGCGCGTCTTGTCGGATTTTAATTCTGACTCGCGGTTGCCGAGATAGAAAACCTGACATCAACCAAAATCCAGCCACGACCGCCTCCTTCTCTGATTACCCCAACTTTTGACCCAAGCACGCTGGGACGCTGAAATTCACTCTACGCACCCAACTTTTCATCCCCTATACGCACGTCTTATCGAATAATAATTCTGGCAATCAAATAATTTAAAGATGGTTGTGGCAAATAATAATTAATAACGCCAACGAATGAAAACATTGTGCAACCAACACAGAAATACTAAACTGCTGGCAGGGACGAGCATAAGAACCATTAGTATCAACACAAATAAATATTTACAATGTAACTTTCTTGTTCTAATTCCCATTTCAAACACAATGACATCGATTGTAATTATCTGGGTCGGGTGTTTATGCATAATATGAACTTTGGCCAAATTGACTCCCATGTATTTGCCATTTTCGTTCAACGACGAATCAACGACTCGTGTAACGACGCGACGCTGCATTTGCGACGGCGCATTTCCCGAGGTCGCGAGTCGTTTGGTATTTTTACGGCAATTTCTCGCGTTTCATCGCCGCCGTGGTGACCCCGATGACCTCACGGCGGGTGCCTTCACCGCGAATCTTAATTGTAAATTGTAACCTGCTGGCTTACTGCGACTTCCGGTTGCCAGGTTTCCCTCGTTCTTTCTCTCTTTCACTGCAACCCAGTCCGCGCAGGCGCTCTGTAGTCCGATGTTGCTATATCGGCTGAAATCACAATGTATTGTTCAATATTTATTAAAAAGACAAAAGAGACCGAAATTATTGTTTTTTTCTTGGAGATACGTTCTTATCTGGAGGTTAGCCGCTAACTGGACATAGTTATTTGGACCCTTAGATGGTTTTTTGACGAAAATTTTAAAATAAATCATAGAAATTATTTAAAATAATTACTTATTAGTTTATAATTTATATTTTTTACAGATTTCACATTCTAGAGACCAAAACATGCAATATATTTCAACTAAACTCAACAACACGACAAATAATTACAAATTTCAGTGTCTGAATTTCAATGCATTCCATTCTCTTAAACGTTTTTAAACGCTTGTCAAGTTTTTTTCCCCAGTAAAGTTATCCTTGCCCAAATATTGAACCTGTAAAATCTTTCAATCAAGAAAGACGCTCATTCTTAATATAATTAAAATAAGCTAATGGGTAATAGGTAATAAGGTAATAGTGTTAACACACCTTCTTAACTCTGTCTATCGAATTTATATTCCACATAATTATCCATCCAGTTGCTAAATGATCGAGATATAGAGATGCCAGAAAGTGCATAAAGGCGTCCATTTTTTGTATGTTCTCTCCCTGTGTGGACTGTCAGCGACGGCAGTCCGAAGCAAGTGCTGCTCATTGCGACAGGTGCGCGACAACTGCATGACAAGTGCAACTTGCAAACAAGCGAGCTGCGATTCCCAGCCACCTCGAGCAGCGTCATGAATTGCACAAAGTCGTCGCCTTTTGTTTTACATTTGACATAGAAAAAAACGCCAGTTTTTAACGGGCATCGTCGGTCTCTGCCCCGCGTGGACAATGCAGTTAACAGTCGGTCGCCGTTGGTTACACGTCGCCGTTGCTAACGGACCGTTATCCTAACGAGAGCAGCCAGATAGGCAGGGGTCTTGATTTCGGTGGTTGGTCCTCCGTTGGTTTTGTCTACCAAACTTCTATGAATCGAATAAAATTATTGGAGTTAATTTTTGCGGATTTTGCGCAGTCACGAGTGACGTGCGAGGGCTTTGCGTTGTTTTGGAAATATGTGCGTCTCTTTCGGCATCACAGATAGGCAGACAAGAGATTCAAGAAGTGACTTTGCAAAATTGATGAACGAATCTTCACGTTCCTGTTGATTTGACGTCTCGGTTATCACAGTAATCTTAGTGTTAAAGTGCTTAAAGTGCAGTGTCTGAAGAATTTGTCTGCAATACCGACTCGATATTTTGCTGCAGGGGTAGGAACCTGCACAACCGACACAACTTGCGAGGGAAGATATCTGCATTACCGACAAGATGGCGATGCTCATCAGGGAAATGCTGAAAGCTTACAACCACATCTTTTATGATCTTAGTGGTGAGTGACGTATTGTTTGGTGTTGTTTTAAATATACAGAAATATGCATGGCGCTGGTTTCAATGTAAGTAACAAGATTTTATTGATTAGATTCACTATAATTCAATCACACATCTAAACTTTATCGAATTGAAACGAGTTTGCAGCTGTTTTCAAACCTTTCTATGGAGATGGAGGAGTATTATTACCAATCAAATACAAGGAATTGACGACAGATTTAATTTTTCTAGGGCTTCGGAAACTCTAGTTGAAATCACGCTTTTGATGATTACTTTGAAAGACACATACCAAAATTAATTTGTAAATTTATAGGTGAAAATATGTTTATGGACGGAAACGCGAATTCAATTCTTTGATCATAAACTAAGTCTTTAATTCATATGTTTAGGTGTTGTAAATTTTGCTGTATCTGTTCACCCAAAATTTTTTGGGTTAGAAATAATAGCAAAAACGCATAAGAAAAGGTTTAAATAACTGTAATATTCAAGGAAAGAGCAATAAAGTTAAATTCGGCTTGTGTTTCAAAAGAAATTTAAAGAAAAGTAAGCATTATTACCATGTTCTATTTTCAAAACATTGCATTTACAACTAGTCTCACCACATCAGTTATTTCGGAAAATTTCAGTCTTTTTAAATCAAAATTCTCTTTGTGGTGGTCAAACCGTTATAAATATTTTTACAAAACTTTTGGTGTTTATTGATCCTTATAATATGACAACTTTGCCAAAATTTCCTTGATTTGTGTCCAAGACTTCTCATCAAACAATGCCCTTACATTGCCTCTTACAAGAAGGCAAGCGGAGGGGAGCTTCTATCCTACATTTCCCTGGAATCCCGAGGTTCCCACAGGACAATTTCAAGAGTAGATATACATTCGTCACAGTATCTTGGTACTTAATCGATAGCGACAAAGTCCGTGAAACCTTTGAAATTGTTCCACAAGCATCATTAAGATAACGGTTATCAATAAGGCCAAAAACACAAGCATTCGCGAAGCCTTAGGATCACTAAGAAAACGTCTACCTAGTTTGATGCGAGCATACATTTTGCAAATACATGTTGCATGTAAGGTAGATATGTATTATTAGAGAGGAGAATAATTTCAAACGTGAATCCGTACCAGGATTTAAACAAAGACCTTACACCCGAATGGATTTGTTGTTTCTAATATGGAAGCTGTCAGGCTTGATAAACACAACTCTTTTTTAATCGAGTCACAAAGTCAATGACAGGTGCCTGGTGAGATATTTTATGAACGAGTGTCCTGCATCCTACAGCCTGGTGAGATATTTGCTGGCATGGTCTCCATAATCCTACAGCCTGGTGAGATGTTTGCTGGTAGTGTCCTGCATCCAACAGCCTGGTGAGATGTTTGCTGGCAGAGTGTCCTGCATCCTACAGCCTCGTGAGATGTTTGCTGGCAGAGTGTCCTGCATCCTACGGCCTGGTGAGATATTTGCTGGCAGAGTGTCCTGAATCCTACAGCCTGGTGAGATGTTTGCTGGCAGAGTGTCCTGCATCCTACAGCCTGGTGAGATATTTGCTGGCAGAGTTTTCTCTATCGTACAGCCTGGTGAGATGTTTGCTGGCAGAGTGTCCTGCATCCTACAGCCTGGTGAGATATTTGCTGGCAAAGTTTTCTCCATCGTACAGCCTGGTGAGATGTTTGCTGGCAGAGTGTCCTGCATCCTACAGCCTGGTGAGATGTTTGCTGGCAGAGTGTCCTGCATCCTACAGCCTGGTGAGATGTTTGCTGGCAGAGTGTCCTGCATCCTACATCCTGGTGAGATGTTTGCTGGCAGAGTGTCCTGCATCCTACAGCCTGGTGAGATGTTTGCTTGCACGTTGTAATCCGCTGCTCGCTTCCGCCAACAGACCCGCGCATGGCTGGCAGCCTGCTGCTGGGCTCGCCGCTTCCCGTGCTGCTCATCGTCGTCGGCTACGTGTGGTTCGTGACGCGCGCAGGCCCGCGGCTGATGGCTGCGCGCCGGCCGCTGCGCATCGACCGTTTGCTGCAGGTGTACGACGTCGGCCATGTTGCGATGGCTGTCTACATCGTGGAGCGCGTGCGTACTACGTGCTTTGAGTGACAGCAACACTCATGTCACTTATTTTAGTACTTTATTGATGTTAATTTTTCAGTTATCTTTGTCTAGGTAACTTGTTCTGTTTGATAGCAACGCTCATGTAACTTATTTTAGTTCTGAGAGTGGATTTATTGTAAAAATAATTTTTTTCTACATAATTTTTGTCTTGACAACTTGCGCTCTGTTTGACAGTAAAAATTATGAACATTAATTTATTACTTGAGAGCTGATAACTTTTATCTATTTTTAGCTATCGACGTTAGTTTTCAGAATAATTTTAGAACTGGGTATTAAATGCTACGTTCCAGAGTCAATTTTTTCCCGACGTTTCTCAAAGCTGTGCTGCTTGCCTTATCAAATGTTTATACTTGTGTGCCTAAATACCAACAAATACTAGCCAAAGACAGATTCCACTCAGAGATACATTACGTCCGATGCCCACTGGACGTAGTTTGAAGAAAATATTAATAATCTCTGTTAAATAACAAAGGAAGGCAGGGAAATCACAACCCGAATTGCTCTGCCTGGCTTTAGCGAGTGGGTATCATGACATCATTTTGATAGCATTTTGACTGACCGGAATCGGTGTATTTGCCTCCGGAATCGAGTTGTGAGTGTTGAACGCAGACGCGTGTGAAGCTAGCCCTTGTTTCCACGAACCTTGTGTTTTTGTCCACGAACCTTGTGTTTTTGTCCACGAACCTTGTGTTTTTTGTCCACGAACCTTGTGTTTTTTGTCCACGAGGCAGTGCGTCTCGCTGGGCTGGAACCTCGACGGCTTCAACTGGCTGTGCGTGCCTATAGACTACTCGGACGCGCCAGAAGCGCTAGCGGTGAGCCACCTTCAATTTGTCGGTTGAAAAGTTTCCTCCTTTAACAAGTGGTTGCAGAAATCTTCAAATCACGTTTCTCACTATAGTGGCCTAACCATTACGGATATTTCAACCAAACTTTGCAGACATGCTGTACCTTAAAACATGACCACTGTGTGAAAATTTCAATCTTATATGTAAATAATTTACCTTAAAAACGACGAGTTTTGTTATTTTTTACCTTTTTTTCTGTTGCTATTTTTTACAAGAAACGGGAACGCTGTATTTGTTATACATTTCAAGTGATCCAATCGTCTAAAGTCTGTAAAACTATTTGCTGACTGGCAACTCGTCCAATGTAAACTGCTCCAATAGCGAATGTTACAAAGCCTTCTTGCAACTGGTCTAAAACGAATACTGGCAACTGCTCCAAAACACATTCTGTCAAGTGCCCCAAAAGTCCGCTCCTCGCTATATATTTCTACCACCCCCGCCCACCCTTCTAGTCCTACCCTTCCTGACCCGACACAAATTGGGTTGGGAAGTTGGGTGGGGTCAGGAAAGGTATGATTAGTGGCGTGGGGGGGGGGGGGGATATGTAGCGAGGAGCGGACTTTTGGAGCACTTGACAGAATGTGTTTTGGAGCAGTTGCCAGTATTCGTTTTAGACCAGTTGCAAGAAGGCTTTTTAACATTCGCTATTGGAACAGTTTACATTGGACGAGTTGCCAGGCAACAAATAGTTTTACAGACTTTAGAGGATTGGATCAGTTGAAATGTATAACAAACGAAGGCATCCCCAAGAAACTCAATTTCAGCCCAAAGTTTTGAGTTTATAAGATTTTTCATTCAACATCACTCTTATTTCGCTCATCCTCAATACGATTCCCGGATTAGCGTTCACGAAGCCCAAGTATCATTTAATAAGAATACGGGCTTGAGGAAAAGAGTGTCGTATTTTACCGAGTCTAACCGTTTTGACGCCTGCGCGATGCTTTGCAGATCGCCAAAGCCTTCCACATGTTCTTCCTGGTGAAAATCGTTGACCTAATGGACACGGTGAGTCAGCAACTGCGTCTTGTCAAGCAACTAATTAATTTTACTGTCGAGTTCGATTTTGCTCTGATTTGAAGCGTTTGCGGTCATAAGAAGGACCTTGAAGTGTGTCGATGTTTTGTCCACGTTGGCGCGGCCATCTTCAGGACTCAGGATCAGGATTTCAGGATCTTCAGTCCTTCAGGGTCCTTCTGAGGACCGAGTTTCCTGCATACTTCAGCCTGGAGAGATATCAGAATCATCACTAGGCTTGGTACAGAGTGTCGTGAGTCTAATCAGCTTTCTGAGCAGGTGTTCTTCGTGCTGCGCAAGCGCGACCGGCAGATCTCGTTCCTCCACGTCTACCACCACTCCGGCATGGTCGTCGCCTCCTGGATCGGCGCCAAGTACTTCCCCGGTGAGTCCAGTTGCAGTGACTCGCGATTGCAGTGCGCTTACAGCAGGTCGAGTGTAAAAACGCACTATCGAGGATTTTTCCATAAACGCACTATCGAGGATTTTTTCACAATAAACGCTCTATCGAGGTTTTAACGACTGTCCACGGTTCGTCTCGGAGACTACGTATGCATGACGAACGGGCTGTTGATTAGCTTTTCCTTGCGACAAAATTATAGTCAATTAAATATAATTTAAAAAAATAAATGTACAAACTGCAAAAAATGAAGTAATTTTTTTTTGACAAATATTTAAATTGAGTCGAAATAGGAATGAAATTAGTCTTACAGACCGAATATATTGGCATAAAAATGACTCTGTGGTTTTATAATCTCTGACAGACTGCATTGCGGTCTAATATCTTTGGTTCTGCAACAAAAATTAAAACAAACATGAAAATACACAGCGACCATCTCTGTCAGGCCTGGAATCATGCTAAGAGAAAATCTTATACTATGCGTGCATTGGCTGTGTGCTTGACCGTCTCAAAGCCGGGATGCAGACACGTCGTGTCCTAGGCGTGCATTGGCTGTGTGCTTGACCGTCTCAAAGCCGGGATGCAGACACGTCGTGTCCTAGGCGTGCATTGGCTGTGTGCTTGACCGTCTCAAAGCCGGGATGCAGACACGTCGTGTCCTAGGCGTGCATTGGCTGTGTGCTTGACCGTCACAAAGCCGGGATGCAGACACGTCGTGTCCTAGGCGTGCATTGGCTGTGTGCTTGACTGTCTCAAAGCCGGGATGCAGACACGTCGTGTCCTAGGCGTGCATTGGCTGTGTGCTTGACTGTCTCAAAGCCGGGATGCAGACACGTCGTGTCCTAGGCGTGCGTTGGCTGTGTGCTTGACCGTCTCAAAGCCGGGATTCAGACACGTCGTGTCCTAGGCGTGCATTGGCTGTGTGCTTGACCGTCTCAAAGCCGGGATGCAGACACGTCGTGTCCTAGGCGTGCATTGGCTGTGTGCTTGACCGTCACAAAGCCGGGATGCAGACACGTCGTGTCCTAGGCGTGCATTGGCTGTGTGCTTGACCGTCTCAAAGCCGGGATGCAGACACGTCGTGTCCTAGGCGTGCATTGGCTGTGTGCTTGACTGTCTCAAAGCCGGGATGCAGACACGTCGTGTCCTAGGCGTGCATTGGCTGTGTGCTTGACTGTCTCAAAGCCGGGATGCAGACACGTCGTGTCCTAGGCGTGCGTTGGCTGTGTGCTTGACCGTCTCAAAGCCGGGATTCAGACACGTCGTGTCCTAGGCGTGCATTGGCTGTGTGCTTGACCGTCTCAAAGCCGGGATGCAGACCCGTCGTGTCCTCGGCGTGCATTGGCTGTGTGCTTGACCGTCTCAAAGCCGGGATGCAGACACGTCGTGTCCTAGGCGTGCATTGGCTGTGTGCTTGACCGTCTCAAAGCCGGGATGCAGACACGTCGTGTCCTAGGCGTGCATTGGCTGTGTGCTTGACCGTCTCAAAGCCGGGATGCAGACACGTCGTGTCCTAGGCGTGCATTGGCTGTGTGCTTGACCGTCTCAAAGCCGGGATGCAGACACGTCGTGTCCTAGGCGTGCATTGGCCGTGTGCTTGACCGTCTCAAAGCCGCGATGCAGACACGTCGTGTCCTAGGCGTGCATTGGCTGTGTGCTTGACCGTCTCAAAGCCGGGATGCAGACACGTCGTGTCCTAGGCGTGCATTGGCTGTGTGCTTGACCGTCTCAAAGCCGGGATGCAGACACGTCGTGTCCTAGGCGTGCATTGGCTGTGTGCTTGACCGTCTCAAAGCCGGGATGCAGACACGTCGTGTCCTAGGCGTGCATTGGCTGTGTGCTTGACCGTCTCAAAGCCGGGATGCAGACACGTCGTGTCCTAGGCGTGCATTGGCTGTGTGCTTGACCGTCTCAAAGCCGGGATGACAAGTGACAGGTCTTGAACACAGTGTGTTTGTTTGACACAGGAGGACACCACACGATAATCGGGTTGATCAACGCTCTGGTCCATGCCGTGATGTACACCTACTACCTGGTGACATCACTCTATCCCCAGCACAAAGCCAACATCTGGTGGAAGAAGCACATCACGCAGATGCAGATGGTAGGTCTTCAAAGCGGGTCAGGGGCAAAATGTATCTAAGATTAGTTATAATGAAAGTTAACTTGGGATCACCAACGCCTAGTAGAAACCTGTAGGGGATGAGCATCACTTAAATTAAGCTGATTGAAGCATCATAATGCTGATTGATGCATTACGGTGCTGAGGTTATATAAATACTGAGTTATTCTAGGAAATATATAAAAAAATAGTAAAAAATAGCATCATTTTCAAACGAGGTTCTAACCATATTCATAAGACAATGAAATTTTGGCATTGTCATCGGGATTTCATGTGAAACATATCTAGTAACTTTAGTAAGTTTGTCTCAAATGTTAAGTCGTCTAAAGTGAGAAACGTGAATTGAATGATAAGTAAATTCTTGCGCAAGACCATGTCATGTTCATAGGATCTGTGAATCACAACATCCTTCCTAAAGTTAACAACAGAACGACTCCATGGAATTGCAAATAATTTGTAGATTTTCGTAGAGTTAGCTCAAATTTTGAAAACTTACGTGAGCATCATTCTGTCCGTGCCGTAGGTGCAGTTTCTGCTGATCGCCGTCCACCAGTTGCACGTGATCTTCCAGCCAAACTGTCGGTACCCGAAGGTGCTCAGCATGCTGCTGGTGCCGCAGAACTTGTTCTTCTTCCTGCTCTTCGCCGACTTCTACCGGAAGGCCTACCACACGCCAGCAGCTCCGCGCAGCAGCAGCAGCAGCGACGACTGCCAAAAGCATCAGAAACTCTAGCTTATTTTAAACAAACATCTAACCAGGCTGTAAGATGCAGGACACTCTGCCAGCAAACATCTCACCAGGCTGTAAGATGTAGGACACTCTGCCAGCAAACATCTCACCAGGCTGTAGGATGCAGGACACTCTGCCAGCAAACATCTCACCAGGCTGTAGGATGCAGGACACTCTGCCAGCAAACATCTCACCAGGCTGTAGGATGCAGGACACTCTGCCAGCAAACATCTCACCAGGCTGTAGGATGCAGGACACTCTGCCAGCAAACATCTCACCAGGCTGTAGGATGCAGGACACTCTGCCAGCAAACATCTCACCAGGGTGTAGGATGCAGGACACTCTGCCAGCAAACATCTCACCAGGCTGTAGGATGCAGGACACTCTCCCAGCAAACATCTCACCAGGCTGTAGGATGCAGGACACTCTGCCAGCAAACATCTCACCAGGCTGTAGGATGCAGGACACTCTCCCAGCAAACATCTCACCAGGCTGTTGGATGCAGGACACTCTGCCAGCAAACATCTCACCAGGCTGTAGGATGCAGGACACTCTGCCAGCAAACATCTCACCAGGCTGTTGGATGCAGGACACTCTGCCAGCAAACATCTCACCAGGCTGTAGGATGCAGGACACTCTGCCAGCAAACATCTCACCAGGCTGTAGGATGCAGGACACTCTGCCAGCAAACATCTCACCAGGCTGTAGGATGCAGGACACTCTGCCAGCAAACATCTCACCAGGCTGTAGGATGCAGGACACTCTGCCAGCAAACATCTCACCAGGCTGTAGGATGCAGGACACTCTGCCAGCAAACATCTCACCAGGCTGTAGGATGCAGGAAACTCTACCAGCAAACATCTCACCAGGCTACAGAATACAAACAAATGGCGTTAGTATAGTAAATATCTACCTGAACAAAGCTATATAAAAATATGGGTTAAATCAACCGGATTAACACCATGAACTCAGATGGCGATAGTAGAAGAGTGTATTTTACTGGAATGAAGCCACATACAATATGGAAAAAATCCACTGGATTAACACCATACGCGTAGCTGGCTTTATTTCGGTGTATCAAAACTTATATCTTATAATATTAATATTTTTTTATATAAATTATACATAAATTATAAAATAACAATCATATTATTATATTATATTATTATAATTAGCAGCACATATCGAGCGACATTGCAATTTTTTTGTTGAATGCTCAGTTGGTAGTAGATATTACGTTTCATAAAACCATTTCTTATTAATACAGTTTATACTTTATGTACAGTCAGAGAGGGACATGTTTAAGTAAATCCTTAACGAAAAATGTAACTCGAATTTTCTCATAAAACAATCAAGTGATTTTTTTAAACTTCCAAAATACTTGTATAATATGACTTGACTTATAACTTAACACCTTCACACTACTTCCGGTAGAAGTACCTGTAGCTATAAAGACTTTATTTGTGTGACAAGAATAAGTTTTTATGTTTATTCAGTGTTATTTGTAAGACATAGAATTGAGTCAAGTAAAAGTGGAACGTCCCCTGAAAGGGTTTCGTTCTTTGCAAGATCAACGTTCGATTTAAAAATTTACAAAACTTAGGCAAGATTTCAGTCGTAAATTTGGTAAAACGTGTAAGCACTTTGAAACTGTACCGATTGCCTCTGTCATTGAAATTAATTTTGCAAAAAAAACAAGTTTTTTAACAATTTTAAGATGAACATAATACACAGAACTATCAAAATACCCAAAAGTCACAACTGTCAATTCATAAGACTTGCTTCAGCCCCGTCAACAGACCAATTCCACTCAGAGAAAAGTGACGTCAGATACCCACTGGACGTACTACCAGTTTGTAAAAAAATATTAATAATCTCTGCTAAATAACAAATGAAGACAGGGAAATCACAACCCGAATTGCTCTGCCTGGCTTTAGCGAGTGGGTATCATGACGTTGCTTTGATAGAATTTTGTTTGAATGGAATAGGTGTACAGAAAAAGCAAGAGAAGCCAAACCGAGATTACCATCGAGAACAACCAGAGACCGCTGACCTCTGCCATCTTCACTTCGCTTCTAGAAGAATCGATCGGCGATCTATCGCCTGTCCATTGTCTGCTATGCGTATCCGTGACACCGTGGGTTCTTCGTTCAAGCAAGCGCTTATTATGCACCGTCTATTGTTCGGGAATTTGTCGTCAACTGTCACTATTTTCCAAAGAATAATTTAGTTTTTTTAATTAGGCTGCTTCTAGAATAATGTTTAAATTTGTAATTTAATCAAAAAAGTGATGGACAATCAAATGCTATTAAGTAAGCTGCGGATTGGCGTGACTTGGCGGAATGGTGGATTATTAATCAATTAGTTGAGAAGATTGTCAGGCATTAGCAAGTTAATGGCACCAACTGCAGGCTTATGCAAGCATTGAGTCGTGCTTTAGGCAAATTAACTGCCTATAAGTTGTCACAGTGACATTCCTGTCCACTAAATGCATCGCGGCTACGTAAAATGGACGGTAAGTATACTTTCTGCCTCTTTTGAAAAGTCTAATCAAGATCCTTAAGTTTTATAAAAATCTATAGGACTGGCAAAAAATAATTTGATGCACATTTAACTGTAGGTATTACAACAGATATTTCGGCTAAAAATAAAATTTGCCACAGACACTAACAAAGTTCGTAAAACAAAACCTTAGTTTAGAGGCAATTAGAATTTTGCATCCATGAAGATAGAAACAGGACCATGACTGGCGAATCTAGTGACGCTATGCTGCAATCACACGCCAACAACTCGACAAACCCCGATTATAACGTGGCTCCATGGAGATAGAAACAGGACTACGAATGAACATAGAAGCCGGTGAATCTAGTGACGCTATGCTGCAATCACACACCAACAACTCGACATACCCTGATTATAACGTGGCTCCATGGAGATAGAAACAGGACTACGAATGAACATAGAAGGTGGTGAATCTAGTGACGCTATGCTGCAATCACACACCAACAACTCGACTAACCCCGATTATAACGTGGCTCCATGGAGATAGAAACAGGACTATGAATGAACATAGAAGCCGGTGAATCTAGTGACGCTATGTTGCAATCACACGCCAACAACTCGACTAACACCGATTATAACGTGGCTCCATGGAGATAGAAACAGGACTACGAATGAACATAGAAGGTGGTGAATCTAGTGACGCTATGCTGCAATCACACACCAACAACTCGACTAACCCCGATTATAACGTGGCTCCATGGAGATAGAAACAGGACTATGAATGAACATAGAAGCCGGTGAATCTAGTGACGCTATGTTGCAATCACACGCCAACAACACGACTAACACCGATTATAACGTGGCTCCATGGAGATAGAAACAGGACTGTGAATGAACATAGGAGCCGGTGAATCTAGTGACGCTATGCTGCAATCACACACCAACAACTCGACTAACCCCGACTATAACGTGGCTCCATGGAGATAGAAACAGGACTATGAATGAACATAGAAGCCGGTGAATCTAGTGACGCTATGCTGCAATCACACGCCAACAACTCGACTAACCCCGACTATAACGTGGGTACGCTGTCATTTTTAATGCGATTAATAATACTGTTTATTTCGCATTGCGACAAATATATTTAACACGATATAATAACTAATCACTACACATAGGTAATGAGCTAGCGTGAGAAATAATTTCAATGGCTTCTCCAATAGAAATTGCTCAGGAATTTCACTCAAATAGAGCACTGCTTTTCACTCTGCCGATTAACAATATGAGCGACACAAATTGACTTGAATGCGACAAAGGTTGCAGCTGTGCAAAAATTCACAGGCAGTGTTTTTTAATGCTGACAACAATTTTGCATCGCATTTCGTATATAATGAAAACTCCTTGAAACATTTTCTCGAAAAATTTGACGATATCTTTGGATAGTATCAGTCAAATTAACAGAACCGAAATGAGCTCAGGAGAGCCACGGTAAAAGATTACAGAATAGGGTCTCCACCTGCTTAGATGCGTGAGAAAATTAACGAAATTGACTGTATTCCCTCAGTATACATTGAATGAATGTGTTTTCAAAAAGCCTTCAAATTTAAGACTTCTTCGAGAGAGCCACTGTATACCTTTAGTTACGTCAGATTCGTTGACGAGAACGTGAATTAAAAGGTGAGAAATTATCAGATTTTAATACGAGATACATAATTGGGGTTTATTTACATAATTTCCACAATAAAAAATAAAAAATACGCCTTTCCCACCACTAGGTAGCTAAAGACACGTTGTCGCAAAATAAAAACTTTTTTTTAGCAGTGATTGGGGTTAAATTTTTTTTCAGAAGAGCTAATATTCGAAATTATTCAGTACCAATTTTTTGAACTGCCTTTTGTATGAACGTCATGCACGTTTTAAAGGAAAATGATGACGCTTTCATAAAAACCATATAGCTTAGTATTGGGTATTCTTTTGTTTAGATTTGACCGCACAGCTTTGGGAAACGTTGGCAAAAGTTTGTGTTTGGGACTAAAATAAGTAAGAGACATCGATAGCTAATAATTAGATCCGATCAACAATCCCAACCCCCCCTTGAAAAGCAGCCCGCACATGCGCAATACCTTGATGGAACCAACGACCCACCTTGACACCACCCACGATGGCCAGGGGGGGGGGGTGTTGACGTCAGCACGATGGTAAAAAAACGTCGTGTCATCGACATGTCGGATTGGTCAACGCGACCGCTGGGAACCCAGGCTGGCCATTGTCCGCAGCTCGGCGCGCGTAGAGTTGCCGCCGGGACAGTCGCCAGCCAGCGGAGCTCTCAACGGTGTTCGACACGGAATTCTGCACGACACGGCCACCAGCGTGACACAGGGTGGGTGACAAGTCAGCAAACATCTCACCAGGCTGTAGGATGCAGGACACTCTGCCAGCAAACATCTCACCAGGCTGTAGGTTGCAGGAAACTCTGCCAGAAAACATCTCACCTGGCTGTAGGATTCAGGAAACTCTGCCAGCAAATATCTCACCAGGCTGTAGGATGCTGGACACTCTGCCAGCAAACATCTCACCAGGCTGTAGGATGCAGGACACTCTTCCAGCAAACATGTCACCAGGCTGTAGGATGCAGGACACTCTGCCAGCAAACATCTCACCAGGCTGTAGAATGTTGGAAACTCGGTCAAAATAGCATTGATGATATGGCGACAAACTCATCAACGGGCCTTGGAAGCTAGAAATGCGAATAACTGGTACAAATACAAATTTTAGTTGTATATTTCGTTATAAATAAAATGAAGCTACCGTACAGGCAACGAGTAACAGCATTTAGATCTCATCAACTCATTCTTGCCAAATTGTGTCAAACTTTACATTGCATTTCCCCAAAAAACTAGGTTGAAAATTGAATGAAAGCAAATACACTGAAAATCCAACCAAAATTAACCATGTTTCAGATGTCAGTTTAACCGGAGGTTGATTTCAACGGTAACCCTGCCGGCGGTGCGAGACAACTGCTGTGCATCCAGCAAGCGTTGTCCGGAATCAGCGGTTGCCAGCAGAGAGCCTTGAGGAACTCCCGACAAGATGGCGCTCATCATCCGAGAGATCGTCAGCAAGTACAACTATGTCTTCCACGACCTCAGAGGTGAGTGTTGCATGTGCAGTGATTGCAGACCATTGCCAGCAAACACCGGTGTCGCTGCTGTTGCTAGTGTTGCCACGCTGCTGCGATTGTTGGCATTACTATGTGCCTTGCCTAAATGCCAGCAAACACCAGTGTCGCTGCTGTTGCTAGGGTACCTACGCTGCTACGATTGTTGGCATAACTATGTGCCTTGCCTAATGCCAGCAAACACCGGTGTCACTGCTGTTGCTAGTGTTGCTACGCTGCTACGATTGTTGGCATTTCTATGTGCCTTGCCTAATGCCAGCAAACACCGGTGACACTGCTGTTGCTAGTGTTGCTACGCTGCTACGATTGTTGGCATTACTATGTGCCTTGCCTAATGCTAGCAAACACCGGTGTCACTGCTGTTGCTAGTGTCGCCACGCTGCTACGATTGTTGGCATTACTATGTGCCTTGCCTGATGCCAGCAAACACCGGTGTCACTGCTGTTGCTAGTGTTGCTACGCTGCTACGATTGTTGGCATTACTATGTGCCGTGCCTAATGCCAGCAAACACCGGTGTCACTGCTGTTGCTAGTGTTGCCACGCCATTTGTTTCGCTGTCCTGGATCTCCACTGAACAAACAATAACCACACTTAAGAAATTTGCTCAATGATATTGACAAAAAAATATAAATGCATCCTGTAATCTGATTGGCTTGCAGACACGCGTCTGGACGACTACTTCCTGATGTCGTCACCGCTGCCCGTCGTGCTTATCATTGCCGCCTATCTCTACTTCGTGACGTCACTCGGTCCTCGGCTCATGCGCAACAGGCCTGCGTTTGACCTCAGCCGCGTCATACAAGTCTATGACGCGGTGCAGATTGTTCTCAGCGTCTTCCTGATCGAGCGGGTACGTCATGGATGACGTCATTCATACCCAGAAAAGCAGGCCATTGACCGTATTTAAGTATATTCCAGATTTCAGTGACTATCGATATTTAAAAATGAGCTCAACACTTGCTTATCATTAATATTGTTGTAAAATGAAAGATTTTAAACTCCGTACGGCAAAAATTATACAATGTGACTCGATGAAAATAAAATTAGGTGATACTTGTCACAGATAACATCATTTGGAAGTTTTTTTTCTAAAAGTGTTAACAAGATTCGTAGAATGAGCCATGCATCACTTGATTCCGGCCACTTCCAGCACACATTTAAATACTCAAGCTTGGTGCTAAATTTGAAATTTGAAATTTATTACTATTAAAATATTCCAACAGTGCCCGAGCATTCGGTACTTTGATGTTTACGCCTTATTCTTTGAATGTTAATATAATTCTTCAGCAAGTCTGCCAGTCTATAATGCATTCCTGTGTGTCATAAGGCACACCTTTGTGTCTATAAGGCATACATATGTTCCAGGTATCTCTTTGTGGCTATATTAGGCATAACTTTGTCTAAAACCCTATGCGTTTGTCACCATATTGTTACGATAGAATTTTGCATGAAGAGAGTGAATTGAATGAAAGGCCGAAATACAACTCGCTTGGCGATGTGAGAGGTCGTAACTTGCCAGGATCTTAAATGTGGGCACAGATTTCTCAAAAATGTTTCTAATGTTTAATTTCGAAAAGTACAATTGCTTACCCCCAATCCCCGAACAGCCTGAACAGCGGCGGCCATCGCCCGACCTGTCCCCTCGGTCGCTGGTTCCTTTCTCCCTCTCCCAAACCCTGGCCAACACGAGCACACGTCGGACATTCGGATATTGCTGACGCTGACCTGACACATTCCTCACCTGTCAGCGACAGCTCACCTAAGCCACGAAATGCACTCATGCATTTCGTAACAATATCTGTGAACTTTGAAAAAAAGCTTGTCTTCCCTGCAGGGACTTACCCTGGCGTGGCTGGGAACTTACAGCTACCGTTGCGAGCCCGTTGACTACTCGTCGTCAAAACATGCAATTCAGGTGGGTCTTAAGGGTTGCATCCCCTGTCCGCTGTCCTGTCCTAACATCCCCCACGATCCAGGAATAGGCAAAAAGCAACTAATTATTGAATAAAGTTTTTAATTATATTTTAATATCAATCGTTGATTTATTAATTTTTTGTCGCCTGGGGTGTATTTCAGGTGATGGAGTGCTGTTACCTGTACATGCTCATCAAGTTCATCGATCTGCTCGACACGGTGAATATACACTGGAATATGCTTCTTCTTAGTCTTGCCAGCGCCTGGGAAATCGGTCAGCTGCACAGAAACTTTGCACACCCTAAGAAAGGTTCAGGGATGGAATCCGATTTTTGAAAGTGACTTATATTTTGAAAGTCAAATTCGAAGCTATACCTCCTACACATACATTCAGGTTGCTAAACGTGATGTTGCGTATCCCAACCCAGCCTTCCCTAGGTAGCCAACCTAGACATCCCTTTATCACACAGCTATCAGGCTGCTAAACGTTATGTTGCGTATCCCAACCTAGCCTTCCCTAGATGGAAATACTAAGAAGTACCAAAGTAAAGCCACCCTGTCTGTACTGTCTTCTGCGCAGGTGTTCTTCGTGCTGCGCAAGAAGAACGCGCAGGTGACGTTCCTCCATGTCTACCACCACACCGCGATGGCCACCGGCGTCTGGATCGGCGTCAAGTTCGTCGCAGGTTGGTCGCCAGTTCTGCCAACGTGCTGGCAGTAATGTTGTTCCAGTCCAGTCACTGTACAACATTAGCACAAACAGAAGCATAGTAATTAAGACATGGTTAATTGCAGTAGGGAAATGCTTTTTCAAATCACGCTGTGGATTATTTTTACTTGGGTGAAAATGATCAAGCAATCTTCAAGGGTCAAAAGGTTGTGGATGGAATTAGTTTATGGGGAAAGAAACAGGAATATGTATAGTAATAAATTTAGTCCTATGGCCACGCTGTACATTTTCACTTGTTGCTCGATGTAAGTGATAACAAAATGACACCTGGGGTGCGATTTTGTAAAACTGTCTAGAAGACGAGTGACTTCTAAGTCACTCGTCTTCTCTAACGACAATGACTTCTCCCAAACGATGCGAGCGATTTTGTAAGACATTCGTTACAGTAGTCACCGTGACTTCGTAGCCATGGCGAGAAATGTTTTTAACTGATGTTTTCACTCAAGGTAGTACATTTTAGTCATGCGCGTGAAGATTTCGTGCAGCCATCTACCGGTAAATTTGAATTTTTAGCAGTATGTCAATTGTTTCACGTCCATTTAGCAAATCAATTTCAATTTTCAATCGGAAATCATCATATCGCCATAAAATGGACCTCGATGAAAAAACCCAACAGCGGTAAGTAAATTATAACAAGTTAAACATATTAAACTCTCATTGCATTTGTAATTATTATTCTGTCTTTTGAAAGACACCAATTTTGCAATATATCTTGGCTAGTGGGTAGTGCCTATACCAACATTAATAGTAGTAATTTAGGTTGAAAATATTAATTTTGGGTTGGATGTACGCATTAGAGGAGGAAATGTAAGGAATGAATGAATTTTGAATCTTTAGTTTCCACCTTTTCGTTTTGGTTCTCAACTAATAGTGAACGCATCATACAGTTGGGTACCTACTTTTAATATAGGTACCTACAGTTAATGAAATCAAAAATTTTACCTAAAATGAAAATGGATCATAATTTGTTTTTAGAAAAATGAGGATTACAAATGAACAATCACATGTGATGATTAGCTTCATGAGCTCACTTGAAGCATTTGCACGTGGCCAATTAATTGGTCCTCAAGGAAAATTAAAAACTGCCGAACTATGGAAGAAGCTGACGCTAAAGTTAAATGCTTGTGGGAATGGGGCAATCAAGGAGTCCTCCAAGTGGATGAAAGTATGTCATACAAAATAAGTGAAATCCGCTCAATAACTTAAAATTTCGTCTACACTTATGATAATAATCTGTAAAGTTTATTTCAGACATGGCAAGACCAAAAGGCCAAAGTTAAGGCAAAGGCTAGCCGGATCTCGGCACACATGCGGGGAACCGGTGGTGGTTCTCCCACAACAGAGGTTTTGACAGAGTTGGAAACAGCCTATCTGTCCATCCTGACAAGAGAAGCTGTTGTGGGAGATGAGCTCCTACCAGAGGGTGGAGCTCCACCACCACCGGCCCCTGCGGCCGCAATAGCTCCGATCTCGCCACCACTGTCACCGATGGTTGAGATCGTATTCTGCGAAGCCAACTTTCAGGAGGTAGACGATGTTGAGGTATGTACCTGCAAAGTTTAATTAAATGATATTAGTATATATAAAAATAGGTAGCAAAAATAGTGTAATATGTAGGTACCTATTTCACAAAAAAATATGTTTCTTCCAGACACAAGTCAACAAAGATTGGCAACTTCCTGGATCGTCCAAGGACATTGAAAGTAAGAAAAGGAAACAGGAGGAAAATCTAACCTCGGGTAAATGGGAGCTCAGAACACATGTTTGGAAACCACCACCAACCAAAAAACGACTTTTACATCTTACCATTGCATTCCATTTTGATCAAATTTACAGGGAAAATACCAAAAAGAAAGTTCAATCCAGCCCAACTCCACCCCAGCCAGCCATCAGCGGAATCCCTTGCAAAAACCTACTTGGACAGTGAGGCAAGCCGGTTATCTTACGAAGGCGAGCGGATCCAAATTGAAAAGAAAAAATTAGAAATAGATCAAAAAAGACTACTTCTCGATGAGCAGAGGCTTGCCCTCGATGTGGCGCGACAGGCCACAGCAAATCGAGTGGTCGATGGGGGGCTGCTGCTCATCAACCAGCTGGTTGAGTATTTGAAGCGGTAAGTTCCCAAGATTTAAGAATGTGCAAAATGTATTTAATAAATTTTAAGAGAACAGTTTGTTAGTAATTAAAACCTTTCCTTTCAAGCATTAGGTGAACACCATCCACGGTTGCATCATCCATCATCCAATTCTTCGTCCTTTTCTACCAGCGCATTCCATCCTTTTACGTGCGTTCCCATCATTTTCTTCTGTCAACCCTCTACCAACTCATCTTCGTTTCCTCCGCACAATAAATGAATAAAATTATAATAAACCAAACACATGCACATGCTCATTCATTTTTAAGCCCCGACTGATTTTCAAAATTTAATTGGAGTTTAATTAGGTTAAAATTATGAGACTCGTTGTGATTAGCCTGCGAGGGGGTGCGGTCATGTAGACTCGTAAAATTCCTGTTTAATTTCTGAAGTGGGTGTTGACTACTCGCGCTCGAACAGCATCTCCGTTCTCCTGCATCCCCGGCTGTTGGACCTCGGCAGGTGCATTCCCTGGCAGATCTATCTCATCGAGATATGGAGCAGGGTTGGGCAGTTGGTAGTGCACAGCAATGTTGTGCACTACAGCACATGCATTGATTATAAGTCCTAAAGAGAAGACCAATTCAAATTAATTTACAAACAAGTATTTGGCTTCGTGAAAATAGGTTCTTGTGTAGTGAATAATAATGTTATATAACTGCATGTATAGTTTAACTAGTGAGTAATTAGGTAAATACTTTATATCTTACTATTCTAAGTAGCTATGTTACTACCTATTTCAAGTTTGATAATGTTGGAGTTTTACCTGCAGTTTCAGGGCTGTAATGAAGGGCACGGTCCTTGCGGCAGCACCTGAACTTCGCTTTGAACACTCCAATACAACGTTCCACTGTTGATCGGCATGAACACAATCTAGCATTGTACCTCCCTTGAGGTGGATTTGGTTCGGGATTGTTGGTGAATGGCCGCAGCAACCATGGTTCTGATGGATAGCCACCGTCTCCTAGAAGTTGATTATAAGTTGAAGTATAAATTAGACAAACCGTTGCTTTAAATCACCACAATGTACAAGTACAAGTGCCTTGTTAATTTTATGATGGTTAAAATTACCCAACATCCATGAACTTCTGTCGCCTGTCGCATATAAAGCAGCCATAGCTGCCCTGGCTGCTGAGAGACGCCAGATATGCGAGTCATGGGACCTGCCACCATGACGCGCGTTAATCACCAGAATGGCCAGCTTGTCGTTGCACACCTACAAATGAAATTGTAATTTCAGGCCAAAATACCACAAAGTATTTGTAATGCTATCCTTCCAACAAATTAAGATTGTGTTTTGAAAACTGCGTGGAAGCAACTCACAATTTGAACATTTTTGCTGTGATAGCCTTTGCGGTTTAGGAACAAGTGTTCCCTTGCCCGTATTGGCGATGTAATGGCAATGTGGGTGCCATCTACAATGCCCACAACGCCGGGGAAATTGGAATTCTCCATGAAACTGAAACAGACAGTTACATTCAGAAATGACAATCGACAGCATGGGTAGTGTGCAGCTACGAATCAAACCTAATGATAGCTAGCTGCAGTATCCTTACCCCTCTTTGATCGCAGTTCGTTTTGCTGGCGTGTCGGGGAATTTCACCCAGGTTGGTAAGAGGTGGATGTTTATGGCACGGAATACCTCTTTCATAGCCACAGACACTGCAGATTGGCTCATCGAATGCAGCCTATCTTGTCCCACTCGTCGCTGGTAGCTGCCAGATGCCAAGAAGTCGAGCGAGCACATTACCTTAAAAATAAAACTAATGTCAGACTAGGGTATTGTATAAAGTTATATTTTAGCAATGTTTCTTTGAACACTGCGCGGATGAATCATGTTTTTCGATAATCGTTTCGCAAGACTTGGTATGGCACCAAAGTGCCACTCCCCCCTAACAAGCCGGCGTGTCTGGCAAGTCTGGCGGCAGTGCAGCCAATGCAAAAAGTCAAGTAGCCTTTTATAATTGGTGAATGACAATAACTCATGTTTCAACTCACCCGCATCCAGGGAGGAATCGCAGTTCTTCGCCTTCTCTCCCTCATGTGGGGCAGCAAACTTTCTATTATCATGTGAGCCGCATGCTTTGATACTCGATACAGCGAGTAAAATTGTCCATCACTTACTGTGAAAGGATCAAAAGAATCACGGCACATTCGGTGCTGTAGTCGCATTTCCCGGTTTTCTTGCTCTTCGTTTTCTTCTTGTAAATGTTGCACAAGGTTTTGGACAAGGAACAAATTTAAAATCCCTTCCGCCATTTTGAAGTAAACAACCGACGAGAAGTCACGGTGACTTCTCCCAGACGAATGCTTTTTCGTAGGTGATAACTTTTTGGAGAAGTCACGGTGACTAATATTTACAAAATCGCAAATAAACGTGTTCTCGAGAAGTCACTCGTCTTCTCCCCTAGTCACTCGTTTCAGGGGGAGAAGACGAGTGACTTCTCTAACGAATTTTTTACAAAATCGCACCCCTGATAAGATTGGAACATATCAAGGACTTTAGGTCTCATTCTCAAGGTGGGGGTGGGGGCGCAGTGCAGATGTTTTTAATCAGAAGTAGGCTCAGTTTTACCATTTTATTAACTCTGAGCTCAAAGTTAGTTGAGCTAAGCGGCATTAACCACGGGCAGTGAAATTCAACTGTTTCTGTCAGTTCAACCTCAACTGAGAGTCGAAAATAATTTTAAAACTGACCCCAAGTCCACATATTTTGACCTCTCGGCTCGATTTTCAGTGCTTTTAAGACCTTTGAGTGGGTTTTGACGAGCCGTACGTCCTAACCCAAAGTCCACTCACTATTTCAGCACTTTTTTCCGAGAAATAATACCAAATTAATACAGCAAATCTTCTATCACGATTATATTTCCACAGCATCATATAAGAGTTTAGATAAAGAGAACTGTTTAAAATAACCGATGTGTAATAATGATGGAAACACCATGACTGCAGTTCCAAATTATGCGTCGCAAGTTAAAAAAAAATATGTTCCTATCAGTAAAATTTCACGAAGGTAATCCCTGACTGCTGATTGCTTCCAGGCGGCAACAGCATCTTCGTAGGATGCGTCAACTCGGTGGTCCACGCCGTGATGTACTCCTACTACCTTGTGACGTCACTCTACCCTCAGCACAAGAACAACATCTGGTGGAAGAAGCACATCACGCAGTTGCAGATGGTAACGTCGTGCTAGTTGCCGCCACTTGAAAAACTTGACCTTCACCTTAATCGTGTAGTAAAATATTAACATGCACTTTAAACGAGCTTTGAAATATATAATTGAGTTTTTTTTTTAACATTTTAGATTATTGGGAACAAATTTTTATAATTCTTAGCTCTTTATCCCTCGAGATTTAAGTGGAAGGCTTAGGTGCAATCACCTTCATATTCTTGTAGGTCTTACATCTTATCCTCAAGCCCTAAATAAGCTCGCTCATCTACAACGCGATATCGAGCGTTCGCGAAGCCCTAGTATTTAGAGAGAGGTTATAACTGCAAAATATGTGTACTTAAAACCACCCCTACCCACCATGATCATCACAAGGTCTTAGTCGCCAGAATTTCCTCCGAGTTTCCTGTGAGATATTTCAGCTACACCACCTGCAACCCCAAACTCCGCTTGTTCACAGATCCAGTTCCTGATGGTGATCGTCCACTCGACACAAACGCTGCTCTGGCCTACCTGTAACTACCCTCAAGGGTACATGATGTTCCTCGTACCTCAGAACTTCTTCATGCTCGTCATGTTCTACGACTTCTACCGCAAGGCTTACTTCCCCTCCTCGAAGCCCGCGGTCAGCAAGGACAAGCCGCTGGCAGAAAAGCGAGACTAGGCCACAAACGCCGGGGTTAGTGTGATGACAGAACGGCTTAGGTGTTATAGTTGCTGACAGAGGCCGGTGTTAATGCCAACAATCGTAGCAGCGTGGCAACACTAGCAGTGCAGTGACACCGGTGTTTGCTGGCATTAGGCAAGGCACATAGTAATGCCAACAATCGTAGCAGCGTGGCAACACTAGCAACAGCAGTGACACCGGTGTTTGCTGGCATTAGGCAAGGCACATAGTAATGCCAACAATCGTAGCAGCGTAGCAACACTAGCAACAGTAGTGACACCGGTGTTTGCTGGCATTAGGCAAGGCACATAGTAATGCCAACAATCGTAGCAGCGTAGCAACATTAGCAGCGCAGTGACACCGGTGTTTGCTGGCATTAGGCAAGGCACATAGTAATGCCAACAATCGTAGCAGCGTGGCAACACTAGCAACAGCAGTGACACCGATGTTTGCTGGCATTAGGCAATGCACATAGTAATGCCAACAATCGTAGCAGCGTGGCAACACTAGCAACAGCAGTGACACCGGTGTTTGCTGGCATTAGGCAAGGCACATAGTAATGCCAACAATCGTAGCAGCGTGGCAACACTAGCAACAGCAGTGACACCGGTGTTTGCTGGCATTAGGCAAGGCACATAGTAATGCCAACAATCGTAGCAGCGTAGCAACACTAGCAACAGCAGTGACACCGGTGTTTGCTGGCATTAGGCTAGGCACATAGTAATGCCAACAATCGTAAATGCTGCTACAATTGTTACGCTAGTACAACAGTTATCTGTTATGCAACAGAGAACGATTTTCTACAATGTTTTTGTATAAATATAGTACCGTGAATTATACAAAAATATTTGGAAAATTGTCTTTTCCTTGAAGATTTTGACTGGCTAACCTTTTTTCTTTTCTGAAATTTTCATTCTGTAACCATTTTAGTTTAAGGTGTAGTCGGATGTGGTAACTGATTTTATAACATCATTTAATCATGCATAACTGTTAAACTCCGAATCATTACGAAAAAATTAAATTAATGTAAAACAAATTTGTAAAATTCATCCTATTCAAGGCCGCCTCCGCATAAAACTTCACTTTTCTTGAAGTCTTGCAGTGAAAATATGTTTCAAGGTGGCGCCGCTAGTCGATAAAGTAGAACAATATCTAGTTTGTAGCGCAGAGTTGCCGTCGATAAAATAAACTATGACAAGATCAAATTTGTTTTATTACATCCCTGCTAGATGGCGCTAGATGTTTAGATTGACCATCAAAATTATCAAAATGAATCAATCAAAAAATGTTTTCTTCAAAGATGTCGAGACAACCGTGGCAAATGTCGAGACAACCGAGTAACTTGATGGAATTTTATTTGACATAAAAATAAGTAAATTCTTGATTCTTTATCAAATTTTAGATTTACGTTTTGGCTTTACTGACGCTGTTGGCCATACCATCAAAAAGCTGCTTTAACTTATATTTCACATTAAAATCACTGTAAACTATTACCATAGAGATCAATATTAAAGAAAATAAATAATTTTATCCAAATTTTAGAAAACTCTTCAATTTTAGTTATTAAGATTCTCAAAGTTTCATATTTAAGAATCGCGGCGTTCTTTTTTAGTTAAAAATGTTGTTTTTATTATGTACGGGTAATATTCGGAGCACTGTTAGCTAAAAATACGGTTCGTTTGAATGATTTTACATTTTTTTAAGCATGTACAATTCCGGAACATCCTAAGCCATTGTCAAAAGCATTCAACGCTAAACAACTAAAACAATATTTCATAACGCAAGCACTTTACATAATTATTAGAACCGCCGTGATTACCAATTGAAATGACTTCTATAAAACCAATCATTTGTATTCAAGGATATTATAAATCATTGAGAGTAATTTATGCTCCAAATTAAGCGTCGTGCAAAAAATGCCATGATCCTGTAAATGCAGATTTATTCATCATCAGCCTGTCATTCACCCTCAGCTCGCTGCTAGCTGCTAGGTTAGCTTCACCCTCAGCTCGCTGCTAGCTGCTAGGTTAGCTTCACCCTCAGCTCGCTGCTAGCTGCTAGGTTAGCTTCACCCTCAGCTAGCTGCTAGCTGCTAGGTTAGCTTCACCCTCAGCTCGCTGCTAGCTGCTAGGTTAGCTTCACCCTCAGCTCGCTGCTAGCTGCTAGGTTAGCTTCACCCTCAGCTCGCTGCTAGCTGCTAGGTAAGCTTCACCCTCAGCTCGCTGCTAGCTGCTAGGTTAGCTTCACCCTCAGCTCGCTGCTAGCTGCTAGGTAAGCTTCACCCTCAGCTAGCTGCTAGCTGCTAGGTTAGCTTCACCCTCAGGTCGCTGCTAGCTGCTAGGTTAGCTTCACCCTCAGCTCGCTGCTAGCTGCTAGGTTAGCTTCACCCTCAGCTCGCTGCTAGCTGCTAGGTAAGCTTCACCCTCAGCTCGCTGCTAGCTGCTAGGTTAGCTTCACCCTCAGCTCGCTGCTAGCTGCTAGGTAAGCTTCACCCTCAGCTCGCTGCTAGCTGCTAGGTAAGCTTCACCCTCAGCTCGCTGCTAGCTGCTAGGTTAGCTTCACCCTCAGCTCGCTGCTAGCTGCTAGGTAAGCTTCACCCTCAGATCGCTGCTAGCTGCTAGGTAAGCTTCACCCTCAGCTCGCTGCTGGCTGCTAGGTAAGCTTCACCCTCAGCTCGCTGCTAGCTGCTAGGTTAGCTTCACCCTCAGCTCGCTGCTAGCTGCTAGGTTAGCTTCACCCTCAGCTCGCTGCTAGCTGCTAGGTTAGCTTCACCCTCAGCTCGCTGCTAGCTGCTAGGTTAGCTTCACCCTCTGCTCGCTGCTAGCTGCTAGGTTAGCTTCACCCTCAGCTCGCTGCTAGCTGCTAGGTTAGCTTCACCCTCAGTTCGCTGCTAGCTGCTAGGTTAGCTTCACCCTCAGCTCGCTGCTAGCTGCTAGGTTAGCTTCACCCTCAGCTCGCTGCTAGCTGCTAGGTAAGCTTCACCCTCAGCTCGCTGCTAGCTGCTAGGTTAGCTTCACCCTCAGCTCGCTGCTAGCTGCTAGGTTAGCTTCACCCTCAGCTCGCTGCTAGCTGCTAGGTTAGCTTCACCCTCTGCTCGCTGCTAGCTGCTAGGTTAGCTTCACCCTCAGCTCGCTGCTAGCTGCTAGGTTAGCTTCACCCTCAGTTCGCTGCTAGCTGCTAGGTTAGCTTCACCCTCAGCTCGCTGCTAGCTGCTAGGTTAGCTTCACCCTCAGCTCGCTGCTAGCTGCTAGGTAAGCTTCACCCTCAGCTCGCTGCTAGCTGCTAGGTAAGCTTCACCATCAGCTCGCTGCTAGCTGCTAGGTTAGCTTCACCCTCAGCTCGCTGCTAGCTGCTAGGTAAGCTTCACCCTCAGCTCGCTGCTAGCTGCTAGGTTAGCTTCACCCTCAGCTCGCTGCTAGCTGCTAGGTAAGCTTCACCCTCAGATCGCTGCTAGCTGCTAGGTAAGCTTCACCCTCAGCTCGCTGCTGGCTGCTAGGTAAGCTTCACCCTCAGCTCGCTGCTAGCTGCTAGGTTAGCTTCACCCTCAGCTCGCTGCTAGCTGCTAGGTTAGCTTCACCCTCAGCTCGCTGCTAGCTGCTAGGTTAGCTTCACCCTCAGCTCGCTGCTAGCTGCTAGGTTAGCTTCACCCTCAGCTCGCTGCTAGCTGCTAGGTTAGCTTCGACATCACCAGCCTGTCATTAGACGACTGCCATTTGCAATGTATGCATTGTCAAAAACCGGAATCAAGCTATTTTTTCGCTTTCAAAGGAAATAATTCACGGTGTGTGCTCCCTTTACGATAAACTTTCACCCTAACTTTACTCTACTTTCGCACAGACTTTCGATTTCCTCGCCCTCGACAGCTATTTCCAATTCTTCGGACGCTCCTTCCTCAAGGCGTCCGAGAATAACTAGAAGTTGATTCGCGTTGGATCCCGTTAGGCCTGCTTTCATACGTGTAATCAAACATCTCACCAGGCTGTAGAATGCAATAAACTCTGCCTGCATTCTACAGCCTGGGGAGATGTTTGCTGGCAGTGTCCTGCATCCTACAGCCTGGTGAGATGTTTGCTGGCAGAGTGTCCTGCATCCTACAGCCTGGTGAGATGTTTGCTGGCAGAGTGTCCTGCATCCTACAGCCTGGTGAGATGTTTGCTGGCAGAGTGTCCTGCATCCTACAGCCTGGTGAGATGTTTGCTGGCAGAGTGTCCTGCATCCTACAGCCTGGTGAGATGTTTGCTGGCAGAGTGTCCTGCATCCAACAGCCTTGTGAGATGTTTGCTGGTGTAGTGTCCTGCATCCTGCATTGCCCATGGTGTCAACCTATCGGTTGCTTCTGTTACCTCTTACCGAATCCGGTCTTAATAAGTCATATAATATAAAACGTGATTATTTGAATAATTGTGTATTAACACCTCCGGCACGCAATCACCATGGCAGCCGATCGCCGAGCGAATCTCGGTCGCGTCCAGCAACGAAACAGCGTCTTTCAGACACCTGCAACAATGCACTCCCCCCCCCCCCCCGACACCCAACAAACAGTTGAACCGCAGCCCGCGTATCGGAACCATGTCACCGTGCCGGCGAGCGAGCGAGACACACGTCTCGCGCGATGAGTGCGAGAGAGCGAGAGAGCGCGGGCTAGGCGGAGACGCGTGGGTGCGAGCGAGAAGGACGGCCACGGCGACGGATTCACTGTTAGCTGGCCACGGCGGCGGCGGCGGCGGCGGCGGCGGCGGCGTGGTTTGGCGGGGCCGTGGTTAGTTCCAGTGTCTTGGCCGGTGTCGACAGTCAGACATGCGCGTTGGCGATTAGGTGAGTGCAGGGAGCGGTTGGTCTGAGGGCTGGGTGCACGCTGGGGGTGGTCGCACAGAGGGTGAGGGTTGCTTAGAACTGCTAGGATGAGACAGAAGCGATTTTGTGGGGAAAAAAACGTTTTCACGGCCGCTATTCACTAACTTTTCCAGTTTATAATTTTGCGGGATTGGGAAAATTTTGGTTTTTGTTGTTTCCATTGGAAGTACAGGGAACATAAGGCAAAACTCACCGGAATCTGCAGAGTTGGAAAATGATAAAGTAGTGAACAGGGTTCCAGGAGAAGTATTTCACAGACTGCAATGAAATTCTAACACACTCGTTATATGATGACGTTTGTTTGATCTGTGTAAGTTTGGTAGAAATATGTTGGAAACTTTGGTCTATACAGCGAGACACGTTCAATGAAAATACTATAAATTTTTATCAACTCTGATTTTTGAGCAGTTAATGGATTACGCTCATCCAATTTAGAGGGTCAAAATTGCGACTTAAATCTATAGTATCTAAAAATCTTGAAACAAGACTTGTTGATATATGTAGTCTATAAACTAGACTTTTGTAGCACAATAACGGTCTAAAAGTCATAACTTTTAAGTGCATGCATGTAATTGTGATGTTTGAGGAAGTGTCAGAGACGCTTCCTGACTGCTTGGATTGTTGTTAGTGTCTTTTGTCCGATTAAGGACTGACAAACATTCGAAAATCGTTTAAATCAACGCTAAAGTCGTGGTAAAAAGGTCTGGTAAGTGAAATATCAAGTATTCGTTGATCAAAGAGAGTAGAATGCGCGATACGACGCGAAATCAATGAAGCCATGAGGCATCAGCTCACACTTGTTCGTAAAGCACATTCGATATAACCATTCCAGGGTCAATAAGTGAATAAGACAAAATGTATTCCATAAGAAAAGCATTGCCATTCAAATCTTATCGTCTCTGGAAAAGGTTTTTTTTTTAAATATGATCTAATAGGCGCTGGGTTAATGTTGCAAGAAGCAATAAACTCAGAGGTGATACTTTTTAAGTTTAAGTACCGCCATTAGAGCAGTTGTTTTGTCGCTTGAGCGTCCCACCGAGCCATCCGCTTCGTCGGTAACGTGAGACAGCTGTGTGTTTATCGGATGTCAAGTAATTAGGTTGACTTTGACAGGTGTCAACACATCAACTCGTCTTCACGTGAACTTAATTAGTGAGGTGTTGCCAAAATTCTCCAGTCGCATTCTTCAAAATAATTTTTATGCTCGTATCACTTAACATTTCATATCAATTAGCAATGAAAATAGTTTTTTAGAAATCAAGTTTCTACGTATTCCATTCAATCAAAATGACGTCATGATACCCACTCGCTAAAGCCAGGTAACAATTCGGGTTGTGATTTCCCTGTCTTCCTTTGTTATTTAGCAGGGATAATTAAGATTTTTTCGCACACTGGTTGTACGTCCAGTGGGTATCTGACGTCATTTTTTTTCGAGTGGAATAGGTCTTTTACCAAACCATTAAATATACTGGGGCTTCTCTAGATATATTAAACTTTATAAAATAACGGCTGTTCACATATTTCATTGTTGTGTGTTAAGTATTTCTTTTTAAAACGACGTTTTGAAATTGAGGTGTTTAAATTTATTTTCACAGTTAACTGACATAGATTATTTTCGCAAGCATTGAGTTAGCTACAGTGTGTTTCACCGCCCATTGGAATGTTATAAGCAGAGTCAATACACCGATTCCATTCAAGCAACGTGACGCGGTCAGACACCTGCTAAGAAAAGTCAGTTGGCTTGTGATTTCCCTGTCTTCCTTGGTTGAATAAGCAGAGTCAATACACCGATTCCATTCAAGCAACGTGACGCGGTCAGACACCTGCTAAGAAAAGTCAGTTGGCTTGTGATTTCCCTGTCTTCCTTGGTTGAATAAGCAGAGTCAATACACCGATTCCATTCAAGCAACGTGACGCGGTCAGACACCTGCTAAGAAAAGTCAGTTGGCTTGTGATTTCCCTGTCTTCCTTGGTTAAATAAGCAGAGTCAATACACCGATTCCATTCAAGCAACGTGACGCGGTCAGACACCTGCTAAGAAAAGTCAGTTGGCTTGTGATTTCCCTGTCTTCCTTGGTTGAATAAGCAGAGTCAATACACCGATTCCATTCAAGCAACGTGACGCGGTCAGACACCTGCTAAGAAAAGTCAGTTGGCTTGTGGTTTCCCTGTCTTCCTTGGTTAAATAAGCAGAGTCAATACACCGATTCCATTCAAGCAACGTGACGCGGTCAGACACCTGCTAAGAAAAGTCAGTTGGCTTGTGATTTCCCTGTCTTCCTTGGTTGAATAAGCAGAGTCAATACACCGATTCCATTCAAGCAACGTGGCGCGGTCAGACACCCGCTAAGAAAAGCCAGTTGGCTTGTGATTTCCCTGTCTTCCTTGGTTGAATAAGCAGAGTCAATACACCGATTCCATTCAAGCAACGTGACGCGGTCAGACACCCGCTAAGAAAAGCCAGTTGGCTTGTGATTTCCCTGTCTTCCTTGGTTGAATAAGCAGAGTCAATACACCGATTCCATTCAAGCAACGTGACGCGGTCAGACTCCCGCTAAAAAAAGCCAGTTGGCTTGTGATTTCCCTGTCTTCCTTGGTTGAATAAGCAGAGTCAATACACCGATTCCATTCAAGCAACGTGACGCGGTCAGACACCCGCTAAGAACAGCCAGTTGCCTTGTGATTTCCCTGTCTTCCTTGGTTGAATAAGCAGAGTCAATACACCGATTCCATTCAAGCAACGTGACGCGGTCAGACACCCGCTAAGAAAAGTCAGTTGGCTTGTGATTTCCCTGTCTTCCTTGGTTGAATAAGCAGAGTCAATACACCGATTCCATTCAAGCAACGTGACGCGGTCAGACACCCGCTAAGAAAAGCCAGTTGGCTTGTGATTTCCCTGTCTTCCTTGGTTGAATAAGCAGAGTCAATACACCGATTCCATTCAAGCAACGTGACGCGGTCAGACACCCGCTAAGAAAAGCCAGTTGGCTTGTGATTTCCCTGTCTTCCTTGGTTAAATAAGCAGAGTCAATACACCGATTCCATTCAAGCAACGTGACGCGGTCAGACACCCGCTAAGAAAAGCCAGTTGGCTTGTGATTTCCCTGTCTTCCTTGGTTGAATAAGCAGAGTCAATACACCGATTCCATTCAAGCAACGTGACGCGGTCAGACACCCGCTAAGAAAAGCCAGTTGGCTTGTGATTTCCCTGTCTTCCTTGGTTGAATAAGCAGAGTCGATACACCGATTCCATTCAAGCAACGTGACGCGGTCAGACACCCGCTAAGAAAAGCCAGTTGGCTTGTGATTTCCCTGTCTTCCTTGGTTGAATAAGCAGAGTCAATACACCGATTCCATTCAAGCAACGTGACGCGGTCAGACACCCGCTAAGAACAGCCAGTTGCCTTGTGATTTCCCTGTCTTCCTTGGTTAAATAAGCAGAGTCAATACACCGATTCCATTCAAGCAACGTGACGCGGTCAGACACCCGCTAAGAAAAGCCAGTTGGCTTGTGATTTCCCTGTCTTCCTTGGTTGAATAAGCAGAGTCAATACACCGATTCCATTCAAGCAACGTGACGCGGTCAGACACCCGCTAAGAAAAGCCAGTTGGCTTGTGATTTCCCTGTCTTCCTTGGTTGAATAAGCAGAGTCGATACACCGATTCCATTCAAGCAACGTGACGCGGTCAGACACCCGCTAAGAAAAGCCAGTTGGCTTGTGATTTCCCTGTCTTCCTTGGTTGAATAAGCAGAGTCAATACACCGATTCCATTCAAGCAACGTGACGCGGTCAGACACCCGCTAAGAAAAGCCAGTTGCCTTGTGATTTCCCTGTCTTCCTTGGTTAAATAAGCAGAGTCAATACACCGATTCCATTCAAGCAACGTGACGCGGTCAGACACCCGCTAAGAAAAGCCAGTTGGCTTGTGATTTCCCTGTCTTCCTTGGTTAAATAAGCAGAGTCAGTACACCGATTCCATTCAAGCAACGTGACGCGGTCAGACACCCGCTAAGAAAAGCCAGTGGGCTTGTGATTTCCCTGTCTTCCTTGGTTGAATAAGCAGAGTCAATACACCGATTCCATTCAAGCAGCGTGACGCGGTCAGACACCCGCTAAGAAAAGCCAGTTGGCTTGTGATTTCCCTGTCTTCCTTGGTTGAATAAACAGAGTCAATACACCGATTCCATTCAAGCAACGTGACGCGGTCAGACACCCGCTAAGAAAAGCCAGTTGGCTTGTGATTTCCCTGTCTTCCTTGGTTAAATAAGCAGAGTCAATACACCGATTCCATTCAAGCAACGTGACGCGGTCAGACACCCGCTAAGAAAAGCCAGTTGGCTTGTGATTTCCCTGTCTTCCTTGGTTGAATAAACAGAGTCAATACACCGATTCCATTCAAGCAACGTGACGCGGTCAGACACCCGCTAAGAAAAGCCAGTTGGCTTGTGATTTCCCTGTCTTCCTTGGTTGAATAAACAGAGTCAATACACCGATTCCATTCAAGCAACGTGACGCGGTCAGACACCCGCTAAGAAAAGCCAGTTGGCTTGTGATTTCCCTGTCTTCCTTGGTTAAATAAGCAAGTCAATACACCGATTCCATTCAAGCAACGTGACGCGGTCAGACACCCGCTAAGAAAAGCCAGTTGGCTTGTGATTTCCCTGTCTTCCTTGGTTGAATAAGCAGAGTCAATACACCGATTCCATTCAAGCAACGTGACGCGGTCAGACACCCGCTAAGAAAAGCCAGTTGGCTTGTGATTTCCCTGTCTTCCTTGGTTGAATAAGCAGAGTCAATACACCGATTCCATTCAAGCAACGTGACGCGGTCAGACACCCGCTAAGAAAAGCCAGTTGGCTTGTGATTTCCCTGTCTTCCTTGGTTGAATAAACAGAGTCAATACACCGATTCCATTCAAGCAACGTGACGCGGTCAGACACCCGCTAAGAAAATCCATTTGGCTTGTGATTTCATTTTTTCTGATTATTCGCCAAATTTTGACCCAAGCACGCTGTGACGCTGAAATTCACGCTGTACGCCCAACTTTAAATCCCCTTCTTGTCTGTTTAGTCAGATTGAAATTCCAAGCTCATCTACGCAAAAAAACCGTGATTCAATCGTGACAAATACTTAATAATTTGTGACTAATAAAGAATAATAATTAGTGTTATTAGATCATTATCATCCTCCATTACAGGTTTGACACAATGGTGTGTTAAAAACTTTGCTAAGGCGGGTCGTTCATCTGAGCCTGAGGTGACGTAAGATCCATTGTCAGTGACCCCGTTCGGCTTTTGTGGTTGTGAATGAATATTAAATAACATTTGAAATCAGGAGGCACCAGGTACGCGATGCTTCGAATGTCCTTAAGGTTATAAAGTCCTATTGAAAATATAATATAATAGTTGCAGAATCTGGTATGTAGGTTGTAACATGGATTGTAAAAAGGTTAAAAGGATGCGGTCAAGTAAAAAGAATGAATACTTATGAATCGTGAATGAATTCTGGACTGCTGCCTTGAGTGGGGAAATCCGAAGTAAGCCTCGTACAAAGGAGACAAATCCATAAAGAAAATAAAATAAAAAGTTCAATTGTGGCTTGCTACTCTAGGGGTAGTATGGAGAAATATTGTATCCTTGCCCCTAGCCTTAAACAGCTTTGGGATTCGAATTTATCATTTTTTAACGCATAAGTTAACGAGAAAATTCTAAATATCAATAAAAAACATTATAAATAGTCATATAATAGTCAATAAGTGATTGAAACAAAATGTATACCCATTAAAAAGCTTTGGCATCCAAATTTTAATCATCTCTGGTGTTGAATTTTGTATGTGGTCTATTAGCCTGACTGACTTTCTGTTAACATGACATTAAGTCTAAAGGCTGGTTCACAATCAACTTAGCAACAGACATAACTTAAAATTAGCAGTAACTTAAAAGTTAGACATGGTCAAACATTATGTTTAAGTCATGTCTAAGTTAAGTCCTTGTGTTTGTTGTAGACAGTCTAATGGAGATCCATATGTCTAACTTTTAAGTTACTGCTTATTTTAAGTTATGTCTATTGCTAAGTTGATTGTGAACCAGCCTTTAAGCCATTGAACCGTACACTTCTTAACGGCCCGTTAAGGTGTTATCACCATGGCCACAGCCAATGGGGTGCCTGGATATTGTTTTAACAGACTGTTTAATAACTAACAAGCCAATGAAAACCTGGGTCTTAGGGATTTAAAGCAACGTTGCCATTCACAATAAAATAAAACTTAGCTAATTTTAGATTAGCTAAAAACAGTTCCTGAAATAATATCACGAAATTGGAACAAAATGATTGCAGCTTGCTAATTGCTGACTTGCAATTGTTTGTCAGATAGCCAGTGCCCTAACGAACGGACACGATAACAAAGTGTTAAATTTAAAACATTTGTTACTTTTAGGAAGCCCTAGTGACTGGCGTGAAGCAAAATGTGTATTTCATAAATTAAATTGGCCCAGTATTTATTATTGTATACGTTTAAAATATGTGGGATGAGTTTATTGATAAGGGAACCATTTCCAGGCTCCTTTCTCTTTGCCCAGCTGAAATACAAATTGAAAATGGTTGGAAAATATTTTCGATTGAGATATCAAAGGATATTTTACTGTTTGTAGAGGAAATATTAGGTTATTATCCGATTTCTCGCACTTTTTCTTACTTTTTCTTACTTTTTCAATATGTGCATTATGCATTTTTAATATCCTTTCGTTCGAGGAAAGAATTTTGTTGAAAAGATGACACATTTGTAACACTGGCATTGCGGGAATCTCGTTCAGCGGAGTTAAAATTCTGAATAAAATATTTAGATTTTTGCAAGCGTCTCAGGCGTCTATAGTCTATTAAACTAAGAACAACTTTGACTGCACAGCGCTAGCAGTCAATACTACCAACATAATGCCAAAAAATTTTTCATTAGCCGATTTATCTTTATTTCTAACTGTATTAGAAGATAACTGTAAAAATAAAGTTACCAGTAACAAAGCTATTTTTCCGGTACTTCTACCGGCACCGGTGAATATTTCTATTCTCAACTTGCAACTCAGTCTTCCCAACGCCGACGTTAACACCGGGCGACCGGCGCCTAGAAGCTATGCGAGTGTTAAATAAAACGTTTAGCCACTGTTCTAGTGTTCGATGTTGTGATTTTCAAACAGAACCTTACAAATTTAGTTTCAAAGGTTGGTAAAATGTAAATGGCGGCCATTTTTTTATTCTGTAAAGACCTTATCGTACCAAAATATTGAAAAGTGCACAGCAAATAACCAAATTCGTGCGTTTGTTTCCGATCCAGGTGAGGTGAGCAGGGAGAATTGACGCTGTCGAGATGGCTGTGACTTCTAACGGCACGATGCTCGAACTGTTGCTGGCCAACTACCGAGAGATGATGTCAGAAACAATCGATGGTGAGACTCGGCCATCTTCAATCAGCATTGATTGAATGATTATTGGTATTTATCACGCACTGTTTTGACAGCTGGCCCCGTGGCGCTGGTCTATAATGAAAGGGTGATGATGAACCTAAACTATGGCTAGAAGGGAGGAGGGGAAACCCGGTGATTCATTGATTGATTGCCGGTGTTTAACGACGCACTGTTTTGACAACTGGCACCGTGGTGCTGGTCTATAATGAAAGGGTGATGATGAACCTAACCTATGGCTAGAAGGGAGGAGGGGAAACCCGGTGCCCGCACGTAGCCTACTCCTGTCGAAAAGCACCGAGGGGACCACCGGCTTTACGTCCCTTCCGAAGGACGGTGCAACTCGAACGACAGGATTCCTCCGCTAATCCGTGCTGTCGAGAGGTTGACAAGCAAGGCGAGTGAAGTTGTCGAACTAACTTCAAACCCTCCGACCTCTCTCCCGAACAGAACTGATCGAGTGCATGATGGTCACCCATCCATCACCTAACATAGCGCGCTGTTGCTTAACTTCTGTGATCTCACGAGAACCAGTGTTTCCAACGTTGCCAAACCGTTAAGCCCGGGTTTATATACTGAGTTGCTAGCAGCGAAATATTAATTCCTATGGCGCTGTAAGCCAAAAACTAAATTTTTATAATTCTAAAAAATTGTTTGATGAACCTGAACGGCCACACAGATCCCACCGTCAACTCCTGGCTGCTGATGGACACGGCCTACCCGATGCTGACCATCGTTGCCGCCTACCTCTACTTCGTGCTCAGCCTCGGACCGCAGCTGATGCGCAAGCGCGAACCCTTCGACCTCAAACACCTGTTGGTGGCGTACAACGGCTACCAAGTGGTGTTCAGCGCCTGGCTCTGCACGATGGTGAGACATGGAACTACACTTTGACCAGGGCTGGCTTGGGATCACTGATCTCTATAGCCGTGGATAGCGCTTCGTACAGTGAGACTTTGATGTCGTATTGAGACACTTTATCATGTCTTCCCACTGATCTCTATAGCCGTGGATAGCGCTTCGTACAGTGAGACTTTGATGTCGTATTGAGACACTTTATCATGTCTTCCCACTGATCTCTATAGCCGTGGATAGCGCTTCGTACAGTGAGACTTTGATGTCGTATTGAGACACTTTATCATGTCTTCCCACTGATCTCTATAGCCGTGGATAGCGCTTCGTACAGCGAGACTTTGATGCCATAGAGAGCCACTTTATCATGTCTTCCCACTGATCTCTATAGCCATGGATAGCGCTTCGTACAGTGAGACTTTGATGCTGTATTGAGCCACTTTATCATGTCTTCCCACTGATCTCTATAGCCATGGATAGCGCTTCGTACAGCGAGACTTTGATGACGTATTGAGACACTTTATCATGTCTTCCCACTGATCTCTATAGCCATGGATAGCGCTTCGTACAGCGAGACTTTGATGCCGTATTGAGACACTTTATCATGTCTTCCCACTGATCTCTATAGCCATGGATAGCGCTTCGTACAGCGAGACTTTGATGCCGTATTGAGACACTTTATCATGTCTTCCCACTGATCTCTGTAGCATGGATAGCGCTTCGTACAGCCAGACTTTGATGCCGTATTGAGACACTTTATCATGTCTTCCCAATGATCTCTATAGCCATGGATAGCGCTTCGTACAGCGAGACTTTAATGCCGTATTGAGCCATTTGGAGCACCTTTTCCTACTACCAATTTTAATCAATTTTTGAAATCAAACTGAAAATTTGTTGTAGAAACGATAAAAAATTGTAGGAATATTTTCAATTAATAAATCTTGGTGATTCAGCTTGAAAAAAGCATTGGCTTTCATTAAATTGTGAGGTTTAGAGGCCTGAGTAACGAATATTGAATTAAGTGATGCATTGAAACTGTCAAGAATTGGATAAAGAAGCGAATTTGAATAAAAATAACTAAATAGCCAAGTTGGCATCGCTTTATTTGACCTTGGCTCTATACGATGCGCTATCCAGGCGGTTGAAACCAGTGGTTGGCACCCCTGGCTACCGGGTGACGTCAGACCATGTTTTCCAGCCCTTCCGCTACGGCGCGTTCACGTACTTCGTGCGTCACGGCTGCCGCCCGCTCGACCACGCCCAGTTCGGAACGCTCGCGATGGCGGTGAGTGGAGAAACTGTTTTACAAGTGTACAAGTGTACAAGTGTACAAGTGTACAAGTGTACAAGTGTACAAGTGTACATGTGTCAATTTGATTTGATTGATTGGTGTTTAACGACGCACTGTTTTGACAGCTGGCACCGTGGCGCTGGTCTATAATGAAAGGGTGGTGATGTACCTAACCTATGGCTAGAAGGGAGGAGGGGAAACCCGGTGCCGGCACGTAGCCTACTCCTGTCGAAAAGCACCGAGGGGACCACCGGCTTTACGTCCCTTCCGAAGGACGGTACAACTCGAACGACAGGATTCCTCCACTAATCCGTGCTGTCGAGAGGTTGATAAGCAAGGCGAGTGAAGTTGTCGTACTAACTTCAAACCCTCCGACCTCTCTCCCGAACAGAACTGATCGTGAGCATGATGGTCACCCATCAAACACCTGACTCAGCGCGATGTGGCTTAACTTCGGTGATCTCACGACAACCGGTGTTTTCAACGTTGCCAAACCGTCCGGTCGTTCCAAGTGTCATCCAAGTGTCGAAGTGTCCATGTGGCGGTGTATGGTGCTTGCAGGTGTCCGACGGCGCCTGGTGGTACTTCTTCTCGAAGGTGGTCGAGCTGCTCGACACGGTCTTCTTCGTGCTGCGCAAGAAACAGTCGCAGGTGACGTTCCTGCACGTGTACCACCACGCCCTCACCACCGTGTTCGCCTGGTGCTACCTCAAGTACCTGCCCGGTGAGACACACACCTGTTACCACAACCTGTCTGTTAGAAAACCTGTTGGACAATTTGTTAGACAACCTGTTTAACAACCTCTTAGACACATTTCAGACATTCTGTTAGACACGTGCTAGACACCTGTTAGACTCCTGCATCACCCGTGTGACTAACTTGTCACCTGCATGGAAAAGATACCCATTTGTCAAATACTTTTCTACCAATTGCAAACGTTTATCTAAAGAAAGCAGATCAAACGTCAAACGGATGACGCCAACATCAGCCAGAGTAAACTGTGCCTGGAGTCGGTTTTGAAATGCAGTCGACCTAACCTGTTAATTTCTAAAAAACGCGCTCTATGTCTTCCCCCCCCCCTTTTAGTCCTACCTTTCCTGACCCGACCCAACTTCCCAACCCAATTTATGAATTTTTATCATCTGTCGTCCTATCCATTTAAAAGATGAGTTGACACAATACTAGTTAAACGATTAGTAGAGGCTACACTCGTTGCAGGATGAGCGAGCCGTAATCTCCCCGAGGAAATCCAAACGGAAAACATTTGAAAATCATATTGTTGAAAACGCTGCTTTATAATGATCAAGTATTTTTTATTATTATTAAGTCATTTTATTTTTCTGATTAGCAAAATACTTCACGCACGAATCTGAAACTTAGGCAATTCGTTTAACTTGTTATCATATATATTCAATCCAAATTTGGTGCGGATCGGTTAATTAGTTACGAAGCTAGTACCAAAAAACTGAAAAATTTACGGGTTTTTGCTCATTAAAAAAAAATGGCTGGCCAGATTTTGCTCAAAAACCATACAGCACCTCGCTGAGTCACCACAAACGTTGTTGCCAAATTTCGTAACGATCTGTGACCTTTAAGTAGGCCTGCTCGTTTTTGTTACAAACAAAAAAAAAAAATCCAAATGCTTTTTTTTCCCCTATGTTGTGAAATTGAAGGATTTCGCTCGCTCATCCAATTATATCAGACGCATTGACCTTGGAGCACAGAATACTCAGGCGCACGAATTGTGTCTTCCACATGAAACCTGCGAGAGTGTCTGACGTGGTCACGGTGTCTTTGCAGGTGAACAGGGCGTCGTGATCGGCTGCCTCAACTCGCTGGTCCACGTCATCATGTACTCCTACTACCTGTTGGCAGCGTTGGGACCTCGCTACCAGAAGTACTTGTGGTGGAAGAAGTACATGACGTGGATCCAACTGGTGAGAAGGAACCACTGCCGGCATTATCCATTTCTGTAACGGGAATGTGCAAAAAAATAGCGAACGATGCTTTAATTTTTCATCAGTTTCTATCTTAAAGTGAATGGTTTAATATTTCGTTCTGATCTCAAACTTGACCTCAGCCATTTTTTCATTGATTGATTGCCGGTGTTTAACGACGCACTGTTTTGACAGCTGGCCCTGTGGCGCTGGTCTATAATGAAAGGGTGGAGATGAACCTAACCTATGGCTAGAAGGGAGGAGGGGAAACCCGGTGATTCATTGATTGATTGCCGGTGTTTAACGACGCACTGTTTTGACAGCTGGCACCGTGGCGCTGGTCTATAATGAAAGGGTGATGATGAACCTAACCTATGGCTAGAAGGGAGGAGGGGAAACCCGGTGATTCATTGATTGATTGCCGGTGTTTAACGACGTACTGTTTTGACAGCTGGCACCGTGGCGCTGGTCTATAATGAAAGGGTGATGATGAACCTAACCTATGGCTAGAAGGGAGGAGGGGAAACCCGGTGCCGGCACGTAGCCTACTCCTGTCGAAAAGCACCGAGGGGACCACCGGCCGTACGTCCCTTCCGAAGGACGGTACAACTAGAAAGACAATAACTCTGTGTTTCCTCACCCTCCCACCAGGGCCAGTTCTGCATCATGCTAACCTACCTCGGTTCGCTGCTCGCCTTCGACTGCGCCCTGCCCAAGGCTCTGACCTTGATGTTCGTCGCCAACGCCGTCATCTTCCTCTACCTCTTCTCGCGGTTCTACCGGAAGGCTTACCGGAAGTCGGCGCCGCCGCCCGCCATGAACGCCGCCGGCCGGAAGCACGGCTTGGTGGACACCGCGGGTTTTGCGGCGGCCATCGCGGGGAAGTTAGAGTAGTGTTCACAAGAGGCTGTGTCTTTTATTGTTATTTTTTAATAAATATCTATCTTTTTAGTTGTCATGTGGTGAGTTTTTTTTCTTTAACCTAATACGGGGGCGGATGGTGTATAAAGGTGGATAGAGCACTGTCCTGGCAGTAGGAAAGAAGAAGAGAAGAGGTAAAGAAAGGGGTCAAATCCTTTGCCCTAGTAATGCTGTTGTTATCTAAGTGTATAACTTACGAGTAATTTTAAGTCGTTACTATGCAAAGGTAATCTATATAAGTGAAAAAAGACTAATTTATCCGTGAAATTACGGGTGTATTTTAGCTTACGGCAACCCATCCAATGAGTCTGCCCCACCAACCTATTCAACCAGGAGCCGCCATCGACGTTATCTTGATTCTGTCCCGCTTTGATATAACCCAACAAATATCTCACTAAATAGCTTAGCAAATATCTCACCAAATATCGCAAAAACTATCTCACTTGGGTGTAGAATGAGGTAGTCAACCAACAGATCATTGTTGAGCTGGTAACAGATTCCTCAGTTGCCTTGGCGGCTTGTTTAGAAATTAAAGCAACACAACCATCATAGTACCATGAAGGATTCACAACGTTACTCATTTCATCTTACGGAACTTCGAGGGGGTATTGTTAGCCACTGATGATCAATCTCAAGTGTCAACTGAGTATTCTTTCGTGTGAGCAATTCATTTTTTTGCTGTTGCGCGATTTCGCTATGTGTTACCTATTGTCCTACAGGATGGCAAGATAGTTGATTTTTAGTTTTGTATCATAATCTTGATAGTACGGGTCTTGATAGTACGTTTTTAACCCAACATTATCTTGATAGTACGTTTTTAACCCAACATTATCTTGATAGTACGTTTTTTAAATATTTAGGCATGAAACTCAATTGGTTTCTTGCAAAGTGCCCAAAAACGGTTACCGGCAATCAAAATGTGAGTTACTCAAAATATAAGACAAGTCAAAGGTATTCAAATACATAAACAAATATATTATTATTATTTTAGAATCTGTTTTTTTCATAGGCCAATCGGGTTTTTCTGTGGGAAGCCGCCATGTTTGCACATGTTCGTGGCAATGGTCGCCATGCTGACGTAGTTCTCGAGACACATCGGGTCTTGGATGTCGCCGAGGTTCACTTGCACCCTCTCTAGCGCCTGGAGGCAAAGAAAGGTGCGCTGTAGAGTAACATTAACACAAGAAAAACGCAGACGCTGTGTAATGCCAACAATCGTAGCAGCGTGGCCACACTAGCAACAGCAGTGACACCGGTGTTTGCTGGCATTAGGCAAGGCACATAGTAATGCCAACAATCGTAGCAGCGTGGCAACACTATCAACAGCAGTGACACCGGTGTTTGCTGGCATTAGGCAAGGCACATTGTAATGTCAACAATCGTAGCATCGTGGCAACACTAGCAACAGCAGTGACACCGGTGTTTGCTGGCATTAGGCAAGGCACATAGTAATGCCAACAATCGTAGCAGCGTAGCGACACTAGCAACAGCAGTGACACCGGTGTTTACTGGCATTAGGCAAGGCACACAGTAATGCCAACAGTCGTAGCAGCGTGGCAAGACTAGCAGCAGCAGTGACACCAGTGTTTGCTGGCATTAGGCATGGCACATAGTAATGCCAACAATCGTAGCAGCGTAGCAACACTAGCAGCAGCAGTGACACCGTTGTTTGCTGGCATTAGGCAAGGCACATAGTAATTCCAACAATCGTAGCAGCGTAGCAACACTAGCAACAGCAGTAACACCGTTGTTTGCTGGCATTAGGCAAGGCACATAGTAATGCCAACAATCGTAGTAGCGTGGCAACACTAGCAACAGCAGTGACACCGGTGTTTGCTGGCATTAGCCAAGGCACATAGTTTGGGTCACCTCGTTGCACCAGACTTGCGCCAGCAGCCTCTCGTGGTCGGCGGTGGGACGCTGCTTGACGAGCGCCGAGGAGGCACGCGACAGCACTACGGCCATGGCGTAGATGTCGACGGCAGCGGCAGCGATGCGGTTCAACACGAACTGCTTGCCGACGATCGCCGTGCCGTACGTAACGAGCGCCGTCTCGATCGCCTGGCCGAACAGCTCGACGCTCTGGACGGGGGCAGGGGCGTTGGGAAGCGTTAAGGCTGGTTCACAATCAACTTAGCAATAGACATAACTAAAAATAAGCAGTAACTTAAAAGTTTGACATATGGATCTCCATTAGACTGTCTACAACAAACACAAGGACTTAACTTAGACATGACTTAAACATAATGTTTGACCATGTCAAACTTTTAAGTTACTGCTAATTTTAAGTTATGTCTATTGCTAAGTTGATTGTGAACCAGCCTTTACAGTCTGTTTACAGGGAGAGCCCATGACAGGAAAGATGTGCGCCGTTTGGCTCGTGCCAACGTCTAGGCCATGGTTCCAATCACGATTTTCGAACAGAGAGTCTATAAGACAAAAGCTAACTAAATATGGCCGAAAGTGGCTCAAAATGGCATAAAACGAAGCGCTATCCAGGAGATCAGTGGAACAAGCCATGGAACTCAACGCGATGTTGCTAAACTTCAATGATCTCACGAGAACCGGCGTTTCCAAAATGCCAAACCGTTCCCTACATCCTATTTAGCCTAGCGAGAGATTCGCTGAGAGAGTGTATATGGAGACGGGCGCCTACATCCACCAGCTGCGCCATCGACATCGCCATCTCGGGGTGCACGAGGTGGTGCATCGACGGCGCGCTGCTGAGGCCGACCCTGCGCGCCAGCCGCGTGGTCGCCTGCCGGAAGATCAGCCCCAGGTTGGCCGTCGGGTTCTTGAACGCCTTCTGCAGCTCGCGCAGATGCGCGCCGGCGAACTGGATGCCTGCACCGGGAAGCAGCAGCAGTGTTGGTAGTCAGCAGAAGCAGCAGCAGCAGCAGCAGCAGCAGCAGCAGCAGCAGCAGCAGCAGCAGCAGCAGCAGCAGCAGCAGCAGCAGCAGCAGCAGCAGCAGCAGCAGCAGCAGCAGCAGCAGCAGCAGCAGCAGCAGCAGCAGCAGCAGCAGCAGCAGCAGCAGCAGCAGCAGCAGCAGCAGCAGGAAGCAGCAGCGGTGTTGGCAGTCAGCAGCAGCAGCAGCAGCAGGAAGCAGCAGCAGCAGCAGGAAGCAGCAAGAAGCAGCAGCAGCAGCAGCAGCAGCAGCAAGAAGCAGCAAGAAGCAGCAGCACCAGCAGCAGCAGCTTACATCAAGCAACAAGCAACAAGCAACCAAGCGAACCAACGTACGAACCCGATAATCGGAAGCGGAAGCCGGAAGCCGGAAACCGACCTGTGAGCGCGATGAACAGCCGCAGGATGTCGTTGGTGCCCTCGAAGATGCGGAAGATGCGCAGGTCGCGCAGCACGCGCTCCAGCCCAGCGCTGCGCATGAAACCCATGCCGCCGAGCACCTGGATGGCCTCGTCCGTCACGTGCCACGCAGCCTCCGACGCGAAGACCTACACAGCAGCAGCAGGATTAGAAGCAGCGGCAAGCAGCAGCAGCAGCAGCAGCAGCAGCAGCAGCAGCAGCAGGATTAGAAGCAGCGGCAAGCAGCAGCAGCAGCAGCAGCAGCAGCAGCAGCAGCAGCAGCAGCAGCAGCAGCAGCAGCAGCAGCAGCAGCAGCAGCAGCAGCAGCAGCAGCAGCAGCAGCAGCAGCAGCAGCAGCAGCAGCAGCAAGCAGCAAGCAGCAAGCAGCAAGCAGCAAGCAGCAAGCAGCAAGCAGCAAGCAGCAAGCAGCAAGCGGCAAGCAGCAAGCAGCAAGCAGCAAGCAGCAAGCAGCAAGCAGCAAGCAGCAAGCAGCAAGCAGCAAGCAGCAAGCAGCAAGCAGCAAGCAGCAAGCAGCAAGCAGCAAGCAGCAAGCAGCAAGCAGCAAGCAGCAAGCAGCAGCAGCAGCAGCAACAGCAAGCAGCAAGCAGCAAGCAGCAGCAGCAGCAGCAGCAGCAGCAGCAGCAGCAAGCAGCTGCTATAACCTATAATAAGGTATAGTTAGAAAAAAAGCTAGAAGATTTATGAGAGTGGTAAATATAACGGTCAGCTACTGTTAAAGTGTGTAGATTTTGAAATTTTGAATACGCCCCTTACGGAATTAGTTTCGCGTGTCGGTGAAATGTAAAAGACGGCCATTTTTTGAGTTTGATCCTCATCATCGATCCTCATCGTCGATGGTTATTTCCGGTGACGCCATCACGCACAGAAGACGGGGCAATCACAACGACACCGACCCACACCACGTGCAGATGCGACTGGTAAACGAGCGTCTTGCCTTGGAAACAGCCGCCTCCAGCTGATAGTCGACGGCGCCGGCGTCCATGTTGCCCGCCACCGAGTATGCCATCGACTCTGTGACGTAGTGCAGCATCGCCATGCGCGCCAACTTCTCCTGGATCGCGCCGTACGAGCTGATCAGCCGGCCGAACTGCACGCGCTGCGAAGCGTGCTCCACCGCCTGCGCGGCCACGCTGCGCATCGTGCCGCTCAGCGCAGCGCCCATGCCGAAGCGGCCGTTGTTCAGGATGGCCATCGCTACCTGTGCAGGTGCAGAAGCATTGAGTTTATTTTATGGCTGGTTGCTGGTTGCTACTGCTGCTGGCTGCTGGCTGCTGCTGCTGCTGCTGCTGCTGCTGCTGCTGCTGCTGCTGCTGCTGCTGCTGCTGGCTGCTGCTGCTGCTGGCTGCTGCTGCTGCTGCTGCTGGCTGCTGGCTGCTGGCTGCTGGCTGCTGGCTGCTGGCTGCTGGCTGCTGGCTGCTGGCTGCTGGCTGGCTGCTGGCTGCATGCTGCTTGCTGCTAGCTGGCTGCTGGCTGCATGCTGCTTGCTGCTAGCTGGCTGCTGGCTGCATGCTGCTTGCTGCTGGCTGCACGCAGCTGGCTGCTGGCTGCACGCTGCTGGCTGCTGGCTGCACGCAGCTGGCTGCTGGCTGCTGGCTGCTCATCAGCTAAAATGTTCAGTTGGCAGAATTACAGAATCGATGAGATGACAATATCTGGAAACTTTCGTTTCATCGGGAAGTCTACGCCTCCCAGCGTGATACAGAATGTCATAGGTGATACTGGTGACACGGCAGGGCCGAGGGAAGCGAGCACAAACCTTGAAACCTGCGCCGACTTGACCGATCACGTTGGCGACGGGCACGGGCGTGTTGTCGAAGAACACCTCGGCGGTGTTGGATGCCTTGATGCCCATCTTCTTCTCGGGCGGGCCGCTCGTCACGCCGCCGAACTTGCGCTCGACGACGAAGGCCGTGACGCGGTCCACCAGCTTGCCTGTGTCAAACACACAATCGTACCCTTGACTCGTCGATCACAGCTGGCTAAACATGGGGAGGGTTGTTTCTATCTCCATGGAGCCACGTTATAATCAGGGTATGTCGAGTTGTTGGCGTGTGATTGCAGCATAGCGTCACTAGATTCACAGGCTTCTATGTTCATTCATAGTCCTGTTTCTATCTCCATGGAGCCACGTTATAATCGGGGTATTTCGAGTTGTTGGCGTGTGATTGCAGCTTAACGTCACTAGATTCACCGGCTTCTATGTTCATTCATAATCCTGTTTCTATCTCCATGGAGCCACGTTATAATCGGGGTTAGTCGAGTTGTTGGTGTGTGATTGCAGCATAGCGTCACTAGATTCACCAGCTTCTATGTTCATTCATAGTCCTGTTTCTATCTCCATGGAGCCACGTTATAATCAGGGTATGTCGAGTTGTTGGCGTGTGATTGCAGCATAACGTCACTAGATTCACCGGCTTCTATGTTCATTCATAATCCTGTTTCTATCTCCATGGAGCCACGTTATAATCGGGGTTAGTCGAGTTGTTGGCGTGTGATTGCAGCACAGCGTCACTAGATTCACCGGTTTCTATGTTCATTCATAGTCCTGTTTCTATCTCCATGGAGCCACGTTGGGTTAGTCGAGTTGTTGGCGTGTGACTGCAGCACCTGTCTTGTCCGGCACCGGAGTCTGCGCGAACACGGTCATGATTTCGGCGATGCCGCCGTTGCTGATCCATATCTTGCTGCCGTTCATCACAAAGTGCTTGCCGTCGGGCGCGAGCACGGCGCGCGTCCTGCAGGAAGAAACCACACGCCGCCAGTGCTGATTGATTTCTGGTGTTTAACGAGTTATGACGTCTCCAACCTCTCTCCCGAAAATAACCACGATCATGAGCATGGTGGTCACCCATCCAACACCTTACTCAGCGCGATGTTGCTTAACGAGCCAAACCGTTCGGTTGCACGAGTGCTTGAAGAAGCTTAAACTAATGCCATTTTGGGATACCTTCGAGCAAGGCTTGGTTAGGATAGTTTCAAGCAAAGCTAGGTTGGGATACCTTCGAGCAAGGCTAGGTTGGGATACCTTCGAGCAAGGCTAGGTTGGGATACCTTCGAGCAAGGCTAGGTTGGGATACCTTCGAGCAAGGCTAGGTTGGGATACCTTCGAGCAAGGCTAGGTTGGGATACCTTCGAGCAAGGCTAGGTTGGGATACCTTCGAGCAAGGCTAGGTTGGGATACCTTCGAGCAAGGCTAGGTTGGGATACCTTCCAGCAAGGCTAGGTTGGGATACCTTCGAGCAAGGCTAGGTTGGGATACCTTCGAGCAAGGCTAGGTTGGGATACCTTCGAACAAGGCTAGGTTGGGATACCTTCGAGCAAGGCTAGGTTGGGATACCTTCGAGCAAGGCTAGGTTGGGATACCTTCGAGCAAGGCTAGGTTGGGATACCTTCGAGCAAGGCTAGGTTGGGATTCCTTCGAGCAAGGCTAGGTTGGGATACCTTCGAGCAAGGCTAGGTTGGGATACCTTCGAGCAAGGCTAGGTTGGGATACCTTCGAGCAAGGCTAGGTTGGGATACCTTCGAGCAAGGCTAGGTTGGGATACCTTCCAGCAAGGCTAGGTTGGGATTCCTTCGAGCAAAGCTACGTTGAAATAGTTCCAAATAAGGCTAGGATGGGATACCTTAGAGCAAGGCTTTGCGGCGCAAGTGTCAAGCATGGCTAGTTTCTCCTTTTGTAAGGAAAATATAAGCTTATTATCATGTAAATTTTAACTGCGGGGATTTCCATGTGTAAGCTTCATGAGGCCCACCTGATGGAACCGGCGTCGCTGCCCGAGGCGGGCTCGGTGAGGCAGAAAGCAGCGTACTCCTTGCCCGTCGTCACCCGCGGCAAGTAGTGCGCCTTCATCTCGGGCGAGCCGAACAGCAGGATGCCCTGCGAGCACCGAACGATATAAGCACCGTACGACTCGGGATGAATTATTATTCAACTATAATATCTACTTAACAATGCAGCGCAATGAAATGCACTCTGGTTCGAATCATTTTCTAGTCGTTGAGATTGCTTGAGCGTCACGAACGCTTGTTTTAACCGCGTACATGGACGTTAACGATCAGAAAGACCCTCCGGTCACCACTGTTGCTTAATCTTGACGCTAGAGCACTGCTTGCCGCTTGTGTCGCTGTGCCGCTGATCTCAATGAGATGGACAGCGCATCGTATTGAGCCAAGGCAAATTAAAGGCCTGGCCATATTGGGCACTCGGCTTTTTACTTGTGATTTTGTTAGCTTAATTAGCCAGTTTCTAACAGAATTCAGTGCATCACTGTCATCAATATTCTTTAACCTGCTTTCTATACTAACTATAAGCAACTATATCAAGGCCAATGCAATTTTTATGCTGAAATACCAAGCATTATAAACTTAAAATATTCCTACAATCATTAAATCGAGTGGCTCAATACGGCATCAAAGTCTCACTGTACGAAGCGCTATCTATAGCTACAGAGATCAGTGGGAAGACATGATAAAGTGGCTCAATACGGCATCAAAGTCTTACGGTACGAAGCGCTATCTATAGCTACAGAGATCAGTAGGAAGGCATGATAAAGTGTCTCAATACGGCATCAAAGTCTCACTGTACGAAGCGCTATCTATAGCTACAGAGATCAGTGGGAAGACATGATAAAGTGTCTCAATACGGCATCAAAGTCTCACTGTAAGAAGGCACTATCCATGGCGATAGAGATCAGTGGGAAGACATGATAAAGTGTCTCAATACGGCATCAAAGTCTCGCTGTACGAAGCGCTATCCATGCTAACAGAGACCAGCGCATCAAAGTCTCACTGTACGAAGCGCTATCCAGGCGATAGAGATCAGTGGGAAGACATGATAAAGTGTCTCAATACGGCATCAAAGTCTCGCTGTACGAAGCGCTATCCATGCTAACAGAGACCAGCGCATCGAAGTCTCGCTGTACGAAGCGCTATCTATGGCTATAGAGAACAGTGGGAAGACATGATAAAGTGTCTCAATACGGCATCAAAGTCTCGCTGTACGAAGCGCTATCCATGCTAACAGAGACCAGCGCATCGAAGTCTCGCTGTACGAAGCGCTATCCATGGCTATAGAGAACAGTGGGAAGACATGATAAAGTGTCTCAATACGGCATCAAAGTCTCGCTGTACGAAGCGCTATCCATGCTAACAGAGACCAGCGCATCGAAGTCTCCCTGTACGAAGCTCTGTCCAGGCTAAGAGACCAGCGCTCTGTGCACACCTTGAAGCCGATCGACTGGTGCGATCCGAGCGTGATGCCGACGCCGAGGTCGTGCGCGCCGACGATCTCGACCAGCTTCGCGTACTGCGTGTTGGTCAGGCCTAGTCCGCCGAGCTCCTGAGGCACCTGCAGCCCGAACGCGCCCAGCTGCCAGAGGCCGGCCAGCGACGCCGGCGACACCTGCTCGTCGGCGTCGTTCTTCGCCGCGTCGTTTACTTCCTGCGTGGGGAGAAACGCACCGTTGCGTTGCCTGGTTTAGTGCTAGCCGAAAAAGTTGCGGCTGGAGAATGTTTCGTGCGAATTGCAGCCGTCAGCCAATCATAAGCCGAGAGCGGTCACGTGACAATCTGCGGCTCGGCATGTGATTGGCTAAAGGCTGCAATTCGAACGCAACATTCTGGAGCCGCAGCTTTTTTGGCTAGCACTACACCAGGCATCAGCGTCGGCGAAACGGCTTACAAGTCCGTATACAAGGAGGGTTGACATTGGTTCATATTAGGAACGACCTCTTTCAAGTGTGAAAGATAAAATATCTCATACAAATCTCCAATTCCATGCAGTCAAAATTCTATCAAAGCAAAGTCATGATACCCACTTGCTAAAGCCAGGCAGAGCAATTCGGGTTGTGATTTCCCTGTCTTCCTTTGTTATTTAGCAGAGATTATTTATATTTTCCCAAACTTGATGGCTATTGAGTAACTTTTATCGCTGTAATGATTTGAGAGCGTTAATTTTGTCCATTAAAATGAAGATCTCACATCATTTCATGATCAAATGATAGTAGATAATGATATGATTCGACATGAAAGTTACACAATCGCCCTCCAGGTAGTACGTCCAGTGGGTAACTGACGTCATTTATCTCCGAGTGGAATAGGTCTAATCTATCTCAATTCCATTTAACAAAAAGATAAATAGTTTTGCAATCTATTTTTGTTAAGGTGATGGGGATGCCTTCGTTTGTTATACATTTCAAGTGATCCAATCGTCTAAAGTCTGTAAAACTATTTGTTGACTGGCAACTCGTCCAATGTAAACTGCTCCAATAGCGAATGTTAAAAAGCCTTCTTGCAACTGGTCTAAAACGAATACTGGCAACTGCTCCAAAGCACATTCTGTCAAGTGCTCCAAAAGTCCGCTCCTCGCTATTTCCCCCCCCCCCCGCCACTAATCATACCTTTCCTGACCCCACCCAACCTCCCAACCCAATTTGTGTCGGGTCAGGAAGGGTAGGACTAGAAGGGTGGGCGGGGGTGGTAGAAATATATAGCGAGGAGCGGACTTTTGGAGCACTTGACAGAATGTGTTTTGGAGCAGTTGCCAGTATTCGTTTTAGACCAGTTGCAAGAAGGCTTTTTAACATTCGCTATTGGAGCAGTTTACATTGGACGAGTTGCCAGTCAACAAATAGTTTTACAGACTTTAGACGATTGGATCACTTGAAATGTATAACAGATACAGCGTTCCCAGGTGATGCTTAAATTAAAATTTCTAATCGTAAGACACATAATTTATGGACGAATCGACAACTTACAGTTTTAAAAAATGCTTTTCACAAAGACATAAACTGATAGCTCGTCCAAGGCATCTATTCACTAACATTTTCAGTTTATAATTCTGCTGAACTGGGAAGATTTCAGTCCTTGATTCCAAAAAAGTACAGGAAAAAAGGTCAAAATCCACCCAATTCCACGGAATAAAACACCGAAAAGTTAGTGAACAGAAGTCCAGCGAGCATAAGACGTCATTTTTCTCCGTGTAGAATCTGTCTATTATCAGAAGGGAAGCAAAATGAAATTTTAATTATTGAAATTGTAAGAATTACGCTCATCCACAACACGATTATATGAGTGCCTAGTAGGTCTATTATCAGAAGGGAAGTGACATGAAACTGTCGTCGGCATGACCTTGAAGAACTTCTCGACGGGGTCGACTAGCGCTGCCAGCGTGTCGCGCTGCTCCTCGCTCAGCGTGTCGGGGTAGGGAAACACCTGGTGCGTGACCAGCACCCCTCGGAACAGGTTCATCAGGAACGACTTGGACTCGCGGGGCGGGCCGACGAGACGCGCTCCTGCCGCCTTGTCCCTGGCGCTCTTGGCCCCCGCCGCCCCCGCCCCGGCCCCCGCCCCCGCTGGCAGGCCCGACGATGTCACCAGCCATCTGAGACAACAACGACAAGCAATGATCCATGCAATCATGCAATCATGCAATCATGCTAGCAATCATGAATACGTTCGGTTTGTGTTGCCCAAGTGCCAAGAAAGATTTAAAGATAGCCGAAATTTATGTTTATATATTTACAAACGTTGATTCTCAGTGGCGTTTACGTGAAAGTACGCTTTCACATTAAAAATAGCGCACTGATTTGTGTCTGGCGTTATTTTTTAAGTAGTGATTCGGTGCCCTCTAACGCTGGGTTCTTAATTTCATCAGAACGATTAAGGATTGCTGATTGTAGTCACAAGGTTTAACAGAGTGAAGTTTTCGTACTAACTTCAATCCTCGGGAGAGAGGTCGGAGGGTTTGAAGTTAGTACGACAACTTCACTCGCCTTGCTTGTCAAATGGTGCCCGCACCGGGATTTTAACCGTGATCAGAGGTTAAGTACTATTCAGCTACATAAAGTATCTCCAATTTCTGTTCAACCTTGATTGACGATTGATTGATTATTGGTGTTTAACGACGCACTGTTTTGACAGCTGGCACCGTGGCGCTGGTCTATAATGAAAGGGTGGTGATGAACCTAACCTATGGCTAGAAGGGAGGAGGGGAAACCCGGTGCCGGCACGTAGCCTACTCCTGTCGAAAAGCACCGAGGTGACCACCGGCTTTACGTCCCTTCCGAAGGACGGTACAACTTGAACATAAGGATTCCTCCACTAATCCGTGCTGTCGAGAGGTTGACAAGCAAGGCGAGTGAAGTTGTCGTTCTAACTTCAAACCCTCCGACCTCTCTCACGAACAGAACTGATCATGTGCATGATGGTCACCCGTCAAACTCTCAGCGCGATGTTGCTTAACTTCGGTGATCTCATGAGAACCGGTGTTTCCAACATGTCAAACCGTTCTACGCTGCTACGATTGTCGGCATTACTAATTTCCTTGCCTAATGGATGACCACCCATCCAACACCTAACTCAACGCCACGATGCTTAACTCTCACGAGAGCCGGTGTTTCCAACATGTCAAATCGTTCGGTAGGTCACCTTGAGAAGGTATCCGTGTTGCTTTGCACCGGCTTGCTGGCGCGGTGAACGAGATGCTCGGGCTGGCAGAATGTCCCCGGCCTCGCGAACGTGGTCGCCTTGTTCAGCATTGCTTCGAACAGAGCGTGATGACGGAGAGCGTTTGACAAGAATTTTGAAACGAGTTAAATTAAAAACACAAAGTATTTGCACTGAATTCGAAAAGGTTGAAGACAAATGAGTGTTGGGATTGTTTCACGGTCCGTGCTTAGATGTTTTTCTCTGACGGTCAGAACCGATGAACAAGTTTTTGCGAGTCGCAATCGACCTATTCGACTCGGAGATAAGTGACGTCAGATACCCACTGGACGTACTACCGGTTTGGAAAAAATATTTAAGGCAGGGAAATCACAACCCGAATTGCTCTACCTGGCTTTAGCGAGTGGGTATCATGACGTCATTTTGATAGAATTTTGATTGAATGGAATCGGTTTATTGGGTTCATTGGATGAGATATTTTATCATTCATTGCCACTTTTAATGTGTTCTAATTAAAATTCACGAACTAAATGATCGGTCGTAAGCTTAGAGCTAAATCAAATAAAAAATAATATTATTAAAAGCTTTTTCGGTGGAAAATTAAACATTCTTATTATAAATTGACGTATTTAATCACAATTTGAATTTTTTTTAGTATGTTTCGTATGAGCAATTGAAGAATTTTTGGATTGAGTAATAAAATCTTTATTAATTAAACCAAAACGGTAGAGAAGTAACAGAAACTTTAAATATTTGTAAGAAAAAAGCAGGAAAATGTGCGACCGATTAAGGTAACAAACATAAACCAAGCACCATTCACTAGGCCTTCTCAAAAGCTTATTAAAATCATGTTGTGGATGGGCGTTCGTTAAAATGATGGTGAACAGACAATACTTTTCAGTGTGCTTCAAAATCACAACACAACGCAACCTAACGCAACGCCACGCAACGCAACGCAACGCAACGTAATGATATTTTATAGGGACACATTTTTGCCAAATATCTTCTGTCTTCTGAATCCTGCCTTTCAGTCAAACTTTCCTAGACTTGTCGCAACGCCGAGCTGCTTGCTCATTCAAGGGCCTTCATTCAAGCGGAGGATAATGACTTAAACTGGCTGAGATTAGAGATAAAGGCATCGAATCTTAAAAATAAGAACCCACCAAATTCATAAAGTGTTTCTGTTTGTGTCGGCTTCGAAGTCCATTCCCCAAAACAGCCGGCGAGCAGCATCTGCAGAATGCTAAACAAAACAAACAACCCGAAATTACCATATATACTGACGAAAAAACACACTTGCACAGGCAGCTAGCAGCTAGCAGCTAGCAGCAATTGCAGCAATTGCAGCAGCAAGCAAGCAAGCAGCAAGCAGCAAGCAAGCAGCAAGCAAGCAAGCAAGCAAGCAAGCAAGCAAGCAAGCAAGCAAGCAAGCAAGCAAGCAAGCAAGCAAGCAAGCAAGCAAGCAAGCAAGCAAGCAAGCAAGCAAGCAAGCAAGCAAGCAAGCAAGCAAGCAAGCAAGCAAGCAAGCAAGCAAGCAAGCAAGCAAGCAGCAAGCAGCAGCGAGCAGAGATCAGCAAATCCAAAACAAATGTTGTAAGGAGACATTTGACTGCCGCTGACACTAAAACCCCAGAGCAAAATAGCGCGCCGGTCTCCGATGGAGCACTGCCCTCGTGGCCAGAAGTTCTCGAAGTTCCCGGGGTTGGCGCACGTTTGGCACGTCTAGAAGCCCTCGCCATCAGGTTTGAGGGGGGATACGGGGGGGGGGGGGGCTATCGTAACAATCTAGCGTTACCTATAAATGTATCGCAGCTAACGCCCCAGTGTCAGTTCCTGTCCAAGCATTGAACCCTATGGTCTCTATGCATTCCTATAGATCCCGTGAGGTTTGCCAGGTTAAGCAATATTGCGGCAACCCAGACTTTGGATGGGTGGCAACTGTTTGAAGACAGTGCAACAGCTTCACTCGGCTTGCTAGTCAACCTCTCGACAGCACGGATCGGTGGAGGAATCCTGCTGTTGGAGTTGTTCTGTGTCTGCTGGGAGGTTGCAGGGTTTCAAGCCGGTGCAACAACTTCACTCGGCTTGCTAGTCAACCTCTCGACAGCACGGATCGGTGGAGGAATCCTGCTGTTCGAGTTGTTCTGTGTCTGCTGGGAGGTTGCAGGGTTTCAAGCCGGTGCAACAACTTCACTCGGCTTGCTAGTCAACCTCTCGACAGCACGGATCGGTGGAGGAATCCTGCTGTTGGAGTTGTTCTGTGTCTGCTGGGAGGTTGCAGGGTTTCAAGCCGGTGCAACAGCTTCACTCGGCTTGCTTGTCAACCTCTCGACAGCACGGATCGGTGGAGGAATCCTGCTGTTGGAGTTGTTCTGTGTCTGCTGGGAGGTTGCAGGGTTTCAAGCCGGTGCAACAGCTTCACTCGGCTTGCTTGTCAACCTCTCGACAGCACGGATCGGTGGACAAATCCTGCTGCTCGAGTTTTTCTGTTGAGAGATCCGCGACTCGAACCCAGACTCTCAGCTAGGTCCCTAATCCTTTTATGTTCCTATTTAAATTCCCACTTAATACATGTGAAAAGTCTGCCTATATCGGTACCCGAACCCCGGAACCTAGGCATTTTTGACACGGAAATAGACCACAATTTGGTTACTTCTTGTGTACAAATAAATGGGTCATGGGTATGTTTGTACTTCGTCTAAATTGCCCCCCTTTAACCCTTTAAATAGAACTGTAATTGAACATGAATAACACGGATCTGTGGACGAATCCTGCTGTTCGAGTTGCTCTGTCTATCGATGCACAAGGGTGCTAGCTCGGCACATACATCTAAAACAACCCTTCTGAACCCACCCTGAGGGAAGGCAATAGCAAAAGCAAGGGCCGGGCGCTGGCGATGATATGAGATGACTCTTCGGAAACCTGGAGCCGGAGGAAACTGGAAGAAAAGAGACCATTTTAATCAATTATTAGTACATCCTAAATTTACCCGGGTAAATTATTGTTCGTTGGCTAAGAAATGGGAACCTGATTCGATATGCAATTTCGCGAAGCTGACTGTAACGGGTCAAACAGTGTATCTGGTTAAACAAGACAAAACAGAGTATGAAATGCCCTCCTGAAAATAGTCCATACACAAATGGTCCCCAGTCAGCGGCAAGTCTCGATCCATCCTTCACCTACCGTTTCTCCGGCCAGCGTCTCAGCGGCTGCGTCTGAAGATTGTTGCGCGCGCATAAGAAAGGGGAACTGGCCAAGTGGCCAGTGGCCATCGGGGCCCTAATACAGGTCGTCCACTGAGCTCTTGGCTAGTCCAATTATCGTGGCACGCCTGACGTTCCTCCTCTCTGGCTGGTCAAGCATTGCAAGACACATTTACAGACTTAATTGATCGATTCGCGGTCGTTCGACAGCGACAGTCGTGCCGTTGGTGTCTCCCCTGCAACCTCCGTCTCCGCGATGGCTTCTTTCTTGAGCACTTTGTCTTCAACACTGTCTTGATGACTGCTCTCCACACTTGTTGACTTGACCTCGGACGTCATCCCTCGTAAGCACGAACCCTGAAACAAATGACACGCAAATCGTAAGAACTTTATGGAAAGAGAATTCAATGTTCAAGTGCACTGCTCCAGAAAGATCACTGCAAATTCTACAGTTATTTTTCTATTAAAATTCCCTTCTCCACATCGTTTTTTACTGGCGTCCTTTACCCCCGTGCCGAATTTCAGCTCCGTCAGACTCGCGGTTGCCGAGATAAAAAATCTCATATCAACCCAAATACAGCCACGACCGCCTCCTTCCCCGATATGTCGTACATATCACCTAAGCATGCTGGGACGCTGCTACTCACTCGACTTATTCTATCTACTTCCATAGCTACCACTCAAATTTACTTTTCAAACGCTATACACGGTAAGAAAAAAAAAATGTTAAAGAATGGCCAGCGCTTGGTGCTGTTGGACAAGAGAGGGCTGCGTGCTGGCACCGGCTTCACCCTCAGCTCGCTGCTAGCTGCTAGGTTAGCTTCACCCTCAGCTCGCTGCTAGCTGCTAGGTTAGCTTCACCCTCAGCTCGCTGCTAGCTGCAAGGTAAGCTTCACCCTTAGCTCGCTGCTAGCTGCTAGGTTAGCTTCACCCTCAGCTCGCTGCTAGCTGCTAGGTAAGCTTCACCCTCAGCTCGCTGCTAGCTGCTAGGTTAGCTTCACCCTCAGCTCGCTGCTAGCTGCTAGGTTAGCTTCACCCTCAGCTCGCTGCTAGCTGCTAGGTTAGCTTCACCCTCAGCTCGCTGCTAGCTGCTAGGTTAGCTTCACCCTTAGCTCGCTGCTAGCTGCTAGGTTAGCTTCACCCTCAGCTCGCTGCTAGCTGCTAGGTTAGCTTCACCCTCAGCTCGCTGCTAGCTGCTAGGTTAGCTTCACCCTCAGCTCGCTGCTAGCTGCTAGGTTAGCTTCACCCTTAGCTCGCTGCTAGCTGCTAGGTTAGCTTCACCCTCAGCTCGCTGCTAGCTGCTAGGTTAGCTTCACCCTCAGCTCGCTGCTAGCTGCTAGGTTAGCTTCACCCTCAGCTCGCTGCTAGCTGCTAGGTTAGCTTCACCCTCAGCTCGCTGCTAGCTGCTAGGTTAGCTTCACCCTCAGCTCACTGCTAGCTGCTAGGTTAGCTTCATCCTCAGCTCGCTTCTATGCTAGGTTAGCTTCATCACCAGCGTGTCATTCACCGGCACCGGATTCACCCTCAGCTCGCTGCTAGCTGCTAGGTTAGCTTCATCATCAGCCTGCCATTCACCCTCAGCTCACTGCATAGCTGCTAGGTTAGCTTCATCATCAGCCTGTCATTCACCGGCACCGGGTTCACCCTCAGCTCGCTGCTAGCTGATAGGTTAGCTTCATAATCAGCCTGCCATTCACCCTCAACTCGCTGCTAGCTGCTAGGTTAGCTTCATCATCAGCCTGTCATTCACCGGCACCGGGTTCACCCTCAGCTCGCTGCTAGCTGATAGGTTAGCTTCATAATCAGCTTGCCATTCACCCTCAACTCGCTGCTAGCTGATAGATTAGCGTCATCATCAGCCTGTCATTCACCCTCAGCTCGCTGCTAGCTGCTAGGTTAGCTTGATCATCAGCCTGTCATTCACCGGCACCGGGTTCACCCTCAGCTCGCTGCTAGCTGATAGATTAGCTTCATCATCAGCCTGTCATTCACCCTCAACTCGCTGCTAGCTGCTAGGTTAGCTTCATCACCAGCCTGTCATTCACCCTCAGCTCGCTGCTAGCTGCTAGGTTAGCTTCATCATCAGCCTACCACCGGCACCGGGTTCACCCTGAACTCGGTGCGACGCTTGTTTAAGTTAAAAATCGTCCTGTCATTCATTGACAGCTAAAACATCCCTTGCACTGGGTCAGGGTCACCACTATCACAGATGTCTACGCAGACTGTTTGTCAGGCAAGCACACCCCGTCAAATCATGTCGAACACTGCATCTGAACATCCGACAATATGATACCAACAGCTGATATGGATATGGCTTCTAGCTCCCCAATAGCCTTAGGGCTAACCTAACCTAATGCACCAACCATGTCCAACTAACCCGCTAATGGCCGTCATATTATACGCAGATTAACCTCCAAGACAACATTATGTAAACAGGAATAAAAGCCATCGTACTAATGTTGTAATCACTCGCGCACCCTAAATCAACGACGTACACAATTAATATTAAGCCAGCAAATAATTACCGACATCCCAACGCATTATTGCAGCCCTGATTTAAGTAACATTTTCATGTCAAGTACTCGATGGAATGCCATACAGGACGAAATCTAGAATAACAGTCTTTGTAGCACCACTTTTAGGGTTATTAAGGTCAAATAAATCCTACACAACGATAACTAGTGTAAAGTTTTATGGCTTATACATGCAGTATAGCTTTGAATCATAGTAGCAATGTAAAATACCTTGATGTACACCTCTGGACACTGAAAACCGTCCACCTGAAATTTTTACAAGTCTCAATTTCGTCTTGCTTGAAAATAGTATAGGTAGCCAGGTAGAGGCTGAGCACATGGCATATGAAACCACTTGCTTGGGGAAGCTGCCTAATGATGGAAAACCAGTTTTCTTATCAGTGGGGCTTTTATCAATTCATATGAACCGTGCATTGCGAATATTCGTTCACCAGAGTAGCCCTTTTGGCATGATCGAGCTCCAGCATTTGTCACAGAGTTGCCGGTGAAGATTTAGACGGTTTGGACGAATTTCAATATCCTTGCTGTTACTACACTACATTTACTATTGATACCTATTAATAGTTAAAAAAAACATTTATTCAATGGTAAAAATACTAAAAATGACAACCGTTTGAATTTCCTCCACTGCATCGTAGTAATCGACGTCGTTTGTTATCTAATCTCCCATACTTGATATAATATATCCGACCCGCCAGGACAAGGTAGCATCAAAAAGGTCGGGTCTCGGAGCCAACCATTGACTTGATCCAAAGATAAGATAAGCAATTAAAAGGAGAGAAAATTAAAACGTGCCATGGTAACAAACTTTTTCCAGAATACTGAAGAAGTGATGATATAAACGTGTTTGCTGTAAAGAGAAGAGGCAGGAAGTTTTCGAATTATTTCTGCATCTTCAAAATTACGAGTTATAGGCCATTGGGGGGTGCTGAAATGGTGTGCAAGACTCACGAGATATCATATTTGTGAGCTTGGTCGATCCTCATTTCACTGGGCAGGCATTACTGATAAGGAAAACTGGTTTATCATAACGAGGTATAGGTTCAGAAAGCACATGGCATACAGCATGGTGTGTACCCGACTTACCTACACTATTTTTCAAGCCAACCTCCCTCGGGACTTGTATACATTTCTAGTGGACGGTTTTCAGTGTCCAGGAGTGTACATCGAGTATCCGTGACAGCATCTTCACAGTCGTTGCTCACACACTAGTCGCTTCAAGACAATCTGTCAATTGAGTAATCAATTAAAACTCACAACACAGTACACAAGAACTCTGCACTTAGCATAGCACTGAATAGAACAACCGACTGCAATTATTTCAGCTGATAGAAGCGGGCAAGGCCTATGGTTTCATCTGTTGCAAACGACAGAGAGATGTTACCCCGGTCACAGAGCCACCGACACTGAATTCTGATCCACAACAGCATGTTTGGACGGTGCGCCGGGCCATGTAGGAACTTCAGGCGGGATGGTCGAATATAAACAGACATCACCAGCCAGCAGAAACTATGTTTATCATTTTAATGTGTAGGTAATATTATGATTGAGTCCCGATAGATGTGTGGTAATTAATTCTACCTATTTCTAGGAAAGGATTTATGAAATGCCAATGCAAATGTATATGTGGTTTGACTATTGCTGGTAGACTAAATTTCGAACAAATTTATTTGATTTTGTTTCAAACTCATTCAAACGGGCACATCTCTGCACAGTGCCCATCTATTATAGATGATTTTGGTCTACAGTCTTTGTATTTACTACAAAAATCATTATAAACTTTTAAAACACGCTCATATCTATAGTTTTGACCATCTTTAAATACCATGTTCATGTTTTAATCCTGTAATATGCTCAAATTAGCAAGATAACCGTGTCCTAGGCTTGCATGATTCTGTGTGCCCCTTTACCTATCTCTCCCGTATGAAGAGATGCGACGCAGATCTCTCTCAAACGGCTTGCTTGCAACCCCGTCGGACAATCCAAGGTCTGGTGAACTTCCAGCTAAATAACAACATAAGCCGACCGCTCAAATGCAGAATGTAAACATTGTGCCGCTGTGTACCTATAGCCAATGCTAAAATGTTTGACGAACGAAAACTTTGATTTAAATGAATATTTCGGCCAAATGATTGGTGATCAAGGTTGCATATTTATTTAAATTATGTAGACTATTGGTTAATGTTGCGGATCTTGTCAAAAGATATCTAAAAATCGAACTAGGAACGGAAATACAAGCAGTAATGCCATCAGTGATGTGACTTTGTGGGGCTAGCACTGATTTTAACTGTTTACAAGTTTTTGATGCTGATTGCAGACCAACTCCCAGTTTTATGTAGTAGATGATTATCAGTATAATTGAGAGGCGCATTTTTTGACGGTAGGTCATTGATAACAAATATTTTCAGTCTAGTCCTGATGGTGCCATACTGGTGCATCGTTCATTGATACTTGTAATCATTGACATTGAAATTTAATCATTTGGCGTAATAAACCGCTCCTATAAAATTGATCAATGCACAGATATACTCGCTGATAACTTCTTAAGATAGCAAATTGACTCTGAGAATCGCTTTATGTTCGCAAAGTGCATAAGACAAGCCTCATAAGCTAACTGCATTATTTGATAACTGTTAATCAATTAAAAAAACTACTCGTTTTAATCCTAATAAATAGCTAATCTTCAACATCCTATGGAAAGAGCATCTCAATGAAAATAATGAAATATGTATCATACTAAGAAATGAATGGAAGCTTTAGGTTTCTATTGTGATTCAGATTTAGGATTTGTTAGTGGTGTCACAATTGTCGTATGTTTACAGTTTCTCTCATTATGTGCAATATACCGATGACGCTTTACAAGAAAGCGATCAATCAATTTAGGAAGGTGTTGGTTAAGTATTTAATTTGTTACCGTCATATATTAGGAAGTAAATCTCGACGGGATTTTGTGCAATCCATCATTATTAATAAGACGCAGTTTATCAGTGCTTTGTTGATTAATTTGACGGTCTGTTAAGACGGTATCTAGGCAACTCATTGCCAGTGGCCATGGCAACAGCACACTAACGGACCGTTTAGAAGTTAACGGGCAACAGATAATCCGGGACTTAATGATATTATATTTAAAATCACACAAATTAATTCCAAAAATAGCATCTTTGTCCACTTCTTCGTCAGTTTTATTAGCCAACGACGAAATTGATTTTGATTAAATTTTCAGCACATCTTTTTTTTTTTACAAATCCGACGCTGTACTAGTTTCAGTACGTTTCATAGAATTTTTTTTATACAAATAAGATTTTGCGAAAAAGTTCAGTTTATTTACATCCCGTTCCTGACTCTACTACAGGTCAAACTATTTCATTTATTTTAACCAAACTTAACGGATATTTTAAATTAAATAACATGACTACTATTTGAAAATATAATTGTTGTATGCTTCGTGCTTTTCTTGACGTTTGTAGGTTGTTTTTTCTAACGTTTTACCAATTTTTTCCAACTAAATCAAATACCTATTCCACTCAGATAAAAGTGACGTCAGATACCCACTGGACGTACTACCAGTTTGAATAAAATATTAATTATCTCTGCTAAATAACAAAGGAAGACAGGGAAATCACAACCCGAATTGCTCTGCCTGGCTTTAGCGAGTGGGTATCATGACGTCATTTTGATTGAATTTAGATTGAATATAATATTGTGTACTCCGACTCAACTGACCGATTGTTCAACAACATTATTTCATCCACAGCGACTAAAAAAAGCGTCGCGAAGCCCTAGCGCCGAAAAACTACTATAACTATTTAAAACAAGCTCGAGCTTCGCTCAACCTTGGTGCCCATAGGGCACTGGCATATGCGCATAGCGCAGACATATGCGCATAGCGCAAACAAAGTGTCGGTAAGTGTGTTGGTAAACAATATATGCTTACTCAAGCTTACGCCCTTAAAAATACAGCCGCTCTGAGAAATATTTCCTCGTCCTATCACTATATACCTTGCTATCGTTACCAGTTTCTGTGTATTAGGGCCTACGGCCTACTACTACTTAGCGCAGCTGTTTAATTATAAATGCGGTAGTAGAGATACCATTTCCAACCGATTTCAGTCAAAATTCTATTGTATAGGAAGACCTAATGTATAATTTGACAGGTTCTGTTCTAGATATTATTTCTAAGTATTTCAAATTCATTGGTTCAAGGAGGCAGAGGAAAAGTAAACAACATAATTGCCTGCTCATTTTACCATTAATTAATTACTTATTTACTGGTTATTAAACTATCGCAGCGCAATAGCAAATAATTAATCATTCAAAATTCTTCATTTGAATATCAGAAACAATGATGAGTGTCAATTTCTATAACCTCAAGTTTTGACACGGCATGTTGCTACGATACGGAGCTCGGATCATCGCTTTACCTTCGCAATCACTGCTGTAAAGATACTTTACGCTGATGATGCTGCGCTAAAAAACTATTTTATAGTTTTAAATAAAGCTAATGTGCGAAGATTAGGAAAACTCATGTGTCTTAATAAATTTCTAATGACTGATCTTCGCGGACGTCAGAGCATTGATGGTAATAATCTCTGCTACAACGTGATTGGTGGGTTTCTCGGAACTGTGGCAACTATAATGCCTTGCAATCGATCAATCAACGTGAAGTCGATTGCAAACTGCACTGAGTTTCAAGTCCATTGTCTTCTAAACTGGCGTCTAAGCTGCCAGCAACAAGTGGGAGCTCTTAAACGTCTTGCAAAGTGTCAAGTGTCGAGTGTCAAGTGTCAAGTGTCAAGTGGAAAGTGGAAAGTTTTCTTTGGAAATTTTGTCGTAAGTAAATATTTTCTTATAGAGTTTCTTTAAAGGTAGGCTTTAGTTAACTAAGCCGTTTTTGAACTATTTTAATGTTACTTTGAATGTCCATTGGTAAGAAAAATGTAAAAAACTAGGCTATTCTAGCATAAGCCAGACCAGAGCTAGCACGCTTGAAACTGAGCGGTGGAGGGGGTAACTACGTCACCGCTACTAGTGCTCGCTAGCCGCTACCCGAGACCCGGCTTGCCAGCGTGCTGGCATCGTGGAGAACTGCGCTGATTGCACTTGCTGCGTACGCGTGCACGCTCGACGAGTTAGTATTGCAATGTCACACTTCCAGCCTTATCAGTGGACCCTCGTAAGTCACATGATGAAAAGGATTCACCCCGAAAAGAGGATTCGGCAGGTCAATCCACACCACAGTAATTGGTGTGATGTGGCGAATGCGAGACCATGTCTACCGAGAGCGTTTGCTGAACCGAAAGTGACATTATTTACAAATTCGGTGGAATTGCAATGTGCATTTGTTTGTGCTGAGGCGACAGTTTTTAACATTGCTCCTCTGAAAGCCGCACGTCAAGCTTGGCTTTTTTACGTGAAGAGTGGGACGGGACATCTCAAAGACGATAGCAATAGAGCTTGGCGCGTTTTCACATGTAAACAGTAATTCTTGTCGCGGCAAGTATGATAGGAGAGTCATTCCTGGCTGCGTGGTTCATGCAATTCGCCGAAAATTCCCTGAATCCTCCGGTGTCTATGTTGGATTCTCAAAGGCGCCGGATCACGTCACAGCATAATGTGACTTATAAACATCGCTTTTCCTTTTCCATCAATGCCACTCATTCTTCTTATTATAGACCAGCATGGGTTTCCTTTATTGTCATGGCCGGTGATCAATACGTGATATACAAGTGATCATAAAATAACACCGTGGTATAACAATCAGCGATGCATGCTCTTGCCGATTGTTGCGTTCTTGTTTCATCTCCACCTTTCCACGTCGTCTGATCCAGAGGAAGATGTTGAAGACGAAAACTGACGACGAAAAAGAGTTCGTCGTCCGTCAGGTTGATTTTGTTTCCGATATCAGTAGTCTCACTGCTGGAATGATGTCCTGAGATTGGCAGATATTTTGCATTTTATTATAATATCATAATATGCCAATGTCCGAGTAGCTGCCTCAATTATAATAAGATATTTGGCTGCAATCGCTGTCAGCGTTGGTGCCGACGGTGCCAACGTTGACCCCGTCAGAATCGCGTTATTGTCCGGCTCGACGTACACAGGAAGACATCGTCGAGAGTTATCTTTTTGGTGGCATTGATGGCGTCAGATACAGCCTTTTTGCGTCAATATAATCCCTTTGCCGTTTTTAGTTTAGTTTTAGTTTATCGGTTAATGTCTCGTTGATTTTAGACTTTCCCTTCAAGATGATTGAAGGCACAGCAGTTTTCTCAACGTTTGGTACACTTTTTTGTGTACATTCCACTATTAGTTTTGAGACTGACCGATGAATGAAAATCGTCGGGATGGAAGTGAACAGAGGAGACGACAGCAATGGAATACGGCTTATTTTCATCATTCACGCTTTTGATGATATGGTGATCGCTCTCGACTAGGGAATTTTTGTAAACTAATAGTTACATCGTTGATAAGAGTTTTCCGGGCTTATAACACCCAACACGACGGCATTTTTGATAATAGAATATAATCGGCGTATAATATAGGATGATAATATAGTAACAGCATGGCAGAAACACGTGCTAAATGCGCTCGCGGCTCGTTTCTACCGCTGACTGCTATCCCAGTACGAGCAAGTAGCGGCAGCGACGGGCAGCGGTGACGTCACGGCTCCTTGCATCTCCAACTTGAACAGCTCATAACCAGAGCTATAGAGGGGGTGGAGGAGTCGCGTTTCTTGCATGCGAATAAATACCACACTATCTTTCAGATTCGATATCAATAACGACTACTTGGTTAACTAAAGCCTACCTTTAACATGCGAAATTATTTCTAATTCTCTGAGGCTCTGAGGATCAAAAGGTGTTACAAAATGGCTGAAATAAATGAGTTGAAGATAATCACACTGATTCTTGTTGATTCTGTGCCAAAAAATACATAATTGGAAATAAAAATTAAGAAATTTCTAATTTTAAAAATATTTTTTTAGAGAAAATTTTCAAGGTTTTTTTAGTTTTTTCATGAAAATTCATCTAAAAGTGTCTGTGAGCCTGTTTTTGTGTTACCCGGACTTATTGAGCGAAGCGAGTGAAGCGAAATCTTCAATTTCACTCATTTAAAATTTAATCAACTTCGTTTGAAACTTTTGGCCCGTAGAGCGCGAACAAACAGAAATAAAAAAACGTACAGGATTTTTTCAGCCGTGAATTTAATAAAAGTCAAAGTAAGTTGAGAGTAAACGAAGGTATTCTGAAAATTTCGTCAAAATCAGTTGAGTCGTTCGACTTGTAAAACGTAAAAGTAAAATATATGCTTGAAAATTATTCTGAAAGAATATTAATATACTTGATTCTAATTCGTCTTTCCAACTTCCCAATGAAAATATTCGATAATAAATGTTGCAGCATCCGAGCTAAAATTACAACAATGCGCGCCTGCGCAGTGGCTGTCTGGATGCTGGCATTGACCTTGGCGATTGGTAAGATCCTTTGTGACATCAAAGACTGTTCATCTTTGACAATTTCCTATGTTGGTAATATCCATCTTGATTCTAGAATCTAAAAAACCTTGCTTCAGACAGAGTCCAAAACCCCAGTGCCGAATTTTTATGTGGTCTACATCACAATTTTCATCAAACATCTCACCAGGCTGTAGGATGCAGGACACTCTGCCAGCAAACATCTCACCAGGCTGTAGGATGCAGGACACTCTGCCAGCAAACATCTCACCAGGCTGTAGGATGCAGGACACTCTGCCAGCAAACATCTCACCAGGCTGTAGGATGCAGGACACTCTGCCAGCAAAGATCTCACCAGGCTGTAGGATGCAGGACACTCTGCCAGCAAACATCTCACCAGGCTGTAGGATGCAGGACACTCTGCCAGCAAACATCTCACCAGGCTGTAGGATGCAGGAAACTCTGCTAGCAAACATCTCACCAGGCTGTAGGATGCAGGACAGTCTGCCAGCAAACATCTCACCAGGCTGTAGGATGCAGGACACTCTGACAGCAAACATCTCACCAGGCTGTAGAATGCAAGACACTCTGCCAGCAAACATCTCACCAGGCTGTAGGATGCAGGACACTCTGCCGGCAAACATCTCAACAGGCTGTAGGATGCAGGACACTCTGCCAGCAAACATCTCACCAGGCTGTAGGATGCAGGACACTCTGCCAGCAAACATCTCACCAGGCTGTAGGATGCAGGACACTCTGCCAGCAAACATCTCACCAGGCTGTAGGATGCAGGACACTCTGCCAGCAAACATCTCACCAGGCTGTAGGATGCAGGACACTCTGCCAGCAAACATCTCACCAGGCTGTATGATGCAGGACACTCTGCCAGCAAACATCTCACAAGGCTGAAGGATGCAGGACACTCTGCTAGCAAACATCTCACCAGGCTGTAGGATGCAGGAAACTCTGCCAGCAAACATCTCACCAGGCTGTAGGATGCAGGACACTCTGCCAGCAATCATCTCACCAGGCTGTAGGATGCAGGACACTCTGCCAGCAAACATCTCACCAGGCTGTAGGATGCAGGACACTCTGCCAGCAAACATCTCACCAGGCTGTAGGATGCAGGACACTCTGCCAGCAATCATCTCACCAGGCTGAGGATGCAGGACACTCTGCCAGCAAACATCTCACCAGGCTGTAGGATGCAGGACACTCTGCCAGTAAACATCTCACCAGGCTGTAGGATGCAGGACACTCTGCCAGCAAACATCTCACCAGGCTGAGGATGCAGGACACTCTGCCAGCAAACATCTCACCAGGCTGTAGGATGCAGGACACTCTGCCAGCAAACATCTCACCAGGAATTTCACTGCACGGTGTGTTCCTGTCCCTGGTTCCAGGGGACGCGAGACTCATCAGAGAAGCGAGGGACATAGAATCCTTTGACTACCTGGTCGTTGTGTGGAACAATGGACCGTTGGCAGGCACCTCATCGACCACGTCATCAACCGAGCCAACAACCGTGTCATCAACTGATGCATCAAGTGTCTCATCAACCGATGCATCAAGCGTGCCACCAACCGAGCCAACAAGTGACTCATCAACCGATGCATCAAGTGTCTCATCAACCGATGGATCAAGTGTCTCATCAACCGATGGATCAAGCGTCTCATCAACCGATGGATCAAGTGTCTCATCAACCGATGGATCAAGCGTGCCACCAACCGAGCCAACAAGTGTCTCATCAACCGATGCATCAAGTGTCTCATCAACCGATGGATCAAGTGTCTCATCAACCGATGGATCAAGTGTCTCATCAACCGAGCCATCAAGTGTGTCATCAACAGAGCCATCAAGTGTGTCATCAACCGAACCATCAAGTGTGTCATCAACCGTGGCATCAACCGACTCCACTCCCGCTTCATCAACAACATCTCCAACGATTCCAACGGAAGCGCCACCAACGCACAAGAGATTCAACTTCGATGACTTCCGGCAGCGAAAGGTTGCCGTTGCCCTGGCAACCCGCGATGACGAGCCCTTCCTGGCGGTCTGCACCGGAACCATCCTGGCCGAGAGATACGTCTTGACCACCGCCTCCTGTGCTTTATTGTAAGTATCAAGTAGCAAGCACCGCCTTCTGTGTTGCATTGTAAGTATCAATTGTAGCAAGCACCGCCTTCTGTTTTGCTTTGTAAGTAAAAGTAGCAATCACCGCCTTCTGTGTTACATTGTAAGTATCAAGTAGCAAGCACCGCCTTCTGTGTTGCATTGTAAGTATCAAGTAGCAAGCACCGCCTTCTGTGTTGCATTGTAAGTATCAAGTAGCAAACACCGCCTTCTGTGTTGCATTGTAAGTATCAAGTAGCAAGCACCGCCTTCTGTGTTACATTGTAAGTATCAAGTAGCAAGCACAGCCTTCTGTGTTGCATTGTAAGTATCAAGTAGCAAGCACCGCCTTCTGTGTTGCATTGTAAGTATCAAGTAGCAAGCACCGCCTTCTGTGTTTCATTGTAAGTATCAAGTAGCAAGCACAGCCTTCTGTGTTGCATTGTAAGTATCAAGTAGCAAGCACCGCCTTCTGTGCTTTATTGTAAGTATCAAGTAGCAAGCACCGCCTTCTGTGTTGCATTTTAAGTATCAAGTAGCAAACACCGCCTTCTGTGTTGCATTGTCAGTATCAAGTAGCAAGCACCGCCTTCTGTGTTACTTTGTAAGTATCAAGTAGCAAACACCGCCTTCTGTGTTGCATTGTAAGTATCAAGTAGCAAGCACCGCCTTCTGTGTTGCATTGTAAGTATCAAGTAGCAAGCACCGCCTTCTGTGTTGCATTGTAAGTATCAAGTATGTAGCAGTGCAAATATAAAGTAGTCAGTTTATGTCCAAGAGGCATCTGAATTTGGGAGTGAAGCGTTTTCTGGAAGGGTAAATTGACACTACTTTCAGCTAGGATTTTAGTCATGCAAAAACTCGTTGATCATGGTGAAATCTTATCTCTCCGCGATGTCGATATCTAATTTGAAGAAAAACTGATAATTATGTCATAATTTCTCATAATTTTTCGTGTACCAGCCCAAAAATTTATTCGGGGAAGCTGCTTTATCTCTTAGAGAAATCAATGCTATGTTGACACATGATACTTAGGTCTGAGAATATGTGTGACCTAATTAAATGTATCAGATTTCACGCGTTATCTCTTAGATATACCCGATTTTTTAGATTGATGGCAATTACAAAAAACCAGACTTTATTATTTTAATCGAACTTTGACACAGTTTCACCGACGGTTAGCGAAGAACACCAAGGGATCGAACCCGGACCAAACTAGGCGTACATTCTGACGGGCTTAAAACCTCTACTGTATACCCCTTGTTCTTTTTTCAGAGTAGTGCTGAACAAACAGTTACAAGTTCCTTGTGTTCATGATTAGCGCAGGGGTCTCTTGTCTCAGCGGTTCTCGTGAGATCACCGAAGTTAAGCAACATCTCGCTGAGTTAGGTGTTGGATGGGTGACCATCATGCATATGATCAGTTCTGTTCGGGAGAGAGGTTGGAGGGTTTGAAGTTAGTACGACAACTTCACTCGCCTTGCTTGTCAACCTCTCGACAGCACGGATTAGCGGAGGAATCCTGTTGTTCGAGTTGCACCGTCCTTCGGAAGGGACGTAAAGCCGGTGGTCACCCGGACACATATGCATTCATTTTTCTTAGACCTTGTACTATTTTAAACACTTTCCATTATCAACTTTTATTTCAAATCAGTTTTCATAGAAACTTTCAGTTTTTTTGTCAAAATCACGTTTCTTTAGAGGCAAAACCGATCAAAATGTCTTCTAATCTTTCACCCTCACGCCGTAAATTCAGGTTTCTGCATTGTTTCAATGTCGCAGTAAAATTCCACATAAAACCCCCTTAAAAACCCGAAGCCCGTGATTGCAGGCTGTCGAAAGGCTCCGTAAGTCTTCGGGGCACACCCGAGACGAAGATCGCCGTCGAAAGCGTCATCAAGTACTCGGGCTACTCGACCATCACGCACGTCAACAACATGGCGCTGCTCAAGGTACGTTTCGCGGTCCCATGACGTCATCAATAACGTCATCAATGACGGCATCAGGTGCTAGACTAGCAGATATCGATGCTTGGAAGACCATTTTTGTGTGCCCGAGTTATCTGTGCTCCAAGGTCAATGAATCTAATATGTGTCAACTCATCTTTTAAAAGGATTGGACAACAGATGATTGAAATACATTAATTGGGTTGGGAAGTTGGGTCGGGTCAGGGAATAAAGGGTTAGAATGAGGGGATATAGTGCGAGTTTTGCTAGGAATTTACAGGTTAGGACAACTGCACTTCAAAACCGACTCCAGGCACAGTTTACTCAGGCTGACATTAACGTCACATGGCTTGACGGATGCAATCAGATCCCAGCAGAGTTATAAGGCAAAAGTTATTTTTGACACGAGCGTGGCTTGCGGAGCAAGATCAACTATCTCACCGGGCTGTATGATACTGGAAACTCTGCGTGTATGGCTTTGTAGAGCTGGTGACAGAATCATCAGCGACGCGTAGGTGGCTTGCGGACCCGACCCCCTCCTGACCCGACCCAACTTCCCAACCCAATTCATGCATTTGAATCATCTGTTGTCCAATCCTTTTAAAAGATGAGTTGACACATATTAGATTAGAAGTTAAAGCAACACAGTGAAGACTGAAAACAGTGATACGTGGTGATACTTACGTCTGGTTCGCCACCCACGCTCAGTCGTTCGCATTCGTTGATAGTTTCTTAAAAAGTAAGAATAATTAAGAAGTTAAAAATTAAATTCAAAAGGACATAAAATGTAAGCAAGAATACCATGTCTACGTGTCACCCGTGGTCTGTACGTTGTCCTGCGCAGATCAAGGAGGCTCTCTACACGCTGGAGGCCCCCATGAGCGTACCAGCCGTTGCCGACGCGATTGTCGCCGCCAGCGACAACTGCCTCACTGCCAGCTGGGATGTCGAAACGCCGCTGGTAAGTCTGCAGAAACGCTATAGTGGAGATATGAAGAACTAGAGACAGTGTACTCTTTGGTACACGTGCGACAGTCTATATACAGATTGATTGAATTTTGGTGTTTAATGCCGCACTGTTTTGACAACTGACACTGTGACACTGGTCTCTTGGCGTCGGTGAATGAAATGTTGATGATGAGGTAGATGATGAACTTAACCTATGGCTAGAAGGGAGGAGGGGAAACCTGGTGCCGGCACATAGCCTACTCCTGTCGAAAAGCACCAAGGAGATCACTGTCACTGTGGTTGGCAACACAGCCTTGAACCACCGCTCGTCCACGTTGCAGCTGAACGAACCGGTGTCCGACGATCGACGGCTGGTCGCTTGCCGCACGCCGCGCTATGGCTACGCATGCGCAGAGAACAAGGTGGACGACGCTACGCCACTGGTAAGATGCTTCATACGTTATAGACCTTCACACGTCATTATGGCCGAAGCCGGGTCCTAGGCGTGCATTGACTGTGTGCTTGACCGTCTCAAAGCCGGGATGCAGACACGTCGTGTCCTAGGCGTGCATTGACTGTGTGCTTGACCGTCTCAAAGCCGGGATGCAGACACGTCGTGTCCTAGGCGTGCATTGGCTGTGTGCTTGACCGTCTCAAAGCCGGGATGCAGTCACGTCGTGTCCTAGGCGTGCATTGGCTGTGTGCTTGACCGTCTCAAAGCCGGGATGCAGACACGTCGTGTCCTAGGCGTGCATTGGCTGTGTGCTTGACCGTCTCAAAGCCGGGATGCAGACACGTCGTGTCCTAGGCGTGCATTGGCTGTGTGCTTGACCGTCACAAAGTCGGGAGACATTTACAAATGACTTGAGATAATTTTGTATCAGTAAATTTGTGCCAATGATTTCCAGAGCCAAATTATTTGCTAATTTCCGTCGATATATTTTATCGACTTGCTAAACTAACTCTCCGTGTCACCGCTAGTCGGCAGCGTCGCGCGAGGGCGCCGTGCTCGTGTGCGACGGCCGCGTCACCGGCGTCTACTCGCAGAAGCTACACGACGACTTGACCGTGGACGAGCTGATGGAGTTCCAGGACGCTGCGGTTTTCAGTCGATGGATCAACACCGTCATCAGTTCGGCCGTCGGGCTACAGATGTCGCTGACGCTGCTTCTGGCGCTGGCGGCGTTCCTAGTTCTGATGTGAAGCCGTTTCTGAGGGTAGCAGCGGTCCTAGTAGTCATTTAGAGGGTTTCTTGTATGTCTTTTGTTCTTTGTGCAATGCGGAATAGAAGTTCAATGTTATCTAAAAGACTATTTTTACAGTATCATTGCATCATCTGGAATGATAGTTGTTTAATATTTTTGTTTTTGATATCACTTTCACTGTTGCTTCAGTAGTTTTTAGATCACTTTATACTTGATTATCAATTGGAATTATTCCTGTATTAATAACGTACACCTCTGGACACTGAAAACCGTCCACCTGAAATTTTTACAAGTCCCAATTTCGTCTTGCTTGAAAATAGTATAGGTAGCCAGGTAGAGGCTGAGCACATGGCATATGAAACCACTTGCTTGGGAAGCTGCCTAATGATGGAAAACCAGTTTTCTTATCAGTGGGACTTTTAAATCAAAGCAACCGTGCATTGCAAATATTCGTTCACCAGAGTAGCCCTTTTGGCGTGATCGAGCTCCAGCATTTGTCACAGATTTGCCGGTGAAGATTTAGACGGTTTGGACGAATTTCAATATCCTTGCTGAAACTACACTACATTTACTATTGATACCTATTAATAGTTAAAAAAACATTTATTCAATGGTAAAAATACTAAAAATGACAACCGTTTGAATTTCCTCCACTGCATTTTAATAATCGACGTCGTTTGTTATCTAGTCTCCCGTACTTGATATACCTGATTTATCCGACCCGCCAGGACAAGGTAGCCTACAGCCATCAAAAAGGTCGGGTCTCGGAGCCAACCATTGACTTGATCCAAAGATAAGATAAGCAATTAAAAGGAGAGAAAATTAAAACGTGCCATGGAAACAAACTTTTTCCAGAATACTGAAGAAGTGATGAGATAAACGTGTTTGCTGTAAAGAGAAGAGGCAGGAAGTTTTCGAATTATTCCTGCATCTTCAAAATTACGAGTTATAGGCCATTGGGGGGGTGCTGAAATGGTGTGCAAGACTCACGAGATATCATATTTGTGAGCTTGGTCGATCCTCATTTCACTGGGCAGGCATTACTGATAAGGAAAACTGGTTTATCATAACGAGGTATAGGTTCAGAAAGCACATGGCATACAGCATGGTGTGTACCCGACTTACCTACACTATTTTTCAAGCCAACCTTCCCCGGGACTTGTATAATTTTCTAGTGGACGGTTTTCAGTGTCCAGGAGTGTACATCAGTGAGTTTATACTTGCCATTGGCTTTGTCTACAGGACAAATATTTGTAAATTTTTATATAGTACCTACTTAAATAAATAAGTGAAGATAAAGCATTCCAGAACACGTCAATTCTTCAGAGACATCCATTACTAATATGAATGTCCACTTCTAAGGTTTACAGCAAAGATACTGGCATGGTTTACAGGAAGCAACTGTGTGATGTTATAGGCATTGCTTGTAAAATGTAAGCCCGTCATCGGACTCGGAGAGCTTTGAAACTAATGCCAATTGATTAATTGCAAAATAAAGTTGGTGATCATATCATATTGCATAAAATATTCTGTGTAGATTCAAGTAAACACGTGAATTTATAATGTTTATGTTTGATGGGATAGCTGAGCAGCTGAGCTTTCTCTCCCGAGAGAGCCCTTTCCTCACCCAGGGAAGGCAGGAATCTTGTGCGGCCGGATAGCTCAGTGGTCAGAGCAACCGCCCGGCAAGCGGAAGGTCCCGGGTTCATATCCCGGTTCGGACGCACATTCTTCCTGCTCAGCTATCCCATCATCAAATGCCTTCTGGTGTGGGCTTCCACCAAAAATCACTGATTTCTCATGTTTATGTTTAATACATATGAATTTATGTGGCTCTTCAACCAAATGTACTAATGAGTTAACGGCTCTTCTATAATTACCATAATACCATCTATAATTACCCTTAATGCTACTGGATTTCAATACATGAAGTTATTTTATGGCAACCTATGAGTCTTTAGTACGAATTACGGCTAGAAGCTATTCCTGTAATAAGAATGTATCTATGTTACCTACTAAAATCTCGTATACAAAACCATGAATCAAAAGACAACCAACTAAGCTCGTCAGCACTTCCGATGCGGAAATCAAAAGCCACCCATCGCAGGACATCGCTAGGACAAAGGACGGACCCACGGACGAAGAAAAACGCACCAATCTTCAACGACGCAACTCCAACAGCTTTATACAGCGGCCCTCCCGAAACAACCACCGCCTTCGCTCACTCCCTCGAGTTCTGCAAGGTCTTGCCGCACATCCGCACGGTGCCGTTGAGCGCGTAGTCGAGGTCGGCGATCAGGTCCTCGACGTCTTCCAGTCCCACCGAGAGGCGGATCAGGCTGTCGGAGATCCCGAGCTTCGCACGCTCCGCGGCCGGCACAGACGCGTGCGTCATTACAGAACTGCCGAACAAAAGCCCGTCGGAAATCGTGCCGCGGTACAGGTGGACGGCGGTGAAATTGCTGCGTTTGTTTTAAACGTTCGCTGCGGATGTTTGTGTTTGGAGTTGGTTGTACAATGGGGCTAGGTTGGCAGCATTTGTCACCGTTCAGGTTGGCAAATAGAAGTGGAAAGCGGTGATAATATCGTGTCTACGATATCGTCAGAGCCGCAACAGCGGCTTGGTTACGAACCGAAGCACCACAGCCATCTAGGTACAACTTAACACAACGTTACTTACGTCATCTTACGTAATATCCAGGAGGCTTTGTTTGCCACTGATGCTCGATCTCAAGCGTCGACTGACAGTCAACATAAATAAGGTAACCTTTGCAGCTGAGTGATTTAACTAAGGTGACGATAAAACATATTTCTTCCTATTTCTGAATAGTCCTTCAGGTTCGTCAAAAACTCGAAAACTAGACAGCACCATGACAAACTGTCGAAGCCAAATATCTTCTGTGACCTCTAAGAAGTCTTATCGTCTAGGCAAACAAACAAAAACGGGAAAAAAATCCAAAAAATTTCATTTCCCCGCGTTGCAAAATAGAATGATTCCTCTTGCTTTGCACGCTCATCTGACTGGACAGCCAGAACTGCCAATGGTCATAGAATTCCCAGTGAATCCAGGCCCAAGGTATGCGCCTCCCATACGACACACAGATCGTAAGCGATGGAAAGCGATGGAAAGCGATCGCGTAACTCACGGCAGCTCGGCGAGCGACTCGTAGCCGCCCAGGCTCTCGGCCAGCGAGAACACCTTGAGCAGCTTGAAGAAGACGCGCGACTCCTCCAGCCCGCCCTTCAGGAAGAACGTCACCATGCCGCTGTGGCCGTAGCACTGCCGCTTGGCCAGCTCGTGCTGCGGATGCGATGGGAGGCCTGCGGAGGACGGGGCGCCATTAGCAACGTAACCGGCAGAGCAAAGCACGGTTACCGGCAAATCAAAGCGGGGACTCAGAGAAGGGTAAGTGGCGACTAATACCGCAGTTATCGCAACGCTTGGGACTAACGCACGGGCTTTGGCTGTTTACCGGCACTCCACAGTAGAACACACAAGTTTTTAAAACTAAACGCGGTCCTTTTTTTAAGGAAGGGTGGCTTGTAAGTTTTTAACATTGTGTGCAACGGGCTCGAGATACAGTATTCCACGGGCTTGAAACACAGCGTGCTATGACATGCTATGAAACACAGCGTGCTACGGGCTAGAAACACAGCGTGCTACGGGCTTGAAACACAGCAAGCTTCAGGCTTGAAACACAGCAAGCTTCAGGCTTGAAACACAGCAAGCTTCAGGTTTGAAACACAGCAAGCTTCAGGCTTGAAACACAGCGTGCTACGGGCTTGAAACACAGCAAGCTTCAGGCTTGAAACACAGCAAGCTTCAGGTTTGAAAGACAGCGTGCTACGGGCTTGAAACACAGCAAGCTTCAGGCTTGAAACACAGCAAGCTTCAGGCTTGAAACACAGCAAGCTTCAGGTTTGAAAGACAGCGTGCTACGGGCTTGAAATACAGCGTGCTACGAGCTTGAAACACAGCGTGCTACGGGCTTAAAACACAGCAAACTTAAGTCTAAGAACGCATAGTGATATGGTATTGCAACGCAGTGTGCCACAAGCTCGAAACGCAGCATCTTACGAGCTGCACCCCGACGGCGAGACCAACGTACCCGGGTGCAGCACCTTGTCGACGCGCGGGTGCTTCTCGAGGAAGGTGGCGACGGCCAGCGAGTTGGACATGTGCTGCTTCATGCGCAGCGCCAGCGTCTTGAGGCTGCGGCCCACCAGGTAGCAGTCGAACGGCGACGGGACGACGCCCATCGCTGCAAACACGGGCAGCTCGTCAACACACCAATAACCTCAATGAAAAATCTATCGAAGTAATGTCATGATACCCTCTCGGTAAAGCCAGGTAATTAATTCAGGTTGTGATTTCCCTATGTTCCTTTGTTATTTTATTTAGCAGAGGTAATTTTTTTTTTTTCCTAGCTGGTTGTAGGTCCAGTGGGTATCTGGCATCACATTTCTCCGAGTATAATCAATCTTATATAAAGTATCAGGTAGCTTTCAACTTTTTGGACTGGATGACTGGCTGGCTGGCTGCTGCTCATTTTTACAACAGTTTTTTCTGTATTTTACGTGTTTTCAGCGCTTCAACCATATTTAAGGTGGATCCGTACTTTTTCCGTACAGTTTTTCTATTGTTTTTGTTTTGGTAAAATTTTACTCATATGTGGTCATATGCCGGAAGGAAATATTAAAAAAAATATTTTTAAAAATATTTTGCTGGAAATTTTCCGGAAAATTAAAAAATTAGTATGGAAAATTACGCTTGCTGATCTGTCTCTTGTCCCGCTAGGGGGGAGTATCAGTCGTCCGATCGAAATGAAATTAATATTTATGGAATGTCCAAACTTCAGGGATTATAATAAGACACTTAATTCAATTCGCGCTGACATTCTCTAAATTTTGTCAATGGTTAAAATATGACGTAAATTTGCCAATTTTTTTGCTTTGTTTCAAAATTTGTTACTGAAAAAGTATGCAGTTCTAAACTTTCATCTTCCTTTATTGGCAAGCTGCAAGTGTCTTGATCGAAAAAAAAAATAGTCGAGACTGATATCACCAATATTTAGACCTAATTGAGGGAAGGAGTGGTGGCATGTTTACCAAACAAATGTTCACATTTTCCGGAAAATTTCCAGTAAAATATTTTAAAAAATATTTTTTTGAGTACTTCTTTCCGGCATAGACCACATCTGAGTAAAATTTTACCAAAACAAAAACAATAAATTTCTGTACGGATCCACCTTAAGCGCGATTTCGGACCCTTCTGTTGGGAGAATAATCATTAATGTGTTGAATTCCACGGAACGTTGTATAGGCTATATATCGTGAGATACAACAGTCAAGTATTTCAAGGCGAAAAATGCAAGAAACTTGCAATTTTCAACGTGTCTTGCCATTAAAATTTCAACATTTTTTAAAAATCTACTCTGATTTCCAGTTTTTTTCTTTCACCGGGGCTGTTTCAGGGATGATTTATTAAGAACAACTATAATTTCCCGCCATGACGTTGCACCATAACAATGCCCTAAGAGTAGGACTGATGTAATACCCTATGGTACCTAATATTTTTTTCCTTATGTGCATGTATGTCTAAACTCTAAAGCATAGTGTTTTGCCTATTTCTGCAAAATAAACGTGTTCATTGCGATGGGGGTTCAATTTTACTACAGATAACTATATATATATAATGCGATTCAAGAACTTTGAAATTTCTATAGAAAACTGGAATTTTCCTGATGCCGGAAAAATTATTAACACGTGTTATAACATGTTTTATATAATAACACGTTTATTTTGCAGAAATACTTCAACATTTGTACGTAGACAGAATCTCAGAAAATCAACTTTTTCACTATGGCATCAGGAAAATGGACAGTTTTTCAATAAAATTTCATCGTCCTCGAAACGGCCCAGTGTGATGCGGGCGTCATCGGGCGCTTACAGTTCTGCAGGAAGCGCAGGCGTTCGTGCAGCGCCGGGTCGTTGAGCGTTGCGGCGCCCATGATCACGTCCGAATGGCCGTTCATGTACTTGGTCAGCGAGTAGACGACGAGGTCCGCTCCCAACGTCAGCGGCCGCTGCGCGAACAACGTACAGCGTCCGAACGATTGAAACTTTAGGAACGCTTATTTTGAACGCGTTATGGTCATGGATGAGTGTCATTTGAACGATGCTTACTGAGCAATCTTGGAGTTTTACGACAGTATTTTGACTTATGGCAAGTAAATGAAATCGAAAGATTGGATTATTGATATTCGAGCATAGAATATATTTCTAGCTGAATAAGACACCTGCTTTGGCTACATCCACTTTCTGTTCGTGCTGGTTTTCAACAAGGGCATAAAGATTGCTTCTGTCATTTATTATAGGAAACGAAATTTCAATTCCAAAATTTATATCAGTACCAGAATTTAAACCCCTATCTTCAATTGTGCTAAATGGACAACCCAAAGGGAATGGATATTAAGTTTCTTTGAGTTTATAGTACGCATTATCTCGTAGTAATCTCTTAACACTTTGTTGCAATCACTCACCAACAACTCGACTAACCCCGATTATAACGTGGCTCCATGGAGATAGAAACAGGACTATGAATGAACATAGAAGCCGGTGAATCTAGTGACGCTATGCTGCAATCACACACCAACAACTCGACTAACCCCGATTATAACGTGGCTCCATGGAGATAGAAACAGGACTATGAATGAACATAGAAGCCGGTGAATCTAGTGACGCTATGCTGCAATCACACGCCAACAACTCGACTAACCCCGATTATAACGTGGCTCCATGGAGATAGAAACAGGACTATGAATGAACATAGAAGCCGGTGAATCTAGTGACGCTATGCTGCAATCACACGCCAACAACTCGACTAACCCCGATTATAACGTGGCTCCATGGAGATAGAAACAGGACTATGAACGAACATAGAAGGTGGTGAATCTAGTGACGCTATGCTGCAATCACACGCCAACAACTCAACTAACCCCGATTATAACGTGGCTCCATGGAGATAGAAACAGGACTATGAATGAACAGAGAAGGTGGTGAATCTAGTGACGCTATGCTGCAATCACACGCCAACAACTCGACTAACCCCGATTATAACGTGGCTCCATGGAGATAGAAACAGGACTATGAATGAACATAGAAGCCGGTGAATCTAGTGATGCTATGCTGCAATCACACACACAACTGCCGACTATAACGTTGTGTACGCTTGCATCACCCCACGGCTCCACCGCGACCAGCTACCTGGAAGTACGGCGTCAGGAAGGTGTTGTCGACGACGACTACGATGTCCGGGCAATGTCCGTGCACCAACGCGGCCAACGCGGCGATGTCCGCGACGCGCAGCAGCGGATTGGTCGGCGACTCGAGCCACACCATCTTGGTGTTGGGACGCAGGGCAGACTTGACGTTGGCCAGGTCGGTGAGGTCAACCAGGGTCGTCTCGATGCCGAGGCGCGCAGCCACCTTCTGGAAGAACCGGTTCGTGCCTGTCGGGGGCAGAGTCCAAGTTGATTGGCGATACTTTCGGAAAAAGACTCGTGGCTGATCATTAGTAGCAAAATTAGGTTTGAATGCAACGCAAGGCAAGGCAATGCAACGTAACACATCGCAACGCATCGCAACTCAACTCATTACAATGCATCGCAACACATGCATCCCATCGTATTGCATCGTATTGCTTCGTATTGCATCATATTGCATCGCATTGCATCACAATGCAACACATTGCATCGCATCAAAACGGAAACCAAACACAAGGCAAGACAACGCATCGCAACACATTAAAATGCATCGCAACACATTGCATCCCATCGTATTGCATCATATTGCATCGCATTGCATCACAATGCAACACATTGCATCGCATCAAAACGGAAACCAAACACAAGGCAAGACAACGCATCGCAACACATTAAAATGCATCGCAACACATTGCATCCCATCGTATTGCATCATATTGCATCGCATTGCATCACAATGCAACACATTGCATCACATCGCGACGCAAACCAAACACAAGGCAAGACAATGCATCGCAACGCACCCCCGTAGAGGTCGTCGCCGGCGACGAGGTGGTCCCCGGCGCTGAGCAGGCTCGTCACGGCGGTGGTTGCGCCGAGGCCGGAGCCGAACGCCAGGCCGTGCGCGGCGCCGTCCAACGCGGCCAAGCAGCGTTCCAGCGAGTTGCGCGTAGGGTTGCCCGAACGGCCGTACTCGAAACCCTGGCGGAGCGAACGGGACGTTAGAGGATATTGAGTTATGTCTCGTTGAGTTATAATTGCAATGAGATATTGGTATTTATTGTGGAGGTCTACACTGATATTAAGCAATTGTTGGTGGGTTAGCATTTAATTTCAGTTCATTTACTGGCAGAGCGTTCTGTTCAGTGTTTGAAACATGTTTTTTTCGTACCAAGTTCACACAACTGAAATTTGATAAGCGACCTTCTGTTTTAGAGTAGAGTTGGTAATTATTGTAATTTTTTAATTTTTGTTTTTTGTCATTTTGATCCAGCATGTAGGTACCTAGTACAAGATTTTAGACATTTTGCAATTTAGATCTATAATAGAGATAATAGTTTAAGATATCTTGAGAATGAAGTATGAAAGTATTATACACATCATTGATTTCATCATTGATTCATCATCTAAAGATCTACAGATCAGTGAATGTATTTAATTTGTGGTTATTGACATAAAAGCATACGTATAAGTTTCGTTAAATTGACATTTAGAAATTCCGCCGCCGAAGTTTGGTGCTACATGAGCTGGTACGAGCGAAAAGGCTTCCATTTGTTGGTATGGTCTCTTGACTGCACAGACTGTATATTTTGCTTAGCTAACCCACGATTACAAATAAACTTCAATTATTCCTTGCATGCATACAAGACATTTGACATTAGAAACAAAACATTTCCTGGAAAATTTTGTCAGTAGGTACTCAGATCTGGATCTCTCATAAACCTGGATGCCTTGGAACACTGGAACACTTTGCCGGTGTTAATTACACACCTACATACCTACACAAACAACCAACCATGTCAAGTGGATTTTAACTTTATGTGCAAGTTTATTTTGTTAATTTTACAGATACAAGTTAGGAATGGATATTTTGTTTCTAATATATCCAATATAAGCCGACCATGAGGACGATTTTGTACAGATTTGGTTAGAGAAGTTACTTGTCTTCTCGATTAGCACGTTAATTTGTTCCATTAAATACGTTGAAAAAATGGAGATCTTGTAGTGAAGACAATTAGTGATTTCTCTAGTTAACTTTTTTACAAAATTGCCCCACTGGTAACTAGCTGTTATACCTAGCTGAGATAGCAAATAAAAAAATACCTTCATGAAATAACTTTATCAAGTGTACTAGTGTGGTACTAGGTACCTAAAAGGTCTGGGTTATTAGCCAGCTATAAAATAATATTATTACCAGTTTAAAATGTTCAAAGTGCAAGTTACAGAAATTTACAGTGCAATTCTGTTCAGGAAAATTGAAGACTTCGAAGCAAAAGCATTCATGTTCAAAAATTCAAGCTGATGCAATCAAAGAGCAAGTTGTGTCACTGGTTTTAGTCAATGTTACCATTGACTTATGGGCTGAGATGCCTTACTAAACTTACACACTGTAAAATATTGAACCATTGGTGAAAACAATTGTCGCTTGACCCCAGATCAGAGATATTTTGCCCATATAAATTGTTTACATCAAATTGGCCTTGATCCTCTCCTCTGATGTGTTAATCATTCTTATTTGATGGGCAATAAGATCTCAAGGACATAATACAGACCAACTTTGTTTTAACATAGATCTTACAATCTCTAATCTTACAAGATTAAGATGTGAGAGCAAAAGGAGCTTAGATGGGTAGAACAGATAATGGTGACAAGATTGCATTTAAAAGAAATGTCATCATTAGGATTTTATGAGATTTTTTTAAAAATAAATAGTAAGTCTTAATGTATAATAAAAAGGTTTTGTTCTACGCTTTCTAATTATTGCCATTGGGTATGGTATGGTATAATTATGATTGAGTAAAGGTTCAACAAATTGAATTTAGGTATAGGGTTGCAATATCCTGTTGGGGCCATTGTGTTCCATGCTAAAAAAAACTATTAAGACATTCACTTAGGAATGCCAATGTTGTCTACATTCCCAGACATGAATGAATCACTATTCATAGAATCAACTCCAGCTGTTGGGACCTGTTACCAACAGTGAATTTAATTTGTTAAATTTAACTTGAAGTTGAGATTGAACTAAATTATGGCTCTGTTCTCATGTGGCTTTGAGAAGAATCTATCGAGTATTCTATCGATAACTGCATATATAAACCAGGATTTATCATTTTAACAAATTATATACATTTCAAAATATAAAGGTCATTTCTCTCAAGTTAATTGAAAGCAAATTAGAAATGTGATGAGATTTTTTGATGTTATTTCAGCTTTGCCTGTGGGTGAATTTAATGAAATCGGAGCAAGAACTTTCATGTGACAATCCCCAAAACCCCTGGAAAATTGTAAGTTGTAACTCACGCAGTGTTCGCCAGGCGCATCCTGTTTGAACGTAGTCGATAGCACAATCGGAACTACTACAGCTCGACTGTTCCAATCCTCCGCTTTGTGTCCGGCGTGAATCGACTTCGTAGCAAACCCGGCGGGCTGCGGTAGAAATCCGTCTCCAGACATGACTAGGTTGACTGGAACTTGAAAGGCAAGTGATCATTCATATCGACAGTATAGACCATGACCCTGAGATCAAATTGATAAGTGATGGATTTAATGTGAAACAAAACATTGAAAGTTCTCTTTGAGGAGCCCATGTGATTAAGTTAATTTTTAGAAGTCTCATAACTGCTTTTATTTATTGCGAGCTAATTATTGCCGGATGTTTATTCGACGTCTGACTCACCTATCTTAACCGGTCCCTATTATTGGTATTAGGATGACGAAATAACTGTAGGTTGTGTCTGGATATTATGACATTGACAGCTGGTCTCTGCCCCCTGGATTAAGCCACATGGTGATGGAGCGGCATGCCATTGGTGGCATTGAGTATAAAGACTCCATTGGGTAGGTGCAGGTGGTGCTTCCATCTGCTTTGCAATGAAACAAACATGCAGTAGAAAGGCGGTTGCGGAGAGAAGCGGACTGTAAGGGCTACACACGGCTTGTCAAAAATCGTTAAATCGTCTCCAGCAGAAATCAAGAAATTATCAACGAAATGTATACATATGTAAGTAAAAGGTTATTAAAATCTAATATGAATAGCTTATTTTTTATATATTCACTGTGTTACGTCATATTTTGTATTGCATCATCTGTTATAAGATTTCATGTGTTAGTAATAAGGGATGCAACTTTAAATGGGGTAGCTGAATCCAACATGGATGATTGGCCCAGTTGAATAATCTACGAATTTAACTTTACAGAAAATGAAAGCATCTCGGTGTCCTACCGACGAGCTGTCGCTATCAAACTGCGCGGTTATAAACAAGCTCGACTTTCCAGATGATGTGGCGTAAGTTTGCTTGGATTAATTGAATTTGGATTAAATTGAAATTGAAATTCACACCATTGGACACCAGACTGAATTACTTCTCTGTGTTCTCAGGCACATCCAGGTGTCCACTGGAACGAGCCACAGCTTCGTCTTCACGGTTAAGTCGCACCCGGAGATTCCTCGTGGAACTGTCGGCTTCAGCCTCCCGCAGCGGAAATGGGCAACCCTCTCGTTGAACCAGGATCTGGAAGTGAAACCGTTCGTGTTCAGCACGAGCAACAACAACACAGAATTCCTGTGCACAATCGTGCTGGAAGCAGATTTCCTGCAGAAGAAAACGTATGTTGTTCACGTTTAAAGTCTTAGATCCATCTGGGAGGTTATTTTACACACTTCACATAAGGAAGGAAGCATAAAATTAAAGCTTTTGTGGAAAGTTTGGCATTCAATAACCGATTTAAATTGTTTATTTCAACGATTTGCAGCTTGTTTCGCCTGGTTTACTTGTAGCGTTTGCCGATTGTTCCAGAACGACGCAGGAGCCGTACGACACCGACGTGATGGCTCGGGAGTTTGTCAACCAATTCTGCAACCAGGCATTCTCTGTCTCCCAGCAGCTGGCGTTCAACGTTCCCGACAAAAAATTGCTCGGGCTGGTCGTCAAGAGCATGGAAGGTAGGTGTCTACGTTACATCTTCAGCGACTGTTCGACATTACAGGTTGAACTGCATTTAGTGGCTTTGCCAAACCCAATAAACCTGTTCTTCAGAAATGAGGTGCCAATCCACAGTTATAGGTTACACTTTGTTAGTCTAGGTTGTGCCCGTCTCTTTTGGCAGGTCGCAGTTAAGTTCACATAAATTCTACCACCAGTTTATTTGGTTTTTTTGGCAGATTTCTTCACTTCTTCATAGCATTGTAAATTGACACTACGAGTCATCAGAAAATCAACGTTTAACTGGTGGCTAGCCACGCCTAGTTACCCATCAGCGCGACGTTGCTCAACTTCGGTGATCTCACGATGACCGGTGTTTCCATCATGACAAACCATTTGGTTACATCCACTTTCTGTTCCTGCTGGACTTTAACATGGACTTTGTCATTCTTTATACTCACACAAAGTTAGCAACCTTTTGACAACAGCCGACCGAACGGTTTGGCATCGTTGAAAACACCTGTTCTCGTGAGGTCACCCAAGTTAAGCTACATCGCGTTTGAGTCAGATGTTTGATGGGTGACCATCATGCACGTGATCAGTTCTGATCGGGAGAGAGATTGAAGGGTTTGAAGTTAGTAAGACAACTTCACTCGCCTTGCTTGTCAACCTCTCGACAGCACTGATTAGCGGAGGAATCCTGTCGTTCAAGTTGTACCTTCCTTCGGAAGGGACGTAAAGCCGGTGGTCCCCTCGGTACTTTTCGACAGGAGTAGGCTACGTGCCGGCACCGGTTTTCCCCTCCTCCCTTCAAGGCTAGGTTCATCAACCTTTCATTCCTCTGCCGTTAGACCAGTGCCAAAGGGCCAGTCGTCAAAACAGTGCGTCATTAAACACCAATAATCAATCGACAACAGCCTGTGACCATGCCAAGTAAGCAACGGATTGTAGACGGATTGTCAACGACGGCTTCTCCTTGCAGCGGCCGACATGGAGGCCATCAAGGCTGGCCGCGACGCGAAGCCGATGAAGACGATGATGGGCCGCCTCCTCGGCAACACGGTGGTGCAATTCGAGAAGGCGGAGAGCAGCTCGCTGAACCTCGTGGGCAAGGCCAAGGGGTGAGCGACCGGGGAGCAATGACACGAAGCGGTAGCGTTACTCGTAGGGTTGTTGACACGGCTGGTAAGTTGTTGGTGATTGGACGAGCGGGGCTAGTGAAGCGAAAATATTCAATTACACTTCGCTGGAATTTTTTTTTGTGTTTGTTCGCGCTCTACGGGCCAAACGCCTGAAGGGATTTTGATGTACATTTATGTTCACCTTTGTTTTCTCTGAACTTGGGTCCGCCACGTTTTTGAAGCAAATCAGACGAGTAAATTTTATGTGTAGTTTCTATGGATTTTTTTAGTTTTGCCAAAATACGTTGTGCATTCTAGAGAGTCTAGAGACACAGCATCTGGATTTAATTTGACAAAACTTTCTAGATGTGTTGACCATTATTATTTTATTAATGTGTAAAAATTTAATTGTTGTACTATATTATATGTTTAGTTTTTTCTTGAAAATGGCGCTTTTTTGACGCTTTTTAAGCGATTTTGCAGTTTTTTTGCAACTAAATCAACTTTATCTTCAACCGCTGCCGGCAAAATTTACAGTGTAAACATCTTACAAAGAAGATACTGCATTATTTTGAAGCAAACCAATTGATTTTTACGTTTTGAAATATTCAAATAATTTCACAGCAACTACTTAGTGATATCTCCAGGCAACAAAAGTCATTGAGAAAGCTGCTAAATTAACGCCCAATATTTACAATTTACCTCGCACGCTTCTAGGCGAAGCGAACACGATTAGTATGCGTGTTTGCCTAGCGTCGTTATAAGTATAGTCTAAAACACGTATTAAACGTTGAGGGCTTAGACGTTTTATTGGATGATTCAATTTCACAACATAGGGGAAAAAAAGCGTTTGGATTTTTTTTTTGTTTGTAACAAAAACGAGCAGGCCTACTTAAAGGTCACAGATCGTTACGAAATTTGGCAAAAACGTTCGTGGTGACTCAGCGAGGTGCTGTATGGTTTTTGAGCAAAATCTGGCCAGTCATTTTGTTTTTATGAGCAAAAACCCGTTAATTTTTCAGTTTTTTGGTACTAGCTTCGTAACTAATTAACCGATCCGCACCAAATTTGGTTTGAATATATATGGTAACAAGTTTAATGAATTGCTAAAGTTTCAGATTCGTGCATGAAGTATTTTGCTAATCAGAAAAATAAAATTACTTAATACCTCTAAACGGTTTCAATACCGATTTATATTCGGTTTATTATATGATTGTCAAATTTTTTCCGTTTGGATTTCCTCGTGGAGATTACGGCTCGCTCATCCTGCAACGAGTGTAGGCTCTACTTATCGTTTGCCTAGTACAAGGAATGCCGGCGGCTAGCTGGTTGACCAGTCGGTTACGGTGGCATTTTCTGGATACACTTGACACTGTCTGGATAGTAAAAAATAATGTTTTTGACATGAAGGGTACACTACCAGACATGCCTTCTTTATCTTAACCAGAGTCAAGTGAGGCCACATGTGCAGACCACATGTGGGGAGTCCTAGGGTCATACCATATCATACTGAAAAAATCTAAATCGGCACAGGCCGCTTTGTTGCAACATCAAATCCTAGAAAACTGCCTGAATATTTTTTTTTAACACTTACAAATCTTCTAGCGTTTTACTAGCAACTTTTTTGTCACGGTTATCAAATACAGTTATAAAGAACGGTTAGCAATGGCAAATTTATTTGCCATTTTATCAAATTATAAAGTAGTACCAAAGTATTGAGTATAAAGTATAAAGTACCAAATGATTATATTTATTTAGAATCTAATTGAACTGATTGATGCTGTCATTCGTTCACATTCTGGTAACATCTTCCCATTCCAATCTCGCCAAGTTGCTTTTCGACCTTCATTGAATGGTTTCTGGAAAATGCCAAATTCGGCTTTCAATCAAATAGCAGTCGTGCACTTAAACAAAGGAAAGGGATTTATATAGCCAGCTTATTTCGATTTATTTATTATTTAATATGTGTAATCAGTGTTGATAAGTTGTTTAATTTGATTACCTGATGTATGCCCAAAAAAACACAGATTTCCACAGATCCCGAATTACCTGTAAGCTGTAATAACAGTTACATTATCGGCTATCGCTATTACAAATAACAAATGATTTCAATATCCTTCTGGTTTCGGATTCCTAAAATTTGTCAATTTGTAAAGCTTTTTTTAGACTTTGTAGCTAGCCGTCTAACTAACCCTAGTTGCCGTTCAAAAGCAACAGTGCCAACAGTTATTATTAATTTCCTGTGTCCTAGATTCAATTTCCCTCACAAAGCAGGGACGAAAAACTTTGCAAAACACGAAGAAAAGTGTATGTTCACGCTTATTTCTTTATTCAATTACAGCATTCATTAACTTTGTTAATTATTTATAGCTTTCTTAAGACTTGTGTCTTTTCCTAATCTTAACTAGTAAGTTTTCAGAAAAGATATTTTACTGTGTATTGAATGCCTTGAACTCCGGTTCAGACCTTTGATAAAGCAGCCAGCACAGCTTCGCATTGAGTTCGACTTTGCGATTTTGCATTCAATTCTCTTTTTTGTTTTTTTATTTATTTTTAACCATGTTTTTCCGACCGGTTTGCAGCAAGATCGTCCGTCAGTCGATCATCAACCCGGACTGGGACTTCCAGAAGATGGGCATCGGCGGCCTGGACAAAGAATTCAACGCAATCTTCCGTCGAGCGTTCGCCTCTCGGGTCTTCCCCCCGGAGATCGTGGAACAGCTGGGATGCAAGCACGTCAAGGGCATCTTGCTCTACGGCCCTCCCGGAACAGGTAAGTACCGCTGTTAGCTAAATGTCCGTCCACTCGGGGACTCGAACCCCGGTCTCCAGCCATCGCGGCTGCTGCTCTGACCGCCGAGCTAAATGTCCGTCCACTCGGGGACTCGAACCCCGGTCTCCAGCCATCGCGGCTGCTGCTCTGACCGCCGAGCTAAATGTCCGTCCACTCGGGGACTCGAACCCCGGTCTCCAGCCATCGCGGCTGCTGCTCTGACCGCCGAGCTAAATGTCCGTCCACTCGGGGACTCGAACCCCGGTCTCCAGCCATCGCGGCTGCTGCTCTGACCGCCGAGCTAAATGTCCGTCCACTCGGGGACTCGAACCCCGGTCTCCAGCCATCGCGGCTGCTGCTCTGACCGCCGAGCTAAATGTCCGTCCACTCGGGGACTCGATAGTAGTGGCATCACTGTCATGTTTTTGTGTATTTTCTCGCTGCAGGCAAGACGCTGATGGCTCGGCAGATTGGGCAGATGCTGAACGCTCGCGAGCCGAAGATCGTCAACGGTCCACAGATCCTGGACAAGTACGTCGGCGAATCAGAGGCTAACGTCCGTCGATTGTTTGCCGACGCCGAGGAGGAGGAGAAGAGGGTGAGCGTTCGCAGAAAAACTATTTAACTGGGCTATTCAATGCCAAATCCCAAACTTTTCCCGACATTTTGCAAAGCTATTCTTCCTGCTATATCAACGGTCTTAACTCGAGTATTAAAATTATTCGGTTGCTTCTATTGCTTCCCTAACATTTTGTGTGTACTTGCAATTATCCTTACAAGGCACCCTGACACTACCTGTGTCTATTTTGTGTTGAAACTCATCCCCAGCCGACTGGTTCAAGTGTCTCTGTATTACCTCTATGCTATCTGCTGGCTTAGTTAATCTGATGTGGAGATAATCTTGAGATAGAAACAGGACTATGAATGAACATAGAAGGTGGTGAATCTAGTGACGCTATGCTGCAATCACACACCAACAACTCGACTAACCCCGATTATAACGTGGCTCCATGGAGATAGAAACAGGACTATGAATGAACATAGAAGGTGGTGAATCTAGTGACGCTTTGCTGCAATCACACACCAACAACTCGACTAACCCCGATTATAACGTGGCTCCATGGAGATAGAAACAGGACTATGAATGAACATAGAAGCCGGTGAATCTAGTGACGCTATGCTGCAATCACACGCCAACAACTCGACTAACCCCGATTATAACATGGCTCCATGGAGATAGAAACAGGACTATGAACGAACATAGAAGCATTGAATCTAGTGATGCTATGCAGCAATCGCACACCAACAACTCGACTAAACCCGATTATTACCCATAATACTCCCTTGTCTTACTGCTTTTAACACTAGCATGAATCCAACAAGGCTTGCTACAAACGTTGCTCGTTGAACTATGCCTAACTGGCCTGTTACCTCTCCCTGCCACCAGATGGGTCCGAACTCGGGCCTTCACATCATCATCTTCGACGAGATCGACGCGATCTGCAAGGCTCGCGGCTCGGTGGGCGGCAACACTGGCGTCCACGACACGGTGGTCAACCAGCTGCTGGCCAAGATCGACGGCGTCGAGCAGCTCAACAACATCCTCGTCATCGGCATGACCAACAGGAAGGACATGATCGACGAGGCGTTGTTACGACCCGGACGGTTAGAGGTGAGTCGGACGCGCTGTTGTCGACGGCGTGGATGGCGCGGCGTAGCGAGCCAATGTCTGATAGAGTGAAGTCGGATGTTGGCTTTCTTGGTCGGTGTAAATGTGGTAGGCGGCTGATTCCTCGTGTTTGTGCGGTTAAAAGCCACGCACGCTGACATGTTCCTGGAAAATTTGACAGCTTAGATGTTAATATGTTTAACATAGTATATTTATCAACACAGGTCTTCTCAGGCCGTGGTTCCAATCAGAACACCTCAACAGAGACTCTATTCATAACACAAACACCAACCAAATATAAATAGATCAATTAAAATTATAGAATAAGATCGGGATCGCAAAATCACAAGATCTAATGACCAGAGGCAGGTATTAGTGAGTTTTGCAATGCTTATCGTTGAAAAATGCGTTTCTTCTTTCAGCTGTCCGTCCTTTTCATTTACAACATTTTAAACAGTTTAAGTTTTACCTTAAATACAAAACTGCCCCAATACAAATATTGTTCGGTGGTTTAAAACAAAATTACTTTTCTAATGTACGGCACGGTTTTACCAACAGACGGCATTAGATTGTCCGAACACGTCGATACCATTAACTCATTTTGGCTAAGAAGGGACTTGGACAGTTTCGTTTCTAGTCCCACGATATTTGTGTTTCTATTGTGAGTTTCTATTTTGAGGTTAACCTGTCAGTTGAAACTTGAGATTGGGCATTACAAACAGAGCCCAGAGCCCATCTTAGAACACATAAGATGATGTTGTTATAAGTTGTACCCAGATGGCCGTGGTTCTTTAATCCCTCCCCGAGCCACTTGACAAATCGATGGTCTCGTTTTGCCGGCAGGTGCAAATGGAGATCTCGCTGCCGAACGAGGAGGGCCGATACCAGATTCTGAACATCCACACGATCCGCATGAAGGAGTTCAAGAAGATCAACCCCGACGTGGACATTAAGGTTCGTCCAATGATAAACCCGTCTGAGCAGCACCGGTTGGAATGGAATTAGCTAGTGAACACTGCTGCGGATTTGGGAAAAGTTCAGGGCAAAATTTGAAACGAAAACAGTTTGGCCCACTGAGCCTTATTTGCTTCTTTGGAAGCAACCCTCCAGCAACCGACAGGGGCTTGTTTAGCAATATTTTACACACACGTCTGTCAAAATCTTCAACTCCATATGTCTAGACACTTTATCATTCTGCAGTGACACCGGTGTTTGCTGGCATTAGGCAAGGCACATAGTAATGCCAACAATCGTAGCAGAGTGGCAACACTAGCAACAGCAGTGACACCGGTGTTTCCCGGCATTAGGCAAGGCACATAGTAATGCCAACAATCGCAGCAGCGTAGCAACACTAGCAACAGCAGTGACACCGGTGTTTGCTGGCATTAGGCAAGGCACATAGTAATGCCAACAATCGTAGCAGCGTGGCAACACTAGCAACAGCAGTGCCACCTGTGTTTGCTGGCATTAGGCAAGGCACATGTAATGCCAACAATCGTAGCAGCGTAGCAACACTAGCAACAGCAGTGACACGTGTTTGCTGGCATTAGGCAAGGCACATAGTAATGCCAACAATCGTAGCAGCGTGGCAACACTAGCAACAGCAGTGACACCGGTGTTTGCTGGCATTAGGCAAGGCACATAGTAATGCCAACAATCGTAGCAGAGTGGCAACACTAGCAACAGCAGTGACACCGGTGTTTCCCGGCATTAGGCAAGGCACATAGTAATGCCAACAATCGCAGCAGCGTAGCAACACTAGCAACAGCAGTGACACCGGTGTTTGCTGGCATTAGGCAAGGCACATAGTAATGCCAACAATCGTAGCAGCGTGGCAACACTAGCAACAGCAGTGCCACCTGTGTTTGCTGGCATTAGGCAAGGCACATGTAATGCCAACAATCGTAGCAGCGTGGCAACACTAGCAACAGCAGTGACACCGGTGTTTGCTGGCATTAGGCAAGGCACATAGTAATGCCAACAATCGTAGCAGCGTGGCAACACTAGCAACAGCAGTGACACGTGTTTGCTGGCATTAGGCAAGGCACATAGTAATGCCAACAATCGTAGCAGCGTAGCAACACTAGCAACAGCAGTGACACCGGTGTTTGCTGGCACTAGGCAAGGCACATAGTAATGCCAACAATCGTAGCAGCGTGGCAACACGAGCAACAGCAGTGACACCGGTGTTTGCTGGCATTAGGCAAGGCACATAGTAATGCCAACAATCGTAGCAGCATGGCAACACTAGCAACAGCAGTGACACGTGTTTGCTGGCATTAGGCAAGGCACAGAGTAATGCCAACAATCGTAGCAGCGTAGCGACACTAGCAACAGCAGTGACACCGGTGTTTGCTGGCATTAGCCAAGGCACATAGTAATGCCAACAATCATAGCAGCGTAGCGACACTAGCAACAGCAGTGACACCGGTGTTTGCTGGCATTAGGCAAGGCACATAGTAATGCCAACAATCGTAGCAGCGTGGCAACACTAGCAACAGCAGTGACACCGGTGTTTGCTGGCATTAGCCAAGGCACATAGTAATGCCAACAATCGTAGCAGCGTGGCAACACTAGCAACAGCAGTGACACCGGTGTTTGCTGGCATTAGCCAAGGCACATAGTAATGCCAACAATCGTAGCAGCGTGGCGACACTAGCAACAGCAGTGACACCGGTGTTTGCTGGCATTAGGCAAGGCACATAGTAATGCCAACAATCGTAGCAGCGTGGCAACACTAGCAACAGCAGTGACACCGGTGTTTGCTGGCATTAGCCAAGGCACATAGTAATGCCAACAATCGTAGCAGCGTGGCGACACTAGCAACAGCAGTGACACCGGTGTTTGCTGGCATTAGCCAAGGCACATAGTAATGCCAACAATCGTAGCAGCGTGGCAACACTAGCAACAGCAGTGACACCGGTGTTTGCTGGCATTAGCCAAGGCACATAGTAATGCCAACAATCGTAGCAGCGTGGCGACACTAGCAACAGCAGTGACACCGGTGTTTGCTGGCATTAGCCAAGGCACATAGTAATGCCAACAATCGTAGCAGCGTGGCAACACTAGCAACAGCAGTGACACCGGTGTTTGCTGGCATTAGCCAAGGCACATAGTAATGCCAACAATCGTAGCAGCGTGGCAACACTAGCAACAGCAGTGATACCGGTGTTTGCTGGCATTAGCCAAGGCACATAGTAATGCCAACAATCGTAGCAGCGTGGCAACACTAGCAACAGCAGTGACACCGGTGTTTGCTGGCATTAGGCAAGCCACATAGTAATGCCAACATTCGTAGCAGCGTGGCAACACTAGCAACAGCAGTGACACCGGTGTTTGCTGGCATTAGGCAAGCCACATAGTAATGCCAACAATCGTAGCAGCGTGGCAACACTAGCAACAGCAGTGACACCGGTGTTTGCTGGCATTAGCCAAGGCACATAGTAATGCCAACAATCGTAGCAGTGTGGCAACACTAGCAACAGCAGTGACACCGGTGTTTGCTGGCATTAGGCAAGGCACATAGTAATGCCAACAATCGTAGCAGCGTGGCGACACTAGCAACAGCAGTGACACCGGTGTTTGCTGGCATTAGCCAAGGCACATAGTAATGCCAACAATCGTAGCAGCGTGGCAACACTAGCAACAGCAGCGACACCGGTGTTTGCTGGCATTAGCCAAGGCACATAGTAATGCCAACAATCGTAGCAGCGTGGCAACACTAGCAGCCGCAGTGACACCGGTGTTTGCTGGCACTAGGCAAGGCACATAGTAATGCCAACAATCGTAGCAGCGTGGCAACACAAGCAACAGCAGTGACACCGGTGTTTGCTGGCATTAGGCAAGGCACATAGTAATGCCAACAATCGTAGCAGCGTGGCAACACTAGCAACAGCAGTGACACCGGTGTTTGCTGGCATTAGGCAAGGCACGTAGTAATGCCAACAATCGTAGCAGCGTGGCAACACTAGCAACAGCAGTGACACCGGTGTTTGCTGGCATTAGGCAAGGCACATAGTAATGCCAACAATCGTAGCAGCGTAGCAACACTAGCAACAGCAGTGACACCGGTGTTTGCTGGCATTAGGCAAGGCACATAGTAATGCCAACAATCTGGACGGAACTGTAGCGCGTCTCTCGTGTTCGACAGGAGCTGGCGACGCTGACAAAGAACTACTCGGGAGCCGAGTTGGAGGGTCTGGTGCGTGCGGCGCAGTCTACGGCGATGAATCGTCTGATCAAGGCGGCGAGCAAGGTGGAGGTCGACCCAGCCGCGATGGAGAAGCTGCTGGTGAACCGCAGCGACTTCTTGCACGCGCTCGAGTTCGACATCAAGCCGGTGAGTACGCAGCCGCCGCCGCCGTTGCTGTGATGGGCGACGGTGGATGCGCGGTGGAACCTGTTGTCAGCGGCCCGTCAGGTGCAGCGAAGTCTGCCGAGATTGCGTTGTTGCGTTTCGAATAGCGGCTTGTCCTGCCATTTGGTGGGAAGACCGTTTTGTCTGCCTGAAGTTTCTCTGTTCCGAGGTCAATAGACTGGATGTGCTTAAACTCGTGTTTTAAATGGATCACCGATCAGACTATTTGATTCAAAAGATGATGATTCAGATGATTCAAAGACATAAATAAACAAAATAAATTTTTGTTATTTTTTTAATGGGAAATTTCACTTTTTTTCATTTTGAAATCATTTTTTTTTCCTTCTGATACTTGTATAAACAGAGAAAAGAAAGAAGTCCACTAAAAAGCATAACTTTTGTGTGTGGGCTGTCTTATTGAAAATGAGAAAATATGTAGTGGCCGGACATACTTATAATATGAATTTTGCTAGAAATTAACAGGTTTACGAGGAAGGGTCCACTGTATTTCAAAACAGACTGGTCACAAGCAGAGAATACTCGGGCAGAGAAAACGTCACCCCCATTTGGAAAACCGTTGGAGCCGTAGTCCTTGAATTTTTTTACGTACTTTAATTTTTACTTTTAAATCATTACGATACTTAATGTGGTTGATTAGTTACTTATCAACTATCAATGTTGATGAACAGTTCAACTTGATTTAAACTCAAGTATCTTTTCCCATTCTTGGCTCATTGGCTTTCTAACAAAAAAACGTGGTTTCCTATTAAAACATCCTTAAGAAATTTTGTGGAAAGCCTTGCATTCCAAATCCCACATATTATATTGTTTCTTTGGAAAGGTTTAATTGGCCACAACCTGTTGTCTTATAATTTCTCCCTCATTAATTGGTTAATTAATAATCTTTTTACTGTTCCATCATACATCTATGTCAACATACAAATCTTAGGCCTCGTCCTCTTTCTTAAATGTAGCCGGATGGCCAATCCTGCCGCTTATATCTGCGCATCCTTTTCTTCTTCGTCTTCGTCGTTCTTTTCTTCCTCACCTCTCATTTCCACCACCGCGTTCCACGCACTCCTGTTTTCCCACAAATCCACCGACTCCGCCATCAACCAGCTCGGCTTCCGTACTAACAAATCTTCTTGAATCAGCGCAGTTTGCTTCGCTCTCGGTATTCCCACCCTTCCAAGACCGCTAACTGCATTTTGAAACTCTCTTCGCTGTTCGTGTCTCGTCCGTTCTTTTCACGTGGCCAAACAACGGTAGGCTCTCCTCTCTCTTTGCTGTTCGTGTCTCGTCCGTTCTTTTCACGTGGCCAAACAACGGTAGGCTCTCCTCTCTCTTTGCTGTTCGTGTCTCGTCCGTTCTTTTCACGTGGCCAAACAACGGTAGGCTCTCCTCTCTCTTTGCTGTTCGTGTCTCGTCCGTTCTTTTCACGTGGCCAAACAACGGTAGGCTCTCCTCTCTCTTTGCTGTTCGTGTCTCGTCCGTTCTTTTCACGTGGCCAAACAACGGTAGGCTCTCCTCTCTCTTCGCTGTTCGTGTCTCGTCCTTTCTTTTCACGTGGCCAAACAACGGTAGGCTCTCTCAGCTTAATTTAATAACTTAAACTGTCCACTCGCTAACTCTTTCTACATGTTGCTTAACCTAACAGAAAAATATGTCAGTGCAACCCGAACAAACTTAACAGTAATAATACTCTTTTCTATTTACAAATGTAGTCTCAGTTCTTCTTCTTAATCATTCATTCATTCGTTCTGGATCTGAACCTGGTCTGCTGACACTAGGCATTTCCGAGTTGAATTTGACTAATATTTTGGGACAGTCCATAGGGCACGGAAGGCCCAGCACCTGTCTTGACGGCTTACCTGTGCTAGTCTTGCGTATTGTGCAATGCAACTAGAACGGCCCGATGCCAAGAGCGGGAAAACGGTTGACGACGAGAAACCGTTGGCCGCTGCTGCGACCGCGGAAGCCGACGAACACGCGACGGCGACGAACGTGGCGTGGTCCATTAGTCCCGCTGCCCAAAAGATTAGTACTAAGGCACTCGAGGAGGAAACAATAGCAGAAAGTTACCCAATCCTGCAGAACTGGGAAATGAAAAAGTTAGTGGACAGGAGGCCCTGCCCTGCCCGAACGTCCAAGTGAGCTGGAGGGAAGTGTTGGTGCTGTAAACCAGCGTCATGTTAATTGGAAACCGAAGGGTGGAGAGCGTTCAGAGAACAGACGTGCTACAGGCTAAGAAAGGGGCGGGGGATAAAATTTGGTACGAACATGGCCTTGTTGATAGATTTGTCGGCAGGAAACAACGTAGAAAGGGTTTGTCCTTTGAAATAGCTGTCGCTCATTCTCCTCCAACTTGTAAAACTAAATCTGAGCGGCTCTATTTCACAACATCGTTCACTTGAACCGTACCGAAACTTTTTATTTACAACTTTCACATTGTATCACATATTTACTATACTTTTCTAACTTCTGCATGTAGAAATAATTGTTACAGTAAATGCTAAATTGAGTATAGCACTCCAATAGCTCCAAAAATGTATCAAAAAGGCCGTATTCGTATCCTATTTCATCTCCCGCCTGCTTCCCAGCCGGTAGCAGGTCACCCGTGCGTTCCCTGCACGCTCTGCCCTCCACGACGTTATCGATCGCGACGCCGCGCTCCGATCAGACTGCGCGTCCCTGATCGACCGATGTCGTGACGTCACCCTCTCCCCCTTCCAGGCGTTCGGATCCAGCGGAGAGGTGCTGGACCAGTTTCTGACGCGTGGCATCATCAACTGGGGCACGCCCGTCAGCTCGATCCTGGAAGACGGACAGCTGTTCATCCAGCAGGCGCAGGCTGCCGAGGGCTCCGGGCTCGTCTCGCTGCTCCTAGAAGGTGCGCGCCGAGGATGCTGGCGGCACCGTGTGCCTTGCCTGATGTCGGAAAACACCGGTGTCACTGCTGTTGCTAGTGTTGCCACGCTGCTACGATTGTTGGCATTACTACGTGCCTTGCCTAATGCCAGCAAACACCGGTGTCACTGCTGTTGCTAGTGTTGCCACGCTGCTACGATTGTTGGCATTAATATGTGCCTTGCCTAATGCCAGCAAACACCGGTGTCACTGCTGTTGCTAGTGTTGCCACGCTGCTACGATTGTTGGCATTACTATGTGCCTTGCCTAATGCCAGCAAACACCGGTGTCACTGCTGTTGCTAGTGTTGCTACGCTGCTACGATTGTTGGCATTACTATCTGCCTTGCCTAACGCCAGCAAACACCGGTGTCACTGCTGTTGCTAGTGTTGCTGCGCTGCTACGATTGTTGGCATTACTATGTGCCCTGCCTAACGCCAGCAAACACCGGTGTCACTGCTGTTGCTAGTGTTGCCACGCTGCTAGGATTGTTGGCATTACTATGGGACGAGGCTTTAAAAAAGCAAAAAAATGTTAGATTTGAATGTGTATGCTCTCGATAACTTTGTCTAAATCGAGTGGCGGTTTTCAGGGCCGCCGAACTCCGGCAAGACGGCGCTGGCAGCGCAGCTGGCGAAGAACTCGGACTTCCCGTTCATCAAGGTTTGCTCGCCCGAGGACATGGTGGGCTTCACGGAGCAGGCAAAGTGCCTGGCCATCCGCAAGGTAACGCCAACGCCCACGGAAGTTATAGCCATCTCGAGACGCCCGTCCTTTCCTCATCCTAGCATTCCGCTGGCTTGTTGAACGCCGAGCTTTGCGAAATGTCGGTAAAAGTTTTTCGGTCAGTTCGGAAAGATATTTGTCGCTATTACTTCCTTAAGACTCATGACTTTTCCTAATCCTAGAACATTAGTTTTTGGAAAAACTATGTGACTGGGTATGCAAAGTCCCGAAAACTCGAAACTTTTCCCGATGTTTCGCAAAGTTACGCTGCCTGCTTGATCAACGGTCTTATCTCAAGTTTCGAAACGTGTGAGTTCGAGTGTCTGGGACTGAGAATTAATTACTCAGTTAAATAGATTTTCCAAGAATCTTTGTCGTTCTCAACAACTTCACTGACTGCGATTCGACCGGAGTGTTCTATCGCTGGTGGTTCATTGATTCCGGGATTAGCCGTGGATACGAGATTGCGGAACCATCTGACGGCGGTCGTTCCTCGTGGTTGGATAAATCAAGGTTCTCTATGTCGGTGCCGTAAGTGTGACAGTAATCCACAAACGTGGCTGCTACCACTCTAAGTGAAACCAGCAGTAGCGGACAATGACATGGATAACAGAGCCGTGAACTTTTCCGATGTAACGAGCTTAACATGAGAAACAGATCGGCGAACACAAGGCCGGTGGCCGAAGACTCGCTTTACTAAGTGCCGTTCCCGCCGGTCGGTTGCCAGCTGTTCGACGACGCCTACCGCTCGACGCTGAGCTGCGTCGTCGTCGACAACATCGAGAGGCTGCTCGACTACGGCTCGATCGGGCCGCGCTACTCGAACCTGACGCTGCAGGCGCTGCTGGTGCTGCTCAAGAAGCAGCCGCCGCCCGGCAAGAAGCTGCTGGTCATCTGCACGACCAGCTGCCGGTGAGTCGTGGGTCTGCCCCAGGCTGTAGGATGCAGGACACTCTGCCAGCAAACATCTCACCAGGCTGTAGGATGCAGGACACTCTGCCAGCAAACATCTCACCAGGCTGTAGGATGCAGGACACTCTGCCAGCAAACATCTCACTAGGCTGTAGGATGCAGGCAAACATCTCACCAGGCTGTAGTATGCAGGACACTATGCCAGAAAACATCTCACCAGGCTGTAGGATGCAGGACACTCTGCCAGCAAACATCTCACCAGGCTGTAGGATGCAGGACACTCTGCCAGCAAACATCTCACTAGGCTGTAGGATGCAGGAAACTCTGCCAGCAAACATCTCACCAGGCTGTAGGATGCAGGACACTCTGCCAGCAAACATCTCACCAGGCTGTAGGATGCAGGACACTCTACCAGCAAACATCTCACCAGGCTGTAGGATGCAGGACACTCTGCCAGCAAACATCTCACCAGGCTGTAGGATGCAGGACACTCTGCCAGCAAACATCTCACCAGGCTGTAGGATGCAGGACACTCTGCCAGCAAACATCCCAGCAGGCTGTAGGATGCAGGAAACTCTGCCAGCAAACATCTCACTAAGCTGTAGGATGCAGGACACTCTGCCAGCAAACATCTCACCAGGCTGTAGGATGCAGGAAACTCTCCCAGCAAACATCTCACCAGGCTGTAGGATGCAGGAAACTCTGCCAGCAAACATCTCACCAGGCTGTAGGATGCAGGACACTCTGCCAGCAAACATCTCACCAGGCTGTAGGATGCAGGACACTCTGCCAGCAAACATCCCAGCAGGCTGTAGGATGCAGGACACTCTGCCAGCAAACATCTCACCAGGCTGTAGGATGCAGGACACTCTGCCAGCAAACATCTCACCAGGCTGTAGGATGCAGGACACTCTGCCAGCAAACATCCCAGCAGGCTGTAGGATGCAGGAAACTCTATCGAAACACCATCGTTGAGCTGGGGACAGAATGGTCAGCCAGTGTGCTAGAGCAAGCCAGTGGCTACCGATGGCAGCAGGACCGTTGGCGTCAACGTGTTTTCCGTGGGTTTCAGACAAGTGCTGCAAGACATGGAGATGATGACGGCGTTCACGGCCGTTCTGCACGTGCCCAACCTGTCAAAGCCCGAACACCTGACCGCCGTGCTTGAGGAGACGGACCTCTTCTCCAAGGACGCGCTGCGCTCCATCTCGAAGAAGATCCACGGTGCTCGGTGAGTTGCTTCCTCTGTCCCTTTGTCACGGCTGGCCCTGACTGTTCGGAAATGTTTTTGAAATTGTTGTGACCATTTGTTGCATTTAGGGTAGAAATTTATAATTAAAAACGAAATATCAATTCCGATCCGAACCCGGATCTCTCGCCTGTCTGGGCTGCGTATCCCACCGTAAAACACACCGACGGGTCGCCTTGGGTTGCAGCGTCTTCATCGGCATCAAGAAGCTGCTCGCGCTCAACGACATGGCGCGCCAGACGGAGGAGAAGTACCGCGCCGTCAAGTTCCTGTCGAAGCTCGAAGACGAGGGCGGCCTGGACCTGGGCACGACCATCAACTAGGAGCGGGATCCCCGCCGCCGCCCCCGCCGCCGCCGGCGCTTCGTCCCTCCTCCCGATGCCGCCGCCGCCGCCGCTGCCGCAGCCGCCGCCGCCAGCACGGACACGGACACGGACGCCGACGACGCGGCGGGCGGGTCGCCCGCGGCGCGTGCCGCTGCCAGGCGGGACTTCTCGTAGTCGATTTCGCTTTTGTGAGTAGCGTTCGGTAAACGCCGGGTTTCTGGCCGATGAGGTTCCTCGAGTCGGAGGTAGGTGTGTGGGGCACGTGTCGGCTGATTCGAGACGGTTTTTGTTTTAAGAATTTTCTGCACTCGGCTTGTGCCGGTGGGAGTAGCGCTGTTTTGAGTGCCGTTTTGCCCGTTCCACCGCTTTCGCAGTCTCTTTCCATCGCAGTCTCTGAGAGGGTATGCTTTGGAACGCTGACACAATTTGGGCTTGGATTAATTTCGAATCGTTGAAGATAACCCAAATGTAATTCATCCGAGTCAACATTGTGTTGTAGCTGTCCAAAAAAATATTATTCTCAGATCTGTTATTCGGATAGATGAGGCGTCAAAAGCCCGGATGTGAGGGGAAGCACTAAATAGCACTCGAAACGGCGTTAGTTCCTGATATAGTGTCAGTTGACCGCTTGCATTTAGTAGCCAGATGCTTTGGGGTTGTATGCTTAGGTTCAAGTTAAAACGTTTGCCCAGCGAAAGGCTAGGCCAGCTCGACGGCTATCATGACAGTCTTTAACAATCAAACATCAGGTCCGTGCTAAGTATCCTAGCTGGTGGGGGATGGTCTCAAGGAAATGCTTGCTAACATTTTTCCGCTTACTAACAAAGCCTACAGTGATTGCAAATGTGCGAATCGTGCAGCACCTATGTTTGTCGCTTTATAACGGATCGAAATGGCCCATCGAGCCACGGGAAACAGTTAAAAACACAGTCTGCTTGTTTGCAGGACCAAACTGTGTTGCCTTTTTCTTAGTCATTTTTTCTTACGTGCCTAACAGAATTCAAAAAGCACCCTAGTTTAATTAAACTAGACGTGATATATTTTCTTATCTTCGGTTATTTTTTTTAAAGTTAATTAATTTTTAAGTACGCGGGGTTGATGACGGGAAATATGTAACGTAGGACGAGCAAGAAAGTTCATCACGAATGAACGAAGAGTATTTCGTTTGGTTGGAATAGTAGCGGAAATAATTGAGTGTTTGAAGGAAGAAACAATGGGGAAAAACGAAAGAGAGAAGACTAGAAATCAATCTCATCTCAAATTAATAATATCTGATTTTATTTATTATTAATTATTTAATTTTCAATAGACAAAAAAAATCTAGTGCCACACAATGAGACTATTGTATTATTAGCTATTAATATTATTATTAGGTATTTTAAATTCTATATTCATTCTCCGACTGGCAATTGTTAAAAATTAATTGCATTTAGTTAAGAAGCAAAACATGTTTCATGAATAGTTATTATACAAAATTGTATCTCGCACTGTCGAATACGAAATATTCTCTGAAAGAGACGTTACGTGACGATTGAGAATCATCTAAACTCTACTTCTTTGCAACACTTCTTTGCAACAATTGCTTGCTGGTGTAAGTTTCCACCAGACAAAAACAATCTATTTCCTTTGTTTTCTTCGCATGGTTCTATGTCCTACGAAAGGTTGACTGACATAAAAAAGATACTTTACTTTGACCATGCTACCAAAACTCTAAGCAACTTACCGCTCGATTCGATCTCAAAATCAACTGGCTGGAACTAAGGACTGAAACGCTGACGGGGAAACCTCGGGAACAATGACAATGATATGGTCGAGAAAAATGCCGTCTGAGGAATTCCCCCGATGCACAATTCAAGACCACTGCAATAACAGACCAAGTGATGTGATAGAACGCTGTGTTTTTTTCCGCGGAAGCACGCATTACGAAATGATCTCCGGTAGCGGCGGTGGCTATGGAGTCGCGAAGCTTCGGTTCCTGATGTCACGACCTGACGGCGACCGGTCTAAAACGATGGCGCAGAATGGGCGAAAAAATAGTTTCTAACGAGCTCTACATTCAAATTTTATTTACAAGTTTGGTCTCTGCATATCCGGACAGGTTTGACAGCTGAGAATTCGAAACGTTTCGCAAACACCCACGGTGCGAATAAAAGGCTGCCTTCTTCACCGACGGACGCTGAACATTACCGGAGAGGCAATTGCGTAATAGTTACCTGTTTGAAACCACTGCTGCATTGTAGATATCACTACTTGAATGCATAAATGTCTTATGTTTATCGTTGGACATGCACATGGCAGTGATATTTATTTTTCGTTTATTTTATTTACGATTCAGCTCGGGCTTGCGTCTAAGTTGTAAGTAATAAAATGAGACAAGTGTGGCAGCGCCTTTGTCGGATACGTTGTTCGATGAATGCAGGTGGAAGGAAATATGAAAAGCAGGCAGTGGTTTCTTGTTTGCAATTCTTACGCAATCGTCCCTCTGGTTTCGTCGCGAATGTCACTTGAGGTTTTGCCGGAGTCGATCCCAAGCGAGGCGGAATGATTACGTTCGTTGCCTCGTGGAAAGATTTTTTAACCGGTTTTAGTCGGTTCGGGTACGAATTCTCGGCCAAATCTGGTGCGCCGACAAAAGCAACCCAAGCACACGGATAAATTTGAACAGTTGAACTTGGTACAGTCTTTCTTCTTGCCTGTCCCCGTGATATCGTTCAGCTGAAAGTGGTCTTGAAAATACAGATTTTTAAAATGTAAATGTGACCCGTTGAATCAAGCCAGCGGCAGTTTTCCAGACAGCTAATGGACCAACCACTCGTTAAGTCAACGGTCGATTTGTTCCAAGCCTTTGCTACGAAATCCCATTGTTTCCGGTACTAAATCAATGAAATTACGCCAAAGTCAGTGATAATTCGTAGGCAAAAACATTTTTTTCTTTCAAATTGTTCACTCCGAGTCGTTCTACGAACTTGCTGCACACGTCTCGTAAGAAACTCTCACCGATTGGACGAAATAAAAACGTTTCTCGAGCCGTCTAACTTACACCGATCTACGTTCTTCGGAGGGATTGACGGATTCGCACGTAGTATCAAATTGTGATTACGAATGCCTGTTGGATACCGGCATTTCCGAAAACCGTCTCGTTTTCCCAGACGTAAACCCGATATCGGCCGACCCCTCTCCCCGCCTCCGATGACGAGCGCTTTGCTTTACGGACGGCAGACTTTGCAAACGGACCGCGGACCCTATTTCTTGCAGCCGGAGCCAGAAAACATTCCGCGCAACCGTAGTGGGGCTGTCGTGCAGGCGCGCTTTTCGTTTCCCGTTCGACTAGGAACACTAACAGATGTTAGCATCGCATTGTAGTTTAATTTTTAACGGTGATATCTGGATTTTCTGCCTTACGGTCCGAGGCATAATACGCATCCCTGTATTTAGGTACATTGCACATCCTACCGAAAATTAAATGTCCCACTAGATTGGTGGCGAAAGATCTTAAAATACTATCAAATCCTCAAAGATATACTGTGAAAATGTGAAAAACATTGTTAAAACTAGTATTAAAACTAGCAGAATTAGTTATTAAAATAAGACAGCAACTACTTTAGTAAGGAATTTATCCAAACTGCAAACTAAAATAATATTAGATTTATTTTATTTTATATGAAATATCCAAATCTTTAGTAGACTGGGCGTGACCAAGTGGTGAAGAGGCGGAAACGACTAGAGGCTACTCTCTAGTCAACGTTTGTCACGGAACCACTTGTGCGGCCACGTCGGTGGATGTAGCTCGCGAGATCAAGTTTTATTCTGATATCAGCGTTGGGTTAGGATCTCTGTCGAATCGATTGCGTTAGCGGTGACCCACACGCGTAAGACTTTAAATCTTATTGTAATTCTATGGCTGTCTTTCTCTAACCTTTGCACGAGTTTTCAACCAAACTATTTTTCTTTTGGGAACCCTGCTTTTTTAACTCGCAAATATCCCGCTGCGTATTCAAAAATTCAGTCGCAGGAAAGAAGTAAATTTAACGCTTCAAATCCTGTCCACCCACTGACAAATGTTTACAGAATTTCGTTTAGAAAAGCCACTTGGGATTCCACTTTCTTCTGTGGCTGAATTGGTCGATGATGTTGACTGCTTATTCAACCAAGGAAGACGGTGAAATCACAAGCCAACTGGCTTTTCTTAGCGGATGTCTGACCGCTTCACGTTGCTTGAATGGAATCGGTGTATCGACTCTGCTTATTCAACCAAGGAAGACAGGGAAATCACAAGGCAACTGGCTTTTCTTAGCGGGTGTCTGACCGCGTCACGTTGCTTGAATGGAATCGGTGTATCGACTCTGCTTATTCAACCAAGGAAGACGGCGAAATCACAAGCCAGCTGACATCTTTTGACGACATTTTTCCCTGCATTTAATATGCCGTTATTCCCGATTCGATCAATAGTTTGGGTGAAAATCACATCGTAGTCTCGTAGTCGGCACCAACTCGTAGAAGTAGTTTTGAAAGTCTTTGCAAAGAGACAAAAACGTTGCAAAAGAGCAAGAAATAAAAGGAACTGAACTGGCAAATATTTTAAAGGCGATTGTTGTCAATACTCGTCGGCAATCACTAATCTCTTTGCGAATGCTGGACTTTCAAATGGATCTAGCAGCCAATACAAAATTGTTATCGCCAACGTGAAAATCGATGTTTAATAGCCTAAACAGACGCCTGGCATTTCTCTTGGATGCTGGGTCTTGTTAATTGTTACAGCAATAATTACGCGTTGATGATCTATGTGTGTACCGTTACAAAGACCCGCTGTATTTGTAACAGGGGTCGCGCTGGGTTATTCTAATTCAATGAGTGTACTTTATATTACTAAACATTTATAGGTTATGTCACATTTAGATAAAAATAAATAACTAGAATATCTCTTTCGGCTTTTTTCATTCCCGTCAAAATTTGATATGTATTCCTTCCTCTCCTTGCACTTTCAAATGATATATCACTTAAATTCAGTGCTAGATTTGCACCGTTGTTTTTTAATTGATATCAATTATAATCACAGAGGTAGACCAATTCAAAACTAGATTTAATTGGCTTTTATCAGTGCTTATCAGCATTACATTCAAATCTGTTTTTAAACTATTTAATTTGTGTTAAGTAATTAAGAGGATGCCTACTTGATTACATTATCTTCTTGATAATGCCAATAGATTACGATCGTGTATTTCACAGCTATCTCTACTCATGATGATCATGAAAGTAGCAGAGTCTGGGTTACCCATTATGTCAACTCAACAGGGGAATCCCTTCACTGATCTTCATTTCTGAATATAAATCGAGTGTCGCGGCTCTTGAGCAGTGTGTTTGTGTGACATCAAACCATCAGAGTGAAACGTCGATGAGTTAAATTAACTTGCATGTGAGTTTATTTAATTGTTGTACATCTTATTTGGTAAATGACTTTGCACGGCTAGGCATTAGTGTCAGTTATGCATTTAATTCAAAATTTTAAATTAAACTACAATTTGATTTCATTTTCTGACTTGACATTTGCTTTCTTAATAAATGGCACTTAGTTACACTAGGATTATATTTCTTTGTTTTTATTTATTTTTGTTTAAAGCTGTCCGAGTTTTTGTCCAATACACCAATTCCATTCAATCACAATTCAATCAAAATGACGTCATGATACCCACTCGCTAAAGCCAGGCAGACCAATTCGGGTTGTGATTTCCCTGTCTTCCTTTGTTATTTAACAGAGTAATATATTTTTCCAAACTGGTAGTACGTCCAGTGGGTATCTGACTTCATTTTTCTCTAACCATCTAGTAGCTGGTTCCCTCCGAAGTTTCCCTCAGGATAGCTGGTGCCCGACGTATATTCACAATCGCTATCATTTCATGTATAGTTCGACTCCCGCCGAATGTCCCAGCGCCCGCACTTACACATAGTGGAATAAAAAAAATTCTAACGTATAAATGTGACAATTTGCTTTCTTGTATTTAATCTCCTTATTATTTATTTACTTTTTACTCTTTATGCAAAATTCTGTAGCCAAATTAGTTTCTAGCCATCTAGAGTATAATACGTGAATTGGGCACCTGGTTTTTTAAAGATATACAAACTAAAAGATCTAGCTTCAAGGTTATTTGACTCGAAACCTTGTTCATTAAGTAACCAGCGCTTTGCTATGGAAATTTGTAACAAATTGATAGTGTTGGAGATTCATGCAATTCATTCGATGGAAAGTAATAGCTGGACTTATAATAGGAATTCAACAGTGTCACAGATGCATCCATTGCTAAATATAAATTGATTTTGGTTTGTGGAAAAGTTCAAATATAATAAAACTAGGCTATGCGAACACTCATATAATCGTGTTGTGGATGAGCGTAACATTTACGCTCACCCACAACGCAATTATATTGCGTGTACGCATAGCCTAGAGGCTTATATGATCAATTTAAAATGTTCGACGTTAATTTAGCAGTTTTCTCAATGACATTTGAATATTTCAAAACGTAAAAATCGATTTAAAGAAAAACTATTCAATTGATTTGGTTCAAATTAATACAGTTTCTTATTTTTACGATCTATAATGTACACAGCAAATTTTGTGAGCATCGGTTGAAGATAAAGTTGCTTAAGTTGCAAAAAACTGAAAAAACGCTAAAAAATCGCAAAAAATCGTCATAAAAGCGCCATTTTCAAGAAAAGTGCTCAACATACAACAATATAATTCATACACAAACATTGGATCGCGAGGGTCAACATTTCCTGAAAGTTTCGTCAAATTATATTCAGACGTTTGGCCTCTAGAGTGCAAAACGTGTTTTGGACAAACTGAAAAATTTCGTAAAAACTTAATAACATAAAATTTACTCGTCCGATTTGCTTCAAAAACGTGGCAGATCTAAGTTCAGAGAAAACGAAGGTCCACAGAAATTTTCATCAAAATCCGTTTTGTCGTTTGGCCTGTAGAGCGCGAACAAACACACAAAAAAAAAAAAAAACAAACAAACAAACAAACAAAAAAAAAAAAAAAAACATCGGAGACTTTTTTCTGCAGTAAGTGTAATTGAAGATTTCGCTTCACTCGCTACGCTCGTTACGCTCATCAAAAACACCCCCATACAACAGCGTGATGCCAGCATCTGTACCTGTTATAAACTAGACTCAAAAAATTATCCTTTTTTTGCCTTTTTCTACATTAAAAATGAAACTGACTTCCAAACTTGCTTGTTCTTGTGAATTGTGGAATTGCTAAATCTAAATCATGAATTTCGACACAATACGGTTGTTGCAGATTTCCGGCGAATAGCGGGGAGAATTCGTCGGCTTATAATGTTCAAAAGACCAGTTGGAAGGAGAACTTTTCTTATTTTTTACATCCATAGTTATAATAATAATGACTATAATATTGACAATGATGTGCATTCATATTTGTGGCAATTTCGTATCAGAAGTAATGTACGATTCGCTCTCGACGATTTTCAGGACCATTAATCGTGCAGAGCAAACACTTTTAACTAAAAATATGGCATCAGTTCACAAACAAATTGTTTAATCTTCAGAATGGAGACCAAACCATCCGTTTGGGATGCACCAGAGGTGAGTAATTGGACGCATCTTGCCTGTGACTATCACCGAGAAGTAGCGAAAAACCTGCTGGGATTCAGTGAATACGATACCTTCAAAACAACCGTCGAAGGCAAAGCAAACCTCTGGCAGAAGATCGCCTTCGGAATGTACGGGTATCCTCACGACACGGATCCCAAGGACCGCCCGCAAATCAAACAGAAAATCGACAAAACGTTCGATCTGGTGTGTAAGAAAAACGGCGACCGATCCAAGTTTCGCGTCTCGTTCTTCATCGTGTCCGGCCTGACGCGCGACGGACAGTTTAAGTACCCGATCTTGCGTCTCCATCTCGTCAATGGGCGATTCGTTGGCAACGTCTTCGTCGACGAAATACCTCGCTCGTACTGCCACCTGGACGACTACCTGATAAACAACTGCCTGCCGAAATGCCTCATTTCGTATCCAGCTTCAGGTTATACATTTTTTAAATACTCATTTCGTATCCTAATTTTGACGCATGTCACTTTAAAAAATATTAATAAGAGTGTGTATAACTGATTTCTTGAATGCTACAAACTAAAGCCCCTTTTACACGGTCTCAAATGTATGAACTATTATAATGTTACTATCCTTGATATGTGTCATAATTCTATCATACTTTTATACTTTTGTTATGTTATCTATAATAATAACAAAACCACGGTGCATTAACGCATCGTGCACACTTGTACAAATGTACACTTGTACAAATGTACACTTGTAAGACGAAATAAACAAATATTAAATATCAATATTTTCTCATACCTTAAGTTTCAGCCAGTTTAATTTGAGACTTTTTAAAGCTCCGTTTGAATTTTTGATATTTTACAGGTAGCTACTATGTGGACAACGGCGACCAGCTGCTGATCCTCTTCAAGAGATCGCGAGCGTGCGAATCCCGAGCGGCCGTCCTGCGAGCGGGGGACGTGTCGGCAGCGGTTGTTTCGGGCGGGTCGTGCTTGGTGGTGGCGGCGGCGGCGCTGATGACGTCGGCGCCGGTCGCGGCGGGGGCTGGGATGGTGGCGGCGGTGGCGGTGGCGGCGTCGTCGACCTACATGGTCAGCCGCAGCGTCGGGAAGCTCGTAGACCGTTCGGACCACGGCCAGTCCATCGGGCTCAAGGTACAGCCAACCGCCACCAAGCATTTTCAATCGGAACCCCTGAAATTATCATTGGCTATAATAATTATCATTTATTGTCTTAAATTTGACTGAACAGACATTTTTGAAGGCTTAATATAAAGTGCTGGCGATCCATACCAGTGCTCGAGGTGTGAAAAAGAGGAAGAAGAAGATTATTAAAAGAAAATAAATATAAGATCTTATATTTATTTTCTTTTAATAATCTTCTTCTTCCTCTTTTTCACACATTTTCTTTCATCATCTAACATCTTCCAACCTTTTCTCTCTCCTAGTTTCATCCCACTTCATTAGCTATACTATAAGTACTTTATTACCGAACTTTTCTTAAACTGAAAGATGAAGCGCAAGGAAAATGAGAGTTAAAAAATAAATATGTGCAGTTTTTGTCACCAGCCAGTGCAGTTGAATAGACGTATGCCACTCAGAGTAAAATGACGTCAGATACCCACTGGACATGCCACCATGGTTTGGCAAAAAATATTTATCAGCGCTGCTAAATGACAAAGGGAGACAGGGAAATCACAACCCGAATTGCTCTGCCTGGCTTTAGCAAGTGGGTATTATGACGTTATTTTGATTGAATTTTTGGTTGAATGGAATCGGTGTATTACATTCCTTAATCCGCTTGCACGTTTCACTAATAAATTCAAACCCTCGGAAACTTGTCTTGTCGGCAGGAACCCGAAGCTCGGAACTGCTGGCTGGCGGTCGGCGCAACGGCAGCTGCGGCCGCCGCCTCCACCGCCATGGGCGCTGTCAACGCGGTGGCCGGACAAATCGGCCCAGCCGTCGCCACCGCCGCCCAGGCCACCGTCATTCTGTCGCAGGTATCGACTATCGTGATGTATCATTCGGGTGTTGTTTTGAAATAATAATTATATGCAATTTTTTTTGCATGCACAGTGGATATTTACAGTCTTTCTACAGCGATTATTTGCGCTCTTTAGTCAAAATGGCTTCACTGATTTTGTTTACATTTTCGAGCAAGTTCTCCAATTACCCCAAAAAAAATATTTCCCGGAATAAAAACATCTTCATATATAATGTTTTCCGACAAACAAACAGTACTGAAACATTTCTTAGACTCATGCTGTACTAAAGCCCCTTTTACACGGTCACATGTTTTGTCAAACCCTTGTACAGCAGTCTTGTATACAACCGCCTATGACCGTGTTAAGCCCCTTTTACACGGTCACATGTTTTGTCAAACCCTTGTACAGCAGTCTTGTATACAACCGCCTATGACCGTGTTAAGCCCCTTTTACACGGTCACATGTTTTGTCAAACCCTTGTACAGCAGTCTTGTATACAACCGCCTATGACCGTGTTAAGTCCCTTTTACACGGTCACATGTTTTGTCAAACCCTTGTACAGCAGTCTTGTATACAACCGCCTATGACCGTGTTAAGCCCCTTTTACACGGTCACATGTTTTGTCAAACCCTTGTACAGCAGTCTTGTATACAACCGCCTATGACCGTGTTAAGTCCCTTTTACACGGTCACATGTTTTGTCAAACCCTTGTACAGCAGTCTTGTATACAACCGCCTATGACCGTGTTAAGCCCCTTTTACACGGTCACATGTTTTGTCAAACCCTTGTACGGCAGTCTTGTATACAACCGCCTATGACCGTGTTAAGCCCCTTTTACACGGTCACATGTTTTGTCAAACCCTTGTACAGCAGTCTTGTATACAACCGCCTAAGACCGTGTTAAGCCCCTTTTACACGGTCACATGTTTTGTCAAACCCTTGTACGGCAGTCTTGTATACAACCGCCTATGACCGTGTTAAGCCCCTTTTACACGGTCACATGTTTTGTCAAACCCTTGTACAGCAGTCTTGTATACAACCGCCTATGACCGTGTTAAGCCCCTTTTACACGGTCACATGTTTTGTCAAACCCTTGTACAGCAGTCTTGTATACAACCGCCAATGACCGTGTTAAGCCCCTTTTACACGGTCACATGTTTTGTCAAACCCTCGTACAGCAGTCTTGTATACAACCGCCTATGACTGTGTTAAGCCCCTTTTACACGGTCACATGTTTTGTCAAACCCTTGTACAGCAGTCTTGTATACAACCGCCTATGACTGTGTTAAGCCCCTTTTACACGGTCACATGTTTTGTCAAACCCTTGTACAGCAGTCTTGTATACAACCGCCTATGACCGTGTTAAGCCCCTTTTCCACGGTCACATGTTTTGTCAAACCCTTGTACAGCAGTCTTGTATACAACCGCCTATGACCGTGTTAAGCCCCTTTTACACGGTCACATGTTTTGTCAAACCCTTGTACAGCAGTCTTGTATACAACCGCCTATGACTGTGTTAAGCCCCTTTTACACGGTCACATGTTTTGTCAAACCCTTGTACAGCAGTCTTGTATACAACCGCCTATGACCGTGTTAAGCCCCTTTTACACGGTCACATGTTTTGTCAAACCCTTGTTCAGCAGTCTTGTATACAACCGCCTATGACTGTGTTAAGCCCCTTTTACACGGTCACATGTTTTGTCAAACCCTTGTACAGCAGTCTTGTATACAACCGCCTATGACCGTGTTAAGCCCCTTTTCCACGGTCACATGTTTTGTCAAACCCTTGTACAGCAGTCTTGTATACAACCGCCTATGACCGTGTTAAGCCCCTTTTACACGGTCACATGTTTTGTCAAACCCTTGTACAGCAGTCTTGTATACAACCGCCTATGACTGTGTTAAGCCCCTTTTACACGGTCACATGTTTTGTCAAACCCTTGTACAGCAGTCTTGTATACAACCGCCTATGACCGTGTTAAGCCCCTTTTACACGGTCACATGTTTTGTCAAACCCTTGTACAGCAGTCTTGTATACAACCGCCTATGACCGTGTTAAGCCCCTTTTACACGGTCACATGTTTTGTCAAACCCTTGTACAGCAGTCTTGTATACAACCGCCTATGACTGTGTTAAGCCCCTTTTACACGGTCACATGTTTTGTCAAACCCTTGTACAGACGTCTTGTATACAACCGCCTATGACCGTGTTAAGTCCCTTTTACACGGTCACATGTTTTGTCAAACCCTTGTACAGCAGTCTTGTATACAACCGCCTATGACCGTGTTAAGCCCCTTTTACACGGTCACATGTTTTGTCAAACCCTTGTACAGCAGTCTTGTATACAACCGCCTATGACCGTGTTAAGCCCCTTTTACACGGTAACATGTTTTGTCAAACCCTTGTACAGCAGTCTTGTATACAACCGCCTATGACCGTGTTAAGCCCCTTTTCCACGGTCACATGTTTTGTCAAACCCTTGTACAGCAGTCTTGTATACAACCGCCTATGACCGTGTTAAGTCCCTTTTACACGGTCACATGTTTTGTCAAACCCTTGTACAGCAGTCTTGTATACAACCGCCTATGACCGTGTTAAGCCCCTTTTACACGGTCACATGTTTTGTCAAACCCTTGTACAGCAGTCTTGTATACAACCGCCTATGACTGTGTTAAGCCCCTTTTACACGGTCACATGTTTTGTCAAACCCTTGAACAGCAGTCTTGTATACAACCGCCTATGACCGTGTTAAGCCCCTTTTACACGGTCACATGTTTTGTCAAACCCTTGTTCAGCAGTCTTGTATACAACCGCCTATGACCGTGTTAAGCCCCTTTTACACGGTAACATGTTTTGTCAAACCCTTGTTCAGCAGTCTTGTATACAACCGCCTATGACTGTGTTAAGTCCCTTTTACACGGTCACATGTTTTGTCAAACCCTTGTACAGCAGTCTTGTATACAACCGCCTATGACCGTGTTAAGCACCTTTTACACGGTCACATGTTTTGTCAAACCCTTGTACAGCAGTCTTGTATACAACCGCCTATGACCGTGTTAAGCTCCTTTTAAGCGGTCACATGTTTGGTCAAACCCTTGTACAGCAGTCTTGTATACAACCGCCTATGACCGTGTTAAGCCCCTTTTACACGGTCACATGTTTTGTCAAACCCTTGTACAGCAGTCTTGTATACAACCGCCTATGACCGTGTTAAGCTCCTTTTAAGCGGTCACATGTTTGGTCAAACCCTTGTACAGCAGTCTTGATATACAACCGCCTATGACCGTGTTAAGCCCCTTTTACACGGTCACATGTTTGGTGAATCCCTTGTACAGCAGTCTTGTATACAACCGCCTATAACCGTGTTAAGCCCCTTTTACACGGTCACATGTTTGGTGAATCCCTTGTACAGCAGTCTTGTATACAACCGCCTATAACCGTGTTAAGCCCCTTTTACACGGTCACATGTTTTGTCAAACCCTTGTACAGCAGTCTTGTATACAACCGCCTATGACCGTGTTAAGCCCCTTTTACACGGTCACATGTTTTGTCAAACCCTTGTACAGCAGTCTTGTATACAACCGCCTATGACTGTGTTAAGCCCCTTTTACACGGTCACATGTTTTGTCAAACCCTTGTACAGCAGTCTTGTATACAACCGCCTATGACCGTGTTAAGCCCCTTTTACACGGTCACATGTTTTGTCAAACCCTTGTACAGCAGTCTTGTATACAACCGCCTATGACCGTGTTAAGCCCCTTTTACACGGTCACATGTTTTGTCAAACCCTTGTACAGCAGTCTTGTATACAACCGCCTATGACCGTGTTAAGCCCCTTTTACACGGTCACATGTTTTGTCAAACCCTTGTGCAGCAGTCTTGTATACAACCGCCTATGACCGTGTTAAGCCCCTTTTACACGGTCACATGTTTCGTCAAACCCTTGTACAGCAGTCTTGTATACAACCGCCTATGACCGTGTTAAGGCCCTTTTACACGGTCACACGTTTGGTCAAACCCTTGTACAGCAGTCTTGTATACAACCGCCTATGACCGTGTTAAGACCCTTTTACACAGTCACATGTTCCGTCAAACCCTTGTACAGCAGTCTTGTATACAACCGCCTATGACCGTGTTAAGCTCCTTTTACACGGTCACATGTTTGGTCAAACCCTCGTACAGCAGTTTTGTATACAACCGCCTATGACCGTGTTAAGCCCCTTTTACACGGTCACATGTTTTGTCAAACCCTTGTACAGCAGTCTTGTATACATCCGCCTATGACCGTGTTAAGCTCCTTTTACACGGTCACATGTTTTGTCAAACCCTTGTACAGCAGTCTTGTATACAACCGCCTATGACCGTGTTAAGCCCCTTTTACACGGTCACATGTTTCGTCAAACCCTTGTACAGCAGTCTTGTATACAACCGCCTATGACTGTGTTAAGCCCCTTTTACACGGTCACACGTTTCGTCAAACCCTTGTACAGCAGTCTTGTATACAACCGCCTATGACCGTGTTAAGCCCCTTTTACACAGTCACATGTTTCGTCAAACCCTTGTACAGCAGTCTTGTATACAACCGCCTATGACCGTGTTAAGCTCCTTTTACACGGTCACATGTTTGGTCAAACCCTCGTACAGCAGTCTTGTATACAACCGCCTATGACCGTGTTAAGCTCCTTTTACACGGTCACATGTTTGGTCAAACCCTCGTACAGCAGTTTTGTATACAACCGCCTATGACCGTGTTAAGCCCCTTTTACACGGTCACATGTTTTGTCAAACCCTTGTACAGCAGTCTTGTATACAACCGCCTATGACCGTGTTAAGCCCCTTTTACACGGTCACATGTTTTGTCAAACCCTTGTACAGCAGTCTTGTATACAACCGCTTATGACCGTGTTAAGCCCCTTTTACACGGTCACATGTTTTGTCAAACCCTTGTGCAGCAGTCTTGTATACAACCGCCTATGACCGTGTTAAGCCCCTTTTACACGGTCACATGTTTCGTCAAACCCTTGTACAGCAGTCTTGTATACAACCGCCTATGACCGTGTAAGGCCCTTTTACACGGTCACACGTTTCGTCAAACCCTTGTACAGCAGTCTTGTATACAACCGCCTATGACCGTGTTAAGACCCTTTTACACAGTCACATGTTCCGTCAAACCCTTGTACAGCAGTCTTGTATACAACCGCCTATGACCGTGTTAAGCTCCTTTTACACGGTCACATGTTTGGTCAAACCCTCGTACAGCAGTTTTGTATACAACCGCCTATGACCGTGTTAAGCCCCTTTTACACGGTCACATGTTTTGTCAAACCCTTGTACAGCAGTCTTGTATACATCCGCCTATGACCGTGTTAAGCTCCTTTTACACGGTCACATGTTTTGTCAAACCCTTGTACAGCAGTCTTGTATACAACCGCCTATGACCGTGTTAAGCCCCTTTTACACGGTCACATGTTTGGTCAAACCCTCGTACAGCAGTTTTGTATACAACCGCCTATGACCGTGTTTAGCCCCTTTTACACGGTCACATGTTTTGTCAAACCCTTGTACAGCAGTCTTGTATACAACCGCCTATGACCGTGTTAAGCCCCTTTTACACAGTCACACGTTTCGTCAAACCCTTGTACAGCAGTCTTGTATACAACCGCCTATGACCGTGTTAAGCCCCTTTTACACAGTCACATGTTTCGTCAAACCCTTGTACAGCAGTCTTTTATACAACCGCCTATGACCGTGCTAAGCTCCTTTTACACGGTCACATGTTTGGTCAAACCCTCGTACAGCAGTTTTGTATACAACCGCCTATGACCGTGTTAAGCCCCTTTTACACGGTCACATATTTTGTCAAACCCTTGTACAGCAGTCTTGTATACAACCGCCTATGACCGTGTTAAGCACCTTTTACTCAGTCACACGTTTCGTCAAACCCTTGTACAGCAGTCTTGTATACAACCGCCTATGACCGTGTTAAGCCCCTTTTACACAGTCACATGTTTCGTCAAACCCTTGTACAGCAGTCTTGTATACAACCGCCTATGACCGTGTTAAGCTTCTTTTACACGGTCACATGTTTGGTCAAACCCTTGTACAGCAGTCTTGTATACAACCGCCTATGACCGTGTTAAGCACCTTTTACTCAGTCACACGTTTCGTCAAACCCTTGTACAGCAGTCTTGTATACAACCGCCTATGACCGTGTTAAGCTCCTTTTACACGGTCACATGTTTTGTCAAACCCTTGTACAGCAGTCTTGTATACAACCGCCTATGACCGTGTTAAGCCCCTTTTACACGGTCACATGTTTGGTCAAACCCTCGTACAGCAGTTTTGTATACAACCGCCTATGACCGTGTTTAGCCCCTTTTACACGGTCACATGTTTTGTCAAACCCTTGTACAGCAGTCTTGTATACAACCGCCTATGACCGTGTTAAGCCCCTTTTACACAGTCACACGTTTCGTCAAACCCTTGTACAGCAGTCTTGTATACAACCGCCTATGACCGTGTTAAGCCCCTTTTACACAGTCACATGTTTCGTCAAACCCTTGTACAGCAGTCTTGTATACAACCGCCTATGACCGTGCTAAGCTCCTTTTACACGGTCACATGTTTGGTCAAACCCTCGTACAGCAGTTTTGTATACAACCGCCTATGACCGTGTTAAGCCCCTTTTACACGGTCACATATTTTGTCAAACCCTTGTACAGCAGTCTTGTATACAACCGCCTATGACCGTGCTAAGCTCCTTTTACACGGTCACATGTTTGGTCAAACCCTCGTACAGCAGTTTTGTATACAACCGCCTATGACCGTGTTAAGCCCCTTTTACACAGTCACATGTTTCGTCAAACCCTTGTACAGCAGTCTTGTATACAACCGCCTATGACCGTGCTAAGCTCCTTTTACACGGTCACATGTTTGGTCAAACCCTCGTACAGCAGTTTTGTATACAACCGCCTATGACCGTGTTAAGCCCCTTTTACACGGTCACATATTTTGTCAAACCCTTGTACAGCAGTCTTGTATACAACCGCCTATGACCGTGTTAAGCACCTTTTACTCAGTCACACGTTTCGTCAAACCCTTGTACAGCAGTCTTGTATACAACCGCCTATGACCGTGTTAAGCCCCTTTTACACAGTCACATGTTTCGTCAAACCCTTGTACAGCAGTCTTGTATACAACCGCCTATGACCGTGTTAAGCTTCTTTTACACGGTCACATGTTTGGTCAAACCCTTGTACAGCAGTCTTGTATACAACCGCCTATGACCGTGTTAAGCACCTTTTACTCAGTCACACGTTTCGTCAAACCCTTGTACAGCAGTCTTGTATACAACCGCCTATGACCGTGTTAAGCTCCTTTTACACGGTCACATGTTTTGTCAAACCCTTGTACAGCAGTCTTGTATACAACCGCCTATGACCGTGTTAAGCCCCTTTTACACGGTCACATGTTTGGTCAAACCCTCGTACAGCAGTTTTGTATACAACCGCCTATGACCGTGTTTAGCCCCTTTTACACGGTCACATGTTTTGTCAAACCCTTGTACAGCAGTCTTGTATACAACCGCCTATGACCGTGTTAAGCCCCTTTTACACAGTCACACGTTTCGTCAAACCCTTGTACAGCAGTCTTGTATACAACCGCCTATGACCGTGTTAAGCCCCTTTTACACAGTCACATGTTTCGTCAAACCCTTGTACAGCAGTCTTGTATACAACCGCCTATGACCGTGCTAAGCTCCTTTTACACGGTCACATGTTTGGTCAAACCCTCGTACAGCAGTTTTGTATACAACCGCCTATGACCGTGTTAAGCCCCTTTTACACGGTCACATATTTTGTCAAACCCTTGTACAGCAGTCTTGTATACAACCGCCTATGACCGTGTTAAGCACCTTTTACTCAGTCACACGTTTCGTCAAACCCTTGTACAGCAGTCTTGTATACAACCGCCTATGACCGTGTTAAGCCCCTTTTACACAGTCACATGTTTCGTCAAACCCTTGTACAGCAGTCTTGTATACAACCGCCTATGACCGTGTTAAGCTTCTTTTACACGGTCACATGTTTGGTCAAACCCTTGTACAGCAGTCTTGTATACAACCGCCTATGACCGTGTAAAGCCCCTCAAAACCTTGTACAGTGTCTATATTACAGACTATTATTAGAGACACGTGACCGTGTAAAAGGGGCTTAACACGGTCATAGGCGGTTGTATACAAGACTGCTGTACAAGGGTTTGACAAAACATGTGACAGTGTAAAAGGGGCTTAACACTGTCATAGGCGGTTGTATACAAGACTGCTGTACAAGGGTTTGACAAAACATGTGACCGTGTAAAAGGGGCTTAACACGGTCATAGGCCATGGTAACTATACTTATACCATGGTCATAGGCGGTTGTATACAAGACTGCTGTACATGGGTTTGACAGTAAACGTGATCGTGTAAACAGTGTATAAGAAATGTCGCTTGAACCAACCCCAGGGCGCCGGCTGCCTCAGCGTCACCAACTCGTGCTTCAACGTTGTCCTCCGCTACCGGGAGACAGGCCGCGTGGAAAAAGCAGACATGGCCCGCTTTGCCGCCGCCGTCTTATTCTTCGGCAACGTAGCGCTCTCCACCGAGCAGACCCTGACCGCGATCCGCCAGATGTCGGCAGCCGAGGCTCCGACGGGGATCTTCGCGTGGTTCCGCTCGGCGCCCGAGTTCGTGCCGCTCAGCAACGCGGAGAGCACTGTGTTCTCGTTGTCGGCTGCGACCGCGGCGGGCGGGGCGTGGCACGGGGGCGAGGGCTTCGCGGCGGGATTCCGGCGGGTTTGCAAGACCATCGCGGACGCCACGGAGAAGTTGTCGGTCAAGTTGATGGTGGCCTCCGACTATATCAAATTGATTCTCTCGACTCTACGAGATTTCTGTTTCTATTTTGGGAGAGAAATCGAGACCTGCGTTGATTTTCTCTTCAAATTGTGTAAGAAGAATTCGTTGAGTGAAGTTTTACAGGAATTAGCCAGCGCAAATGTTCATGAAATAGCCTTTCGTCTTTTAGTCATGAAGTCCTGGCTTCAGAATCGCCTAACGCCTAGCGACTCGGAAGACATTGTTTCCGACATACTTGCCGAAACGATAAGTCTACAAAAAGTATCGGGCACGGCAAACCTCGAGCAAAACCCCAAAGACTGGACAGACGAATTTGAGAAGACGTGCAAGCTTGCCAGAAGAGAGTTCGAGCGCCAGCAAGTGTCGTACCGCGATCGCTTGAAACTCGCGCAGCGGTTTGCTCCCGGCATCACCGAGAGCGAGTTCCAATCAGCGGAAGGAATCACCGAGCCGCTAAACCGTCACCTCTGGAACGAAGCGTTGACGGAGCTGCGAAACCTTTGCGGCACCGAGACTAGCCAACTCCGTCTGGCCATGAGCTATCTGCCTGTGGACGAATCGCCGAGCTTGGAAGACGCCGAGACCGGGACAACGGTCAGTTTCTTCACCGGCGTTCGGCCCGAAGGGAAGGATCTGCGACTGAGCCGACGGCAGTACTTCGACTTGGCTCGCGAGAAGGCTGGCGTCGATATCGCCGAGTCGGCGGTCTGGCAGATGGACGAAGCGTCGCAGACCGGGTGCTTCGTTGACATCGGCGACAACGCGAGGGGAATCGCGAGCGTCTTTGTCACGTGCACTCCCGATAACGGGTTGGTTGAGGGTTGCGTGTTTGCGATGAAGAGGGCTGGAAATTTATAATTACGCTTGGATGGTGAGGCTTTAATTGCTTGGGGGCTAAGAGGGATGGGGAATTGCTGATTAATTTTTGTTTTCATTCTCATTCTAATTTACTGATTGTTCTCAATGAAAAATTAAATTCTTGAACATGGCAATTGTGTTTCAGTCTATATGTTAAAATAAAAAATATTATATTTATCCTGTTATTACACCTGTTACTAATTTCAAAGCAACCATCCAAATATCAAATGGAATCCTCTGAGAAAGTCTTTTCATTTCCTCGATTTTTCTTCAATATCATGAATTTAGTGATCTTTCATGGAATGCGTGTTAAACTTTAGCCACCCCCACCAATAATCAAAGGCTGCACTAAACATGGCTGATGCCATTTGATAACGTCGTTAAACCTTTAAATTTCTTGTTTTTAATCGTCTAAATTTCACGTATCTAGTAAGTAAATGCCACTAATGTAATAAAATAATATAAATTCTCAGAATAGCTTTCGTCAATTGTCAATATTATATTGCTTAGACGCAAAAACGTGTTGAAAGAAAAAGTGTGTGCGCCCTAACCTAGAAACCAGATAATTTCTTGGTTCCATGCTTCGTGATTTCATTTTGTTGCAGCTTTCTATATTCCAATCGATTTCAAACTATCATGTTCCATCATAATTCAAAAGTTTCACTGCCTCATCACAAACTCTCTATTTCAGACCAATATGAATCCGGTTCATGCAGATTATGTCCCCTTGCTGTCAAGAGGTCGAGGCCGAACGAACCTGGCAAATCCTACGTTACTGGCTCCAGCGACAGCAATTCTACCGCAGGCGTTGATGCCGAAGGTGATGACTTTTACAGGAATTCCCACCCCTGCTCTCTGGAAGCCTGCAGTGACATCGCCGAGAGAACTACGTAGACCACTAGGTCATTCTCCGACCGATGCTACTTCGCCCATCGGTACGTCACCATTGAATTTCACCACCAATTCAATGATTTCATCTTTCTTATGTCACTGGCAAATGACTTCAATACTTAAATATATTACCTGGTAGATCTAGGTAATAGATTGCCTTAGTACTAGCACTTATTTTAAGCATTTATAATCTCTCTTGTAAAATGGGATTAGGTATACCTACTAGTAGAAGAGATAAATTCAATAAAAAATAAAATATATTGGATACTGAATGGGTTTTAAAGCAAATATTCTACTTTCTATCAATATAGTTACGCACGGGAATCAAAACAAGGTACACTTCTGGACACTTAAAACCATCCACTTGGATATTTTTCAAGTCGAAATGAAAGCTTGTTTGAAACTAGTAGAGGTAGCTAAGTAGAAGCATAGGAAGCCACTTTCTTGGGAAAACCAGTTGCTTGGGATGAAGGAAAACCAGTTTTCTCATCAGTGGGGTTTTTAACAAATCAAATCAACCGTGCATTGCGAATATTCGTTCAGTCTCGTATCACATTTTGCCGCGATGGCAGCAAACCCCCAATTGTCTTTTGATTATAGAGTAGCCATTAGGCCATGATCGAGCTCCAGCATTTGTCACAGAGTTTCCGGGGAACATTTAGGCAGTTTGGACGAATTTAAACACCCTTGCCATAACTAAAAATACATATACCACATTTTAACCATTGTCACATTTACTCGGCGTGCAAAAACCTGTCAGTAAACACGTTCTCGCACTTTGCCACTCAACTACAGACGAGCGCCGCCATCCAACGCCGCCGTCTCACCAATCCCCGGCGTCGTTCGTGCCGCAGCCGTCGGTGAAGTGGTCGACGGTGACGGAAGACCGGCCGGCGTTGGGAGAACGCCTGGGCGACGGCTACGGCCGGGCGATGGCGGGGGCGGGGCGGGACGCGGGGGACGACGCGTTGCGGCTCTACCAAGATGCGGCGGGTGCCGATCTAAGCGGCGGTGGCGGTGAGTTGGTCCGGTCCGGTTGGCTGCCTTTTTGGACGTGTCAACTCCTAATGCCAAACTCCCATGAACTCCACTTCAGAAATGTCAATTTTAAACTAAGACGTAGACTTTTGTCGAATTTTCGTAATAAATTTTGGTGAAAACAGATTTATAAGGAAAGTGGTTTATGGAATGTGCTAAAATTTGAACAGGGTCTAAGTAGAAAGAAAACAAAGGTACTCTGAAATTTTCATCTAAATCAGTTTACACGTTTGGCCCGTAGAGAATAAACAATCAGTCATATTATATTCAGCAGCAATGTGGTGTAAAGGACCTATTCCACTCTGAGAAAAATGACGTCAGATACCCACTGGACGTACTTCCAGTTTGAAAAAATATATTAGTTATCTCTGCTAAATAACAAAGGAAGATAGGGAAATCACAACCCGAATTGCTCTGCCTGGCTTTAGCAAATGGGTATCATGATATCATTTTTATAGAATTTCGATTGAATGTATTAGGCGCATTGCTTGGCATAGTTTGCACGCGTCGGCAAGTGTAATGGAGCTTGTTGCTTCTCGCTGTGTCCACCAGGGGGCGGAGCCGAGGGTCCTGCTGCCGCGGCCAATCAGCTGGCGGCGCTTCGCTTGTCGGCCGCAAGCCAATCGCGTGGCCCGGTTCCGAGCGAACAGACGTTTCCGCCGACGCCGACGCCAGCGTTCTCTCCGCAGGCGTCTTCCAATCAGGTGAGCGCCCGACGTTTCGTCTCCCGATGATAACAAACACCGAGCTTGCCAAGAAGACCAACGCTTGCAGACAGACGGAAAATATCATCCATTGCTTAATATTAGAAACTGAATATCAATTCCAAAATTTGTATCCGTACGGGTATTTTAACTTGGAACTTTTCGCCTGTCCAGGGCTAAGCGTTATCCAATTCTACAAAGACAACGAACCGTGGAATCAAAACAAGGTTTCAACCAAACAAATCGCTTCCCCTGATCAGGAGCAAGTGTTTGCTAGCACACCGAACGGTTTGGCAACGTTGGAAACACCGGTTCTCGTGAGATCACCGAAGTTAAGCAACATCGCGCTGAGTTAGGTGTTTTATGAGCGACCATCATGCACACGATCAGTTCTGTTCGGGAGAGAGGTCGGAGGGTTTGAAGTTAGTACGACAACTTCACTCGCCTTGCTTGTCAACCTCTCGACAGCACGGATTAGCGGAGGAATCCTGCCGTTCGAGTTGCACCGTCCTTCGGGAGGGACGTAAGGCCGGTGGTCCCCTCGGTGCTTTTCGACAGGAGTAGGCTACGTGCCGGCACCGGGTTTCCCCTCCTCCCTTCTAGCCATAGGTTAGGTTCATCATCACCCTTTCATTATAGACCAGCGCCACGGTGCCAGTTGTCAAAACAGTGCGTTGTTCAACACAGGTAATCAACTCGGTTTGCTTACAGCCGCCCACTCCCGGCTCCGCCTCCAAAAACCCGTACAAGTGGGTGCGGCCTGAGCAACGGACGGCCCCCGCGGAGACCAGCAGTGCGATGACCCGCTCCACGCTCTCTGCCGACGCCAAGGAGTTTGTGCCGCGGCCACGGCCGTCTACCGAGACGGAGGAAGCGTATCGACCTGTCTACAAGAAGTCGGGTGAGTCCGAAGGAGAATAGGCCGGCAAACATCGGTGTCACTGCTGTTGCTAGCGTTGCTACGCTGCTACGATTGTTGGCATTACTATGTGCCTTGCCTAATGCCAGCAAACACCGGTGTCACTGCTGTTGCTAGTGTTGCCACGCTGCTACGATTGTTGGCATTACTATGTGCCTTGCCCAATGCCAGCAAACACCGGTGTCACTGCTGTTGCTAGTGTTGCCACGCTGCTACGATTGTTGGCATTACTATGTGCCTTGCCTAATGCCAGCAAACACCGGTGTCACTGCTGTTGCTAGTGTTGCCACGCTGCTACGATTGTTGGCATTCCTATGTGCCTTGCCTAATGCCAGCAAACACCGGTGTCGCTGCTGTTGCTAGTGTTGCTACGCTGCTACGATTGTTGGCATTACTATGTGCCTTGCCTAATGCCAGCAAACACCGGTGGCACTGCTGTTGCTAGTGTTGCCACGCTGCTACGATTGTTGGCATTACTATGTGCCTTGCCTAATGCCAGCAAACACCGGTGTCACTGCGCTGCTAGTGTTGCCACGCTGCTGCGATTGTTGGCATTACTATGTGCCTTGCCTAATGCCAGCAAACACCGGTGTCGCTGCTGTTGCTAGTGTTGCCACGCTGCTGCGATTGTTGGCATTACTATGTGCCTTGCCTAATGCCAGCAAACACCGGTGTCACTGCTGTTGCTAGTGTTGCCACGCTGCTATGATTGTTGGCATTACTATGTGCCTTGCCTGATGCCAGCAAACACCGGTGTCCCTGCTGTTGCTAGCGTTGCTTTGCGACAAGGTTTCTGACGAGTCCCTACGTTGGTTCCAGGGCCCGCCGCCCGGCCGGCGTCGACGCCGGAATCCCGCGCGGACGCGGCCGTCTGGACGCTCGGCTCGGCGATGAACGCGATGAGCCGCGACCCTGCAGCATTCCACCGCGAGTCCCCCGCCCTTGTGCAGGTAACCGGCCTCGCGAAACGCCCACGCTGACGTTGGCACTGAAGTCTTTCAAAGCACTGAAGTCTTTTGTCATGTATCTGTGATCAAGATTCTTTCTTTATCCATAGTCCTGTTCGTCCAAGGAGCCCCAAAAACTGTACCTGTATAGGGAGTTGAACTTAGATCTTGAAGCTGCCTGGATGGAGCATTATCCCGTCATGCTACACAGTCAACCGACTTTCGAGTGGATATTGAGTTTATTCGAGATGTTGGGCTCCATGGAGGTAGAAACAGGACTATGAATGAACATAGAAGGTGGTGAATCTAGTGACGCTATGCTGCAATCACACGCCAACAACTCGACTAACACCGATTATAACGTGGCTCCATGGAGATAGAAACAGGACTATGAATGAACATAGAAGGTGGTGAATCTAGTGACGCTATGCTGCAATCACACCCCAACAACTCGACTAACCCCGATTATAACGTGGCTCCATGGAGATAGAAACAGGACTATGAATGAACATAGAAGGTGGTGAATCTAGTGACGCTATGCTGCAATCACACGCCAACAACTCGACTAACCCCGATTATAACGTGGCTCCATGGAGATAGAAACAGGACTATGAATGAACATAGAAGGTGGTGAATCTAGTGACGCTATGCTGCAATCACACACCAACAACTCGACTAACCCCGATTATAACGTGGCTCCATGGAGATAGAAACAGGACTATGAATGAACATAGAAGGTGGTGAATCTAGTGACGCTATGCTGCAATCACACACCAACAACTCGACTAACCCCGATTATAACGTGGCTCCATGGAGATAGAAACATGACTATGAATGAACATAGAAGGTGGTGAATCTAGTGACGCTATGCTGCAATCACACACCAACAACTCGACTAACCCCAATTATAACGTGGCTCCATGGAGATAGAAACAGGACTATGAATGAACATAGAAGCCGGTGAATCTAGTGACGCTATGCTGCAATCACACGCCAACAACTCGACTAACCCCGATTATAACGTGGCTCCATGGAGATAGAAACAGGACTATGAATGAACATAGAAGGTGGTGAATCTAGTGACGCTATGCTGCAATCACACGCCAACAACTCGACTAACCCCGATTATAACGTGGCTCCATTGAGATAGAAACAGGACTGTGAATGAACATAGAAGGCGGTGAATCTAGTGACGCTATGCTGCAATCACACGCCAACAACTCGACTAACCCCGATTATAACGTGGCTCCATGGAGATAGAAACAGGACTATAAATGAACATAGAAGGTGGTGAATCTAGTGACGCTATGCTGCAATCACACGCCAACAACTCGACTAACCCCGATTATAACGTGGCTCCATTGAGATAGAAACAGGACTATGAATGAACATAGAAGGCGGTGAATCTAGTGACGCTATGCTGCAATCACACGCCAACAACTCGACTAACCCCGAATATAACGTGGCTCCATGGATTATGAATGAGCATAGAAGACGGTGAATCTAGTGACGCTAGTAACCTCACGCTAACGACGTTTCTCCCTGCAGGCGTTTGGCGGCTGGCTGTCGGACGCCGACGTCTCGAATGCCGTCGTGTCGGCGCTGCTGGAACGGGGCGTCGCCGACGCCAACTTCCGGTTCAACGGCGCGCGGCTTTGCGCAGCGCTCAGCGCGCAGTACGGCGCTCACTTCCAGAACTTCCTCGTCGACAGGTAGGAACATGGATGTCGGCGGTTGTCCGGTTATCCGGATTGACATTATTGGAACGGTTTGGCAACGTTGGAAACACCGGTTCTCGTAACATCACCGAAGTTAAGCAACATCGCACTGAGTCAGATGATCGATGGGTGACCATCATGCACATGATCAGTTCTGTTCGGGAGAGAGGTTGGAGGGTTTGAAGTTAGTACGACAACTTCACTTGCCTTGCTTGTCAACCTCTCGACAGCACGGATTAGCGGAGGAATCCTGTCGTTCGAGTTGCACCGTCCTTCGGAAGGGACGTAAAGCCGGTGGTCCCCTCGGTGCTTTTCGACAGGAGTAGGCTACGTGCCGGCACCGGGTTTCCCCTCCTCCCTTCTAGCCATAGGTTAGGTTCATCATCACCCTTTCATTATAGACCAGCGCCACGGTGCCAGTTGTCAAAACAGTGCGTCGTTAAACTCTGGCAATCAATCAATGAATCACCGGGTTTCCCCTCCTCCCTTCTAGCCATAGGTTAGGTTCATCATCACCCATTCATTATAGACCAGCGCCACAGGGCCAGTCGTGAAAACAGTGCGTCACATCCCAAGCTGACAAACGGCGTTTGTTCCAGCGTGCGAACAGAACACGAACGCTGCTCGTCGGCGCCGTCACCGTCTGCGCACGCGCAGGGTTTCGTTGCTTTCGCGGCCGACCTGTTTGCGACGGTGGAGACGGCGCCGGGATCGCGGCGCAGGCTGCCAGCGCTGGGACGCGTCGTGCTGGAAGCGCTGGCCGCGCTGGTCGCGGGGCCGCCCAACGAACAGGACGTCAAGTGCGCGTGTCACGCTCTCAAGGTCGGTGCAGCCGCGTTCAAACTCGCTCGTCAATTCGCAAATCTTAACGATTAAAAAATATATTTTTTTAAATTTATATTTAAAAAAAGGCACAAAAAATGTAGCAATTTTAAAGGTAATCTACCTATTGTATTACCTACCTACCTATCTATTTACTTAATCTATATTTAAAGGTACTACGATCATCTTAAGGTAATATTGCTCGGCAATATTACTGATTTAAGGATAATATAATCGCAATAATATTACCACTTTGCATCTCTCTGCCTTATCTCTAATCATCCCCAATCCGCACATCCCTCATCTCGAGAACTTTCAACTGAAGCAAGCCGTAACACGATTTAAAATGAAACTAAATACAAAAAATCTAAATGCAACCACAACCACAGCACGACACCACTTTCAAAACTCCATTCCAGAAATGTTGAAAATTTGGCTGCCAATGCTTTTCCTATGTGACATCTTCCCATATTTTCGGAAACTACCAACGAACGTCTGTTTGTCCGCGCAGCTGGCCGGCTACCACCTGGAGTCTTGCGACGCGACCGCGCTGGACGCTATCTTGCAGCGGCTGGGCGAGCTTTGCGCAGACGCCCGCGCTCCAGCCCTCGCGCGGACGCTCGTCGAGAAGCTGTTCGCGCAGCGCGCGGCCAACTGGGGCATCGGCGGCGCGGACGCGGCGCAGACGCAGACGCAGACGACCACACAGATGTTGGATCCGGGACTTGTGAGTTTGCGTTTGGCTGTAGGATGCAGGACACTCTGCCAACAAACATCTCACCAGGCTGTAGGATGCAGGACACTCTGCCAGCAAACATCTCACCAGGCTGTAGGATGCAGGACACTCTGCCAGCAAACATCTCACCAGGCTGTAGGATGCAGGACACTCTGCCAGCAAACATCTCACACGGCTGTAGGATGCAGGACACTCTGCCAGCAAACATCTCACCAGGCTGTAGGATGCAGGACACTCTGCCAGCAAACATCTCACACGGCTGTAGGATGCAGGACACTCTGCCAGCAAACATCTCACCAGGCTGTAGGATGCAGGACACTCTGCCAGCAAACATCTCACCAGGCTGTAGGATGCAGGACACTCTGCCAGCAAACATCTCACCAGGCTGTAGGATGCAGGACACTCTGCCAGCAAATATCTCACCAGGCTGTAGGATGCAGGACACTCTGCCAGCAAACATCTCACCAGGCTGTAGGATGCAGGACACTCTGCCAGCAAACATCTCACCAGGCTGTAGGATGCAGGACACTCTGCCAGCAAACATCTCACCAGGCTGTAGGATGCAGGACACTCTGCCAGCAAACATCTCACCAGGCTGTAGGATGCAGGACACTCTGCCAGCAAACATCTCACCAGGCTGTAGGATGCAGGACACTCTGCCAGCAAACATCTCACCAGGCTGTATGGATGCAGGACACTCTGCCAGCAAACATCTCACCAGGCTGTAAGATGCAGGACACTCTGCCAGCAAACATCTCACCAGGCTGTAGGATGCAGGACACTCTGCCAGCAAACATCTCACCAGGCTGTAGGATGCAGGACACTCTGCCAGCAAACATCTCACCAGGCTGTAGGATGCAGGACACTCTGCCAGCAAACATCTCACCAGACTGTAGGATGCAGGACACTCTGCCAGCAAACATGTCACCAGGCTGTAGGATGCAGGACACTCTGCCAGCAAACATCTCACCAGGCTGTAGGATGCAGGACACTCTGCCAGCAAACATCTCACCAGGCTGTAGGATGCAGGACACTCTGCCAGCAAACATCTCACCAGGCTGTAGGATGCAGGACACTCTGCCAGGAAACATCTCACCAGGCTGTAGGATGCAGGACACTCTGCCAGCAAACATCTCACCAGGCTGTAGGATGCAGGACACTCTGCCAGCAAACATCTCACCAGGCTGTAGGATGCAGGAGACTCTGCCAGCAAACATGTCACCAGGCTGTAGGATGCAGGACACTCTGCCAGCAAACATCTCACCAGGCTGTAGGATGCAGGACACTCTGCCAGCAAACATCTCACCAGGCTGTAGGATGCAGGACACTCTGCCAGCAAACATCTCACCAGGCTGTAGGATGCAGGACACTCTGCCAGCAAACATCTCACCAGGCTGTAGGATGCAGGACACTCTGCCAGCAAACATCTCACCAGGCTGTAGGATGCAGGACACTCTGCCAGCAAACATCTCACCAGGCTGTAGGATGCAGGACACTCTGCCAGGAAACATCTCACCAGGCTGTAGGATGCAGGACACTCTGCCAGGAAACATCTCACCAGGCTGTAGGATGCAGGACACTCTGCCAGCAAACATCTCACCAGGCTGTAGGATGCAGGACACTCTGCCAGCAAACATCTCACCAGGCTGTAGGATGCAGGACACTCTGCCAGGAAACATCTCACCAGGCTGTAGGATGCAGGACACTCTGCCAGCAAACATCTCACCAGGCTGTAGGATGCAGGACACTCTGCCAGCAAACATCTCACCAGGCTGTAGGATGCAGGACACTCTGCCAGCAAACATCTCACCAGGCTGTAGGATGCAGGACACTCTGCCAGCAAACATCTCACCAGGCTGTAGGATGCAAGACACTCTGCCAGCAAACATCTCACCAGGCTGTAGGATGCAGGACACTCTGCCAGCAAACATCTCACCAGGCTGTAAGATGCAGGACACTCTGCCAGCAAACATCTCACCAGGCTGTAGGATGCAGGACACTCTGCCAGCAAACATCTCACCAGGCTGTAAGATGCAGGACACTCTGCCAGCAAACATCTCACCAGGCAGTAGGATGCAGGACACTCTGCCAGCAAACATCTCACCAGGCTGTAGGATGCAGGACACTCCGCCAGCAAACATCTCACCAGGCTGTAGGATGCAGGACACTCTGCCAGCAAACATCTCACCAGGCTGTAGGATGCAGGACACTCTGCCAGCAAACATCTCACCAGGCTGTAGGATGCAGGACACTCTGCCAGGAAACATCTCACCAGGCTGTAGGATGCAGGACACTCTGCCAGCAAACATCTCACCAGGCTGTAGGATGCAGGACACTCTGCCAGCAAACATCTCACCAGGCTGTAGGATGCAGGACACTCTGCCAGCAAACATCTCACCAGGCTGTAGGATGCAGGACACTCTGCCAGCAAATATCTCACCAGGCTGTAGGATGCAGGACACTCTGCCAGCAAACATCTCACCAGGCTGTAGGATGCAGGACACTCTGCCAGCAAACATCTCACCAGGCTGTAGGATGCAGGACACTCTGCCAGCAAACATCTCACCAGGCTGTAGGATGCAGGACACTCTGCCAGCAAACATCTCACCAGGCTGTAGGATGCAGGACACTCTGCCAGCAAACATCTCACCAGGCTGTAGGATGCAGGACACTCTGCCAGAAAACATCTTACCAGGCTGTAGGATGCAGGACACTCTGCCAGCAAACATCTCACCAGGCTGTAGGATGCAGGACACTCTGCCAGCAAACATCTCACCAGGCTGTAGGATGCAGGACACTCTGCCAGCACACATCTCACCGGGCTGTAGGATGCAGGACACTCTGCCAGCAAACATCTCACCAGGCTGTAGGATGCAGGACACTCTGCCAGCAAACATCTCACCAGGCTGTAGGATGCAGGACACTCTGCCAGCAAACATCTCACCAGGCTGTAGGATGCAGGACACTCTGCCAGCAAACATCTCACCAGGCTGTAGGATGCAGGAAACTCTGCCAGCAAACATCTCACCAGGCAGGAAACACTGCCAGCAAACATCTCACCGTCATCACCCCGAGCCCGATCGCTTGTCGCTTGCAGAACGAGCCGACGTTCTACGGGCCGGACGGGGCTGTTCTGAGCAGCGAGGAGAGCGAGTTCCTTCAGCAGCAGTTCAGCGCGGGTTCCAGCGAGGACGGCGACCACGAGATGTTCCCGTGAGTCTTGTAGCATCGGCCGCTAAATGCCTGGCCGCGTTTGTTGGCTGCTTTAAGATGGTTTATAACGGCTTTGTTCGCCGTAATTATTTCAGATTTTTTCAAGCTAAGACTTCTTTGGCTGAACAGATCTTGACGAAATTTACAAGGCGCTTACAATATCTTTAAAACAAGACATTGTTAGAGTTAAAAGCATATTGAACCAACAGTTATTTTGTAAATGGGTTTTGACATTTTAAATTCATTCAGTGCCTCTCAATTTAAATAACCTTTATTTGCCGATAGTAATGTCGCATATTGTGATATAAATATCACAACGGAGGCTGAACTCTCAAACTCCAAAACTCAACGGTTCAACACGGAGGCTGGACTCTTTCTAAACCTACAAACTCAACGGTTCAACACGGAGGCTGTACCGTCCAAACCTACAGACTCGGCTCGTTAAATCTCTCATCGGCAAGATTGTTCGGTTGCAGGGACGAAAACATCTGGGTGGAGGACGAAGAAATGGACGAAGAGATACAGGCGGCGTTCGAGCAGTTCCTGCTCCTGAACAAGCAGAAGTAGCGCGGGCACGCGACCGCCCAGCCGAGAACCATTCCAACCGCGGACACGCGCAAACAAAACGGGCCGACGTCTTCGAGACGCAACGATCGCAGAATATGTATTTCAGTGTCGGGAGGATTCTTTTTTATAGGGACGTTTATTTTTAAATTGTTATGTGGTATGGTTGGTTGTGAGGTATACTAGTGGTTTACCTACTGTTGCTTAACCTAGGTTTGAGTTCTGCACTGTCAGTGTTGATTGGTTGAGATAAAATACCTAGTGATGAGGACTGAGAAAATATTTGTAGTGCTTTGTCCGTTTTGTCCACAGATCCAACTCCAACTCTGGTGAATTTTTATTCTGTTAGCTGCTTTAAAATGTTTTTTTTTTTCGTTTTTTCTCTAACGAAATTTAGTTATTTGTATACTACCTTGAGTGGAAAAAGTCCCTGATTTTGAGAAGAATGTGCCTGGATTTTTCTAAGTAGCAATAGAGAGGCAAGAGGTAACAGACTGGGCCAGGTATCATCACAGTGCTTCAATCGGTGTCTGGCTCTATGCTGTCATTCACTAGAATCACGAAATAAAATGTTAGATGGACATTTCATTTATACTTGTTACGTTATCAAAGTAATTATGTCAAAGTTGAGTGAGAAATCTTCACCATCTACCTTTGTCGGTTCATTTCGACATCAATCACGAGATATTTCTGAATAATTCCATCTCATAATGATTAGGACAGGTAATGTTGCTCTTCTAGTTTTTCACTATAAGCAGCCTTTTTTTATTATGTACACTGAAGTCCAGGCAATCTACGATTTGACCCGGACAAGACTCTTGTCAAGCTGATTTTTTTCAGGATGTTCATTTGACCCTCCTGAACATTGGCCAGAAAGTCGCGCGAAATCGGGTCGGTGCGCCCCTTCTTTTCACCCTTGTTTAGGGGTAGTTTTTCATATAATCGTGATTATTGAGTGCGCTATGGGAGGTATCCAAAAAGTTACAATAGCAATGTTGTAGCTGACTCAATTACGCATCTGATGATATCTAAAAAGTTAAAATTTTAATCAGGCGTGACCAAGATATTTGCGATCTCGCTGGGTACCATTCTCGTACAATCGTGTTTTTTTGTGTTTAATCGATCGGAATTCCCGGATTAAGTTACTTTTTGACTACAAATAATAGTCTATTAATATCAACAGTCCTTCTGGTCATTTCTTGTAGGGGATGAAAAGTTGGGTGCGTAGAGTGAATTTCAGCGTCCCAGCGTGCTTGGCTCAAAAGTTGGGGCAATCATGGAAGGAGGCGGTCGTGGCTGGATTTGGGTTGATGTGAGGTTTTCTATCTCGGCAACCGCGAGTCCGACGGGGCTGAAACTCGGTACGGTGGTAAAGGACACTATAAAACGACGATCCATACAAAGAATTTGAAATGCAAAAATAATTGTAGATTTCAGATTGATCTAATTTCCAAGTAAGCAATCCTAACTGGTCATGCTGCTAGATTTCCATTTGTTTTATAGAGTCACCGGCCTCTGTCTTCTGCCTTGGAGCACTTATCATGCGGGAATGAGTAAATCAAACATATTCAAATCATATCAATCATCAAATCTCGTGTCAAAATTGAAGTGTTTGGCCGATTGCCAATAGGATGCGCTACAATCCAGTCGCCTTGGCTACTTGCTCTGTGAACAGCTGGCTGTCACATTGAACTTGAACATGCTGCTGTGAAATCATAGACTGTCTTTGGTGAAATTGTCTCGCACTGCAATCTGCTGAACACGTTTGAAGATTTTATGCTCATAAGAGAGAATTGGGACTTCTCAGGAACGCTATTAGAGTGAGTTTCATCTTTTCATGCGTCTTCGATATATTATTTGCCTGTTACCCTTAGACTGTCACTAAGGGTCACGAAGGGTACCCATTAGACTGTCACCCTTCCATCTCGAGGGCGAGGGGCAGAAACTCTGGTAATGTTTGAATATGCAAATATACGTAGCACTGTTCTGTGAATATCTGTGAAGGATGGATGCCTGGAAGGGGAAAATAAAACCAAAACTTTTTTTTTTCACACCACAAGAGTTCACTTTGCAACACACATATAGGTCAAATGCCACATTAAATCTCATCGGCAGAGTGGTATAGTGGATGAACTGTCCAAGCCAAAATTCGAAAATCGCACGTTGATGCCGTAGATGGTTTTTTTTTTCTTTTAATTTATATTAGCTCCCGGCGAAATTATACTGGTCCCTGGTAGAAGCAAAAACGACATATTTAAATGCATCAAATGCCGAAATTTTGACGACCTAACATGAGTCGGAACGAGTTAACGCAATTTAAAACTGTTTTTCACAGATGTACGGCCTGGCTACGGCACACAGGCCTTGCTGGACGAGGCCCTCTGAGTTCAGGAAGCCACAGCGCTGGTCTGGGTAGAAGTCTCGACTTGGCAATCCTGAGGATAGGCGAAAAAAAACACAGTGTTATGGTTGATGTCAACTGATGGCCACGGAGGATACAAGGGGTTTACACACTGATCTCTATAGCCATGGATAGCGCTTCATATGGTGAGACTTTACTGTCATATTGTGGTGCTGGCCGCCATCTTAAATATCGCAACAATGTTATTTCGTTGGGATTTCGCGAGCTTTTTCTGTAATTTTAATGGATCTCTTTACATTTAGTTGGTGTTTGTGTTATTAATAGCGTCTCTGCTGAGGTATTCTGTTTGGAATCCTCTGGAAAGACCTCTGTTGAACAAATATATTTTGTTAAAGTTTAACAAGTTAACAACTTGGCATACTGTCAAAGTCAACATACTGTCAACATAAAAGGTACTGTCAACATATAACTGTCAAAATTTGATGAATCACTCATACTCCAGGAAAATTGAATCATACTCTCCAGTCAGGATATGCCAACGTGCGTGGCTTTTAATTGCATGAACTGGAGGGAACAGCCGTGTACCGTATGTCGTATTTTGGGCGATAAAGATGGCGAAAATCTAGGGCTTCACTTTTGACATTGGCTCAATACGATGCGCTATCCATGTTATAGAGATCAGTGGGCTCATTACGATGCGCTATCCATGTTATAGAGATCAGTGGGCTCAATACGATGCGCTATCCATGTTATAGAGATCAGTGGGCTCAATACGATGCGCTATCCATGTTATAGAGATCAGTGGGCTCAATACGATGCGCTATCCATGTTATAGAGATCAGTGGGCTCAATACGATGCGCTATCCATGTTATAGAGATCAGTGGGCTCAATACGATGCGCTATCCATGTTATAGAGATCAGTGGGCTCAATACGATGCGCTATCCATGTTATAGAGATCAGTGGGCTCAATACGATGCGCTATCCATGTTATAGAGATCAGTGGGCTCAATACGATGCGCTATCCATGTTATAGAGATCAGTGGGCTCAATACGATGCGCTATCCATGTTATAGAGATCAGTGGGCTCAATACGATGCGCTATCCATGTTATAGAGATCAGTGGGCTCAATACGATGCGCTAACCATGTTATAGAGATCAGTGGGCTCAATACGATGCGCTATCCATGTTATAGAGATCAGTGGGCTCAATACGATGCGCTATCCATGTTATAGAGATCAGTGGGCTCAATACGATGCGCTATCCATGTTATAGAGATCAGTGGGCTCAATACGATGCGCTAACCATTAACACATTGAAAACGCTAATGGAAAAAGTAAAGATGTATGAACGAGGTGTTGCCAGCTCGAAACGTACCGCTAAGCCTCGTGGAGTCGACCCAGGCATTGAGCAGAGGGTAGGCCCTGGCCAGTTCGTCGTCCAACCCAATGGGGTGCGTCGTCGCGTAGAGCGTTGCGCCGTCCGCCACGCACGCGGCCTTCGCCGCATCCCAGGTCAAAGGGCTCAAGAAGACCTTGACTCCGACTGTCATGAAGTACGAGTATCTCACGTACTCTGCAAGCAGCAGCATCCGAGATTAGTTGAGTGCTTTTTCTGTTCACTAGCTGCGGTTATAACCATCAATATAGTTTATCATGGCTGTAGGTCGTAGGATACTGGGAATCCGGCCTCAATAGCAGTTTTGAGCACACTCGACATAAAAAATTGATTCTTCTTCGTAATCTTATCAAAACAAGGGCTAAAAGTGAAGGATTTCTGATGTGCCATGCAAATTTTGACAAGATCGGCCTAGCCAAAATTGTATTCGTTTAAAAGATAATAGCAAAAATGCTTTTTTTAATAAGATATGAAACAAAATATTATATTATATTTGTTACATTCTTCTTGAAGTTGGCGCTAGGTGGATTCTAAGCTGATTTTAGCTCCACCGTACAGTCTGTACACGGAGAGACCACACCAAGAAATTACGCCTTTTTAGACGAACCAACTTCTGAAACCAAAACTTTAACGGTGGAATTCCACACTGTCATAATGATACTTAAGAGTAGGCTTTTAATAAATCGATAAACAGGAATTAAACAAATTCACTGATCTGATAATCTGAAGGTAAACTTACCGGTAAAGGTAAATTACATTACGGTAGGTAAATTACCGACTCAAAACTAAAATAGTGTAGGTAACATTTCACACATCAGCAGTGTTAGGTTGGTAACACAAAACCCGTTTCGAACACTAGCGCTCCCTGCGGCAAAGTATGCTAGCTCCTAGTAAATGAACCAGAGTGACAAGACTGCTAACCAAGCTGGTTGTAGACTATCCCAGTCCTTAGAGTCTGCGCCGCGAACGCGCGGAAATCCTCCGTCGACTGGTAGTACTTGGCGAGGGTGTCCAAGGCCAACGGGGTGGCGGTGAAACTGCTCACCACGCCGTTGAACGTGTAGCGCTGTCGGTCTTGTCGCCCATCGGCAGCCAGACTCGTTGTCAGCGCCGCTAGCGCCCAGCTCAGAGACACCAACTGTGTGTAAAACTCATCTCTAAAGCATCTCTATACAGCATTGAGCCAAGAACACTGATCTCTATAACATGGATAGCGCATCGTATTGAGCCAAGGACACATTAGGAAAATTTGAATTTGAATTTGAAAATTTTAATAAAATTAGGAGTAGGAGAGGGTAAGACATGTTAAAGTGTGTCAAATGGCATCAAAGTCTTGCTGTACGAAGCGCTATCCATGGCTATAGAGATCAGTGGGAAGACATGATAAAGTGTCTCAATACGGCATCAAAGTCTAGCTGTACGAAGCGCTATCCATGGCTATAGAGATCAGTGGGAAGACATGATAAAGTGTCTCAATACGGCATCAAAGTCTCGCTGTACGAAGCGCTATCCATGGCTATAGAGATCAGTGGGAAGACATGATAAAGTGTCTCAATACGGCATCAAAGTCTCGCTGTACGAAGCGCTATCCATGGCTATAGAGATCAGTAGGAAGACATGGTAAAGTGTCTCAATACGGCATCAAAGTCTCGCTGTACGAAGCGCTATCCATGGCTATAGAGATCAGTAGGAAGACATGATAAAGTGGCTCAATACTGCATCAAAGTCTCGCTGTACGAAGTGCTATCCATGGCTATAGAGATCAGTGGGAAGACATGATAAAGTGTCTCAATACGGCATCAAAGTCTCGCTGTACGAAGCGCCATCCAGGCTATGGTGAACAGTGGTGTGCAAGGCTTAGAAACCTACTGGCCTTTGCACTAAGACTTTGCACTAAGACTTTGCACTAAGACTTTGCACTAAGACTTTGCACTAAGACTTTGCACCAAGACTTTGCACTAAGACTTTGCACTAAGACTTTGCACTAAGAGTCTAAGACTTTGAAGATGAGCGTCGCTTAATCGATGCGGGCTTAAAATCCTTCCGTTATTTAGCAATTACTTAAAAATTCACTTAAAGAAAAACCTTTCAATTGATTTAAATCAAAATAACTGTGTTTTTAACACAATTTACATTGCACACTGTTTTCTTTTAAATCGATTTCGAATCGAAAATCTTAAATTTTAGTGAAAATCAATAAAATGGTTAAGCCAGAGTGAGAAATGTGAAAGAAATAATGTTTTAAAAATAATGTAAGCGCTGCCCACTCACCCGTAATGTCCACGCCATTTCGATGCTCTGCTCGAAGCACCCTCGACCCAAGCTTATATCCCGGAATCGGAGCAGAAGACTGCTGGTGCAACGACCTCAGCCTCCCGCATTTCATCCAAACAACTTGTCACAATCCTGTCTTTGACGTCAATGCTCGTACGTCATTCGAACCGGTGGCAATAAAAAATATTGAACCTGTTAAAATATCTTCTGCCCCTGCCAAATTATTTCTATAAAGTATAATCTAAACTAATCAAAACCTTATCATTATTATTACATACATCGTAAATTTAATTAATTCCTGTCTGAATTCATAAAAAACTCTAGTGAGACGGCCCAATAAATATATAAATTAAGGATTCAATTCGGCAGTCCACTGTTAATTCATTCATAAATATTTGCTGTGTTCTTGAGAGAGGACGGCGTCACGAAATTGCAGGTCGAAATTGACACAAACCAGCCAGTCTCAGCTGTTGCTGTGTCAAGCTTTTTATCAGCTATAAGGGTCACCCTTAATTTCACTTAAATTATTTAGAAGGCACGCGGATGTTTTGTTATGTTCTCTTGTTTGATTGATTGATTACTAGTGTTTAACGACGCACTGTTTTGACAACTGGCCCTGAGGCACTTGTCTTATGGCGTCGGTGAAAGAAAATGGTGATGATGAACCTACCCTAAAAGGAGAAGGGGAAACCCGGTGCCGGCACGTAGCCTACTCCTGTCGAAAAGCACCGACGGGACCACCGGCTTTACGTCCCTTCCGAAGGACGGTACAACTCGAACGACAGGATTCCTCCGCTAATCCGTGCTGTCGAGAGGTTGACAAGCAAGGCGAGTGAAGTTGTCGTACTAACGTCAAACCCTCCAACCTCTCTCCCGAACAGAACTGATCGTGTGCTTGATGGTCACCTATCCAACAACTAACTCAGCGCGATGTTGCTTAACTTCGGTGATCTCACGAGAACCGGTGTTCCCAAAATGCCAAACCGTTCGGTGTTTATGTTTTCTTGTTTGGATGTTTGACAGATATGATTTTCAACCGTCACTGGGCCAAGTAATTTTTTATACTACATGCGAGTTGATATCCGTGAAGAAGTGATTATATGTGCAAGGTTACACTGTCGATTCGGGGGGGATGACACAGTGTACTCAAGGAGGGTTATTCAAATAGGTCTCTTCATGAAACTCACAGTAAAAACACATGAAATATTGTTCAAATGGATTTATTTATTACAATATTCGTCTAAAACTAGAATTAAGCAAACAGACCTCACTCAAAACCTTATGCAATAACTTTATTATTTCTTAAAGCAATACATTTGTCTCATCACTTATGATCTAGGAGTGGTCTATTTTGTGTGTAATTTATTACTTTAATTAATAAATTCCTATAAATAATTAATAAATAAATAATAATAATTAATTAATTAATAATACCGGTATTTAACCGGTTTTCATGAAATCCTCTCTGAACTAAGGATATTGAAACATTAATCTGAATAATTGAATAATTTTGAACCCAAAATAATAAGCATTTATCTATTAAAGCTCGACATCGTTATATTCTTTACACAAGGGCATACACAAAGGCCAGGGGCACAATTTTCAAGAACAACAATTTTTAGTTTTAATTCCACGCGAGAACATAAATCAACGAATCTATAGAATACAGGAAACTACAGAAATAGCAATTTTGACCTGGCAACAGAATCGTCGTTGCGGCTTCGCTAAATATTAAAGCAACACAACGTTCTAGGTACAACTTCACGCAACGTTAAGTCATCTTACTTAATATTGAAGGGAATTTGTTTCCCACTAATACTAATCCTCAACGGTCAACTGACAGTTGACATGTATAAGAGAGCTACTCTACAAACACACTTTTTCGCTCGATTTCGCATAGAGTTTCCTGCATGCTACAACCCAGTGATATGTGTGATGAAAGACTCAGGGAATGACATTGGGCTTCTCGCAGACGAAGGACCGACGGTTTGTGCAGAAGTCGAAGCCCAGCAGCGGGCCGTCGCCCTCCGACCTCAAGTCCCCACAGAACTCCAACGGGAACCCGGCGACACCTGAGACACACGCGATATTTGAGCCGGGTTATGCTCGCTTTTGTGATTTATCTATGAGTGATTTGCAGCGAAGCAGGCCGCTCCGGCGCTACGAGGCTGCTAGGCCAGGTCCATCGGAGCAAACACCGGTGTCACTGCTGTTGCTAGTGTTGCTACGCTGCTACGATTGTTGGCATTTCTATGTGCCTTGCCTAATGCCAGCTAACACCGGTGTCACTGCTGTTGCTAGTGTTTCCACGCTGCTACGATTGTTGGCATTACTATGTGCCTTGCCTTATGCCAGCAAACACCGGTGTCATTGCTGTTGCTAGTGTTGCCACGCTGCTACGATTGTTGGCATTACTATGTGCCTTGCCTTATGCCAGCAAACACCGGTGTCACTGCTGTTGCTAGTGTTGCTACGCTGCTACGATTGTTGGCATTACTATGTGCCTTGCCTAATGCCAGCAAACACCGGTGTCATTGCTGTTGCTAGTGTTGCCACGCTGCTACGATTGTTGGCATTACTATGTGCCTTGCCTTATGCCAGCAAACACCGGTGTCATTGCTGTTGCTAGTGTTGCTACGCTGCTACGATTGTTGGCATTACTATGTGCCTTGCCTTATGCCAGCAAACACCGGTGTCATTGCTGTTGCTAGTGTTGCCACGCTGCTACGATTGTTGGCATTACTATGTGCCTTGCCTTATGCCAGCAAACACCGGTGTCATTGCTGTTGCTAGTGTTGCCACGCTGCTACGATTGTTGGCATTACTATGTGCCTTGCCTAATGCCAGCAAACACCGGTGTCACTGCTGTTGCTAGTGTTGCCACGCTGCTACGATTGTTGGCATTACTATGTGCCTTGCCTAATGCCAGCAAACACCGGTGTCACTGCTGTTGCTAGTGTTGCTACGCTGCTACGATTGTTGGCATTACTATGTGCCTTGCCTAATGCCAGCAAACACCGGTGTCACTGCTGTTGCTAGTGTTGCCACGCTGCTACGATTGTTGGCATTACTATGTGCCTTGCCTAATGCCAGCAAACACCGGTGTCACTGCTGTTGCTAGTGTTGCCACGCTGCTGCGATTGTTGGCATTACTATGTGCCTTGCCTAATGCCAGCAAACACCGGTGTCACTGCTGTTGCTAGTGTTGCCACGCTGCTACGATTGTTGGCATTACTATGTGCCTTGCCTAATGCCAGCAAACACCGGTGTCACTGCTGTTGCTAGTGTTGCTACGCTGCTACGATTGTTGGCATTACTATGTGCCTTGCCTAATGCCAGCAAACACCAGTGTCACTGCTGTTGCTAGTGTTGCTACGCTGCTACGATTGTTGGCCTATGCCTAATGCCAGCAAATGTAGTAGCAAGGGTATTAAGTTATTAACACTAGCAGTGCTGTAGCAGCTACCTTTCGGTGCCTCGAGATGGGTTAGAGCCCTGAACGAAGTCTTAGCGCACCTGTGAGCTTGATGGAGTCCACCCAGGGCGTCAGCAGCGGGTAAGTGGACAATACGTGCATGTCCATGTCGAAGGTATGTGAGGTCGAGTAGAGGGTGGCACCGTCAGAGACGCAGGTCGATTTCGCGTCTGCCCAAGTTTTCTTGCCGAGGAAGTGCTTCAGTTGGAATTGTGGAAAGCCCTGGTAGGTTAGGTACTCTGGAAAAGCCGAGTCGTTTAGTTGAAATTCGCGAAATGTGTTTTAGAACAAAAATTCTGATAAAAACGCACTATCGAGGTTATTACAGAAGAACGTTCTATTGGGGTTTTAAGCTACTGTCCCATGCTACTTTCGCTAACTCTCAAACGTTAGTTTGTGGAACAATCTTTAATGTTCAAAAGAAATAAAAAAATAATAAAATAATAAAAAAAATAAGAAAAACTGCAAAAAATTTAATAAGCCACATTAAAACACCGCTAAAAAGTGACGCTCTAAATAAAAAACAACGAAAATTTTACACTGACGTCAAGTTGGAAGCTTTAACATTTCTGGAAAGTTTGGTAGAAATATTGAAAAATGGCATGGACTTCGAAATGAGAAACGTGCTTTGATATCTGATTTGTAAGAAAAGTTCACAAAGGAATGTGGTTAAAATAGTGCATGGTCTAAATTGAAAGAAGACAAAGTGAAATTTGACAGACATGAAAGATTTTGAATGCCACAAAACAAACCTCAATCATCATTGACATGAAAAATAAAGAATTCTTCAGAACTAAGTGTACATAATGCTAGATAATGTGGACTCACCAAGTTGATTGTAGGTCACTTGCTCTGCGAACACCTCTTTCACGTAGAGCTTGAGCGTAGACGTGTCCTCGTAGAACTTCTTCATGCTGACTTGTCCAAGAGCAGTGCTTGTATAACTGTTTAGCGGCAGTTGGTAGCGCGTCGCTGTGCGGAGAGCATTGCTTATAGTGTCGCTGCTGTTGCTGCTTGCTGCTTCTTGCTGCTTGCTGCTGCTGCTTGCTGCTTGCTGCTTGCTGCTGCTGCTGCTGCCCTTGCTAACCCTTGCAGGATCAGACAAAAATTATTTGTGCTGTAAGTACTTCACCCCATTTGTCGCATTTCATTTAACAATAATTGATGAACTCACAGCCCCAAAAAAATCCTCGACTTGCTAGATTACTTGCTAGGTTAGTTTTGCAAATGCGTAAAAATTGCAGACATTTTTAAGCGATGGGTAAGTGTACCTATGAGCACTGTTCCTAATATGGACACATTTACAGTTTATTTTTACCGCTGCTATGCCAACTAAAAATATACTTTTTAATGCTTGAAGTATTGCTTACATATTTCTCTAATATAATTCACAAATTTGCTCGATCTTAGAACGACCAGTTTTGCGGAAATAAAATATAAAGGTCAGCTCTTAAATGAAATACGTCAAAATAATGCCTATGAACCACTGGCCACTTGCATCCAAACGCATGCAGATGAATCTTAAATCCAATTTTCAGAAACAGCCCCGAAGTTTAGTATTATAAACGAAATATCGATTTCAAAATTTGTGTCCGTTTATCCGTGTGGCACAATTGGAGCACGCATAACCTCAGGTAGGTTAAGATACTGGTTGAAATCACGGTACGGATACAAATTTTGGAATTGATATTTTGTATCAAATAAAAAATATCTAGCGTTCATCTAACGAGTATTTGCATTTAGGTACGAATCCCACCAACCTCTTCAGAATGAAAGAAATAGTCAAGGAACTACACCATCCATAATTTCTATACATCCAATTACATCCAATTTACATCCAAACACAACGGACTTGCTATTGGCTATAATAATCAATAGTCTCCTCTGGCAAAAGAGCAGCTGTTGTCTCGCCGGGATTTTCTTAAGGGTTGTTTCTTACATGACTTGTTGCTTGGTTGTCTTGGCGATGTCTTCAATGTGCAGACCCGCTGCCAGCGCTACTAGCGTCAAACAGATGAACACCGTCTGCCGAATTGACAAAACAACCAACGAAACTAAGAAATAAAATTTGAAATATGTCTTACTCTACTAATATAGTTTTGCTTTAATTTTTAGACTGGTGAAATATTTGCTGGCAGAGTGTCCTGCATCCTACAGCTTGGTGAGATGTTTGCTGGCAGAGTGTCCTGCATCCTACAGCCTGGTGAGATGTTTGCTGGCAGAGTGTCCTGCATCCTACAGCCTGGTGAGATGTTTGCTGGCAGAGTGTCCTGCATCCTACAGCCTGGTGAGATGTTTGCTGGCAGAGTGTCCTGCATCCTACAGCCTGGTGAGATGTTTGCTGGCAGAGTGTCCTGCATCCTACAGCCTGTTGAGATGCTTGCTGGCAGAGTGTCCTGCATCCTACAGCCTTGTGAGATGTTTGAATTCAAGAATCCAGGATATCGCTACTTACCTGCTGCGGCCAAGCCATGTCGATGCACTGAACACTAAGATCTTGTAACAAGTTTTATATCGCAGGGTCAAGTCTGCCAGACTCCCAGGAAGCGAAAACCGACACACTGTGCATGCAGCGTGCATTGACCTCCTGATGACCGAAAGCCAAAATGTTGTTAACGAAATTACTTCTCAGATTTTAGCATCGACCATGACGTAAATTAAAGATCGCCGCTTAGACCGGTCTATTTTAGGTCCAACCTGTTGAACGTCATGCGAAGTACACTGTGTCTCACCGCCAGTTGGCAGCTGCTACACTGTGTCACACCGCCAGTTGGCAGCTGCTACACTGTGTCTCACCACCAGTTGGCAGCTGCTACACTGTGTTACACTGCCAGTTGGCAGCTGCTACACTGTGTCTCACCACCAGTTGGCAGCTGCTACACTGTGTTACACTGCCAGTTGGCAGCTGCTACACTGTGTCTCACCGCCAGTTGGCAGCTGCTACACTGTGTCTCACCACCAGTTGGCAGCTGCCACACTGTGTTACACTGCCAGTTGGCAGCTGCTACACTGTGTCTCACCACCAGTTGGCAGCTGCTACACTGTGTTACACTGCCAGTTGGCAGCTGCTACACTGTGTCTCACCGCCAGTTGGCAGCTGCTACACTGTGTCTCACCACCAGTTGGCAGCTGCTACACTGTGTCTCACCGCCAGTTGGCAGCTGCTACACTGTGCCATGACAGGGGTGGCCAACTTGGGTGCCGACCGCCGCGTCTTACTGACGACGGAGGAAGTCGGAGCGCTCCAAGGTTACGATGACTGCTCTTTGCTGCGAGCCTTCGTTAGCGAGGAGCCCGTGTGACCCTGTGTGACCCTGTGTGACCCTGTGTGACCCTGTGTGACCCTGTGTGACCCTGTGTGACCCTGTGTGACCCTGTGTGACCCTGTGTGACCCTGTGTGACCCTGTGTGACCCTGTGTGACCCTGTGTGACCCTGTGTGACCCTTAGTTTTGGTCACAAATCAAAGAAGTGGCCAAAACACGATCTGTAATCAATTGTTTCTGATCATAAATAAAAAAGGGCTTCGCGAATCGTCATTTTCATTGATGCTCAAACCTGTAAACACACTGAAGTAAGGTTCTTGGAAGCCAGCGATGTCAGAAATGGCAAGTAGTTGGCCTAAAAAAAGCATAAAGGCTAACCATGAGCGACAAGTACGAAGAATTCAAGCTACAGTTCCATCGGTGGTGTGGTCTTGTGGATAGCCCACGTGCCTAGTACTAAAGCGCATGTTAGTGAGCACGTGACCAGCGCCTCATAAGGGCACGGCACCCCGAAGGAAAAACTCAGTTCGACTGTGGGCGTCGTCCTCAGCACACTGGGCTTCCCAGGCAGTTGGCATTCACCGAGCGATACGCTCATGCCTCTGCCGATATTCGTTACAAGCCACCTCTGTCTTATTCGCTTATCTCGTTTGAACGCAGCAAAAAGTGATAGCGGAGTCACATGACAACAACGCACTCTCTGATTGGTTGCTACAACTGATAACAGACTCTAAAACGACGAGCAGATTTCGATTGGAATCAGTGTCTCCCTGCCCTCGGTACGGTGAACACTGTTTTACAGTCGCGATGCGTACAGAACGCTGGTTGCGGAGGACAATGCAGGGGATTTCTTGGCTTACGCCAATCATTGTACGGATGGCACAAAGCACAGAATAAACCTATGTCATTTCTAACATTCCTTCGTGGTGCTGAGTTTATTTCACTTGAATTTATTTCGATGAATAGGTTGGGAAATAAGGCAAGCCATTTTAACATCAGCGTGGTCCAGTGGATGGCTCGCTAGCTTTGATGATCAAAGCATGGTGCGACTCTGGTTCTTATCTTGGAAATGTCGCATCTTTTTGGCAATGTCTAGCATTCACTTGGCCATCAGCGATGCCAGAAATAAAGCTTTTAATCACAAAACAACACACGGGCTTTCCAAGTGCAATGAGTACAGAAAATTCCTGGACAAATTAAATCGAAGAAGTGGTCTCGTGGTGGTGCCTAGCATTCAAATCTCAGTCCGTTCGCCTTTTTGAAATTCGAAATTCAATTGGAATTGATTTTATTTATCATTCTTCACTGCGATGTTGCGTGCATTTGTTGCTAGTTTGTCTGTATTTTCATAGAAGCAAAGCTTGTGAAAATAATCACAGTGGAGACCACAACTCCGCGCTTTCGACGCTTAGACAATTGCGTCGTGATATTCTTGATCAAAGACGATATTTTTAAGCCGTTGTCGACGAGCGTTGAGTAGAAAACAAATGCCTCGACATCATCCGCTGTGTGGTCGAGTGCGCAGCATCGCTGCCTGCCACCAGGAAGGCCGGGGTTCGATTCCCGTTGCCAGCGTGGCTTTTTGTCCATCAATCTTTGGCTGGAACATCTTCGTTGTACGATACTTGCTAGTTCTTACGTCACGAAGAGCCAAGCCGAGACAGCGGCCGGCTTAAGACTAACTTAGCCGTCCAATTTATTACAGCCTCTAGGTTCATCACAATGAATAGGAAGAAAATATAAGTGCGCCGAATTCTGCAACAGCGTGGTCCAGTGGTGAACACGTTGGCTTTCGAATGAGAGGTATGTGCGACTCGAGTTCGATCCCAGCACGAGGGAAAGCTTTTTGGCAATGTCAGGCATTGTCAAAATACTTAAAACACACTGAACAACAGTGAAGTACAGGACTTGGTCGTCTGCAATGTCAGAAACACAAGTCGATTGCCTAAAAAAAACACACCAGCTTACCTTGTGCAATGTGTAGGGAGAATTCGAGCCGACTAAGCATCGACAGCATGGTGCATTGGATAGCCCAAATGCCTAGTATTCTAGCGATGCGGGTTCGATTCCCGGCGCATCCAGCTTTTTGTAACTCTTAATTTAATTGAAATTATTCTTCTGTATCCCGCAAAGCCACGAAGTTGTAATAAGGTGTAATAGAAAAATAAAAAAAATATACTAAGTCACAGATTTGTTCAATTTTATCTACCAGATGGCGCTGTGTACCAAATTTGTGGACACTCCAGGACGTTTGGACCTAACATTTTGGCCAAGCTGAGTGTAAATGCTTAGGGTGCTAGGGTGGGACGTTTAATTTTCCGCAAAAATTTTTGCTACTATCTTTAATAACATTCGCCTGAATTAAATGCAAAAGCTCACGCCTCTCTGCACTAGCCGGGATTCGAACCCGGTACCCTCGGGTTACCAGTCTCGTACCTTAACCACTCGGCTTTCCAGAAACGATACACTCTTGGAGATTTTTAAGGTATATGAATTACATATGGTTTGTTTACCTTTTGTACTTATTAAAATTACAAGGAGTTGGCGTAGCCCCGCCACTCCAATTCATGAGCAAAGCTCAAAAGCCACTCGGATTTCAACGCATCATCTTTGCGTTACGAACCATGCGACTTAACCACTCGGCCATTCAAGAGATGTATTTGTGGCAGATATTTTTCAACACTTATATTTTTTGAAAGATCTTTACTATGGTAAAAAAAGTCGGATGCAACGGGACTCGAACCAGTCTCACATGCTATCAAGGTTATGAACCTAGCGAATCAACCAACAAGCCACAACGCCATATGAATTTATGTGGAATAAAGTTCATTATCTAAAATGAAGCTAAAATCTTTTAGTAGTATTTTATTTCACCTCAATATTTAATACCATGCGACGCTAAAAATGTTCGGCATGTTTATGCAAGCTCGCTCGTGACGACGATGGGTTTTTGAATTCATCCCCTCCCCTCGTCGGGGAGTTTGTACGAGATCTGCATGCTGACACGTGACTTGTGCTTTATAAGAGCACTGCTCGGCAAATGGAGCATCCAGTGAGTCTGAGGACGTCGTCCACAGCACTCTGAGCATCCCAAGCTTTTGACATTTAACAAGCGTTAAGCTCATGTCGATGTAAATTTCTTCATTTATCCAACTCTCTCTTGTTAAATCTTGTGTTTGAGCGCAAAAAAGTGATAGCGGCGTCTTTTAGACTACAGCGCAATCTCTGATTGATTTATAATTGCATATATAATTGATTATTATATATATATTATATATATAAAAAATATAAATATAAAAATGTATTTCACAGAAAAGATGGCACGAATATCCTTGCAGGCTGTTGGCATTTTTCAAGCATATTGCTAATACCTTTGACACCATTTTCTCTCAAACACTTCTCTACGTTTCTTTTGCTTGAACGCTAGAAGAAAGTGTTAGCGTTGTCAACGGAAAAAGCATTGATTGGTTGACGCAACTCGGCTGTTAGGTACCACAGATTGGGAGACTTTTTGGGTAAATGAATTACAAATCCTTGCTTAAATTTCGTTTTTTTTAATGTTCGTTTTCAATTCATGAATCAAGCTCAAAAGCAACTCGGATCATTTTCTAATATTTTAAATGGTAAAACTTGGGACGCTACAGGGTTCGATACACGTAGAGGAAACTACTACTTTACTTGCGATACGACATATTATTCTTCGAGTCATTTGGCCACGTTTGGTTTAATAGCACATAACTTCATGAAGTAACTGCAGATGATGCAGCGTAGAAAGCCAGGAACTGCGCTAGGGGATGATGGCGACCTAGGGCTGGTGTGAAGGGTTGGGAACGAAGACGCCCCTCAGTACAACTATCACGTGTCCATTGCGGTATTAAAAACAACCGAAATGCATGCGAATAAATTCGATCTGAGCTTCATTCTGTAGGCCAGAATCTACGATATTTTTATTTATTTTTATCAACAAACTTCTGGAGAATAAAATTGAAATAACCATTGGGATTTTCTCAGCTTCACATAATACTTCAAGTAGAAGAAAAAAATATTTTATTTCAATTCCAGTTCCGTAACACCGATCGTAACGAAATTCCGAGCGCTTAATTCACCATCAAGCAGCGTGCATACGAAACACAGCACTCATTACAGCTAGAGGTCCTACTAAAATGTATTCCGAAATTTTCAGGACAACCAACCCAAGACAACTGTTGGAATTCAAATAATCAGTTCAATCTTTACATAGCAAGACATTTTAAAACATTGACCGTGCTGGCCTGTTTTCTGCTCAGGTCTGAGTTATGTCAAGTTGGTAAAGCGAGCCAAGTCTCGCACACTAGCGCTCCTAGCGGGCCGATATCTTGTGAAATAACGATGATTGTGTAGTGACAATGAAATTTATTGGGTAACAAACAAAACATACTTCGATCCGCTGATAGACCTCTAGTCCTGACCCACCGTCCCCGGGCTGAAGATGTGGTAGTAACGTAAGGCCTTCTGGTTCAGGCAACGGGCTTCTGGGAGTTGTAGCAGAAGCCGTGTCCGAGGAGAGGGTCGCCGCCGGTGGAAACCAGGTAGCCGCAGTTCTCCTGGGGCGCGTCGTAGACAGCGATGCCTGCGACACGGGGGAACACACATGATCCAGATTTTATTGTTAATTTGTTAAAACTTTGCGAAAAATAAATTAATAATGTTGTGGTTGAGCCTAAATATAACGCTCAGCAACAAATAGAACTAAAATGCTTGAAACAAACCTAAAAGAAAAACAGAAAATAAATAAACAAAATTGTGTGCATTGAAAGATGCTGAATGCTTCTTACAGGGTGAGAGATCAAGCTAAGAAAAAACAAAAAAAAACTAGAAATCTGTTCAGAAATAGTGGGGCGTAAGGTAGGTATTGTGTAAAATTTGTAAAATTTGATCATTTACCATAATCCGTGGTGAAGGCAATTATACGGGCTTCTGGCAGATGAATGACTGCATGTTTTCGCAATCAGTGTAGCTTAACTGAGCGCCAGTTGCGTCGGTGTCCATTTTACCACAGAGCACGATCGGGGGGTCCGCGGATCCTGTTACATAGACAAGACATCGTGTTATTGTGTGCTAGCTTAAAGGAAACTCCGCCAAAATAGGACTTTTGAACTGGCGACCGAGTCATGAGCGCCGCCTAGGCGGCTCGGTTGGGATATTGAGGGGGGCTTTCTTCGTTACAAATGCTTAATCTCAATTATTTCAACTGACAGTTGAAAAGAGTATCACTTCCAGCCTGTCCACCAGGCTCGCCACCGGCGCCTTCGCTGAGAATTTTAGAAAATTAACAAGCAAGCAAGATAATTGGGTACACTAGAGCTAATGTAAATAGTCCAAACAGTGAAACTTAATACGAAAAAATACGATTGTTAAGCTTAGTATAAGCGGTTTCCATAGTTTTAAATAGTTTTTTTGTTGTCTCAAGGATGTCACTTAGGTACCAGTGGGAATCTGCTCGTTCACCCAGAAGCCGACCATCGGGTAGAACGCTGTCATCATGTTGTTCATCGCGGGCGGATTGTTGACCGAGTAGAGGGAACCACCATCATCGACGCACGTGGTTACCGCGGCGTACCAAGTTGACAGTGAGTTGATGTAGTACTTGAACTGCGCGCCGGGCATCTCGGCGAAAGTTAAGTAGTCTGAAAGCGCGCAATTTCGTTACAGTTTAATGAGCAAGCAAGGAATCAATCAAGATCTGTTGATAAGCTGAAAACTATCCACATTTGCGTGTCTCCATTGAAGCACGTTACCTATAACATGTAAACTTTAAGATTGCTTGATGAATTATTCGTAAAAACCTAATTTTTGGGGTTTTAGCTTATGGCAAGCATGGCAAGCCACAACAACCTCATTTGTATCAAGCAATATTCCACTGGGCCAAAGACCTTGATTTATTTATTCAGCATAAGCAGGCGCCGATCACATGTATATCGAGCAATATTCCATTGGGCCATATGACAGTGAAGGAATGTGTAGATACGACTCACCGAACTGAGTGAAGGTAGTCCTGCCGAAGAACACGTCTTCGGCGAAGTCCCTGAACGAATTGACGTCGTTATAATACTTGGCGATCGTCTGCTCGCCGATGGCGTCGGTCGTGTACCGTGCCGACGGGCTGAGATCGACGACGGCCGCTGTACGCAGCGTGCCCTTCTTGTCCGGCGTGGCCAAAGGGTCGATGACGTACGGCAACTTGCCGGCGGTAGGGCTGACCACTAGAGACCTGCGTGGGAACGAGCGGTGGCGTTTACAGTAAATATAGGGAGAGACCTGCGTGGGAACGAGCGGTGGCGTTTACAGTAAATACAGGGAGAGACCTGCGTGGGAACGAGCGGTGGCGTTTACAGTAAATATAGGGAGAGACCTGCGTGGGAACGAGCGGTGGCGTTTTCAGTAAATACAGGGAGAGACCTGCGTGGGAACGAGCGGTGGCGTTTACAGTAAATACAGCGAGAGACCTGCGTGGGAACGAGCGGTGGCGTTTACAGTAAATACAGCGAGAGACCTGCGTGGGAACGAGCGGTGGCGTTTACAGTAAATACAGGGAGAGACAAACCAAAATAGTTGCCGCCCTTTTGGATGTATCTACTCCTGTAACCAAACTTCCACGGGGAAATTTCAAGCTGTCAATATTGACACTGAAACGTAAGCTTTTGTTGACTGAAAGAACAGCTGATGACTGAAAATTGATCATAAATTGATCAAATTAAATCAGAAATAGTTGGAAGCATATCACCGGTGGAAAGGAGTTAATATAGGCATATAATGCACATTTCTGTTGTGTGAAGTTGTCAACACAAAGCCTGTTTTGATATTCGACAACAAAACCGTTTTGAATAAAGCGTAGCAGTAGCGCTTGTATCTTGGAACTACTGGAAGTGAAGCTGCTTGGTGTTACAACGTATAACGCATAACATTTGGCCATGGTATAAAATCTAAATAACGCTACTGAAAACTTTAGTTAAAACTGAAGAAATCACCTTAGGTTCGGCTTCTTGTCCGTCAGGCCGGCGTTCTGCTGGAACTCCTGCCACAGGCCCGTGCCGTTCACCAGGAAAACCTGCTGCACGCGCTGCTCGGGATTGGCCGCCGCCAGTGCCACCAGCGACAGAGAGGCGAAGCACACCTGCAAGATGGCGGTGTGTGAGCAGCGAACACTTGGTGGCGGTGAACTAGAAGCTTCTTGCTTTCATTTGATTGCCTAGAAGACAGCGCCGAAGCATTCCCAGACAAGGCATTCGCATTCCACTGTTAAAGCAGTGAGGTCATTATTACAGGCTACGGCAGATCGGCGATCCACGCGGCGGATCCTACGGCTTACCAGGAGGTTCGTCGTGCAGATCTCCGATGCAATGTCCCACGGATTAGTTGGCATGTTGAATGTCTTTGTATTTCAATTAAAGCTTAGAACTAGGCTATGCGAACACTCATATAATTGTGTTGTGAATGAACGTAATATTTACGTTCATGCCCACAACGCGATAATATTGCGTGTGCGCATAGCCTAGAGGCTTGTACGATCAATTTAACATGTCCAGTGATAATTTAGCAGTTTCCGCAATGACAATCGTTACCTGAAAATATCATGATGTAGCCGTCGTGAAATTATTTGAATATTTCAAAACGTAAAAATCGATTTAAAGAAAAACTATTCAATTGATTGGCTTCAAATTAACACGGTATCTTCTTTTTACGACCTTTAATGCACACAGTAAATTTTGTGAACATCGGTTGAAGATAAAGTTGCTTTAATTGCAAAAAACTGCAAAAACGCTTACAAAGTGACATAAAAGTGCCTTTTCAAGAATAGTGTCTGAACATACTACAATTAAATTGTAACGCTTCCGCTAAACGCCAAATTATAACGCTGTGGGTTTGGGCGCCAAGTTATTTATTCCCAGGTAAAATAACTAAAACCGTGCTCTCTATTTAAACTTATTTATTCTTCACTCTACAAATACACTTGTTCGTTACACTTCAAAAGCTATATCCAGACTGACTCGCTCATACCGCCTGTCCCTCCTTTATATAAGTGACACCTTCTAGAATTATCCAAGCTCCTCGAATATTCCAGAAGGGTCCCGACCCAGGTAGTTTTGGCTACTCGAATGTTCTAAACTGGTTTTCGATACTGTTCGTATCGAAAACATGTAACTCGTTACATTACCCCCTATCTCAATCGAATTGTTGCAACCTGATAGCCCAGCGGGCTAGTCTTCCAGTGGGATCCTTTAAATTGTTTAACCACAATAAAGAATGGTGATCGGTAATTACCGAGAAACGGCTACCCTCCAGGTAAGGGCGCATCTTCTCAATAGCCCAAATGACGGCCAAACACTCCCGTTCGGTCGGCGAGTAATTCCTCTCTTCTTTCGTCAAAGACCGGCTATAATAAGCGATCACTTTCTCTCCATCTTCAAATTCTTGAGATAGCACACTCCCGATACCATAGGCGGATGCATCCGTTTGTACCGAAAAAGGACGATCAAAATCCGGGCAAGTGAGTATAGGAGGCGTAACTAACTTTTCTTTGACTTGTCTGAAAGCTTCTTCGGCCTCTGTAGTCCAGTTCCATTGGACGTTCTTGCGTGTCAAATTATGAAGTGGGGACATGAGGATGGCGAATGAAGGTATAAAACGCTTATACCACGACACCATTCCCACAAAACGCTTTACCTGCTTGCTTGACTTAGGTGCAGGATAGTCCAAGATAGCGCTGATCTTCTCAGGGTCGACGTGCAGACCGTACTGATCCACCACATAGCCGAGATATCTTAACTCCTTTCTTCCAATTTCACACTTTTCTCTATTGATCGTAAGGTTCGCCGCCCTTAACCTCCGGAGAACTTCTTCGAGGACTTCCGTGTGTTTCTCAAAGGTAGACGTGGCTATAATGATGTCGTCAAGGTAAACAAAGACATACGGTTCCAAGTCGTGACCTAAAACTTGATCGATCAGTCGTTGCCAAGTCGCCGCACTGTTATGTAGGCCGAAAGGCATCCGGGTAAATTGGAACAGTCCTCTTCCTTGCACCGTAAACGCGGTTTTTTCTTGACTATCTTTCTCTAGAGGCACTTGCCAATAGGCACTCTTCAAGTCCAAAGATGAAAGATATCTCGCTTCTCGCAGGCGATCCAAAATAGAAGACACATAAGGTATCGGATATGCATCTTTGACGGTAACAGCGTTGACTTTGCGAAAGTCCACCACAAATCGGTAGGAACCGTCTTTTTTCTTGATTAAAAGCATAGGCGACGACCATGGACTCTTTGATTTTACCACTACTCCTAGCTTGATCATATTATCCAGTTCATTGTGGATTGACCGCAGTACTACCGGAGAAACTGGATAATACCGTTGTTTTATTGGCGAAGCGTTGCCTGTATCAATCCTGTGCTCGATCGACCTGTGACATCCCAAATTCTCGGACATCTTCGCCAAGTATCGCGTTGTTATTTCGGCGAGTTTCATTCTTTCTTCTTCGCGGATTGACTTTTCTTCTATGGAATCCACAGTGTTGTAGTCATCTTGTTCAACATTCGGGTTCGTAAAGGTCCAGGTCGCAGTGGTTACATTCGGAATGATACCCATAATCTTCCAGAAATCTATGCCCAGGGTTAGGATGATCGGTAAGCTCTTCACCACCAACACAGGTATCACTCGGAGGCGGTCTTCTAGTTCGAATGGGATATAGACGACAAAATCGACTGCGCATCGCTGTCCGCTCGCCACAGTGATGAACGTGTTTACTTTCTCCATGCTCCGCTTCAACCCTAATTGGGAGATAAACCTCCATCCTTCACCTCCAATCACGGTGCGATTGGCGCCACTATCCAATAAACCCTTTAAATGAATCCCCATAATCTTCACGAAAAGGTAAGCTCTTGCATCTTTTCCCATAAAGAGTAATTGGTCTAAAGTAAAAGAGCGTTACAAATTGGCGCCCAACGTGGGGCAAACGGTTGAAATTCGTGGTGAAGATGGAAATTAACAAGCTGTCGAAGGATGAGTTGACCTACGAACTAAGTATTCGCGGGATCACCGAAGTCTCCACAGTTGAAGAAATGCGTAAGTCCTTCCGACAGTTGCTGAAACTAGAACGTGAAGGGAAATTAGTCATGCCTTCGATCGTTATGGAAGTCAAAGGAGAGATCAGGAGTTGCGAAGAGAAACTGGTGGAAATAGAATCGTTGCTTCTTACTTTCAAAGGAGGCCGACTAGATCCAGTTTATAAATTAGTCGACAGTAAGTTGACGCATGTGCTTGGAAGGGCCGAGAGAATTCAAGCCTTGGAGTCATCGGATATGACGTCCCGGTCGACCATCTTACGCAAGGTTCTATCATTATACAACCAACTTAATTCTTCGGCCGAGGGAGCAATGGACGAGTCCGACGAAGAAGTAATTCCTGAGCTTCCAGATGTTCATGAAGGATTCGAGAAATTCATTTCTAAAGCGGAAGGCGGTCGTATCAAGGAAACGCCTGTCAAAAACGATAAGACTATTCATTATTCGGTAATTCGACATCAGACGCCTGTGTGCCAATGGAATCTTCGTTTCTCGGGAGACGAAAGTAGTCTAAGTGTCCACGAATTTCTGGAAAGAGTTGAAGAATTAAAGACTGCCAGGAATGTTGACGACGAAGATCTTTGGAGATCGGCGATTGACCTCCTGGAAGGAAGTGCCCTTATGTGGTTCCGCACCGTGAGAAGGCAGTTTAATTCGTGGGATCACTTTGTCGTAGGCCTTAAAGAGGAGTTCCTTCCGGTGGATTATGAAGAGAAGCTCTGGGAGGAAATTAAAAGGAGAACACAAGGATCTGGGGAGAAAGTGGGTCAGTACGTACGCACCATGCTATGTCTGTTTGCGAGGCTACCCAACCCGGTAACAGAGCAATCAAAACTCAGGATTCTAAAGAGAAACGTCTTACCATATTTGATCGAAGCACTCAGCTGTTTGGAGTTTGAATCTGTGGATGAATTTTCAAAGATTTGTAAGAAATTGGAACTAGGAAAGATCCAAGCAGAGCAATATCGACCCCCACCAACAGATAGCCGGTCCTTGTTGGAACCCGATCTGGCATACCAAGGTAGAAGACATGCAATCGCAGGTGCTAACTCGACCAACATGAGTAAGATCACGAACCACGGGAGGGCTATAGAAGCCAGAAAACAATACGACATCCCTCAAGAAAAGGCAAGGAAAACCTTCTGCTACGGCTGTGGGGCGGTGGGCGTTATCCGCCGATCCTGCAAAAATTGCAATAATTCGGAAAACGAGAGGGGAGAAAATTTGCGATAGGTCCTCGGCAATTTTCTCCGACCAGAGAAGAGGACGCATTACAAGAATTGACGGGAGGAGAGATGCAGCTAGACCAATTACTCTTTATGGGAAAAGATGCAAGAGCTTACCTTTTCGTGAAGATTATGGGGATTCATTTAAAGGGTTTATTGGATAGTGGCGCCAATCGCACCGTGATTGGAGGTGAAGGATGGAGGTTTATCTCCCAATTAGGGTTGAAGCGGAGCATGGAGAAAGTAAACACGTTCATCACTGTGGCGAGCGGACAGCGATGCGCAGTCGATTTTGTCGTCTATATCCCATTCGAACTAGAAGACCGCCTCCGAGTGATACCTGTGTTGGTGGTGAAGAGCTTACCGATCATCCTAACCCTGGGCATAGATTTCTGGAAGATTATGGGTATCATTCCGAATGTAACCACTGCGACCTGGACCTTTACGAACCCGAATGTTGAACAAGATGACTACAACACTGTGGATTCCATAGAAGAAAAGTCAATCCGCGAAGAAGAAAGAATGAAACTCGCCGAAATAACAACGCGATACTTGGCGAAGATGTCCGAGAATTTGGGATGTCACAGGTCGATCGAGCACAGGATTGATACAGGCAACGCTTCGCCAATAAAACAACGGTATTATCCAGTTTCTCCGGTAGTACTGCGGTCAATCCACAATGAACTGGATAATATGATCAAGCTAGGAGTAGTGGTAAAATCAAAGAGTCCATGGTCGTCGCCTATGCTTTTAATCAAGAAAAAAGACGGTTCCTACCGATTTGTGGTGGACTTTCGCAAAGTCAACGCTGTTACCGTCAAAGATGCATATCCGATACCTTATGTGTCTTCTATTTTGGATCGCCTGCGAGAAGCGAGATATCTTTCATCTTTGGACTTGAAGAGTGCCTATTGGCAAGTGCCTCTAGAGAAAGATAGTCAAGAAAAAACCGCGTTTACGGTGCAAGGAAGAGGACTGTTCCAATTTACCCGGATGCCTTTCGGCCTACATAACAGTGCGGCGACTTGGCAACGACTGATCGATCAAGTTTTAGGTCACGACTTGGAACCGTATGTCTTTGTTTACCTTGACGACATCATTATAGCCACGTCTACCTTTGAGAAACACACGGAAGTCCTCGAAGAAGTTCTCCGGAGGTTAAGGGCGGCGAACCTTACGATCAATAGAGAAAAGTGTGAAATTGGAAGAAAGGAGTTAAGATATCTCGGCTATGTGGTGGATCAGTACGGTCTGCACGTCGACCCTGAGAAGATCAGCGCTATCTTGGACTATCCTGCACCTAAGTCAAGCAAGCAGGTAAAGCGTTTTGTGGGAATGGTGTCGTGGTATAAGCGTTTTATACCTTCATTCGCCATCCTCATGTCCCCACTTCATAATTTGACACGCAAGAACGTCCAATGGAACTGGACTACAGAGGCCGAAGAAGCTTTCAGACAAGTCAAAGAAAAGTTAGTTACGCCTCCTATACTCACTTGCCCGGATTTTGATCGTCCTTTTTCGGTACAAACGGATGCATCCGCCTATGGTATCGGGAGTGTGCTATCTCAAGAATTTGAAGATGGAGAGAAAGTGATCGCTTATTATAGCCGGTCTTTGACGAAAGAAGAGAGGAATTACTCGCCGACCGAACGGGAGTGTTTGGCCGTCATTTGGGCTATTGAGAAGATGCGCCCTTACCTGGAGGGTAGCCGTTTCTCGGTAATTACCGATCACCATTCTTTATTGTGGTTAAACAATTTAAAGGATCCCACTGGAAGACTAGCCCGCTGGGCTATCAGGTTGCAACAATTCGATTTTGACATCAAGCATAGGAAAGGTAGTGAACATGTTGTGCCGGATGCTTTGTCGAGAGCGATAAGCCCTGTCCTCGACCTCATCACCGTCCACGAGCAAGTAGCGGATAAATGGTGGAACAAGATGAAGTCAAGAGTCACCGGAAATCCTCAGAGTTTCCCGGATTGGAGGGTGGAAAATTATAATCTATATAAGAAGGTCAACGATAATTCTCAGCTTGACATGGGATTAGGGAGCAATTGGAAAATTGTCATCCCAAAAGATCTGAGGAACAAAGTGTTACACGAATCCCATGACGCCGAAACCTCAGGGCATCTCGGTATTTTTAAAACCTGGAAAAGAATTGCCGAATGTTATTATTGGCCAGCCATGAAGAGTGATGTTCGCAAGTACATAGGGAAATGCCACGTTTGCGCCCAGTATAAAGTGGAACAATGCAAGCCCGCCGGATTAATGGGACACCGACGGATGGTTTCAAGGCCATGGCAAATGATTTCGTCCGATTTAATGGGCCCGTTCCCTCGGTCTTCAAAGAACAACAAGTACTTATTAGTTGTATCAGATTTCTTTACCAAGTTCACATTGCTGTTCCCGCTGAGAGGAGCTAGGACTGCTACGATTTTGAGACGCCTCGAGGACCAAGTTTTCCTGATATATGGGGCTCCGCAATATCTACAGTGTGACAATGGCCCACAATATACGAGCTCTACCTTCAAGGCCTTTATGAAGAAGTTCGACACGAAGATCGTTTATAATCCCAGTTACCACCCACAAGTTAACCCAACTGAACGGGTAAATCGGGTTATTAAAACTATGATCGGGAGTTATATCCGAAACAAGCATAACCAATGGGATAAACACATCCACGAAGTTGGGTACGCGATAAGATCAGCCAAGCACCAAAGTACTGGTTGCACCCCGAATCTCTTAAACTTCGGACGCGAGATTAATCTATCTGGGAAGTTCCACGGTGATGCTGATACGGTACCCGAAAATGCCCCTATAGAAGTCGGGAATCGCCAAAACTTGATCGAAAGACATAGAAGATTAGAAGAATTGTACGAGGAAGTCCGACTCCGACTCAAGAAAGCATACGATGCCAACCAAAAGGTGTACAACCTACGACGACGCCACAGGGAATTCGAAGTCGGAGAAGAAGTTTGGAAGAGGAATTTTGCACAGTCTAACGCAGCTAATAAGTTCACCGCGAGTTTAGCGCCGAAATACACCGGCCCTTTTGTGGTCAGGAAAAAGAGGTCCCCGTTGGTCTATGAACTGGTCGATCAACAGGGTAAGCCAATTGGTAACTGGCATACCAAAGATTTGAAGCCGGTACAAAAAGTCGAAACCGAAGATGACTGCGACATCGCCCAAGAAGAGGACTTTTCAGAAAATGAGTCAGAAGTTGAATAGTTTATTTTTGTATTACATTAATGGTATTTTGTATTTTTTTAAGATAGGGGGTAATGTAACGAGTTACATGTTTTCGATACGAACAGTATCGAAAACCAGTTTAGAACATTCGAGTAGCCAAAACTACCTGGGTCGGGACCCTTCTGGAATATTCGAGGAGCTTGGATAATTCTAGAAGGTGTCACTTATATAAAGGAGGGACAGGCGGTATGAGCGAGTCAGTCTGGATATAGCTTTTGAAGTGTAACGAACAAGTGTATTTGTAGAGTGAAGAATAAATAAGTTTAAATAGAGAGCACGGTTTTAGTTATTTTACCTGGGAATAAATAACTTGGCGCCCAAACCCACAGCGTTATAATTTGGCGTTTAGCGGAAGCGTTACAAAATTTGAACACACACATTGAAAAGTAAGGGTCAACATATTTTCTAGAAAGTTTCGTCAAATTATATTCAGATTCTTAGCCTCCAGAGTGCAAAACGTGTTTTGGAAAAACTGAAAAATTTTGTCAACACTAATTATAAACATATGGCTACAATCTCCAATTCTTGAAATTAGATCTGCCACGTTTTTGAAGCAAATCAGGCGAAAAAAAATTATGTAATTAAGTTTTTATGAATTTTTTCAGTTTTTCCAAAACACGTTTTACACTCTAGGGGCCAAGCGTCTGAATATAATTTAACGAAACTTTCTGGATGTGTTGACCCTCACGATTTTGTGTTTGTGTCTAAATTTCAATGTTGTAAGTTTAGTTTTTTTCTTGAAAATTGCGCTTAATGACGTTTTGATCAAGCTTTTTATGCGTTTTTGCAGTTTTATTTAACTTTATCAGACAAATCTTCAATAAATTTACCTTGAGCCTTAAGCACTTAAAAACATAATATAATATATTGTTTTATTTTGAAGCTTATCAATCGAGTAGTTTTTCTGTAAAAGGAATTTTTGATGAGCGTAACGAGCGTAGCGAGTGAAGCGAAATCTATTTACACTTTACTGCTAAAAAACCGGACTGATACAAGTTAAAATGACAGTTAAATTCATAATTGCTCAGCGCTTATCGACTAGAATAGCGACGATGGTCAGTGTTACTCACCAGTGTCCAATTCATCTTAGGTTTCTCGGCGTTCTTCGTTCAATGCTCGCTGCGCACAGTCCCGGGCTCAATATATACACCCGTGGCTCGATCGGACCAGATTCCGGACCATATTTGCCGAAAACAAACCGGTCCAGCGATGAGCAAACAGGCCACTGACACCTGGCAGTCACTGACCCGGCGTAGGGTTCAAGCACATTAGCATAATGCCTTGAACCCGTCCTCCGCGGCCGACGCACAACAAGGCGTAGGACAGCGTTGTTTCGGGTGGAGGATGAACGACGGCCCTCCGGCGTTGTCTTGGATGAAAACCATCGAGGTCCTGGTAGTGTCTAGAGCGACGGGTTGGTGGCGCCGCGATGGCAGGTTCTCTGACGAAGGAATACAATGATTAGTGTTTTGAGCGAAGCGAGTGAAGCCATTCTTTAATTATATCTTACTGCTTAATGAAATCATGTGTGTTTGTACAACCAGAGTTTTTTTTTGTTTTTGTTTTTTGACAATACTGATGGTATTTTTTATCCCATGATAAAGCCAAGGCGTTGCGAATGCTTCTTTAAGTAACATTGTGGATGAGCGTTGTTTGAATGAAGCTGATTTGACAATTTTCAAGGTTCAATAGGTTGTGCTAGAATATTGATTTGGTGGGTGGACGTCGTTCAAAACACAGATGATTAAAATTAAACAATTATTATTTTACACAATCTTCATGTTAAGATGTTAAACCGATCTGGAAAGAGTAGTCAAAATATATAAAATGATTCAGCCCCTAGTGTGAGAAACGAGTTTTAAAAAGGAAACTGAATTGCTTAGTAATTATACCAATTTCTTAGAAAACTTCTCAGTGTAATTTGCTAAAAACAGTATTAGATCTTAGTCAGTGTTAATGCAGACCCGTTTCACCCACTACGCTCGTAACGCCCACCAATAGTGCCTCGTGAAATCGTTAGAACTCAATTCATCAATGTATGGTGGTGTGATATATCTTGACCCAAGCTGAAAAAAAAAGCTCGAGCCGAACAATTCGGCCCACACAAGCCGGACTCTGTCTAAACCTACAAACTCAACGGTTTAACACAGAAGCCGGACTCTGTCTAAACCTACAAACTCAACATTTCAACACGGAGGCTGGACTCTGTCTAAACCTACAAACTCAACGGTTCAACACGGAGGCTGTACCGTCCAAACCTACAGACTCAACGGTTCAACACGGAGGCTGTACCGTCCAAACCTACAGACTCAACGGTTCAACACGGAGGCTGGACTCTGTCTAAACCTACAAACTCAACGGTTCAACACGGAGGCTGTACCGTCCAAACCTACAGACTCGGCTCGTTAAATCTCTCATCGGCAAGATTGTTCGGTTGCAGGGACGAAGACATCTGGGTGGAGGACGAAGAAATGGACGAGGAGATACAGGCGGCGTTCGAGCAGTTCCTGCTCCTGAACAAGCAGAAGTAGCGCGGGCACGCGACCGCCCAGCCGAGAACCATTCCAACCGCGGACACGCGCAAACAAAACGGGCCGACGTCTTCGAGACGCAACGATCGCAGAATATGTATTTCAGTGTCGGGAGGATTCTTTTTTATAGGGACGTTTATTTTTAAATTGTTATGTGGTATGGTTGGTTGTGAGGTATACTAGTGGTTTACCTACCTTACCTCGGCAAGGCAAGATGGCGGCTGGTGCTGACGAACCGTCACTTGGCGCTCGAGTCTTTACGAAGTTAAAGTGTAATAAGTGCCATAAAAATGTACCCAAAGGATATCAATGTGCTAATTGCAACAAGGGCTTTCACCTAAGTTGTGTTGACCGTGAAGATCTGATTAATATTGGCTCAATTGACGACATAGAAAAGTGGACCTGTGCCGCGTGTGTTACGAGCAACGCAAACGCCGACAAGATGGACGGTCAACCCGACGGTATGTACTGCAACACAATACAAGGGGAAATGGATCGCCTACTAAAGGAAAATGGAATCCTGAATAAACTAGTCACAAGACTGGAAGAAGCAATGAAACTAAAAGATGAGAAAATATCATGGCTGGAAAAATCTATCAAGTCACCAGAAGCTGAACTAGCAACCACGTACTTTGCAATCACGAAACTAAAGAAATCGGAGACCGTCTTCATTAAACAAAAAGAAGAAGCTAACAGCAAAAAACTGGATCTCACAGAAATAACCAAGGTAGTAAACCCAACAAAACTTCAAATTGGGATCGAGCGTGTTACACAAAAGAAAAACGGGGACGTGATAATCAATTGCTCAAATAAATTATCGGCCGCAAATTTAGTGAAAGAAGTCGGCAACGTGCTGGGAGACACTTATCAAACTGGAATCGCCCTCAAATTCAAACCCAGGTTGAAAATAGTGAATCTGGAGGTGAGCGACATGGACGATATCAAAATCTGCGAAGCCATCACTACGCAAAACAACCTGCACAAAGAGGACCCCAAGTTTGACCTGAAAATCATCACCACCATTAAGAAAGCATCAGGCTCATGTGTAATCATCGAAGTGGACCCACAATCGCGGAAAACGCTCATGCAAGAAGGAAAGATAAACATTGGATGGCGCCGGTACAAGATCTATGATCATTTGCGTGTTATTCAATGTTATAACTGCTTAGGCTTCAACCACTTAGCCAAAAATTGTGATAGAAAGAAGAGATGTAGTAAGTGTGGTGACGAACACAACGAAACGGATTGTAAAAATGAGCTCAAGTGCGTGAACTGTTCGCGATCCCAGGACAAATTCCACTCTAAGTGGGACCACGACGCAAGAAGTTGGAACTGCCCGAGTTATAAGAAGAAATTAGAAGCCCTGAAATCAAGAGTTGAGTACGAGACGACATCGTAGCAACGACAGAACATTGAAGATACTGAATATCAACAACAGCTCGCTTCGCATCCAACTATCATACATGGTAATACTCAATGCACTAGTAAAAATATAGGCAGGCTAGAAATAGCATCAGTTAAAAATCCATCTGTTATCGTAAATAGGAGCGTACTTAGCTTAATGCACATGAATGTACAGTGTATCAAAAACAAAATTAATATCATAGAAGGTATTTTAGAAAACAGAAAACCTGATTACTTATGTATAACAGAGCACTGGCTCAAACAGCAAGAAACTGACTTCTGTTGTATAAAAGGCTACTCCATAGCATCAGCTTTTTGCCGTCAAACTTATAAGAATGGCGGCGCAATGATCTTATGCAAAGAGACCATCAAATATAAAGAGTTACAGAACATAAACAAACTGAGCCAGGAAAAACATTGTGAGCTCGCTGCCCTTGAGGGCAATGAGCCTAATGGTAAACACTTTGTAATGTGTATATATAGGTCACCGACAGGAGATATAAAAACATTTATTGACATTTTATCCACAGTGTTAGATTTAATTACTAATAGAATAGGTACCATCACAGTATGTGGGGACTTCAATATCGATTTTAATGCCAAAACATCAAACACAGAGAAAGATGATATTATAAGTATTTTTGCAACCTTTAACTTAAAACTATGTATAAAAGATTCGACAAGAGTGACCCTAACCACAAGTACATGCATTGACAACATTTTTACAAACAACGACAGCATCTTTAGAATAGAAAACATAAATCTACATGTAGCAGACCACCACACACAAATAGTTTTATGGAATAGTGAGAGGCCACCCGAAGAAGCACCAATTGTAACAAAACGGATATTTAACACTAAAAACAGGAAGCTCTTTAAAGCACTCATAAGGGAGGAAAGTTGGACTACCGTCTACCAACACGAAAAAGTAGATGATATGTTTGAAGAATTTACGGAAATTTTCAACAAGTATTTTAATAAAGCATTCCCACTTGATCCACACAAAATAAAACCTAAATCAGGAAATGGGCCTAAGAGACCATGGTATACACCAGAACTGCAAACACTAGCAAACAACGTAAAATCAGACTATATCTACTCAAAAATAAGTGAGATAGGTAACAGAAAATATCAAGTCTCTAAACGGAAATACAGACAAGCATGTAAGAAAGCAGAAAGAACCCATAATAACAACATAGTAGCCAATGCACCGAACAAATGCAAAGCTGCATGGAACATAATAAATTCCAAAATAAATAGCAAGAGCAACGCTAGGAAGGATATCTCGCTAAAGATTAAGGAAACTGAAATAACGTCACATCAGGAAATTGCAGAATTATTCAATATCTATTTCGATAAAACCGTAAACGACCTGACAAAAAACTTGACGAAAGAGAATTTACAGGAAGTTAAAGATAGCAAACGTTGTAATAAAGTAATATTCCTTAAGCCAATTGAAGCAAAAGAATTTCTAGAAATAATCAATAAAATAGGCAAAAAACGATCAACCGGTTATGATGACATACCTGGCAACATCGTCAAAAGCATAGGTACAAACATAATGGAACCGCTCTCACACATTATTAATGCATCATTCACGGAAGGATGCTTCCCAACCAAATTGAAAGAGGCAAAAATCATTCCCATATATAAAAAGGGGGACAAAGAGGAAATCGGTAATTATAGGCCAATAGCCTTACTCTCCACTTTTGCTAAAATCTTTGAAACTGCGATGTATAAAAGGCTGGAAAATTTTATCACTCAATATGAACTGCTAAGTAATAACCAACATGGATTTACAAGAGGAAAATCCACAACGACGGCGGTAGCAGGATTTGTAAATAACATTCTAGAAGCACGTGACAACCACAAACCAGCGATTGGAATATTTTATGATTTTAAAAAAGCGTTTGATTTAATCTCCCACAGGCGGCTGCTTTCAAAACTAGAAAGGCTTGGGATAGCTGGGATAGGAAACAAATGGATAGAATCATACTTAAAAAATAGGAGACAATCGGTACATATATACAGTAATGGAAGAACTTACATATCTCAAGAAACTACAACTAACATCGGAATCCCCCAGGGGTCGGTTTTATCGCCTTTGCTGTTCATTTTATTTACAAATGACCTTCCCGAAAGTGTAGAACAGGGAGAACTGACACTCTTCGCGGACGACACCACTCACTTTCTATCCAACCCGGACCAGAGTATCTTAATAGAACAAGCAAACAAGGCAGTAAGCGCTCTAGATAATTGGTGCAACCAAAATGACATCTTCTTGAATGACGCGAAAACAATTTGCATGAAATACACGGCCAAGGAAAAGACTGACACAAGCCCTTACATTAAACTACACGGGAAAAGTATCGCGCTACAAACGAATACGAAGTTTCTTGGTCTTCACCTCGGTGACGGGACTGACTGGTGCACACACATCGACACAATAAGCAAACAAATTGCGTCAAGTTGTCTATTGCTAAAAAGGTTAATGGAGGTGGCCGGACTAGCAGCAAGCAAGCTAGTATACCATGCTTACATACAAGCAAAACTCAATTACGGTATCATATTATGGGGCAATCACTCAAAAACCCAAAGACTATTTAAACTGCAAAAAAGAGCTGTTCGGTATATGGCCAATGCGAGCAGAAATCCAACAGCTGAGGTCTACATAAAAGATTCATGTAAGACGTTATTCCAACGTTTTAAAATAATGACTTTAGCATGTATTTATATTTATCAGGTGATAATGTATGTTGTAAAAACAAATGCACACAAGGGGGAATTAACACACTCACATGACACAAGAACAAAACAAAACCCAAAAACAAAGAAGCATAGGCATAAGTACTACACAAGGTCTCCACTGTACGCGGGTGTAAAATTGTATAGCGCATTGCCCATCAATATTAAAAATAACACAACTAGTTTTAAGCAAAACCTTAAATCTTTTCTTTTGGAAAAAAGCTTTTACAAGGTGGACGAATTTTATAAGCTTTGACATATTGTGTTCACACTGTATTCGATTGTATATTGTAAAATATATTTTATTGTTCAACTGACGTTTCCAATATCATGTATGTGATCAACAAGGAAATAAAACAAATAAATACAAAAATACAAAATACTGTTGCTTAACCTGGGTTTGAGTTCTGCACTGTCAGTGTTGATTGGTTGAGATAAAATACCTAGTGATGAGGACTGAGAAAATATTTGTAGTGCTTTGTCCGTTTTGTCCACAGATCCAACTCCAACTCTGGTGAATTTTTATTCTGTTAGCTGCTTTAAAATGTTTTTTTTTTCGTTTTTTCTCTAACGAAATTTAGTTATTTGTATACTACCTTGAGTGGAAAAAGTCCCTGATTTTGAGAAGAATGTGCCTGGATTTTTCTAAGTAGCAATAGAGAGGCAAGAGGTAACAGACTGGGCCAGGTATCATCACAGTGCTTCAATCGGTGTCTGGCTCTATGCTGCCATTCACTAGAATCACAAAACAAAATGTTAGATGGACATTTCATTTATACTTGTTACGTTATCAAAGTAATTATGTCAAAGTTGAGTGAGGAATCTTCACCATCTACCTTTGTCGGTTCATTTCGACATCAATCACGAGATATTTCTGACTAATTCCATCTCATAATGATTAGGACAGGTAATGTTGCTCTTCTAGTTTTTCACTATAAGCAGCCTTTTTTTTATTATGTACACTGAAGTCCAGGCAATCTACGATTTGACCCGGACAAGACTCTTGTCAAGCTGATTTTATCACGATATGTTCATTTGACCCTCCTGAACATTGGCCAGAAAGTCGCGCGAAATCGGGTCGGTGCGTCCCTTCGTTTCACCCTTGTTTAGGGGTAGTTTTTCATATAATCGTGATTATTGAGGTCGCTTTGGGAGGTATCCAAAAAGTTAAAATAGCAATGTTGTAGCTGACTCAATTACGCATCTGATGATATCTAAAAAGTTAAAATTTTAATCAGGCGTGACCAAGATATTTGCGATCTCGCTGGGTACCATTCTCGTACAATCGTGTTTTTTGTGTTTAATCGATCGGAATTCCCGGATTAAGTTACTTTTTGACTACAAATAATAGTCCATTAATATCAACTGTCCTTCTGGTCATTCCTTGAAGGGATGAAAAGTTGGGTGTGTGAGTGCATTTCAGCGTCCCAGCGTGCTTGGGTCAAAAGTTGGGGCAATCAGTGAAGGAGGCGGTCGTGGCTGGATTTGGGTTGATGTCAGGTTTTCTATCTCGGCAACCGTGAGTCCGACGGGGCTGAAACTCGGTACGGGGTCAAAGTTCACTATAAAACGACGATCCATCCAAAGAATTTTATATGCAAAAATAATTGTAGATTTCAGATTGATCTGATACCTTGATGTTAGGTATCCAAGTCAGCAATCCAAACTGGTCATGCGGCTGGATTTCCATTTGTTTTGTAAGTCACCGGCCTCTGTCCTCTGCGTTGAAGCACTTATCATGCGGGAATGAGTAAATCAAACATATTCAAATCATATCAACCATCAAATCTTGTGTGAATCACAAAATTGAAGTGTTTGACCGATTGCCGATAGGATGCGCTACAATCCTTTCGCCTTGGCTGCTTGCTCATTGAACAGCTGGCTGTCACATTGAACTCGAACATGCTGCTGTGAAATCATAGACTGTCTTTGGTGAAATTGTCTCGCACTGCAATCTGCTGAACACGTTTGAAGATTTTATGCTCATAAGAGAGAATTGGGACTTCTCAGGAACGCTATCGGAGTGAGTTTCATCTTTTCATGCGTCTTCGATATATTATTTGCCTGTTACCCTTAGACTGTCACTATAAGGGTCACGAAGGGTACCCATTAGACTGTCACCCTTCCATCTCGAGGGCGAGGGGCAGAAACTCTGGTAATGTTTGAATATGCAAATATACGTAGCACTGTTCTGTGAATATCTGTGAAGGATGGATGCCTGGAAGGGGGAAATAAAACCAAAACTTTTTTTTTTCACACCACAAGAGTTCACTTTGCAACACACGTATAGGTCAAATGCCACATTAAATCTCATCGGCAGAGTGGTATAGTATGAACTGTCCAAGCCAAAATTCGAAAATCGCACGTTGATGCCGTAGATGGGTTTTTTTTTCTTTTAATTTATATTAGCTCCCGGCGAAATTATACTGGTCCCTGGTAGAAGCAAAAACGACAAATTTAAATGCAGCAAATGCCGAAATTTTGAAGACCTAACATGAGTCGGAACGAGTTAACGCAATTTAAAACTGTTTTTCACAGATGTACGGCCTGGCTACGGCACACAGGCCTTGCTGGACGAGGCCCTCTGAGTTCAGGAAGCCACAGCGCTGGTCTGGGTAGAAGTCTCGACTTGGCAATCCTGAGGATAGGCGAAAAAAAAACACAGTGTTATGGTTGATGCCAACTGATGGCCACGGAGGATACACGGGGTTTACACACTGATCTCTATAGCCATGGATAGCGCTTCATATGGTGAGACTTTATTGCCATATTGTGGTGCTGGCCGCCATCTTAAATATCGCAACAATGTTATTTCGTTGGGATTTCGCGAGCTTTTTCTGTAGTTTTAATCGATCTCTTTACATTTAGTTGGTGTTTGTAATAGCGTCTCTGCTGAGGTATTCTGTTTGGAATCATGGCCGGGAAAGACCTCTGTTGGACAAATATATTTTGTTAAAGTTTAACAAGTTAACAACTTGGCATACTGTCAAAGTCAACATACTGTCAACATAAAAGGTACTGTCAACATATAACTGTCAAAATTTGATGAATCACTCATACTCCAGGAAAATTGAATCATACTCTCCAGTCAGGATATGCCAACGTGCGTGGCTTTTAATTGCACGAACTGGAGGGATCAGCCGTGTGCCGTGTGTCGTATTTTGGGCGATAAAGATGGCGAAAATCTAGGGCTTCACTTTGACATTGGCTCAATACGATGCGCTATCCATGTTATAGAGATCAGTGGGCTCAATACGATGCGCTATCCATGTTATAGAGATCAGTGGACTCAATACGATGCGCTATCCATGTTATAGAGATCAGTGTCCTTGGCTCAATACGATGCGCTATCCATGTTATAGAGATCAGTGGACTCAATACGATGCGCTATCCATGTTATAGAGATCAGTGGGCTCAACACGATGCGCTATCCATGTTATAGAGATCAGTGGGCTCAATACGATGCGCTATCCATGTTATAGAGATCAGTGGGCTCAACACGATGCGCTATCCATGTTATAGAGATCAGTGGGCTCAATACGATGCGCTATCCATGTTATAGAGATCAGTGGGCTCAATGCGATGCGCTATCCATGTTATAGAGATCAGTGTGCTCAATACGATGCGCTATCCATGTTATAGAGATCAGTGGGCTCAACACGATGCGCTATCCATGTTATAGAGATCAGTGGGCTCAATACGATGCGCTATCCATGTTATAGAGATCAGTGGGCTCAATACGATGCGCTATCCATGTTATAGAGATCAGTGGGCTCAATACGATGCGCTATCCATGTTATAGAGATCAGTGTCCTTGGCTCAATACGATGCGCTATCCATGTTATAGAGATCAGTGGGCTCAATGCGATGCGCTATCCATGTTATAGAGATCAGTGGGCTCAATACGATGCGCTATCCATGTTATAGAGATCAGTGTCCTTGGCTCAATACGATGCGCTATCCATGTTATAGAGATCAGTGTCCTTGGCTCAATACGATGCGCTATCCATGTTATAGAGATCAGTGGGCTCAACACGATGCGCTATCCATGTTATAGAGATCAGTGGGCTCAATACGATGCGCTATCCATGTTATAGAGATCAGTCGCTCAATACGATGCGCTATCCATGTTATAGAGATCAGTGGGCTCAAAACGATGCGCTAACCATTAACACATTGAAAACGCTAATGGAAAAAGTAAAGATGTATGATCGAGGTGTTGCCCAGCTCGAAACGTACCGCTAAGCCTCGTGGAGTCGACCCAGGCATCGAGCAGAGGGTAGGCTCTGGCCAGTTCGTCGTCCAACCCAATGGGGTGCGTCGTCGCGTAGAGCGTTGCGCCGTCCGCCACGCACGCCGCCTTCGCAGCATCCCAGGTCAAAGGGCTCAAGAAGACCTTGACTCCGACGGTCATGAAGTACGAGTATCTCACGTATTCTGCAAGCAGCAGCATCCGAGATTAGTTGAGTGCTTTTTCTGTTCACTAGCTGCGGTTAAAACCACAATATAGTTTATCATGGCTGTAGGATACAGGGAATTCTCGGCCTCAATAGCAATTTTGAGCACAATCGAGATAAAAAATTGATTCTTCTTCGTAATCTTATCAAAACAAGTGCTAAAAGTGAAGGAGCTAAGATCACATTGTTGATGAGCGACATTTTGGATTATGGTTTGGCGGAGTGTTTCAGAGCCATGGAAAGATGGTAGTAAAGCTTGCGGTTCTGCTCTGATGCGATTGACTTTGGTACTGAAAAGGACCTCGTCGACGTTTCGTCCGCGTTGGCGCGGACATCTTCAGGACGGTAATTTCAGTTTCAGTAATTTATTATTGCTCATTACACATTAGTTAGGTCGAAAATGAATATCAAAAATATGGAAGATGATTATTTTGCTGCAAGGGCAGTTTCAACCAGCTAATTTTTAATAATTATTAAAGCCAGTTTATAACAAAAGCATTTTGTAAAAGAATGTCTGCTGGCCACATTGTTGGGAATATTGAAAAGCCGATGCGACACTGCTCGAAATGTTCAAATTTCCTCTAATGAAAAGAAAGCAGTAGCTTTTCAAAATGCCATTGGAACCAAATAGCTAAATTTTACGTTCTGAGAAACGCAATTTCTGAGAAATTGACAGTTGTAAGGATACGCTAATTCAACTGTAGTGACAAGACTGCTAACCAAGCTGGTTGTAGACTAGCCCAGTCCTTAGCGTCTGCGCCGCGAACGCGCGGAAATCCTCTGTCGACTGGTAGTACTTGGCGAGGGTGTCCAAGGCCAACGGGGTGGCAGTGAAACTGCTCACCGCCCCGTTGAACGTGTAGCGCTGTCGGTCTTGTCGCCCATCGGCAGCCAGACTCGTTGTCAGCGCCGCTAGCGCCCAGCTCAGAGACACCAACTGTGTGCAAAACTGAACTCTAAAGCATAGATAGCGCATCGCATTGAGCCCACTGATCTCTATAACATGGATAGCGCATCGTATTGAGCCCACTGATCTCTATAACATGGATAGCGCATCGTATTGAGCCAAGGCCACTGATCTCTATAACACATGGATAGCGCATCGTATTGAACCAAGGACACTGATCTCTATAACATGGATAGCGCATCGTATTGAGCCAAGGACACTGATCTCTATAACACATGGATAGCGCATCGTATTGAGCCAAGGACACTGATCTCTATAACACATGGATAGCGCTTCGTATTGAGCCAAGGACACTGATCTCTATAACACATGGATAGCGCATCGTATTGAGCCAAGGACACGTTAGGAAAATTTGAATTTGAATTTGAAAATTTTAAGAAAATTAGGAGTAGGATAGGGTAAGACATGATAAAGTGGCTCAATACGGCATCAAAGTCTCGCTGTACGAAGCGCTATCCATGGCTATAGAGACCAGTGGGAAGACATGATAAAGTGGCTCAAATGGCATCAAAGTCTCGCTGTACGAAGCGCTATCCATGGCTATAGAGATCAGTGGGAAGACATGATAAAGTGGCTCAAATGGCATCAAAGTCTCGCTGTACGAAGCGCCATCCAGGCTATGGTGAACAGTGGTGTGCAAGGTTTAGAAACCTACTGGCCTTTGCACTAAGACTTTGCACTAAGACTTTGCACTAAGACTTTGCACTAAGACTTTGCACTAAGACTTTGCACTAAGACTTTGCACTAAGACTTTGCACTAAGACTTTGCACTAAGGCTTTCCACTAAGACTTTGCACTAAGACTTTGCACTAAGACTTTGCACTAAGACTTTGCACTAAGACTTTGCACTAAGAGTCTAAGACTTTGAAGATGAGCGTCGCTTAATCGATGCGGGCTTAAAATCCTTCCGTTATTTAGCAATTACTTAAAAATCACTTAAAGAAAAACATTTCAATTGATTTAAATCAAAATAACTGTGTTTTTTTAACACAATTTACAATGCACACTGTTTTCTTTTAAATCGATTTCGAATCGAAAATCGTAAATTTTAGTGAAAATCAATAAAATGGTTTAGCCAGAGTGAGAAATGTGAAAGAAATAATGTTTTAAAAATAATGTAAGCGCTGCCCACTCACCCGTAATGTCCACGTCATTTCGATGCACTGCTCGAAGCACCCTCGACCCAACGCTTATATCCCCGCATCGGAGCAGAAGAGTGCTGGTGCAACGACCTCAGCCTCCTGCACTTCATCCAAACAACTTGTCACAATCCTGTCTTTGACGTCAATGCTCGTACGTCATTCGGACCGGTGGCAATAAAAAAATATTGAACCTGTTGAGACAAGGATTTTGTAGTGGACTCAAAAATATCTTCTGCCCGGCCCAAATTATTTCTATAAAGTATAAAAACTAATCAAAACTTTATAAGCTTTTTTTTTCTGAAACATCATTATTATATTACATCCATTATAAATTTAATTAATTCCTGTCTGAATTCATAACAAACCGTAGTGAGACGGCCCAATAAATATATTCATTAAGGGTTCAATTCGGCAGGCCACTGTTAATTCATTAATAAATATTTGCTGTGTTCTTGAGAGAGAACGGCGTCACGAAATTGCAGGTCGAGCAAGAAAATTTGACACAAACCAGCCAGTCTCAGCTGTTGCTGTGTCAAGCTTTTTATCAGCTTAAAGGGTCACCCTTCATTTCACTTAAATTATTTAGAAGGCACGTGGATGTTTTGTTATGTTCTCTTGTTTGATTGATTGTTTACTAGTGTTTAACGACGCACTGTTTTGACAACTGGCCCTGAGGCACTTGTCTAATGGCGTCGGTGAAAGAAAATGGTGATGATGAACCTACCCTAAAAGGAGGAGGGGAAACCCGGTGCCGGCACGTAGCCTACTCCTGTCGAAAAGCACCGAGGGGACCACCGGCTTTACGTCCCTTCCGAAGGACGGTACAACTCGAACGGCAGGATTCCTCCGCTAATCCGTGCTTTCGAGAGGTTGACAAGCAAGGCGAGTGAAGTTGTCATACTAACTTCAAACCCTCCGACCTCTCTCCCGAACAGAACTGATCATGTGCATGATGGTCACCTATCCAACAACTAACAAAGCGCGATGTTGCTTAACTTCGGTGATCTCACGAGAACCGGTGTTTCCAACGTTGCCAAACCGTTCGGTGTTTATGTTTTCTTGTTTGGATGTTTGACAGATATGATTTTCAACCGTCACTGGGCGATTTTTTTAAAATACTACATGCGAGTTGATATCCGTGAAGAAGTGATGATAAGTGCAAGGTTACACTGTCGATTCGGGGGGGAGGACACAGTGCACTCGAGGAGGGTTATTCAAACAGGTCTCTTAATGAAACTCACAGTAAAAACATATGAAATATTGTTCAAATGGATATATTTATTACAATATTCGTCTAAAACTAGAATTAGACAAACAGACCTCACTCAAAACCTTATGCAATAACTTTATTATTTCTCAAAGCAATACATTAATCTCTTCACTTATGATCTAGGAAGGGTCAATTTTGTGTGAAATTTTTTACTAAAATACCGGTATTCATGAAATCCTCTCTGAACGTAGGATATTGAAACATTATTCTGAATAATTGAATAATTTTTAACCCTTTTTAATAAGCATTTATCTTATCTGGCATTTATCTAGTAAATTAAGTTATATTCTTTACATAAGGGCATACACAAAGGCCAGGGGCACATTTTTCAAGGGGAACAGTTTTTAGCTGATATTTTCCTTACAAAATGAGAAACTAGCCATGCTTGACACTTGCGCCGCAAAGCCTTGCTCTAAGGTATCCCAACCTAGCCTTGCTTGAAACTATCCTAACCTAGCCTTGCTTGAAACTATCCTAACCTAGCCTTGCTTGAAACTATCCTAACCTAGCCTTGCTTGAAACTATCCTAACCTAGCCTTGCTTGAAACTATCCTAACCTAGCCTTGCTTGAAACTATCCTAACCTAGCCTTGCTTGGAACTATCCTAACCTAGCCTGCTTGAAACTATCCTAACCTAGCCTTGCTTGAAACTATCCTAACCTAGCCTTGCTTGAAACTATCCTAACCTAGCCTTGCTTGAAACTATCCTAACCTAGCCTTGCTTGAAACTATCCTAACCTAGCCTTGCTTGAAACTATCCTAACCTAGCCTTGCTTGAAACTATCCTAACCTAGCCTTGCTGAAACTATCCTAACCTAGCCTTGCTTGAAACTATCCTAACCTAGCCTTGCTTGAAACTATCCTAACCTAGCCTTGCTTGAAACTATCCTAACCTAGCCTTGCTTGAAACTATCCTAACCTAGCCTTGCTTGAAACTATCCTAACCTAGCCTTGCTTGAAACTATCCTAACCTAGCCTTGCTTGAAACTATCCTAACCTAGCCTTGCTTGAAAACTATCCTAACCTAGCCTTGCTTGAAACTATCCTAACCTAGCCTTGCTTGAAACTATCCTAACCTAGCCTTGCTTGAAACTATCCTAACCTAGCCTTGCTTGAAACTATCCTAACCTAGCCTTGCTTGAAACTATCCTAACCTAGCCTTGCTTGAAACTATCCTACCTAGCCTTGCTTGAAACTATCCTAACCTAGCCTTGCTTGAAACTATCCTAACCTAGCCTTGCTTGAAACTATCCTAACCTAGCCTTGCTTGAAACTATCCTAACCTAGCCTTGCTTGAAACTATCCTAACCTAGCCTTGCTTGAAACTATCCTAACCTAGCCTTGCTTGAAACTATCCTAACCTAGCCTTGCTTGAAACTATCCTAACCTAGCCTTGCTTGAAACTATCCTAACCTAGCCTTGCTTGAAACTATCCTAACCTAGCCTTGCTTGAAACTATCCTAACCTAGCCTTGCTTGAAACTATCCTAACCTAGCCTTGCTTGAAACTATCCTAACCTAGCCTTGCTTGAAACTATCCTAACCTAGCCTTGCTTGAAACTATCCTAACCTAGCCTTGCTTGAAACTATCCTAACCTAGCCTTGCTTGAAACTATCCTAACCTAGCCTTGCTTGAAACTATCCTAACCTAGCCTTGCTTGAAACTATCCTAACCTAGCCTTGCTTGAAACTATCCTAACCTAGCCTTGCTTGAAACTATCCTAACCTAGCCTTGCTTGAAACTATCCTAACCTAGCCTTGCTTGAAACTATCCTAACCTAGCCTTGCTTGAAACTATCCTAACCTAGCCTTGCTTGAAACTATCCTAACCTAGCCTTGCTTGAAACTATCCTAACCTAGCCTTGCTTGAAACTATCCTAACCTAGCCTTGCTTGAAACTATCCTAACCTAGCCTTGCTTGAAACTATCCTAACCTAGCCTTGCTTGAAACTATCCTAACCTAGCCTTGCTTGAAACTATCCTAACCTAGCCTTGCTTGAAACTATCCTAACCTAGCCTTGCTTGAAACTATCCTAACCTAGCCTTGCTTGAAACTATCCTAACCTAGCCTTGCTTGAAACTATCCTAACCTAGCCTTGCTTGAAACTATCCTACCTAGCCTTGCTTGGAACTATCCTAACCTAGCCTTGCTTGAAACTATCCTAACCTAGCCTTGCTTGAAACTATCCTAACCTAGCCTTGCTTGAACTATCCTAACCTAGCCTTGCTTGAAACTATCCTAACCTAGCCTTGCTTGAAACTATCCTAACCTAGCCTTGCTTGAAACTATCCTAACCTAGCCTTGCTTGAAACTATCCTAACCTAGCCTTGCCTTGAAAACTATCCTAACCTAGCCTTGCTTGAAACTATCCTAACCTAGCCTTGCTTGAAACTATCCTAACCTAGCCTTGCTTGAAACTATCCTAACCTAGCCTTGCTTGAAACTATCCTAACCTAGCCTTGCTTGAAACTATCCTAACCTAGCCTTGCTTGAAACTATCCTAACCTAGCCTTGCTTGAAACTATCAACCTAGCCTTGCTTGAAACTATCCTAACCTAGCCTTGCTTGAAACTATCCTAACCTAGCCTTGCTTGAAACTATCCTAACCTAGCCTTGCTTGAAACTATCCTAACCTAGCCTTGCTTGAAACTATCCTAACCTAGCCTTGCTTGAAACTATCCTAACCTAGCCTTGCTTGAAACTATCCTAACCTAGCCTTGCTTGAAACTATTTCAACCTAGCCTTGCTTGAAACTATCCTAACCTAGCCTTGCTTGAAACTATCCTAACCTAGCCTTGCTTGAAACCTTCCTAACCTAGCCTTGCTTGAAACTATCCTAACCTAGCCTTGCTTGAAACTATCCTAACCCTAGCCTTGCTTGAAACTATCCTAACCTAGCCTTGCTTGAAACTATCCTAACCTAGCCTTGCTTGAAACTATCCTAACCTAGCCTTGCTTGAAACTATCCTAACCTAGCCTTGCTTGAAACTATCCTAACCTAGCCTTGCTTGGAACTATCTTAACCTAGCCTTGCTTGAAACTATCC